>OY288290.1:48298333-50698333 GCA_958450335.1 Hibiscus tridactylites
GACTCTAAAGGTACAAAGTTTGGATTTGAGTGCTTTGATGTTGCTTGTAGGTTCAATAGTTGTTGCTGGTGCATTTGAGACTTGTTTTTTATACCCTTGTATTGAATTCTAGAGGTTTGGGTGATTGAGATCATCAATAGAGCCGTTGGGCTACAATTTCCCGCAATAAATGCTGCTCAACAACCTACCGTATCGGTACGGCTCGTGGACGTATCGATACCTGTCTCAAATAAAAATAGCCGTTGTGACTGAAAAACAATGTGTATCAATACGCTTCGAGGGCGTATCGGTATGATATTAAGGGGTGTATCGATACGATAAGCCGTATCGATACGGATTTTACTCACTGGAATCCTAATTTTGGTTTTAATTAAAAGTGTATCGGTACGCTACCTTATCGTATCTGTACGGTTCAACGGTCATTTAAAATTTGGGATACAAACTAACTGGAAAACCAACGTTAGAAAATTAAATGCAAGGATTTTACAAAGGTCAGCATATCGTATCGATACGGTGACATTCCGTATAGGTGCACTATAGCAAAATAATGTTTTGATAAGAAACCTGTATCGATACGGTTTCAATGCGTATCGATACGCTATAGCTTATAGTCTTGCCCAGATGAATGTCGTATCGATACGGGGTTATATCGTATCGGTACGCTATGAACGATTAAAATTCCAGTGTTGAAAAACCGTATCGATACACATAAGGGTATCGATACGCCTGGGCATTTTGTTGAAGTTAGGCTTGAAAACACATAAAAAGACTTAGTGAAATTTGAACCTTTGAGTATGTTTTGACTTGAAATATTGTTTGGTTCAAAATGACTTGTCAAAAAGTGAGACTTTGAAAAGTACTTAAAAATTTATTGTTTTGCAATTTAGTCCATAAGTCTAAGTGTTATATCAAAATTAATTTTAGTTTCACACCCACAATTTTTTAATTTATTATATAATCTAAAGTTAAAAAAATGAAGGTTGGAGTGGGGAGACAATAACCCCTCTTAATTAAAGGGTACCTCCGTCCTAGTATTGATACTTCCAATATTATCAATACCTTAAAGGAATTGGCTTAATATTCAAATAGGTGCCTAGACTATACATAAGGCTCACTTTTGGTGCCTAAACTATTTTTCGCTCTAAATAGGTGTCTAAAGTTTCATTTCGGTCATTTTAAGTGATTAAGTGTTAACCAATTGAAGATAAAGAACTTTAAAAAATGGAGAACGACAGGAGGCAGGAGGAGCTGAAACGTCCAGAGCAGAAAGGAGTAGGAGATTCACATTAGAGCCAGGAAGAGTGGGTAGTTTTTGTCGACAACTTAAGCAAAAGAGTTTCCAGGGGTACTTTGAGAGAATTCTTTGGTCATTATGGTGAAGTTAGGAGAGTGTTTATTCCATATGATAATAGGAAACCAAAATACAAGGAGTGCACCTTTGCTTTCGTGCATTTTGCGGATGAGAGGGGGATGAGTAGGGCTATTGAACGAGTTAATAATTCAAAGATAGATAACAGATTGGTGTCAGTGTCCAAGTCGAGATTTCAGAAACGTAGCAGGGAGGTGGGCGGACAAGATGTGAGGCAGGAGTCGGACAAGTTCAACAAAGCATTTGGTAGGAGCAATAAGTTCCAGGGGAGGAGACAACCACAGAGATTCAGGGACGATAGATCTTTCAAGGATGGTCTTCTATCAGAGTTGAAACCAGCGGGAGGTTCTTCATCTGGGGTTGTCCCCCGTCATTCTGAGGAGGAGAACAAGAATTCGGATGATGATTTCGAAGAAGTTCAGATCCCTAGAGTTAAATTGGATTGGATTAAGAGGTCGATAATGGGGATTATAAAGCCAGACTTTGATATGGACTTTGTCGAGAGAGCTCTAGCAAGTGATGGCATGAAAGTGAAGATTGCCAAGTGGGGCTGGGCGGAAAATGCTTGTTTGGTTTCTTTCAACTCGCCAGAAGAAAAAATGGAGGCTTGGAGGGCGAAGAAAGATGAACTTTCTTTTTGGTTTTCCAACATTAATGAGGAAGTATTATGCGAAGGTATCCCATTCATGTACGTCTCAGTCAACATAGCTGGTATTCCTATACATTGCTGGTCGGTGGAATTCTTCGAATTATTGGCAAAGAGATGGGGTAAACTAGTGTGTATCAATGAGGAGACTACGCTGAAAACTGATCTTACAATGGCCAAATTTATTATTAGAGCCCCGAATCATCTTGTTATTCCATCGTTCATCAGTTTCGTGGTGAATGGATATAGGTTCAGAGCAAGAATCTATACGGGCTCAGGGAGATGGTCAAACGGGGAGGGGGTGGACTTGCAGAGGGAGGATAGGGATGATGATATGGCTTTTGAGGAGGGCTATCAACCGTGGTCGGAGCCGGCTAACCAGGGCGATCAAAATGGTGATGGTAGAACTTCCCTGGCTGCTGATTATGGCGCCGACAAACCACAGCCACAAAATATGGGGAAGGTTCAGAGTACAGTGGGAAACACGCCTGGGGTCTATCCCAATGATGGGAATAATGAGGAAGTTAAGGAAACGTCACATCCGACGGTTCCATTGAATCCACACGTGGTAGCCAGCGTGGACTTTTCTGGGGAAGATTTAGAGCCAGTAGAAGAATTGTCGGGCCCTCCTTTGGGCCAAGTGCATAAGTCAGCTGGGCTTCATTTGGGTTATGAGAGCAATGTGGATCTGGATAATAATGCCGGAAGAGAGAAGTTGGTAGAATTGGCAAGAACAGAAGTGTTTAGTCGGGGTAATGAAGCTTTCTCTAGAAATTTAGTAGAAACAATTAATTCTTTCTCTCCTCGCGTGGAGGAGATTGTTCAAGACACTTTTGAAAATGAGCAAGTCGAGGCTCGGCCTAATCAAGTTAGCGTTGCAGGGGGTGGGCTCTCTTTGGGGAAGGAAGCGATGAGCGGTAGGAATGCGTGTCGGGAGGAGGAACTGCAGGCCGAGGGAGGTTCGAATTTTCTCAAGGCATGTCACCGTCGTATAATTAGGCGACAGGTCAGAGACTCGATTGAAGGGGATTATGGTGGGTCTGGGAGCGCTGGGACTAATTCGATGGGATCATTTCATCTCAGTTATGTAGAGGAAGCCTTGCATGTGTGGGGAGTGAGTAATATATTGGGGGTCTCTTTTAAAGGGGGGCAAGAGGCTTTTGTCAAGAAAGTCAGGGAGATTGAAGGGAGGAGCTGATCTGAGAAAATTAGGTAATCAGTTTCCGGTTATAAGTTAATTGTTTTATGGATTTGAAAATCGTTTCGTGGAATATTAGGGGGATGGGAATGCCAGAAAAGGTTAGGGCGATTAGACGGGTAATTAAGGAGAAAAAACCTCAGATTGTTTTTATTCAAGAATCGAAGCTCGCGGACATTTCTCAATCTGTGGTAAGGCGCTTGGGGTGCGATAGGGATTTCGAATACATCTGGTCTCCAGCTATGGGAGCATCGGGTGGGATCATCAGCATTTGGAACCCGTCATATTTCATTAAAACGGGCGAGATAGTTTCTAGGAGATTCACGGTTTTGTTGGGAAAATTCAGAGGTGGTAGCATAGAATGTGGATTGATCAATGTTTACGGACCGTCGAATGAAGAGGAAAAAAAGGGGTTTTTTTCAGGATATTCTGGAAGTAATGTGAAACCATACAGTGGCTTGGTGTTTAGGCAGGGATTTCAACGCCATTATCGGTACTGAAGAGAAGAAGGGGCTATCGTGGAATTTCTCATCTATGGAAATGTTTAGAGGTTTCATTCAATCAGCAAGTTTAATAGATTTGCCGTTAATTGGGGGCGAGTTCACATGGTTGAACAACAGAGATCCTCCGACTTTCGTTCGGCTTGACAGATTCTTAGTGGACACTGAATTTTTTAAAGATTTCCCAAGTTTGAATCAAATTCTGCTATCCAAAGTTATTTCTGACCACAATGCCATATATCTGGAAAACAGGAGTACAAATTGGGGGAGAAAACCTTTCCGATTTTACAATTATTTGTTGGCCGAAGAGGGGTTCGAGGAGATGGTTAATGAAAAGCTGAACAGTTTCCAACAGAGTAATAAGAATGGTGGGATAGGCAACATGTTGAATGTAGCCAGAGGTGCAGCAAAATCTTGGTCAGCCTCCTTGTCGAAGAGTAAGTATTCGGATACTTGTTTCATTGAACAACGTATTGCCTCGATTGAATTGAAGCAACAGAAGGGTCAGACGGGGGTTTCGGATGGAGCGGAGTTAGTAGAGCTTAGGAAAAGGCTATGGATCCTTTTGAGGAGGGAAGAAAGCATTTGGTTGCAGCACTCGCGACTGAAATGGTTTCTTGAGGGAGATAAAAATACACATTTTTTTCACTCGGTAGCGTCGATGAGGAAGAAAGCCAATAATATTCTGATGCTCAAACATAATGGCGAGGTAGTGTCTAATCCTTCCGAAACCAAAGTCTTAATTCATAAGCATTTCGAAGAGTCTTTTAACTATAGTAGCACGCTGGAAGTTGAGGACTTGGATGTGCAGTTTAAAAACATCAGCCAAGATCAAGCTTCGTCACTTGAACGTGGTTTTTCAGAGGAAGAATTGTGGGGTGCGATTAACTCTTTTGATAGTTCACGTGCGCCAGGCCCAGACGACTTTAACATAGGTTTTTTTAAGAGATTCTGGCCGACGATGAAAGGGCAGATTATGCACTTTTTCCTTAACTTTTACAGTGGAGTTGAGTGGGAGAAGGAGATAAATTTTTCATATATATCTCTTATTTCGAAAAAAGCTAATCCGGAATCCATTGAAAATTTTCGTCCGATAAGTCTAGTTGGAGGAGTTTATAAAATACTGTCAAAAGTTCTTTCGCTGCGCCTTCGTGGTCTGATGGACCCAGTTATTAGTAAAACGCAGTTCGCTTTCATACCCGGGAGGCACCTAACGGATTGTTCTTTTGTTGCGAACGAATTGACTATTTGAAAAAGAAAAATCTAAAGGGGGCAATGTTTAAAATCAATTTTCAGCGGGCTTATGACTCGATTGATTGGTCTTTTTTGATGTTTGTTATGAGGAAAATGAGGTTTGGCAAGAGGTGGTGCGCATGGATTTTGAAATGCATCTCGACGGCGTCTATTTCGATTCTAGTTAATGGCTCTCCCACGCCCCAATTTTCAGTTGCTAAAGGGCTGAGGCAAGGATGCTCTTTATCGCCTTTGCTTTTCAATTTAGTGGGGGAAGCACTACATCTGTTGCTAGAAAAAGGGGTTTGAGTGGGTTTGTTCTCCGGGTGGAAAATCGAGAGGGGCGAGAATGTTTATTCGCTCTGTCACCTTCAGTTTGCAGATGATCTCACCATTTTTTGCGGGGCGTCTATCAGGGAGGTGGAAAATGTGAGAAGAACGCTAAGGGTTTTTGAAGTGGCATCCGGCTTAAGGTTAAATTTGAAGAGGAGTAGCCTTTTCGGGGTGAATGTAGAAGATAGTCTGCTGGATTTGTGGGCTAAGAAAATTAACTGCCAAGTTGGGAAGTTCCCAACTGTTTACCTCGGTTTGCCTCTTGGACCTAAGTCGAATTCCCTTGCATTATGGGAACCAGTTATAGAGAGGTGCTACAGCCACTTAGCGACATGGAAAGCAAAACATCTATCAATCAGTGGGAGATTGGTCCTCATTAGATCGGTACTAACAGCTCTTCCCTCTTTCTTCATGTCATTATATCGGATGCCTGCGGTAGTAATAAACAAGATTAACAGTATAATGGCGGGTTTCTTGTGGGGGGACTCGACGAATGGGAAGAGGACACATTGGGTCAATTGGCAATCAATTTGCCAACCTTTGGATGTGGGAGGCTTAAATGTTAAGAACTTGGCGATTCAAAATAAGGCACTGCTAGGGAAATGGGTGT
The DNA here is from genome assembly GCA_958450335.1 of Hibiscus tridactylites. Classification (NCBI taxonomy): domain Eukaryota; kingdom Viridiplantae; phylum Streptophyta; class Magnoliopsida; order Malvales; family Malvaceae; genus Hibiscus; species Hibiscus tridactylites. The sequence goes on from OY288290.1 coordinate 48,304,223, forward strand.
GGAAGTTTGCGAATGACACAAATAGTCCATGGAGGGAGATGCTGTGCTGCAAATATAACATCAACCCTGGTACGCTTATTGCTCATGATAAATGTCCTAGATCGGCATCGTGGCAGTGGAAGAGTGTATTAAAAGCGTCATGCGGGGGGATGATTTTGGTTCCACGTTGCGCAACAACATGCGACTACAGGTAGGCGATGGTAAGCTGATATCGTTTTGGTCGGAATTATGGATTGGGACTGCACCTTTGCGGGAAGCCTTCCCTCGCATATATGCTTTAGCAAGGAATAAAGAGGGCAAAATTTCCGAGATGGGGTGCAAGGTCAACAATAGTTGGGTACGGAATGTGAGTTTGCGCAGGGATCCTTTTGATTGGGAAATTTCCCAATGGCAAGAATTTTGGGCTAGCATTAATAATTTCAGTTCGGAAGGTTTTGCTCGAGACAGCTTGGTGTGGGAGGGATCAGGAGATGGCACATTTTCAGTTAAGTCATGCTATGATCTTTGTATTGGTAGTGGTCATGTGGATGACTTCTGGAAAAAATGCATTTAAAATGGTCTAGCTCCTCCGCGTCGAATTTTTCATGTGGCAAGTTGCTCGGAAGAAATTAGCAGTGAAGGGGGAGTTATTGAAAAAAAGGCTGGGGGTTTTGGTAGATGGCTCTTGTCCACTATGCTCATCGAAGTTCGAATCTGTGGAGCACCTATTCATTACATGTCCAGTATCGTGGAGCATTTGGATGTCAATGGCATCGTGGTGGGAGATGTGTGTGGTGATTCCAGAAGATTTTTGCATGCTGCTGAGGTTGTGGTTCGACAACCCTCCCACCAATGGCCGAAGATCCATTTGGTTCCTAATTCCGGCGGCTGTTACGTGGACGTTGTGGCTGTTTAGGAACGACATTGTTTTCAAGGGTAATAGATTGGATGTATTACAGATTGATTTCATTTTGAAGTTTAGGTTGATTAGTTGGTTTTTTGCCAAGAATCCGGATTTGCAGGTGGCGCGGGTGGACGTTCTAAATAACTTGAGGGTTGCGGATGGGTTTGCTTCGCGTTCGAAGCAGCGTGTAGCGCCATTAGTTTGGTGTCCTCCAGCAGTGGGCTTCATTAGAATAAGCGTTGACGGTGCCATGAATGCGAATAAATCTGCTGGTGGGATTGGTGGGCTAGCGTGGGATAGTGAAGGTAAGGTCCTATTTCAGTTTTCGGAGCACTGTGGTCCGGGACCTCCAATCTTACCAAAACTGCTGGCTTTAAAACGAGGGCTTCAGCTGTTCCTTTCATTACCAGAGTGTCGGGAGGGCAGACCAGTGGTGGAGAGCGACTGTGCGAAGGCGCTGTCATGGATAAATGATCCGGTGAGTTGCCCCAACATTTTCAAGGATTTGGTGGAGGAAATTAAGGTCATGGGGGAGCGGAGGGGTGGCATCTTCAGAGCCATTCCAAGGCGCTGCAATGGTAAGGCCGATTCGTTGGCAAAAGCTGGTATAGGATGACATTTTGGGCCCCAAGGTAGGTTATTTTCTTTCGACAAGGGGGTTGGGGATGGGGAAAGGATATAGGGACTGGTTATCAGGATTGTTATATGTTGTTTGTCCTTGTAATTGAACTATGGTTTTTATAAATAAATCGGCACTCTTTTCCCCCTTCCGCTATTATTTGATCCTTTGTGGGATTGAATGGTATGAGGGGGGTTTTAACGAGGCCTCATATTATCAAAAAAAAGTGATTAAGTGTTAACTACAGTTACTTTTTTTTTTTAATTTTTTTTATTTCTTTTTAAATTTATTTTTTATCTTAATTTTTTAAAAAAGGGTAAACTATACCAGTGACCACCGAACTATTAGGGCATACATATTTTGACCACTAAACTATCAAACTCGTCAATTAGACTACCAAACTTATTAAATTGACCTATTTTGACCACTGCCATTAAAAATTTAACGGAAGGGTGACATGACAGTTAATAGAAATTTGTAAAATTACACATTTGGTCCCTCTTATTGTAAAACTAATATTTGATTTTGATATAACAAGTAATTCAAGGACAAATTAGCAAAGTAATTAAATTTTTAAGTAATCAAAATATTCGATTTTGACAAGTACAAATTATACTTAAAATGTTTTCAAGTCAAAACTTAAACCCCATAAATTTTTCTAAGTATTTTCAGGCCAAAATATACAAAATCGCTCAAGCATTTCGAAACACCCTTAAAGTGTTTCGATACGTTTTGCCACTGAAGCACGTGTTTCAAAACGAATCACACCCATTTCGATACGACCTTCATCTAGGCCTTTGATTTTTAAGCATCGTTTTGAAACGGCCAACACCCGTTTCAATACATGGGTTAAGTAATTTTAAAATTGGGCATTAAATGAACTAGCCGTTACATGTCAGAAACTGAATTTTAAAGATTTGGTTAAGTGTTTTGATACACCCCTATGCTGCTTCGAAACACCAAATTACAGTTTCAAAATGTTTTGATACAACCCTTATCCGTTTTGATACAACCTTCTTTTTGCAATTGCTGTTTCGATATGGCCTATAGTTGTTTCGATACGGGCCCTATTTTACACATAACGACTCTTTTTTTGAGTGTTTGTTTCGATTCAGGGTTCCCGTGTTCCGATACGAGTTGTTGCAGAATTGCATTTATGGAGGGAAGAAAGAGCCCCAATAGCTCTAATGATGATCTCAACCACCCAAACAACTAGAAATCAATGAGAAGGTATAAAAAGAAGTCTCAAAAGCTACAACAACAACTATTGAGCCTTTAAGCAACATCAAAGCATTCAAATCCACACCTTGATCTTTAGAGTCAAATCTTGTACCCAACTCAAGTGTGTTCTTCATTGTAATTTTTATTAAGAGTTTGGGGAGTGTTTGATTGTATTTGGGTAAACATTATCCTTTGAGAGGTACTTGTAAAGTTTACCAAAATCCCTTCTTTGTAAAGAGTGCATTGGATTAAGCTTTGGGTAGAAAGCTTAATCGATTTTTGTAAGGTTTCCTCCACATCCAAGAAAAGGGGAAGAATCAATTAGTGGATTGGGTGAAAATCTTTAGTGGGAGCTAAGGTAGTGGATGTAGAGTTCATCTAAGAACTTGAACCACTATACATTGCCTTGTGTCAAATTTTCTTTCCTCCAATTTCCACCCTCAAATTTTTAATCGCCAATTCACCCCCTCTTGGCCATTTGCAATTGTTTAATCAACTCAACATTTGGTATCAGAGCTACACTCATCGGAAGGATTACAACCCTCTTGAGTTGATTCTAGGAGAGTTTGACCAACAACAATTTCAAGCAATGACATCCACCTCCCACCCCAACCTCTATGAGTCTCAATGCACCACCAAACCACCATTTTTCAATGGTGATAACTATCGATATTAGAAGAATCGGATGCGTCTCTTCATCAAATCCAACCACTACATTGTATGGGACATTGTAGAAGATGGACCAAGCTTTCCTATGAAGAGAGATGGTGAAGGAAGATTTGTCCCAAAGGTCAAAGCTGAGATGACCGATGAAGATAAAAGACGGTTGCAAGTCAATGACAAAGCCTTGCACATGATCTTTTGTGCTCTCAGTCCCGATATCTACTCAAAGGTGTCTTCCATCGAAAGCGCCAATGAAGTTTGAGATACCCTCGAGACAACATATGAGAGAACTAGCGATGTTAAAGAGACAAAGATCGGGCTGCTCAAATTAAGCTATGAGAATTTCACGATGGATCCCGGTGAAAGTGTCTCGAAGATGTTTGATCGGTTCTCGGTCATCATCAACGGTTTAAAGGGCTTCGGTGAAGTCATTCCTGAAGACAAGCTAGTTCGGAAACTTCTATATTCTCTTCTGGAATCTTGGGATGGAAAAAGAACGACCATCATTGAAGCTAGAGATTTGAAGACTCTCAAGCTTGATGACCTTGTTGGATCTCTACTCACTCATGAGATCGTGAAAAAAGGAAGGGAAGAAGAGAAGAAGAAAGAAGAGAATAAATATGAGAAGAATGAGGTTGAGAAGAAGAATATTGGAATCTCACTTAAAGTTTCATACAATGATAGTGATTTGAGTGAAGATGAAGATGAGGCGATGACCATGTTGGTCAAAAGATTCACACGATTCACGAAGTCCAACTAGGGAAGAAAATTCAATAGAAAGGGGGACATCAAGAATAGAAGTAAAGAAGAAGAGAAGGACCAAATCACTTGCTATGAGTGCAAGAAGACCGACCATATCTGATCAGAGTGCCCTCAATTGAGAAATAAAAGCTTTGGAAAGAAGAACAAGCTCAAAGCTCAAGTGGCAACTTCGAGTGACGAGGAGTCATCCGAAGAGGAGGATGTAGAACTAAGTGTTTTGATATAATAAATGAAAAATGTTTTGGACTAAATTGAAAAATTGAAAAGAATTTAAAGTATGTTTTATAGCCAAAAACAACTTGAAAATATGTTTAAGGGTTTTACAAGGCTTTGGAAAGATTTAAAGTGTATTTAAAGTAGTCAAAACCATGTTTTAAATGTAATCGCATCGATACGATGTGGAATTGAATGGATACCCTTTAGGGTTTTAACTAAAATGATTTTCCAATAGTCCGAACCCGTACCGATATGCTTTGCCATATCGATATAGTGTGCTTTAAAATACTCAACAACTAGTTCACATACCGATACAGTTGTATCACGTACCGATATGCCCAACTACCCCCAACGGTCATTTTCCCAACGGTCTTTTAAATTGCAGGACCGTACCGATACACTAGCCAAGCGTATCGATAACACCAGCTTGAAGCACTCAACGACTACTTCTATATCGGGACCGTATCGATATGGTTTGAGAAGTATCGATACGACAAGCTGCAAAACTGCATTTATGGTAGGAAATAAAGGCTTCAACGGCTCTAATTCAACCCCAACGGTCCGCAACGGCTACAAACTCAATTAAGAGTATAAAAGGGACCTCCAAGCATCAAGAGATGGTTAATAATTCAATTTTCAACAACACTACGATGAAAGATTATCTTTAGAGCTTAATTGCACATTTCTTGTATAGACAACACTTATGAGCTAAACATTGTTAAATTTCCTCAAGTGTTTTAGTTTTTGAGTGAGGGCTTAATTGTGCAAACAAACATCTATTAGAGGGCTTTTTTGTTTGCTTTGAATTCTCTTTGTACAAGAGTGTCTTGGTTAATCTTTGGGTAGAAAGATTAACCGGTTTGTAAAGGTTGTCTCCTTAGCTTAGAAAAGGGGAAAAATTCTTAGTGAATTGGTGAAATCCTTAGTGGTGTGCTAAGGTAGTGGATGTAGGCTTTGGGTTAGAAAGTCGAACCACTCTAAATCTCGTGTTAATTTTTCTTATCCTTTTCCACCACCATAAACACTCAAAAATCAACCTTCTCCATACTCGGTAAGCATCTCGGTTGTGACCATCAAGCTCAACAATTGGTATCAGAGCTTGACTCAATTGATCGGGTTTAATATCCTATTGAGGTGATTCAGGAAACTCAATACATCGATCTATCCAATCGAAGCAATGGCGCACTCAATCGACAAGCTACCATTCTTCAACAGTGAACATTATGCCTATTAGAAGAATAGGATGAAGTTCTTCATCAAGGGTAAAGATTATCATCTATGGGACTTTGTTGAAGATGGACCGTTCGCGCCAACAAAAAGAAAGGTGGAGCGGAATGCCAACGACAAGAAGATGATTGAGCTTAATTGCAAAGCCTTGCACTTCATCTTTTGTGCTTTAGGCCCGAACGCATATGCCCAAGTCTCTTCTTGTGAGAGTGCCAAGGAAGTATGATACAAGCTTGAAGTTACAAACGAAGTAAAGGAGACCAAGATTGGCCTTCTCAACTACGAGTATGAGAAATTCAAAATAGAAACGGATGCAGACATCACGAAGATGTTCGATAGATTCTCCACCATCACCAATGAACTAAAAGGTTATGAAGAAGCCATCCCAGAAGAAAAGCTTGTCCGGAAGCTTATCTACTCCCTTCCCGAGTCATGAGACTCAAAAAGGACTGCCATCATCGAATCTAAAAATCTCAAGACATTTGAAGCTTGATTAACTCATGGGGTCACTTCTCACTCACCAAATTATGAAGAAAAACAAAGAAGAGGAGAAGAAGAATGAAGAGATAAGAAAGATGGGGAAGAAGAAGATCATGGAGCTAGGCATCAACGCAAGTGTCTTTGCTCTCAATTCCTCCACATGCCATCGTGTAGAACTAAGTGAGAAGGAAAGCGAAGATGAAGAGATGGCCTATCTCTTCAAGAAATTCACCTGGTTCATAAAGAGCGAATTGAAGAATTCTAAGCATGAATCGAAGAAAAAGATAAAGGATTCCCACAAGTCCAACAAAAAGGGATCATCTTCAAAGAAAGCATATGTGGCGACATGGAGTGATGAAGACTTCACCGATGATGAGGTAGCCCACCTATACTTCATGGCCCTCAATAAAGGGGAGGTAACTTCTAACTCATCTTGCTCGAATTCTTATTCATTTGATGAGTTACAAGAAGCCTATGATGAATTGGTTTTTGAATTCAAGGCTTCATTTTCGAAAAACAAGAAATTAATTTCAAAATTAAAAACCGAAAATGATTTGCTTTCTAAAACCAATTTAGAGTTTGAAGCAAAACTTAAAGATTTTGAACTTAAATTTTAGATTTATAAAATTTGCTGCAAACGATGGAAAAATATCATCAAAAGGAAATTGATGTTCTTAAGAAAAAAAGATTTTGATTTCCAAGGAACTAGAAAAGAAAAATAATTTTGGAAAATCAAAATTTTATCAAAGACAATCTAGTGCCCCTAGATTTTTAAATGGAAAAGTTTTTAGAAGTATTTGGGTCCCAAAAGGACTAAGTACTTCAACTAAAAGGGATGAAATTGAAAAAAAGACTCCTAAGGGGACTAAACTTTGTGCAACTAACATCTATGGATCCAAAGAAATTTGGATAACAAAAATTACTTGATTGTCTTTTGTTAGGTGTGATGAAGAGTGATCAACAAGTCAAAATTTGAGGGGGAGCTCCATGCACACAAAAAGAGCACTTGAAGAAGGAAGGATTCTGTAAAATGCTCATTAGTCTTATATTTTATATTTATTTCATCTCATATTATTGTTGTTCTTAAGTACATTTTAGGCATATTTAGGAGCATGCATGCATTATTTACAGTATTCCTTACTTTACCCTGTTTATATTGAATATCTTTGATTTGGTGAGAAAATGTATTGTTTTAGTTTCAGGTACTAGAAGCTGGTAGAAGGAGAGAGGAGCTGAAGAGCTGATGTTGAGGCAACAAGCCAAGGAGCTGTACTGAAGCAGCTCAACACAGAGAGAAGTGTTGCCGAATAACTGTCGCTGCCATACCTGCTACCCATGGCAACAACCTAAGGAATTGGTGGATTGGAGTGCGATTGGAAGAGTATAATCTCCTGAATCCAATGAGCCCATCTACGCAATTTATCGATGCCGAGAACAACAGGCTGAGCCGATCAAGGGGAGATTATCCAAGGTGGCTTAAGGTTACTTGTGCCACAAGGAGTCCAATTTCAAGTCAAAGAAGTCAGAATTCAAAAGATGCATTCAATGTTAAAGCTACTTTATCATAAAGAAGACTTCTACTCCAAGGAGGACTTACCCTAGGTCATGCCCTATATATACTTGATCATATTTTGTATCTTACACCACATAGTTGGCATAGCTTAGTTTCTCTTGTGTTTTCTTGCCGCCGCTATGTTCTAAATTCTCTAGGGTTCGGGTTATGTTGTAAAGTAGTTGTGAGAATGGTTCTTTAGGTTTCAAGTTTGTTTTTGCAATAAATTCAAGGTTTGTTTACTTCATGTTCTTCACTGTTTTCAATTGAGTCGAAAGATCGATTGGAGGCAATCTATTTGTTTGGTATCGAGAGAGTCAAACTCATGAAAGAAGTAAGCACGATCTCATCAATACTAGGTGTTGATCAATCCAGCCTAGAAATAGGTTAGGGTTTAAGACGGCTAAAAAGGAACGAAACAAAGGTTGTTGTTCATTGTACGATTCACGCTGACGGGGTATCATCTGCAGTGGGCAACAACAACATTCTGACTTAGACATAAGCGAGATCATTATCGAAGCGTTCTGTTGAGCCTTGAAGGACTGTCGAGTTTGCCGCCGAGCCAATCATCATTATCGAAGCATTCTGCCAAGCCTTGAAGGACTACCGAGTTTGCCGCCGAGCCAATCGTCCATTCCACTGCCAAGGGAGTGAAAGCGTCGAAGCAGCCAACCTACCATCTTCTGACGAAGCAACAAAGTCTGGCAGCGCAAAATAACTTAACTTGTTCAACGTAGTTTCACACTATTAAGCAACATAACTTGACCCATTCTATCACCCTGATCTTTTCTATCAAATTACTTGTGTTTATTTACTTTTCTTTACAAACTAAAATTTACTTGTGTTTATTTTCCTTGTGTAGGAATTGACATTCGAATAAGCTGTCCAATCCTCGTGGGAGACGATACCTTTTATACTATAACTTGACAAGAGTGTGCACTTGCGCTCATATTTAGAGAACACCCAAACGCTATATAGCTTCACATCCTCCCTTGAAGTTCAAGTGTTGATAAATTTTAGTTGAATTCATTTGTCTTTCATTTGATCTATTTTTTAATTCAACTAGATTATCATGTGTTGGACTAACACTATTTGATGCTTTGAGTAAGGGGGAGCCAATTTTAAAACTAAAAGTTTTTAATTGTGTCATTTTTTAAACCTCCTAAGTTATTTTGAGCTTAATGTATTTTTAAATTCTTTTTGATATAACAAAAAGGGAGAGAAATGATTTGAAAAATTGATTTTTCAAGCCAATAAGGGGGAGTTTTCAAGAGAATAAGGGGGAGCTTTAATTTCATTCAAAATTTTAAAATACAAAGGGGGAGAGAATCCCAAACAATTTTTCAAGTTGGTTTTATTATATCATAAAGGGGGAGATTGTAGAACTAAGTATTTTGATATAATAATTGAAAAATGTTTTGGACTAAATAGAAAAGAATTTAAAATATGTTTTCTAGTAAAAAACAACTTGAAAATATGTTTAAGGGTTTTACAAGGCTTTTGAAAGATTTAAAGTGTATTTAAAGTAGTCAAAACCATGTTTTAAATGTAACCGTACCGATACGACGTGGAACCGTATGGATACCCATTAGGGTTTTAACTACAGTGATTTTCCAGTAGCCAAAACCCGTACCAATATGCTTTGTCGAATTGATATGGTGTGCTTTAAAATACCCAATGGCTAGTTCGCGTACCGATACGGCTATATCGCGTACCGATACGCTCAACTACCCCCAACGATCATTTTCCCAATGGTCTTTTAAATTATAGAACCATACCGATACCCTAGCCAAGCCTATCGATACACACAAGTTTGAAGCACTCAATAACTAGTTCCTTATCGGGACCGTATCGATACGGTTTGAGGAGTATCGATACGACAAGCTACAGAACTGCATTTATGGTGGGAAATAAAGGCTCCAACGGCTCTAATTCAACCCCAACGGTCTTCAACGGCTACAAACTCAATTAGAAGTATAAAAGAGATATCCAAGCATCAAGAGATGGTTAATGCTTCAATTGTTAACAACATTATGATGAAAGATTGTCTTTAGGGCTTAATTGCACATTTCTTGTATAGACAACACTTGTGAGCTAAATATTGTTAAATTTGCTCAAGTGTTTTAGTTTTTGAGTGAGGGCTTAATTGTGCAAACAAACATCTATTAGAGAGATTTTTTGTTTGCTTTGAATTCTCTTTGTACAAGAGTGTCTTGGTTAATCTTTGTGTAGAAGGATTAATTGGTTTGTAAAGGTTGCCTCCTTAGCCTAGAAAAGGGGAAGGATTCTTAGTGAATTGATGAAATCCTTAGTGGTGTGCTAAGGTAGTGGATGTAGGCTTTGGGTTAGAAAGTCGAACCACTCTAAATCTCGTGTTAATTTTTCTTATCCTTTTCCACCACCATAAACACCCCAAAATCAACCTTCTCCATACTTGGCAAGCATCTCAGTTGTGACCATCGAGCTCAATAGAGGAGGATGTGGCCAACCTTTTTCTCATGGTCATACACTTGCAAAGGACACAATAATTTTTTTTTCCGATTAAAAATAAAATAAAAAGGTGCAGAAATTGAAAAACGAAATTTGCTGTTACCAATCCCCGGTAACAACGCTAAAAACTTGTAGGGCGTGTAGGTGTTCCCTTTTTGTGAGAGCGCAAGTGCACACTCCTACCAAGTTAGAGTATAAAAGATATGGAATCCCACGAGGATTGGACAACTTGTTCCGTTTCATAGTTCCTGCACAAAGGTAAAATAAAACACAAGTGAATTGTTTGGTTGAGAAGAAAAGTAGATAAAAACACAAGTAATAGAGGAGGTGAATCAGGTTGATAGAGCAGGCAGGGTTATGCTTCCACTTAGTGTGAAAACTACGTTGTAATAGGTATAAGTTATTCTGTGCTGCCACGATATGCTACCTCGGCGGGTATGGCGGGCAGCAAACTACGACCTGTCACGCAGCCGCATCAGGTCACTGCCACTGCAGGGGTGTGTACTATCTCGGCGGGTGGAATAGAAAGAAGTCCTGGTGGCAAGTCTGGCAGATACTCCAAGTTTGGCAGGATATTCGACAGTGATCCCTCCTATCTCTAGGTTAGGATGCTCGAGATGTTAACTTGAGGACTAGTGTGGAACCAAGTTAGCCAACTCGGTTGGTGATCCTTTTTAGCCGTTGAAACTTGTGGACTAGTGTGGAACCAAGTTAGTCACGCCTCAGTACGTTGTGACCGTACTTAACCCTTTCGTGAGCCTTGCACTTTCGTGCCCGATAAATGGATTCTCTCAAACGACTGGTGTAGAAAGATTGAAAGAATGAAGAACAATGGATTAAGTAAACTTGGAATATTTTATTGAAGAAATAACTCAAAACCCTAAAACAACCATTTCTCACTAGTTACAACATAACCCTAACCCAAATAGAATTTAGAATATGGCGGCAGAGAAGAACACAAGAAAAGTCTATAGAAAACCTAGGATGATTTGAACTAGGAGTACAATGGGTATTTATAGACTCAAAACTAGGTTAAGTCCTCCTTAAAGTAGTTCTCTAAAGTAGCTTTCCTTCTTTAGTATGACTTTAAATGCCGGCTTCTTTGCGTGGAATATGGACTCTTTCGCGTTTGTCTTAGCCCGCAAGTAAACTTGAGAATTTTGCTTCGGCAGCCCTAGCTACTGCTACAGACGTCGAAAAATAATGTGAACGCTGGCGATAGTTTCATGAGTTTTTGCTCTATAGATCGTGCTCCGGTTCTCCCAACTTCCATAGTCAGCTGCCGAGGGCAGCAAGGTCGGCGGCAACTCTACTCCGCAGGTTCTCGGCAGTGACTTGTCTTCAGCTGGAACTGCTTTAGTACAACTCTTGGGTTTGCTACTCAGCATTGTGTCCTCCGCTCCTCGGTTCCCTCACTTAGCTGTTAGTACCTACATACAAGAATACACTAAAACAATATCTCTTGTTCACCTAAATAAATGATAAGTTATAAAGTAAGACAGAACACTGAAATACTATAAAATGCTATGCATGAACCTACTTATGCCTAAAATATGCTTAAAACAGTCATAATTAGAGTTAGAATGTGCATGAAATATAGGACTTTTGGACACTTTTCAAAAACATGGATCTGCCTCTCTGCAAAGGCGTCGAATAAGCAAGCTCTTCTCATTAGGAACTTCCTCATTTTCAAAATGGCGAACTCTTCTTATTAGGAGTTCTTCATTCTTCTGGTAAAAATGGATTTGCCTCTCTACAAAGGCGTCGAATAAGCAAGCTCTTATTATTAGGAACTTCCTCATTCTTCAAAATACAAACTCTTCTCATTAGGAGTAGGGATGGCAGACAGGTACAGTTTTGCGGATTCCGCACTGCACCCGCCCAGATGGGGTGGGGATGGGTATGAGTTTGGTGGGTAATTGGCGGGTGTGGATGTAAAAAGTCATACCCACCGCGGGTAGTGGGTAGGTGGTGGATTTAAGACCTTACCCACCCCACACCCGCCCGCCCCGCATACTACCCGCCATATTAAAATTTGGACCATTATGAACTTAGATGTAATTTCACAAACTATTTTATAAATCCTAAGATATTATAGGATATTACTTGTAATTTAACCAAAATTTAGGTAAAAACAATCTTTACCCCATTACTGCCGTAGTGCCGTTTGTTGAGTGTGTAAAAGTTCTATTATTTACACCCTTTTTAACCCATATTTCTGCTGCATTCAAGCATCATTGCATTGCATTTAGGTTAGTTTACATCAAAACATCACAAATATATTAAAGGCACGGGTTCTACTAAAAGATGGCTGATTTTGTAGGTTGCTGCCATAGTGGACGAAGAAGGCGGGCGCAGGGCAGAGAAGCAGCAGAGCTGAACTGGACAAGCAGACGACGAGGATGATGCTGCCATGTATCTGCCGTGACAGCAAGGTGACAGCAGCCTTATGAAGAGGAAAAGCAAAGTGGACCTCGATAGATAGAGAAAAATCTGCTCGTCTGTCGTGTGAAAACCAAATAATTTTCCAAGCCCCGGATCAAAAGATATGTCAAGCCAAAGCTCAAGGAGAGGAAATCCCAAGAAACAAGGATGGCGGCTGGAAAGTAGGATACTTGGAGATTAAGTCTTTATTAGAATCTTACTTTTAATTAAAGTTGTAATCCTTGTTAACTTAGAATACTTGAGCCCAAAGCTTATATAAGGGCATGTATTTTAACCTAGGTCATATAATACTCCATACCCCATAACCGATAACCAAAATCCCCCTGTCGTTTACCCGTCGTCGTTATGTTCTAAAAACCCCCTAGGGCCACGGGTTGTTTTGTAAAGTAGTTGCAAGGGTTGTTTTGTTTTAGGATTTTCCAAGTTCAATAAAATAGACTTCAAGTTCTCTTATTTTGGTTATTAATATCTTGCAAGAGCATCGGGAGAGCATTGTGAGGTTATCCATTTACTTAGTATCGGGAGAGTTAAGTATACGAAAGAAATAAGAGCAAGTTCTCTAGTTTATAGTTGAACTATCTTGTGCCTAGGGATAGGGCAAGGTTAAGTGGCTAAAGAAGAATTCATACACATCGGTGTTCATCCTTCGATTCACGCCGGGAGGTATCATCAAAGACGTGATCATCGACAGACTTGGACCTAGGGATAGGCCAAGGCAGATCTGAGATTCTTGCCAAACTTGAAGTACAGAGTTGGTGTGTTCGCTGCCGCGACAGCTAACGGACAGCCGCCGCGACAAGTGCTGTCGGCGACGGGCGCGACGACAGAACTGGATTTCCTAAGCATTGCAATACCTGCACTACTGAACAATTCAATACCAGCCCATTCTCTCTATCTTGATATTCCAACTCTTTTATTTACGTTTATCTTTATTATTCTCGTGACAACTTTCTAAACTATTTCCTTTACTTTCGTGCAGTAAACTAAGGTGAAGTCATTAGCCCAATCCCTGTGGAGACGATATCCGATACTTCGTATCACTTTACTACTTGCGTCGTGTACACTTGCACTACAATTGCGATAGACTATTTTACACGCAACACCGTTCAACTCAGGAAAAAGAAAAATTATATTCAACTAAAATTTAGGATATCAATTTCTCGTTCTAGATCTTCCTTCACTGGTGAGATCAAAACCAAATAAGAAATAAAAAAACCAAAATAAAGATATGTTCAACTCGGGAAAAGAAATGATCTGTTCATCAAATCTTCTTCTCTTGGCAGAGGTATAATTTCGAAAGTTTATTGTACGTATTTGTTTCTTTTTACCACTTCAGATTTAAGATTCGTGTGCTAGTTTTCTTTTACCTCGTATTTTTACGGTGATTTAGTTCTTTATATGATTGTTCTTCGATGTACTCTCTTGTTGTTTGATTTTGTGATGTGTTATGTGTTGCTGAAAAGTAATTTTTTTCCTGAAAAGTTTGAAGGTAAAAAAATGTCATTAGCCTATTGGAAGGGGTGAATAATGTGTTGCTTCAAATTAACACTTTCTTGAGATATTTCTTAGGATAGTGAAGATGGAGTTGAAAATAAAAATAGAAAATGAAAAAAATCAAGTTTCAACAGATTCGGTGAGTGAACTTAACTCCCTCATTTGAATCATTATAATTTTATTGTATTTATAATTGCAGAATACATAATGGCAGACGAAAGTGAAAAAAATGCTACTACCACCTCATTTTCATCAATCTCAAAACCATCCACTACATCAAGTTCTACCCCAATTTCTTTGGATGATGACAAAATCCCAAAGCAAACTAATGCTGCAGATTCCGTGATTCTTCCCTTAACTACGAGGCATACATCAACAACATGGACTCATTTTACAAGAAAGCGAGTTGGAGAAGAAGTAAAAGCTGAATGTAACTACTGCAATAAGCAACTTGCTGGAGGACCAAGAGCAGGGACAAGTCACTTAACCGAGCATACAAAGAAATGTATAAAAAAATGCTTGGATATTCGACAAACAAGGTTATTTGGAACACAAGCTAAAGATGGTGGTTCAAATGCCACTCTTTCCTTGGCACCATATGAATTCCACCAAGATCATAGGAGAAGAGACTTGGAAGAAATGATTATTTTGCTTGAATACCCCCTTATTATTGTTGTGCATTACGACTTTCAGAAGTATTCTAAGACACTTCAACCGAGCTTCAAAGTTCCTTGTCGCAATACAACCAAGAAAGACATCTTGCAAAGATATGAGGCTGAAAAAGAGAGAATAAGTACATTGTTGAGGAAAACGAATAGTAGGGTCGCCTTGACTACCGACATGTAGAACTCAAGCAATCAAAAAAGGGGATACATGGTTGTCACGACACACTTTATTGACAATGGATGGAAACTCCAAAGTCGAATACTTAGGTAATATTATTTCCTTTACTTGTTTTTTTAATGTTCATTTTACTTTTTTTATTTCATGGGTTCATGCATGTCACATTAATGTCATAGGTTTATGTGTGTCCCGACACCTCACACGGCTGAGGTTCTTGCTGAACATTTGAAAGAATGCATTCACTCTTGGAATATTGATATTAGACTGTCTTCTATAACTGTGGATAACTGCACAACTAATGATGCTATGATTGATATTTTACGTCAAGAGTTTCCTTATGGATCACTTATGTTGCATGGACGTTTTCTTCATATGCGTTGTTGTGCTCACATACTTAATTTGATTGTTCAAGATGGGTTGAGTGCTGTGATAAAAAGTGGTCTTGATAGAATTAGAGATGGTGTTGCATTTTGGACTGCTTCAGATAAAAGATATCAAAATTTTGAACAAGTAGTTCCGGGATGCACAAAAAATTTACAACATGATTGCAAGACTAGGTGGAATTCGACATATGACATGCTTATGGTTGCTTTAAAGTATAAGGAGGTATTTGTTGTCTTGAGTGTTCGTGAAAATTTGTTTAAGGATCCGCCACTCAACGAGGATTGGGATAAGGTGGAAAAATTTGTGAACTATTTGAAGTGTTTAATGATATTACACATGTATTTTCTGCTTCCAAATATCCCACATCAAATAATTATTTTCTGTGTATTTGTGGGCTTAGAATAGCTATGTCGAATTGGCTTTCATCACCTTGTGATTATATAAGAAAGATGGTGCTAGTAATGTTAGAGAAGTACAACAAGTATTGGGCTGATGTTAATGGTCTTATGGGAGTGGCAACTATACTTGATCCCAGGTTCAAGATGAAACTGATTCGTTTTTATTTTGCTAAAATTTATGATGAGCTTACTGTCCAAACTGAGATTGACAGAATTCAAGATCTTATACGTGAATTGGTGGATGAGTATGGACATAAAAATAGCAGGAGCCAAGTTAGTAAGACTCTTACTAGACCTGTTAGTTTTTTCAATACCAAGGGGAAAGGAACAATGTTGAATGAGTTTGCAAAATTTGTAGAGTAAGATAATGATGAAACTCCAGAAAAATATGATTTGGACAAGTACTTAGAAACTGCCAACATACCACTTGTTGATGATTTTGATATTCTTAATTGGTGGAAAACAAATGGAAACAATTATCCAACTCTCCAGCAAGTAGCAAGGGATATTTTGAGCATTCATGTCTCTATTGTCCCATCAGAATCTGCATTTAGCACGAGTGGACGAGTAATTGGTCCTCATCGTAGTCGACTACTTCCAGAGACGATTGAAGCATTAATGTGTGCTCAGAATTGGCTTTGGGCTGATATTAAAGGTAAAATTATTTTTCTAGTTTATGTTAATATGTGAAATTGTGCTTAGTTATCTTATTAAAGTTTAGTTACTAATTTATATTAGTTTTATCTTTTATTACATATGTAGGTTTTGGTGAATTTAATATGGAATGTTCTCAGTTTGAGGACATAGAGGATGATTTCTATACTGACATAACCGATGTCTGACAAGCATTCGCTGAAATTTTAGAATGTTGAACTAAAGAACAAAACTATTATGTGTTTCTCATTTATGTATTTAAGACTTTGGTTTGTTTTATGTACTTAAGACTTTGATTTGTTTTATGTACTTAAGACTTTAGTTTTTTTGTTTATGGTATTTTATGATCGAAATTGAATTTATGTTTATGAATTATGATTGTTCTTAAATTTATGTTTTATGTGATATGGTTGCTGCTAGGGGTGATCAAACGGTTAATTCGGTCGGTGGCCGAACTGATTTACAACGGTGTAAGACAATGTTGATTGTTTAGTAAATTAAAGAATTTATTTACACCGGTGTAAGACAGTGTTGATTGTTTAGTAAATTAAAGAACTGTTTTACACCTGTGTAAAACAATGTTGATTGTTTAGTAAATTAAAGAACTGATTTACACCGGTGTAAGACAATGTTGATTGTTTAGTAAATTAAAGAACTGACTTACATCGGTGTAAGACAATGTTGATTGTTTAGCAAATTAAAGAATTGACTTACACCGGTGAAGATTACCCTAATATTTATTATATTTTCGAGTAATTCGGTTAATTAACCTGTTTCGAACCGAATTAACCGTTAACCGAACTTTCAAAAAAATTTAACCACTCATCGACCGAACAAAGTTCGGTGGCCGACCGTTTAACCGAATTAGTTCAATTTGGTTGGTTAATTCGGTTTAACCGACTGCTTGAACACCCATAGTTGTTGCCAGGCGGGCGGGTAGGCGGGTATAGACGAGTACAGACGGGTACGAGATGGGTAATGAGTATCCAATTGGGTGGTGGGTGTGGGGATGGATTTGAGAATATACCCACGTAGGTGGATGTGGATTTGAAAATTGTACCCGCCGTAGGTAGTGGGTAGGTGGTGGATATGAAAATTTTAGGTGGGTATGGGGATGGGGGAGGGGTATCTACACCCAACCCGCCCATTTGCCATCCCTAATTAGGAGTTCTGTCTTTGCTGAGTGAACTCTTCTCACTTGGAATTCTGACTTTGTCATGGCAGATTCTTCTCATTAGGATTCCTTCTTTGCGGCGAACTCTTCTCATTAGGAGCTCTTCTTTGCTGGGCGAATTCTTCTCATTATGAATCCTTCTTTGTTGGGCGAACTCTTCTCATTAGGAGTTCTTCTTTGCTGGGGTGAACTCATCTCATTGTGAATCCTTCTAGCTGGGAGAACTCTTCTCATTAGAAGTTCTTCTTTGCTGGGGCGGACTCTTCTTATTATGAATCCTTCTTTGCTGAGCGAATTCTTCTCATTAGGAGTTCTTCTTTGCTTGGGTGTACTCTTCTCATTATGAATCCTTCTTTGTTGGGCGAACTCTTCTCATTAAGAGTTCTTCTTTGCTGGGGCAGACTCTTCTTATTAGGAATCATTCTTTGCTGGGCGAACTCTTCTCATTAGGAATTCACCATTCCTGTAAAAAGAAATATCATCAATTAATAAGGATTCTTCTTGGTGTAATATGAGATATCTTCAATTTTATGCTTGAAGCACTGAAATCTTTAAAGTCACCAATTCTCTGCTTATGGTGTCTTAATCTTTCAAACTGAAACTCGCGTCTAATCTCTTGTTGCATTCTCTATTGGTCTATCTCTTTCTATACTCGGAAATTGCATGGTTGATTGAAGTCTTTGAGATTTGCCTCTTTAAACGGATTAAAGTCTTTTAGATCTGCCTTTTCAAGCGGGTTGAAACCTTTGTCGAGATTCGCCTATGTAAACGAAATGTTTCCGCCTCTGTAAACGGAGTATCTTGAGATCTACCTCTATAAACGGAACGTCTTGAAATATGCCTCTCTAAACGGAATGACTTGAGATTTGTCTCTGTAAACGGAATATCTCCGCCTCTGTAAACATAATGTCTTGAAGTTTATCTCTGTAAATGGAATGTCTTGAGATCCGCTTCTGTAAACGAAATGTTTTTGAAATCTGCCTCTGTAAACGATATATTTCCTCCCTTGTAAATGGAATGACTTGGGAACTGTCTCTAGGAAAAAAACCGAAACCTGCAAAAAAGAAATATTACCGGTTAATAAGAATTCAAATTGGAGTAGTATGGAACATATTCAATTCCCATTTTAGAGCACTGAGATCTTTAGAGACACTCTTTTTTGTCAAAGACATCTCAATCTTTCAATTCTGAAGCTCATATCAAGCCTCTTGTTTCTTTCTATATAAGTCCATCTATTTTTGATATATGTGACTGTGCATCTTCCTTATTTGACCCTAAGGTTGATCTTTCTCGTGCTTCCCTTCTGGCAGCATGAACCATTTTCCCTCTTCTCTTATCTCCTTTCTTTTTATTTATTTTAAACGGAGGCCCCAGAGGATCAATATCTTTGCCAATACCACGCCCCAATCGTCCAACTGTCATACTGTGATACCATCCAAAAAGTTCTCATCATTTCTGAAAGTGTCGGTCTAGAAGAACTTAACATCATGCCCGAAGGGCTTACTGACGACCCGAAGGCTTTAAAATTGCATTGTACCATCTGTCTTTTGCAAACAATCGGATCACTCCCAGAGGTGATAGCCCGAAGGACTTATCATCATGCCCGAAGGACTTATTGACGACCCAAAGGATTTAGATTTGCAATGCACTTTATTTCCTGTGCAAATAGCCACATCACTCCTGAAGGCGATGGCCCGAAGGACTTAACATCATGCCCGAAGAACTTACTAATGACCCGAAGGATTTAACATCATGCCCGGAGGACTTATTGATGACCCAGAGGATTTAGGATTATAATGCACTATCTATCTTGTACATATAATCAGAAAATCTTGTTGAAATCCGTCTCTGTAAACGGACGTGTAAACTTTGTTAAAATCCGCCTCTCCAAACAGATTGAAAATCTTTTTGAGATCCGTATATTCAAACGGTTGAACTCATTGTTGAAATGTGTCTCTTCAAACGGGTTGAACTCTTTGATTGAAATGTGTCTCTTCAAACGGGTTGAAATCTTTGTTTGAAACCAATCTCTTCAAACGGGTTGAACTCTTTATTTGAAATTCTTCTCTTCAAACGGGTTGAAATCTTTGACATAATCTACTTTCCAATTTTCATGTCGTAGATTAAAATCTCTCTCATTCCTGGTAAATTCGATGCGTGAAATGTGTCAACCGATGACCACTTGGACATGCTCTAATTCTCTTTGCCTCTTCTTTGAGCTTTCTGCTTCTTCGACAACGGTACTTCATCTCTTTAGATTGCTCTTATCAGGTCTTGCTCTTCTTAATCTTCTTGAGCTTGATCTGAAACTCCTATTTTCTTCATGCCCTGACAAAATTTGCCCCAAAATCTTGTTGTTGAGCTCTTATTCTTTTAGAGCAAATCTTGACTTCTTTAGTTGTTAAATTCTCTTTAGGCTCTGCATTCTTCCTTTTCCATCTTGATCTACACTCTTTTGTACAAGATCCCCACTAATATCTTTGTTTTTAGCTCTGACACGTAGAATTTGTCCATCTTTCATCATTTTGGGTGAGCAAATGCCCCAGGTCTCTGAACTTTCTTCTAGTCCCTATACTTTCTCAAAGTCCCCATACTTTCTTCATGTTCATTCTGTAGACTTGATCAAAAACCCAAGGTAGAAACTTACTTCAAGCCCTTAAACTTTCTAACATATGCATTCTTTCCCTGATATGAAAACTGGAGCATGTACAAGCTTTCTTCTCCTGTAACGTCGATTCTGCAAAAAGGAATATCATCAGTTAATAAGAATTCTTCCTGAAGTAATGTGAAATATCTTTAATTTTTTGCTTGATGTGCTGATATCTTTAGAATCACGACTCATTCTGCCTAAAGTATCTCGATCTTTTAGTCTAAAAATCCTCTTCCTTTGTTACTCGATCCCTTCTATGCTCGGAACATATATTTCTAGATCTACTCCTCCATTCTTGGAGCTATTGGTTGAAATCTTTTCTTGTTTCTTGTTGATTTGGTAGATTCCTGACAAAATGTGCAAAGATGCTCTAAATGTATGAATTAGGATGCTCTTATCATATGGATGCCTAACTATATGATGCATGAATATTATCAATTGAGGACCACTTAGGTGAGCATTCGTCTTCAGGGAAGCTCCAAAAATTTCTCACTTCATTTTTCGGAAACTCTTTTGTTTCCATGGTAACCCATCTCACACTCAAGTTCAATCTTCATGATCTCTGCATTTTTTACTCTAAAGCACATTTTCAGGTTTTCACTTTAGATTACTTTTCTCAAAGCACCCTTTCGGGTTTTCACTTTGGTTTTTCTTTCTTTTTCTTTTTCCAATGTGCCCTTTTAGATTTTCACCTCGATTTTTCTTTTTTCTTTTTCTTCTTTTTTTTGGAACTCAAATTGACTTCATCAATATCTTAACAGTTGACAATTCAAATTTCCTTTTCCAATGAAGGAACATGAGGCTGTAAATCTAAGAAGCTGACGATCAATATCTAAGAATCTGCTTCACACTTCATAAATTGTCCCAACTAAGTTGCTGCCAAAAACAGAAAATAGGGGCGACGAAAGGGATGACAATAGTGTTCATTTGATACGCATAGGAAAAAGAATGGACAAGTTCCCGTAGATCATTAGCCGAAAAGCCAACTTGATCCAAGAAGACATGATAATGTGTTGGCTTTGTGGTTTTGATCATCCCAACAGATATAAAAATCATTGTTCTTCAGGTGACAGACTTTGTTGTCAATATCTGTTCCAGGTTGCACATTGTACGGAGACTCATTTCTGTGTATTTATTGGTTTGGGATTCAACACTATCTTCACTTTATATTCTCTTCTTCACTATCTTTGAGTCATAATTCCCAAAAGAGATCGTCACCTTTGGAACATAACACATTCTTCTAGACTATTCTTTGTAGTATTGCCCCACTCTTGAATTCAACCGTCATCTTTTCTCACTCTAACATTCACAAAGCTTTCTTGTATTACAGTTGTAATTACTAATTTTGTCCAGGTATCTTTTTCTTTCTTTCATGGACTTATATGAGTTGACGTTTAATCATTAATTAGAGATGAATGCATGTTATATATGTATGTCATATTGTATGTTGTGTGTGTTACCTATCACGTGTTTAGTAATTGTGTGTCTATTGAATACTTAAGCATGTATGCACGTTTATATGAGTGTATGTAAGGAATATGCATATGCTTATGTACCACATGTAATGCATGAGTGAGTATCATATGTGCAAGTATGAATAGTTATATTGCATGTATATATATCAATACTTATGTATGTGTGATATGTATGTACATATAAATTACATATAGTGTTATTATCAAAGATTAAGAAGAGAGAAAAAAAACAACAAACAAAAAATATTATCATAAAATAATTAAAGCACAATGATATTAAGTCCTAGTCCATTACAAGCATGGCCCGTTAAGCCCAAATAAACAAAACTCTAATACATTTTCTATTCTTGCGCAACCCAATGGTGACCACCAGATCGAGGCACATCCAACGACCCAGATCAAGTCGGAAGTGGGAACCCTAGAGAGGCCTTCTCCGTCTCGCGCCGCACTCACCCCAACCGTCAGATCGAGGCGCATCCAACAACCCTGATCGAGCCTGTAGAAGAAACCCAAGAGGAGCCCTTTCTGCCTCGCGTCGCGCTTGCCCCCAGCCGCTGGATCCAGGGCGCATCGTGCGACCCTGATTAATTTGGAGAATTCCAAAAGCCACACGCGCCTCATGCGAGCCTCTTCAAATCCTTCACGCATGACCTTTCAGCGCCCCCACGCGCATGTGTGATTCACTCGGTAGTCCTTTCGGCTTCTCCAGAGCCACAATCACCACCACGTGGGTACAGGGTTCTAATATCTCAACACCACATCACCATTTCACCACACACCAGAAGCCACGTTAGAGACCAATGTTGCGTCGATGCACGCCCCTCGTCTCCTCCATACAAGCCACAAATGCAAAAAGAAAAACATCAATCAGAAATGACAATGAGGCAAAAGGAAAAAATGAAAAATGGCAAAGAGTAACAATAAAGAGCAGAGCCATGCATGAATCCAACCAAAAAATAGTATGAGCCAATAGGTTTTTTCATTTCATTTCTTTCTGTAATTCATGTAAATTCGGCTATAATGCTCGAATGGAAATCAAATGTAAGGTGTTTTTTTAAAAGCAAAGGAATACAAAGAAGAGAAATTGCATAGGTAATTTTCTTTTTTATCATCGTATAAGAATAAGCAAAAAAGAAGGTTTTTTCTTTTTACCTTTTTTCTCGAAACGTTTTCTAGTCTCTCTCGCCGACGACAATCCTCCCGGTCTCCGCGCGGCTCTGCATGGTGAGTTGGTCGAGGGAGACACATAAAGTTTTCTCTACTTCGTTACTATTTTTTCCGGTTCTAAAAAGGGGGAGGCTTTTTCGGATTTCTCTGTTTTTTAAATGAGAGCGTGAGAGGTTTTTTTGGGGTCACGATTGTTGTTTGGGTTCTCAAGACGGAAAGGGAGTGTTTTCCAGTTATCTTCGAGTCTGTCGGTCGGTGATTAACGCCGACCGACACTTTAGGTGTCTAGGTTAGAGGGATGTTTGGGGTTTGAGTCTTAGAGTTAGCCAAAAAGGGTCGAAACTGTTTGAAAGGAGCTTTTATAACGTTTTAATGTTTTAAAAATGGCTTAATTGTATTTTTGGTCCTTCCGCGTCGCGCTATTCACGCGCATAGGGCTTTCGCGTTTCTAAATCATGTTCTAGGTCCTTGAAGCTTTAGAACCCTTTGCAATGTCGTCCCAAGCTTGGTCTGTAGTGGTCTAATCACCTGTTCCCTCCCCCTTTGTTTGCGTTTCTATTAGTTTATTCCTTGTCGTAGTGTTCCCCATTAATCATGCATTTTAATTCATGTCACTGCATTTTAATTCCTTTAATTTCAGTCACCTTGTTTGCTTCCTTTTTTATGTGTTGTGTGTGAAATGTGTGATTGTTGCTATGGATGTGGTGATGGCTAGTGGTATGGTTGTGTGTAGTTGTCATGTATGTAATATTTGTCTTACGTGACTTTTTTGTAATGTATGATTTGAATGACATAATGGGCATAAAATAAGGTTTTTTTTTATATAATATGTAAATTGGTGTAATGTAATATATGAACTTTTTAATGGATATAATTTGTAGTTTTAGTAAAGTATAGGTTGTTTTTTTTTTTGTGATACGTAACGTATAGTATTTTATAACATGAAATGCTTGTTTCGTAAAATATGTAGTATATGCTCCTTTTCATATCATACATTTCTTCGTATAATGTGTATATATATATATGTGTGTGTGTGTGTGTGTGTGTCATAGGTAATTTCTTAAAACATGTGTAATAAGTTTTTGTAAATGCATGGTATGTTAATGTCCATATTTAATATGTTGCCAATGTAGAATGTGTTTTTTTTAGCTTGGGCTTTGGGCTTTAGGGGTTTAGATTTTTAGAATTAAGTTTGAGGGCTTTGATTAGGTTAGGTGGGCTTGGGCTAGTTAGATTGGGCCTTTAAAGTAATTTTAGATGAGGTCGGTTTAATTATTTCAAATCGTGTGCCCGCTTCATTGGGGCACAGTTCGTACAATTAAGTCGGTCTAGGTTTAGAGCTTTAATCGAACTTAGGGCTTTAACTAGTTTGATTCACTTAAATTCATCCCTGCCTTATTGGGATGGATATTAAGTTCATCAAACCGATTAAACTTTTCTTAATCATTTCTTTAAGATAAAATTAATATTAAATTTAGATGAATATAACCAAGATAATCCATAATTTATTAGGGCCTTCTAGTTTAGGGCACAATAAATTTAGGGTTAATATTAAGATCGCCTAATTAATAATTAGATCACTAATCAAACTACCATAATTTGGGCCTTTTAAGATAATACCTTGGGTGGACTTTTGTGTGTTTACTTCAAAGTTCTTCGGTGACATGCATTCATATTTTTCATCCATGGGACCATTAATAATTTAGCATGCTTATTAATCAACTTAAGCTATACAAAAGGGAGTTACCTATTAACTCTGGTATTTGTGTCGAAACAGTCCGAGCTTAATGGATGTAGACCAAATATTTGGGTTAATTCTCACCATCTCGTGGTAAGCAACAATTAAAAATGGAAATATCATGTCATCATTCCTAAATGCTTGCATCGTGCATAAATGTGATGTACGAGAGTCGAACCATAAATTAACACGACAATCAGACTTATATGAAGTTGGTTTAATCTATGGTCCGATGTATCGTCATCCTTATTAATTAAATGCTCAATTAATTCTAAGGCCACGATTTGATGAAGCCCGTACAATTCGAGTCAGATTTTCAATTAAGAACATCTAATTAAATTCACTTTAAACTTTAAATAATTTCCATCGATTAAAGGCAATGAATATTTTGGTACCGATTTCCGGGCGTGATGGGGGTGCTAATCCTTCCCCACACGTAACCAACTCTCGAACCCTTTTCAAAATGAATCTCTGATTTTTTAGGGTGTCCGGCCTACCTAAGTGGTTGGTGACGACTCCAATTTTTTATCGTTTTCCAAAATTCGAATTCTTAAAAGGAAATTCCCCTTTATAACAAATCTTTTTTAAAACGGGATATTTAAAAGTTTTTTCAAAAAACGTTATTACAGTTTGGCGACTCCACTGGGGAAAATTTTTGTTTTGCAAAACAAAAGAGAGTTAAGCCAAGAAAATATGTGTTGCCTTTAATCAATGGAAATTATTTAAAAGTTTAAAGTAAATTGAATGAGTTTTTTCTTCCTTGAAAATGTGACTTAAGTCGTACGAGCTTTGAAAATTGGTGGCATTTGAATTAATTCTTCATTTAATTTCTAAGCAGTCACCGACATGTCTCGCATCATGATCATCAAGCTCTATACCCGAGCTTTATCCCTTAAGTGGGAGTGAAACGCCCATACCCACGTGAGTATCCCTCCACGGGTCAGTAATTCACTTCCGAAATCCACACCTTTGAAATGTGAGCAGCCCTCCACGTCATTAGGTCGTGCTTTCCCTCGAACCGAAACCAATTCACAAGCTTGTAATGGGCAGAAATTGGGGTTCTTGTTGCCTTAGTAGGTGATGAGATAGGTTCGGGTATCCTTGTTAGAACCAAACTCATGCGTGAGAATCTAAGAAGCCCACCCCATTAGAGCCATGCGAATAACCATGGTGCTTAGAATTTATATGGCTAGGGTCGTTATGTTAATTGTTTGCCTTCATTATTTTGTTTATATTTAACTTTCCTTGCTTTCTGATTTATTGTTTATCTTGTAACTAACGCATTTTCTCTTTGTTCTTCCTTCTTTATCTTGCATATTTCATCATGTCATGAAGAGCACATTGAGTTGGAAATAGTCTGCAATTAAAGGCCAAATCAATAGGGGACATGGTCCGAAGCAACGATGAGAAGAATTCTGATGTGCAAGTATGGTCCGAATGGGAGCAACAACATGACGGGGACAATATTTCAGCCGGGTTTAGGTCAGAAATGTCAAGTGAGACCTTCATGAATACAAAATTTAATAATGTGTCCAAATTAAAGCCTGTTTGGGATAGTTGGGACTTTGAGACAAGGAATGCCTTCAAGAGCGAGTATGGCGACATTGCATACCTGTTATATGTTCCGGTCGACCAATCACTACTTCAGGCTTTGGTAGGTTTTTGGAATCCGACTTATAGTTGTTTCACGATCGGTGACTTGGATTTAACCCCGACGATTGAGAAGTATCAGGACCTCGTGAATTGCAAGAGGATTAAGGTGAATCGTGTCTACTCTAAACCCAAAAAGAACAAGCCCTTATGATTGAAGCTTCAGAAATTCTCGGACACTTTGATATCATGGGTCGATAGTCAGGTAACAACTTGGAACAAAAAGGGGTATCTTAAGGTGGAAGGAATCTTGGCTTTAGCGTCAGTACATCCCGCGGGGTGAGTCCAGCGTAACCTTTTCGCACTCTTGATTTATGGATTGGTGCTTTTCCCCAAGGCATTAGGCCTCATTCACCCAGCAATTTTGGACTTATTTGACCGTTTGGTTGAAGGGGGCAATCCAGTGCCGGTGATCTTGTCAGAAACTTTCCGATCTTTGAAGTTCTGTAGGAAACATGGTGGAGGCCGTTTCCTAGGGTGTCCCCAACTCTTGACCGTTTGGTTCTATAGCCATATTTGGAATGATGCCAACTTCTCAAGACCTATCTATGACGGTAAATTCTCACCCTTATAGGAGATTTTGCGAAAAGATGATTGGCCAACGAAAAGATCTGAGGAGGTTTGGCTAGACGTTCTCTGAAATTTGAACGACAAAGACATAGTTTGGAGGGCTCCATGGCTATCAGCAAGGAACGTCCTTTATAGGTGTGGGGTTTACTCTTGGGTTCCGTTACTTGGTCTTTGGGGGCATACATCTTATACACCCCTCCTAGTTTTGAGACAATACGGTTCGAAACAGTTTGTACCGGCCACAAAGGGTTTGAATGAGTTCAACGTGGACTATGAGAAATAAAAAGGCTACAAAGGAATGGTGTACGATGCTTCCTCAGCTTGGAACAACACTAGACGAGTTAGAATTTTGAGTGCTCCCTACATGGTCACTTCCGAGTACGAGGCGTGGAGGTTTAATCGCATTGATGACAATGTTCCTCAGTTGAATCTCGATGGGAGAAGAACCATCGGTTAAAGGTTAGCCTCGCTCCCCCACCGAGGCAGATATGATAACAAGGCAACTCGAGGACGAGCAAAGGAAGTACGAGCAGCTCGAAGAGTGGGCCAAGCGGGAAAGGTTCGACTTTGAGTTAGAAAAAGGTACGATTTGAGGAGAATATCAAGGGTCTGCAAAGAAAGAATGATGAGTTGGAACTTGAGCTTAGGCTAGAGAAAGAAGAGATTCAAAAGTTGCAAAGGCTAAACAAGAACAATAGAGTTGCGGATGATGGATCGAGCAAAAGATTAGAGCTTTGCCTCAGGGAAGAAAGAGCAAGAGCCGAGAACTACAAAAGGGGGTATCATGAGTGCAAGAACCAAGTGCTTGCTTTAACGCAAGAGATGAAAAACTTAAGGACCGATTACTCCAAACAGCTTGAGAGGGAACATCACCAAAACGGAACCTTGAAGGATCAAGTGAAGAATTTGGAAAGGTCTCTCTTTAAGCACAAGGGTTCTACCAGCAAGCTAAAATCTAGTGGGTCAGAAATTCAAGGTTTGAAATGCCGTATTGAAGAATTGGAGACTGGGGTTCAACAACTCAAGGACCATATCGAGAGCCTTAGGGGGGCGGTCCAAGTGCGCCTGATGCCAACCTTGGAGCAACTATGTTTTGGCGCTTATACCATTTGAAGGCAAGAACAAGAATTAGCACAGTGGACTATCCGAATGCAATAGGTTGCCAAGAAAGTATAGTTTTTGGTCGAAGACACTGCCGAACTCGATGACTGTGTGGACGACACAACCGATGAGGGGGAAAAGGTTGTTTGGATTTTGAGGGAGATTGTTGACCTAGGCGCCAGTTTGGACCCGTACGTGTAAATGGGGAGACGATGCATCCAAGAAAGAAAGAAGGATCATGGGGATTTGAGGGAGATCATCGACCTAGATGCTGGTTTAGGATCATATGAGTAGTTGGTTTTCTTTAAATATTGTAACAAGACGATGCTCCCATTAATGAAAAGTCGTTTAACGATGATATTTGCCAAACTCAGTGTTGCTCTTTGCACTCATGCATCATGCATTTATTTGCATATTTTTTTAATTATTGAATTTAATTAAAAGACTTTTTATTTTCAGAAAAAAATAACATTTTGGTTCTTTAAGTTTCCAAACATTCCTTATTCGTACGGAACTCGGTCACAGTCCCGAGTAATGGAGGATAAATTAGCCAAGGTAGAGCAAGGACAGAAAGACCTCAAAAATTGTTTGAATGGGGTCAATAAAAGTATCAGTGATCATATTGCACAATCACAAGTGTCCATCATCGCCCAAATGACCAATCTGCTAGGAAAAATGAAGGGCAAGGAAGGGGTCTCTGTGGATAGTTCGAATGTCGAAGAACATGAGGGTGCTGCGTCTCACATGAAGGTTCACCCAGATGCGCCAGATCACGGGAAAAAAGTCTACATTAATCTCATGGGGGTTACCATCGGGCCTAATACGGGGGAATCTGCTAGCCGTCTCGGGGAAGCTTCAGCGAATCAGCCCATTAATTTAGGGACCGATCAATAAAATGAAGTGCCAGACCTAAGTATGATGGAAGAAGTGGAGAAGATCAGGGCTAGAATAGAAAGGAAGTACGAAGAGAGGTTCCGATCTTTTGAAGAAAAGCTCAAAACCATACAAGAGGTAGATGAGCAAGGTAGCAATACAAGCGACCTAAGTTTGGTGGCGGACTTGGTTCTCCCACCCAAGTTCAAGGTGCCGGATTTTGACAATTACGATGGTACCACTTGCTCGTCGACTCACATCACTGTGTATTTCCGGAAGATGACGGCCTTTGTGAAAGATGAAAAGTTACCCATCCACTGTTTCTAAGACATCCTGACTGGTTCTGCAACTCGGTGGTACACCATGCTTAGCCGAGCAAATGTTAAATCATGGAAAGACCTTTCGAGAACCTTCATAGAACAATACAAGCATGTAACTGACATGACTCTCAATCGAATCATGTTAGAAGGAATGGAATAAAGGTCAAACGAAAGTCTGCGCTAGTATGCTCAGAGGTGGCATGACATAGCTGCTAAAATTCAACCCTCGATTCCAGAGCATGAAATCATCCTGATGTTCATCATTACACTGAGGGGTGCGTTGTTCGATCGTTTGATAAACAACACCACCCAAAATTTCACAGACATGGTAAAAACTGGAGAATCTATCGAGGTGGCCATAAAGAGTGGAAGAATTGACAGTGGGGAGAACACTCGGAAGAATTATAAGAGAAAGGATAATGAGGTAAATACAGTGAGCACCTATGCGGCCCCGAAGAGCTTCACTCTTTCAACACCACAAGTCATGATTGGAGGAGGACAAAGCTCGAACAAAAAGGAGACAAGGGCCCCGAAGAAAGAAAATGAAAAGATGACTTTCACTCATATCCTAGTGTTGTATGCTGATCTGTATTCTTACTTGCATGAGGCGGACTTGGTACGACCTTATTATGTTACTCCTTTCAAGCCACTTTTCCCTGCATGGTATTATGAAAAGGCAAATTGTGATTATCATGGTGGTGTTCCGGGACACTGGATTTAGAACTGAATTGCATTTAAGAAGTTTGTGCAGAATCTAATAAAGACTGGGGTGTTGCAATTAGATGAGTCGAATACTGCCACCAACCCGCTACCAAATCACGCGGGTCGAAATGTGAATGGGATTTAGGAGGAATACACTTGAAGAGCTAAGGTAAGTGTGTCCGAAATCAGATCCCCCTAACGTGGGTGTTTCAACAATTGTATGTGGCACGCCTGATTGACTGGAGCATGGAAATCGTGCTAGAAGGTTGCGGACCGTATTGCGAATACCATCAGCAAGAGGGCCATGATATTCAGTACTGTGAAGAGTTTAAGCGAGTGGTCCAAAAGATGATGGACAATAAGGAGATCAAGTTCTTTGAGAAAGATGAAGGAAAAAAAGGAGTTATACGTGTGTGCATCCGACGGTTCCAAAGTTAAGTATGGTTTGGACAGGCCGTTTGTCTTACCGCGTAGGAAAAAAGAAGAAGGCTTACCCGAAGGAGAAAGCTCAAAGTTGACTCCGAAGCTTAGAATATCTGCTCCGACTTCCTTTCCTTTCAAGGATGCACAGAAGGTTCCGTAGAGCTATGCTGCACACATCTCAATACCAGGGAGTAGAGACCCGCTGAAAAAAGACAAGTTACCCGATAAGAAGGAGTCTGGGAAAGAGGAGAGCCCGATAGACAAAGAGAAACTTCACGAGGAGCGGGAGGTGTTATTTCCCGGAAACACCGAAAGTGGTGGAGCCGAAAGACAAAGAGAACCTGTCAAACCTGAATCTAAAAAGATGTTTGGTGAGGAACCCCCTCCGAAGATTAATGAGCCAGTAACCGAGATGCGAGCGCAAGAGTTCTTAAGGTTCTTGAAACACAGTATTGTCGAATAGCTCCGAAAACAACAAGCTCAGATTTTGGTGTTAGAATTATTGTTGAGCTCAGAAACACACCATAATGCCCTGTTGAAGGTATTGAATTAGACATTCGTTCCAGATGACATCTCAGTTAGCAAGTTAGACCGGATAGTGGGCCACATTGCTGTCGATAAATTTATCACCTTTAGTGATGACAAAATTCCAGACGAGGGTATGGGATCGACCAAGGCATTAAACATAACCACCCACTGTAAGGGATATGTCTTGCCAGAGGTGCTTGTCGATAATGGGTCAGCCCTGAATGTGATGCCAATGGCGACTTTACAAAGGTTGCCTATAGACAGCTCGCATATGAATCCATGCCAGAACTCTGTTAGAGCATTTGATGAGACTCAGAGAGATGTCATCGGAAAAATTGAGGTACCACTGTTAATTAGGCTTGCGAGTACGTGGTTGATTTTGTAGTAATGGATATTAGGCCAACTTACAATTGCCTGTTGGGAAGGCTGTGGTTCCATTCAACAGGGGTTGTACCTTCATCACTGCACCAAAAATTGAAGTTTGTTATTGAAGGGAAATTAGTAAACGTGGCCTCAGAGCAAGATATTATAGCTTTCATGACCATTGATGCTCTTTACATCCAGGCTGACGAGGAAGCGGTGGAGTGTTCCTTCAGGGCTTTAGAATTTGTGAATGCTACGTTCGTGGTAGAAGGAGGCAAAATCCCATGCCCAAAGTTATCAAATTGCGCCAAGATGCAAGTTTGGCAAACCTTAGGACGAGGAGCCAAGAAAGAGAAGGGACTTGGAAGAAACTTGCAGAGGTGTTTGCGCGTTAAGAGTGCCATCAGAAAGCAAGGCCGGTTTGGGCTCGACCACAAGCCCACTTTTCAGTAAAGAAAGTCAGAATGGAAGAAGAAAGCGGAACACAGGAAAGCTAGACTCAGGGGTGAGGACATTTCGTGGGGACCCATTGTTTATTCCGACATGAAGGACATCTTTGTGTCAGGCGGGGTAATCAATCCCGAACAGATGGTGCACGAGGCTAATATAGAGAATGCTAGGCTCAATGAGGAGGAAAAGCTCAGTGAAGCATTAGAAGGGATGGATGTTAACATGATAGCTAAGAGTGAGGAAAACGCCAATTTTTTTGCAGGAATCCGCCCTTGTTTCCCGGGATAGGTGCTTGGAAATTGGACTAGTTTCGATTTGCCTGTAGTCTTTAGACCTGAATCAGAGTAATTCTCAGAACCCACCTATTCGCTTTTGCCCGCGAGCAATAGGGATCTTTTGTAAAAGGGCTTCTATGTTTACCCGCTCGCTTTCCATTCAATAAAAAGATGCTTTCCAAATCACAAACATCATATTCATTACATTCATTTATTCATCATTTGTTTATTATTTATTATTCTATCCACTTCATAATAATATATGTTCATCTTCCCAATACATGTTCATTTCATAAATGTTGCAGGGTCCTTATTATTAACTCAGTGAATGATTTTGAACCTAATCCCGAGGTAGATTTTGAGCAACCCTTGTATTTAGCTAAAATTGACGAAGAAGAGAGTGATGGGATAGAGTATGAGGTCCTAGAAGAATTGTTCAGATTAATGGAAAGGGAAGATAAACATATATTACCCTTGTACCGAGACAGTGCATCCAATCTCCACACTACGAAGCATTCCAATACCGGCCCATTCTCCCACTCTGATTCTCAATTTATTTTAATTGCTTTAATTTTAGTTTTAGTTTTAATTCAAACAACTTTCAATACTTGTGTCTTTATTTTTATTTGTGCAGAAAGGTGAATCCCGAAGGTTGTCGCAATCCTTGTGGAGACGATATCTTAAATACTATAACTTGGCACCGTGTATACTTGCACGCAATTTGCGCATCACTTTTGCACGCAACAAGTTTTTGGCGTCGTTGCTGGGGATTGGCGTACAACTTCGCTTTTATTTTTCTGCACTTATCTTTATTTCCTTGTATTATATATATATATGTATATATATAATATTTCAGGTGCAATACAAGTTCAAGGGCAACAACATGTCAAGAAAAACCACTCGAGAGTTGATGTGAGAAAATTCTTGCAATTTTTGTGAAGGAAATCATGAGTTTGAAAGTTGCCCACATCTTTTCGGTGAAAACATGGACGAAGTGAGATGGGACCAACAACAAGATTCTTCATGGTACGATCAACAAGCTCAAAATTTTTTCTACCATGACAATTTTGTTGTCGTAGTAGCACACATGCCCTTGCAATGTAGTTCTCCTCAAGAGCAATCAAAATTCTTGGAAGACACGCTTCAAGCTTTCATTGCATTAACTCAAGAATTGTCAGCTTCTATGGACGCAAGAATCGCCAAGGTGGACGCACTTTTGAGTAATTCGGTCCCCGTTAATACTATGGATGAACATGATGCCTCGGCAACCTCTGCCTCGGCAACCATTGATCACCAACAACTACATCCAGTGGACACTGACATCCCAAGGCAAGAAGACGCAGAGCAATACGAAGAACACATTGATGAGCCTATGCATCATATTGGCCTATCAAGAACTAAGGAACCTGAACAGTGCTATGCCTCGGCAACTGAGGAATCTGTAGATTGCTCTCATCTACATTTGCTTGGGAAATTGAATGACCACATAGGGAGTCGTCACTTTAGGAGATGCATGCCCATGCACTCCTAGAGTAACATAATTTTTATTTTATCTTCCACAATTTTTATGCTTTCGTATACTTAGAATTTTTAATTTTTCAGTTTTTAGGAATTAAATCTAAATTTAGCATTGTAGAGCGTTTGGGTGTTTTCTATTTATGAGCGCAAGTGCACACTCTTGTCAAGTTATAGTATAAAAGATATCGTCTCCCACAGGGATTGGAGCAGCTTCTATGAATGGTTTCCTGCACAAGGATTTAGTAAATTGCACAATTAAATCTCTACATGCTGAAATATAAAAACACAAGTAAAATAAAGATAGTGATGATAGGGATGATAGGGAGAGATAAGGTCGATAGATTGGGTAAAGTAATTGTAGCTCAGTAGTGTGTAGACTGCATTGTAAACCCTAAGTGTGTTTTACATTGCCACGATCTGCTGCCTCGGCGAGTAACGACGGATGACAATTACGACCCTGTCACGCGGCCGCAGCGGGTCTCTGCCCCTGCAACTTTGGCTGTCTCGGTAAGTGGAATGGAAATAAGTCCTGGCGGCAAGTTTGACAGATACTCTAAGTTCGGAAGAGCAATTCTTAAGTGATCCTTCCTATGTCTAGGCAAGGATTCTGTCACCACGTGATGTAGGAAATACCTAGTAATCTCAGCGTAAACCTAACACAGGCAGTCGACATTTGGTTGCTCCTTTTAGCCGCTGAAATTCTAACTTATGTCTAAGCCAAATTAGTCAACACCTCGACATGATAAGATTGTGCTTAATCCTTTCGTGAGTCTTGCACTCTCGTGCCCGACAAATGGATTTCCTCAACTGGACTTTTGGAACTAATTGAAGAAGTGAAGAACATGAACTAAGCAAACTTGAGAATATTTTATTGAAAACACACTTAAACTATTACAACCGTTTCTCACAACTACTTTACATACAAAAACCTAAACCCTAGGAGAGTTGGGTCGCAACCTCCAACACCTCCATTAGTTTATCTATCTACCTCTCCAATATATCCCCTCATGCATGCATCTAAGCATAAGCATACGCATGAGCATGCCCTCTATACCCTCACATACATTGGGTATATATAGGGCTCATGGCCTAAGTTT
Organism: Hibiscus tridactylites; assembly: GCA_958450335.1. Taxonomy (NCBI): domain Eukaryota; kingdom Viridiplantae; phylum Streptophyta; class Magnoliopsida; order Malvales; family Malvaceae; genus Hibiscus; species Hibiscus tridactylites. Next base: position 48,338,628 of record OY288290.1, read on the forward strand.
GAGTCCTCCTTGAAGTAGAAGTCCTTAAAGTAGCTTTACATTAAATGTTGACTCCTTTTTGACTTGAAAGTGGACTCTTTGGACGTTGTCTTCTCCCGCAAGTAAGGATAAGTACTTTTACTTATCAATCTTGGATCAGCTCTACCGACCACTACAAGCTTCAGAGAATTGCAAGACTGGGCTCATTGGGCTCAGGGAATTGCCCTCTTTCAATCGTGACCCATCTTGACTAAGTCGGTGTCACTCCTGCCTGGGCGGCACATGACAGCAATGCTGCTACGGCGGCATCCTTGGCGGCATCTGGAACTGCTTCAAATGAGCTCCTTTTGTTCCCATCTTTCATATCCTCTCCTCCTCTACACAGCTACAACACCTGAAAATAAAAACTAAACTAAAACAATATCTTTTCTTAACCAAACATAAAATATTCAATAAAAGCATGGTAAAAGAGAAAATATTGTTATTATGCATGCAATGCACCTAAATATGCCTAAATGAGCTTAAGAATAGAAATAATAAGAGCATAAATGTGTACAAAATATAGAACTCATGGACATTCTACACACCCCCAAACTCGAACTATTGCTTGTCCTCAAGCAATGCAATCTAACTAGTAAACCTGCCCCTTGCACAAAATTAATAGAAACTTAGCCTTTGACTTGATTTCTTACCTCAAGGTCGTGGCACCTATTTAATGTTAGTGATAGGGAATGACATGAAATAACTTAGATTTTAATTTTCTTAGTGCTAGTGTTGTGTGTGCAGGTTTGTGTCCATGCTAAAACATGTTGAGTATACTAAATTAACGGAGAATGTTGAACGTAATTAAATTACTAAAAAGGATAGAGTCATCCCATGAAGGCTTTAAGGGCTTTAGCTCATCACAACTATTCTCTGGGTCTGAAGCTAAAATAGGTGCACTCTATGAAACTCTGAACCCTTCAAATAGAGTCATCCCATGAAGGCTTTCATTCACTCTTGCTAATTTGTCCGTCACTTGGTTTAGATACTTGAACTTTGATAGCAACGGAGTGTTCTTGCTCATGATCCTTCTTAGAGCCTGTTTCGAGCACCTCTAGGGTTTTCACCATCTTTGTGCTGCTGCCACAGCGACAAACTTGTATCTAGTTAAGGAATTTTTATTAAGTACAACAGGCAGTGTTAAACTTAGAACTCAAGCAAAATTTCAGCATTTAACAGGCAATGTAAGAATAATTGGCAAAAAGAAAAATTTACAAGTATTTTTCATGCTTCATCCCATTGTTAAGTCAAATTTTAAGTATGGTGCGAAAATGAGTAGTCGGCTAACTATCATAGGCACAAGTTTTAAGCTAAAAATTTCTACTTCCTTATGTGTTTAGGGCAGAATTTACATATGTTCCTATATGCTACTGAATGAACCTAAAGAAAGAAGACTATTCCACCCAAACTCAAGGTTGGCATTGTCCTCAATGCCTTACAAAATATAAAATAAAAATAAAAAGAAATAAAACATAAAAAACAGATAAAATAAAATAAAACATAAAAATAAAGAAAATAACAAAAAAGAAAAGGTGTTATAGACTAGGGGATTTCCCCTCTGTTGTTGCTACGTCGGAGGAGGATTCTGAGGAGGCGGGCAGGACAAGGCGACGTGTGGCAGATGGTCTGGTAGCTGGGCTCTTCTTCTTGCCACATGGCGGCTGGAGGAGGGAAGAAGCAAGCCCAAACCAATCAACCATTCCAGCCCACCCGCGAAGTCTGCCGCGGTAGACAGATGTTGCGTCCCACCAAAAATAGCCGTTGCAGACTAGCCGTTCCCAGATGCCCGTTCTGTTACAACGGCTCTCTGCCCAGGCAATGTCTGTCGCGGCAGACGAAACGGCAACAACCTCTCCTCCTATTTAACCCCTTCATTTATTTTACAAATCACTCTTCTCTACTCTCTTGCATATTGTTTCACATATTTCTATTAGCTTTCAGATTTTCTTCTTTTCTACAAATTATCACAGACTCTCAGAACCCTCTTCACATTCAAAACCTTAAACCAATAATAGTAAGAACTCCATGCCGCCGTGCTGCCCATGCAGAGTCTGAGGCATCTCTCCAATGCTTTGCTACACCATAATTCAAAGCCCGACACAATGAAAAATTCAAAGAGAGATCGGTGTTGGGAAGAGTAAGGTTTCTATTACGAGATGGGGGAAGAGGAACTTAGGGCTTGAGCAGATTATATACAACAAGATCGCACACCAAAGATGACATATCTTTGTCCAAAAACCGAAGCCGGAAAACCAGATGATGGTGTGAGAATTTTATGCCCATGGGTCGACAACAGAAGTACCGACGGTGAATGTCCGTGGGCGGCCAGTGTTGATCGATGAAGACAAGATAAACCTCTTCTATGGCCCTCAAATTCAAGAAGATCAACACACGGAGTTCCTCGCCTCCATCATGGAAGAAAGTTATGTAGGCAAAAACAGGGGCACTATCAATCAGAAAAACTTGCTGCCCGAGGAAAAATTGTGGAACACGTTCGTGAAGAGAAGGCTGCTGCCCACATCCCACAATTCTACCGTCGAAAAGTCGCGCTTGGCACTCATCCACTCCATCATGCACAACAGGTATATTAATGCGGGTGAAATTATTACTAATTTTTTTAATGTGGGCAGAAATCCAAGGGCCAGCTGTAGTTTCCCAGCCTCATCACGACATTGTGCGAGAAGGCACTCATTGCGGCCATCCCAACTGACACCATGATGCAGACAGAACCGGGTGGATGAGGGACATCAACCTTAGAGAAATGGAGATCACAACTACCACCCCGAAAAATTATGCCGATGCATCGGACATGGGCAGCCAGCAACCATACCAACAGCCCTCCTCAAAAAATTATGTTGAGGCATCGGACATGGACATCGGTCATGGACATGGACATAATTGAAAGACGCCAGCTGACCTTCATGGCCTACATCCGGGACTTCAACAACGCAACCATCACTACCATCAAGGAGGAGTTCCCGATGGCCCAATTTCCAGAGTTCCCTACCGAGATCTTTGCCCCGGCCGCACCAGGCACCTCTATCGCGCCTTCTACCTCGGCAACCCATGCAGCCGCCGCCGCCTCTTCTGCCCCCATAGAGCCCCAAGCTTCTCCAGCCCCGACAGCCATGGTGGTACTTTCTTAGTCTGAAAACAGAGCTGACATAGCAGCTGTCCCAGTCTATGAAAAAAGGGCAGTCCTCTAGAGCGCCCCCATCCGAATCCACCTTCTTCAAGTCATGGTTAGACAATTTGGTTTGGGAAGACATAGTTCGGTCGGTAACAAGGAAACTTGAGACGTTGTTCTCCCCATGTACAAAAAGAACGCACTCTGCCACCGAAGAAGTCTGCCCAGACAACGAAGATGGCAACGAAAAGGAAGTCATGCAAAGAGCAGAACCAAGTCCACCTTCCCACCAGCAGCCGCCGAGGGCGGTAAAACGCTTCAAAGTCGCAGCTCGAAAGAGGATGATCCTAGACGAGGACGACGATGAAACCTCCTCTGAATCACCATCAATCTAAGCTTCTCTCTCCTTCTTCTATTTTATTTTTGTCTATTTTATGCTAAATTTTGTGTATGTAGGCATGCATTGAGAACAATGCTCCTCTCGAGTTTGGGGGGGGGGGGGAATTAGTCCTCTAATTTTTTTTTCTTTTGTTTTTTTCTTTTATTTTCTGTTTTTTTGTTTTTATGTTTCTTGTTTGTTTTTTAGTAGTTGCATTTAGGTTCTAATGTAATATGCCTTTATTTAAAATTTAATGAAATCTTAGTTTGAGAAAAATTCTTTAGTTTTTACCTGTCGCGGCAGATTGCCCGTCTGGGCGCAACCTTAGCATGACTCTGGATTTACTTAGAATCTTACTATGATCTGAATTTAAATAAAAAAACACTCTTTGTGACTAGTTTGATTTTAGGACTTCTAGGAAACTTAGGTATTTCACCTAGTAAACTTGGGTAGAACTTGAAGTAAAAAAAAAGAGAAAGAAAAAATATGGCCTAGAGGTGCCCGAACTGGCTCTAGGATAAGCTAGAGGTGCTCGAAACCGGCTCTAGCCAAAAAAGGTGCTAAATGAAATAATTAGAGGTGCCTATCACCAGCTCTAGTGGTTTAAATCCTTTATTGTTTATTATGAATTGCAAAAGAAACTAGAGGCTCTAGTAAAGATAACTTTAAGGAAACCTAAGGGAATTAAGGTGCTTATCAGAGTTTACTTAGAAGATGAAGAATCATTCTTATCACAAGGACCGCACACACTCACGAGACACATAGTTCGGTTTTGGGTAAGTCCATTGTCATTCGAAAGGTTGCTATTAGGCGTAAATCTACACAGTATGTAAAGGTTGCTCAAGATAATATATCAACGAAATTTACATATGATTTTAAGTTTTGGCATGTTAATGTTAGATTACATTGCTTGAGGACAAGCAATAGTTCGAGTTTGGGGGTGTGTTAAGTGAGCAAAAGTCCTATATTTATGCCCTAATTTAGCTCAATTATTGTTGTTCTTAAGTATAGTTTAGTTGCATTTATTTGGAAAACATACACAAAACTGCATAGATTAGATAATCTGCCTTATTTAATGAACTTAATTGTTTTATATAAAAGATATTGCTCATGTGTGTTTTCTCTCTGTGCGCAGGTACCCGCCCAGGCAAATGCCTCCGAGGTAGTAGAAAGGGCAGAAGAGGAGAAGCTGGAAATTGATAGAGGAAGCTATTGGACCATCTGGAGAGCTAATCGAGAACTGACAAAGAGGAGAGGCCCAGAATGAAGAGCTGTGACAATCCCTGCACACCAACCCAGACCTCCGCCGAGGCAGACAACAATATGTCGTCAAGGCAGCAACTCGAGGAAAGGTGGAAATATGCAAAATGGTATGCGACTGGAAGAGCTCATCAAGCCCAATTTTTGGAGACTACTTGCACGTGTATTGGAGCCCAGCAGACAAAGAAAAGCCATTGTCAAAGTCAAGCTGGAAAAAGTCAAATGGGAATCTAGGAAGATTTAATGTTAGATTTGTTCTTTTAATGAGTTGTAATTAGATTCTAACTAGGATTCATGCCCTAAACCGACTTAGACCTAGGCTCCTCCCCTATAAATGTAAATCGACTTGAAAGAGAAAAGGACAATTGAGATTAGAGAGAAACCCTCCTTCTTGTAGAAAAACCCTTGTGTCGCCATCTCCATTATGTTCTAAACCTTCCCTAGGGCTAAGGGTTGGTTGCCTAGTAGTTGTGAGAGTGTTACTTTTATTTGTTTAGGTTTCAGTTTTTGTAATAAAATTCAAGGTTTGTTTACTCTTGGTTCTTCATTGTGTGCAATCTTTATCAGAAGAGAAGAGAGCATCAATCTATTTATTCAATATCGGGAGAGATGGACTCACGAAATGAGTAAACACGATTTTATCCAACCATAGGATAAAGCTACTTCGGCTTAGGGATAAGTTAGAAGTTCAGCAGCTAAGAGAAGCTTCATAATCGGTTGGTGTTCATCCTTAGATTCACGTCGGGAGGTATTATCTAAGACATGTTCGCCAATAGTACTTCAATCGTAGGGATAAGAGGAAGCCATTGAAGGAAGCCTTGTCGAACCTTGAATCATCGCTTAACTGCCCAGGCAGTCACATTGGTCTCTGCCAAGGCGGGCTTCTGTCGAGGCATACTTGTGGGCGGCTACCAAAAGTTGTTAAGTCGATCTGCAAAATTGTACCGAGACAGTGCAACCAATCTCCACACTACAAAGCATTCCAATACCGGCTCATTCTCTCACTCTGATTTCTTAATTTGTTTTAATTTCTTTAGTTTTAGTTTTAATTCAAACAACTTTCAATACTTGTGTCTTTATTTTTATTTGTGCAGAAAGGTGAATCACGAAGGTTGTCACAATCCTTGTGGAGACGATATCTTAATGCTATAACTTGGCACTGTGTATACTTGCACGCAATTTGTACATCACTTTTGCACGCAAAAACATCCATTTGAAAAAGCTTGAAATCATGATAGCATGCAAATTCAAGAAGCATCCTACTAGCTTTCATTCTAGCTACGGGTGCATATGTTTCATCAAAAACATTACCCTCTTCTTGAGTATAACCTTGAGAAACACGCCTAGCCTTGTTTCTCACTATGTTACCACACTCATCTAGTTTGTTTCTAAATACCCACTTAGTTCCTATAGAAGATTGATTACTAGGTCTATCAACTAATGTTCATACTTTACTTCTCTCAAATTGATTAAGATCCTCTTGCATAGCCAATATCCAAAAATCATCTTTTAATGTTTCTTTGATATTTTTCGTAGGGATGTGCATTTTACCCGACCCGGTCGGGTATCGACCCGAACTGGCCCGATCGAGTCAGATTTTTTTAATGAAAAATCATGTTGGGGTCGTGTCAGGTTTAGGGTGAAAATACCCTACCTGACCCGGGATTAATTGTGTAATTTTCCCCTAAATTTTTTAGGGATATTTAAAATAATACTCCCTCTTCATATATTTTTTATAATTAGGTCCTTCAAATTGAATTTTTATTTACAATTTAATCTTTAAATTTATAGTTTTTTACGATTTTATCCCCTAAAATTATTTTTTTACAATTAAGTCCCAAGTGAGTTTCGCATACGTAAGAGGACTTGTTAAGTCTACTGATTTCAGCGTGTTATGTTTATCTTTTTTGCTACAACATTTATCTTTTCGTCTAGATTTGCCACATCATTCTCTATTTATATTTCATGACTTGTGTGCTCAAACTCAACTCGAAACACCTCCAATCCTTGTGGAGACAATACTCACTTATCACTGTATTACTTGTTCGACGTGTATACTTGCATCATATTTGTGTATCATTTATAGTACCCTACACGGGCAAACAAGTTTTTGGCGCCATTGCTAGGGATTGGCAATTGGGGTTTTTAGGTTTAGTCTTTACACTAGTTTATTTTTTCTTTTGTATATATTTTCTTAAGTTGTTTTTGTTTTTCTCTTTTTAGGTATTGTGCTATTGCATTCCCCAAAGGAGACATCGAGAGCCTATACTACTTTACATTCCTGAAATCGAACATCTATTTCGTCAACAGAGACGTATACAAGAAGCACTTAGAATCATGAACGGAGCTCGGCATCAAGGGGATCCTGCTGCAGCAATCAGAAACCAAGGAGAAAATGCTCCAGCAAGACCCAGAGCTATTAGAGATCAACTAAATCATGTCTTGGATGATCTTAATTCAGGAATTGTAGCTCCCGAAATTCAAGCAGCCCACTTTGAGCTTAAACCCGTAATGTTCAACATGTTGAACTCAATCGGTCAATTTGAAGGCTTGCCTCATGAAGATGCTAGACACATATGTGTTTTCTTAGAAGTGTGTGACTCTTTCCGCCAACAAGGGGTGCACGAAGATGTGTTGAAACTCAAACTCTTTCCTTATTTTTTGCGTGACCGAGCACGAGAATGGTTGAGTGGTGTGCCAGCCGGATCATTGGAAACATGGATAGATTTGTGCAATAGCTTTTTGATGTGGTATAATCCACCAAATAGGAACACTCAGTTGAGGAATGATATCGCATCCTTTCGCCAGTCTGATGACGAATCAATATATGAGTGTTGGGACATATTTAAGGGATTATTGCGCAAGTCCACTAATCATGGTTTTCATGATTGGACACAAGTGGTTATGTTCTACAATGGTGTTAACGCTCCCACCAGAATAATGCTAGATGCCTTAGCAAATGGGACATTTCTAGACAAGTCACCCGAGGAAGCTTTTGACATCCTTGATAGAATAGCCAACAATGATTATCAATTTCCCTCGTCAAGACTTGGAATGGGGAGGAAGACTCAAGTATCATATGACACGGATATGGATGCCTCAGTAGCAGCCCAATTAACTGATGTCACTACCATGCTAAAGAACCTCCAAAAGTCTAATGAGGTGAAGGAAGTAAAAGTGACATCAACTTGCCTTCATTGCAATTGGAACCACCACTTGAGTGAGTGCCCGGACAATCAAGAATCTTCCAACTACATAGGGAATTCCAATCAGAATAACAATCCCTACTCGCACACCTATAATACAGGATGGCGTCAGCATCCTAACCTCTCTTGGGGAAATCAAGGGAATAGCAACTATGGCAATTCAAATCAGCAACAGAATCTAGCAGAACCACATGGACCACAACAGAATATGCCCTGGAAAAACAAGGGTTTTGCATCTTCATCCAATAGCAATTCGTTGGAAGCTACACTCAAGGATTTCATGACATCTACTAAGGAATTTATGGCATCTACTAATACATTGCTCCAAGATTACTCCATGACCATTAAGAATCAAGGAGCTTTGCTACAAAGTCACAGTTCATCCTTGCGATCTTTGGAAACCCAAGTAGGTCAAATTGCTCAAGCATTACATGTGCGACCTCAAGGAAATCTGCCTAGTGATACTAAAGTCACTAAAAAAGCATGGCAAAGAGCAATGCGGTGCTCTCACATTGAGGAGTGGTAACCAACTTAACACTGAAGATAAGTTTGGGGGTAACAAGAAAGAAGACTCTATACCTAAGGAAGTGCAAAAGGAACCAGAATTGTAAGCTAAAACATCTTGTGAGAATGAGAAATATGGGGATTTAGTGAATGAAACTATCAACGATAGGGAAAATGCTACAGAAAAAGAGAAACATGCATCGATAAAGGAAGAAGTTAGACCCCCACCTCCCTTCCCTCAACGATTGAAAAAACAAAATGAAAATCTCCAATTAAGGAAATTCGTGGATGTTCTGGACCAGCTACATATTAAGGTCCCATTCTTAGAAGCCATTGATTAGATGCCCATTTATGCTAAGTTTCTCAAGGACATCGTCACCAAGAAAAGAAAGGTTGAGCCGTATGTGACAGTTGCTACAGAGAGTGAATGATATTTTATGTGGAGCAAATTTCCCTCTAAGAGACATGATCCATGCAGCTTCATTATACCGTGTTCAATAGGTGATAACTATATGGGAAAAGCCTTGTGTGACCTTGGATCTAGTGTAAATCTCATGCCAAAGTCAGTCTTTAATGAAGCTCGGCATAGAGGATGTAAGGCCAACTACGATTATCTTGCAATTGGCCGACCAATCTCATGTACGCCCAGAAGGAAGAATAGAAGATGTAGTGGTAAAGTTGGGCAGATTCATCTTTCCAGACAACTTCCTTATCCTTGATTGCGAAGCGGATGATAGCGCACCCATTATTTTGGGGCGGCCATTTCTAGCAACCGGTAGAATTTTGATAGACTGCGAAAAGGGTGAGTTTAATATGAGGGTGGTTGATCAAGAGGTGACCATCAATGTCTTCAACACTCTCAAATATGTGGATGAATACGAAGAGTGTCAGTACATGAATGCTAAAACAAAAAGGGAGAATTTCTTAGAAATGGATGAATATGAGTAGATTCAAGAGGAAGACAAAAAGGAGGACTACGAGATCGAGTATGAGGAATTTGAGGGATTTTCAAAAAAGGTGGAGCAATCGAGCTTGCTCGAAGTCAAACCATTTACACACTTTGAACCTCTTGAATTTTCAAAGTTTATTTCTCCTAAGTCTTCACTTGAGCATGCTCCAACATTAGAGTTAAAACCCTTTCCATCTCATCTTAAGTATGCTTATTTGGGTAGCAATGAAACTTTTCATGTGATAATCTCATCTAGTCTTACACCTAAACAAGAGTCTAGTTTAATAAATATGTTGTCGCAACATAAAAGAGCTTTAGGTTGGACTATGGCTGACTTAAAAGGGATTAGCCCTACTATTTGCATGCACAAAATTTTGCTTGATGATTGTCACAGCAATTCTATTGAACCCCAAAGAAGGCTCAACCCCATCATGAAGAAGGTGGTGATGAAAGAGATAATCAAGTGGCTTGACGCTGGTGTAGTCTATCCCATATCAAACAGTTCATAGGTTAGTCCAGTCCAATGTGTGCCTAAAAAAGGAGGCATCACGGTGGTGAGTAACGATGAGAATGAATTATTGCCAACAAGGACTGTAACAGGATGAAGGATTTGCATGGACCATATGAAGCTCAACATAGCTACCAAGAAGGACCATTTCCCCTCTCATTCATTGATCAAATCCTAGATAGATTGGCGGGCAAAGCATTCTATTGCTTTATTGACGGATACTCAGAGTACAATCAGATTGCTATAGCACCTGAGGACCAAGAAAAGACGACATTCACATGTCCGTATGGTACCTATGCTTTCAGAAGAATGCCCTTTGGACTCTGCAATGCTCCAGCAACTTTTCAGAGGTGTATACTGGCTATTTTCTCAGATATGGTTGAGGAATTCTTGGAAGTCTTCAAAGATGATTTTTCAGTCTCCGGGGAAGATTTTGATTCATTCCTGGGAAATTTTGCCAAAGTGCTAAAGCGATGTGAAGAAGCTGATTTGGTTCTCAATTGAGAAAATGTCATTTTATGGTGATCGAAGGAACAATTTTGGGTCACAAGGTATCGAAGAATTAGCATCGAGGTGGATAGAGCAAAGATTGAGGTAATTGAGAAGCTGCCTCCTCCAACTAATGTGAAGAGTATCAGGAGTTTCTTGAGCCATGCTGGCTTCTATAGAAGGTTCATCAAGGACTTCTCCAAGATCTCCAAGCCACTGTGTAATTTGCTACAGCAAAATCAGCCCTTCATATTCGATGAAAAATGCCTCAGCACTTTCGAAGAATTGAAGGAGAAACTTACCTCATCACCTATTGTTCCACCTGATTGGAGCTCACCTTTTGAGTTGATGTGCGATGCAAGTGACTACGCAATAGGAGTAGCTCTTGGACAATGTCGAGGTAAACTCTTTCATGTTATTTATTATGCTAGTCGCACATTGAATGATGAACAAATTAACTTCACCATAACTGAAAAAGAATTTTTGGTTGTTGTATTTGCCTTTGATAAGTTTAGGTCGTATCTAATAGGCACTAAAGTTATTGTTCACACCGATCACTCGGCTATTAAATACTTAGTGACCAAAAAGGATGCTAAACCTAGACTTATTAGGTGGATACTACTCTTGCAAGAATTCGACATGGAAGTTAGAGATAGAAAAGGGTGTGAAAACCAAGTAGACGACCATGTAAGGAAAAACACGGTGAAATGGAAATTAAGGAGGAATTCCCTGATAAGAAAATATTATATGTTGCAGCAATTCCTTGGTATGATGATATTATTAACTTTCTCGTTAGTGGTATTTTGCCTCCTGATTTGAAGAGACAGTGACAAAGAAAATTTAGACATAACACAAGATCCTACTTTTGGGACAAACAATATTTTTTCAAGCAAGGCACTGACCAGATCTTTAGACGGTGTGTCCCCGAAGAAGAGCACAAGGAGATACTTTTCCATTGTCATTCATCTCCTTGTGGCAGACCTTTTGGAGGAACTAGGACTGCTGCAAAGGTCCTACAATTGAGATTCTATTGGCCCACTCTCTTCAAGGATGCGCACACATTTTGTCAATCATGTGATCGTTGCCAGAGGACGGGCAACATTTCAAGGAGGCATGAAATGTCATTGCAAGGAATCTTGGAGGTCGAACTTTTTGTTGTGTGGCGAATAGACTTCATAGGACCATTTCCCTCATCCTATGGAGACGTATACATTCTTTTGGTTGTGGACTACATATCTAAATGGGTTTAACCAATTGCTACTCCAAGGAATGACTCAAAAGACCGTTATGAAGTTCCTTCACAAGAATATCTTCACAAGATTTGGGACACCAAGAGAAATTATCAGTGATGAAGGAACCCACTTTGACAACAAGTTGATTGCTAAAGCATTATAGAGGTATGGTGTGAGGCATATGATTGCTACAGCATATCATCCTCAGACTAACGGTCAAGCTGAAGTCTCAAATAGAGAAATTAAGTAGATACTTGAGAAAGTGGTCAACCCAAAAGGAAGGATTTGTCTCCTAAGCTTGATAAAGCTCTTTGGGCTTACCGTACAACTTACAAGACACCTTTGGGAATGTCAACATTCAAGCTAGTCTATGGGGAAGCTTGTCATCTACCAGTTGAACTCGAGCACAAGGCCTATTGGGCCATTAAGAAGCTTAACATTGATGCACAACTGGCGGGAGAAATAAGACTTTTAGAGTTGAATGAAATGGAAGAATTCAAATCGCAAGCCTGTGAGAATGCACGCTTATACAATGAGAAAACAAAGAAGTGGCACGACAAACATCTTTTGCCACGACATTTCTCAGAAGGGAAACAAGTGCTCCTCTATAACTCCAGACTTAAGCTTTTCCCAGGCAAACTGAAGTCATGATGGTCAGGTCCTTTCCTATTCCACAAGGTCTATGCCCATGGTACAATGGACATTAAGAAGATTGATGATGATACAGTATTCAAGGTCAATGGACAACGTCTGAAGATTTACAATGGAGCCCCAGTCTTGCGCGATAAGTCATCTTTCATCCTCCATGATGCCTAAGAGTTTGAACCACCCCACACTTTTCTTTTCTATTTTGCTACAGCATTTTTATGTTTTTATGTTCATAAATAATGTAGTTTAATCTTTATCTTTATTTCATACTCTAGGCTTTAATCCCTTTTTTCCTTTTGCTTTAAGGTCAAGTTTGTTTGTTTTCATCTAAGCAGTCCTAGGGACGCAAGTGGCAAGTCAGGGTGCAATGGCGTATCAGGCTTTTTTATAAGGATATAAGGAATGGAAAATTAAGCTTTTCCAACATGAGAGAAAGTCGGCTCAAAAAGGGCAAAAAGAGAGGGAATTAATTAACCCTTGCACCTTTTCATTTAAAGAAAACCTTAGCAATTATTACCTAGGTATTTTCTCTTTCTTCCTTTTCACCTTTTCAATTAATAACCATTTGTCCTTATCTTACATACACGCCACCCAAACACCCCCAACACTCTCTCTCTTTCACATTGTGTCAGTTACCTCCCCTTAACTCCCATCACCCTCATCATCAACTCCCACAAACTCTCTCCCTCACCACATCGACACAAGGAAAACAAAAAAACACCTTCACCTTCGTCTTCTCCAACCAGCAAAAAACTCAAAAACCCTAACCAAACTTTTTCCTCCCATCTCACCCATATTCACCCTCTTTTTGCTTAACAATGGTGCATTGCAAGCGCGTTGAAGGAGCGTCTGCCAGTGACCAACCCAAGCTCATGCTTATAAAGAAGTATTTAGACGACAAGGCAAAGGAGCGCTTCCAAAATCTTCAAGACTAAAAGTTGCTACCGGAACAAGGGTTCAAGTTTCCCACTGAAGGGGAACCAGGTTTCGATAAGGATATCTTAGATGTTGTCGCAAACCACAGATGGGCCACTTTCATTCCCCACCCAGACAACTTTTGCATACCAATTGTTCAAGAGTTCTATGCCCATCTCACCAGCCCTACACAATCTGGCGTGTATGTGCGTGGAGACCAAATCAAATTCACTACGAACAAGATCAACAAGTTCTTTGGCCTTAAGAACTCAGAAGACCACCACACGCCTTTCACCGAAAATGTTGACCTACAAACTGTTAAGGAAGTGTTGGAAGACTTATGCTTTAAAGGCACCAACCTGGACGCATCGAACAAGGTAGTGGAACATGTGCGACTCAAGCCGAAGGCCAAGCTTTGGATCCATTTTGTTAAGAATAGACTCATGCCAACTTCTCATACAACAATTGTTAACATTCCAAGGCTCCTCCTTCTTCATTCAATATTAAATGACAGATCCATTGATGTGGGAAAAATTATTGTAGATGAGGTATACACATGCTTGAAAAGGAAGTCTAGTCCACTAATCTTCCCAAACCTCATAACGGCCCTTTGTCGCGAAAAAAGGAGTATTTGAAGACCCCATTGTTGATGCAAAGAACTCAGGAAAAGGTCTTATCACACCAGAAACGGCCCCCTCTATCAGAGGATTCGATGAGGATGCTCCAGCATAGACACTGGTTGGAGGAGCGAAAACATTTGCTACTGCAAAAAATGATGCATTGGTTGCCTCCACCAATCGTCTCCGAGAGGACATGGACAAGATGCGCGAGGACCAGACTGCTTTCTATGGGTATGTCAAGGAGAGAGATGATGTCATGAACAACTATTTAAAGGAAATCCTACCGCATATCAGCATCGACTTCCCAGCCTTCCCAGAATCTTTGAAGGCACATGCGAAGGAATCCCCCCCACTACCTAGAAGACACCAGTCTCCGGCAAGAGCCCTACTCAGACCCAACCTTCCTCATAGAACCAGGAAACAGATGCTACAGCAAGCCCCATGCCCAAAAAGAGAAAGAGAACAGAAAAACCTACCAAAGATGCCCCAACAAAGTAGTCGTCTGTTGATCCTGTCAACCCTGTGACAGTTGAATCAGAAGATAACGAGCCCGCACACTCTATCCCAGCACAAACCCTAAGCACTGCTCTGTCAACAAAGACACGAAGAAAATGCACTACCGACAGAGTTTGGAGCACACCGGATGAGGAGAAATAATCAGACACAAGCTCCACCAATCGAGGAACTCCAGCCGAACTAGAACTGGCCCCTCTATCAGAGCAAGACGAGGTTGATCCTTCTATCGCCTCATTCAAGTCCTCCAGGATCAAGCACAAAGCCACAAAGTCCGCCATCACCAAGAAGTAAGGTACTTCTTCATCTTGCATTGCATTTAGATTAGTTGCATTTCATTTTATTTTTGTTGCATTGAGGACACTACACTCTTTAAGTTTGGGGGTGTTAGTGCCCTTTTGTTAGTCATTTGCATTGCATCAGTAGGCAGAAACAGAAATTATGCTATGGCATTTTGGTTAGTTCTATGATAGTTGTATGAATAAATTAATGATGCCCGATTATGAACAATTTTTTTGGCTATGGATTGACATGTATGACTATTGAGATTGGTAGAATTAACTCTAGGGTTTGATGCTTGATTTTTGTATTGTTACACGATTGTATGCTTCTTGGGTTTAAGATTGTTAGAGAAATTTTTTTAGAACTAATGTTTATCCTTGTGAAATTGAATTTAATGATCTCATATAAAGAAAAATGAAGCATTAAAGGCTTAGTTAATCTCCCTTGTGCTTATTGAATATATCAAACTGTGAATAAATGTTACGGCATATTTTTAGAGGGACACTCTGCTTTATGTTGCATTGCCTGGAAATCAAGCTTAATAAAATGGCAGCAACATCAAATGAGTGAATGAAAGTTGTCACGAGATGACTCTACCTACTAGCTCGGGGATGAGAGGTATGCTCCCTGCTCACCTAGAGTGAGGGACAGTAGATGTGATGAGCTAACACCCCTCTAAAAAACAGTTCACTTGTGGGAGTAAAATTTTGTGCTAAAATAGTTCAAACATTAGGATGGACTTGAGTTCTATTAAGAAATCTTTCTAGCTCTGTTAAGCTTAAGTTGTATGCAATCACGCACACACTAACAAAGGATCTTACCCTAGGGAATCATTCTTAAAATCTCAATTATGTCTTAAGTATTAAAGCCTTCCTTTTCTGAGGGCTGAAATTTTGTAACCCCCTCGTACCCGTCTGGCCGGATGACCGGTCCGAGTAGGCTACACGGGGAAAACCGAAGCGAAACCCGTTAAGGTTCCCCCTCGATTAGCAACCCTATTTTTTTTCTTTCATTTTAATCTTGTCTAGAGGATTATTAAATCCTAAGTGATCAAACAGCGGAATAACATACACGAGCAAATCAAACAAACCCATAACAACATTTAACAGCCCAATTTTATACTTAAACTGTAGGCGGTATCGATACACCTAAGGAGTGTATCGATACGCCTTAACTAGGTCAACTGGTCAGAGTCAACCCGTGGAGACCATATCGGTACGCCCAAAGAGTGTATCGATACTCTCCCCAACGGTCAACTTCTCGCGGTCAACGCTAAGATGACCGTATCGATACGCCAGAGGCCCGTTTCGATACCAAAATCGACAGTGACTTCAGTGACCAAAAAGGTATCGATACGCCCCCTCGCGTATCGAAACGCGTGGCCTGAAACATGAAGGCCGTATCGATACGGGTCCAACCGTATCGATACCCCTGCTACGAACTTACAGGTTTTAGCTGATTTAAGGCACAATGATGCCTCTAAATCCCTCTAGAACCTCAACCAGCACACTAGCATCATTCCTAAGGCAATCCAACAATACAAACATGCTTGAAAACTTAAAAACAAGAGGCACAATTCAACACAAGGTGGTGCACAAATCATACAAGTAACTTAAGCATTCAACATGAAACAAGGCATCCATACATGGCATTCCAACAAAGGGCAATTCAACATTTAAGGTCATACATGGAACTCAAAGGCCTTAAAAGGCACAAGTTAAGCATATGAGGTTTGCACCCACATCAAGGCAACCTAAAC
Source organism: Hibiscus tridactylites (assembly GCA_958450335.1). Lineage (NCBI taxonomy): Eukaryota > Viridiplantae > Streptophyta > Magnoliopsida > Malvales > Malvaceae > Hibiscus > Hibiscus tridactylites. The sequence goes on from OY288290.1 coordinate 48,355,040, forward strand.
CTCTAAAGACATGCCACCGCACTCAAGCATACATCATAGCATTAACCCATAATCAATCCAAAAAATCAACATAAGACATTAACAACATAAAGCCAACACAAAGGAGTCTAGATGCAAGCTCCTAAAACACGTAGCATTTCCCATTGCTAAACTACTACATTATTTAATAAACCATACTTGAGCAAACTACCACACACTTGGACGCCCTTTTCTTGCTCCTTGCTAACTCCAAGCTAAAAAAATCTGCATTGTCGGAAAAAGGAGAGCGTAAGCATAAAGCTTAGTGAGCGGAGCTCTAAAACATAACTACGACAATGCAGGGTTCAAAGCTTTCTTTAAAAGTAAAGACCAACACATACAAGTTCAACCACAAGTCAACGATATAGGCATATATCACGGCATCACACTTCATGGTTTACGTAAAGGCATGATCCTAGATTACAAAAAATTCATAAAAAAGGAATGATATAGTGAGATACAACATGAGCAACACATGGTATGCACAAGCATAACCAAAACACACACGGTGGGACTACACATCACCGTTTCGACTAGTAGTTTTCCAATGAGACTACACATCAAAGTACTCTTCTACTAGTCACTACCGGTGGGACTACACATCACCGGAGTCTTAACCATTCGCTACCGGTGGGACTACACATCACCGGAGCAACGACAACCATCACGTGAGGTTCGACACCAACCATGCAACACAATATACACTCACTATCATGCGACATGTACTCACTATATCATGCACAACCAAAACAAGTTGTAACAATATTCACAATTAGGCATCGCTTACTACTTACGATCTTACCAATCACAAATGGTCTTACTCACCATTTTCGTGCACAACCTGCACCAACTTACACACATCTTACAAGGTATAACAACGTCACCATTATTACCTTCATACATGATCAACGATATAATAATAAGCAACATGCTTCTTCTCAGAGTATTTAAATTTCATGCTTAACAAGCCATCATCACAAGTAATGAAAACAAACGGAAAAGGGGAAATTAAAGAGGCGATTCTCATCAACTTACTCTTGAATTTAAAATTGACTTTTCAAGCCCAACTAAACTCTTTCAAAACCAACTTTGAACCAAAACGATTCTTGAAAACATTTCCACATTCATATGCTTGAACCAATTGATCAAAGCCATTTAAAACATTTTAACCACTCACCTTACTTCCTTAGCAACCAAGCGAAACTCCTACGAACTCGGATTCGGTCCTAAAGCTTCTTCGACGACTCCTCTTGCTTCTAGCCAACCAAAAACACAACCAACAACCGCAATCAATGCTAATATTCAAACAACATTCAACCTTTGAGTTCAAACCAAGCTTCACCCAAATTTCCAAATCAAATTAATCCCCAAATACCTCAAATTCGTACTCCCTACAACACTAGCTGAAAACTCCACTTCCAATCATCCAAATGACTCCCAAATGATCCCAAAACACCTTCCTATTATACCTAACCCATCAGCCCTTTGATTTCACCCTAAAACCCACCAAAAATGGAGTTTTTGACACCTCAAAAATTGCTCTAAGACCCTACTTCGGGTTTTCCACAAAACTCAACCAATTTAATATATGTTGCACCTTTTAACATGAATAGACAAAGACTCAACTCAATTTTGCAAAACAATATGAAAATCCCCATAAAAACCCAAACTTTAAATCAAACCCTAATTTTCAAAAGTTCATATCTTTGAAATCTAAAATCATAGGTAGATAGAGGATAAAGAGGAGAGTAAGAAAATGATTTTACCTTTCAAAAACACCTTGAATTGAAGTTGTAATCCAATAGAATAGTAACTAGGAAATTTGAGAGAGTTTGAAGATGGTGTTGGTCATCCAACGTTGGAAAAGGGTGGGTTGGGGATAAGATGACAACTTTAATCAAAAGTGGTCTTGGCTTTTTAAAACGTTTGGGAAAAATTACAATATAGGTCCCTCCCCTTTTATTAAAGCTCAAATGGACCCAATTAAGGTTGAATTGATTTTAAATTAATTTTATTGACTCGGACTACGAATCCGGCTAACTCCTAACCCCAAAACACGGGCGTTACAAATTTTGCCATAACATCTACCTTGAGCTAAATTTTTGTCACATCATTTTCTTTGTTTCTCTCTATTCATTGCTTGAGGACAAGCAATAGCTTAAGTTTGGGGGTGTGATAACTTGCCAAAATGCATATATTTTACACCTTTTTACTTAGGCATTTGTTTGTTCTCGAGGTCATTTTATAGCATGTAGGTGCATTTAGAGCATATAGTTGCATACATATTTGCTTGTTGGTGGTTTGGCGTAATTTCACAAAATAAGATGCTACTTGAAGGGTATGTGCTGGTGTTGTGATGTGTAGGTTGAAGCAGGTGTGAAGCTGGATACGGAAGAAAAATGCTACAGCAATTTGGACAACATTTCTGGGTGCAGAAAAGGACAGTAACGTGCACATTCTTAGAGCCCACATGTGCGAGCCCCCTTTTTTTCTGATTGTGCCCCACATGCATAGGGAATATTCCTAGGACTTCAAAGAATATTAGGGCACAAAACCCTAGAAGCCCCCACTATATTAAGGACATGAGACCCTCATTAAAGGGAGAGCACGAAAAAGATGAAAAAAGGCTAGGGAGAGAAAGCAAAGGCGGCTCTTTTCCTTTCTTCTTCTTCCTCCTCCACTTGGTGTCCTCCATCGTTGAAGCTCCAAGGGTTTGACCTTGCTGACCTTGAGAGAGGCAGCACGCCTAGCGTGGTTCGTGGCGTTGCAGTCCATCGTGAATCGCGAGTTTCTTCTTCCCTTTCTTTTGCTTTAGCATTTTCTTTTATATCTCGGAAAAGGGTTGTACAAACGAAGATACTTTGGATGTTTATTGCCCAACCATGAACTGATTTTAGGTGGCTTGGGCTGTTTGGATGATTTATGTTTTAGTTTCTTCGATGCATGTTTATTTATCTCTTGTTTCTTTCTATGCTTTGTCTATGTTGTTAACTTCTTAGGGTTGTAAGAGCCTTTGAGAGTTAGCCTTTGTTTAGGTGTGAGTTGAAGTTAGTGGTCGAGAGAGCTATCTTTGACCTTCATACACAATGGAGTTTGCTGCTGAGAGGCACATCTCTAATCCACCTTAGAGATAAGTGATGGGTTTCAATGGCTAAAAGGATAGAACTTTATGGGTAGAGGAGTGTTAGAGTTTACGCTGAGACGTATTGCTATAGTATTTTCTACTCCCAGTTTCCTTGCTAGAGATAGTTGAAGAGCAACCTTCGTAAATCTTGCTGAGCATAGAGTAAGCTAGAGAGGTAAGCCTTAGTTGAGAACTAAAGCATAGGTTAACCAAACAACTCAGTCGGTCATTCCCAAGTGAGTTTCGCATACGTAAAAGGACATGTTAAGTCTACCGATTTCAGCGTGTTATTTTTATCTTTTTTGTTACAGCATTTATCCTTCCATCTTGATTTGCCACATCATTCTCTATTTATATTTCGTGACTTGTGTGCTCAAACTCAACTCGAAACACCTCCAATCCCTGTGGAGACGATACTCACTTATCATTATATTACTTGTTCGACGTGTATACTTGCACCATATTTGCGTATCATTTATAGTACACCACACGCGCAAACAAGTATATGCTGGGACCGAGAGCACAAAAGATTATGTGCAAGGCTTTGTCGTTGACTTGCAAACGTCTTCTATCTTCATCGGTCATTTCGGCTTTGGTCTTCGGAACAAGCCTCCCTTCACCATCTCTCTTCATAGGCAAACTATGATTGTACCTCTCAAAGGCTAATTGTTTACCCAATTACACTTTAAACACTCCCCAAACTCTAAAAAGATTAACAATAAAAAATTTCAAATGAGTTTGATACAAGAATTTGACACTAAAGGCATAAGGATTTGATTTAATGATTTGATGTTGCTTAAAGGTTCAATAGTTATTGTTGTTGTAACTTTGGAGACTTGTTTTATACCTTCTCATTGATTTCTAGTCGTTTGGGTGATTGAGATCATCAATAGAGTCATTGGGTCTCACTCTTCCCTCCATAAATGTTGTTCTACAACTACCCGTATCAGAACATGGGGCCTGTAACCCCCTTAGCCCGACCTAGACGGTTGACTCGAACTACAAAGATTACACGGGGAAAACCAAAGTCAACCCGGAAGTCAACCTTGATTCACAACCCTTTTTTCTTTTTAATCTTGTCTAGATGCACATTAATCCTAAGTGAGTTCCCATAAAGCTTATTTGAGAAAGGCACATCGATCGGATAACAAACAGGGACTTAATTGCACTTATTACAAGAATAGGGACCAAAATGTAAATTCTGTAAATTAGAAGGTCATAACTGATTTTAAAGTTACCAATATGAAATTAGTCACATTACTTGCTTCTCTGCCAAAATTCAACTTAAATGGACATCTCAAACTCAAGCAATTGCAACTTTAACATTTGGGACTAAAATGTAAAGCTTGCAAACTTCAGCACCATTCAAACCAGTGCCCAACGGTCACCTGTTTCGAAACACCCACCTGCCGTATCGAAACGCAGGATCGGAACGGCGTTGACCGTTCCGATACACGAGTTGGTTCTGAGACTGGTTCCGAAACGAGGCCTTCTAGTAGCGAAAATGTTTCAAAACAACCTCTAGCCGTTTCGAAACACGAAGGCCATAACAGACCCCCGTTTCAAAACGCCAGAGAGTGTTCCGATACGATCTTCCCAGAAACTGCAGATTTTGCTGGTTTTTCATACATAAATCCATTCAAACTCATCCTAATTACTTCCCAAACATACCAACAAGTCATCAAACATATAAGGTGCATGTTTAGAACTCCTAAACACATTCATAGCATCAACCATGAAATTTCACAAGACTAAAGGCAGGCTTCCTAATATCAAACCAAAAGGGCAAACAAACTTCAAATCAAGCATTTAAAGGTCATTTACAATTCAAACCAACAAAGGCAAACATGCCACAACCTTAGGGAGTTCAACACATCTCCCAAAACAAATCTTAGGTTCTCATTTCAAATTTATCAAAACTAATAGTGTATGAAAACTTCGCCATACGTGAGCTTGGATTTCCTTGGATGAACTTAGCTTCTTTGATGCCCAAATCACCTCAATCGTCTGCATTATTGGTAAAAGAGAGCATAAGCACAAATGCTTAGTGAGGCATGCTCTAAACAAAACCATACAATAATGTATTTTTAGAAAACACTTTTAACAAAGCTTTTAAACCACATGCACATCTCTTTCTCATGCTACCTTGCATCCTTTTCAAGCATCTCATGCTTCGTTACATTCAAATACATTATATTGGCTTACAAGTGATAGTTCATAACCATTTCAACACAAAACACAATCGGATACGCGGATTACAAGCGTTGTCCCACACGCTTCATACACACTACCGGACTACACAAGGTTCACACTCAAGAGCAATCCCTCCATTGATGTGACACTCATAGTGGAGTATAACGGTACAATCTCAAACCCTCAACACCACTCACCGGTAGTTGTATAATTCCACTAATGAGAGTAAGGGACACATAACACAAGATCCACACACAGAATTTACAACCACCGTTGTGATCTTACCTCAATCGTTAGGGTACTTGGATGGAGTTTACGGTACAATCACAACCCCTCAACATCCAAGGCGACTTTACTTACGGTTCACCCAATCCTATAGCCGGCTAACTATATCTGATTCAAGTACTTTAAAACCATTTCATCACTTGCCAATATACATCAAATACCATTAACAATTCACTGTTTTAAAGCATTAATCAAAGCCACTTAACATCATGCATCTCCATGCATCATAACCATAATAAAAACATGTCAAACCAAGGATCTCTTACCTTGAACATCCTTCAATACATGACTTCCAAAACCAGCATTAATCATGCTAAAACATGCTTTCAAAACAGTAAATAAACATGCATTTCCTAACCAATGCATCAAACCATAATCTAGCACATCCGAGGGAGTTTTTCCGAAAACTTACTCTTGAGCTTAGCTAAGTTGTTTAGACTTAAACTAAGCTCCCAAAACCTCCAAATAATCGTTTCAAACCTGGAAAACCAACTCCACTCACCAATTTCGTTTCGCTTGCTTGCCGAAACACCAATTAAGCTTCCGGATCAACTCCAAAAGTGTCCGGAGATGCCTCCCCTATTTTAGACACATCAAAGCAGAGGATTAATGCATCATCATGCATTGAAATCTTCAGCCAACACTCCTAAACTCGCTGCTCTACCCAAAACCAACATTTCGGCTACCAAACACAACCGAAAACACCCCCAAACTCTTCCAAAACTTAACCCAGCCAAGATCCATCACTTATAACCATTTCTAAACATCAATTAACATCCAAAATAAACCTAAACTCGTCCTTATACCTCCAGCTATAACAGAACACCAAGAACACCTCAAAAACCACCATTTTCATAAGCAAAAACTTAGGAAATTCAACCTATTCGGGATTAGATTGATAAAACCTCATTTCTAACATCATTAAACATCCAAAATACATTAAAGAACTATCTCAAAATAGAGCCCAATCAATTACAACGAAAATCTTCAAGATCTCTTCCAAATCTTGAGTTTTAAGCCAAAATCAAGTTTCAAACATTAAGTCCATTTATAAAACTTTAATAAAGGATTGACAACTTGGGAATTTCAGTAAAGAACTGAGTATTTAGAGGAGAAGAACAATCTTACCTCTAAATGATGATTTCTCCTTGATTTGGGCCAAATTCCATGAAAATTCACTGTGGAAATCAAAAGGATTTGATGCAAGATTGATTAGGAACCAATAGATGATAAAAATGTCATAAATTGAAGTGAAGATCAATGTGAATTTTTCTGGAGAAAATGTGTTTGGATGATGTGATTTTGAGAGAGAAAGGAATGAGAGAAAATTAGGAAAAAGTAGTTATGAAAATCCAAAAAGTAGTTTCCCTTTTCTTTTTATTTAATTAAAACATTAATTAAATCACCCAAATTAAGGAAAATCTGGAGAAAAACATTTTGGGTAAACTAGCTCCTTAAAGATTCAAAGTTTCAATCCTTTACAAAACAGTCACTACTAAACTTTGCAAAAATCGTATCTTGGTCACTACACCGAAATGTAGTATTTCCAAACCTAATTTTGTAAAATTGATTTCACCACTCTTATATATATTAAATGAGGATTTTTAGATATTTTTCTTTATTTTTAAAACATCCCGAACTAGGCTTTCCCTAAAACCTCCTTTTATATTCGAACCGCCTCTCAAACCGGTCCAGTTCAGACCCTAAACTTCTAAGCCCAAAATTGGGGTGTTACAACTCTCCCCCTCTTAAGAAATTTCGTCCTCGAAATTTACCTGGAGGAAAAAGGTAAGGAAACTGCTTCTTCATGTCATCTTTTATTTCCCAAGTGGCTTCCTCAACACCTCGATGCCTCCACAACACCTTAACCAACTCAATGGTCTTACCTCGAAGAACTTTACTGTCCGAATCCAGAATCTCAACCGGCTCCTCGTCATAGGTCAAATCTGGATTCAACTCTACTTCTTCCGCAGGCATAACATGCGAAGGATCCGATCTATACCTCCGAAGCATAGAGACATGAAACACATCATGTATCTTTTCCAACTCTTGCGGTAACCTCAGCTTATAAGCAACAGGACCCACACGTTCAATCACCTCGTATGGTCCAATATACCTAGGGCTCAACTTACCCTTCCGGCCAAACCTCATCACCTTCTTCCAAGGCGAAACCTTCAAAAACACACGGTCACCCACCGCAAACTCAATCTCCTTACGCTTTAAATCCGCGTCAGACTTCTGTCGATCAGAAGATGCCTTCAACCGCTCACAAATGAGCTTCACCTTCTCAGTGGTTCCTTTCAACAAAGCTGGCATCGAAACCAACTTTTGTCCTATTTCAGCCCAGCAAAGAGGAGTTATGCACTTCCTCCCTTACAAGGCTTCATAAGGTGCCATTTGAATACTCGCATGGTAGCTACTGTTATAAGCAAACTCCACCAAAGACAAATGCTTCTCCCAAGAACCTTGAAACTCAATCACACAGCACCTCAACATATCCTCAAGTACTTGGATAACACGCTCAGACTATCCATCCGACTGTGGATGATAAGAAGTACTGAAATTCAGCCGCGTTCCCAAACCTTGGTGCAAACACTCCCAAAAATGCGATGTGAACCTCGGATCTCTATCTGACACTATAGACTTTGGCACACCATGCAGTCGCACAATCTCAGCAATGTACAGCTCTGCAAGCTTATCCAAAGTATACGTAGTATGCACAGGTAAGAAATGCGCACACTTCGTAAGGCGATCCACAATCACCCACACCGAATTCTTCTTCGATGGCGACAAAGGCAAACCAGACACAAAGTCCATGGTAATCATTTCCCATTTCCATTCAGGAATCCTCAACGGTTGCAACAACCTCGAAGGAAAGTGATGCTCAGCTTTAACCCGCTGGCAAACCATACACTTACTCACATACTCCGCAACATCTTTCTTCAAACCCACCCAATAGTACTCATCCTTCAAATCACGATACATCTTTATACTACCAGGATGCATAGCAAAAGGACTACTGTGAGCTTCAGTCAGAATAATACGCCTCAACTCCGCATCATTTGGCACTACTATACGCCTTCCAAAACACAAAATTCCATCATCATTAAAACAAAAATCTGATGGTCTATCCTGAACATGTGGCACCAAGGAATCATCCAACAACTACTTATCCTTTATCAACTAAACCAAAGATGGTTTCACTTGCAATTCAGCCACAAGACCTCCATCTTGCGAAACACTCAAGCTGGCAAACATAGCCCTTAACTCCACTGCCACCTTCCTACTCAAGGCATCCGCTACCACATTAGCTTTTCCCGGATGGTACTCGATCGTCAAATCGTAATCCTTAAGCAAGTCCACCCAACGTCGTTGCCTAAGATTCAACTCTTTCTGAGACATCAGATACTTCAAGCTCTTGTGATCCGTGTACACCGTACACTTCTCACCATACAGATAATGTCTCCAAATCTTCAAAGAAAAAACCACTGCAGCTAACTCAATATCATGCGTAGGATAATTGCGCTCATGCACCTTCAACTGGCGCGATGCATAAGCCACCATCTTACCCTCCTGTATTAGCACACACCCCAAACCAACATAGGATGTGTCGTTGTACACCACAAACTCTTTTCCTGATTCAGGTTGAACCAAGATAGGAGCTTGCGTCAATGTTGCCTTAAGCTTCTCAAAAGCTTGTTGTCTCACTTCCGTCCACTCATATTTAACATCATTTTGCAACAACTTTGTCAAAGGGGCAGCAATCTTTGAAAATCCATCCACAAACCTCCGATAATATCCTGCCAACCCAAGGAAACTACGGACTTCATGAACGGACTTAGGAGGCTTCCAATTCATCACCGCCTCAACCTTCTGAGGATCAACACGAATCCCCTCAGCAGAAACCACATGACCAAGGAAAACAACTTCCTTAAGCCAGAATTCGCACTTGCTCAACTTAGCATAAAGCTGATTCTCCAGAAGCGCTTGCAAGACAACCCTCAAATGACCTTCATGCTCCTCCTCAGTACGAGAGTACACAAGGATATCGTCAATGAACACTACAACAAACTTATCCAAGTATTCATGAAACACTCTATTCATCATGTCCATAAAAGCTGCAGGAGCATTCGTTAAGCCAAACGGCATTACAAGGAACTCATAATGCCAATACCTCGTTCTAAAAGCTGTTCTTGGCACATCCACATCTTTCACCTTAAGTTGGTAGTACCCTGACCTTAAGTCAATCTTGGAGAACACCTCCGCTCCCTGAAATTGATCAAAAAGATCATCAATCCTCGGCAAAGGATACCGATTCTTGATAGTCAACTTATTCAGCTGACGATAATCAATGCACATTCTCATAGTGCCATCCTTCTTCTTCACAAATAAGACTGGTGCACCCCAAGGTCACACACTTGGCCGGATGAAGCCACGGTCAAGCAACTCCTGAAGTTGCGTCTTCAATTCCTTCAACTCCTTAGGTGCCATGCGATAAGGAGCAATGGACACTGGAGTTGTGTTTTCATACAACTCAATTCCAAACTCCACCTCTCGGCTAGGAGGCAATCCAGGTAATTCCTCTAGAAATACTCCAGGAAACTCTCGTACGGTTCTGATATCCTGAACATGCAATTCCTTTGAACTAGGGTTCATCACAAAAGCTAGGTAAGCCTCGCAACCCTGCCTCAACATCCGACTTACTTCCAACGTAGACACCACATTGGCAAGAAACTTCACATTCTCACCAACCACCACTACTTCGTAATCATCCGCAAGTTTCAACGAAACTCGCTTGCTTTCAAAATCCACCACCGCTCTATGCTCCACTAGCCAATCCATACCAAGGATTACATCAAAGCCATAGAATGGCAACTCCATAAGATCAACAAGAAAAACATAGTTTTGCACTTTCAAGGGACATCTCCTATACAACTTTCGAGTTACAACTGTCTCACCAAAGGAACTAGTCACACGCATACCAACATCCAAAGACTTAACAGGTAAACCAAGCATTTGAGAATGTTCACGCAATATGTATGAGTGTGTAGATCCAGATTCAATCAAAGAAAGTAATGATAAGGATTGCAAAGTAAAGGTACCTGCGATCACATCCGTATCATTCCTTCCCTCACGCTGAGCATACACTCGAGCCTGGCCACCACCCTCAGGTTGAACGGCCACAACATGCGTTACATTCCTCCCACCATCATCCCTGCGCTAAAATTTACCACGGCCGTGCCCACGGCCTCTCTGAGGTGCAACTACCCCAGGAGCACGTCCCTGACCACCACTGGCCAACAAAGGACACTCTCTCCTCATGTGGTCTGCCGAACCATAATTCCAACATGAGTTACCTGTCATTGCAACAAGAGCCTGAACCTCTCTCGCTGCCCGAGGACAATCTCGCCTCAAATGGCCACGAGATCCACACGTCCAGCACGTGTTCTGATCAACCTTCATCCTATCTTCCTGAACAATTGTACCATGTCCTCCACTACTACGCCTAGCAGTAGGCTGATACCTCCTATCTCGTCCTCTCTTGTTCCGTCCACCACTAGAACTATGAACAGCGACTCTTTTTCCCGAGCCAGAACTAACGCCTCTGGAAGAAAAACCCAAGTTCTACTCGATATCCTTCGCTCGACACACAAGCACATCAAAATCTGTATAATCAGTCGCAAGCATATATGTCTTCACGTCCGTCACCAATCCATAACGGAAACGTTCACACCTCTCCCGCTCATTAGGGATCAGCTCGGGTGCATACTGACTAAGGCGAACAAACTGGATCTCATACTCAGCTACCGTCATGTTGCCCTGTACAAGAGACATAAATTCTCTTTTCTTCTCATCTAGGTATCGCACACCCAGATACTTCCGCTTGAACGCATTAAGGAAAAACGTCCAAGTTACATCATTGTTCTCCATTCCAGAGATAGTGGTCATCCACCACGTATAAGCATCACCATGCAGCAGTGACACCACACAACCCAACTTCTGCACATTATTGTAGTTCATTTACCCCAAAATCCTCTTGGTGCTTTCCAACCAAGACTCCAATCCCTCCGGAGACAAACCGTTGAACTCAGTCCCTCCCAGACCGCGAAGACGTTCTAGAGGCAATCTCACATTAGTATCATCCTGATGCGCAGCTCCATGAGCTCCAGATACTGCTGCCTGAAAGGCTCCAACAATAGCCTAAATCAACACAGTCATGTCAGGAGCAGCTTGACCCTGCACACCTTCAGGTCCAGCGACCCCCGCATCAGCACTAGCATTACCAGCTCAAACACCACCATCACCACCAGGTGGTCCACCACCAGGAGGAGGAGGTAAATCCACAACATTCTCAGCATTCTCTTCATTTTCATTCTGAGCCATAGCTCTTATATTAATCCTCGTTTCTCTACGTGGCCCCATTTACAAAGAAAACAATGCACTGACACAAATGCAATAAACACAATTAGGCTCAACAAGGTAAGTAATCCAAGTACTCAAGCTCATTTTCCAAAAACAATTCCTTTCATTAGTTTTGATATGGCAATGGGTTCCCCTAACACGCTTCAACATAGCATAACATCACAATTGCAACCATGCATATGTTTATCATAAAATGTTCTTTCGCCTAAAAGGCTCATCATGCAAAGACACATACATCACCCACATAACAATTCCTAATTACACGAGAACTAAGCTCTGATACCACCAAATGTAACCCCCTTAGCCCGGCCTAGACAGTTGACCCAAACTACGAAGATTACACGGGGAAAACCAAAGTCAACCCGGAAGTCAACCTTGATTCACAACCCTTTTTTTTCTTTTTAATCTTGTCTAGATGCACATTAATCCTATGTGAGTTCCCATAAAGCTTATTTGAGAAAGGCACAGCGATCGGATAACAAACAGGGACTCAATTGCACTTATTACAAGAATAGGGACCAAAAATGTAAATTCTATAAATTAGAAGGTCATAACTGATTTTAAAGTTACCAATATGATATTAGTCACATTACTTGCTTCTCTGCCAAAATTCAACTTAAATGGACATCTCAAACTCAAGCAATTGCAACTTTAACATTTGGGACTAAAATGTAAAGCTTGCAAACTTCAGCACCATTCAAAACAGTGCCTAACGGTCACCTATTTCGAAACACCCACCTGCCGTATCGAAACGCGGGATCGGAACGGCATTGACCGTTTCGATACGTGGGTTGGTTCCGAGACTGGTTCTGAAACGAGGCCTTCCAGTAGCCAAAACGTTTCGAAACAGCCTCCAACCGTTTTGAAACACGAAGGCCATTACAGACCCCCGTTTCGGAACGCCGGAGAGTGTTCCGATACGGTCTGCCCAGAAACTGTAGATTTTGCTGGTTTTTCATACATAAATCCATTCAAACTCATCCTAATGACTTCCCAAACATACCAACAAGTCATCAAACATATAAGGTGCATGTTTAGAACTCCTAAACACATTCATAGCATCAACCATGAAATTTCACAAGACTAAAGGCATGCTTCCTAATATCAAACCAAAAGGGCAAACAAACTTCAAATCAAGCATTTAAAGGCCATTTACAATTCAAACCAACAAAGGCAAACATGCCACAACCTTAGGGAGTTCAACACATCTCCCAAAACAAATCTTAGGTTCCCATTGCCAATTTATCAAAACTAATAGTGTATGAAAACTTCACCATACATGAGCTTGGATTTCCTTGGATGAACTTAGCTTCTTTGATGCCCAAAGCACCTCAATCGTCTGCATTATTGGTAAAAGAGAGCGTAAGCACAAATGCTTAGTGAGGCATGCTCTAAACAAAACCATATAATAATGCATTTTTAGAAAACATTTTTAACAAAGCTTTTAAACCACATGCACATCTCTTTCTCAAGCTACATTGCATCCTTTTCAAGCATCTCATGTTTCGTTACATTCAAATACATTATATTGGCTTTCAAGTGATAGTTCATAACCATTTCAACACAAAACACAATTGGATACGCGGATTACAAGCGTTGTCCCACACGTTTTATACACACTACCGGACCACAAAAGGTTCACACTCAAGAGCAATCCCTCCATTGATATGACACTCGTGGTGGAGTGTAACGGTACAATCTCAACCCCTCAACACCACTCACCGGTAGTTGTATAATTCCACTAACGAGAGTAAGGGACACATAACACAAGATCCACACACGGAATTTACAACCACCGTTGTGATCTTACCTCAATCGTTAGGGTACTTGGATGGAGTTTACGGTACAATCACAACTCCTCAACATCCAAGGCGACTTTACTTACGGTGCACCCAGTCCTATAGCCGGCTAACTATATCCGATTCAATTACTTTAAAACCATTTCATCACTTGCCAATATACATCAAATACCATTAACAATTCACTGTTTTAAAGCATTAATTAAAGCTACTTAACATCATGCATCTCCATGCACCATAACCATAATAAAAACATGTCAAACCAAGGATCTCTTACCTTGAGCATCCTTTAATACATGACTTCCAAAACCAGCATTAATCATGCTAAAACATGCTTTCAAAACAGTAAATAAACATGCATTTCATAACCAATGAATCAAACCATAATCTAGGACATCCGAGGGAGTTTTTCCGAAAACTTACTCTTCAGCTTAGCTAAGTTGTTTAGACTTAAGCTAAGCTCCCAAAACTTCCAAATAATCGTTTCAAAGCTGGAAAACCAACTCCACTCACGAATTTCGTTTCGTTTGCTTACCGAAACACCAATTAAGCTTCCGGATCAACTCCAAAAGTGTCTGAAGATGCCTCCCCTATTTTAGACACATCAAAGCAGAGGATTAATGCATCATCATGCATTGAAATCTTCAGCCAACACTCCTAAACTCGCTGCTCTACCCAAAACCAACATTTCGGCTACCAAACACAACCGAAAACACCTCCAAACTCTTCCAAAACTTAACCCAGCCAAGATCCATCACTTCTAACCATTTCTAAACATCAATTAACATCCAAAATAAACCTAAACTTGTCCTTATACCTCCAGCTATAACAGAACACCAAGAACACCTCAAAAACCACCATTTTCATAAGCAAAAACTTAGGAAATTCAACCTATTCGGGATTAGATTGATGAAACCTCATTTATAACATCATTATACATCCAAAATACATTAAAGAACTATCTCAAAATAGAGCCCAATCAATTACAACGAAAATCTTCAAGATCTCTTCCAAATCTTGAGTTTTAAGCCAAAATCAAGTTTCTAACATTAAGTCCATTTATAAAACTTTAATAAAGGATTGACAACTTGGGAATTTCAGTAAAGAACTGAGTATTTAGAGGAGAAGAACAATCTTACCTCTAAATGATGATTTCTCCTTGATTTGGGCCAAATTCCATGAAAATTCAATGTAGAAATCAAAAGGATTTGATGCAAGATTGATTAGGAACCAATAGATTATAGAAATCTCATCAATTGAAGTGAAGATCAATGTGAATTTTGCTGGAGAAAATGTGTTTGGATGATGGGGTTTTGAGAGAAAAAGGAATGAGAGAAAATTAGGAAAAGGTAGTTATGAAAATCCAAAAAGTAGTTTCCCTTTTCTTTTTATTTAATTAAAACATTAATTAAATCACCAAAATTAAGGAAAAATCTAGTGAAAAACATTTTGGGTAAATTAGCTCCTTAAAGATTCAAAGTTTGAATCCTTTACAAAACAGTCACTACTGAACTTTGCAAAAATTGCATTTTGGTCACTACACCAAAATGTAGTAGTTCCAAACCTAATTTTGTAAAATTGATTTCACCACTCTCTTATATATATTAAATGAGGATTTTTAGATATTTTTCTATATTTTTAAAACATCCCGAACTATGCTTTTCCTAAAACCTCCTTTTATATTCGAACCGCCTCTCAGACCGGTCCAATTCAGACCCTAAACTTCTAAGCCCAAAATTGGGGTGTTACAGGACCCTTGTATCGAAACGGACACTAAAAAAAGAAAAAGTTGTTGTGTGTAAAAAGGGGTCGTATTGAAACAGTTTGAAATTCTAAAATACAAAAAGAGGGTCGTATTGAAACAGATAAGGGTTGTATCGAAACGTTTTGAAAATGTAAATGGGTGTTTCGAAACAGCCTAGGGGTGTATCGAAACACTTAACCAAATCTTCAAAAATTAGTTTCTGACAAGTAACGGCTAGTTCATTTAATGCCCAATTTTAAAATTACTTAACCCTTGTATCGAAACGGGTATGAGCTGTTTCGAAACAATACTTGAAAATGAAAAGCCCAGGTGAAGGTTGTATCGAAACGGGTGTGATATATTTTGAAATAGGCGTTTCCAGTGGCAAAACGTATCGAAACAATTTGAGGGTGTTTCGAAACGCCTGGGCAATTTTGTATATTTTGGCTTTGAAATACTTAGAAAAACTTATGAGGTTTAAGTTTTGACTTCAAAACATTTTAAGTATAAATTTTACTTGTCAAAATCAAGTATTTTGATTACTTAAAAATTTATTTACTTTGCAATTTAGTCCTTGAATTATTTGTTATATCAAAGTCAAATATTAGTTTTACACTATGAAAGAAAGGATATATAGGCTCAAAATTAATGTTTAAGGCAAATGAAACCAAGGATCATTTCTTCCAAGTGAAATCTTATTTTTGTGCTCCTTGATCTGAACATGTTTGGATGAAATACTATTTTTTTCTCCTTCTCTTCTTTTTTTCTTTTTTCTTCCTTTTTTTGTAGATCGCTCTAGACTGTCCATTTCTAGCTTTTCACCCTAGAGTTAATTTCCTTTCGTTGAATTCAAAAGTGATCAATCCTCCACTTCTCCTTTAGATAGATATTTATTTTGAATGGAAGATCTCACAAGTGTAACTCGTTTGTTCTTGCACTTTTTCAACTGTGTGCTTTCTCTTTCAACTGCTTCAAGCTTTATGTCAGCAATTTTTAACTTGATTCAGTTGACTTTTGAACACAAACTTTTCACAGTTTCTTTTTGTTTTTTCATTTCTTTCTTTTTCTTTTTCTTCTTTTTCTTTTCTTTTTGACTTTTCTTTTTTCTTTTTCTTCTTTTTTAACTTGATTCTGAATATTTGTCTTCATTCAACTTGCATTTCTTGCTCTTGTACATTCACTTTTGTTTCTTGCCCCTTATTCCCAAGGCATCACTATTATAGCATGACCAAAACTAAACATCTTTCACTTGCAAACAAACTTTCATCCTCTTTGCCCCCAGTGTAGGGCTGATCCTTGGTTTGGGTTGAATAGAAAGAAAATCATCAGGCTCAAAGGGGACAACAAATGATATTTTTCTTATTTTCTTTCTTTGTGAAGGGAGATGAAGGAATGCCAAATTTCCTCCCATATACAGATATCTTCGAAGAAAAGCAGTCCTCGTGTGGTAGATGTTTTGGGTTATCACTTCATTCAAAGACCTTAGTCAACAATTCCTGAGAGGAAAATTCACTCATATTTTATATTTGGGATTCTCTCGTGATTGCTAAACACTCATTAATGTCTTCTCGTTGGCCTAAATAACTTAGAAGAGAGCCACATTTCGAAATGGATCTCTGAATTTAATTCTTGGTCACTCTTGCCATTAATATCCATGGACCTGATAAAAAATGATAATAGAGAAGATATATACATATATGTATGGGAGAATAAAAAACTAACCCATAACAAAGATTGGATGAATTATTAAAAGGAATCAAAGAATGCAAAAATGCTTGCCATTTGAGAAAAAATTATGTAGAGAACAAGCATCATAAACAAATACACCGATTAACCTTCCTTACAAAGGACCCCCAATGCTCGCGGGCAAAAGCGATTAGGATGGTTCATGGTATTATTCTGCAACGGTCCTAAAAGTGCTGACATATCACCTACGGTCAAACTGTCAATCATTGCTCAAGGAAAACTTGAGTGAATTTCAGCCACTTCAATTCTATCAGCATTTCTTCATTTATTTTCCTCTACCATCACAAAGATGTGCCCTTTTTCGCTCATGTTCTGATATTATTATCGAATCTCGAAGTAAGACCATTCTGCTTATAAATTTCTTTATTTCTTTGATCAGTTGTTTGCTCTTTTCATAGAGTGTTCAATCATTTGATTGTGGAAATGGACCACTTCTTCTGGCTGGCGTTTGGATGGACTCTGTTTTTCAAGATGTTGACAGGATGTATTGAAGCTTTTAACGGACATGTCTACTCAGGGTTTCGTCCTTGACGACTACTGATTCTCAATTAATTTCATCTTCCTTTTTCTTCTCTTTCTTTTCAGCATTTGACTTTCAGGTATTTCTAATTGCATCGGCTCCAATCAGGTGACCACCTCTTGAATTGCAAATCTTAATGGATCGGCCATCAGTGTAGAGCTCCAAAATCTTCTGGTTCAAAAAGTTTTGAACTTGTCGCTTGAAAGTGAAACAATCTTCAATATCATAATCATGAACTCCATTATGATCTTCTCAAAGATTTCCGATGACGTAATAGCTTGAATGGCAAGGCTTTGAAGGTTTCAAATAATGCGGTGAAGCCTCGAGCAATTTGAAGTACAGCTCATGATAAGAGACATGAATAAGATCTGGTTTAGTCTTCGATCGTCCACTAACACAAGCACCTTGAGCATTTGACTTTGGAGTATTATTCAGTGAAGGAAACGCCAAAGAAGTAGACGTCCAAACATTACTCTGATTCTTATTGAGCATGAACTGTAGTGGATCATTTTCAAATGTCTGTTTTGGACTACACCCTTTCCCTTTTATCCCAATTCTTTCAGCAGGCAATGGTCTTTTATAACATCGAAGTTCTCTGCATAATAAATGTTCATTTCTAATGAAATTACTGACTTTGTTTCAGATCCATTCTCAGAAAAAACTTCAGAGCACTGTCATCAAAATGTGGATTCTACACAAGGTTGGGCAACAAATCTAAATGTGGCATTAAACTAGGAATAACTGTATCTATTTTCCCGTTGAACCATTCGATCTTTGTCTTGAGTTTCTATGTTATTTGATCCTCTTGTAGTTAATTCCTTTGTGAGAGAGATTTAATCTTCAACTAGATCCTTAACTTTCATCACTTCATAGAAAAGGTTCTACAGTCCCTCAACTTTCCTAGATTCATCATGTACTTAATTTATCACTGAACCATTGATCAAGAGAATTTTGGGCAGAAACACCAGAATTTGGCTTTATTCAGTCCTTTCATGCTTGTCTACTGGACTACTTTCATCTCAGCATCTTCAGAATTTCAAGTGCATTTACTTCATTATTTCCTCATAAATTCCCCAGCTTTATTGACCCGAGTTTGCTTTTTTTTTTACTTTAATTTATGCCCTTTATTCTGTCTTCTTCTTTTTTTGACTGTTTACTCTCTTTTTTTTTACCTTTTTTGTCTTTTTTGGTCTTTTGATTTTTCTCTTTGTCTTTTTTTGTTTTGCAAGAAGAATCATTTAGGATGGACCTTAATGTAAGATGTGATACATGCTTGCTTATCAATATCTTTATTTTTGTTTGAAACATTCTTTTTCTGGCTTCCCCAATTCCAAGCAAAACGACAGCTCGAATTACCAATTCGTTATGGGTCTGATCAATCATTTTCTCAACTCCACCCAAGTGGTCCTCAATAACTTTCTAAGATTGCTTCTAAAAAGATTGGTTTTCAATTTTTACACTATTATCTCAAAAATAATGCAATATTATTTAATCAAAATGCAATTATGATTTATTATTATTTTTAAAAAATGATGTTTATTTAAAAAAATGTGATGAATGCAATACAATGCATGAATGCATGAGGTATCGATTTCAAGGACTAGTCTTTAAAACAACATCCACTAGCCAAAAGTTCGAATACAAGAAATAGACAATTTGATTATAGGGATCAGCTTGCCCTCGTCCCTAGGCTAATCATTTCGTTCTGCTTCCGAGTCAGTGTCTGTTCTAGCTTGGTGCTGATGTCAAGGTGTTGTTACAGGTTTGTTGCTTCAATGGATAAAATCTGCCTTTGGATAATCTGGATAGCCACTTCAAGCTCAGCTTCCAGTGCCTTATTCTTCATTTATAGTGCCCCTTCTGAAACTTCCAAGCTAATCTTTCAAATGCTGTACAGTACTTTCCAATTATGTCATCTTCTTTTTTAGCTTTTTATCTTCTAACTAAAGATCGACCTTTTCTCGTTATTGTATCCTTTTAATTATTTTCTCTAGCTTTGGAACTTGTGATGATAATTTTGGACTCAAATCTTATTCTTCTTTTAATTTATGTTCGATTCGGTTGTTCAAATCCACTAATTCCTGAATCTTCTCTCTCACTATGCTTTTAACCACTTTACACGGCTTCTTATGGCTTCTTGCATCCTGACACGTCATTCTCATAGATATTGATCTTTCCTTGAATTGAGTCTTCTTTGACTGGGTCCACGCTGCCGTATTGCCTTCTCTTTGTCTATCAAACTCATTGGGCATTACGAATATTGCCTAACTTGACTAACCCTCAAATCGATACCTCTGAGTATGCAAAATGATGTCGGACATATAAAAAGAAGACAAAACAAAACAAAAAATAGTGTCAGTATTATGAATTAATATGAAAAGAAAATAAACAATATTCAAACACAGGAAAACATAATGTATTTTGCAATGAAAATAACCAGAGAAAAGTATTTAAACCGGCAGCACTTGTCCTAGGTCCATGTCTGGCTCTAGCGGGGTGGGCTTCTAAAACAGAATGTGGGCTTTGTTCTAGACTCTTGGTTCCCAAATTGTCATTACCGTCTACTGTGACAATAAGACATCGATTTGGTAGTATAGGTCCCTTATAACGGATGCGTGGGCCCCATGACGCATAAGGTTAGTATATCGGAAGAAGAAAAAAATCCAAACTCGGAGCTAGAAAGCATCACATCGGATATTGTCTTTCTCTCACTTAAGGGTGAAAAACCCGGGTCGAGGGTTCATGCATGAATGACAAATATAACATACACAAAAATTACCCCATTCTTTCTGGAAATTCATCCAACAATTCTTTAGAAAAAAAATTAAATTTAGATTAATGCTCGAAATGCCAAAATGCCACGTGGAATTAATTAATAGGCATGACTCTCAATTATGTCCCCAACGGAGTCGCCAAGCTGTCGCGACTATTTTTTTAGACCCATTTGTGGAAAAACAGTCTGACGATTAGGGTTATGGAAATCGGGGTTTTTCATTTAATTTGATCTTGAAATTATGGGTTTTTCCATTTTAGTCAAATTTCCATTATTTGCTTAAAATTCATTTTGGAGTCGCCACCGGTCACTTTGATGGACCGAACACCATAAAAAAGCGGACCCAAGATTCTTTTCTTAAAATTCGGGTTCGGGAGTCGGTTACGTGTAGGGAAGGGTTAGCACCCCTACAAATGCCCGTTATCAGTACCTTATTAATTTCGTGTGGTATTTTGGCATTTCGAACATTAATCTGAATTTAATTAAATTTTTTTAATTGTAAAATAGATTTCATTTTAAATTGGAATATCCTTTTGTAAGAAAATACATTTTGAAAGAATATAAGTTTTGAAACGTCCAATTGCATGTTGGGTCACGTCGACACGCCCCGTGGCGCAGTAGAAAAAATAATCTGACGTAATCCAGTCAGGATTCATGTACAGGAACGAATCCATGGTGAAAAGATGAAGAGTTACCTTTTAAAACTCTGGAAACTGGAAAACCGACGGTATGTTGGAATAACCACGTCAAGTAAAACCGGAATCGTCACAGGTTCGCAACAACCTCTACGGAGTCCACTCGAACAAAACGAACAAAGTTTCTGCCTCCTTAACACTTAGGGATAAATTTCGACAGGTTTGAACACCTGCTAGGGAGAAGTCGAAATCCCTCCAAGGATTCCTGAGGGAGTTTGAAATCGACCAGGAGTTCAACCGGGACTTGCAATCGAGCAAGGGAACCTTCAGGGATTTTCCAGGGAGCAAGTAGAACACCAGAAAAATATCGAACAGCTTCTCAGAGAGCTTTATAGGATATGTCGAATTCCAATGGGGAATCCCTAGGGATGTTGTCGAAATCTTCAAGAGGGGGAATAGGGATGATTTGGTTGCTAGCCCTTGTCCCTTTAAATAGTATTCAGAGACTTAATTCTAGTTGAATTCCTTAAATCCAAGTTCAACCAAAATTCATAGAATCTAATTCTACTTGAAATTTGTTTATATTAAATATACATTATATTTAATAATATTAAATGAAATATATATATTTAATTATGTAGAATCTTATTCTACATAAAACATGGATTTAAATATACATTATATTTAATCCAAATATATATATATATATATATATATATTATATAGAATCTAATTCTATCTTTACTTGGATTTAAATATATTTAAATATATATTTTTAATTATGTGGAATCTAATTCTACATAAACTCGGAATTAAATATACATTATATAAATTCCAAATATATATTTAAATTTCTAGAATCTTATTCTATAATATTTAAGTCTCTAAATATTTTCCATACTCTAAATAATATTTGATAAATACAATATTTATCCAATATTATTCCAATTTAAGGGAGTTGCCGATTTCCCCTATCCCATAGGGGATTTTCGGCAACCTCCCTAAAATAGGGAGTATGGTTTCCAATTTTTGTTCCTTTCATTTGAAGGGTGTGACCCTTATAGGTTCATGCAACGTTAGCAGCAAAATTAGAACTATTCTAATTTTACAAACAATGAGTGGCATCTAGCAATACATCATTGCTACCTAAGTTGCATGAAGTCATGGTTTGACTTTCCTAATTCCTGAATAAACTTCCTTTATGTATTTCATCCTTTTGTCCTTTATATCTTTGATGAACACAAGTCATGGGTTAGTCACACTTGCGTTGTCCATCTAGTGTTTCTTGATGTCTTGAGTAGATTATGATAAACGAATCTCTATGATATCTCATATCATAATATTCGAGCATGGCCATGCATTTTCTAATCTCACTCAATCAAGTGGTCAAAGATATTTCTCCCATTATGTAGGAGGGACAAATCCTTTATTGATCAACCATATTTCATTACATGGGTCATCACGTATCCAATCATCAGTCTTTATAATGTAGTCAGTTACGACACACGTTTGACTATTTTAAAATACGTAAATCTTTATGTTGAAATCATGTTGATCTCAAGTCTGAGGATTATACATATGTTTATCATGAGCAATGTTGTGGCTGTCACATAATTACCCAAGAAACATGCTCATAGCGGGTCAATCCAGTATGTTGTTCTCTAACAAATACTTATGTGTTGATTTTGACATCTCTATGTCAATGACGACACTCGTTATCAATCAACCACATATTAGTCTTTATATATTATCACTTTCCATACCCGTAATAATATTCGACTAAGGATCCTATTTAACAATAATCGTATATTGTATGGATATTATTATCCAATGGTTAGTTTGATGCATAGAAACATACCAAATGATAATAACGGGAATGCCATTACTTGATAAATCCAGTAAAATAGTATGTCTATTCAATCATCATATGATTGGTCTTTGGGCATACTCCAACAATCTCCCACTAGCACTAAGACCAATCATTCTCGTATCTAATACGATATGGCTTAGTGTAACTAACATGCTTATGCTGTGTCAAAAGCTTTGTCAGGGAGTTGACAAAGTTATCAACTTTGTGCGTATGTTGCATACTTTCACATCTCCAAGATGTAAGCACTTTAGAATATGTTTGGATTTATTGATGAGATCTGGGTTTTATTTGCTTACGCAAAGGTTCCATCATAACAGAGTTGTGTAGCATCTAATATGCTGGGAACAACCCTTAGTTCAGAAGTGAACCCTTTAGATCCAAACATCCTTCTTTGTTTCTATGTCGACTGTAATACATTCAGTCTATGTTGTAGAGTTAGATACTGTCTCATGTTGCTAACTCGCAGTATCTTTTATTAATGCAAAACGGATTGCGATCTTTAGTTCCTTTTGATGAGTATGTCATCTACATACAATACTTAGGAAAGTAACAATGCTCCCACTAGCTCTTTTGAAAACAAGACTTCCCTTTTTTTCTAGATAAACCAAACCTTTTGATTGTATCTTCTTAAACGAATATCCCAACTTCGAGAAGCTTGCCTTAGTCTACGGATAGACCTTTGTAGCTTAAATACCTTCCAAGTGTTTACTGGAGTGACAAAACCTTCTAGATGTGTCATGTACACATTTGTTTCAAGTTTTCCCTTAGGAAAGTGGTTTTGACATTCCTTTATTTGATTCCATAATCATCATATGTAACTACTTGCAAGTGAGATTAAGATGGATTAAACATAGCTACAAGGAAGATGATTTATCATAGTCTATACTATGAAGTTTGTCGAAAACTTTTAGCGATGAATCATCATTTGTATGTTTTATCATCCATATTAGTTTTTCCTTTTTTGAAAAACTCATCCATTACTCTTAGGTTTTACCCTTTTAGGTAACCAAAGTCTATACTTGGTTTTAGACATGGATTCCATCTCATATCTCATGGCTCTTAGCCATTACTCAAATTTTGGGCTCACCATTGCTTTCTAATAAGACCTAGTCTTTATCTTGATCCGAAAAGAAGAGTGTTTCCATGTACGGATAGTGAGAAATCCATATTTCTCAAGTATATGGTATTCTCTTAAGGATCTACACAATGGTTGTGTTTTGTTCCAATGTTCCTTGATCATTTGTGGAACATTCTCAATCTTTGGTTCATAAATTTGTTGTCTAAAATTTCTTCACATTCCAAATTCCATTTTTTCCTTTTGTGAGAGGTAATCTCTTTCGAGAGAAACTCTCGTTTGAGCAACAAACATTTTGTTCTCGTTGAAAAATGAAATCTCTTAGTGATAAGTATTCTCTTTCGAGATAAAATATCGTTTGAGCAACAAATATTTTGTTCTCGTTAAAGTTGAAGAAATAATATCCCTTTGTGAGAATTAATCTCTTTCAAGATAAACTCTCGTTTGAGAAACAAACGCTTTGTTCTCGTTAGGATAAACAATAAATGGAGTTTTTAAGGTTCGAACTTTGTAAACATTTTAACATGTAAGTAACCTTAAAACTTCAAAGGTATTCTAGAACAATTCTTAGTCCATATATTATATGACGTTTCGAAAAAAACACGATTAAGTATGAGAGTTGTTTTTCTAGTGTGTAAAGAAGTCGAAAATGACTTGTTCAGAATCAAAACATGTCTAAAATATTTGATTCTCTTTCAAAGACTTTTCGTTCCACTTGTGGGATTTAATTATGGGACAATCTCATATTCTTTTAAAGTTCATCAAACTTTAAATATTCTTGAATTTGATCTCATCAAATTACCTTAATACTTTTTATGAGTTTGAGATTAGTCATTTGTTTTATTTATCTTATAAATATTATTGATTTGATTAGTTTAAAGATCATTGATTCGTTGTTCCATAAGAGATTAAAAGAATAACATTTATTTAAATAATCTCAAAATTAAAATATCTTGTCCTTACAAGATAACTAAAACTTAGGCACAAAATAATAATCTTAACAGCTAAAACAAATCTATTTAAGCAAAAACACATGTCCTAATGGATGATGTAGCAACTCTTGCTTTATTTCCATTCGCATGTCCATGTCTATTCTGATGCCTTCTCTTTAGAAGCCTCTAAGGTTGATGCCTCACTCGTTTTTGCTTTCTTGACTTCTTGTAGGTGTGTGGGGTAGTTTCTCTTCCAATGTCCAGTCTTGCCGCAATGGAAACATTTTCCATCCTTCTTGATTCCCTTCTTAGGTTTTAATGCCTCCTTTCCATCGGTTTTGGTCTTACCATCACCTTTAGACTTTGCTGCCGATTTACCTTTCTTCTTGCCCTTGCGGACCATCAGAACAAGTTTAGGTCCTACCTTCTTCAGGTTGATTTCAGCAGTTCTCAACATGCCGAGCAACTGTGGCAGCGTCTTGTTAATTTCATTCATATTGAAATTAAGGACGAAGTGATTGAAACTATCCGGCAACGATTGCAGGATGAGATCAGTAGCTAATTCGTCTTTCAGCGGAAAGCCGAGCTTCTCCAACGTTTGGATGTAGCCCAACATTTTGATGATGTGAGCTCCTACGGGAGATCCCTCACTCATCTTGCATTAAAACAGAGCTTTAGAGGTCTCGTACCTCTCTTGACGAGCTTGCCCTTCATAAATCTCCTTGAGATTTTGAATCATATCATAAGCTACCATGTCCTCATGTTGCTTCTAAAGATCAGGGGTCATGGAGGCAAGCATCAGACAACCGACATCCAGCATGTCGTCCATGTGTTTCTTAAACTTGTCTTTGTCAGCTCTGGAAGCAGTGGCAACCAGTTCATCAGGAACAGGTTCTTCAATGACATATTCCTTCTTTTCCTATTAGAGAACAATTCTCAAATTGTGGAACCAGTCAAGGAAGTTTATGCCATTGAGCTTACCCTTCTCAACGATAGATCGCAGAGATAGAGTATTATTTGCCATTAATTCTACAACAAAGAAAATATGCTACATAAGTTTTACTAAATTTTAAAATTTATAGATAGGTCTTTACTATAAATTTACTCCCACTATTTTTCTTCAAAATTAAAAACCCTCTAGTTTTAATTTCTGAAAAACGTTTCGATAGTTTTTCTAGTGAGTGATGATCCATATTTCACCATTCCTAAATCAGCTTTGGCCAATCTTTTAGGAAATGGTTATTTAGGTAAGTAACACCTTACTAATTACATCTCATGTAATTCCTCATCTTTTGGCGAACAACTCTTGTTCTTTAAATCATCTTATGATTATCCAAAACTTTTAACCACTAGGTTTTCTAATCCTATTAGAACAACCCAGCTAAGTCAATATCAATATCTCAACTGGCGAATATCACTAGCTTATTCTTCGCGTTTAACTAAGATAGATAAATGTGACATTGCTTTGGCAAAGCTCGCATTATATCGATCGAAGCTTTAACGAGGGTAAATATTGGATGGTTAAAACAAACTTAGAATTATAGTGAGGGATTTACTTAATTATCTCATCATTTTAACATTGATCCTATCAATAGAACTATGTTTAATCATGCTTATAAAACATCCATTGCATCACATACAAGGTAAATATAAGCGGTAAATAAATATGCAATGATTATAGCCCTTCTTAACCTAAGGCGACCCGTCCCAAGCCAATGGGAGGACCATTCTACTGAAGATAGAATCTGCTTCTGAAACGCCCGGTCCACCAGGGAAGGCCCACCACGCTGCTACCTTGGTTCTTGCTTTATCTCCATGAGTATTTACAATTTTCAGAAACTCATGTTACATGCGAGGGAGTGATATGAGAAGAGAAGTACAATAGAAGATAGAGAAAGGCACGACGCGCAGGCCTTATTTATAAAAACCAAAACTATAAAGGCTATGGGATATAACCGTGCAAAACAAACACCGTGCAATCTAACATGCATTTCAAACATCGTGCGAACAAAGTAACGACGTGTTTACGGAGTTTTAAACTGATTATCCCTATGTGGTAGTGTAATCACTAATTTTGTCCGGGCTGATTAGCCCTTAAATATGCTTAAATAAGAGTGAGCTTTGTTTATTCACTTTGGGCTTTGTTTGATTAATACACAGATATATACATATTACTTATTAGAATTTTGGGTTCTGTTAGTAATTTTCTACCCATTACTATTATCTATCCCATTTATTATCATTTTGTACCATGGACTGTTATAATTATTACCATTATGTTTATTACCATCATTATAACTGTTACTAGTATTATATTTATTAACACTACTATTATATTATGATTATTATTATTATTGTGTTATCGTATTTCCATTACTTTTATTTATTATAACTATTTATCATTTCTATCGTGTATACTTATTATTTATCATATGTTATGTTACTTATCATCTTATTATCATTTCTATTATTATATTATAATTATTATTACCTTTGAATTAAATCTGAAAACAAAAAATTATATATATACATACATTTAACAGATAAACCCAAGTATTAATAATAAAGCCCACTAAATAAAACAAGTCTGATATAATATTTAAAAAGTCCATTACACATTGAAAAAGCCCAAACACAAAATAAGATTACAAGCCCGTTTTTTTGTGTGGCCCAAGAAAACCCTAAGTCTAAGACAAAACCCTAACTGATATGCTTTGTTTATGCAGCCGCCACCCCATCTCCACCGTTGGATCTGGGATCCAGATCCAACGGTCCAGATCACTTCAGGAGAATCAAGCCCTAGCTGCCCCCAGGATACCTCAGCGCCGCGCAACCTCCACCGCAGGATCAGAAGGACATCAGACGGCCCAGATCGTTTGCCCTCGGAAACCCTACACGCCCAGCAGAAGATCCCGCGCCGCCAAGAAGCTGGGCCGTCAGATCAGATTGCGATCTGACGGTCCGGATGCCACGAGATGCAGCACGCGCCCACGCGCGACGCATCAGCTACCCACTCGCGCGCGTGAAGCCCACACCCGCCTCTCCAGATTCCCCGAGTGCTCGCCACGTCGTCCCCGCCCGTTCCAACGACCGATCCGTCGGCCACGTCGATCGTCGTACAATATGCAACAAAGAAAAGAGAGTCAACATCAAATAAAGGAAAAATAGAAATCGAAAACAAAAAGAAAAAGGAAGGACGAAATCAGAACAGAATGGCAGAGAATGACAGAGCCTTGCATGAATCCGGCCAAAAACACAATACGAACCAATGAGCTTTTTTCATTGTATTAACCAATATGTAAAAATCAGTCGATTTTTCGGCTATAAAACCGAATCGACGGCTTCATTGTAAGGGATTCGTGAAACTCCCAAGAACAAAGCACGAAGAGCAATCAAAACCAGAACCATTCAGGTAACCAATTATCGCCATTGCATGTAAAAAAAAAAGAGATCGAATCGGAAAACCTTTTTACCTTTGTTTTTCCGGTCATTTTCGAAACCGAACCTTCCTTCTCACGACAATAATCCCGGCCGTTCACCGGCTGTAATGGGTGCGTCGGAGAAAGGGTTCGTAACCCCCCCTCCTTCCTTTCTGCCGCTTCCAAAACCCCCAAAAAGTATTTTACAGAGACTAGGGCTTTGTTTTTCGGGTAGTTCGTTTAGGTTTCAGAGAGTAAAAGGGAGGGCTTTTGTTGTTTCAGGTCTGTTTTAGGGTTAAGATCGTCAGTCGGATGTGGTTTTAGGTACGCCGGTCGGTGACTAGCACCGACCGACGTTCAATAACGGGAGAAGGCTAGGTTTACGGGGTGCGGCTAGGGTTTAGGTTAAGCAAAAGAGACTGCCGCGGGGAGTTTAGGTGGTTTATATAGAGTTTTTAGGTTTATTGTTTTGGGTAAATAGCGAGTCCAGTCCTTCCGCGTCGGGGTATTAACACAGTAAGGGTCGTCGCATGGTCATATTACGTCCTAGGTCCCCCGTAGTCTGAGTCGGTTCATCGTCTAGTCCCCAGATCGAGTTCTTTAGGGGTTATTTACGTGTTCGGTCCTCCCCTTTTTCACCCGTGTTCAATAGAGTCTTTACAGTTTAGAGTCTTTGTTTTTTTCTTTCTGATTTCAGCCTCTGTTTTTACATTTATTTCATTTTAGTCACCATTCGAATGCAATATAATTTAATGTTTTAATGCCTTTTTTATATATGCAACTGTATGTTTTTGTTATGTGTTATTAATGGCATGATGGATCGAATATATATATATGCATGCTTGTCCGTTTTTTTTTAGTTTAGTGGGTCCCGCATGTTTAATCACCGTTGGATCGAATATATGTTTTTTTGGGGTTTTCTCATGTGATCTAAAATGTTTAGAATTACTAGGTTCGTAGTAGTCTCGGGTAAATAAAAAACGAATCGAATATATATTGCCATACTAATCTTTTAATTCGGTACATTGAAAATGGGCTAGTTTAATCTCTTTAATTAGGTTAACTAATGAATAGTCTTAAATGGGCTTTGTGTTCTTTTAAAAATAGAAATGCCTTAAAATGGGCCTTTGGGCTTTAAGAGTTAGTTTAATTAATTAATTTGGGCTTTCTCTACTATGTGTTGTTTTGAATGACATCCATGTACATATATTTGTTCATCATACGGCCCAACATGTGAGTATGTCAATCGGATCTAAAAATCAAACCCGAGAGGGGTATTAATTAACTTCGGTATCCGAAAACGACAGTCCTAGCTTAATGGATGTCTATCGGATACTTAGGTTAATTTTCACCGCCTCCAAGTAAGCGAAAGCATAAAAATTGAAAATAACACGCATCATCTCTTATATGTTCGCATCATGCATAAAGGTGACGTACGGGATCCGAACCCTAAACTAACACGACAGTCAGCCTTATTTGATGTCGGTTTAGTCTATGGTCCGGTGTACCGTCATCCTTTTTAATTAAATGATTAATTAATTCCAATGCCACTATTCGATAAAGCCCGTGTTATTTAAGTTATATTTTCATTTAAGAACGATTATTAAATTCACTTCGATTTTTAAATAATTTATATCGATCAAAAGGCAACGAGCAATTTGGTACCGATTTCCGGGCGTGATGGGGGCGCTAACCCTACCCCACGCGTAACCAACTCCCGAACCCGTTTTAAATAAATCTCTGGTTTTATGGTGTCCGGCCTACCTCAGTGGCCGGTGGCGACTCCAAATTTCCACAAGTTTTCCAAAACATGAATTTCTCCCCTTTCTTTAAATAAACCCCCTTTTCCAAAAAAATGAAAATAGTGATAAGGCCCCCACTTAGCGGTTCCCCGGAGAAAAACCTTATCACAGCATGGCGACTCCGCTGGGGACGAATTTTTTGTTTTCACCAAACAAAAAAGAGAGTTAAGCCAATAAAACGCTTGTTGCCTTTAATCGATAGAAAATATTTAAAATTCGAAGTGAACCTAATAAGTTTGTTCTTTCATGAAAATATGACTTAAGATTGAACGGGCTTTGAAAATTTGTGGCATTCGAATTAATTTTCCATTTAATTATTAAGGAAGTCACCGACATGTGTTGCATCATGATCATCAAGCTCTATACCCGAGCTACCTTTTTAAGTGAGAGTGAAACGCCCATACCCACGTGAGCATCCCTCCACGGGTCGGTAATTCACTTTCGGAATCCACGCCTTTTGACACGTGAGCAGCCCTCCACGTCATTAGGTCGTGCTTTCCCTCGAACCGAAACCAATTCGCAAGCCTGTAATGGGCCAGAATTGGGGTTCTTATTGCCTTAGTAGGTGATGAGATAGGTTCGGGTACCCTTTGTTAGAACCGAACTCATGAGTGAGAATATAAGAAGCCTACCCCATTAGAGCCATGCGGATAACCCTAGAGTTTAGAGTGTCTAGGCTTTGTTTTCTTGTATCTATGATTCTTTTTTGTAAATATTTGGTTCCCATTGTTTGCTTATTAATTTGCGACTAACACTTTCATTTTTCTCCCCCTCCCCTTTTTTCCTCTTTTTCTCTTATTTTGCATATCATCATACCTTAGAGAGCACATTGGTTTGGGGATAGTCTGAATTGAAAGCGAGAGTTATGACGGAAATTGTGAGGAACATGGATGAGAAGAATTCAGAAGTTCAAATCTGGTCAGAAGGCGAGCAACAACATGAGGGTGACAGTATTACCATCGGTTTCAGATCAGGGATGGCGAATCAAACTTTCATGAATACGGAAATCAATGACGTGACCGCATTGAAGCAAGTATGGAACAATTGGGATTCTGAAGCCCGGACAGCTTTCAGGAAGGAGTTTGGGGACATAGCTTATCTGTTATATGTTCCGGTTGATCAGGCTTTACTACAGGCTTTGGTTGGATTCTGGAACCCCGCCTACAGTTGTTTCACGATTGGAAGTATAGATCTAACCCCCACTATTGAGGAGTATCAAGATCTCATCAATTGCAAAAAAGTGAAAGATGACCGAGTCTACTCGAAGAACAGTAAGTACAAGTCGTTCCGAGCAAAGCTTGAGAAACTCTCCGGTACCTTGGCATCATGGGTAGAGCAACAAGTCGGGATGTGGAACAATAAGGAATACTTAAAGGTCGAAGGGATCTTATCCTTAGCGTCGGTGCTCCCAGCCGGAACAGTGCAGCGTAATTTATTCGCCTTAGCGATTTACGGACTAGTCATTTTTCCTAAGGCTCTAGGCTTCATACACCCAGCAGTGTTGGACTTGTTCGATAAATTAGCTGATGGAGGAAATCTGGCTCCGGTTATTTTGCCAGAGACCTTCCAATCTTTGAGATTCTGTCGGAAGCACAGCGGCGGCCGTTTCTTGGGTTGTCCACAACTCCTCACAGTTTGGTTCTACAGTCATTTTTGGACGAATGCCAGTTTCTCGAGACCAGTCTACGACAGTAAGTTCTCAGCTCTGGAAGAGTTTCTTAAAAAAAAGAATTGGCCTGCCAAGCGAACAGCGGAAGTTTGGCTCGATTTACTTCAAAATTTGAACGCTGAAGATCTAGTTTAGAGAGCCCCATGGTTATCAGCTAGAAACATTCGATACAGATGTGGGACATACTCGTGGGTACCGTTGCTAGGACTGTGGGGGCACACTGCCTATGCACCGTTGATGGTCCTAAGGCAATATGGATCGAAACAATTTGTGCCGGCAACCGATGGAATGAATGCCTTCCACGTGGATTATCAGAAAGAAAAGGGCTATAAGGGAAAGGTGTATGCCGCATCTTCAGCTTGGAATAATGCTAGACGAGTGAGGATTTTGAGCGCTCCTTATATGGTCACCCCGGAATATGAAGTGTGGAGGTTCAATCGCATCGATGATAATGTCCCCCAGTTGGACCCAGATAAAAGGGAAGCCATGAGGGAAAGGTTGGCATCGCTTCCCACTGAAGCCGATCTGATGAGAGAACAGCTAGAAGAAGAACGGAAGAAGTATGTACGACTTGAGGAAAAGGCAAGTAGAGAGAGGTTTGATTTTGAACTTGAGAAGGTACGATACGAAGGGAGTCTCAAAGCATTGCAAAAGAAGAACGATGAATTGCAGCTAGAACTAGGAATGGAGAAAGAGGAGATTCAGAAACTGCAAAGGATGAACAAAGGGAAAAGAGCTAACGAAGGAGGAACAAGCCAGGGAGCTGAACTCCGACTCAAAGAGGAGAGAGCAAGGGCGGAAAACTGCAAAAGGGGGTACCATGAATTTAAAGACCATGTAGCCGCTTTAACTCAGGAAATGAGAAGTCTTCGCACTGATTACACCTCGAAGCTCGAGAGGGAGGTAAATGAGAACGGCACTCTGAAGGAAAAGGTGAAGAATTTGGAGAGGTCTATTTTCAAGCATAAGGGGTCGACCAGTAAGCTCAAGGCCAGCGAGTCGGAAAATCAAACCTTAAGAGATCGCATTGATGAGTTAGAGACCAAGGTGCAAGAGCTGAAGGACCGCATTGAAAGCATGAGAGGGGCAATCCAAGTACGTCCTACACCTACTTTGGAGCAGTTACATTTTGCCGCCTTCACCATTTGGAGGCAGGAGCAAGAATTGGCTCAGTGGAACGCAAGGGTACGCTACATTGCCGAGAAGATACAGTTCCTAGCCGAAGACGCCACCGAACTTCATGATAAGGTGGATGACTCCAACAAAGCGGGAGAGACGGTTGTGTGGATCCTCAGAGAGATCATGGATTTGGGAGCTAAGCTGGATCAGTTTGTGGAGGAAAGAGACTAGAAGAGAGAAGAAGAAGCTTCAGGATAGCTAGGCTTTGATAGAAGTAACTTAGGTTTTCTTTAATGTATTTAAGTTTCCAAAAATTGTATCCGAACAATATTCTAGTAAATATAAGCTGTTTGAGGAGGATATTTGCCAAACCCAGTGTTGCTCTCCATATTCATACATTTTGCATACTTGCATGTTCACTTTAACATCCATGCACTATATATTTATTCACGCATACCATCTAACATCTCAGACTTAACTAAGGGGTTTCCCATTTCAGATAAGCATTGCATTTTGCTGCATTAAAATTACCAACCATTCCACACTCATACGGAACCCGGTCGCAGCATTGGATAATGGAGGAAAGGTTAGCTAAGGTGGAACAAGGCCAGAAAGAGTTGGAAAATCGCTTGGATGGGGTTAACCGGAACATCAGTGATCAGATAGCACAGTCACAGATATCCATCATCGCCCAGATGACCAGTCTGTTAACTAAGATGAAAGGGAAGGAGGGAATCTCTGCTGACAGTTCTCATGTGGAAGACCATGAGGGTGCTTCGTCTCACGCGAAGGTCAACCCGGAAGGGACAGAGGCCGGAAAGAAAATATTTGTCAATCTTGGTGGGGCATCTGCCAGTCGCCCCGGAGGAACGACAGCAAGCCAGCCCGCTGACGTAGAAGCAGATCAGGAGAACGAGGTCCCGGACCTTAGTTTGATGGAAGAAGTGGGAAGGGTCAGAATTGAGTTAGAGAAGAAATATGAGGAGAAGTTTCGGCTATTTGAAGAAAGGCTAAAGAACATTCAGCAAGGGGATGAAGAAGGGGACAGCGCTAGCGATTTGAGCTTGGTAGCGGACCTAGTGCTCCCACCTAAATTCAAAGTCCCAGACTTTGATAGGTATGATGGCACCACTTGCCCGTCTGCACACATTACAATGTACTGTCGCAAGATGGCTGCATTTATTAAAGATGAGAAGCTGCTCATCCATTGTTTCCAAGACAGCCTGACTGGCTCTGCCATTAGGTGGTACACTTCACTCAGCCGAGCAAACATCAAGAATTGGAAGGATCTTTCCAGAGCCTTCATAGATCAGTACAAGCACGTGACAGATATGACCCCGAATCGGATTATGTTGGAGGGAATGGAACAGAGGGCTAATGAAAGTCTACGCCAATACGCCCAGAGGTAGCGAGAAGTGGCAGCCCAAATCTAACCTGCTATCCCGGAACATGAGATCACTCCGATGTTCATCAACACCTTGAAAGGGACACTGTTCGACCGATTGATAAGCAGCACCACTCAAAGTTTTGCTGATTTGGTAAAGACCGGCGAGTCGATTGAGGTGGCCATTAAAAGCGGAAGGATACACAGTGGGGAGAGTCACCGCAAGAATTATAAGAAGAAAGAAAGTGAGGTGAATGTTGTTAACACCTATACGGCCCCTAAAAGTTTTACTCTTTCGGCGCCTCAAACTACGCCAAGTGGCGGGCAGAATTCTGGAAAAAAGGAGGTTAGACATCCTAAGAAAGAGAACGAGAAATTGAGTTTCACTCCGATCCCCATGTCGTACGCCGATTTATATGCTCACCTATACGAGGCAGAATTGGTCAGACCATACCACGTCACCCCTTTCAAGCCACCATTCCCGGCATGGTATGACGAGAAAGCTAATTGCATATATCATGGTGGTGTCCCGGGGCATTCAATTGAGAATTGCCTCGCTTTTAAGAAGTTTGTGCAGCATCTAATCAACACGGGGGTGTTACAGCTAGATGAGCCGAACACCACCACAAACCCTTTGCCCAATCATGCAGGTCGGGGAGTCAATATGATGGAGGAACAGTGTTTCAGGAAGCTAAGCTCAGTGTATCGGAAGTTAAGTCCCCACTGCGATGGGTATTTCAATAGCTATGTATGTCACGACTGATTGATCGCGGAATGGAGATTGTCTTGAAGGGGTGTGGACCCTACTGTGAGTACCACCAGCGAGAGGGGCACGATATTCAGTGTTGCGGTGAGTTTAAACAGGTGGTCCAGGGGTTGATGGATCGCAAAGAAATTGAATTCTTCGAGGGGGAGGAAGAGAAAAGGAGCTTCGAGGTATGCGCGTCCGATGACGCCAAAGTCAAGTTTGGTTTGGACCGGCCCTTCATCATACCTCGCAAGGTGAGGGAGGGTAGTTCGTCTGAAGGGGAAAACCCCAAGCTAGCCCCGAAATTAAGAATATCTCGCCCTAAGACGTTTCCCTTCAAGGACGAGAACTACACCGCACATGTTTCAGTGCCTAGAAATCCGATGAAAGGGGATGGTTCGTCTAGCAAGGATGAGACGAAGGAAGAGGATAATCAGGAGGAATCGAAAATGGAAGTAGAGAATGAGGTTGGGAATCTGACAAGAAGCGGGAGATGCTACGCACCAGATGCTCCCAAAGAGACGGATCCGAAGGAAAAAGGGGAACTACCCGACCCGGAAGTCAAAAGGTTGTTTGGAGAGGACCCTCCTCCTAAGATCAATGAGCCAGTAACAGAGACTCAGGCTCAGGAGTTTCTGAAATTTTTGAAACATAGCGAGTACAGCGTTGTTGATCAGCTCAGGAAACAGCAAGCCCGGATTTCAGTATTGGAACTGTTGCTATGCTCAGAAAAGCACCGTGATGCACTCCTCAAGGTACTGAACCAGACATTTGTCCCGGATAACATTTCGGTTGATAAGCTCGACCGGATTGTCGGTCACATCGCAGCAGATAATTTTATCACCTTCAGTGACAATGAGATCCCGGAAGGAGGAATGGGATCAACAAGGGCATTAAACATAATTGTACATTGCAAGGGATATGTTCTGCCAGGGGTCCTTGTGGACAACGGTTCAGCTTTGAATGTAATGCCAATGGTGACCTTGCAAAGGCTGCCCATTGACAGCTCACACATAAAACCCTGTTCGAACTCAATCAGAGCTTTTGATGGAACTCAAAGAGAGGTTGTGGGGAAGATTGAAGTGCCGTTGTTGATCGGACCTACCGAGTATATAGTGGAGTTTGTGGTAATGGACATCAAGCCGACCTACAACCGTCTGTTAGGGAGGCCTTGGATTCATTCAGCGGGGGTTGTGCCTTCCTCTCTGCATCAGAAGTTGAAGTTCATCATTGAAGGAAAGTTGGTAAGTGTATCCGCGGAGTAAGATATTATAGCGTCTCTAACTACCGATGCCTCATACATCCAGGTTGGCGAGGAGGCAGTTGAGTGTGCTTTTCGAGCCCTTGAATTTATAAATGCAACATTTGTAGCGGAAGGAAGCAAGGTCCCGCGCCCAAAGCTGTCAAAGTGCACCAAGATGCAGGTATGGCAGACTTTAGGATGGGGAGCAAAGAAGGGAAGAGGACTGGGGAGGAATCTGCAAGGATGCCTACGTGTCAGGAGTATCATTAACAAGCAAGATAGGTTCGGGCTTGGACATAAGCCCACTTTTCAGCAAAAGAAACTAGAATGGAGGAGAAAGGCCGAACGAAGAATGGCTAGGCTACGAGGGGAAGATATGCCATGGGAGCCCATCGTCTATACTGATATAAAGAAGACTTTCACGTCAGGAGGGATCATCAACCCCGAACAGATTGTTGCGTGTAAAATAGTCTATCGCAATTATAGTGCAAGTATACACGACGCAAGTAGTAAAGTGATACGAAGTATCGGATATCGTCTCCACAGGGATTGGGCTAATGACTTCACCTTATTTCACTGCACAAAGTAAAGAGAAATATTTAAGAGAATTGTCACGAATATTAAGGTAAAAACGTAAATAAAAGATTGAGATATCAAGATAGAGAGAATGGGCTGGTATTGAGTTGCTCAGTAGTGTAGGTATTGAATTGCTTAGGATCTCCAGTTCTGTCGTCGCACCCGTCGCCGACAGCACCTGTCGCGGCGTCTGTCCGTTAGCTGTCGCGGCAGCGAACACTAACTCCGTACTTCAAGCTTGGCAAGAATCCCTGATCTGCCTTGCCCTATCCCTAGGCACAAGTCTGTCGATGATCACGTCTTTGATGATACCTCCCGGCGTGAATCGAAGGATGAACACCGATGTGTATGAATTCTTCTTTAGCCACTTAACCTCGCCTTATCCCTAAGCACGAGATGGTTCAACTATAAACTAGAGAACGCGCTCTTATCTCTTTCGTATACTTAACTCTCCCGATGCTAAGTAAATAGATAACCTCACAATGCTCTCCCGATGCTCTTGCAAGATATTAAAACCAAGATAAAAGAACTTGAAGTTTATTTTATTGAACTTGAAAAATCCTAAAACAAAGCAACCCTTGCAACTACTTTACAAAACAACCCGTAGCCCTAGGGGGAATTTAGAACATATCGGTGACAGGTAAACGGCAGGGTTTTGTTTCGGTTCTGGGGTAGTCGGTTATGCCCTAGGTTTAATCTATGCCCTTTATATAAGCTTTGGGCTCAAGTTATCTAAGGTAACAAGGATTACAACTTTAATTAAAAGTAAGATTCTAATAAAGACTAAATCTCTAAGGATTCCTACTTTTCAGCCGCCTCCTTGTTTCATGGAGATTCTTCTCCTTGAGCTTTGGCTTGACATATCTTTTGATCCGGGGCTTGGAAAAATATTCGGCTTCCACACGACAGACGAGCAGATTTTTCTCTATCTATCGAGGTCCACTTTACTTTTCCTCTTCATAAATCTGCTGTCACCATGCTGTCACGACAGGTCCATGACAGGTTCGTCTTCTTCAGCTGCTTGTCCAGTTTAGCTCTCCTGCTTATCTGCCCTGCGCCTGCCTTCGACATCTACTGTGACAGATACCTGCAAAAATAGCCATCTTTCAGTAGAATACGTGCCTTTTATATAATTGTGATGTTTTATTAAAAACTAACCTAAATGCAATGCAATGATGCTTGAATGCAGCAGAAATATGGGTTTAAAAAGGTGTAAATGATAGAACTTTTACACACTCAACACACCCCCAAACTCAAGTTTTTGCTTGCCCTCAAGCAATGAAGACTTAAAAGAAAACTGAAAATTTTTGTGTTGGCCTTCAAACAGTGAATTGTCCCTTGCCTGTCGCTCATTCTCTATGGCGGCAGCAACCTGTCGGAAAGGTTAGGATCTGTCCGGAATCTTCCTATAGCTCTCGTGCAGTGTGTGCATGCTTGTGAACAGTTATATGCTAAGACCCTCTTAGTTTTACTAGAATATTCAACTCCTTAACTCGAATTTTATGCCAAAGTTTACTTTCTTTTAGAAGGCACATTTTCATGCTTTTTCTTCTATTTTCAAGCTAAGTTTTTCTAGAGCCAGTTTTGGGCACCTCTAGGTTTTTGATTTTCTTTTGCTAAACTTCTTTCCTAGAGCCAGTGTTAGGCACCTCTAGGGGCTATCCAAGTTCTAAGCTTCCTATTCTAGTTTGGCTAAAAGAAATCTAAGCAATATAACAGTCACAAAAGTGTTTAAGTTTTTAGAACTATAGAAAGGCTCTAAACTTTTCCTTAACCTGTCCTACAGATGCTGCCACGACAGAGCCGTCATGACAGGTAAGTTAACTTCACAGTTTTAAGCCAACAGTTTAGATTTTCTTATTTTTCTGATTTTTTTTAAAAGAACTTAACTAATAAGACACAACAATTAAACAAAATATGTGCTAAAGACTCCATTAGATATGGAGGGTTGCCACCCCCAAACTCGAGGGTTGCATTGCCCTCAATGCAAAATGATATGAAAAATAAAGAAAAACAAAATAAATAAAAGTACATCACAAAAATATAAGGGCAGGCAGCAATAAGAGGAGTAAAAGAAATAAAAACTTAAATTTTATTCGCTGTCCTCGCTGCTGCTGCTGACGCGGATCTGATGGTAGCGTCTGCGTTGGAGAGGTGGCTGGGCAGGTTCCGGAGCAGGTTGATCAACAGGTTCATCAGCCTGTTGAGGTGCAGGTTCTTCCTCCGATTGGGGGACAGGGTCGTCAGCAGGTTGAAGGGCAGGTGGCTCCACTAGTCGGACATCAGAACTGCTGCTGCTGTCCCAGCTGCTACTCGTGATGGCTTTGGATAGCCTTCTCTTGTTGGCCACATGCTTAATGCGTTTCACCCGCGTGAAGGCGCTGTCCAAATTCCTCCGGACAAGAGGGCTGTCATCAGTGGCAGCTCGCTTGGTGCCTCGAGGGGAAGTGTCCACCGGTGGGCTGCCGGCTGCTGTCGGGGAAGGTGTGGAGGAGGCAGATTCTACGTGGGGAGAGACAGGTGGTGTGGGAGTGGGGGAGGGGATATTGAAATAATGGGCGGGGAAGGTGGGGAAAATGACATCCGGAAAATTCAAAGTATTGGTAATGAAATTTACCGTTGCATTGGAGAAGTCGCGGATGAATGTCATCAAACCCATCTGGCGCTCCTCTATCCTCAAGATGGCAGCAAGGATGTGGGAGTTCTGATCTGCCGGAGCGGTGTTGGTGGCAGCTTCTGGGGCAGGTTCGGTGGCAGGCTCATCATCAGACTCAGCAGGAGGGGCGTTTGGATCGAAGGCGTTGAGGGGCGATACGACGATGATCTCCATGAGGCTGGAGATGTTGCTGTCTGTCCAGCCGCTGCCCTTCTTGATTTTGTCTGAAGGGTCCTCCGGTACGGCAGCGCAGCGGCAGAGGGCAGTAATGGTGAAGGGCAGGCATAGTCGTGAATCTGATCGGAAGGCACAATCGAGAATGTTGTCTCGCATATACCTGCCCACATTGATGGGCCTGTCATGCATGATAGAGTGGATGAGGGCCAACCGCTGCCTGTTGACTGTCGTATGGTGGGACGAGGGCAGAATACGCTTTTTAATAAAAGCATTCCATAGTTTTGCCTCGGGGAGTAGCTCTGCCCTGTTGACGGAGTTGGGGTTTTTCTTGCTGGTGCTCCAGGTTGTGCCTGCCTCTGTCAACTCCCTCATGACAACATCATGTCCAGCAGCATCGAGGGTGTCCCAAAACTGTTGATGAGCATCGTCAGTGGGGCCAAAGAAGAGGTCGAATACATGGTTGATGCTGCTGGAGGTGAAAGGAACTGTCACTCCTCGGACGACGACAGATGTCGCCGTCTTACTTTCAATCGCCTCATAAAATTCCCTGACCAGAGTGTCGTTAAGCTCTGCCGGCTGCTCGGCAAAGTCTTCCCAAAGTTGTGCCGTAATGGCCTTCATAATGAACGGCCGGAGTCCAAAAAGAGGGGCATCTCTGTTATAGATGAAGCTCCGTTCCTCCCATAGTTCCTTGTTGGCGAACGGGGATGCTGCTGCTGAAGAAGAGGCGGCAGCAGCATTCTGGCGAGTTTGTCGTGAAGACATTTTTGGTTGCAAGGGCTAAAAAAGAAAGAGAGTAGATAAAACTAGAAGGGAATAACAAGAGAGAAAATCAGAAGTGATGAAAAATGAAAAGGGGAAGGGGTTTATATAGCGGTCGAGTAGCTGCCCATTTAATGCCACAACGGCAGGCGGGAATAACGGGGCGGCAGATTGGATATTGCGTGTCTGACGCGTCTGACACGCATTAATGCGTCTGCTGTGCGTCTACCGCACGCTTCTTTGTCTGCTGTGCGTCTGTTGACAGCCTGTCAAATCCGTCTGCGCCGGCAGCCGAAACGACAGGTTACCATAAATGGGCTTTATTGGGCTGGTGGATGAGCGGTGGGCTTGGGCCACTTCTTCTTTCTCACTTGACTCCTTTATTTCCTAAAAACTGAAATTAAAAACAAAACATTATTAAAATAAATCTAATTCCTAGTAAATAATAATAATAAAATAAAATAAAAATAAAAACTAGGTTAAATTAGGGATGCCTTGTGGGGCATCACCTAAGGTAACCACTTCCTGTATTCCTGGGGCTTCAGTCCCCTGATAATTCTTGAGGCGTTGTCCATTGACTTTGAATTGGTGCCCGTCCTTTAATGATTGAATTGTAATGGCACCATGGGGAAAAACTTGAACCACTTGGAACGGGCCAGACCATCTAGATTTAAGCTTCCCTGGGAAGAGTTTCAACCTAGAATTAAACAACAATACAAGCTGCCCTGGGCAGAACTGACGTGGCAGCAACTTTTTGTCATGCCACTTCTTTGTTTTCTCTTTGTATATTCTTGCGTTGTCGTAGGCCATCGTCCGTATTTCATCGATCTCATTCAAATCTAACAACCTTTTCTGGCCTGCCTTGTCCAAGTCCATGTTTACTGCCTTGATTGCCCAATATGCCTTGTGCTCTATCTCGACAGGCAGGTGGCAGGTTTTCCCATAGATCAATCGGAATGGAGACATGCCCAATGGAGTTTTGAAAGCTGTCCTGTATGCCCATAGTGCATCATTCAGAAGTAGAGACCAATCTTTCCTAGTTGGTTTAACCATCTTTTCAAGAATGTTCTTTACTTCCCTGTTGGAAATTTCAGCCTGTCCATTGGTCTGTGGGTGGTATGCTGTCGCGATCCTGTGCTTGACACCATATTTCTTCAAGGCGGCAGCAATTACCCTGTTATCAAAATGTCTCCCTTCATCACTGATAATCGCTCTAGGGATGCCAAATCTGGAAAAGATGTTTTTGTGCAAAAACTTTTGGACCGTTTTGGCATCATTCTTTTGAGTTGCGATTGCTTCTACCCACTTGGAGACATAATCTACTGCTAGGAGGATGTAAAGATTTCCACACGAAGATGGAAAAGGTCCCATAAAATCAATCCCCCAAACGTCGAAGATTTCGACTTCTAAAATATTCTGCAGTGGCATCTCGTTTCTCCTTGAGATATTACCTGTCCGCTGGCACCTGTCACAGTTTTTGTAAAATTCATGTGCGTCCTTATACAGTGTCGGCCAGTAGAACCCTGACTGCAGCACCTTGGCAGCAGTTTTATTGCCTCCTAAGTGTCCTCCATATTGTGAAGCATGACAGTGATGGAGAATGTCTTCTTGTTCTTCTTGTGGTACACATCTCCTTATAACCTGATCTGCGCACATTTTGAAAAGAAGAGGTTCGTCCCAATAATAATGTTTAACATCATTTTGAAACCTCTTCCTGGCTTGATAATTAAGATCAGAAGGAAATATTCCGCTAACTATAAAATTAACGAAATCAGCATACCATGGAAGGTCAGAAGACTTACCTGCCGCCATGGCTGTCGCGACAGCGATTGCGGCAGCAAAGAGCTGCTCATCTGGGAAGGTCTCCAGTATGTGTGTCTCATCTACAGGTAGACTCTGTCCCATCTCCAACCTCGACAAGTGATCTGCCACCTGATTTTCTGTCCCCTTTTTGTCTTTGATTTCAAGGTCGAACACTTGTAATAGCAAGATCCATCGTATCAACCTAGGCTTTGCATCCTTCTTTGCGAACAAGTACTTAAGGGCAGAATGATCGGTGTGCACTATTACCTTCGTTCCAAGGATATAAGAACGAAACTTGTCGATGGAGAACACCACAGCTAACAGCTCCTTTTCTGTGGTGGTGTAATTCACTTGGGCATCATTCAATGTTTTGCTGGCATAATATATGACATGAAACAGCCTGTCCTTACGCTGCCCAAGTGCTGCCCCAACAGCATAGTCACTAGCATCACACATAATTTCAAACGGTTGCGTCCAGTCTGGTGGCTGTACTATGGGGGCTGTCACTAGCTTTTCCTTCAGAACCTTGAATGCTTCAGTACATTCTTCATTAAAGTCAAAGGGTCGGTTCTGCTCTAAGAGGTGGCATAGGGGTTTCGTGATTTTTGAGAAATTTGCAATAAATCTCCTATAAAAAACAGCATGCCCTAAAAAACTCCTAATGCCCTTGACTGTGGTTGGCGGCGGCAGCTTCTCTATGACTTCAATCTTTGCCCTGTCGACCTCTATCCCACGGCAGCTAATCTTATGGCCTAAAACTATCCCTTCATCTACCATAAAATGGCATTTTTCCCAATTAAGAACAAGATTAGCTTTTTCACATCTTTCAAGTACCTTTTTAAGGTTGCCGAGGCAGCTCTCAAAATCGTCTCCAAAGACGGAAAAATCATCCGTGAAAATTTCGAGGAAGTCCTCTACCATGTCGGAGAATATTGCCATCATGCACCTTTGGAAGGTGGCAGGTGCGTTACATAGGACGAACGGCATCCTCCTAAATGCGTATGTTCCGTAAGGGCATGTGAAGGTCGTTTTCTCTTGGTCCTCCGGTGCAATAGCAATTTGATTATAACCTGAATAACCATCAAGAAAACAATAGTAAGGTTTACCCGCTAATCTATCAAGCATTTGATCAATAAAGGGTAAAGGAAAGTGGTCTTTTCGGGTAGCTTTGTTAAGCTTCCGATAGTCCATACAAACCCTCCAACCGGTCACAGTCCTGGTTGGGATTAATTCATTGTTTTCGTTGGTTATCACGGTCATGCCTCCTTTCTTGGGAACACATTGCACCGGGCTTACCCATTTGCTATCGGAGATGGCGTAAATAATATCAGCATCTAACCATTTAATTATTTCTTTACGCACTACCTCCTTCATTGCAAGGTTTAACCTCCTTTGGGCATCAATAGTCGGCTTATGATCTTCCTCTAGGAGGATTTTGTGCATACAGATTGCCGGACTAATGCCCTGAATGTCTGCTATCGTCCATCCTATCGCCCTTTTATGCTGCCTCAACATGTCGATCAGCTGTCGTTCCTGTTTCTGCGGCAGCTTAGCAGAGATGATTACGGGCAGTGTGTTATCACAACCAAGATAAGCATATTTAAGCTACCCTGGCAGGGGCTTAAGTTCTAAGACAGGTGGTTCTACAGTAGAGGGCTTTTGGATTAAATGGTTATCC
Source organism: Hibiscus tridactylites (assembly GCA_958450335.1). NCBI lineage: Eukaryota > Viridiplantae > Streptophyta > Magnoliopsida > Malvales > Malvaceae > Hibiscus > Hibiscus tridactylites. The sequence continues at coordinate 48,399,213 of OY288290.1, forward strand.
GAAGTGTAATTCAAGGGTTCGAATAACTTACCTGGACGATGGTCTAACCAGTTTACCTCCTCATGACCTTCAGTATCAGATGTATTGGATTCAGAGGAGTCACTGTCGTCGGTGCTGTCGTCGTCACTGTCATGACAGGCTTGTAGATGGCTGTCGCAGCAGTGACCAAATTTTATATCTCGGCAGCCCGTCCTGATGCAGGGTTGATCAAAGGTCACCTCAATGATGGCCTTGCATTCCTCATCCACATCAGCATGTTTCATTGCTTGGAGAACATTCAACTTAATTTCTTGATCGTTTACGCGCATGGTGAGTTCTCCTTTCTCCACATCAATCAATGATCTTCCCGTGGCTAAGAAGGGTCGCCCTAGGATGACTGGTGCGTTCTCATCTGCCTCACAATCTAAAATAAGAAAGTCAGCAGGAAATATAAGCTTATCCACTCTTACCAAAATATCTTCAATTTTTCCTTCGGGGTGAACGTAAGAGCGGTCGGCAAGCTGTAGGGTAACTGTCGTGGGCCGCGCCTTGCCAATACCTAGTTTCTGAAAAACAGATTTGGGCATTAGATTAACACTAGCACCAAGATCACATAATGCCTTACCCACAAAGCTGTCGCCGATTACGCAAGGTATGAGGAAGCTCCCTGGATCCTTCTTTTTCTGGGGTGGTTGCCGATGAAGAATACTCATGCAACCTTCTTGCATCCTTACCGTTTCAAATTCCCCAAGTTTAGATTTTTTAGACATGACATCCTTGAGAAATTTAGCATAACCGGGCATCTCCCTAACAGCATCTAACAACGGAATATTGATATGAACCTGTTTAAAAATATCATAAATCTTTTTAAGTTGAGATTCATGCTTAGCTTGCTGTATCCGTTGAGGAAAAGGTGGTGGAGGACGGTAATCAGCAATGCGTCCTTCCCACTGCATGCGAATCTGAGGACGATACTCATCTTTTTTCTCCTCTGTCGCTTCTGCTGTCGTGACAGGCTCATCGGCAGCAGTCTGTTTGTCACCTGTCGGGGCAGCTTCCTCGGCAGGTTTATCCAAGGCATGTTCCTTTTCTGTTTCAGCTTCTTTTTCCGGCCCTGGTAACTTTTTCTCACTCCTAGTAGTAATCGCCTTACATTGCTCGTGTGGGGGCGGTCTAGCATTTTCAGTATTGCTAGGGAAACCTCCATTCTGCCTCGGTTTAATATGCTGCGACACCTGACCCATTTGTGTCTCTAGAGATTTCAAGGTGGCCTCATGGTTTGTCATTCTCATCTTGGTTTCATCCATAAAGTCTTCCGTTTTCTTGACAAACTTATTGATGTTCTCCATATACGTACCAGTCTGAGACATAAAGGTGGAAGAGTCTGCTCCAATATACTACTCGTGGCAGGTGGTGGCTGCTGTTGTTGCTGAGGCGGCAGGTTCTGCGGCAGGTTCTGCGGCTGCGGCTGCTGTCGCGTCAACAATCTAGGACCCCCCTAATTCTGATTATATGCTTGCGGATTTAGGGCATTGTTAGGGTTACTCCAGGAAAATTTGGGATCTTTCCTCCAATTAGGGTTGTAGTTGTTGGAATTGTAGTTTGGCTTGTAATTTCCAACATATTTTCCTTCTTCTATATTTATAGGGCACTCATCCCTACTATGATTTCCCTCACATGTAGCACAAACTTCCTCGACAGCAAACCCTCGTACTTCCTCTTCACTCAATAAGTGTTTCATGGCTTTGGTGAGGAATGCTACCTGTGATTTCATAGTGCTGTCGGCCTCATAATCCTTGACAGCAAGTACCCGTTTACCTCCTCTTCTAGCGGTTGGAAACTGCTCCTCATTCTTAGCCAGATGTTTCAAAACTTGCAGGGCCTCGTCCGGATCTTTATCCAATAATAGTCCATTCGCTGCAGAATCAATTCGAATGCGAGTTTGTAAGTTAGCAGCATTATAAAACTTAGTTACCTGATTCCAGACGGGGAATCCATGCATTGGGCAGTTTCGAAGAAGAGTTGTGAATCTGTCCCAGGCCTCGTGCATTGGCTCGTCATCTTCCTGTTGAAAAGTAGCAATTTCATTACGTAATCGCTCAGCTAAATGTGAAGGATTAAAACGAGACAAAAATTCACGAGTTAAATCTGCCCAAGTCATAATAGAACCCGTTGTAAGTTTATTCCACCAAGTTTTAGCTCTATCCCTCAATGAATGGGGGAATAACCGAAGCCTCAGTATCTCCGGACTAACTCCTGGTAGTCTAAACGAACCACAGATCTCCTGGAATGTTTTAAGATGCTCCCTAGCATCTTCTGTCGCAGAACCACTAAACTGCCCGGCGTTGTTGATCATACTAAACATGACAGGTTTAAGCTCGAAGTTGTCAACATCAATATCCGGCAGCGTGGTCTCCAGCTCTACATGATCATTCAGCATGTAGTCACGACATGACCGTCGTCCACCTGCCGCGGGCGGGTCACCGACAGGCGGGATTTCTTCACCGACAGGCTGATTACGGGCCATCTGCTCTAGCTGTTCTTCAAGGTATTCGTTTCGGTCTAAGAGGTGGCGAATCTGTTTCTTGAGATTAAAGGAACGTTCGATCTCTGGATCTAATTTATACTCAGGATCTTCACCTCTTTTCGATCTGCGCATAAACAGGAAAACCTTGTGAAAAGCAAGAGTTTAAAACACAAAAGAAAAATTAAAGAAAAAAAAATAAAAAAAAATAAAAAAAATAAAAACAAAAACAAAAATGCAAGGAAAGAAAGGTGTAGTTATGTTGCCAATCCCCGGCAACGGCGCCAAAAACTTGTTGCGTGTAAAATAGTCTATCGCAATTATAGTGCAAGTATACACGACGCAAGTAGTAAAGTGATACGAAGTATCGGATATCGTCTCCACAGGGATTGGGCTAATGACTTCACCTTATTTCACTTCACAAAGTAAAGAGAAATATTTAAGAGAATTGTCACGAATATTAAGGTAAAAACGTAAATAAAAGATTGAGATATCAAGATAGAGAGAATGGGCTGGTATTGAGTTGCTCAGTAGTGTAGGTATTGAATTGCTTAGGATCTCCAGTTCTGTCGTCGCACCCGTCGCCGACAGCACCTGTCGTGGCGTCTGTCCGTTAGCTGTCGCAGCAGCGAACACTAACTCCGTACTTCAAGCTTGGCAAGAATCCCTGATCTGCCTTGCCCTATCCCTAGGCACAAGTCTGTCGATGATCACGTCTTTGATGATACCTCCCGGCGTGAATCGAAGGATGAACACCGATGTGTATGAATTCTTCTTTAGCCACTTAACCTCGCCTTATCCCTAAGCACGAGATGGTTCAACTATAAACTAGAGAACGCGCTCTTATCTCTTTCGTATACTTAACTCTCCCGATGCTAAGTAAATAGATAACCTCACAATGCTCTCCCGATGCTCTTGCAAGATATTAAAACCAAGATAAAAGAACTTGAAGTTTATTTTATTGAACTTGAAAAATCCTAAAACAAAGCAACCCTTGCAACTACTTTACAAAACAACTCGTAGCCCTAGGGGGAATTTAGAACATATCGGTGACAGGTAAACGGCAGGGTTTTGTTTCGGTTCTGGGGTAGTCGGTTATGCCCTAGGTTTAATCTATGCCCTTTATATAAGCTTTGGGCTCAAGTTATCTAAGGTAACAAGGATTACAACTTTAATTAAAAGTAAGATTCTAATAAAGACTAAATCTCTAAGGATTCCTACTTTTCAGCCGCCTCCTTGTTTCATGGAGATTCTTCTCCTTGAGCTTTGGCTTGACATATCTTTTGATCTGGGGCTTGGAAAAATATTCGGCTTCCACACGACAGACGAGCAGATTTTTCTCTATCTATCGAGGTCCACTTTACTTTTCCTCTTCATAAATCTGCTGTCACCATGCTGTCACGACAGGTCCATGACAGGTTCGTCTTCTTCAGCTGCTTGTCCAGTTTAGCTCTCCTGCTTATCTGCCCTGCGCCTGCCTTCGACATCTACTGTGACAGATACCTGCAAAAATAGCCATCTTTCAGTAGAATACGTGCCTTTTATATAATTGTGATGTTTTATTAAAAACTAACCTAAATGCAATGCAATGATGCTTGAATGCAGCAGAAATATGGGTTTAAAAAGGTGTAAATGATAGAACTTTTACACACTCAACACAGATGGTGCACGAGGCCAACATGGAAGATGCCAAGCTTTGTGAGGAAGAAAAGCTTAGCGTGGCATTGAAGGACATGGTCATTAATGTGATATCGCAAGATGATAGGAGTTCGGCCGATGCGACTGGAATCCGCCCTTGTCTCCCCGGAGAAACTCTTGGCAATTGGACTGCTCATGATGTGCCTGTAATCTTTAGGTCTGAGCCAGAGTAATACTCAGAATCCCCCCTATTTGCTTGTGCCCGTGAGCAATAGGGATCTTTTGTAAAGGGCATCTATGTTAATTCTGCTCGTTTAAAATTCAATAAAAAGACGCTTTTCCAAAAATTGCAAACATTTCATTCATTTCATTCATTACACATTCTATATTTATTATGATACCTGCTCCGCAAATAATATGTATATTCGGCCCCCAATACGCATTCTTTTCACAAATGTTGCAGGACCCCTATTATTAACCTTGTCAATGATGTTGAATCTAATCCCGAGGTGGATTTCGAGCGACCATTATATCTAGCCGAGATCGGCGAAGAGGAGGAAGAATATGAAATCCCCGAAGAGTTCCTCAAGTTGATGGAGAGTGAGAATAGGCAGATAGTCCCTCACCAAGAGGAAGTAGAAATCCTGAATTTGGGGAATGAAGGTGAAGAGCGGAAGGAAGTCAAAATTGGCACAACCCTCTCGCCCTCGACGAGAATGGAATTGATAGATCTGTTGATAGAATTCAGGGACATCTTTGCGTGGGCTTACCAGGATATGCCAGGCCTAGACACAAGCATTGTAGTGTACAAGTTACCGATCAGACCAGAGTGCGAGCCAGTCCAACAGAAATTGAGAAGGATGAGAACCGACACCTTACTGAAAATCCGAGATGAAGTACAGAAACAGTATCAGGCGGGTTTCTTACAAGTAGTCGAGTACTCAGAATGGGTAGCCAACATAGTGCCTGTCCCGAAAAAGGACGGGAAGGTGCGCATGTGTGTGGACTATAGAGACCTTAACAGAGCAAGCCCGAAGGACAACTTCCCTCTACCTCATATTGATACCTTGGTAGACAACACAGCTGGTCATTCTTGGTTCTCCTTCATGGACGGTTTCTCAGGGTACAACCAGATAAAGATGGATCCTGATGACATGACCAAAACAACATTTGTGACGATGTGGGGAACCTTTTGCTATAAGGTAATGCCCTTCGGTCTGAAAAATGTCGGGGCAACATATCAAAGAGCCATGGTATCACTCTTTAACGACATGATGCACAAAGAAATCGAGGTCTATGTGGATGACATGATAGCAAAATCCCAGACCGAAGAGGGGCACATTCAAAACTTGAGGAAGTTGTTCCAAAGATTGAGAAAGTATCGGCTGAAACTCAACCCGGCAAAGTGCACTTTCGCCGTCACCTCCGGAAGGCTCTTAGGCTTCGTGGTTAGCAAGAGGGGAATCGAGATTGATCCAGATAAAGTAAAAGCTATCCAAGATCTCCCACCACCTCAGACCCAGAAGGAAGTTCGGGGGTTCTTAGGAAGGCTGAATTACATATCCCGATTCATATCCCAATTAACCAACAAATGTGATCCTGTCTTCAAACTACTCCGGAAGAATAACCTCGGGGTTTGGGACGAGGAATGCCAAGGGGCTCTAGAAAAGATCAAGAAGTACCTAACCAATGCCCCAATCCTAGTACCCCCAGTACCAGAAAGGCCCTTGATCCTGTACTTGACAGTCTTTGAGAATTCGATGGGATGTGTCTTAGGGCAGCATGATGAGACAGGCAAGAAAGAACGAGCGATTTACTACTTGAGCAAGAAATTTACCGAGTGTGAAGCTCGATACCCGCAAATCCAGAAGTTGTGTTGTGCCTTGGTATGGGTAACTAAGAGACTCAGGCAGTACATGTTGTACCACACCACGTGGTTGATATCCAAACAGGACCCCCTAAAGTTTCTAATGGAGATGCCGGCGCTTACGGGAAAGTTAGCCCGGTGGCAGATGTTGATATCTGAATTTGATATCATGTATGTAAGTCAGAAGGCAGTAAAAGGGAGCGCCATAGCCGATTTCTTAGCAAGCCGAGCTTCAGATGATTATGAACCATTAGACTTCGACTTCCCGGATGAAGACCTGATGTGTATAACTTTGGGGGAAGATGATGTCAGCAAAGAGGGTTCGTGGAGACTTTACTTTGATGGAGCCTCCAACGCTTTAGGCCATGGGATCGGGGCAGTCTTAATTTCCCCGGAAGAGGTATATTACCCTTTCACCAGTAGGCTGGACTTCTTTTGTACCAACAACATAGCTGAATATGAGGCATGCGTCATGGGGTTGCGTGCGGCCATCGAGAGAAGGATAAAGAAACTCCGTGTATTCGGGGACTCTTCCTTAGTAATATATCAGCTAAAGGGTGAATGGGAAACCAGAGACCCAAAGTTGGTTAAGTATTACGACCTAGTTCAGGGACTGATCAAGAATTTTGAAAAGATTAGTTTCACTCATCACCCCAGGGAAGATAACCAGATGGCAGACGCCTTAGCGACTCTGGCAGCTACCTTCAAGGCAAGCTCAGGTGCTGAGATGGAATCGATCAAGATGCGAACACTGGAAATACCCGCTCACTGTTACAGCATAGAGGAAGAGGCTGACGGTAACCCATGGTACTATGACATTCTGCAATACATCAAGTGTCAGACGTACCCCGCGGAAGCAAGTGAAAATGACAAGAGGACCATTAGGAGAATGGCGGCCAGTTATGTCTTGGACGGGGAAATTCTGTACAAAAAGGGAAAGGACCAAGTACTGATGAGGTGCGTGGATGCTCGTGAAGCCAAGAATATCCTGGCAGAAGTCCACGATGGTTTGTGTGGGACCCATGCCAATGGTTTCTCAATGGCCCGAAAGATCATGAGATATGGTTACTTTTGGTCAACCATGGAGGGGGACTGTGTTGACTACGCCAAGAGATGTCACAAGTGTCAGGTATATGCGGACAAAATACATGCACCGCCCATGCCACTGCACACCATGAATGCGCCATGGCCCTTCGCTATGTGGGGAATGGACGTGATTGGCCAGATCCATCCTAAGGCTTCTAATGGGCACCGTTTCATCTTGGTCGCCATCGACTACTTCACAAAGTGGGTAGAAGCTGCTTCTTATGCCAACGTTACTAGGAAAACGGTTTGCAAATTTTTGAAAAAGGAAATCATTTGCCGATATGGGATGCCGGAAAGGATTATCACCGATAATGGCTCGAACCTGAACAATAAGATGATGGATGAAGTATGTGAGCAATTCAAAATAAAACACCACAATTCCACGGTGTACCGCCCAAAGATGAATGGGGCAGTAGAGGCTGCAAACAAGAACATCAAGAAGATCATAGCCAAGACAACAGATACGTTCAAGAATTGGCATGAGAAGTTGCCATTTGCTTTATTCGCATACCGGACATCCATACGTACCTCAACTGGGGCAACACCATATTCCCTAGTTTATGGTACAGAAGCAGTGTTGCCTATGGAGGTAGAAATCCCATCCCTCAGAATACTGAACGAGGTGAAGTTGGAAGAAGCAGAATGGGTACGGGCTCGGTTGGATCAGTAGAATCTAATTGAGGAGAAGCGACTGAGGGCCATCTACCATAGTCAAATGTACCAGAAAAGAATGATGCGAGCCTATGACAAGAAGGTCCGCCCGAGAGAGTTTCAGGCAGGAGACCTGGTATTAAGAAAGGTCCTATCCACTCAGAAAGATTCCCGGAGAAAGTGGATGCCTAACTGGGAAGGGCCTTATGTGGTAAAGAAAGCTTTCTCTGGAGGGGCACTGACTCTGATGGAAATGGATGGGAAGGAGTTAGGCAATCCGGTTAATTCAGAATCAGTCAAGAAGTATTACGCATGAAAAGAAAAATGGAGTGAAAACCCGAAAGGGCGCTCCAGGCCAAAAAAAAAAAGAGGTGGAGTGAAAACCCAAAAAGGGCGCTTCACAAAACAAAGAAAAGGAGGAATCGGAAGGCGAAAACCCGAAAAGGGCGCCTTTTGATTAAAGGGGCAGTAGAGAATTAAAGAGCGATGGCTACAACAGAGCACCCATGAGTACGAGTAAAACCTCCCAAAGTCCAAAAATAGGCAGAATAATGCTAGCAAAGGGTTTACCGATGGTCGATAGATTCCCACATCATTCACGAGGAAAATGCTTAGGCTATTGCATCATTTGTACCCTTCATGCATGACATATGAACTTCTCATGAATTTTAAATATATTAGTAAATATTATTTAGCGTCTTCATTCATCTCTTTTCAAAGAATTACTCGAGCAGTTTAAAGTAGACTTACGAAACAAAAGATTTCTCGGTATTTCTCCGGTCTAACCTTTTGAACGCAGGTCAACAAGAAACAGCTGATCTGGCCCAAGGCCGGGCGAGTGACAAGAACGAAGGAAAATTTCAAACAGCTGATCGCGGCCGGGATTTGATGAGATAAAAGCCGATCGGATTAGAAAAAGAAGAAAAGAAAAGAAGAAGGGAAAAGGAGAAAATGGAGTGAAAACCCGAAAGGGCGCTTAAAAAAAACCGAGTGAAAACCTGAAAAGGCACTTTGGGAAAGGAAGAAATCAAGGATTGTAATCCACAAAAGGGGTGCCCAAAGGAGCCAATGTCTAAGACCTGAATACGAGACAAGCGTCGGCTTGAAAGATAAAACTAAAGAACGAGAAGAGAGCAGCAACCGAAGTGGTGACATCCGTATGAGGCATACTCACTCATGCATCATCATAGGCATACATGTGCTAGGTTCATACTAACACATATCATCATGACATTTTTCCTTGACAGGATATCCGAGCAGAAGAGCCGGGGGGCCTGCTCAATTTGTCTCCCGTCAGTGTTGTTCCATTCTTTACCGCTCAGGGAGAATGAATCAGCTGCGTCCTTTGCCGCTCAGGGAGGACATACCAACGTTGTCCAGTCATTATTGGAAGTTTATTCTTTGCCGCTCAGGGAGAATGAATTAGCTACGTCCTTTGCCGCTCAGGGAGGACATGCCAGCGTTGTCTAAGCTATTGAAGGTTTATTCTTTGCCGCTTAGGGAGAATGAATCAGCCATGTCCTTTGCCGCTCAGGAAGGACATACCAACGTTGTCTAAGCTATTGAAGGTTTATTCTTTGCCGCTCAGGGAGAATGAATCAGCTATGTCCTTTGCCGCTCAGGGAGGACATACCAACATTGTCCAATTGCTATTGGAGGTTTATTCTTTGCCGCTCAGGGAGAATGAATCAACTACGTCCCTTACCGCTCAGGGAGGACACGCCAACGTTGACCAGATACTTTTAGAAGTTCGTTCTTTGCCGCTCAGGGAGAATGAATTAACTATGTCCCTTGCCATTCAGGGAGGACATACCAACGCTACCCACATTGTTTCTGCCGCTTCGGAGGAGCAAATCACCCCAAACAGGGAAGTTGGACAAAATTAGTGCTTATGGTCTTTGCTTTATTCTTGTTCCACAAGTATAAGCAAAGAGGGGCAACTGTAATCACTAATTTTGTCCGGGCTGATTAGCCCTTAAATATGCTTAAATAAGAGTGAGCTTTGTTTATTCACTTTGGGCTTTGTTTGATTAATACACAGATATATACATATTACTTATTAGAATTTTGGGTTCTGTTAGTAATTTTCTACCCATTACTATTATCTATCCCATTTATTATCATTTTGTACCATGGACTGTTATAATTATTACCATTATGTTTATTACCATCATTATAACTGTTACTAGTATTATATTTATTAACACTACTATTATATTATGATTATTATTATTATTGTGTTATCGTATTTCCATTACTTTTATTTATTATAACTATTTATCATTTCTATCGTGTATACTTATTATTTATCATATGTTATGTTACTTATAATCTTATTATCATTTCTATTATTATATTATAATTATTATTACCTTTGAATTAAATCTGAAAACAAAAAATTATATATATATACATACATTTAACAGATAAACCCAAGTATTAATAATAAAGCCCACTAAATAAAACAAGTCTGATATAATATTTAAAAAGTCCATTACACATTGAAAAAGCCCAAACACAAAATAAGATTACAAGCCCGTTTTTTTGTGTGGCCCAAGAAAACCCTAAGTCTAAGACAAAACCCTAACTGATATGCTTTGTTTATGCAGCCGCCACCCCATCTCCACCGTTGGATCTGGGATCCAGATCCAACGGTCCAGATCACTTCAGGAGAATCAAGCCCTAGCTGCCCCCAGGATACCTCAGCGCCGCGCAACCTCCACCGCAGGATCAGAAGGACATCAGACGGCCCAGATCGTTTGCCCTCGGAAACCCTACACGCCCAGCAGAAGATCCTGCGCCGCCAAGAAGCTGGGCCGTCAGATCAGATTGCGATCTGACGGTCCGGATGCCACGAGATGCAGCACGCGCCCACGCGCGACGCATCAGCTCCCCACTCGCGCACGTGAAGCCCATGCCCGCCTCTCCAGATTCCCCGAGTGCTCGCCACGTCGTCCCCGCCCGTTCCAACGACCGATCCGTCGGCCACGTCGATCGTCGTACAATATGCAACAAAGAAAAGAGAGTCAGCATCAAATAAAGGAAAAATAGAAATCGAAAACAAAAAGAAAAAGGAAGGACGAAATCAGAACGGAATGGCAGAGAATGACAGAGCCTTGCATGAATCCGGCCAAAAACACAATACGAACCAATGAGCTTTTTTCATTGTATTAACTAATATGTAAAAATCAGTCGATTTTTCGGCTATAAAACCGAATCGACGGCTTCATTGTAAGGGATTCGTGAAACTCCCAAGAACAAAGCACGAAGAGCAATCAAAACCAGAACCATTCAGGTAACCAATTATCGCCATTCCATGTAAAAAAAAGAAAAGAGATCGAATCGGAAAACCTTTTTACCTTTGTTTTTTCGGTCGTTTTCGAAACCGAACCTTCCTTCTCACGACAATAATCCCGGCCGTTCACCGGCTGTAATGGGTGCGTCGGAGAAAGGGTTCGTAACCCCCCCCCCTTCCTTTCTGCCGCTTCGAAAACCCCCAAAAAGTATTTTACAGAGACTAGGGCTTTGTTTTTCGGGTAGTTCGTTTAGGTTTCAGAGAGTAAAAGGGAGGGCTTTTGTTGTTTCAGGTCTGTTTTAGGGTTAAGATCGTCGGTCGGATGTGGTTTTAGGTACGCCGGTCGGTGACTAGCACCGACCGACGTTCAATAACGGGAGAAGGCTAGGTTTACGGGGTGCGGCTAGGGTTTAGGTTAAGCAAAAGAGACTGCCGCGGGGAGTTTAGGTGGTTTATATAGAGTTTTTAGGTTTATTGTTTTGGGTAAATAGCGAGTCCAGTCCTTCCGCGTCGGGGTATTAACACAGTAAGGGTCGCCGCATGGTCATATTACGTCCTAGGTCCCCCGTAGTCTGAGTCGGTTCATCGTCTAGTCCCCAGATCGAGTTCTTTAGGGGTTATTTACGTGTTCGGTCCTCCCCCTTTTCACCCGTGTTCAATAGGGTCTTTACAGTTTAGAGTCTTTGTTTTTTTCTTTCTGATTTCAGCCTCTGTTTTTACATTTATTTCATTTTAGTCACCATTCGAATGCAATATAATTTAATGTTTTAATGCCTTTTTTATATATGCAACTGTATGTTTTTGTTATGTGTTATTAATGGCATGATGGATCGAATATATATATATGCATGCTTGTTCATTTTTTTTTAGTTTAGTGGGTCCCGCATGTTTAATCACCGTTGGATCGAATATATGTTTTTTTGGGGTTTTCTCATGTGATCTAAAATGTTTAGAATTACTAGGTTCGTAGTAGTCTCGGGTAAATAAAAAACGAATCGAATATATATTGCCATACTAATCTTTTAATTCGGTACATTGAAAATGGGCTAGTTTAATCTCTTTAATTAGGTTAACTAATGAATAGTCTTAAATGGGCTTTGTGTTCTTTTAAAAATAGGAATACCTTAAAATGGGCCTTTGGGCTTTAAGAGTTAGTTTAATTAATTAATTTGGGCTTTCTCTACTATGTGTTGTTTTGAATGACATCCATGTACATATATTTGTTCATCATACGGCCCAACATGTGAGTATGTCAATCGGATCTAAAAATCAAACCCGAGAGGGGTATTAATTAACTTCGGTATCCGAAAACGACAGTCCTAGCTTAATGGATGTCTATCGGATACTTAGGTTAATTTTCACCGCCTCCAAGTAAGCGAAAGCATAAAAATTGAAAATAACACGCATCATCTCTTATATGTTCGCATCATGCATAAAGGTGACGTACGGGATCCGAACCCTAAACTAACACGGCAGTCAGCCTTATTTGATGTCGGTTTAGTCTATGGTCCGGTGTACCGTCATCCTTTTTAATTAAATGATTAATTAATTCCAATGCCACTATTCGATAAAGCCCGTGTTATTTAAGTTATATTTTCATTTAAGAACGATTATTAAATTCACTTCGATTTTTAAATAATTTATATCGATCAAAAGGCAACGAGCAATTTGGTACCGATTTCCGGGCGTGATGGGGGCGCTAACCCTACCCCACGCGTAACCAACTCCCGAACCCGTTTTAAATAAATCTCTGGTTTTATGGTGTCCGTCCTACCTCAGTGGCCGGTGGCGACTCCAAATTTCCACAAGTTTTCCAAAACATGAATTTCTCCCCTTTCTTTAAATAAACCCCCTTTTCCAAAAAAAATGAAAATAGTGATAAGGCCCCCACTTAGCGGTTCCCCGGAGAAAAACCTTATCACAGGTAGTTATGGGCCAAAGAAGGATCACGAGGTTTCATAAACCATTTGCATTAACGAACAAATGCACCAGGTAGGTCAACATGAAAGAGAGGTGGCGCACTAGGCACACTTAAGTACCAGGTCTTTGATGATGCCAATCCTAGACATGCATTTTTCATAACGTCTAACCATAACTCTTACGGATTCACCGTGAAAGATAGTTTGATAACTTTTATCAAATTAGATGCCCTTTTAGAGATTTCATAAATCTATGAAACTACGAACAACTACTTGTTCTCTAGACTAACTATTAGTCTCAACATGTTAACATTTAACATTGAAGCAACCTAACATAGTTATGATTAACTCTTAATCATTCAGTGATAATCGAAATAAGTCTTTATTAGGTGTGATACAATAAACGATAAATATCTAAATCGAATCAAACAGCATGCATCTCATATATAAACATCACCCAAGAATTTAAGTCTGTATTCGTATGATACAAGTGGCTCTGATACCACTGTTGGGTCACGTCGGCACGCCCCGTGGCGCAGCGGAAAAAATAATCTGACGTAATCCAGCCAGGATTCATGTACAGGAACGAATCCGGGGTGAAAAGATGAAGAGTTACCTTTTAAAACTCTAGAAACTGGAAAACCGACGGTATGTCAGAATAACCACATCAAGTAAAACCGAAATCGTCACAGGTTCGCAACAACCTCTACGGAGTCCACCCGAACAAAACGAACAAAGTTTCCGCCTCCCTAACACTTAGGGATAAATTTCGATAGGTTTGAACACCTTCCAGGGAGAAGTCGAAATCCCTCCAAGATTCCTAAGGGAGTCTGAAATCGACCAGGAGTTCAACCGGGACTAGCAATCGAGCAAGGGAACCTTCAGGGATTTGCCAGGGAGCAAGTAGAATACCATAAAAATATCGAACAGCTTCTCAGAGAGCTTTCTGGATATGTCGAATTCCAGTGGGGAATCCCTAGGGATGTTGTCGAAATCTTCAAGAGGAGGAAGAGGGATGATTTGGTTCCTAGCCCTTGTCCCTTTAAATAGTATTCAGAGACTTAATTCTAGTTGAATTCCTTAAATCCAAGTTCAACCAAAATTCATAGAATCTAATTCTACATGAAATTGGTTTATATTAAATATACATTATATTTAATAATATTAAATGAAATATATATATTTAATTATGTAGAATCTTATTCTACATAAAACATAGATTTAAATATACATTATATTTAATCCAAATATATATATATATATATTTATTATATAGAATCTCATTCTATCTTTACTTGGATTTAAATATATTTAAATATATATTTTTAATTATGTGGAATCTAATTCTACATAAACTCGGAATTAAATATACATTATATAAATTCCAAATATATATTTAAATTTCTAGAATCTTATTCTATAATATTTAAGTCTCTAAATATTTTCCATACTCTAAATAATATTTGATAAATACAATATTTATCCAATATTATTCCCATTTAAGGGAGTTGCCGATTTCCCCTATCCCATAGGGGATTTTCGGCAACCTCCCTAAAATAGGGAGTATGGTTTCCAATTTTTGTTCGTTTCATTCGAAGTGTGTGACCCTTGTAGGTTCATACAACGTTAGCAGCAAAATTAGAATTGTTCTAATTTTACAAACAATGAGTGGCATCTAGCAATACATCATTGCTACCTAAGTTGCATGAAGTCATGGTTCGACTTTCCTAATTCCTGAATAAACTTCCTTTATGTATTTCATCCTTTTGTCCTTTATATCTTTGATGAACACAAGTCATGGGTTAGTCACACTTGCGTTGTCCATCTAGTGTTTCTTGATGTCTTGAGTAGATTGTGATAAACGAATCTCTATGATATCTCATATCATAATATTCAAGCATGGCCATGCATTTTCTAATCTCACTCAATCAAGTGGCCGAAAATATTTCTCCCATTATGTAGGAGGGACAAATCCTTTCTTGATCAACAATATTTCACTACATATGTCATCACGTATCCAATCATTAGTCTTTATAATGTAGTCAGTTACGACGCACGTCTGACTATGTCAAAATACATAAATCTTTATGTTGAAATCATGTTGATCTCAAGTCTTAGGATTATACATATGTTTATCATGAGCAATGTTGTGACTGTCACATAATTACCCAAGAAACATGCTCACAGCGGGTCAATCCAGTATGTTGTTCTCTAACAAATACTTATGTGTTGATTTTGACATCTCTATGTCAATGACGACACTTGTTATCAATCAACCACATATTAGTCTTTATATATTATCATTGTCCATACCCGTAATAATATTCGACTAAGGACCCTATTTAACAATAATCGTATTATTGTATGGACATTATTATCCAATGGTTAGTTTGATGAACAGAAACATACCAAATGATAATAACGGCAATGCCATTACTTGATAAATCCAGTAAAATAGTATGTTTATTCAATCATCATATGATTGGTCTTTGGGCATACTCCAACATTGCATTATGACACTTCAATTTATATTCAAAATGTATCTCAACACCAAAGGTTTAATGCATGACAATTTATTTCGTTGTTCATTTTAAGTAACCCTAATTATGCTCCATTAATTTAATTAATTAAGAATCTAAGAATATTATTATTTTTTGGATTTAAATCTTAATATCCAAGTAATTTTGACACTATCGTTAATAGGTCCAAAAAGTATAATATTCCTAATTTAAGGTGATACTAATTGCTTATCCTTTTTTATTTAAACTAATTACATGAATTCTATTTTACAAGTTTAAATGGAATATTGAATCTATTACTCAAATATTCCCTTAATTAACATCACATTACAATGTAACACTAATTAACTTAGAATATTTAAGCTTTATTCAACATCCATTTATTTTCTAAAATGTCCTTTCCTACTAAATTAATTAAATTTAATTAGAGAACCTAACCCTAAAAGGCTCTAATTTTATTACTCTAGATGAATTAAATTCTCCTAATCAATAATAGTACATGCTATTTAAAATATACAATCATACAAGATAAATTAAACTAGTAGATTAAAACAATTAAACAAAGCAATTATAGTAGATTTCAGGACTAAATTGCATTAAATCGAGAACTAGGTACCCAAATTACAAAGAAACAATGACCAAAGTGAAATAAAAACAAAATTAGCAGCCCAAAAACATGAAAAATAGAAAGAAGGGCGCGGATCCTACTTTGACTCGACCCGTCCCACACGCGAGTTCCCCATACCATGCTCAAAACGACGTCGTATAGATCTGCTAATATAAGGCCAATCTCGAGACCAACTCAGTCTTTCCTCCCCTTCTCCACTCACTCCTTAACTCGGCTGAGACCCAAACTCACTGAAACACGATTTCCGGTCACATTCTGGCGAACGTGAACAATTTTCGACCAGTGCGTTTCGCCGCCACCAAACCCTAAATCGACTGATTTTCACTCCCTAAAACTAGATCCAGGCCCAGATTCAATCGAATCCACCCCGTTATAACAAAATCTAAACCCTAAACTACCTGAAACCCTCATTTTCATCGTCGTCTCACTTCTCAAGCAACGCGCAATCTCCTCCGGCCAACAAGGATAAGTTTTTTTATTTAAAATCCCTTTCAAATCTGATTTTATTTCAGTTTTCATACAATTATTCATTAATTTTGTGTTTTCGCAGAGAAATAGAGAGAAAAGAGTGTTTTACCTCGACGGAGGTGATCGAGATGGCTTTCACGGTGTCTGATTTTCCCATCAACGATCATCCGGCTTTGACGGTAGCGTTTCAGGTGTTTCCAGCTATTTCGGTTCGGTTTCGAGACGACGGTTCAGCTTCGCAGCAATGGTTCGACTTTACGGCATCGGCTGCGCTCGCGGCAAATCGGCCACGGACAGCTTCCGGCAGGGTTCGCGGTATTTTCGGTGACGTTCGATCATCCTCTCCGGCATCAAATCCAACTTCTACAGTGGCGGTTCGACTCTCTGCGCATCAGTTTGCTTTCTGGTGATTCAATTCCAGGGTGGCTCTTCGAATCCATAAAAGTCCAGCTTCCGAACGATTCAGTTCTCGGGCCTCCACAACGTTCCAGTGGCGGCGACCATCGAGCTTCCAGCGACCACGAACGGCTCCACCATTTCCCACGGTTGGTTTCCCGAGGTGAGCACTCTCTATCCTCCTTTTATTTATTATTATTATTATTACTTAATAGTTTTATTAATGGATATTAATTGGTGATAGTTAATGATAGTTAATGAATCTGACACTCTCTTACATGCTATTTATAGGAGTTGACTAAGATGATGTCAACAAGGAGAGTTATCCAAGTGAAGAGTGAATGAACAAATGGCCAACTGCCACGTGTCCGTTGAGTACCAGATTTAGGCAAGAATTTTGTGTTTTCTTGGACAAATTTGTGTTTCTTTGGGTGACTTGTGTTTGTTTGGTGAATATAGCTGTAAAATGGGCGGAAAATCAGTTGGATCCAATTGTAAAAACTTGAGCTTTGTAAAACGGGCTTTATTATAAGAATGGGTATTATGTAATGGACTTTGGACTATTTTTATGGACATTATTTATTCAATATGGGCATTTAATATCTATTTGTCTATTATCTATTTTTAGGTTTTATTTATAAAGTAAAGATAGTATAGATAAGGGTACCCGGACGAAATTCGGGTATCACAATGATCATGTCAATAATACATTAAAGATCTCAATTTAAATTAAAAGTTAACTTTTTAATATGTCATCTTTAATCGTCATGTCAGCTTGAAACTAAACTATATTAACAATTTAACCAAACGAATCCTTCCCCCGTTGGGATTGATCGACAACGTCTTCATTCATCGGAATTTTGGCCTTGGTGGAGATTTTTAAATATTAGGGTTCTTTTTGGGAAAAAAATATTTTAATGTGTCATATCAATATTTTTAACGGCAGTAGTTGTAGTGAAATCAAATTAAAAATTTATTAATTGTAAAGAGAGCTTTTTGATTTTAGTGGCCAGAGTGAAGATACCCTAAAAGTTCAGTGACTACTAGTGTAGTTCACCTTAAAATATTAAGTATTTTTTTTAAATGAGAAATCAACCCTTAAATTATTTTAATTTTTACTTTGAGCTCATAAACTATTTCTGGTCAAAACAAGTATCCAAAATATTATTTTATAACTATTTTAAGTATATTTGTTAATTTCATTAAAAAATTTGGTTAAACATATTAACATTCATGTCGATAAGTTAACTAAAATTTTAATTTGAAAATTTTAAAATAATTACAATTTAATTTAAATAAAATTAAAAACTAGTAAAATATTGTTTAGTTATCAAATAAACATGTTTACCTCTAAGAACATTTTTTTTCTAATCTTGTAATCATCTTCATGAAAAAGAACTTATGGTTCAAACCATTTTTGAAACCTAAATTTCTTTTCGCCTTTTTTTTCTGATAAGTTGTAATCGATTCGGGTATTTGACACTTAAAACGCTTTTGATTTCGTAATCGTTTTAAAAAAAATCCTAGAACTACAAATCGAATTTGAAATATAAAATTTATGCTTGCCTGCACAACAATTGTCACTCTCAATACTTAATTTTACTGGAGCAAGTGTTTCTACTCTCTAAAACACAATTACATCGATGCAAGATAGTTCTTATTTTTCAAACATATTTACACAATATAGATTTGTTTATCAATGTTAATATGTCTCTGACTATAAAGCATATTTGCTTGCACAACAATTATTCCTTATTAATACATTATTACATTGATGTAAAATAATTTTAGATTATTACACTAGTTGGTGAACTACCAAAATTAAAATTCTAGATCCGCCTTTGGGTCTCATAGATGACATCGTGTGAAAAACCATTATATAATTTCTTTGGGGGGGGGGGGGAAGAAAAACAATCATATATGCTACGGTAGTAAATACTTCATATCTTTCGTCAATTAGACTACCAAACTAATTAGGGATACCTATTTTGACCATCGTCGTTAAAAAACTAATGGATGGGTGACGTGGCAGTTAACAAAAATTTATAAAATTACACATTTAATCCTTGTTATTTACCTATAATATCAATTTGGTCCTAATTTTAATTAATTAAATTTAATCATCGAATTGGATGACGACACGTGTCATCACCTGATTGGACAATTTATTTTAATTATTTTATTTAATATATTTATTTTCCTCCAACCAGGTAAAGACACGTGTCGCCTCCTGGTTAAAGGAAAATCAAAGAAATAAGAAATGTGCTTGGTGTGGTTTGAACTTGGGACTTCCAAGGTAAAAACCCATGTTATTACCACTACACCAACCCCTTATATTGATACAAATTACACTATTTTGTATATATCTTATAATACAATAATTGGTAGGGAAAAGGAAGTAAAAATGGTTGAGAGAGGATTCGATCTTAGGTTATTTGGGATGTGTAAAAATATACAAACTACTAAATTAAGTTAATTCTTTAAGAAAAAAATTAAAATATTTTAAATATAATTAAAGTATAGTTAAAGCAAGATTTAAAATGAAAACAAAATTATGGTTTTTGTTGTGAATAAAATAACGAAGAACAACGAGCAAGAATAAAAGAACAAATAGATGAGAGAAAGTGGGAGATTTGTATTATTCTCAAATATTGACTTGTATACAATGTCTTCAGTAAATTATCTATTTATAGGCATAAGAAGTACATAATACATTAAACTCTAATTAATGTAGATAATATTCCTAATGATAAAGTAAGTCAAATCTCCTTGATAAAGTTCTTATCATGATAGACATCCACTTAGATAAATATTCATAACACTCTCCCTTGGATGTCTATGAGAATAATGCGCCTCGTTAAAACCTTACTAAGATAAAAACCAAGTGGGAAAAATTTTCATTAGTGAAGGAAAAGAGTACACGCATTTTTTTATACTCATAACATGTTGTCTCATTAAAAACCTTACCAGGAAAACCCATTGGGACAAAACCTCGGTTAAGGGAAACAAGAGTGCAACGCGTATTTATTCCCCCTCATGAAAACATCACATAAGATCTTTGAATCTTCATAATTCAAACTTGAATATTATTTTTCTAAAGATCGCGAGGGGTGAAATTTTGGAGTAATATGTTCCATTTTGTCATCTTTGATGTATCCACCTTTTGATTGAGATATACATCTCGCATTATCTCTACACAAGATAGTTTTGTATCATATATTGTGAAAGTAAATCACATATCTTCTGGATATGTTGGGTCAATGGTCTTAGCCAAACACATTTTTGGCTTGCCTCGTGCATAACAATTATTTCTACAAGATTTGAGGAGGCATCGACGAATGTTTGAAGATCTAAAGGTAATGATCATTGTATATCCATGGATATTTCTTGATCAACTAATATATGGTTCTTCAATACCAAGAAAAGATATAGTTATCTTTATTCACATCCAACAATCTTACAATTATTGGGGTACTCAATGGATATGCTTTATTCATATTGAATCTCGTTAAGATTCTTTCAGTATGTGCCCATTCATAGACAAAACTGCATATTTAAATGCTCGATCTTTAGGTCGAAACAAAATCACATCTCAATATTCTTTTTCTCAATTATTTTCATTAAATACTTTGAAAACTCTTCATGAGTTTCCAATTTTGAAGCTCTTCATGAGTTCTAATAATATCATGAATCTTGATCCAAACTCCTTTATAAAATGCATAAGAAAATATGATCATTCTTATAGTATTTCCTCAATAAGTACTGACTAAGGCGATCATACCAAATGTGCCGAAATATAAATATTCAATGAGACATGTCTAAATAAATTTCCTCAGAAATTTCCAAATACTTCTAGCATTTTAAATCCTTCAAGGATAAATAGAGATCCACAAAATAATTAGACGCATATAAAATATTTCATAACTGCCAAAGTAATTGCATCCACCATGAAATAATTAAAACTCTTCATAAATCACAATTCAAGTTGTATTTACGACTACTTATTTGTGCCTCACTTGTATTACACCTTTAGGTGTTTGGACTATTGGTCTAAATACTTCTCTTTTAGAAGTTCAAAGCGTCTTTCCACATTGGCCAATTCAATAACTATATTTCTGGATAAATTTCTATACAAGATATTCATTTTCTTTCTTTACTTCTATAGAGGTATTCTATGTAAAATGTTTTTTGCAAAATTGTTGTCGACAACTTTTCAATTTCTTGGTTTTATTCTCGTATTGACATAACTCATCGAGATCTCTTCAAGATTTCAATCTTTATTTCAGGTACCTGAACTCTTCAAGAGTTTTATTATTAGTTATGCATTGAGTCTCTTCAGGAGCACCCGCCTCCAATATATGACCATCTCATACTATTTTCCATTTACGAGAATTTTGATCATTGGAACCAATTTCAACTATCATGCTTCAGGTATGATTTACATCCATTCGCTCTAACATGTAATTTAAGCTTAGAGCATTTTCAGCTGGTATATGAGACTTGATTACTCTCATTAGGTCAGTAAATATGTCTGGCAGTTGACATACAATAACTTGAATTATCTTATAAACTTTTAGTTCATATTCGATGATCTAGATAACGATAATTCATTTCCTTCTTTATCCGGCTGATTATTCTCTCCCATTGATGTTGAGAAAAATCATTACATAAATGATTCTCCAATTAATGTATAAGAATTTAAACATAAAAGGAGACTCGTACTCAATATATATTCTCAACCCTTTTTATTTACCCATTTTGTGCGTTGTGGTGGAGCAATTCAACAATATATCGCACATTCAAAATTCTAAAATGGGAAATATGACTTCTGACCAAAAGTCAAATCATAATGGGGAGTTTATTATAATTCGTTGACTTGATGTGTATAAGTGTTGTTATATGAAAATACCAGATAAATGATAATTGTCTTGTTCTCATAGTTTAGCTATCAAAGAGGAGGCATCCAATTAAAATTTTGCTAAACCGTATTTTTATAATCAATAGGCTTTATAACAACTGATATAGCCTAAAATATAAACCCACAAGCTTTTGCAAGACGAATAGTCTAACTACATAATCTGAATCCTTTTATAATCAATCTCACAAACTTCTAGTTGTAAGTTGATAAAACAATGTAGATGCATCTACTAATATCATATAAAACTTTCCACATTTGTGGATAAATGAGCTCATTTTTCATTCAGATATACAAGACATGCAGTCTCAACTTTAGTACAAAAACTTCAAGTTCTTTTGATAAGTGGGATCTTAATCATTTCCTTTGAGAACAAGCAACACAAGAATTTCGTGTTCTTTTAGTAAATGGAATTTAATCAATTCCTTTGAGAACAAGCATCATAAGAACTTCAGGTTCTTTTTATAAATGTGCATATAAATCTCAATAGCTTTCGCATCATATTGATTAGGATGGTTTAATCGATCATGTCAACTATACACAAGCGTGTATATATACATTTTTAAATTTTGTAAACTTCTGGTTTACTATAACACGTGATTCAATCTCACTCATACATGTCTAGTATGTCTATTAAAACTGTTCCTTTGAATATGAATATATTTAGCTCTTTCGGAGCTTTCAATAAAAATTATTCTTTTAGTAGTAATATATAACTCTTTTAGAGCTTTCAACAGATTTTTTTTGTTGCCAGAACTTATATCTGTATTGGCTTATTTCAAATGCCAATTGATAACATATGTTATCTATAATTCCAAAAGAATATTTTGCGAACTCATAATGCTCTCTTAAAATTTCTACTTCTAGTGCTGACGATATTATTACCATTAGCGGTAATTATTGCAATATTCGTAATTATGCACTTTTCATAATGTACTTTCTCTCAAGAACTTATTGCTCTTCTGGAGCATCAATATTTTCAGTACTTTGAGATATAGTTCTTACATTTTTCCCTTGCATATAAATGGGAAAATATATCTTATGCTTTTGCTAAGCATAAATCGTCACCATAAATTGTATTTGATAAGTAATCATGTTAAACAAAATAAATAAATATCATAATATATAAATATAAATATGAATATAAATATAAATATAAAACATAAAACATAAATAATTAATGTGTAAAGTAGATAAACATAAAGCAAAATAAATAAAAAGATAAATAATTCTCTTCAAAGTTATGAGAATAATTAGAAGATGATTTATTCTCTTCGAGAGTTATAAGGAAATCAACGTCTAAATGAGTTGGACTAATATCATCTTTGTCATTTTTCACAAACAAAATTTGTTTTTGTTTTCTTTCCTTTATTATTCAATAATTGTTGATTTTTTCAGCGTACGATAAGTACGAGACCAATGGTTTATAAATCACATTGGTAATAAAAAAGATTTTACTTCAATAGAATGATCTTTATCACTTTTGTCATCCTTATAACCTCACAACTGGTGGGTAAAAGTATCCTTAAAATGACCATATTTTCCATGTCTATATTCATGGTTTCAATCACGACCACAACTTCTAATGTGGCTTTTATTCTTTCCATAATATAATCTCACATTCACTTCAGGGAATGAAGTAGAGTAAGTAAGCCTTTGAAACCTATTTCACATATCCTTATCACATTGAAAAAAGATTTAATCCTCGTACGCGGCATTTGTAACACCCCATTTTTAGCCCTAAATTGAAAACCCTATTTATGAGAATTCCCAATTGGAAACCCTAGAATTTGGGGAAAATTTCGGAATTTAACCTAAATTAATTTGGGACCTTGTTGATTAAAATTTAAAGTTTAGGGGTTAAATTGTAAGGCGGGAAAAAATAGGGACCCTTCTTCTATAATTTTCCCAATTTAAAGTTTGGGAGTTACCTTTCTGGATCAAGTTTATATGACTCGAATGTTGTGATCATGTTATGTAACACATATCGGAATCAGATTATTATGTACATGCATCTTAGTTGTTTAACAAGATTGCATTCGGACTCTAAAATCGGATTACATGTCATATCATTGGGTTGGGATATTGTATGGAGGAAGCTCAGCGACTTCATCCTTCGGGTTGAACTTCGCTTCGGATTAGTAGTTCTATATTTCGGGATGAGTTCTGCTTCGGGCATGGTGTTGAGGTGTAGAGTGGTTCAGGGGAACCTTACTCTTCGGACGGTGATGTAGATGGGTGCATGTCATGTTATGATATCTATATGTCTTGCTTGTAATACTTCAGAATATCTGTTAATTCTTGATTTGTTGTTTGACTGTTGGATTGACTTCTACTATGCACTTTAGAGACACACTGAGCTTAATAGCTGACTCCCCCTTAGTATCTGTTTCAGATTTCTAGACTTAGGTTTCGCTACTTGGAGGACCTTGTACGAACAAGATTTATTACTATTTATCAGTATGTTTTGTTCTAGACTTATATTTAATTATTTAAGTATTTTCGGATTTGGTTGTAAACGTGGACTTTGGACATTTATTATTTTTGGGGTTTGATAAACTATTTTTTGCATGCTTGTTTTAAGATGAAACATTAAAGGTTATCTTTTATAATTGAATAATAATTTCGGCACGGTTTTTCATAAATAATCTTACTTGAGGGGAAAGTTTCCAAATCGTCAATTTCAATTTGTTACAAAACCTTAGGTCAAAATAGGGGGTTACATTTAGTGGTATCAGAGCCTAGGTTACACCCCTCGGCCTGTGAGGCTCGATAAAAATTTGATTTTAAAGTTTTCACAATTTTGCATGCATAATAAATGTTTTAAGAAACTACGAGATTTTCAGATAAATGTCCAAATTTTAAAGAAGTAATATATGTTTTAATTAAAGTCTCCAAGTACCAATTTTGACTTTAGGATTCTTCTTTTTGTAGATAGACTACTATGCCACCCCGTAGGAGTACTAGAGCTACGGCTGGCCGAGGTCGAGGTCGAACCGCTGTAAATACGAGTGACGTTAATCCTCCGGAGCATTCACCACAGCATCAGGAGAACCCACAACATGAGCAGGCTGAGGAGCAGCATGAGGTTCATACGAGTGGTCAATAGACCGATCACCCTGATCAGTAGACTCAGAGTGAAGGTCCTCGTGCAGCCGGTAACAGTGAGACTGCTGGAGTTGATGCTGCTGCAGTGCATTTGGAGCTACTTGAGTATCTTCGACAAGGTTCTAGGAGACCCATATCTGCTGAGTTTTTGTCTGCTAGGATGTCGATGTTTGATGGTAAGACGGCTGCAGATCCGACTGACGCAGAGTATTCGTTGAAGAAATTACAACAGTTATTTGATGAGATGGACTACCCTACTGACAGGAAATTAAGAGCGGTTGTATCTTTATTGAAGGGTGAAGCCCTAAACTGGTGGGAGGCTTAGAAGACCGTTATTTCTGCTAGTCGAGTTACATGGGATCATTTTCATCAGGCTTTCCGAGATAGATATGCCGGGGCAGAGTATCTAGCCAAGTGTCGAGAGGACTTTATAAATCTGAAGCAAAATGACATGACCGTGAATCAGTATGAGATCGAGTTTTTGAGGCTGGTACAGTACGTCCCTGGGTTAGTTACTATAGAGAAAGAGAAGTGCGACTGGTTTCTGAAGGGTCTGTGACCTTCGATCAAGACTGGTGTTGCTTTGCATTTGGACAAAGAGTAGAAGGATATTACCTTGCGAGCTAGAACTGCTGAACGCAATGAGGCAGAGTTGAGGCAAGCTGAGTCTCATGGTATGGATCGGGGTAAGAGGCAGTTGACCGCGTCAGTTTAGTATAGTCAAGGTAACCAGACCAGGAAGAGGGCAAGAGATGAGAGTGATTATCATAGTTATTCTAGAGCCAAACTGGTGACCACTGCTGTTCCGACTTCTAGTGTTGGAGGTTCTACTAGCACACGAGGACTACCACAGTGTTCTTTCTGCAAGAAATGGCATTCAGGAGAGTGTAGGAGACAGTCTGGGGCTTGTTTCGTTGTGGATCGTTCGACCATCTTTTCAGAGATTGTCCACTTGCACCTCCGTCAGCTCATATGACGAGTCAGTCACAGGCATCGATGCAGGCTCCTGCTAGGGGTAGAGGTCGAGGTAGACCTGATACTACAGTTTCTGGTGGTAGAGGTAGGCCAGCTTAGAGTGGAGGATCAGCTGGATTCGGGGTGAGACAGCCAGATTTGGTTTATGCTACCAGGAGACACGAGGATCGTGATGAGCCAGATGTTATTGCTGGTACCTTTTCTATTTACTCTATTCCGTATTTTGCATTATTGGATATTGGTTCTACCCTTTCGTATGTCTCGAGTTCGGTATCTGGGGGACTTGAAATTCCGATTGAGAATACTGTGAATGTGGTTTCAGTTTATAGTCCAATTGGTGACCATGTCAAGGTTACTAAGGTGTACAAGAATTGCCCTTTGGAAATTCAAGGGAAAATATTCTCCGTTGTTTTAATGGAGTTACCTTTCAGAGAGTTCGACCTTATTCTCGGAATGGATTGGTTATCCGCTCATCGAGTCTGTTTGGATTGTGAAAAGAAAAGGGCGACTCTGAAAACCTCAGATGGGTGCGAGGTGATTATGGTTGGATAGCGTAGAGGTTACATGTCCAATGTTGTTTTGTCTCTCAAAGTAGAAAAGATGATTCGACATGGGGCTACTGCCTATCTTGCTTATATTCTTAACTCGAGGCAGTCAGATTCTGGTTTGGATAAGATCCGGGTTGTTGGGGATTTTCCAGATGTTTTTCTAGAGGAATTGTCGGACGTACCGCCAAAACGTGATGAGGTTGAGTTTGGCATAGATGTATATCCGGGCACAGCCCCTGTCTCTATGACTCCTTACAGGATGGCTTCGAAAGAGCTTAAAGAATTGAAGATTCAGTTGTAGGAACTGTTGGATAGGGGTTTCATCCGACCTAGTGTTTCTCCCTGGAGAGCCCCTGTTTTGTTTGTGAAGAAGAAGGACGGATCACTTCGACTTTGTATTGGTTATCGGAAGCTGAACAAGCTGACGATCAAGAACAAGTATCCACTTCCTCGTATTAATGACTTGTTTGACCAGTTCCGGGGAGCTACAGTATTTTCTAAGATAGACTTGAGATCGGGTTATTACCAACTCAAGGTTAAGGATTCTGACGTGTTCAAGACCGCTTTTAGACTCGTTATGGTCATTACGAGTTTTTGGTGATGCCGTTTGGATTGACTAATGCCCCTGCAGCCTTTATGGATATGATGAATAGGGTGTTTCAACCCTATCTGAACCAGTTCGTGGTGGTTTTCATTGACGACATACTGGTTTATTCTAAATCGGAGGCAGAACATGAGGAACATCTCCGGATTGTCTTACAGACTTTACGTGAGAAGCAGTTGTATGCAAAGTTCAGTAAATGTGAATTCTGGTTGACCGAGGTTACCTTCTTGGGACATGTGGTTTCTGTTAATGGTATACAGGTTGATCCAAAGAAGATTGAGGCTATTTTGGGTTGGAAGCAGCCCAAGAATGTTCTTGAGATTCGAAGTTTCTTGGGTTTAGCTAGCTACTATCGGAGGTTTGTGGAGGGTTTCTCGATTATTGCAGCTCCTTTGACTAAACTTGTTAGAGAGTCAAGGCAGAGCATCAGCGTCCATCTTGGTTTCTTCAGCACATCGAGATTCTTCAGTGGAAGTGGGAGCGTGTGACTATAGATTTTGTCAGTGGTCTTCCGATGACTCTGTCTGGGTTATAGTGGACCGTTTGACTAAGTCCGCGCATTTCATTCCGGTTCGAGTTAACTATCCTTTGAGTAAGTTCGCTCGACTCTATATTTCTGAGATTGTTCAACTTCATGGGGTACGGATATCGATTATTTCTGATCGTGATCCGAGATTTACAGCAAAGTTCTGGAAGGCATTTCATTCTGCTTTGGGTACCCGGTTGAACTTCAGTACATCTTACCATCCGCAGACTGACGGGCAGTCCGAGCGTGTGATTCAGATTCTTGAGGACATGTTGAGAGGTTGTGTTCTCGATTACAGTGGTAGTTGGGAGGATTTCTTGCCGCTCGCAGAGTTTGCATATAATAACAGCTACCAGGCCAGTATCAAGATGGCACCGTATGTGGCTCTGTTGGGACCAAACCTAGTCCGTGAGGCCGAGCAGACAGTCAGATTGATTCGAGACCGGCTTAAGGTTGCTTTTGATAGACAGAAGTCTTATGCCGACTTGAGACGTTGAGATCTTGAGTTCGAGGTCGGTGATAAGGTTTTCTTGAAAGTATCTCCTTGGAGGAAGGTACTTCGGTTTGGTCGGAAGGGCAAGCTGAGTCCTCGTTATATTGGTCCTTATCGGATTCTTCGTCGGGTTGGACCTGTTGCTTATCAGCTTGAGTTACCACCAGAGCTTCAGCTTATTCATGATGTTTTTCATGTTTCTGTGTTGAGACGCTATCATGTTGATCCGTCTCATGTTTTACTTGTGGAGGAGATTGAGATTCGTCCTGATTTACGCTTTGAGGAGGAGCCTATCAAGATTCTTGCTCAGGATAAGAAAGTTCTCAGAGGGAAGACCATTAAGATGGTCAAAGTCTTGTGGCGTGGTCGCAGTCATGATGAGACTATCTGGGAGCCCAAAGCTGTCATCAAAGCTCAGTATCTGCATTTGTTTGCTCTAGGTAAATTTTGAGGCCGAAATTTCTTTTTAGGGGGGGGGAGTTGTAACACCCCATTTTTAGCCCTAAATTGAAAACCATATTTATGAGAATTCCCAATTGGAAACCCTAGAATTTGGGGGAAATTCGGAATTTAACCTAAATTAATTTGGGACCTAATTGATTAAAATATAAAGTTTGGGGGTTAAATTGTTAGGCGGGCAAAAATAGGGACCTTTCTTCTGTAATTTACCCAATTGTCTAGGGTAAACACCCTTTGGTCCAATTTATGTTATATGTGCCGCTCTTCCTCATTCTCTAATAAAATAATAATAATAAATACAAATCATATATCCCTTCCCCATTCTTTCCGTTGAAGCTCCGGCCAAGGAGTTCGCGTCGGTCGTTCGTTGTTCCGCGGCCACCAGTGGGATCCTTGTGGCCGTCCGATCAAAACCCATCGTAGGGTGTTTCGCTCGCCTCCTTCTATCGCTGGAACGGAGAGGCTAGGAAGCTTCGACCTCTCGTTTTCCGTCGCGCTGCCGTTCTTTGTGTACGCCGATGTCGTCTCGAGATTAGGTGAGTGACGTGGTAGGGACTGTTGGGCTTTGGGTTTACCGTCGCCGTCGTGTTGGCCGTGTCCGAAGTCAGGCGCTGGTTGCGCTGCGTTGGTCGTGGTTGGTAAAGTCGTCGCCGCCGTCAGGTTCGCTGGTATTGCTGGGGTGGTCGGGCGTGTTGAGTGGATCGAATGATCGATATGAACCAAGAGGGGGTGAATTGGATTTTTAAGGTTTATGTGGTGGAAATTGCAAAATAAAAAGATTGACAAGGAATTTTAGAGTGGTTCAAGTTCCAAATGAACTCTACATCCACTACCTTAGCTAAGGATTTGCAACAATTCCACTAATTGCTCTTCCCCTTTTCTAGGCTAAGGAGGCAACCCTTACAATTTTCGGTTAAATTTTCTACCCAAAATTTAACCCAGTCCTCACACAAAGGTAACAAAGAATTTGATGGCTAAGATAGTATCTCTCAATACAAATTGTAGCCCAATTACAAGCACTCAACCCAATTGAAAAAGTTAAGAATGAAAATTACAATTGGGGTTTCTAGACAATATGGGATTTTAGCACAAATGTTTGGATTTGATGTATGAATATTTTCTTTTGGATCAATAGTTGTTGCTGGAGCTTTTAGAGGTCCCTTTTATACCTTCTCATTGATTTCTAGCCGTTGTGGTTGTTGCATTCATCAATAGAGCCGTTGGAGGTGTTATCTCACCTCCATAAATGTAGTCTGCAACTACCCGTTTCGGAACGCGGGGATCTGTTTCAAAACGGACCAAAGTAGAAAGAGCCGTTGGGGTGCATTTAAGAGCCCGTTTCGAAACGTATTGAAACCGTTTCGAAACACTTTTGCCACTGTCAAGGGTCGTTTCGAACCAGCCTGAGCCCGTTTCGAAACACCCTAACGGTTTCTGAAAATTCAGTTAAAAACATTTGCAACGGTCATAATTTTCAAATCAAAATGAAGAACCGTTTCGAAACGCTTGAATTCGTTTCGATACGGGTTCATATGTTCTAAAGTCGTTCCGATACGCGTTTCGGAACAGGGGTCGACAGTGGTGAAATCGTTTCGAAATGCCTTAGGCCGTTTCGAAACGGGGACTTGAAAAACACTATTTCGGCTTTAAAACACATAGAAAATATTTAAAAACTTTAGTTTTTAACTTTGGCATATTCTTAAAATCATATGGGAATGTTTGAGGACTTAAAAATTCGTTTTGACATTTTCAATTTAGTCCTTAGGTTTTTAGTTATATCAAAATTAAAATATCGGTTTCACAATCTCCCCATTTTTGATATAACAAAACCAAAGTTAGAATTTTTAAGAGTTTTGAAATTTTTGAACATATTCTAACTCCCCTTAATTTAAGATAGGTTTTTAAAGTTTTAAAAATATTTTAACTTTGAAATTCAAGTTTTAAAACTTAAAAACACTTTAAACATTTAAAACGAATTTTTGTTTTGGCTCTTAAATTTCTTCTCCACCTTTTTGTTAGATCAAAAATAAGAAATAAGGCTCATAGAGAAGACAAAGGATTAGTACCAATAAGCATTTAATAATAAGCAACAATAATATCAATTCATAAAATTAAAATATCTAAAGCATAAATCAACATTAAGTTCAAAATATAATCCCAAATAAAAGATCAAAAGCATAGGTTCCTAAAACATAATGAGACATGAAGATGCAAACTTAAACCTTAAATGCATAAATAATATGATATGATATGATATGATATGAAAATCCTAGGCCTCGTCACCACCATCATCATCATCCGAAGTCTCATCATCGCTCTTGACTTGAGAACGGCGAAACTTCGTCCATTGTCCATAAAGAGTAGAGAAGGACAAATCCAAGTTCGAGTGGGAAGTCTCAAGAGATAGGAGGCGATCCTCGACACCTTGCAAGCGAGTGTTGATGGCACCAAAACCCGAAGCTATGTTAGTATCCATAGCATTGAACCGTTCGGTAATGAGAGCCGTAAGAGCTTCATTGTTTCCAACTTGAGCTTGAGGTTCAACGGGAGGAGGAGGAGGAGGAGGTGCTTCTCTATCAACACGTTCCCAAAAATTGTTCACATAATGAAAACCGGACTTGCGAAGAGAAGACTCACCAATCTTGGACTTGCGAGGTTCCGGGGAGTCGTAGGTGCAATCGAGACCAATCGTGCTAAAGATGTGGCTTAAGATCGTGCCATAAGTGAAGGATTTCAAGCCATCGGTGTCAATAAGCTTAACATTATTTACCATCTCGGCAAAAATGATCTTAGCAGCATTAGGGCGCTCACCACGACGGAAACATTCAAGCCAAAAGTAATCAACTTGACGGATATGAGAGTATTTACCTCCGGAGGGGCGAAGGAACCATGAAACCATCAAGTGAAGAAAACGATCGTGCGCATCCAAGGAAAGTACTTGACCGGTGTTAGTGCCAAAGTGACGTTCATTCTCAATTCCTTCATCTTTAAGGGAAAAAGTGGACTCCAAGAGAGCAACATTAACAGTAAACTTTTTACCAAACATAAAAGATTCAATCCCTACAACCTCGTTATTTGTTTCATCATTAATAAGACGAGCATTAGAGTAAAAGATAAGCACCATATGTTTGTAACGAATGTCCGGGATTCTCAACAAAGGAAGAAGATTCCATTCGCTCAAACGCTCGAGGTAGCGGAAAAGGAAGCGCTCGGAGTTAAGGAATTCGAGATCAATGACACGTTCACGACGAACTTCAAATTCCTAGAAATATTTGAAATGAGCTCGCATCTCTGGAGTTCGAAGGGATTTTTGAAAAAGCTGAGCAAGATTCGGACGCATGCTCGACTCACCGGTTTGAACGTACTTACACTTTTTGCTAGCATTCTCTGACATCCTAAAAACATTAAGCAAGCATGTTTTAAAAATTAAGTGTATGCATAGATTTCTAAATTCAATCCAATAATAAATCCCACTTAGGTTTTTTTTAAAAAAAATTAAAACAAAGAAAAAATAAAATAAAAACAGTAAAAGAAAAATACGAGTGAAAATTTTTATATTCGAATCAAAAAATTTAAGTTTTTGAAATTTTTTTACAAGAAATGGAAAACCCAAGCATAAAAACATATAATCTATACAAAAATAAAATTTTCTAACCTAATATTCGAACAAAAATTGAAAGAAAAAAAAAGAGGAAAAATACCTTAGTTTGGGATTTTGGATGAATGGATGAAAATCCTTGCACAACGTTGATGAAACTTGCTAAGACTAGCGTTTTAGAGAAAAACCCCTCAAGATTTGGTGAAAAACAAAGAGGTTTAGAGGGTTTTTATAGGGAGAAAGACGGTTTAGTGTTTTTAGGGTTTTGAAGAGTTTGAAGTTAAAGTGAATTTTAACATTAAAAGCCCTAATTAAAGTTGTCCGCAAAACCGTTTCGGAACGGTCTTGACCGTTTCGAAACGCGAGCACGAGGGTTTGACCGTTTTGAGACTTTCAGCTGACCGTTTCGATACGGTGTTGACCGTATCGAAGCCCCATTGACCCGTATCGAAACTCGTTTCGATACTTGTTACGTGTAAAATAGTCTATCGCAATGGTAGTGCAAGTATACACGACGCAAGTAGTAAAGTGATACGAAGTATCGGATATCGTCTCCACAGGGATTGGGCTAATAGCTTCACCTTAATTAACTACATGAAAGTAAAGAAAATATTTGAGAAGTTGTCACGAAAATAATAAAGTAAACGTAAATAAAAGAGTAGAGATATCAAGATAGAGAGAATGGGCTGGTATTGAAGTGCTCAGTTGTGCAGGTATTGCAGAGTTTAGGAAATCCAGTTCTGTCGTCGCGCCCGTCGCGGCAGCAGTCCGTTGCTTGTCGCGGCAGCGAACACTCAACTCAGTACTTCAAGTTTGGCAAGAATCCCAGATGTGCCTTGGCCTATCCCTAGGTCCAAGTCTGTCGATGATCACGTCTTTGATGATACCTCCCGACGTGAATCGAAGGATGAACACCGATGTGGATGAATTCTTCTTTAGCCACTTAACCTTGTCCTATCCCTAGGCCCGAGATAGTTCAACTATAAACTAGAGAACTTGCTCTTATTTCTTTCGTATACTTAACTCTCTCGATGCTAAGTAAATAGATAACCTCACAATGCTCTCCCGATGCTCTTGCAAGATATTAATAACCAAAATAAGAGAACTTGAAGTTTATTTTATTGAACTGAAAATTCCTAAAACAAAACAACCCTTGCAACTACTTTACAAATCAACCTGTGGCCCTAGGGGGAATTTAGAACATGTTGTGGGAAGGAAAACGGCTAGAGTTTTGGGAAGGAAGCTAGGGTAATCGGTTATATGCCTCCTAGGTCGAAATATATGCCCTTGTATAGGCTTTGGGTCCAAGTTATCTAAAATAGCAAGAATACAACTTTAATTGAAAGTACAATTCTAATAAAGACTAAATCTTCAAGGAATCTACTTTCCAGCCGTCATCTTTCTTGCTTGGGATTTTCTCTCCTTGAACTTTGGGCTTGACATTCCTTTCGATCTGGGGCTTGGAAAAATATGGTGGTTTCACACGACAGACGGGCTGAATTTTCTCTATCTGTCGAGGTCCACTTTGCTTCTTCTCCTCAAAACTGTTGTCGTCCTCTGCTGTCACAGCGGCAACTTTGGCAGCATCATCCTCCTTGACTGCTCGTCCAGTTCCAGCTCTTCTGCTTCACTGCCCAGCGTCTGCCCATTCCGTCTGGTACAGCAGCAACCTGCAAAAACAGCCATTTTTAGTAGAAACTGTGCCTTTTAATATATTTGTGATGCTTTGCTGTAAACTGACCTAAATGCAATAAATAATGCTTGAATGCAGTAGAAATATGAGTTAAATAGGGTGTAAATAATAGAACTTTTACACACTCAACACACCCCCAAACTCAAGTTTTTGCTTGCCCTCAAGCAACTAGGACTTAAAAGAAAAATGAAATATTTTTGTTTTGGCTTTAAACAGTGAACTTTCCCTTACCCGTCGTTCGTTCTCTGTGACGGCAGCACCCTGTCGGATAATCTAGGATCTGTCCGGAATCTCTCTATAGTCCTCGTGCAGTATGTGCATGCTTGTGAACAGTTATATGCCAAGACTCTCTTAGTTTCACTAGAATATTATACTTTAGCTTGATCAGAGTTTTTTTTTCTTACGAGACTCATTTTTTTCTTTTTACTAGAGCCAGAATCGGGCACCTCTAGTTATTTCACTTTTTTTCTCTAATTTCTACTAGAGCCAGTATTTCAGGCACCTCTAGTTAACTGTCTAGAGCCGGTGATAGGCACCTCTAGAAGTTTTTCTCTGGTTATCTGCCTAGAGCCAGTGGTAGGCACCTCTAGGTTTCCTGAGATTCTAGTCTCTTTTCTACTCTAAGTGCTAAGCTTTCTATTCTAGTTTGGCTAAAATAAGTCTAAGCAGTATAACAGTCACAATGGTGTTTAAGTTTTTCAGAACTATAGAAAGGCTCTAAACTTCTCCTAAAGACTATCCTAAAGGCACTGCCACGACAAAGCTGTCACGGCAGGTAAGTTCAGTTCACAATTTTCAGCCAAAGTTTTCAATACTTTCATTTTTTTCGACAAAAATAAACTAAGTAAAGACACAAATTTTTAAACTAAGATGCACTCCATTAATGGAGGGTTGCCACCCCCAAACTCGAGGGTTGCATTGCCCTCAATGCAAATGATAAATAAAAACAAAAGATAAGGCAGTACATCACAAAATATATAGCAGGCAGCAAAATATAAGATAAGAAACTTAAATTTAGTCGATGTCTTCGCTGCTGCTGCTGAGTCAGATCTGGTGGCGGGCTCTGGCTTTCGGGGCGGGCTGGGGCACGGGGGAGGCGGATGTGTTCTTCGCCTTGGCCTCCCTTGGTGGCTGGGTTCTGGTCGGAGAGATGTGAGGCGGTTGCTCCACAACCTGAATTTCAGAGCTGCTGCTGCTGCTCTCACCACCTTTGCTGCCGTCACCGCCACTACTGCTGGCTTTTGGCATGTTATTTTTATCTGCCATCCGCTTCTACCTCTTCATCGGTGAGAACTCTTTTGACAGATTCCTCTAGATCGAGGGTTCATTATCACTTGCGGCCCAAACAGAAGATGAAGAGAACCCAGCAACAAAGGCATCAAGATCCTCCGATGCCATACGATGTTTTGTGCCTCAGGCAGATGGTTCAGCATGGGTGCTTCCTGCTGCTGTTGGGGCAGGCGATGGTGTGGAGGTGGCAGACGGTGTTCGTGGGGTAGCAGCAGGTGTCAAAGTGTGGGCAGGTGTAGGGACAATAAAGTAATGGGCAGGAAAAGTAGGGAAGGCAGCATCAGGAAAATTTAAAGAATTTTGTATAAATGTTACCGTAGAGGCAGCAAAGTCTCTGATGAAAGTCATTAAGCCCAGCTGTCGTTCCTCCAGCTTCTGAATGGCAGCTAATATCCGGGCGGAGGAGTCTGTCAGGGCAGCTGCTGCGGTAGTTGGTTCAGTGTGTTGCTGCTCTGTCATTTCGGCTGTGGCGGCAGCGAGGTCGAATGATGACAGAGGGGTGGCAGCAGTCAGCTCCATAAGGCTGAGGATGTTCTTTTCAGTCCAACCTCTTCCTTCGACTATCAAATTAGTGTTCACTTCGGGGACATTATGGCCGCGGCAGAGTGAGGTGATGAGGTACGGCAGGTAGAGGGGACCCGTCGGTCTATGCGCACACTCCAAAATACTTTCTCGAATAAAGCTGCCCATATTAATGGGCCGTTCATGTAGAATAGAGTGTATCAACGCTAACCTTGGTTGGTCGACGGTGGTGTTGTGGGATGACGGCATGATCCTCTTCTTTATGAAGGCATTCCACAACTTTGCTTCCGGCAGTAACTGGGTCCTTCTCACAGTCCTTGGATTTTTCCTGCTGGTGTTCCATTGAGTCCCAGCATTGGTCAATTTTGCCATAATAGCATCGTAGGCAGCAGTGTCTAGTGTATTCAGGAATTGCTGGTGGGCGTCGTCATTGATACCGATGTAGAAGCCATAGAGGGTATTAATGTATTCTGCTTCAAATGGCACCTCCTTCCCTTGAACGAACACTGCTGTCGCTGTCTTGCTGCTGATGGCAGCATAGAATTCTCGAACCAGCGTGACATTCATTTCCTCCGGCTGCTCCGCAAAGGTTTGCCACTGTAAAGCTCTAATCTTCCAGGCTATGAATGGTTTGAGGCCCAGATTTTCCTCTGTCGGTGTGTAGATGAAGCCTCTCTCTTCCCACATGTCTCTGCTAGCAAAAGAACGTGGGGGAGTTGCTGCCGGTGTTGAGCTAGAGGCAGCATTGCGTCGGGTTTTCCTAGAAGACATATTTGTGCAAGGGTTGTGAAAAGCAAATGAAAACTAAAGAGAGAGAGCAAGTAAGAAAGGTAGAAGTGAGTGAAAATGAAAATGAAACGGGGTTATATAGAGAGGAATTTGCTTCCCGTTGAAACTGTAACGGCAGGCGCGAATAACGGGGCCAGCTGTTCTGTGTTAGCGTGTCTGACGCGTCTGTCACGTCTTTCCGCGTCTGTGACGTGTTTCCGCATCTGTCGTGACAACGAGATGATAGCTTGTATTTTCCGCGTCTGTCGCGGCAACTGTAACGACAGGCTTCAACATTTGGGCTTTGTTGGGCTGATGGATGGATGGTGGGCTGAGTTCACTTCTCCTATTCTTCTGGACTCCTTTATTTCCTAAAAAACAATAAAAACAAAAAAAACATTATTTAAATAAAATAAAACTTATTCCTAATAAGTATTAAGTAATAATAAAATAAAATAAAGAGAATAAAAATTAGGTTAAATTAGGAATGTCAGGTGGGGCATCACCTAAGGTAACCACTTCCTGTAATCCTGGGGCTTCAGTCCCCTGATAGTGCTTCAAGCGTTGTCCGTTGACTTTGAATTGGTGCTCGTCTTTTAATGATCGGATTGTGATGGCACCATGGGGGAAAACCTGTACGACTTGGAATGGACCAGACCATCTAGATTTTAGCTTCTCTGGGAAAAGTTTCAGTCTAGAATTGAACAACAATACAAGCTGCCCTGGGCATAACTGTCGTGGCAGCAGCTTCTTGTCATGCCACTTCTTAGTTTTATCTTTATAGATTCTTGCATTGGCATAGGCCATTGTCCGGATTTCTTCAATTTCGTTCAGATCTAACAGCCTTTTCTGCCCTGCCCTGTCCAAGTCCATGTTCACTGCCTTGATCGCCCAGTATGCTCTGTGCTCTATCTCAACAGGTAGATGACATGTTTTCCCATAAATCAATCGGTACGGAGACATGCCCAATGGAGTCTTAAAAGCTGTCCTATATGCCCATAACGCATCATTTAGGAGTAAAGACCAGTCTTTCCTAGTTGGCTTAACCATCTTCTCAAGAATGTTCTTAACCTCCCTATTAGATATTTCAGCTTGTCCATTGGTCTGTGGGTGATATGATGTCGCGATCCGATGCTTAACACCGTATTTCTTCAAGGCAGCAGCTATAACCCTGTTGTCAAAATGTCTCCCTTCATCACTGATAATCGCCTTAGGGATGCCAAACCTAGAAAAGATATTTTTGTGTAAAAACCTTTGGACTGTCTTGGCATCATTCTTTTGAGTGGCGATAGCTTCAACCCACTTAGAGACATAATCTACTGCCAGGAGGATATATAGATTCCCACATGAAGATGGGAATGGTCCCATAAAGTCAATCCCCCAAACGTCGAAGATCTCGACTTCTAGAATGTTCTGCAGTGGCATCTCGTTTCTCCTTGAGATGTTTCCTGTCCTTTGGCACCTGTCACAGCTCTTGTAGAAGATTTGCGCATCTTTATACAGTGACGGCCAATAAAACCCTGACTGCAGCACCTTGGCAGCAGTTTTGTTGCCTCCTAAGTGATCTCCATACTGTGAAGCATGGCAGTGATGAAGTATGTCTTCTTGCTCTTCCTGTGGTACACACCTTCTTATAACCTGATCTGCACAGATTTTGAAAAGAAGAGGTTCGTCCCAATAATAATGCTTAACATCATTTTGAAACCTCTTCCTAGCTTGATAATTAAGATTAGAAGGAATTATTCCGCTAACTAAGAAATTAACGAAATCAGCATACCAGGGGAGTTCAGAAGACTTACCTGCCGCCATGGCTGTCGCGGCAGTGATTGCGGCAGCAAAGAGCTGCTCATCTGGGAAGGTCTCCAGTATGTTTGTCTCATCTGTTGGTAGACTCTGTCCCTTTTCCAACCTTGACAAGTGATCTGCTACCTGATTTTTTCCCCTTTTTGTAGTTGATTTCAAGGTTGAATCCTTGCAATAGCAGGATCCACCGTATCAATCGAGGCTTTGCATCCTTTTTCGCGAACAGATATTTCAAAGCAGAGTGGTCTGTGTGCACTATGACCTTCGTTCCAAGTATATAAGAACGAAACTTGTCAATGGAGAATACCACAGCTAATAACTCCTTTTCTGTGGTGGTGTAATTTACTTGGGCATCATTCAGTGTCTTGCTGGCAAAATATAAGACATGAAATAATTTGTCTCTCCGCTGCCCAAGTGCTGCCCCGACAGCATAGTCACTAGCATCACACATGATCTCAAATGGCTGTGTCTAGTCTGGTGGCTGTACTATTGGGGCTGTTACCAGTTTTTCCTTCAGAACCTTGAATGCTTCAGTACATTCTTCATTAAAGTCAAATGGTCGGTTCTGCTCTAGAAGATGACATAGTGGCTTCGTGATTTTTGAGAAATTTGCAATAAATCTTCGATAAAAACCAGCATGTCCCAAGAAACTTCTAATACCCTTGACTGTGGTCGGCGGCGACAACTTTTCGATCACTTCTATCTTGGCCCTGTCGACTTCTATCCCACGACAGCTAATCTTATGGCCAAGGACTATCCCTTCATCCACCATAAAGTGGCATTTTTCCCAATTTAAGACCAGGTTTGCTTTTTCACATCTTTCAAGTACCTTTTGTAGATTGCCTAGACAGCTCTCAAAATCGTCCCCAAAGACTGAAAAATCATCCATAAAAATTTCAAGGAAGTCCTCCACCATATCGGAGAATATGACCATCATGCACCTTTGGAAGGTGGCGGGTGCATTGCATAGCCCAAAAGGCATCCTCCTAAAAGCATATGTCCCGTAGGGGCATGTGAAAGTCGTTTTTTCTTGATCTTCCGGTGCGATAGCTATTTGATTATAACCTGAATAACCATCAAGAAAACAATAGTAAGGTTTACCCGCTAGTCTATCAAGCATTTGATCAATAAAGGGTAAAGGAAAGTGGTCCTTTCGGGTAGCTTTGTTAAGCTTCCGATAGTCCATACAAACCCTCCAACCGGTCACAGTCTTGGTTGGGATTAACTCATTGTTTTTGTTGGTCACCACGGTCATTCCTCCTTTCTTGGGAATGCATTGCACCGGGCTCACCCATTTGCTGTTAGAGATGGCGTAAATAATACCAGCATCTAACCATTTGATTATTTCTTTACGCACCACCTCTTTCATCGCATGGTTTAGCCGCCTTTGAGCATCTATAGTCGGCTTATGATCATCCTCTAAAAGGATTTTATGCCTACATAACGCCGGACTAATGCCTTGAATATCAGCGATTGTCCATCCAATAGCCTTTTTGTGTTGCTGCAGCATCCCTATTAACTGATGTTCCTGTTCCTGCATCAACTTGGAAGAGATGATTACGGGCAATGTATCATTTGAACCAAGAAAAGCATATTTTAGCTGCCCTGGCAGGGGCTTAAGTTCTAAAACAGGGGGCTCAACAGTTGAAGGCTTTTGGATGGCATGGTTATCCGAAGTATAATTTAAAGGTTCGAATAACTTACCTGGACGATTGCCTATCCAGTTTACCTCCTCCTGATCTTCAGTATCAGATGTATCGGATTCTGAGGAGTCGCTGTCGTCGGTGCTGTCGTGACAGTCCTGTAAGTGGCTGCCGAGGCAGTGACCAATTTTGATGTCGTGACAGCCTGACCTGATGCAGGGTTGATCAAGGGTAACTTCAGTGATAGCCTTGCATTCCTCTTCCGCATCAGCATGTTTCATAGCTTGGAGAACATTCAACTTAATTTCTTGGTCGTTTACTCGCATGGTGAGTTCTCCTTTCTCCACATCAATCAGTGATCTTCCCGTGGCTAAAAAGGGTCGCCCCAGGATGATTGGTGCGTTTTCATCTGCTTCACAATCTAAAACAAGAAAGTCAGCAGGAAAAATAAATTTATCCACCCTTACCAGAATATCTTCAATTTTTTCTTCCGGATGAACGTAAGAGCGGTCTGCCAGCTGCAGAAGTACTATCGTGGGCCGAGCTTTTCCAATACCTAATTTCTGAAAAACAGATTTTGGCATTAAGTTAATACTAGCACCAAGATCACAAAGTGCCTTACCCACATATTTATCTCCGATTACACAAGGTATGATGAAGCTCCCCGGATCCTTCTTTTTCTGGGGTTGCTGCCTATGAAGAATGCTCATGCAGCCTTCTGTCATCTTCACCGTTTCAAATTCCCCAAGTTTAGATTTCTTTGACATAACATCCTTGAGAAATTTGGCGTAACCGGGCATCTCCCTCACGGCATCTAACAGCGGAATGTTAATATGATCCTGCTTAAAAATGTCATAAATCTTTTTGAGCTGAGATTCTTGCTTCGCTTGTTGTAACCATTGAGGAAAAGGAGGTGGGGGACGATAATCAGCAATATGTCCTTCCCACTGCATACGAATCTGAGGAGGTTTGGGTTCATCATTTTTCTCCTCTGTCGCTTCTGCTGTCGTAACAGGTTCATCAGCAGCAGGCTGTTTGTTACCTGTCGGGGCAGCTTCCTCGGCAGGTCTGTCCAAGGCTGGTTTTTTTACTATTTCAACTTCCTTCTCTGGCCCTGGTAGTTTCTTCCCACTCCTAGTAGTAATAGCTTTACACTGCTCATGTGTGGGCTGCCTAGCATTTTCGGTATTACTGGGGAATCCTCCAGTCTGCCTTGGATTGATATGCTGTGAAACCTGACCCATTTGTGTCTCCAGAGATTTCAGAGTAGCTTCATGATTCTTCATCCGCATCTCTGTTTTATCCATGAACGTCTCTGTCTTCTTGACAAACTGATTCATGTTCTCTATATAAGTACCAGTCTGAGACATAAAAGTAGCCATAGTCTGTTCCAGTATACTGTTAGTGGCAGCTGGTGGTTGTTGCTGTTGCTGCTGCGGCTGCAGTTGCTGTCGTGTCAACAATCTAGGTCCTCCCTGATTCTGATTGTGTGCTTGAGGATTCAGGGCATTATTAGGCTTACTCCAAGAAAACTTGGGATCCTTTCTCCAGTTGGGATTATAGTTGTTGGAGTTGTAATTTGGCTTATTGTAGTTTCCAACATACTTTCCCTCTTCTAACTGAATAGGACATTCATCCGAACTATGATTTCCCTCACAAATTTCACATACCTCTTCGACAGCAAATCCATGTTGTGCATTATCGTTCAAGAGCTTTTTCATTGCCTTAGTAAGGTATGCCACATGTGATTTCATCGTGTTGTCGGCCTCATAATCCTTAACAGCTAGTACTCGTTTACCCCCTCTTCTTGCTGTCGGAAACTGCTCCTCATTCTTGGCCAGATTTTTCAGTACTTGCATTGCCTCGTCTGGGTCTTTATCCAAAAGTAATCAATTTGCTGCTGAATCAATTCGAATACGAGTTTGTAAGTTGGCAGCATTATAGAATTTCGTTACCTGATTCCAGACGGGGAATCCATGCATTGGGCAGTTCCGTAGAAGAGTGGTAAATCTGTCCCAGGCCTCGTGCATTGGCTCGTCATCTTCCTGTTGAAAAGTAGCAATTTCATTACGTAATCGCTCAGATAAATGCGAAGGATTAAAACGAGATAAAAATTCACGAGATAAATCTGCCCAAGTTCTAATAGAACCCGGCGTAAGTTTATTCCACCAAGTTTTTGCTCTGTCCCTCAATGAATGGGGAAATAACCGAAGCCTCAGTATCTCCGGATTAACTTCTGGCAGTCTAATCTCCTGGAATGTTTTGAGATGCTCCATAACATCCTCTGTAACAGCACCACTGAATTGACAGGCATTGTTGATCATGCTAAACATAACAGGTTTCAGCTCAAAGTTGTCAACATCAATGTCCGGCAGCGTGGTTTCCAGTTCTACATGGTCATTCAGCATGTAGTCACGACAGGACCGTCGTCCGGCAGTGGCAGTAGGGTCGACGACAGGCTGTCTACGCTCTCCATCTCCAACAGGAGGATCGTCTCCTCGGTGTGCCATCGTCTCTAACTGTTCCTCAAGGTACTCGTTCCTGGCTAGTAAGTGACGAAGTCGGTTCTTGAGATTGAATGAACGTTCGATTTCCGGATCTAATGGATACTCAGGATCTTCACCTCGTTTCGATCTGCACATAAACAAGGCACCTTGTGAAAAGTACGAGTTG
Source organism: Hibiscus tridactylites (assembly GCA_958450335.1). Classification (NCBI taxonomy): domain Eukaryota; kingdom Viridiplantae; phylum Streptophyta; class Magnoliopsida; order Malvales; family Malvaceae; genus Hibiscus; species Hibiscus tridactylites. The sequence continues at coordinate 48,441,801 of OY288290.1, forward strand.
AACACACCAAAGAAAAACAGAAAAATAAAAATAAAAACAAAAAGTGCAGTAAAAGAAAAGGTAGAGTTATGTTGCCAATCCCCGGCAACGGCGCCAAAAACTTGTTGCGTGTAAAATAGTCTATCGCAATGGTAGTGCAAGTATACACGACGCAAGTATTAAAGTGATACGAAGTATCGGATATTGTCTCCACAGGGATTGGGCTTATAGCTTCACCTTAATTAACTGCACGAAAGTAAAGAAAATATTTGAGAAGTTGTCACGAAAATAATAAAGTAAACGTAAATAAAAGAGTAGAGATATCAAGATAGAGAGAATGGGCTGGTATTGAAGTGCTTAGTAGTGCAGGTATTGCAGAGTTTAGGAAATCCAGTTCTGTCGTCGCGCCCGTCGCGGCAGCACCTGTCGCGGCAGCAGTCCGTTGCTTGTCGCGACAGCGAACACTCAACTCAGTACTTCAAGTTTGGCAAGAATCCCAGATGTGCCTTGGCCTATCCTTAGGTCCAAGTCTATCGATGATCACGTCTTTGATGATACCTCCCGGCGTGAATCGAAGGATGAACACCGATGTGGATGAATTCTTCTTTAGCCACTTAACATCGTCCTATCCCTAGGCCCGAGATAGTTCAACTATAAACTAGAGAACTTGCTCTTATTTCTTTCGTATACTTAACTCTCCCGATGCTAAGTAAATAGATAACCTCACAATGCTCTCCCGATGCTCTTGCAAGATATTAATAACCAAAATAAGAGAACTTGAAGATTATTTTATTGAACTGAAAATTCCTAAAACAAAACAACCCTTGCAACTACTTTACAAATCAATTTGTGGCCTTAGGGGGAATTTAGAACATGTTGTGGGAAGGAAAACGGCTAGAGTTTTGGGAAGGAAGCTAGGGTAATCGGTTATATGCCTCCTAGGTCAAAATATATGCCCTTATATAGGCTTTGGGTCCAAGTTATCTAAAATAGCAAGAATACAACTTTAATTGAAAGTACAATTCTAATAAAGACTAAATCTTCAAGGAATCTACTTTCCAGCCGTTATCTTTCTTGCTTGGGATTTTCTCTCCTTGAACTTTGGGCTTGACATTCCTTTCGATCTGGGGCTTGGAAAAATATGGTGGTTTCACACGACAGACAGGCTAAATTTTCTCTATCTGTCGAGGTCCACTTTGCTTCTTCTCCTCAAAACTGCTGTCGTCCTCTGCTGTCACGGCGGCAACTTTGGCAGCATCGTCCTCCTTGACTGCTCGTCCAGTTCCAGCTCTTCTGCTTCACTGCCCAGCGCCTGCCCATTCCGTCTGCTACGGCAGCAACCTGCAAAAACAGCCATTTTTAGTAGAAACTGTGCCTTTTAATATATTTGTGATGTTTTGCTGTAAACTGACCTAAATGCAATAAATAATGCTTGAATGCAGCAGAAATATGGGTTAAATAGGGTGTAAATAATAGAACTTTTACACACTCAACAATACACCCCTTGGCAGTAGCAAAAACGTTTCGAAACCCTTTTGAGGCGTTTTGAAACGCCCTTCTCTCAGACATGATTTTAAGGCATCCGTATCGAAACAGGTTCTCCCGTTTCGATACACCTAGGCCTGGAAGTGCAGATGAGGCTCTAAAAGTGCAGAAAATTGAGTTTTTATAAGGCCTAACATGCATGAATGGTATGAATGAGCAGGCAAAATATATGTAAACATTAACATACTCCCCCTAGCTATAAGCATGGATGAAATTAGGAGTCTAAACACATAAACATGGCATTTCACAAGATCAAGCAATTTTAAGCACAAAAGAGGTCCTAAAAGGTCAAGATAGGCTAGCTAGACCTAACTCTCTCCTAAGGGACCAAAAACGCTCTTTGTCTAAAGGTTTTGTAAATATGTCCGCTAGTTGATTTAAGGTGTCTACATACTCTATAATCACATCTTCTTTAAGGACATGATCTCAAATGAAATGATGTCTTATTTCTATGTGTTTGGTTCTAGAGTGTTGGATGGGATTTTTTGTTAGACATATTGCACTAGTGTTGTCACATTTTAGGGGTATGGTTTCAACTTTAATTCCATAATCTAAGAGTTGTTGCTTCATCAAAAGGACTTGAGCACAACAACTCCCTAAGGATATGTACTCGGCTTCGGTGGTAGATAAAGCTACACTATTTTGTTTCTTAGAGAACCAAGATATGAGCATACTACCTAGGAATTGACAAGTTCCTGAAGTACTTTTCCTATCGATTTTGCAACCCCCATAATCCGCATCCGAATAAGCATGAAGGTTGAAGGTAGAGTCTCTAGGGTACCAAAGACCTAAACAATGAGTATCTCTAAGGTACCTAAAGATTCTCTTAACGGCTATAAGGTGAGACTCTCTAGGACTAGCTTGAAACCTAGCACACAAGCAAACACTAAACAAGATATTTGGTCTACTTGCGGTAAGGTAAAGCAATGATCCAATCATAGAACGGTAAAGCTTAGAGTCAACACACTTACCTTCTTCATCTTTGTCAAGCTTTGTAGATGAGCTCATAGGTGTGGCTTGAGGCTTTGAATTCTCCAAGCCAAACTTCTTGAGCATATCCTTTATGTACTTTGCTTGATTGATGAAGGTGCCATCCTTCTTTTGCTTGATTTGGAGTCCCAAAAAGAATGAGAGCTCCCCCATCATGCTCATCTCGAATTCACCTTGCATTAACTTAGCAAATTCTTGACAATGACATTCATTAGTAGAACCAAAAATAATATCATCAACATAAATTTGAACTACTAAGATGTCATTTTTATACATTTTTATAAAAAATGTAGTGTCCACCTTACCTTTTTCAAATCCTTTTTCAATTAAAAAGTTTGAAAGTCTTCCATACCAAGCTCTAGGAGCTTGTTTTAAACTATAAAGAGCTTTGGTGAGTTTGAAAACATGATTTGGAAATTTTGAGTCTTCAAAACCCGGTGGTTGTTCCACATACACTTCTTCATTTATAAAACCATTTAAAAATGCGCTTTTAACATCCATTTGAAAAAGCTTTAAATTATGATAACATGCATATGCAAGCAACATTCTAATGGCTTCCATTCTAGCTACGGGTGCACAGGTTTCATCAAAATTTATTCCCTCTTCTTGAGTGTAACCTTGTGCTACTAGTCTAGCTTTATTTCTTACAATGTTACCACTCTCATCTAGCTTGTTCCTAAAGACCCATTTAGTTCCTATGGTAGATTGATTACTAGGCCTATCAACTAATGTCCAAACGTTACTTCTCTCGAATTGATTTAACTTTTCTTGCATAGCCATAATCCAAAAATCATCTTTCAATGCTTCTTTAATATTCTTAGGCTCTATGCATGAGATAAATGCAACATGATTCATTAATCTAAGAGAAGATCGAGTGGTTACCCCCTTGGATGGATCACCCAAGATTTCACCATCTTTGACATAGTTGAACTCCCTTAGGTAGCTCACTTCCTTTTCCTCAAGAGCTAAGTCCTTCAAGGCTTCAAGAGGTGGATCTTGTGTGTCCTCTTCTTTTGTTGGAATCTCATCCTCCTTTGAAGTTTGTCCTCCATCAAAGGCATTTATGATTACTACATCATCATCATCACAAGAATCCTTCCTTGGAAGGAGGTTATCATCGAATACAACATGGATAGATTCTTCTACTACTAAAGTTCTTTTGTTAAATACTCGATAGGCTTTAGAGGTTAAAGAGTAACCTATGAAAATAGCTTCATCACTTTTTGCATCAAATTTACCTAAGTTGTCTTTTCCATTATTTAAAACAAAGCACTTGCAACCAAAAGGGTGAAAATAGCTAATGTTAGGCTTTTTAGATTTTAAAATCTCATAAGGTGTTTTCTTTAAAATTGGCCTAATCATTACTCGATTTACAATATAGCAAGTGGTGTTTGTGGCTTCCGCCCAAAAATATTTAGGTAAATTGTTTTCACAAAGCATAGTTCTAACCATTTCTTGCAAAGTTCTATTTTTCCTCTCAACTACCCCATTTTGTTGAGGAGTTCGAGGAGCCGAAAAATTGTGGCTAATACCATTTTCATTTAAAAAATCTTCAAACCCTAAATTTTGAAACTCGGTTCCATGATCACTTCTAATATGTGAAATTTTAAGTTCAAGATCATTTTGGGTTAGTTTTGAAAATGTGATGAATTTTTCCAAAGCCTCGTCTTTAGTACTTAAAAATAGAACCCAAGTAAATCTAGAAAAATCATCAACAAGTACAAAAGCATAAGACTTACCACCCAAGCTCATAGTCCTAATTGGCCCAAATAAATCCATATGGATAACTTGTAAACATCTACTAGTAGAAACATCATTAATGGATTAGGGGAGACTAGTTTTTATCATTTGAAAATTTTATCTTGGGTAAACCTCTAACTAGATTAAGGGAGACTAGTTTTTCTAAAACACTTATGCTAGCATGTCCTAGTTTCCTATGCCACAACCATGCATCATTTTCATTTTGTGCTACTAAGCATGCATGAGATGTATGAATGTCATCTAGATGCACCATGTATATGTTCCCTATGCGATGACCTATGAGCATAATATTATTAGATTTAATGTCTACAATTTTGCATCCATTTTTATCAAATAAAACATTAAATCCTTTATCACACAATTGACTTATGTTCAATAAGTTGTGTTTAAGACCATCGACATACAAGACATTTTCAATGAGAATAGTAGAGTGATTACCTATGGAGCCAATACCTTTAATGTGGCCTTTGGAGTTGTCACCGAATGTTACTACTCCTCCACTTTTTGGCTTTAGATCCATGAATCTACTCTTGTCTCCCGTCATATGCCTTGAGCATCCACTATCAAGGTACCATGAGTTTTGACTTTGTGCTTTGGCCTTGTAGCAATGCTCCCCCTACAAACAAAGATATTAAGCTTTTGTTTTTGGTACCCAAATCATTTTGGGTCCATGAGTGTTAGCTCCCAAAACCTTGGTTCCCTTAGGAATCTAAGATGACATAGCAATAATATTATTAGATTTTACAAGTTCCTTAGGAACCCATGCACTTCTAATTCTTTTAGCTCTACTATGTCTAGGAAAGCTACCTTGTTTGTAGTAGTTAGTCTTTTTCTTAGGTTGGTTTGTTCTTGAAGATTCACCTATTTCATGCTTGACACTACCAACATTTTTAAAAGACTTTTTGAGCTCATTTAGCTCATTCAACACCTTTTGGTGTTCACTATTACATTTAGACAAAAGATTATTAAGGTCAACATTTTCATCTTGAAAAAATTTTAGTTCATCTTTTAACCCTAATATCTTTTTCTCAAATTTTGAATTAGCTTGAGAGAGTGAGTCATTTTTCTCGTTTAGTTTCAAAATAATTTTCTTTTTCCTAATGACCGACTCTTTATATTTCTCAACTAATTTATCATAGACCTCTTGTAACTCATCATATGCATCATTCAATTCATCATATGTAAAATCTAAAGTTGATGAGTTAGAGGTTACTATGGAGGAATCTTCCTCAAGTGTCATGAGGCAAAGGTTAGCCACTTCTTGTTCGTCATCCTCCGATGACTCCTCATCACTCCAAGTAGCAAGCTTGGCTTTGAGCTTCTTCTTCTTCTCAAAGCCCTTCTTCTTGAGTTGAGGGCACTCCGAACGTATGTGGCCGGGTTGTTTGCACTCAAAGCAAATGATTTGATCCCTTGCTTCTTCTTTGTTCTTGCTTTTGAAGTCCATTTTTCTTTGGATTTTTCTTCCCCGGTTGGACCTCATAAAGCGTGAGAATCGTTTGGCTATCATAGTCAATTGTTTTAGCTCATCCTCCTCACTAGAAGAGCTCTCTTCATGTAGTGAAGCTTTGAGAGCTATTCCCATCTTCTTCTTCTTCTCAACCTCTAGCTTTTCTACTCTTTTCTCTTCTTTCTTCTTCGCTTCTTCCCTTCCTTGCTTCACAATCTCATGAGTAAGGAGAGAACCCACAAGCTCATCAAGCTTTAAAGTCTTCAAATTTTTAGCTTCAATGATGGCGGTTCTCTTCCCATCCCAAGATTCGGGAAGTGAATAGAGTAGCTTTCGGACAAGCTTGTCTTCCGATATGATCTCTCCGAAACCTTTGAGCCCATTGACTATAGTGGAGAACCGATCAAACATCTTGGACACCGTCTCATCGGGCTCCATCTTGAAATTCTCATAACTAAGATTGAGAATTCCAATCTTAGTTTCTTTAACATCGTTGGTTCCCTCATAGGTAGTCTCAAGAGTGTCTCACACTTCTTTGGCACTCTCAATGGATGACACTTTAGAATAGATGTCCGGACCGAATGAACAAAAGAGCATGTGGAGAGCTTTGTTATTTACTTGAATCTTTTTCCTTTCTTCTTCACTCATCTCCACCTTTTTCTTCAAGACCATCTTGCCTTCACCATCTTGCTTCAATGGAATGTAAGGGCCATCTTCAATGACATCCCACACTAAGTAGTCATTGGACTTGATGAAGAGACGCATTCTATTCTTCCAAAAAGAATAGTTATCACCATTGAAGAATGGAGGCTTTGTAGTGGATTGAGACTCATACATGCCGAACCGGAGGTTGAAGCCATCTCTTGATATTTGATAATCACACTCTTCCAAGGAACTCCTCTTGTGGTTGTTAATCCTCAAAGAGGTAGGCTCTGGTACCAATTGTTGAGTGGATCGAATGATTGATATGAACCAAGAGGGGGGTGAATTGGATTTTTAAGGTTTATGTGGTGGAAATTGCAAAATAAAAAGATTGACAAGGAATTTTAGAGTGGTTCAAGTTCCAAATGAACTCTACATCCACTACCTTAGCTTCACTAAGGATTTGCAACAATTCCACTAATTGCTCTTCCCCTTTTCCAGGCTAAGGAGGCAACCCTTACAATTTTCGGTTAAATTTTCTACCCAAAATTTAACTCAATCCTCACACAAAGGTAACAAAGAATTTGATGGCTAGGATAGTATCTCTCAATACAAATTGTAGCCCAATTACAAGCACTCAACCCAATTGAAAAAGATAAGAATGAAAATTACAATTGGGGTTTCTAGACAATATGAGATTTTAGCACAAATGCTTGGATTTGATGTATGAATATTTTCTTTTGGATCAATAGTTGTTGCTGGAGCTTTTAGAGGTCCCTTTTATACCTTCTCATTGATTTCTAGCCGTTATGGTTGTTGCATTCATCAATAGAGTCGTTGGGGGTGTTATCTCACCTCCATAAATGCAGTCTGCAACTACCCGTTTCGGAACGCGGGGACCTGTTTCGAAACGGACCAAAGTAGAAAGAGCCGTTGGGGTACATTTAAGAGCCCGTTTCGAAACGTATTGAAACCGTTTCGAAACACTTTTGCCACTGTCAAGGGTCGTTTTGAAACAGCCTGAGCCCGTTTCGAAACACCCTAACGGTTTCTGAAAATTCAGTTAAAAACATTTGCAACGGTCATAATTTTCAAATCAAAATGAAGAACCGTTTCGAAACGCTTGAAGTCGTTTCGATACGGGTTCATATGTTCTAAAGCCGTTCCGATACGCGTTTCAGAACAGGGGTCGACAGTGGTGAAATCGTTTCGAAACGCCTTAGGCCGTTTCGAAACGGGGACTTGAAAAACACTGTTTCGGCTTTAAAACACTTAGAAAATATTTGAAAACTTTAGTTTTTAACTTTGGCATATTCTTAAAATCATATGGGAATGTTTGAGGACTTAAAAATTCGTTTTGACATTTTCAATTTAGTCCTTAGGTTTTTAGTTATATCAAAATTAAAATATCGGTTTCACAGGGCGCCGCCGGGAGTTGATTTTAGGGTTTTGTTTTTGGGTGGCTGATGGATTGAACCGGTTGGGTGAGTGGAACCGGATCGGGCGGCTGGGTTGAACCGGACCAGTGGGCTGATGCAGTGATGACGTCATTTGTTGTTGCAATGCTGATGCAGGCTGACGTCAGCGTTGACTTTAGGTTGACTTTTTCAGTCGAGTCCACCTCTATGTTTTTCGACGTTCTGGTTCCGTTGCCACTGTCCATTTCTTTAGATTCGAACCCGAAATACCTTTTTGGATCAAGTTTATATGTTAAACTCAGAATTTTGTTAAATGTTGCATCAGAGTTTGACTCGGATATTGTTGTGTTCAGGTGACGTGGACTCTGACCCCGAGACTTTAGCTCCTCCGCCAGGCAGACCTCCAGTGGCACAGTCTTCGAGATCTGCTAGTAAGATTTCTGTTAAGCGTAGTTTATTCAATTGTGGCATAGTAGGAAATCTCATATAGTGTTCTTTATTTTTAGGAGTTGATTCTGTCCGACCTTCCGCTAGGGCTGAGCGTGGGAGTCATCACTATCGACGTTGACTATTTAGCTGCCTAAGGTGTGTTCTCTGTCTGTGCTACATGTCTCTGTTGTCTGATTGCATGATCTGTATGTTATATGAATATATGTATCTATATGCTATTTTGTTCTGTTATCTGATAAACATTATATGACTCGAATGTTGTGATCATGTTATGTAACACATATCGGAATCAGATTATTATGTACATGCATCTTAGTTGTTTAACAAGATTGCATTCGGACTCTAAAATCGGATTACATGTCATATCATCGGGTTGGGATATTGTATGGATGAAGCTCAGCGACTTCATCCTTCGGGTTGAACTTCGCTTCGGATTAGTAGTTCCATCTTTCGTGATGAGTTTTGCTAAGGACATGGTGTTGAGGTGTAGAGTGGTTCAGGGGAACCTTACTCTTCGGACGGTGATGTAGATGGGTGCATGTCATGTTATGATATCTATATGTATTGCTTGTAATACTTCGGAATATCTGTTAATTCTTGATTTGTTGTTTGACTGTTGGATTGACTTCTATTATGCACTTTAGAGACACACTGAGCTTAATAGCTGACTCCCCCTTAGTATCTGTTTCAGATTTCTAGACTTAGGTTTCGGTACTTGGAGAACCTCGTACGAACAAGATTTATTACTATTTATCGGTATGTTTTGTTCTAGACTTATATTTAATTATTTAAGTATTTTCAGATTTGGTTGTAAACGTGGACTTTGGACATTTATTATTTTTGGGGTTTGATAAACTATTTTTAGCATGCTTGTTTTAAGATGAAACATTAAAGGTTATCTTTTATAATTGAATAATAATTTCGGCACGGTTTTTTATAAATAATCTTACTTGAGGGAAAAGTTTCCAAATCGTCAATTTCAATTTGTTACAAACCCTTAGGTCAAAATAGGGGGTTACAACATTGTTAAACAAGTCCACAAGGTCTTTTAAAAATCTCTTTTGAGACCAATAGCCTCGCAGAACGGGATGTCCAGTCAATATACTTGGATTATATCGAAGTTATGTTACCAATTGAATAATGATTTATCATGTGTGCTTTCACTTTAGAGAATGAAACAGATTCAATAATTACAAGGAATAAACATCATGCTTGTATTCACTTCAGGGAATGCCTCCCATAAAACTATTTAGATCAAGACGAATTTTATAACTTGAACTTGGGAGAAGTCAATAGTCGAGTTTTTCGACACATTAGAATTATTGCTTTCGAGCAACTATAGACTTTATAATAGTCTTCTTGTATATTCAAAATCACAATGATTTGTCGTACTTTAAAATAATAATTTAAAAATAAATATAAAACCAGAATTTACCGATATTGATTTTCCTCTCGAGGACAATGGAGACATAGCAAATGACCGAGACAGCTTCTCATAATCTCTTTTTACGTCATGTCTCTTACCACGCCATTTGAACATATCATGTAAAACTCAAAATATAGTTAAAAACATCAAATCTCATCGAATAAAATAAAGTAAAATTGATCTTTAAAAACTTATTAATATGAAAATATTAAATATCATTTTATGAATAATAAAAAAATAAGAAAGAGCACGTGATTTAAATACAATCTTACAATGCTTGTGAAATTAAATACCTTGAAAATTAAAACAAACTCTGAATATACTTTTGTATCTATATCATAACAAACTCTAAAACAAATTACCTCTAATCATAACCATTCTTTCAAAACCATTACCATAATGCTGCTAAGCATGGCTTTCACTTCCCTTCACGGTAATCTTGAAATTCTTCAAGGGTGATGGATTGTGAGAGGTCCCACTCATACGCCTCTCTTTTTTTACACAAAGCTTGAGTCTACTCAGCTAGAGTAACATAGTGCCACAAATATAAAGGAGATGATTTGAGCTCGTGCTGATAACGTGTTGTAAATAAAATAACGAAAAACAACAAACAAGAATAAAAGAACAAAGAGATTAGAGAAAGTGAGAGTTTTGTATTAAAATGAAAACCATAAATGTGAGAAACAAAAAATTATTCATTTTAAATCGTTTCAGTATTATACATATGAACTTTATCAATGATAGACATCCACTTAGATAAATATTCATAACAGTTTTTATATTTTTAGATTAAATTGAATATTTTTTTCTTTCTCACATTTAGTTTAATAAATTTCATATGTATAATACTAAAACGATTTAAAATGAATAATTTTTTGTTTCTCACATTTATGGTTTTCATTTTAATCTAAAAACATAAAAATCATAAATTTGTTTTCATTTTAAACATTACTTTAACTACACTTTAAATATATTTTAAATATTTTAATTTTCTTCTAAAAGAATTGATTAATTTAGAAGTTTGTATATTTTTACAAATCCAAAATACCTAAGTGTGAATCTCTCTTAATTATTTATACTTCTTTTCCCCTAACAATTATTGTATTATAAGATATATACAAAGAGTGTAATTTGTATTAATAGAAGTGGTTTGGTGCAGTGGTAATTGCATGGGTTTTTACCTTTGAGGTTCTAGGTTTAAACCACACCAAGCACATTTCTTATTTTTTTGATTTTCCTTTAACTAGACGTGACACGTGTCACCACCTGGTTTGAGGAAAATAAACGTATTAAATATTAAATAAAATAATTAAACATTAAAATAAATTATCCAATCGGGTAATGACATGTGTCATCATTTGATTTGATGATTAAATTTAATTAATTAAATTAAAATTAGGATCAAATTAATATTATAGATAAATAATATGGATTAAATATGTAATTTTACAAATTTTCGTTAACTTCCACCTCATTCCTTAATTTTTTTAAGGATGGTGGTCAAACTATATTATTTTAATAAATTTAATAGTCTTATTGACGAATTTAATAATAAAATAATTAAAATAAATATTTTTAATTAGTTCAGTGGTCAACGATGTAGTTTACCCTTTCTCGGAAAGGAAAACAATCCTATAGGCTAGGGTAGTATATTTCGTGTCCTAGCCCTTGTAGTATTCTCTCCAACGCAAGCGATCCACCAAAAAGAGAAGGTTTCTAAGTCCCAAACTCCAGTTTTCCACTCCAGGAACTTGTTCTCTCCGACTCCGACTGCAACTCTCCCTTTCTCCATTATAAAACCTAAATTGCCCCAACCAATATTTTCATCTCAAATTCCAAATAACGCTGCCGTATCCATCCCATGATGTTGCTCAGAATCCGCAGCCGGGACGGCCTCGAACGTCTCCAAGTTGCCGGCCCTCACGTTTCAATCTCCCAACTGAAAACCCTAATCGAGTCCCAACTCCAAGTCCCCGTCCAAAACCAAACCCTTTCAACCGATCGGAATCTTCTTTTGGCTAAAACCTCCACCGGCCTCCTCCGCTTCTCTGACATGGCCGACCCTTCCGTTCCGCTGTCCGCATTGAACCTGTCTCACGGTTCCGTTGTGTTTCTCTACTATCAGGGCGAACGCACCGTCCGCGGCGGACCCGCCGTGACCCCTGCCGGATCGTTCGGACGTAAGATGACGATGGACGACCTCATTGCTAAACAGACACGGATAACCCGCCAGGAATCTCCTCACTGCGACTCCGTCTCCTTTGACCGTGACTCCGCTAACGCTTTCCAGCGGTACGTCAACGAAACGCTGGCGTTCGCTGTGAAACGCGGTGGGTTCATGTACGGCACCGTATCCGAAGAAGGTAGGGTGGAAGTCGATTTCATTTACGAGCCGCCTCAACAAGGATTGGAAGATGATTTGATTCTATTTAGGGATCAAGAGGAAGAAAAATTGGTCGATGCCATTGCGGTGGGGTTGGGGAGGAAGAGAGTAGGGTTTATTTTTGCCCAGACGGTAATGCAGGACAAGAAAGACTATAATTTTTCGAACAAGGAGGTTCTACAGGCGGCTGAGCTTCACGCCGAGAGTGGGCTGAAGGAGTGGGTGACTGTTGTGGTGAAGCTGGAAGCCGATGAAGATGGGGGTGCGAATGTCCATTTTGAGGCTTTTCAAATGAGTGATATGTGTGTTAAGTTATTCAAGGAAGGATGGTTTGTGACCGAGTTCGGGGAGGACGATGATCCGAAGCTTTCAAAGATGAAGAAAGAAGTTGTGGTGGGCGGGAAGGATGTGAAAGAGGTTGATAATGATTTCTTCTTGGTGGTGGTTAAGATTTTCGACCATCAGGTGCGAAATTTTCGATTTAGTATCTGGTTTAATCAATTCATGTTGTGAAATGGTTGCTTTTTATGGTTTAATATTTGCAATTGTATTGATTTTATGTTGTTCCTGGTTAAACTATTTGCCTCCAATGCTAAATTTTATACCACTTTTCAATATAGTTTTAGCTGTAGAATGCCAATGATGCTAATGTGTGGTTTCTGTAATTTTAGCTGTTTATTTGCTTGTTCCTTTGTTTTTTTTCCTGAGTTTCTTACCATATCCAGATGATTGATTGATATTTGTATGCGAAATAGGGTTCCTTCCCTTATTGTAATATATGCCCTATAAGATGGCCTTTATAGTTTCAACGGAATCGGATCCTACTTGCATTGCACTTGTTATTGTTGGACCAGTTCAATGCAGGCTATAAATTTGATGTTATGCAAATCCTTTGTTTTACTTGAGAATTTACTCTGGAACTCCTGGTTTGAATGATGCAGGGACCTCTTTCATCGAGCTTTCCCATCGAGAATCGGAACAACCTGGTGACAATGAGGATTCTTAAGAATCATCTTGATAGGACAAAGAGCCTTCCCTTTGTAAAGAGAATTTCGGATTTCCATCTGCTGCTGTTTCTAGCCATGTCTCATGGCCTTGGTTCCGACGTCCCAGCGCTTGCAGAGTGTGTTAGCACACAGACACCAGTTTCGGAAGGTTATCAGCTTCTAATCGAGTCCATGGCCAACACATCCTGATGTCACTTCTTCCAAGTAGTGTATATTGATTCATAACAAATTACTTTATTTATTAGGATCATTCCCAATATAGGTGATCTCAGGCTCAGCTATTCCTATTTCCTAGCAGAATCTTAACATTGTTTATGAATGTCCAATACGATTCCGAATAAGTAATTGTTTTTAATTGAAAGCAACCAATAGTAACTTAGATTTCTCTTGTTTATGCTCTGCTATTCCTAAGGAGGACAAAGCCCACCACGCTGCTATTAGCTATTTTGTTCTGCTCTATTTTGTAGTTTTTGACTTTTACGAAAAACACATTTGAACAAACTACTAATTTGTCTGTTTTTTTTAACCAATTCCTTAATATTTTAAAAAAATAATGTCATATTTATCTATTTAAAAGTAATTTTTAACAATATTAACAAACACTTCTTTTTTAAATCGAATAATCTAAATTTTTTTAACTACTTTATTTTTGGAAAAATAATGTCAAACTGAACTTGAAATTCTTTTTTCAAAAATTACAAGTGAACTAAATATGTCAATAATCTTATAAAAATAAAATGTTTTAGATTAAAATTGAATATTCAATCACTAAAATTATAATTATATCAAAATTGTAAACGAAATCATTTATTTATTTTCCACAGTCTGTAATCCGTAGCTCCCCTTCTGAACCAATGAAAACCAAATGTCTTGTTTATGCTCTCGCAAGCCAGTTTGCCATTCCCTTTATAAAAGAACCTTTCTTGGCCTCCTTTTCCAATTGATCATCAGAAAATCTAAAACCGAATTCTCCATAATCCCAAATCATTCCCAATACAAATAATCTAGGGTTTTAAACTAAGATGAGTTCTCCAGGATCAACAAAGGGAGGCAGAGGCAAGCCCAAATCCTCCAAAGCCGTTTCCCGATCTCAGAAAGCCGGCCTCCAGTTCCCCGTTGGCCGTATCGCCCGCTTCCTTAAAGCCGGAAAATATGCCGATCGCGTTGGTGCCGGTGCCCCCGTCTATCTCTCCGCCGTGCTTGAGTACCTCGCCGCTGAGGTCCATACCCTTCTTTTTTTCACCATATTCTTTTAACATTTGCCTTGGATCGTAATTTGCTTTCGGACCTAAACGAATGCAAATAGGAGGAAAATTCGACTGTTTGGGTAATAAAAAAAAAATTATGGTTTGCAGGTTCTTGAACTTGCTGGAAATGCGGCAAGGGATAACAAGAAGAACCGAATTGTTCCAAGGCACATCCAACTGGCCGTGAGGAATGATGAAGAGTTGAGCAAACTTTTGGGGACTGTTACGATTGCAAACGGTGGCGTTTTACCCAACATTCACCAGAATCTGTTCCGAAGAAGAGTGGTAAAGGAAAAGGTGATATTGGATCGGCTTCACAAGAATTTTAGACGACTTTCTTTCGTTTGGGGGGTCTGTTAAAATGATCGGATTGTTCTCGCTGGGTTGTTTTTTGAGCATTCAATTCATCCCGTATAATTTTGATTTCGTTAAATATAGCACATTTAGGTTCTGCGAAGTGAAATGCTACATTCTTGTTTATAGAATCAAACGAATAATATAAAACAAGACTTGCGCTCATATACGATGTATTCAAATTCTGTTCTCTTTTAATTTTGCAATGGTTTTCCGTTCTTTCCATTAAACCTGGGTTTTACCTACCATTATTGGCTTTGATATTTCTCGTGTTTTAAGGTAGGCAGAATTACGTAGTTGATTATAATTTAGATTTTTAGAGTTAATATATTTATATTCTCTAAAGTTTACAACCGATCGGGGATGTAGCTCAAATGGTAGAGGGCTCGCTTTGCATGCGAGAGGTACAGGGTTTGATCCCCTGCATCTCCAAACCATTACATTTTTTTTACTTTTTGCTGTAAAATGGATGTTCGTACTTCGTAGGAGAGCCACATATATGGGAAGTTCCAAAATTCACAATTTCCGACATCTCAAGCCTATTATGGGTTATGCTGGTTCCTTTTGTTTCTAAGCGTTATGTTCATAGTTAGTTTATCAAGTATGGGTGGATTGAGGAATGCAGTAAAATATAATTAATAATTTTTTTAATTATAAATATAATTAAGACAATTTAGTAAAATATGGTTTTATTGTTGTTTGCTTCTTCTTAAAATTTAAATCTAACTGTATTTTATATTCAACTTTTCTTACTGCATCCAAAAGTTTTAGTATTGCGTTCTCATACTGCAACAAAAGGTTTTAAAGAGTTGTTGCCGCTATAAGTGCTTCCTTCCGCGTAATTGATTGCAAAGTTATTGTATCATTTTCGGTTTAATTCTTAATAGGATTTTCAATAACACTAGATACAATTTATCGATTAGTGGAAGCTTTGTCATGGCTAGCTTTGTTTCTTGCATTGCCAGATGTTTAATTTAGTGGTTGATGTCTTCTCAAGATCGGTGTCCTTTGATGTATTTTTGCCCATCATATATATATATATCGGCAATTTTGGGTGAAAAACCCCTTTTAAAATATTATTTTAAATAATGGCTCCCAAAAACATTTATTTGGCAAAATGACCCCCTTTCTTGCCAGGTCGGCAGACCTCGCGTTTTGTAGAACGCGAGGTACGATATCGCGTTGTACAGAACGCGAGGTCTGTCGACGTGGCGTTCCTGTCCGTTTTAACGGTTTAACAGTACCTCGCGTTCTGCAGAACGCGAGGTCCCCGAGATATTGAAAAGGCGGCTTGGAATATATCGGACGGACCTCGCGTTCTGTAGGACGCGAGGTCTGTCCAATTCCAGCCTAAACCGCAAGCAAAAACATGCGTAAGTAGGCCTGTTCGAACCCAATTTCGAGCGTGTAAATGGTATATTTTTAGCGATCATCGAGTTTGGGGTCGTAGTACTGAAAATTGTCTATCGTATGATACCAACATGGTTAATTTCCGTCCATTCTACAATGGTTTAAAATGGCTTCGAAAACCCTATGCTAGCATACTTTTTTCGATTGAAGTTGTATTTCAACTAATGTCGATTTTCTGTTTTTTAATCCTATTAAATTTATTAAAAACAAAAATTAAATAAACATTATAAAGTTTAATTATAATATGCAAACAAAATTATAATTCATAAATAAAATTAAAATACGACATTATAAAATTTTAAAGTGTTTTACATAAATATTAAAAACATAAGTAGAAAACAACAAAAAAAACTAATAATGCCTATGTTCACCCGTTCCGCAGTCGGGTGGATGACGCGGGCGATCCGGATTCCTCCTCGGTCCATCGTGTGGTGGTCCCTGGTCCCTATCATCCTGACCATCGTGCG
Source organism: Hibiscus tridactylites (assembly GCA_958450335.1). Classification (NCBI taxonomy): domain Eukaryota; kingdom Viridiplantae; phylum Streptophyta; class Magnoliopsida; order Malvales; family Malvaceae; genus Hibiscus; species Hibiscus tridactylites. The sequence continues at coordinate 48,458,330 of OY288290.1, forward strand.
CGATCTGCGGATCTGTACTGGGCCTAGGCGGGGAGTAAAACAAACTACCCATCGGCGTATTCTCCACCATGTGAAACTCATACTGAGGTGGATAATCGATAAGTAGAAGGTCAGTCGTGGGCGTCTGGGGGCGATAGGCATCAGTGGAGCCGAACTGGGGTGGAGGCATCGTCTGCTGGAAAGTCGATGGACCGCTATGCAATGGTGGGGCAGAAGATGATGCCCCTGGAGTGTCATATCGTGGTCTCGGACCGCGCTGCGTCGACTGCCTCTGGGTCTGCCTCTGGGTCTGGGACTGGCTCTGGGTCTGGCTCGCTCGCCCGCTCCCGCGTGGGCGGTTTTGGGGTCGCTGGGGAAGCCCGGCTTGCAGCTCCTCCGGAGTAAGGATATGTCGCATCCCATTGTCCCTATACCACTGGCCATAATTGAAAGTGACCGAAGGACCCCCTTCTATAATTGGTTGGAGAAAATGTGGGCGTCTGAGAAATCGTTGACCCCAAAGCGCTATCCAGACAGCGTGGTGCTCGGCCCAGTCAGTCTCCGTCTTCCCCTGACGCGTAAGATGGTGGAACTCGTCCATATTTTGCGGAGGGCGTGGAACATCTTGGACGTACCCGAACTGTCGGAGTACCCGATCCGCAGAATGCCACACGCAAACTTCGTAGTTCAGCAGCGGAACTACGGAAATCCAGAGGTCTCGCTGTCGATGTTGCACAATATCAGCTGGAGTAATGTTGTGAATCTCCTCTGAATCGTAGGGCGTCCACACGAACTAAAAAGAATGAAAAAAGTTAGTAAAATTTCTATATGAAATATTATTGGAAAAAATAGTATGGAAAAAACCAAAATAATTGTTGAATTACCTCGTCCTCCGTCAAGCCATCGAATCTATATCTGTATGCTTTCTAGGAGTCCGGTAGGCCGACGTGGGATAGGTTGGCGGTCCACCTTTAAATAATGAAAAAGATCGTTAAATAAAATAATTTAATAAAAAAATATAGTAGATTATGTAGTACCTCCGTATAAGCGGAAATGACAGAGGATTGGGAATCCGAAGCTGTGGTGCCAAAGTAGGGATCCGAAGCCAAACCCAAGCCTGCAGGAATAAACAGCATCCTCCCATCGATTGGAGGCGTCAACGTTTCTGCAGAGGTCTCTGATAAGAAACGCCAAGACAGCTGACCCCCAAGATTTTTGTCCAGACTCGGCTAAATTTGTGAGATGATGAAGCCACATAACGTGCACTTTGTTGCGAGTTTTGTCGGGCATTAATATCCCGCCAATAATGCGCAAGATGTGGGCTCGCGCATACCGCTGTGAAAATATAAATTAATAAAGGCATCCTAATTAAAAAAATTGTAAGTATCCTAAATATTTAATGTAGGCAACCTAAATATTTAATAAAGTATCCTACATAATTACTGAATTCATCCTAAAAATTTATCATAAAAAATTGTAAGTATCCTAAATATTTAATGTAGGCAACCTAAATATTTAATAAAGTATCCTAAGTATCCTATTCATCATAAAAAATTCCCTAAACGCTAATGTGTAAATAAATAATTTTAATTTAATAATAAATGTAATAAAAGCATACTAAATATAATAAAAAAATACCTTAAGTGTAACATCATCCGCATCGGGGGGAGGGTTTCCAAAGTTCTCCTCCAAGTACGGTAGAGAAATTTTTCCTCCGTCCCACGCTCTATCAGGGGCATCACCCCAATTTGTTCAGCAAATAGGAGTGGCCAATGTCCCATCGCTACGCCAGTAATAACGCTGCCATCTATAGGCAACCCGAGAATGTAGGCAACATCCTGCAACGTAATTGTTGCCTCGCCAAATGGAAGATGGAATATGTGCGTCTCGGGTCTCCACCGTTCTATCAGCGCGCTGATCAATGACGGTCTAACCTTCACCCCCCTATATAGCGAGCTATGTGCCCAAAACCAGCCCGCTCAATCAATTGCATAACAGCAGGAATGGGTGCGACGGTGATACGGTTAACGTAACATTGTAAGTTACGTTCGTATCCCTGAAAAAAATAAAATAAAATAGTTAGTAAAAATAAAAGAATAAAATTTAATTAATAAATTTTTTTAGAAATTAATAGGGGAAAAAATAATACCTCTGGATTGTTGCGCCAATATTCACTGCAGTGACTCGCTCGGTTGCGTAGCAAGGGCTCCATGTGATCGAACGATATATAAAAGTTGCTGACAAATTTTTGTGAAATTTGTATAGAAATCGCGTTCTGCGGAGGTTTTAAGGAAAAAAACCTCCAATTTATAGAGGACCTCGCGGCGCTTGGGATGCGAGGTTAATGAACCTCGCGTTCTATAGACCGCGATATTCACGTACCTCGCGTCCTATAGAACGCGAGGTTCACTGAAAAGGCGCGTCAGTGTTCAGACGCGTTATCTGAACGGTCAGAAAGGAACCTCGCGTTCTATAGAGCGCGGGGTTCTAAAGACATCGCGTTCTACAGAACGCGAGGTCGTGGGGTTTTTTAAATTTGAGTTTTTAAAGCGGGAAACTCATTTAATATACATTAATAATAAAATTTATTTACAATAACAATAAAAATAGAAATTAAAATTAAAATAATAATAATATTAATAATAATAATAACAACAACACTAATATTAAGGACAATAATATTAGCGCGTTATATTTTCAGTAGTAACTAAAAACAATAATAATAATAACAACAATAGTAAGAACAATAATAATAACAACAACAATGAAGCATACTAAATACGCGTTATATTTTCAGTAGTAACTAAAAATAACGACATAGCGCAATATTTTGGAAGTTAAATTAAAACAAAACTTCCAAAATATGCGCTATGTTGCCATTAGTAGCTTCAAGCGAAAACTGCGTACGTGAATACAGGAAAAAATATATCTCGGTGCTCCTTGCCACTCCAAGAGTTTGCTATTTATAGAGGGTTTATGGTTGACGTGGCAACCTCGCGTTCTGTAGGACGCGAGGTCATTCAAACCTCGCGTTGTACAGAACGCGAGGTCTTTGAGATGTTTGTATATATATGTATGCACGCAGATGAATTTTTGTAAGCAGTTAAGTAAAAAATTAGGTCAGTTGAAAATGAGTTCGTGTAATGCTGCTTTTTTTTCCGTTGCAATTTTTATGTCCGAAATTTTGTTCATTTATGATAGTTGGAGTTCACTTAAAAATTTGTGTTCCGCGGGGGTACATACCTTAATATTTACCGATATATCGCAATATTTTGGAGGTTGTGTGCTGCAGTTGTGGCTTCAATGGCTGCTTCTGTAGCCGCCGTCGAGAGGATCCCCGGCTACAGTTTTGAAACGAAACGACTTTTAGGAAGCGGGGGCGTATTCAGATCAACATTTTCAAATGCGGCGGGTGCCGATTACATTTGTTAATGTGGATCAAAGCTGCTACCATTAACTCATTTCAGATGCGGCGTGGCAGCCAACATTTACATCTGGATTTCGCTCTCTGCTTCTTTCAGTCGGGACCTCCGATCAAATTTGCTCGCCAGAGCTGCTGAATATATTGTTTCGAATTTTATAGATAATTTATGTAGTTGTCTCAAGTTACTTATTAAAGAATACATGTTGAAAGTTTTGTTAAATTAAATTCGACTTAAATTTACTTATGTGGTGTTTTTCCTTTCCTATAAATACCCACGAATTCCACCATCATTTACTCATTCCAAATTCTCTCTAAACACCCAATCCTTGCTCAGCTTATGGCAAAATTTAAGGCAACATTTTATTTTCTTGATACTTATTTTGAGTCAACAATCACCGGCAAAATGTCACTGAAAGATTTAATACAGTTGACAACAATCGAGGTTAGTAAACACACCGACAAAGAAATTGCGGCCATGAAATGTCGAATCCCATCACCGTCAGCTAATGAAACGCACTACGTTATGAAGCTTACGAACGAAACATACGTTCGTAACATGTATGACCGGCTCAATGCCGTCGGAGCTAGAGACGTCGATTTCAATGTTAAGTTTGTCAACGCCGGCGAAGGTAGTACGTCTGCACCCGTAGAACCTGCTCCGAACACTGAACACGCACCGTCTTCACCGGATGTTGATGCGGCTGTGGAGGAGCTGCAACTTTTTATGTACAGGCGTAGACAAAGAAAACAACAGATGATCGAAGAACTAAACCTTAGTTCAGACGTATCCACTGACTACGATGATTCAGATTAACCATTAACTTATGAAATGATCTTCCAATTATGTTATATGACGTCTTATTTCATCCTTTATGAATGTTAAACGGACTTCAAATTATGTAAAATTAGTAGTACTCAATTACATACATTATAAGCACCAGTAATTTTTAAATATACAATACTACAATTGTCTCAAATTCTCGAACATGTTCTCAATTACAGAAACAAACAAATAGTGAATAGTACGGTTATTATAACTTCTGACGGAATGTCTGAAACAAAGCATTTAAAGTGACATCGCGCTCTATAGAACGCGATGTCTTTATAACATCGCGTTCTATAGAACGCGAGGTAACATATATCGCGTTCTATAGAACGCGAGGTACTAATATCGCGTTCTATAGAACGCGAGGTACTGTTGTTCCCTGCCTCCCATCAAATCTATCCCTTACTTGTCGAACGTAAGGGGACTGCCTCCCAGGCACACACACGCCATTCCTGCCTCCCATCAACTCTATCCCTTACCTACTTATCGGTTTTAGGTAATGGACAAGCAAAGTAACGTCTCTGAACCATTATTTGCCTTACACAACCAGATTCTCCTGGATTGCAAGGGCAAATAATTTTGCCTATATATGAACCCTAACCATAAAACGAAAATATAAGTTTCAATTGGTAATCAATTCCTAGAATTTTCTAAGTATCAAAATTTCAAAAGTCTTTCAAAATATTCAAATGGCCGGACGAGGCGTTACTACAAAAGTTTACTACGATGGTCAGATATTCGAGGGTACTGAAGAGGGGGTCCTTTTTTACTGCGAAGATCCGGTAACGATAAAGATTCCGAGGAGATTATCGTTCAAGAAGTTGGTCAAGGAACTGGAGGCAAAAGTTCCTCATTTCAATAATCATCGTTTGTCCGACGTGAAGTATCGGGTGCCAATATCTATAGACCCTTTACGGTACACTGTATGCCAAATTGCGGCAAATGCTGATGTGCAAATGATGATGGAAGCCCACTTCGAGTATTCAATCGGGGGGGGCCTCGAGCTGTATGTATCGTTCTCCGAGTCTCATCCAGTTGTCGAAATACCAAGCTGGGGCCGGGCGAATTTCGACTTCGATCCGAATGCCAACGTTGATAGCCCGACCGCAGGTCTACGACGTGATTTTGGCCTACTCTGTCGAGACAACGAAGTTGGTGCATCGTCATCTGCTCCTCCAAGGCAGTCCTACGTAGCTAGTATCGGGTTCGACCTCAACCAACCCCCAAACGATGAATTCGATGCACCAACAAATGCATCGTACAGTCCATACGATCCATACAATCCATACAATCCTTATAGTTTTGGGGGGGAAGGAACGTCGGCTCCTTACGTTACGCACGACCATGAAGCATCATATGGCCGGCACTCAATGTATGTCTCTGGCACCGACTACGGTCAACCATCTATGGGGAGACATTCTTCTTTTGGGGGTGAGGGAGCGTCGTCTTCTTACGCTATGCACGACCATGATTCATCATATGGACGACACTCAACGTATGTCCCTAGCACGGAGTACGTTCAACCATCAATGGGAATACATTCTTCTTATGGTGATCTTGATTTTGGTCTTGGAAATGAGGTTCCTGAGCGATCTCGTGAGAGGTCTCCCGCTCCTCGACCCCAATCCTCGCCTCAAAGGGTAGTGATTCCAGAAGCTCTACTATTCCAGCTCCCGGAGGATGCTCCTGACGAAGAACCGATTAGAGAACCCGGGCCAAACGGAGACGAGCTGGGGCCATTCTATCTGGAACCAGAAGACTTGACAGAGTTACCAGAAGACCCAGAAGACACTGCCGTTCCACCACCAGATTTGGACGAAGAACCGACTGCCACCAACTTTCATGTAGACGCAAGACCAATTTCTATGTTCCAGCCACCATCCCACTTCACAACGGTTGATATGGATGCAATGGACATCCCTGATTTTCCCCATGACGACACAATAGATGGCCGAGTCCACCGTTCTGATGGTGAACTAAGAATTGGTATGGCGTTCGCGAACAAGGAAATTGCGGTGGCGGCAGTTAAGCAGTACAACCTTCGTCATAATGTTGAGACGATGGTGAAGAAAACCCAAGCCAAATACTACAAGGTTGAGTGCGTCCAAAAGGATCAAGGCTGTAAATGGAAAATCCGTATATCAGACTTGAAGAGGGCAGGCAACCGTTGGAAAATAACAAAACTTGAGGGGCCCCATACATGCACCGTTGGTAGCCTCAACCAGGATCACAAGAACCTGGATGCAAAGTTCCTCGCAGACATCTTTTCCACACTGGTGAAAACAAATCCCACTTTGTCGGTCCCTACATGTCAGGCTGCAGCTCTAGCTGTCACCGGCTTCCGTCCAGGTTATTTGAAAGCATGGTATGCAAGGAAAAAGGCCAAAGAGGAATTGTATGGCCGATGGGAGGAATCTTACATAGAGTTGCGCCCGTGGCTTAATCTCCTGCAGAAACACATCCCCAGAATGGTTGTCAAACTTGATACGGTTCTGGCATACGAAAATAATCGTGTCGTCTGAGGTGTTTGTCAATTCCACCGGTTATTTTGGACTTTCCCCCAGTGCATCCACGCATTCAAGCACTGCAAACCGATGGTCCAAATCGACGGCACATGGTTGTACGGAAAATATACACAGATCCTACTTCTAGCTATAGCACAGGACAACAATCGCAAATGCGTTCCTGTTGCATTCGCAATCGTCCCGAAGGAGGATTTGGAGTCTTGGACGTTCTTCCTTACGAACCTACGAAAATATGTCCTTGATCCTGTAATACGAAGAAGAAGTGATGAAGGGGTGTGTGTTATTTCTGACAGAGGCACAGCGCTGCTGTGGGCGATAGAAAATTTGGGTGATTATTGGAAGCCTCCATACATTCACCACCGTTTTTGCTTGCGGCATATAGCCGCAAACTACCTGCTGAAATACAAGAATCGTGATGAACGTCAAATGGTGCTCGATATGGGTACGTCATTTATGTCATTTTCATTTACTATATTACTTGTTACTCGCTTCAATTTACGACCTTTTTCATGTGTTTTTCGACCATAACTATTCAACTGTCATCCCGTAGGCAACTCGCACTACAAACAAGAGGTGGCTGAACTGCTCGAGGAACTGAGAGCGAGAAACAAAAAGGGCGCTGAATACCTTGAAAATATCCCAAAGGAAAAATGGCTTCGATCGTATGACGAGGGTAAACGTTATGGTCACATGACAACGAACTTGGCTGAGGCAGTGAACTCATCACTGAAGGGAGTTCGGCAGTTGCCTATCACTTCCATTGTCAAAGCGACCTATTATCGTTTAGCTACCCTTTTTGCAACCTTGGGCAAGCAAGCAACTGAGTACATGGCAGGTAGACACAAAGTCCATCCAGATTTCCGCGACAGACTGCATATTCAAGTGGCCCAATCAAGACAGGTGCAAGCAACCCTCTTCTCGCGAGAAGGACACTTGTTTCGTGTTGCGGAATTTTCCAGGCGGATAGAAGGCATTCAGCACAACGCTTACGTTGTAGATCTGAGGGCAAAAACCTGCGAGTGCGGAATATTCCAAACTTTCAAATACTCGTGCGCACACGCCATTGCTGCTTGCACTAACCAACGAATAGAATACATGCGTATGGTTGATCTGGTATACTTACTCAAAACGGTGCTTAAAGTTTACGAAAAAGAGTTTCCTCCAATCGGAAATGAGGTTGATCCAAATGCTGTGGACACTGAACCGATCATACGCCCAGATCCAGCACTACTACGAGCCAAATGACGTCCACCTTCTACAAGAATATATTGTGCCGAGGATTTGGTCGAACATCGAGAGAAAACCGGACAAAAGAAGTATTGTTCTATATGTCGAAATACTGGGCACACAGATCCTAAGTGTCCTAATCGCTCAGCCCCTCGTATTAATTAATTATTTTTAATTTGTATATGCGAGTTCGCACATGACAATCTAATCAATAAAGTCAGTTTACTTCTATTTATACAGTACGCCATCTTATATTTTCAATCATTCAAAAAAATATGTTATGATAGTGTTTTCGAAGCAACGATAAGTCAGTGTACAATTGACGAAAATTGACCGTGTCAGTGTCATACGATAGAGAATTTTCAGTACTACAACCCCATACTCGATGTTACCTAAAAATTTATAATTTATACATATGAAATTCTGCTCGAACATGCCTATCGACATTAGTTGAAATACAACTTCAATCGAAAAAAGTATGCTAGCATAGGGTTTTCGAAGCCATTTTAAACCATTGTAGAATGGACGGAAATTAACCATGTTGGTATCATACGATAGACAATTTTCAGTACTACGACCCCAAACTCGATGATCGCTAAAAATATACCATTTACACGCTCGAAATTGGGTTCGAACAGGCCTACTTACGCATGTTTTTGCTTGCGGTTTAGGCTGGAATTGGACAGACCTCGCGTCCTACAGAACGCGAGGTCCGTCCGATATATTCCAAGCCGCCTTTTCAATATCTCGGGGACCTCGCGTTCTGCAGAACGCGAGGTACTGTTAAACCGTTAAAACGGACAGGAACGCCACGTCGACAGACCTCGCGTTCTGTACAACGCGATATCGTACCTCGCGTTCTACAAAACGCGAGGTCTGCCGACCTGGCAAGAAAGGGGGTCATTTTGCCAAATAAATGTTTTTGGGAGCCATTATTTAAAATAATATTTTAAAAGGGGTTTTTCACCCAAAATTGCCATATATATCCTTATCTGTGTATGAGTGTACTCCACATATTTATATTTATAGGCCATTAGTTTAGTTTCCTTGATAAGATAGATGGAAAAGGGAAATGTCTTGTGTTTTGGCCTTTGATCAAACTAACAGGGTGACGAGACTTCCTTCAGCAGTAGGCACTAGCAGAACTTCAGTTGATCGAGTGAAGATAATTTGAATAAAAAAATTTCAAATCGAGTCGAGTTGTTTGAGTTTTTACTCAAATTTAATTGTAGACAATTTATAATGTTATGATTTAAGTTAAACGGTTTTCTATAACCGCACACACATATATTTTTATATAAAATTGAGAGACTCGACTCGAACTTGAAAACTGATACACTAATTATTAAAAATTTGAAGTTATTCTAATTTCCATACTTTATATGAAATTATTTCGTGTTGAGTCGAGTATTTGTGTATCGAGTTTTGGCGCACCTCGAGGCTAAATCTTTTTAAATCCAATACAATACAAACATGAAACATTTGGGCACCTCTTGTATAACATGTGCGGTAGAATAAGTTGAAAGTGAAAAGGAATTCGTTTTTGGTTTTAGCCGTTAAATATACCTTGTGGTGTGTGAATCTGAACTCTGAAGTGTAGCACTAGCACTTTGGCGTGGTGAAATTTATATATAGCATTTGGCTGTGACTTGCGTGGATAGGGATATTCTCAAGCTCAAGCAAAGCTTTTCTCTAATGGGGTTTGCTTTCAATGTATTAAGCATTTTCAGTCCATATTTAATAGTAAGTAAAGGGATGTGGGCAAAGCATGCGTACTTTCAATGTATTAAGCATTTTCAGTCCATATTTAGTAGTCTTGATGTTATTCCTCCAACTGCAGACTGCATATCTACTACTTTAAATATATATTCAATTTAAATTGCATTGAAAATCAATTGGGGATGTAGCTCAAATGGTAGAGCGCTCGCTTTGCATGCGAGAGGTACAGGGTTCGATCCCCTGCATCTCCATTATGTTTTACATTTTTGCTTATTATCCGTATCCAGTTCAATCAAGTCAACACCATTACTTTTTTTAACAAACGAATTCTAACGTGTCAAAGTGATGCAATGACTGAGGTGGGTAGGAGGAAGAAGCGTGACGGCATTGAAATTTGAAGCATAGAAAAACATAATCCATCATTACGTCGTTTTTTCCCTTTGGAAAAACATAATCCATAATTCAGATGGGAAGGAGAAAAGAGAAAGGGATTCATCTCTTTTCTTTAATTTCTATCGTGGGGTACGCATCCAGTTCAATCAAGTCAACACCATTACTTTTTTTAACAACACCCTCCAGGTCTTCCCAGAAAAATAAACCTCATTACTATGCTTGAAAAATTAATTTAATTTTCCCGTGTTTGGGGTTTCCGAATTACAGTTGGGTTCGGCTTCCGTGATGGCTTCGAATCCGTGGCTACACCCGGCTCCGACTTATCAGACTTTGGAGACTTATTGGGACTCCGATGAGGATGCTCCTGGTCCCCGGTGTAGTCACACTCTAACCGCTGTTGCTGCTACTAAGACGCACGGTCCTAGACTTATTCTCTTCGGTGGTACCACCGCCCTCGAGGGTGGCGCTTCCTCTTCTGCTCCCGGAATCAGTTAGCCTCTTCCTCTGTCTGTGGATTGTTGTTTCTACTTAAGATTTGGTTTCTATATACTAATTTTTCCTTTCTCTCTCTCTCTCTCTTTTTGGGGGTGTAGGATTGGCGGATGTTACCAATTCAGTTCATTCCTACGATGTACTTACTAGGAAGTGGACCAGGTGATTATTCTTTTCTTTATCCTCGTGATTTTTAGTTCGATCTGGAAATTTTAGCTGATTGCTTTGACTGTTTTCATTCAACTGTGCAGAATCAGACCAGCCGGCGAGCCACCTTCACCTAGGGCTGCTCATGCGGCAACTGCTGTTGGTACTATGGTCGTGTTTCAGGTGAACAAAAAGTGCAGAATGGTCGCTAAAGATTGCTACTTTTATATCAATTTTTTTTTCTGTGTGTGGATTGGTCTTTATAATTAGTTGTTTGCTTCTGTTGGCTAGGGTGGAATAGGTCCAGCAGGGCATTCTACCGATGATCTACATGTGCTTGATCTGACCAATGATAAGTTTAAGTGGCATAGGTGAGGTTCAGTTGTGTGGCTTTTGAATTTCCTAATTGTGAAGTGTTGTTGTTTCATTATAATCTGATTTTTCTTTTTCTAATGGTGGGTTTTCTTTGGCTAGAGTGGTGATGCAAGGGCAGGGTCCTGGACCTCGCTATGGCCATGTTATGGATTTGGTTGCGCAGAGATATCTTGTCATTGTAAGCGGCAATGATGGTATGACATTTCACTTCTCTAGTGTGTTCTTTGGTTATTTTTGTAGAAGAGACCAGAAAGCATTGAGTTCCATGAAGAAACAGAAATAAAGCTGTTTGTCTTGGTCAACTTATTCACTTTGTTGATTGCTCTCTTCAATCTTCAATAGCTATAGGCAACATCACTCCCTCATAAATCCGACTAGAAGTTAGTTTGCTAGGTGGAACATGGTTACTTTGATAAAGTGTTCCAAAGTATTTCTATCAGTATTACTATGTGGTAAGACATTGCTTGTGGTAACTCAGATTGAAGAATGGTTAATTTTGTACATTGTCATGTTTGTCTCGTTATTTTCTCCTGGTGTTGTTTGTTTGATTGCATTGAAATCTGAGCAAGGTTTCTCTTATTTTCTTTTATTTTTAAATAGGAAAAAGGGTTCTTTCTGATGCCTGGGCTCTGGATACTGGACAGAAACCATATGTGTGGAAGAGGCTAAATCCTGAAGGCAATAGGCCATCTGCTAGAGTGTGCGTTTGCTTATTGTTAATATATACAAGCTATTAATGTGTTTATATTTCCGTATTATGTTTTCTAATTGTTCCTATTGTTTATAATATCTTTATAGGTATGCAACCGCTAGTGCCCGTTCAGATGGCATGTTTTTGCTTTGTGGTGGAAGAGACTCTTCTGGGGCGGTAAATATCATTTATGGGTTCGAGTCCAGCTTTATGCTATTTTAAGTCTCACCGTGTGTGGGTTCAAATTATTCTAGTCTAGGCCCAAATAGTGCGTTTTAACGATAGATTTTGGTTGTAGTTATTCGGATTGTAGCATTAGTTGTAATTGTTTTTGTAACTGTACTTGTAACACTTCAGAAACAAAGGATATGATAATGCTTAACATAAAGTTTTGATGTTAAAGTTTTGCTACTTTGAGTAGTATATATCTAGCCTGGTAACTATTAGTGACTGAATGATATGATTTCCTCTCCAAAATATTCTAAATTGTCTGCCTAGGGGTGAGTTTCTGTTTTTGAGTTTATTGATTACATATGTACTTTTACAGCCTTTGGCAGATGCTTATGGGCTGCTTATGCATAGGAATGGTCAGTGGGAGTGGACTCTTGCCCCTGGACTCTCCCCTTCACCAAGGTATCAGCATGCTGCTGTAAGTAGAAAGCACAACTATTGAATATAGTAGTTAAGAACATAAGACAACTTCAATAGGCCTACGACACCTTTGTTTTTTTGAAAACAGTCAACCTGATATTTGCTTGCTACTAGGTTTTTGTCGGTGCACGATTGCATGTTACTGGAGGTGCACTTAGAGGAGGACGTGCTATAGAAGGTGAAGCTGCCATTGCAGGTAAGCTTCTGCATGACTTCTTGAAGTAATTGTCTGGAGTGTGTCTTATGTATCTCAAGTTTCTTTTAAATGTTCTTTGTTTTATAGTACTGGATACTGCTGCTGGAGTATGGCTTGACAGGAATGGACTTGCAACTTCCTCACAGAATGCTAAGAGACATGTTGAATATGATCCTTCTTTGGAACTTATGCGTCGTTGTCGCCATGCATCTGCGTCTGTTGGTGTTCAAATATATATTTATGGTGGCCTTAGAGGAGGTAATGATAGTAAAGTCTTTTCTGAAAGTTGTGTAAATGGACTTGTTATTGTGAACTGGTTCCATTTTGACTAGTTAACATAGAAGTAGAAGACCAATTAAGGTTTGGGAAGTTGACTGCATTGAGCACTGGCGCTGTAGTTGCCAAAAATAGAATTGTAAGGATTAGCACCGATATGGTCTAATATTGAGAACTTCATTGTAGGTTCATGTGACTTCTAACTCTTGAGCCAATGCAAACTCATGCTTGTCTGCATCTCTCGCAGCTATATGACATCTCTGCTCTTGCCTTGCTTGTAACAGTGATAGTTATAACTTGAATTGTTTATCTTAACCTTATATGTGTTCACTTTTTTCCTTTTTGAGGTATGATTAATTGCATTATAATTCATTTTATTTTCCACAGATATGCTCTTAGATGATTTCCTAGTTGCAGAAAATTCACCATTCCAGTCCGACGTCAATTCTCCTATATTGACCTCTGAGAGAGCCTCGACCAGCCCTAGGTTTAATCAACCTAATTTAAGTTCATTGTCAATAACAGCTTCAGATGATAGGCCAGAGTTCTTTCTCTCTCTCTGTTCATGTGAGTATATACACACCCCTTATCAGATTATTGATTGATGATGAATCTTTATCTTATAGAATAGACAAAAATTACATGGAGAAACTGAGGGAGGCTTCTGCTGCTGAAGCTGAGGCAGCAAATGCTGTCTGGCAAGCTGCACAGGCTGCATCTGCTGTTCCTCCAGAGGAAACATATGTATCTGATGACAATTCACCTGCTGCCGAAACAAATTCGGATGCTAGTGGTAATGAGGCTGATGTTCGCCTTCATTCTAGAGCTGTATGTATATCGCAAACGCGTCTGGATAGTTTTCTATTTGTGCAGACTGCAGACACAGTATTCTTATGGTTCTTTTACCTCAGGTTGTAGTTGCTAAAGAGGCTATTGGGGACCTGGGTGGGATGGTTAGGCAGCTATCCTTGGATCAATTTGAGAATGAGAGTAGACGGATGATTCCCTCCAATAATGACCTTTCTTATCCTACCAAAAAGTTTGCTAGACAGAAGTCTCCTCAAGGCTTGCATAAAAAGGCAAGCGAAAATGAATTCATATGTATTCTATTTTAAAATTTATTGTAGTTTAATGTTATATTTCTTTTTCAGGTTATTTCTACATTGCTTCGGCCCCGAAACTGGAAAGCCCCCACTGATAGGAGGTTTTTCTTGGATTCATATGAAGTGGGTGAGCTTTGTTATGCTGCTGAACAGATTTTTATGCAAGAACCCACAGTGCTTCAGTTGAAAGCTCCTGTAAAAGTCTTTGGTGACCTTCACGGACAGTTTAGTGATTTAATGCGGCTATTCGATGAATATGGATTTCCTTCAACTGCTGGGGACATTTCGTAAGTCTGGTAGTTAAGCTGCTCATGCAAGTTAGATGATTCCCAGTCATATTTTTTTTTCCCGAACAAAGATTCCCAGTCATATTTGAAACTTTAGTCTTATCACTATTACTTCCTACTTTATCATAGGTTCTGCTATTTTTCTCCAAAATTTCTTATTCAATTGTGTTTTATTTTTTAGGTACATTGATTATCTATTTTTAGGAGACTATGTTGATCGAGGACAACACAGTTTGGAAACAATAACATTGCTTCTTGCTCTTAAGGCAAGCTCCTGGATCAAATGAGCCTTAGTTTAACTATGAATGTGACCTATGCTGTTTCTTACCGAAGTAGTTGTCTTTGTTTGTTATGATTGTGCAGATTGAATACCCTGAATATGTTCACTTGATTCGTGGAAACCATGAGGCTGCTGACATAAATGCACTCTTTGGTTTTCGTATTGAATGCATTGAGAGAATGGTCTGAACGAGCATTCATATGTCAATTGATTATTTATTTTAACAAGAAAATGTGCTTATTATTCGTCTATTTTAGGGAGAGAATGATGGTATCTGGGCATGGACTCGGTTCAATCAACTATTCAACTATCTTCCACTTTCTGCTCTTATCGATAAGAAAATTATCTGTATGCATGGTGGCATAGGAAGATCTATAAATTCAGTTGAACAGATAGAGAAACTTGAGCGACCAATAACAATGGATGCAGGATCCATTATTTTAATGGACCTGTTATGGTATGCATTTTTTTTTCAACATCTTACTCTAATTTATAGAAAATTATCTGCAGATTAATCCCGACTTTCATTTGCCTGGTCAGGTCTGATCCAACAGAAAATGATAGCGTAGAAGGTTTGAGACCTAATGCCAGAGGGCCAGGTCTTGTCACTTTTGGGGTATGCCTGTTATTGCTTTATGTGTAAAATTGCTATTAGTACTTAAATTTGATAGATATAGGAATGGATAAAGATTGGCACCAAGGTTCAAACTTTCTAGTTTGAATTTACCTGAGGATACCGTCTTTTGCTGTTTTTTTAATTTACCCGACTTTCTATTCGGGTGATTGAACTTTTTATGCACATGAACGAACAATGATTTATGTTGCCAATTGCCATATGCAGCCTGACCGTGTGACGGACTTCTGTAAGAAAAACAAGCTGCAACTTATTATAAGGGCTCATGAATGTGTAATGGATGGGTTTGAGCGATTTGCTCAGGGTCAATTAATTACTCTTTTCTCTGCAACAAATTATTGCGGTACGTAAACCACATTTTGGTGCAGGCTTATCTTTTTGCTACCTAATATGGTATATGCATCCAGGTAGCGCAAACAATGCCGGAGCTTTATTAGTGGTTGGTAGAGGACTGGTTATAATCCCAAAGATGATCCATCCTTTGCCACCTCCCATTCAGTCCCCAGAAGCATCACCCGAACGGGTTGCAGATGACAAATGGATGCAGGTAATCTTTATAAACACTGATGAATTAAGCATACTTGCTCACTGCATCTACATCAGTATTTTATCATGTTTATATTGCACCACAGGAGCTGAACATCCAAAGACCACCAACACCAACCCGTGGTCACCCTCAACCTGGCCACAATCGCACCTCGCTTGCATATATATGAACATGATGTCAAAATGTTGAGGACTTGTAATATCCAAAGATATGATACATGAGTCCAATGCCAATTCTCACATCAATTTCAAGAAGGTATGTATACAAAACCACTCTGTTGTATTTTAGAGATGCCAGTTGCACTTTGCCAAAGATGAAGCCATTTTCATTGTACACATAGCTTATAAGATAAAGAAGTTCCAACCTTTAACCAATAGGTGTAATATACATACTATTTATTTGAAACTTCATTTATTCTTCAGTTTGAACATCATAAAACATATGGTAAAGTGTTTTATATGATTCTGTATTCAAATTTTGTGCCACTGCCAGAATCGATAAAAGTTGTTCTACTGGTTTGGCTTGAATCTAGATTTATATAAAATACTCTACATAATTCATGACAAATTTGAATTATTGACTATTTATTGTTTGAATTAAGCTTGATCAGATTCAAGAGTTAGAAACTTGTAAAAGCTAACAGAAAAAAAATTGCACAGGGTTAGAACAAAATTCAATTCTCAACTTTCATTACTACAAAATAGATTAGCAATTGCAGAACCCAAGTTTCAATGCAGGCTATCTACACAACCCAACACGTACAAAAATCCCTAAAATTCCTGAGAAGCTGACCCAATCTCGCCCTTTCCTTTCCCGACCTTCTTTGGCAGTAGAGTCTGATTTATATTAGGCAGAACCCCACCATTTGCAATCGTAACGCCTCCCATCAGCCTGCTCAACTCTTCGTCGTTCCTCACAGCCAATTGAATATGCCTTGGGATAATTCTGTTCTTCTTGTTATCCCTCGCAGCGTTTCCGGCCAATTCCAAAACCTGTAAGTTTAGAAAACGCAATCAGTAAACGCCCTCATGTGAAATTATAGAAATTTCTAGGATATCATTAAGAAAAAAAATAAGTTTAACGGACCTCAGCGGCGAGATATTCGAGAACGGCAGAAAGATAAACGGGAGAACCCGATCCAACACGGTCGGCGTACCGTCCTTTCTTGAGGAAACGAGCAATGCGGCCGACGGGGAACTGGAGACCAGCTTTGCTTGACCTGGAAACAGCTTTGGTCGTTGCCTTGCCTCGGCCTCGGCCTCGGCCTCCTTTGGTTGCTGCTGCTGCTGCGGAGCTCATGATCACAGATTCTAGTTTTTTTTTCGAAGAGAAATGGATATTTTGTGATCTTTAAAATTGATTTTGGAGGAAGATGATGAGAACTGATTTCGGCGCTTTGGGTTTATATAGAAAGGGGATGGCGCATGCTGATTGGTTTATTTGGGTTTCACGCGGATCGGTTCGCCAAAGTGGATTTTTGGTTGATTTTGTTTTCATTTGGATCGCTAACGTGGAAAGGTATGTTTTTGGTGGGATCTCAATATTTTTGAAGTTGGAAAATACTACCGTATTTTAAATTAAGCGGGAAGTGTTTTTATTTCGCTTTTATTTACGAGCCAATAATTCCATTTTACATGTTTCATTTTTTGTTGTTGTTAGGGTAATGATTATACCATATACCAATAGTAAAAGAAAGGAAAAATTACATAAACATTGCACTTAACTTTTTTTTCTTACAAATATGACACAAGCCATATTGTTTTTATAAATATTGTATTTTTTATAGTGAAAGTGATGATGATAATAATATCTATCGTCTTTGAACAATGTTTTGATATTTTAGAATAAAAAATTAAAGTCGGATCATCTACAATCCGACTTTGAACAGTATTTTTCTGTCTAAAGTACATTCTCATCGTCTATCTCCATCATTTTTAATAAAAAAAACAGAATAAACAGTGAAGTCGGATTGAGTGCACACCGACTTTACTTTTAATGTTCAAAACTACAGTATTTGTGTAAATAATTTTACTTGTACCATATTTGTGAGAGAAAAAAGTCAACAAAAAATGCAAAGCTTCCGTAATTTTCTTTTGATTTTATAAGCACCTTAATTTTAGGGCTTATAGATCCAATTTAGGGCTCACAGTTTAGGAGTTTAGATTTATATGCTTAAAAATTAAGAATTTTAGTTTGTATTTAAGGGTTTTTTTAGCATAAACATAGCCGACTTCATTCAAATACAAGAAAATACAAAAATACAAGGGAAGAAGAAGAGGGAGCAACACGAGGCAAGAACAAAGAACAAAATAAGAACAAAGAAAAACAAACATAAACAACAACAAAACAAAACAAAAGAAAACACCCAACACCACCGAAACATGAGTAGTCGACATGCACCAAAGAGGAGAAAGATAGAAACGACGAGGGGAAAGGGGGGGGGGGGGGGGGGAAACATCAGCCAGCTACCGATCTTGCATTTGCATGGTCACTTTCGACGGCGCATAAGGAAAAAGGCGATAAGGTGATGCAACAAGAAAACCACCGACGTCAACGCGTCTAGATCATAAATCGTCGATGAGAAGGCGACGAGCGAAACACGAGGCAGAATTAAGGCAACTGTCGAAGGAGGTGGCGGATCAGAGAACCGTTGCCAAAAGAGTCCGATAAAAACACAGGCCAGACGCCAAACCCACTTCTCTTCCACATTCTTGACTTCCTCTCACCAAAACAAAAACCCGAACAAAGCCCCAAGCACTAGAGGAGACAACTCCACAACAAAATAATTGAAGATGGTCGAAAAAATAAACGCCGACAAAAAAAAAAGCAACCAAAAAAAGAAAGGGGAGGGGGTGGCCACCGCTCAAGGCTAAGAGCGGTGCCACCCAAAAGAGGCTTGATTTTAGGGTAAGATAAAGTTGAGAGAACTGGTAAGTTGAAAGAAGAAAGGTTCTTGTATTTAAGGTTTAGTGTTAGAGTTTGGGGTTTATATGTTAAAACTTAAATCCTTAACATATTATCCTAACATTAAATTCTTAAATTCTAACCACAATTCTTAAACATAAACCATAAATTAGATTTATAACTCTTAAAATTATGGCACTTGTGGAAATAAAAAAATTAAATCCATAACCTTTAAAATTTAGGGTTTGATTGTTAAAACCTAAATCTATAATCATAATATTATAAACTCTAAATTCTAACTACAAGTCTATAACCCCTAAATACCAACCATAAATTTTAAAATTAGAACACTTAGCGATTTTTTTTTTGTTTCTAACGCAATTGTATTTAATCCTTGTAATAATTCTCTTACACATAAACATTTTGTCTTTGTATAAACAACGTTAATTCACTAGAAGCAAGTAACGCCATCGGCTAATCCCATATTACAGATTTACAGTGAAAATTTACAGAAACTTTGTGCAGATGAAAAAATAAATACAAAACAGACAAATTATGAATCAAACTCGTTCCTTCTCGTCACTACACAAGGATGATTCTTAGAAGAATCAGATTTGAAAGCAACCCCCATGTCCATACCTTTGGGACGCTTCAAATTAACTTTAGCACCATAGCCGATCAACAACAATGCAACTTCAACATGCCCCGCCTCCATCGCACAATGCAACGGCGTATACCCGTTATCATCAACGGCATTAACCTCGTCGCTGTAGCTGAGCAAAATCCGAACACTCTCGAGTTTACCTTTGAATGCCGCCCTATGTAGAGGCGTCCAACCATTCTGATCCTTCCCATTCACGTTCGCCCCTTCACCTATGCAACTCTTTATCACATTCACATCCCCTACCCTCGCAGCACGGTTCAAAGCATCGCCTAAATGCAACGAATCGTACACGTTGGAACAGTCGTTTTCGACGGCGAGCGCGAAAGCCGTCTTCCCTTGTTTGTTCAATGCGTATTTGGTGTAATTGGATGCCTCTAACAAGCATTCTACAGAGTCCAAATGACCTCCCTTGGCAGCTAAATGAAGTGGGGTGCATCTGTTGATATCTAAAACATCAGGGCTGGCACCTACTGATAAACAAAATCGAATCACTTGGATGTATCCGTGGATTGCAGATATATGGATTGGGGTTTGGCCGCGAAAGTCGACTGAATCGATCGAATCCGTGTTCTTATAAGCTCGAAACAAAGCATCCATCAAATCTACACTGTTTATTGCTGCTGCATAGTGGAAAACATGGTCAATTGAGTTATCAATTTCACAACCAGAGGAAATCAGGACATTGACAACATCAAGATGCCCAGCTTCAACAGCGAAGGAAACCAAGGATCTTCCATTAGAGTCCTTATGATTTACATCTCCACCATGATCGATTAGCGTACGGACCAGATCGGCTTTCCCTGAAACCGCGGCGGATTTGAGTAACACCGAGAGCTGCTTCCCAGAACACCCAGAAATTGCTTTGTTCAAGAAGTGATTGGTATCTGAAATTTGGGTGTTGCTGGAAATGAGATGCTCGATCACGTGAGGACCCAGAAAGAAGATGGGCAAAGTAGCGTCCTTGAATATGTGGGGTCCGGGCTTGGAGAACCGGCGGCGGAGATCGTCGAGGCTGGCTTTCCCCGAAGGAACCATGGAGGTCTTGACGGCGATGGCATCGGTCAAAGGAGGTTGATCGGACGGGTGGGAGAGGATAGTGTAGGATGAAGATGAAAGGGGAGGGATTATGGAGAAAGGCTTGTTGAAAGAGAAGAAACAAGGGTTTTTGGTGGATAGAGAAACGGCAACGGACATGGTGTGCATAAGATTTGTTAAACTGAAAGTTGCGGAGCTCTCTTCACCTTTTACAAACACTAATTCGATTCCCTTCAATTCTGCTTTCACTAATCTGTCCATCCAGTACCTCACTTCCCGGCTTTTTTTCGTTTTGAGATTGGGTTTGTTTGGTTGCCGAGAAAACAAAAATGAAGAGAAAGGAACAGATGCTGATTTCTGGGTTGTTTACTTTAATAAGTTTATTAAGTCATCTGAATGAGCGATTGGTTTTTAATTTTAAAATTGTTGGTTTAGGGTTGAATGGTGCAGACATGGAGCAGGTTATGATTCTTGAGAACGACTCTGAAAATGATAGATTGAAAGCAAGGAAGAGTCTTTGTCTTGTCTTGGCTGCGTTTTTCATTTTAGAATGTTTGATAGGACATAATTTTAGATTCCAACATTTTAAATAGATTAAATTTTAGATTTTTTTTTTTATAAAAGAACCCATTCATTCATAATCAAAAGAACCAATAGAACATGGAACTGGAAGATTATAGAAATCTGAAGAAAGAGCTTGATGCTGAATGGGAGAGCGAGGAAAGGTATTGGCACCAAAGATCTAGAGTGAACTGGTTAAAATGGGGAGACAAAAATACCAAATTCTTCCATGCTACAACCGTACAGCACCGGAGATCTAACTCAATTGTCAAAATTAAGCATTGGAATGGTTCTTGGCTAGAAGACCCGAAGGAGATAGCCACTTATTTGCTTCACCATTTCCAACAGGTGTTCACGAAAGATCCTTCAGTTAACTTTCTTCGGCTCAAAGACTACATCCCCAAGGTAGTTACAAGCGAAATGAACGCGGCTCTGTGTAAGCCGGTTGATGATGAGGAGATAAAAAAGGCAGTGTTTGAGATGGGAGCAACGAAAGTCCCGGGCCCCGATGGTTTTCCCGGATGTTTCTATCAGACCTTCTGGAATACAGTGAAGGATGATCTAATTGGGATGGTTACAGCTTTCTTCAGGGAGGGCGCCTTGGACCCCACAATAAACAAAACCAACATTGTGCTTATTCCTAAGAAGGCTAGCCCCACAGAAGTGTCCCACTTAAGACCAATCAGTTTATGTAATTTCTCCTTAAAAGTGATTACCAAAATTCTAGCAACAAGACTGAAGATCTTTCTCCCGGATATCATTCCGCAACACCAATCTGCGTTTGTGAAAGGCAGGTCTATTCACGACAACATCATTCTAGCAAACGAGGCTTTCCACGCGATAAAGCGGACTAGAAAAGGAGAAAAGGGTTTCATGGCACTTAAGATTGATTTGGAAAAAGCTTATGACAAAGTGGACTGGAACCTTCTTCAGTTTGTGATGAAGGAAATGGGGTTTGATGACTGGTGGATTAACAGAGTGATGAGCTGTGTGTCGTCAGTTTCCTTTTCCCTGGTGGTTAACGGTGAACGCAAGGGAGAATTTAAAGCAGAAAGAGGTCTGAGACAGGGAGGTCCGCTTTCTCCCTTTCTATTCACTTTCATATCAAGCGCCCTCTCTTGGATTATTGAAAAAGAAATAGAAATGGATCTTTTTGCTGGACTGAGAATTAAAAGGAGGTGCCCCATTCTGAGTCATCTCCTGTTCGCGGATGACTGCCTTGTCTTCACAGAGGCAAATGAGAAAAACTGTACAGGGATACTACAGATCCTTCAGCTTTTCCAATCGTCCACAGGTCAGACGGTTAGCCACATGAAATCCTCTGTTTTTTCTCACCAAATGTTAGCAACAGTCTCAAATCTCATCTTCATAAATTCCTGGGCTTCAAGGCAATGGAGGAAGACTCAAAATACCTTGGACTCCCCTCCTTCTGGGGTCGAAGCAAAAAAGAAGCTCTGACCTTCATTCGAGAACGTGTTCTAAATCGGCTTAGAGGATGGAAAACCAAATTCTTGACTAGTGCTGGGAAAGAAATACTCATCAAAGCAGTTGCTCAGGCTATTCCCACCTACGTTATGCAGTGTTTTCTTCTTCCGGTCACTTTCTGTGATGAGATAAGCTCCATTGTGGCCAGATTTTGGTGGAACAATTGTGCAGAGAAGGAAAAAGGCATCCACTGGATTAATTGGAAGGATCTTTGTAAGCCCAAAGAACAAGGGGGAATGAGGTTCCGAAATCTCAGATTGTTCAATAAAGCTCTTGTCTCTAAGATTACCTGGAAGGTGATAAGGAATCCAGAATCCCTGTTATCTCAGGTTCTTCGAGGTATCTACTTCCCAAATGGAAACATTTTCGAGACTCCTTATTGTTCTAATCCTTCGTGGGTATGGTCCGGAATAAGGGAAGGGATCAAGATAATCAAGAAAGGCTCACTCTGGAGAGTAGGTAATGGCAAAAACATCTCAACCTGGTTTGACAACTGGATTCCGAAGGCCTAGGGATTTAGACTTGCGACTCAGCCGCCGCAGGGCTTCCCCGCCCCTTCTGTTAGCTCTCTCATATGCTCTGACTGGACTTGGAACGAAGAGAAAATTTATGAGCTTTGTTCTCCAACCGAAGCGAAGGCGATCTTGTCAATCCCGATTGGAGGTCCAAATGTCCAGGATGTTCTCATATGGGCCGGCAATAAAAATGGTGAGTATTTAGCTAAGTCGGGATATCGTTTCATGGAGGAGGACTCTCAGGATAACCTTAATCCATCTTCTAGTGAAGGCACCTTGTCGAAAAAGGAGTTATGGAACTCAATCTGGAAACTAAGTGTCCCCTCTAAGATTCGCTCCTTTTTATGGAGGCTCTGCCACAATATTGTCCCCACAAAGAGTTCATTGAGAGCCCGTCTTTATGAAATTTTAAGGTTCCGGACGCCTTTCCCCATTGTGATTGCCCAGGGGAAACGACAGAGCATTTGCTGTTCTTCTGCCCTTTCGCTCAAGAAATCTGGAAAGCCTCGGGCTTTAACTACTCCCCTGCCGCAATTGGCTTTCCCGGCTTCCCCAAATGGTGGTGTATGGTCTTTCAAGATCGAAATCTTGGTCTAGCTGGCGAAGGGTGTGCTCACTTGGCCTTCATCCTCTGGAACATTTGGAAAGCAAGAAACGCATTGGTATTCGAAGGGAGAAAAGACTCCCCTTGGGATGTTTGGTTAAAAGCTGACAGAGATTTCATGGAATTCCAACTCGCAAACAAGTCAGACTCCTCCGAGAGGTCTGAAGATGTAACGAAGAATCCCAAGTGGATACCTCCGCCCCCAGGCGTTATAAAAATCAACTGCGACGCCGCTTTTGACCAAGTTACAGGGAAAGCTTCTATCGCAGCTGTTTTCTGTAATTGTTCGAGTTCTTGTCTACTCGGGGTATCTGCTCCTTGCTGGGCTCCGTCCGTTGCAGCAGCAGAAGCCTATGCAATCAAACTTGGGCTATCGATTGCCAACATTAAAGCTTTTACAAATGTCATCATCGAGGCAGACAATAAAGCTGTTATTAATAGGCTGCGCACTGGAGAGTGTTCAGATTGGGTCACTTCAGCCATTGAAGAAAATATTAAGGGATCGGCCAAATTGTTTGAGTCTTGTTGCTTTTCTTTTGTGTGTCGATCTTGTAATCAGGCAGCTGACTGGCTTGCCAAATTCGAGAAGACTGAACATGACCAAGTTGTTTGGAACCCTGTAGTCTTCCCCTCTCAACTGTTGTTCTCCTAATTTGCTATGATATGAAAGTTCTCTTGATCAAAAAAAGTCTTGGCTGCGTTTTTCATTTTAGAATGTTTGATAGGACATAATTTTAGATTCCAACATTTTAAATAGATTAAATTTTAGATTTTTTTTGATAAAAGAACCCATTCATTCATAATCAAAAGAACCAATAGAATTCCTAAAAAAAGAACCAATAGAAAAATAGAGACAGTAAGTCAAAATCGTGATTAACTGAACATATTTTTCAATCAACAGAGGGTAGGTCAAACCACATCGAAGTTAAAAAAAGAAAACATATGAAATCAGTAAGTAGAAATAACAGGAACAACCTAAGCTAAAAGAGGAAACATAACAGAACGAAAGAGGAAGATGACAAAAGGCATAAGTCGGTCCACCATTATTAATGAAAAACTTAATCCTATCGCCGTTTCAAGAGCTTCAAGGTCAGAGGTAAACTTTCCTAGAAAGGGTCCTAATCACCAGTCGGTCGAAGGAAAAACCATCGATGATAAGCAAAGGATGAGACTCAACCAAACAAAAAAAAATCAACATAATCAATGGTAGCATGGAAATCGGACTTCAGAAAGATCAGATCCAAAACAATTTCGGACAAAAACAAAACAAAGCTGGGTTCTGTGGGGAAAAGCCCACAACATAACCACTTAAGATCATCCCCAACATCATAGGTGGTAAGATGGAGGAGGATTCATAAATCGTGAGGATGACACTTATATGTGTCATCTTCATCAGGACCAGTGGCTTCAGCAACATTCAACCCAAAAAATGAGCTGGGATCATGTTTGATATCAATCAGGTTAAGAGTTAGAGTCGTTTGCAAAACATGTATAGATGTGACATTGTTTCCATAGGGATCCTCACCTAACTCAAAAGACCAACCTCGTCAAAGAGTATTCTTTTAATCTTCATTTCTTGTTTATTTTTGGCAGCCTATTTGATCAGGCTAAAACGCTTAGTTTCGAAGTGTTTATCCTTAAATTTCAGTTTCAGGTTTTTAATGATGGATGAGTTCTTAGATGAACTACTATTGAAGAACAGGTTGAGAGCCTCCTCATTAGCGATCATACAAAATCTTTGACTACACCAATTTTTTGGGTAGGATTCGTAGACAACTTCAAAATTTTGTTGAAGGATGTTTCTTTTTTTACCTGCTAGAAGTTCAGAATCTCCACCAGTTTGTCTATTTCTTTTGTTCAAGTTAAAAATTTCCATTGAAGCTTGAGAAAGCAAGATCAGAATCCCTGTTATTTACACAATCTATTAATTTAGTCTTATTTTAACTTAATAAAATAAATTAATTATTTAATTAGGTGATGACACATGTTACCATGTGATTGGAGGATTTATTTATTTTCTCCTCTAATCATGTGATGACACGTGTCACCTAATTAGAAAAATAAAAATGGGAACAAGTAAGCTAAGCTTGGGAGGATTCAAACCTAGGTCCTCCTTATGTAAAACAAGCATGCTTTCTACTATGCTAGGCCTGGTTTTGTGATATGTAATACAAAATATATTATATGTGCTAATTAGTATTTAATAGTGCTAGGAAAAATAAAAACAAAGAAACTAGCCTTAAGAAGATTCAAACCCAAGTACTCTAGGTGTAAAATACACATGTATACCATTGGGCTAAGCCCAAATTTCTAATATGTAATACAAAATATACTATATGTGTTAATTAGTTGTTAATCCCAAGAAAAAAAAGTAAATGTAGTTTTAAGGGACTCGAACATAACACATTTATGATACATAAAAACATCTAACCTAATTAAATAAATTTAATAAATAAACTTAACAAAATTTTATATATATTTTAAATTATAGTTAGTGCACGATTTAAAATCAAAATTTTAAAATTATATTAAATTTATTATTAAATATACTATATATTCGTGAGTTTAGATTCACTAAATGAATTTAATATGATTTTTAATTTTTATATTAAAAAACAGTAAAAATTTATATTTTATAAAAATATTAAAAATTAAATTTAATATAATAATACTGATTTTTTATATTAAAAAACGATGATTTTAAAAAGTATATTTAATAATGAATTTAATATAATTTTGGGTAATCTTCACTAGTGGTCCCTTTTATTTGGGGTTTGTTCTATTTTCGTCACCCGAATTTAAAAAAGATAATTCTCGTCACTTACGTTTTGAATTGTGTTCATTTTGGTTCTTTAGCCGTTAAACTTCGTTAACAAAAAAATAATTTCTAATTTAACTTCCAAAATTTTAAAACTTTATTTTCACCATCTTCTCCAAAACTCAGGAGCAATAAAACCAGTTTCAAACCTGCTAAAAGTTTTGGGGTTCAGATGGTGCACATAGGGAATCTCCCATGGCTCGATATTAGGTTCCGGACACGGCTTTTGGATCACTCCAATGTTTAAGAATTCAGATGTGCTGCTGGTGCTTATTTGCTTCAAACAAATCGAGCATATATACACACCACAAACCATTACAAACAACAATGCGACCATCCTCAACACCAACGAAGACTTCTTTAACAACTTTAGGATGAAAGAATCCTAAAATCTAATGAATTACCTAATATTAAAAAATAAAGAAAACAGAGCATTTCATCAGATGAAGCACTTCGAAAGATATGGTCTGGGTATTGCTATAACACTAAACTCCGATCCAATTCAGCTAGAAAATCTCAGCTGTGTGTTGAATACTACATTTATATTTACTAGTTTAATCACGTTTAACGAAAAAAAAAACATATCAACATTGAAACTACAATAATAGAACAGAACACGCATCTTTCAGAAAAATGAAATCTGGGTGTTGCTTCAATCTTAATCAAGTGATAAAAAGGAAACAAATCCACCCTAAAATCATGTGTGGTTTAATACTTCCGTTTTACAAAAAAAACCAAATGAAGTATCTTCCACATGACACTCTAAAATATATATATATATATATATATATATATATATATAAAACTTTCAATCTCACACTATACGACGATAATGAAACCGACTAAATATACTAAAAGGGGGGAGATACTAACCTTGTTGAAGGAACACAGATCGTCGGCCATGGCTCTAAAGCTCAAAAAGTAAAGCAATGAAAAGGCATTGGTAGCTAAATCTTCTAAGGAGTTTTTTTAATGAAATCTCAATTTTTTATTAATAAAATGGATGAAAATGAACAAAGAGAAAGAGATAGAGGAAGAGAAGGTTAATTTTCGTGAAGATCAAAATGATTAGGCTCCTCTCTCCCTAAAGATCATTGGCGTTGAAGGAGCACACACCCGTTCCTCTATTTTTTTTTGCCTTTTCTTCACAATCTTTTTTTAATATTCTTTAATTAATTTTTTAGATTAATATTAGGAAAACCAAACTTTACAATCACTTGTCTAAATACAAGAAGTTTAACGTTTGGGGTGGAGGAGAGTGGTAGAACATGGCGATGGAAAGAAGGTCGGAATCGGGTGGTGGGTGGAGAAATAAAATTTTTAAGTTTTTGGGGAAGATGGTAAAAAATAAAATTTTGAAAGTTTGGGGGTTAAATTAAAAATTATTATTTTAATTAACGGAGGTTAACGACCAAGGGACCAAAATAGACACGATTCAAAACGTAAGTGACAAGAATGATTTTTTTGAATTCGGGTGACCAAAATAGAACAAACCCCAAACAAAAGGGACCACATGTGAAGATTACCCTATAATTTTAAAATTTTGATTTTAAATCGTGCACTAACTATAATTTAAAATATATACAAAATTTTGTTAAGTTTAATTATTAGATTTATTTAATTGGGTTAGACGTTTTTATGCATCATAAGTATGTTATGTTCGAGTCCCCTAAAACTACATTTACTTCTTTTTTTCTGGCATTAACAACTAATTAACACATATAATATGTTTTGTATTACATAATAAAAATTCGAGCTTAGCCCAATGATATATTTGCGTGTTTTACACTTAGAGTACTTGGGTTTGAATCCTCTTGGGGCCAATTTACTTGTTTTCATTTTTTTCTTGCACCATTAAATATTAATTAGCACATATAATATATTTTGTATTGTCCACCACAAAATTAGGCTTAACCTAGTGGTAAGCATGGCTGTTTTACACAAGGAGGATATGGGTTTGAATCCTCCCAAGGCTAGCTTCTTTGTTTGCATTTTTATTTCTCTAATCAGGTGACCTGTGTCATCATCTGATTGGAGGAGAAAATAAATATATTAAATTAGATAAAAATAAATAAAGTCCTCTAATCACTCACCACCTAATTAAATAAATAATTTATTTTATTAAATTACAATTAGAACAAAATTGATAAATTATCTAAATAATAGAGACTAAATGTGTAATTGTACCATTTTATTTAACAGCCATGTCATTCTTTCTGTTAGTTTTTAACGGTTGGTGGCCTGACTAGAACCAATTAAATAATTTAGTGGTATATTTGCTAAAATTAAAACTATAATGATCATTTCGACAGCAACTTCATAATTAGGTGGTCATATATGTAGTTTACCCTTAATTTTTCTCTTTTTTTGTTGTTCTCTCTCTCTCTCTCTCTCTCTCTCTCTCTCTCTCTCTCTCTCTCTCTCTCTCTCTCTCTCTCTCTCTCTCTCTCTCTCTCTCTCTCTCTCTCTCTCTCTTCTTCATTTTTTCAACCTTGGTGTATCGTATCATCTTTGATCAGCTCATTTGAAACCTCCTTTCATGCACGGTGTTTGTAGCCCTAATCGAACTCTTTTTTGCGAGGAGAATGCTTGGTTAGCATACGAAAAAGTTATTTTTCACACCGCATTCCTCCCCTTCTTGTGTTGTTCTTTGTGAATTTTTATAGTATGGTTACTCTATTTGCAAGTATCCTGGCTTTTCGACGTTGCTTTTTTTTACAACTTTTTTGGTGGTTACCTGTTTTTATAGCGGCGAATCTACTGTTTTGAAGTCATGCTCCTCCTTACCTGTATTTGTCGTTTTAGTCAATTCGACCCCTCAAATTACTCGTCAAAATTTTTCGACCATCGAGACCAACTCCTTTGGCGGATCATTATTTTGGTCTGAACGTTCGACTTCACATGTTGCTGTTGTTGGTTGCCGTCGCATGCTCTCATTGTTCTCAGGCTAAGGTTTTAGGAGCTCTTTAGTCTTTGGACTTTTTATCTTTGTTTTAGGTTTATGTTTCCTCTCTTTCTCCCGAGTGTAACCCCCTCGTCCTGGTCTGGTCGGATGACCGATCCGAGTGGGCCACACGGGGAAAACCAAAACGAAACCCGTTAAGGCTTCCCATCGGTTAACGACCCAGAAAAGTTCCTTTTTATTTATCTTGTCTATAGGCATAATTAAATCCTATGTAGGACACAGCAGCGGAAAATACAAACAATGCAACATACTCCGACCAACCAAAACATTAAACAGCTCATTTTAGTCCTTTACAGCAGGCCGTTTCGAAACGCCATTAGGGTGTTCCGAAACACATTGACTTAGTCAACAGGCCAGGGTCAACCATAGGGTGACCGTTTCGAAACAGGGGTGACCCGTATCGAAACGACCCTGACGGTCAATTTCTCGTGGTCAACGAGATTTGACCGTTTCAAAACATCAAAGGCCCGTTTTGGAACGCCTTTATCTCGTCAATTTCTCAGAATTCCAGTAGC
Source organism: Hibiscus tridactylites (assembly GCA_958450335.1). Classification (NCBI taxonomy): domain Eukaryota; kingdom Viridiplantae; phylum Streptophyta; class Magnoliopsida; order Malvales; family Malvaceae; genus Hibiscus; species Hibiscus tridactylites. The sequence goes on from OY288290.1 coordinate 48,488,168, forward strand.
AAAAATGTTCCGAAACGACCCCCATCCGTTTCGAAACGGCAGGCCATTTGCAAAGGGACCGTATCGGAACAGGGTGACCCGTTCCGAAACGCCCCCTGTCTGCAGACTCGTTTTGGCTGTTTTGAGGCACAAGGGTGCCCCAAAACACCACAAAAACACCCTACAACACCATAACAATTAAACTTAAGGCAACCCAACTATATTAGCATGCTCCAACAAGATTTAGATGAGTCTAAACGCTAAGGTAAGACTTCACAAACCATGCATTCATACACAACATTCAAACATAAAGACAACCTTTAAGGGACATGGCTAACATTCAAAATGAGCAATTTAGGCATGAGTTACAATTCAACATGGCAACACCAACCATACAAAAGCAAGATATCAAGGAGTCTAAACAAGCTCCTAAACAACTAACAACTATCCATCAAAACAACACATGTCCCATTGCTCAAACTATTACATGTTCAACATTTAAAAGTCATACTTGATGTACTCAAGTCAACAACCACACTTGGAGGCCCTCCACTTGCTCGAGCAACCCGCGAACTAAGGATCTGCAATGTTGAACAAAGAGAGCGTAAGCAATGATGCTTAGTGAGGGTAAGCTCTAAAAACAAACCTCAACATTGCAGGGTCCGAGCACGATCTAGCCAAGGCATTACACAATTATACCAAGGATCCATAAGAGCCACAAATAAAGATGCATGAGAAATATACAATATAAATGCCATGATCATAAGTTCAACTCCACAATACATGTAATCACATACAAGTATCCATTAAATGATTTTAAACCTCAACACATTGATATACTTATCAAACAACATTGGCACCTAGCTATGACCCGAATACGCGGATAGACGCGTTGGAACTCACATCCAACAACCTCATTACCTCACGGTGGGATTACACTTATCACCGGTCTCGCGGAGGGGATTCCACTCATCCTCACGCCCCGTCGATGGGACTCCACTCATCACCGACCATATTTAAATACAATTTCCGGGCGAACCCGTACTCCTCCTTGGTGACTCAAAGCCACCAAGGCCACGCGCGACTTTTGACTCATGTGTACACACTAACATCCTAATGATCGATCATTTGTATTCAAGTATACTAGTGCCAACATTTACTCGTTTCACATTACTCATTTCAATCAATCCCGTGCTTAGCACGTACTCACCAACAACCATCATCATGCATGTATCAAGCATCACAAGTCATATCTCATCTCACACGTATAATACAATATACATAAGCATTCATATCACATTTCACACGAGACATACACAACCACATAATTGAGTTCATCCAAAGGCTCTAGATCAAGCTTAGGATTAGGCTACCACCCTAATCCTAACTCTAGGTGGGTCTACCAAGCCCAACCTAGTCCATATACTCGAACCAACCATTTTAAATCCATTTAAAACAATTAACCACTCACCTAAGCTTCCAAGCTCAAAGACCAAGCAAGCAACCACCTTCAAATTCCCGGATTTACTTCCGATGCTTCACCGATGCCCAAACTCGATTCTAATCAATCCCAAACACAAACAAAACATCCACAATCAAAAGCTCATCATCGGAACTAACCCGGAATAACATTTTCAAGCATTCAACACCCAAAACAAGTCCAAAACAGAATTTTCGAGCTGCCCCTAAAACCCACTGAAATCTTCCATTTCAAGCATCCAAACAACCATCAAATACACCTAAAGTGACCCTCATATATCATACTACCAACAGCCCCCAAAATCCAACATTAAACAACCCCAAAACCCACTTTAAAACCCTCCAAAAACCCCCTTGAAACCCAATTCCGAAAATTTCCCAAAATCATTTAAAATTCACATATGATATACCATTTGACTTCTATATACCATAACTAAGCATATTAAATCAAAATATTTGGTTTTACAACACAAAGCTTTCATCTTTAATCCAAACTTTCCAAAATGACATTTTCTAAAACTTTCATGGAAATGAAAATAAAGAGTACTTTTATGAAGAGGAAGATGAGGGGAAGTCAAAAATGCCATTACCTTTTAATTTGGGGTTGAAATGAGTGAGAAATGGGATGGAATAGTGGCTTGGTAGAGAGCTCTTCCCTTTCCCGTTAGTGAAGAAGAGAGTGAATAGGAGAAATGGGTGTTTTATGGTATAAAGGGGATTTAAATTAGAAAATGGGTAAATTACAAAAAGGCCATTAATGAATGGCTATTCCCTTATTTTTAGAATGGCTCTTCACTATTAAAATTAAATCAATTTGGTCCCACTTCAATGTTTATTTTGAAACCCGGAATTTTAAAAGAATCATTTTAATTATAAAATCGAGCCTAAATTAATATTAAAATATTATTTTTACCTAACCCCTAAACCCGGGTGTTACACCGAGTCTATGTTTGAGCTCGTCTGACTATATGTTCTTTAAAATGTTTTTAATTGAATAAGTGTTTTTTGATTTGGTAACTACACATAAGACCACTAAACTATGGGTTTGGTGTCAAAATGACCACTATATTATTTTTTCGGCAAGTGCACCACACAACTATTTAAATGGTTCAATTTTAGCCACACGCTGTTACAAAAAATGAAAAAGTTGACGGAACTGTTAAAAAAATTAGTATGATTACACATTTGGTCCTCTATATTTATACAATATATCAATTTAGTCCTAATTTTAATCTAATAAAATAAATTAATTATTCAATAAGATAGTGACACGTGTCACCACCTTATTGAAAGTCTTTAATTATTTTTATTTAATTTATTTAATTAATTTTCCACCTCCAATTGGGTGTGACACGTTAGAAAAATGATAACATAAAGATTACTTCTAAGAGGAATTGAACCTAAGACCTAGGAATGCAAGGGCCAGGTGCTTGCCATTAGGCTAAGCACTTTTTTATGCTATGAGATACAACCTTTGATATATATTTAAATAGTATTAGTGCCTAGAAAAATTGAAGAAGAAGAAATGATGTTGAGTGGATTCAAACCTAGAACATTAGAATAGAAACCACACATGCTTACCACTAAGCCAACCCTATTTTTATAATATAAAACCCAACATTTAATATATGTCATATATAGATTTTAATGCTCTAAAAAAGAAAGAAAATGTGGTTTTAGAAAATTCGAACATGACATACGTGTATAAACATCTAACCTAATTAAATAAACCTAATAATTAAATTAAAGTTAACAATATTTTATATATTTTTTAATTATAATTCGTGCACTATTTAAAATAAAAGATTTAAAACTATATGAAATTCATTTTGAATTATGTTCGTGGGTTTGGATTCCCTAAATAAATTTACTATAATTTTAATTTTTAATATAATTATATATAATAATTTAATTAGTTTTTTTAAAAAATAAAATTATTAAATTGATTTTTTAACTTAATTAATATTTTTAAAATCAATTTAAAATTTTAATTATATATAATAATTTTTAACTTAATTAAATTATTAAATTGATTTTTAACTTAATTATATATAATAATTTTAAAAATATTAATTAAGTTAAAAAATCAATTTAATAATTTTAATTAAGTTAAAAAATCAATTTAAAAATATTAGTTAAAGTTAAAAAATCAATTTAATAATTTTAATTAAAAAAACTAATTAAATTATTATATATAAGTATATTAAAAAATTAAAATTATAGTAAATTTATTTAGGGAATCCAAACCCACGAACATAATTTAAAATAAATTTCATATAGTTTTAAATCTTTTATTTTAAATAGTGCACGAACTATAATTTAAAAAATATATAAAATATTGTTAACTTTAATTAATTATTAGGTTTATTTAATTAGGTTAGATCTGTGTACACATATGTCATGTTCTAATTTCCTAAAATCACATTTTCTTTTTTTTTCCGAGCATTAAAATTCATATATGACATATATTAAATGTTGGGTTTTAAATCATAAAAATAGAGTTGGCTTAGTGGTAAGCATGTGTGGTTTCCACTATAATTTTCCAGGTTTGGATCCACTCAACATCATTTCCTCTTCTTCAATTTTTCTGGGCACTAAACTATTTAAATATACATCGAAGATTGTATCTCATAGCACAAAAAAGTGCTTGGCCTAATGGCAAGCACCTGCCCCTTGCATTCCAAGGTCTTAGGTTCGATTCCCCTTGGAAGTAATCTATATGTTAACATTATGTGTCACACCCAATTGGAGGTGGAAAATTAATTAAATTGAATAAAAATATTCAAAGACTTCCAATAAGGTGGTGACACGTGTTACCATCTTATTGAATAATTAATTTATTTTATTAGATTAAAATTAGGACTAAATTGATATATTGTATAAATATAGAGGACCAAATGTGTAATTATACTAATTTTTAAACAGTTCTATCAACTGTTTTTTGTAACGGTGTGTGACTAAAATAGAACCATTTAAATAGTTGTGTGGTGCATTTGCTGAAAAAAATAATATAGTGATCATTTTGACACCAAACCCATAGTTCAGTGGTCATCTGTGTAGTTTACCCTTTCTGATTTTATCAAATGTAAAAAAGAGGAGAATTGGGATAATTTCTATAAATACCTATCTTTTATATTATTTTATTATCCCTTTTATTTTTTGTAAAAATAAAAAATTATATATTTTTATTTGTTCGAATTGCTTGGAATACCTTGATGTTGTATGAAAATTTTGGTAAAAACAGTAGGCAAGAAAGATGCATGATGAATGAATTAATGATTTTTAACATTTAGAAAAGGGGTTTAATTACGTTTCAAACAGCGTGTTAATGTACTGCTGTTAAGGGTTGTTGTGCTTGGTTTTAAATTAGATTAGGGGCTGCAAATTTGTGTAATATATTGCTCTTGGGGGCTGCTATGTTGGTTTTAAATTAAATTAAGGAATTTAGTACCTTGTAATCCTATTAGGTAATTTGATAAATGTCATGTATAGATCAACCCTTTTCGTGGAGTCCTCTTCAAACTAGTCTACGAGTGGTAATAGGAAATGCCCCGTAACTTTGGGGTTATGGTCCGTATCATCATGGTTTGTTAATATTTACATAGGATGAGTCTACCACGTGCGACGAACATCGATTAACACCACTAATGATGAACATCGATGAACACCATTAAATTAATTAATAAAGATTTAAAACTTCAAGGACCTATCATACAATTAATAATTATTTTAAAAAATTCAATTAAATTATTTTATATATATATTAAAATTTTATTTTTTAATAAGGGTAAACTGTATATGTAGTACATCACTTATTTTCGTATTTCTATTGAACCCTCATTATTTAAATATTATTTCAATTTGACTCTATTCTTTATAAAAAATAATTTAACCCTCAACCTAAAACCCTAAACTATTAAACCTTAAACCCTTAAACTCTTAAACATATACCCTAAATCATATATCATTAAAAATAATTTCACCATCATCGATTCAATTCAATTCAATGAATCGTTGAATTCTCCTAAAAAAATTAATTAAATTATTTTTTATATATATCAAAATTAATTAAACATGCGTTGTACATTTTGATGTTTCTATCTTGTGGTTGTTTTTGATAGTTTGTTTGTGCTGGAGTTATTTATATTAACAATGGAAAACAAAGATGATGAGGTGAAGAAATCACAAGTCGTGGAGGCCAAGGCAAGAAATATCAGCCACAACGTGCGGTGTACAGAGTGTGGGAGTCAGTACATTGAGGATTCACAAGCTGATATTGCAATTCTCCTTAGAAAGGTATTCTCTTCCAAATGGTCTCGTAAAAATTCGTGTTATTTCTGTCAGAACAAGTAAACAGATGAATTCAGTGATTGTTAACAAATTTTCACGGTTATAGTTTCATTAAACAAAGAAAATAATACTTCATTTCTTGTTCAAATTTAACACTTTGTTCTGTTTCAAACCTCTTATTTTCAGTTGTTTGTGTGCTTGGTTTTTTGGGTCGAAATCAAGATATTCACCGCCGGTAGCAGCGACCAGGGTTTTAAATCGTGGTCGTGATCGCGGTCGCGGCGTTATATCGCGGTTTTGGGCAAAAGTGGCTGAATTGTGGTGATCGCAGACCATTTTTTACCCCAATCACAGTTTCGGATGGCGGCGTAACCGCTATATCGCGGCCAATATCACGGTCGCGGTCCGCTGTTTAAATCCCTGGCAGCGACTAATCCCACTTCCCCTAATTTGTTAACCTCCAATAAGACAAATTCTTGGTGTGTTCTAATGAACTTACATATGTTTCTATATGTCTAAAACTCGCATCGTTGGATCGACCATCCCTTTATGCTGAATAATTAATAATATGAAATCCATTTGTTAATTCTCTCTTCTGAAGATATCGTTATTTTATAAGAAAAATAGAGAAAAAAATTATTGCTGCATTGTTTTTGTTTGTCTAAACTTTTATGGTTATCTTTAGCAACTTTGCAAATGAGAAAGTTCTGACCTTTACATTTGTTATTGCAGTCAATCCGCAATGAGATTTGATCCGAAAAGAGCGACAAAGAGATTTATAAAAAGCTTGAAGAAGATTATGGAGAGACAATGCTTTATGCCCATAAGTTCGACCTGCAGACTGCTGGCTTGTGGCTATCACCGGTCGGTTTAAGATCTTAGGACCATCAGATGTTAATTGAATAATTGTATGTTTATGTCTTTCGTATTTAAACTAAAATAAAATGTTTCCGCGTTCAGCTTCTTGTTGCAGGTGCTGCTGCAGGGGTCTGGGTTACAAAAAGCACAGACAAAAGACAAATGTTCACATCATGGCCTTGAACCTTGTTAGAGGTGTTCCATTGACAGCAAAGGAGAAAGAAACTATGTTAGACCTCTTCACAACTCCTCCTCCACAAGGAGCCACTCCTTCTTCCTTATGAAATCGGTGGTGAGGTCGATGATGTTATTCAATTTTCTATCTTCGTTAATTATGATAAAAAATAATTTAATTAAATTTTGATATATATAAAAAATAATTCAATTCAATTAATTATGATTAATTGTGATGGCCTCTTCATCTCAAATAAGATGATAGTGTTAATTCTAGGAGATTCGAGTTTAATTAATTTTAATATATATAAAAAATAATTTAATTAATTTTTTAGGAGAATTCAACGATTCATTGAATTGAATTGAATCGATGATGGTGAAATTATTTTTAATGGTATATGGTTTAGGGTATATGTTTAAGAGTTTAAGGGTTTAAGGTTTAATAGTTTAGGGTTTTAGGTTGAGGGTTAAATTATTTTTTTATAAAGAATATGGTTAAATTGAAATAATATTTAAATAATGAGTGTTCAATAGAAATACGGAAATAAGTGAAGTACTAAATATATAGTTTACCCTTATTAAAAAAGTAAAATTTTAATATAAATAAAAATAATTTAATTAAATTTTTAAAATAATTATTAATTGTATGATGGGTCCTTGAAATTTTAAATATTTATTAATTAATTTAATGGTGTTCATCATTAGTGGTGTTCATCGATGTTCGTCGCACGTTGTAGAATTTTCCTATTTACATATGAAATATAATCTTTTATTAGATATGGTAATTCGATGCATAGAGCTCACCAGAACTGGTCCTCAAATCTTGGAGCCCGAGGCAAATTGAAAAATTAGGCCCTAATAATTAGTTTAAAAAATTAAATTTTAAAAGTAGACTCCTAATAATAAATATTTAAAAGATAATTTTAAGAGTAAGCCCTAAAATAATTTTAAAAAATTTTAATTTTAAGAGTATGCCCCTAATAACAAATGTTGAGAAAAAAATGAGTCTCTAATAACAAGCATTGAAAAAATTGGAGCCCTAATAACAAGTATTGAAAAATTGTGTAACCCCCTCGTCCCGGTCTGGTCGGATGACCGATCCGAGTGGGCCACACGGGGAAAACCGAAACGAAACCCGTTAAGGTTCCTCATCGGTTAACGACCCAGAAAAATTCCTTTTTACTTTATCTTGTCTATAGGCATATTTAAATCCTAGGTGAAGCACATCAGCGGAAAATACAAACAATGTAACATATTCCGATCAACCAAAACATTAAACAGCTCATTTTAGTCCTTTACAGCAGGCCGTTTCGAAACGCCCTTGGGGTGTTTCGATACGCCTTGACTTAGTCAACAGGCCAGGGTCAACCACAGGGTGACCGTTTCGAAACAGGGGTGACCCGTATCGAAACGACCCTAACGGTCAATTTCTCGTGGTCAACGATATTTGACCGTTTCGAAACATCAAAGGCCCGTTTCAGAACGCCTTTATCTCGCAAATGTCTCAGAATTACAGTAGCAAAAATGTTCCGAAACGACCCCCATCCGTTTCGAAACGGCAGGCCAAATGCAAAGGGACCGTACCGAAACAGGGTGGCCCGTTCCGAAACGCCCCCTGCCTGCAGACTCGTTTTGGCTGTTTTAAGGCACAAGGGTGCCCCAAAACACCACCAAAACACCCTTCAACATTAAAACACATAAACCTAAGGCAACCCAACTATATTAGCATGCTTTAACAAGATTAGGACGAGTTTAAACACTAAGGCAAGACATCACAAGTCATGCATTCATACAACATCATTCAAACATAAAGGCAACCTCTAAGGCACATGGCTAACATTCAAAATAAGCAATTTAGGCATGAGTTACAATTCAACATGGCAACACCAACCATACGAAAGCAAGATATCAAGGAGTCTAAACAAACTCCTAAACAACTAGCAACTATCCATCAAAACAACACATGTCCCATTGCTCAAACTATTACATGTTCAACATTAAAACTCATACTTGAAGTACTCAAGGCTAACAACCACACTTGGAGGCCCTCCGCTTGCTCGAGCAACCCGTGAACTAAGGATCTGCAATGTTGAACAAAGAGAGCGTAAGCAATGATGCTTAGTGAGGGTAAGCTCTAAAAACAAACCTCAACATTGCAGGGTCTGAGCACGATCTAGCCAAGGCATTACACAATTATACCAAGGATCCACAAGAGCCACAAGATAAAGATGCATGAGCAATATACAATATAAATGCCATGATCATAAGCTCAACTCCACAATACATGTAATCACATTTAATATCCAATTTAAAGTTCATATATCTCAACACATTGATACACATATCAAACAACATTGGCACCTAGCTATGACCCGAATACGCGGATAGACACGTTGGATCTCACATCCAACAACCACATTACCTCACGGTGGGATTTCACTCATCACCGGTCTCGCGGAGGGGATTCCACTCATCCTCACACCCCGTCAATGGGATTCGACTCATCACCGACCATATTTAAATATAATTTCCGGGCGAACCCGTACTCCTCCTTGGTGACTCAACGCCACCAAGGCCACGCGCGACTTTTGACTCATGTGTACACACTAACATCCTAATGATCGATCATTTGTATTCAAGTATACTAGAGCCAACATTTACTCATTTCACATTACTCATTTCAATCAATTCCGTGCTTAGCACGTACTTACCAACAACCATCATCAAGCATGTCTCAAGCATCACAAGTCATATCTCATCTCACATGTATAATACAATATACATAAGCATTCATATCACATTTCATACGAGACATACACAACCACATAAATGAGTTCATCCAAAGGCTCTAGATCAATCTTAGGATTAGGCTACCACCCCAATCCTAACTCTAGGTGGGTCTACCAAGCCCAACCTAGTCTATATACTCGAACCAACCATTTTAAAACCATTTAAAACAATTAACCACTCACCTAAGCTTCCAAGCTCAAAGACCAAGCAAGCAACCACCTTCAAATTCCCGGATTTACTTCCGATGCTTCACCGATGTCCAAACTCGATTCTAATCAATCTCAAACACAAACAAAACATCCACAATCAATAATTCATCGTTGGAACTAACCCGGAATGCAATTCAACCACAAACTACCATGTTGCAAGCATGAACAATTTCCATTTTCACCAATTCAGATGGCCCCAAGACCATGTCTAAAAACCATGTTTTCAACTTCCATTACATCTACAAACGATCCCAATTCAACCCTTATCCATAGTACTATCAAAAGCCTATCAAAACCCACCTAAAACAACCCCCAAAACTCACCCAAAACCCTAAAAAAACCCCTAGTTTACCCAAATCCGAAAATTGCTCAAAATCATTTGAAATTCACACATGTTATACCATTTGACCTCTATACACCATAACTAAACACATTAAATCAAAACACTTCACTTAACATCATAAAGTTTCTATTTTTAATCCAAACCTTTAAAAATTCCATTTTCTAAAACCTTCACGAAAATGAAAATAAAAGGTACTTTCATGGAGAGGGAGATGAGGGGAAGTTAAAAATGCCATTAACTTTCAATTTGGAGTTGAAATGGGGAAGCTTTTGAATGAAATAGTAGATTGGAGAGGGGAACCCTTTTTCACGTTAGAGAGGAAGAAGGTGAATAGTAGAAGATGGTGAGAAAATGGGTATTTTTAATTGTTTGTTTAAATTTAAAGGCTAAAGGACCACATTGCCCTTAATGAAATGGGATATTCACAAGGGCACACCATCCATTGCTATTTGGGATTAAATTTCAAAACATAGTCAAACATTAAATCAATTAATTTGAAAACGAAACCCAAAATTTTAAAGAATCATTTTGATTATAAAACTGAGCCCAAATAATATTAAAATATTATTTTCACCTAACCCCTAAACCCGGGTGTTACAACTCTCCCCCACTTAAGGAAATTTCGTCCCCGAAATTACCTGGTGGAAACAAATACGGAAACTGCTCAACCATATCTGCTTTCCTCTCCCACGTGGCCTCTTCCACACCTCTATGTCTCCACAACACTTTGACCAACTCTATGGTCTTGCCACGCAACACCTTGCTATCAGAAGCAAGTATCTCAACGAGCTCTTCATTATAGGACAAATCCGGATTTAACTCTATCTCCTCAACAAGCATCACATGAGAAGGATCCGATCTATATCTCCTAAGCATCGACACATGAAAGACATCATGGATCTTTTCTAACTCAGAAGGTAACCTCAAACGATAAGCTACAGGCCCAATCCGCTCAACTATCTCATACGGACCAATGAACCTCAGACTCAACTTGCCCTTCCGGCCAAATCTCATTACCTTCTTCCACGGAGATACTTTCAGAAACACTTTCTCACCCACTGAGTACTCAATTTCTTTCCTCTTCAAATCTGCATATGACTTCTGACAATCGGAAGCTGCTTTTAAACGGTCACAAATCAACTTCACTTTTTCGGTAGTCCCTTTAAGCAAGTCTGGCATAGGTAACAATCTCTGACCTGTCTCAGCCCAACAAATCGGAGTCCTACATCGTCTACCATACAAAGCCTCATAAGGTGCCATCTGAATACTAGACTGATAACTGTTGTTGTAAGCGAACTCAACCAACGGTAAGTGCTTCTCCCAAGAACCCTGGAAGTCAATCACACAACAACGAAGCATATCCTCAAGAATCTGTATCACTCGCTCTAACTGCCCATCGGACTGCGGATGAAAGATGTGCTGAAATGCAACCGGCTACCTAAAGCACTATGCAAGCAACCCCAGAATCTCGAAGTAAATCTAGGATCCCTATCTGAAACAATAGACTTCGGAACCCCATGAAGTCTCACAATCTCACGGATGTACAAGTTTGCCAACTTGTCTAAGGAATCCGTAGTGTTCACTGCTAAGAAGTGAGCACACTTAGTGAACCTATCAACAATCACCCAAACGGAGTTCTTCTTCGAAGGAGACAAGGGCAACCCCGACACAAAATCCATGGTGATCCTCTCCCATTTCCATTCCAGAATCTTCAAAGGCTGTAGCAAACCTGAAGGAACCCGATGTTCTGCCTTCACTCTCTGACAAACCATACAACGGCTCACATACTCGGCTACATCTCGCTTCAAACCAACTCAAAAGTAATCATTCTTCAAATCTCGGTACATTTTGGTACTACCCGGATGCATAGAAAAGGGACTCGAATGTGCTTCACTCAGAATCTGACGTCTCAGCTCAACATCTTCTGGTACAACAATTCTATCTCTAAAGCACAACAGGTTCTCACCACTGAAACTATACTCAGTCGGTCTTCCTTCGGCTATGTCCTGAACATAAGGAACTAAACTCATATCTTGCAACTGCTTCTCTCTAATCAACTGAATCAAATGAGGCTTCACTTGCAACTCGGTGATCAGACCACCATCATCGGACACACTCAATCTAGCAAACATATCTCTCAACTCAACATCCACTTTTCTACTCAAAGCATCAGCTACTACATTTGCTTTACCCGGATGGTACTCAATGGTCAAATCATAATCTTTTAACAACTCTAGCCATCTTCTCTGTCTCAAGTTCAACTCTTTCTGTGTCATCAAGTACTTCAAGCTCTTGTGATCGGTGTAAACAATACACTTCTCACCATACAAGTAATGATGCCAAATCTTCAATGCAAACACAACTGCGGCTAGCTCTATATCATGAGTAGGATAGTTCTTCTCATGAATCTTCAACTGTCTAGAAGCATAAGCAACAACTCTCCTATCTTGCATCAAAACACATCCTAAGCCTACGTAGGAAGCATCACTGTAGATCACAAACTCCTTACCGGAAACAGGTTGTACTAACACTGGAGCATTCGTCAAAGCTTCTTTCAATTTCTCAAAGGCCTTCTGTCTTGCATCCGACCATTCAAACTTGACCCCTTTTTGCAACAATTTAGTCAAAGGAGCAGCTACCCTAGAGAAACAATCAACAAATCTCCTATAGTAACCGGCTAAACCTAGGAAACTCCTAATCTCGGTCACGGACTTAGGTTGTTTCCACTCAACAATACCCTCAATCCTCGATGGATCAACTCGGATGCCTTCGGCCGAAACAACATGGCCAAGAAATACAACCTCTCGAATCCAGAACTCACATTTACTAAGCTTCGCATACAACTGATTGCTCAACAATCTCTATAAAACAAATCTCAAGTGCTCATCATGCTCTTCTTCTGTCTTCGAGCACACAAGTATATCATCCATGAAAACAACTACAAAACGGTCTAGGTAGTCTCTAAAAATTCTGTTCATCATGTCCATGAATGCTGCTGGTGCATTCGTGAGCCCAAATGGCATCACAAGAAACTCATAGTGACCAAATCTAGTCCTAAAAGCTGTCTTCGGAACATCACACTCTTTCACCTTCAACTGATAGTACCCGGATCTCAAATCTATCTTCGAGAACACTGAAGCACCTCTCAACTGATCAAACAAATCATCTATACGAGGCAACAGATACTTGTTCTTCACGATCAACTGATTCAACTGTCTATAGTCAATTCACATGCGCATACTACCATCTTTCTTTTTCACAAACAACACGGGAGCACCCCACGGAGAACTACTAGGCCTAATGAAACCACGGTCTAATAATTCTTGTAACTGACTCTTCAATTCTTTTAACTCTTTCGGAGCCATACGATACGGAGCTATCGAAACTGGATTAGACCCTGAAACTGTCTCAATCACAAACTCAACATCCATGTCAGGAGGCAAACCCGGCAACTCTTCAGGAAACATATCTGGAAAGTCACACACTGTTCTGATATCTTTCGGTCTAGCTTCACTCATATCCGGATTCATAACATAAGCCAAATAAGCCCCACATCCAGAGTCCATCAACCTATGGGCCTCTAAAGCTGACACCACATTAGACAAGAACTTAATGTTCTCGCCTACTACTACTACCTCGTAGTCATCAAAAAGCTTCAAAGAAATTCTCTTTGTCTCAAAATCCAGACTAGCCCGATGCTCAACCAACCAGTCCATACCCAAAATAATATCAAAACCATAGAAATGAAGTTCCATCATATCAACTGAGAACACATGACCCTGAATCTTCAGTGGACATCTCCTATACATACGTCTAACCACAACTGTCTCACCAAAAGAACTAGTAACATGCATACCTACATCTAAGATCTCAACAGGGATATCTAACTTCTGTGCATGCTCACTCAAAATGTAGGAATGCGTAGAACCCGAATCAACCAAAGAAAGCAAAGACATAGACTGTAACTCGAAATTACCTGCTATTACATCAGTGTCGTTCTCGGCCTCTCTCTGAGCATAGACTCTCACTGGTCCTCCCGCCTCTGGCTGCACAGCCACAACATGAGCAAGGTTCCTCTGAGCATCTACCCTAGGTGCATCAGCCCTAGGCTGGAAGTAGCCACGACCGCACCCACGGCCTCTCTGAAAATTATTCGCTCTCGCAGGAGCCTGAGCAATGTTCGGTGCCTGAGCCGCCTGATGCGGACAATCCCTCCTAAAGTGGTCCCTCGAACCACAGTTCCAACAAGCATGAAAGTTACCCCAACACTCACCAGCGTGCTGTCTCCCACAACGGGTACACTCGGGCAAACGCCCTCCTCTATGGCCCTGATGGCCCCTACCATGGTGGCCACCGCCACGTCTATGATCAAACTAATGTCCGCCACCTCTGTGCCTCTTGGCGTCTCTACCATCAAAGTGGTTATGCCTCTTACCAGAACTGGAACCACCAGATCGTTTGGCCGAACCCAAACTATGCTCCAAATCCTTGGCCCTCGCGACCAATACATCAAAGTCTGAGTAGTCCGAAGCTAGCGTTTACCTCTTAATCTCTTCATTCAATCCGTAGCGAAAATGGTTACAGCGTTCCACTTCAGTAGGAACCAACTCTGGAGCATACTGACTCAAGCGAACAAAGCAGATCTCATAATCAGTCACAGAAGCATCTCCCTGAGTAAGAGCCATAAACTCTCGCTTCTTCTCATCTAAGTACCTCGGTCCCAAGTACCTCTTCCGGAAAGCGGTCTCGAAGAAGTCCCAATCAATCTCTGTCTCTGGAACCCCAGTAGTAACGGTGACCCACCAGGTGTAGGCATCACCCTGAAGCAACGAGATCACACATCCCAATCTACGTGCGCCCGCACAACCCATCTGAGCCAAGATGCGAACTGTCTTCTCCAACCATAACTCCGATCTCTCCGGAGTAGATCCTCTAAACTCCTCGGCCCCAAGCTACGGAGCCTCTCCAAAGGTAGACTAGCATCGTCACACCTAGGCTGAGCTGCAGCCTGAGCCCCCGCAACTGCGGCCTGAAATGCTTCCGCTATCGCTTGCACTAGCGGAGTCATATCAATTCCAGCTGGACCTTGGCCACCTTGGCCACCTTGAGGTCCATCTCCTCCGGCTTCATCCTCGCCCCCAACTCCAGGTGGAGGAGGTGGTGGTGGTGGTGGAGGTGGTGGAGCGCCAACTCCCGCGGCCATCGGCCTTTCTATGTGAGCCTCCACACCAACTGCCGGCTCAACAGGAGCCGCAACCTGTGGTTCCTGACGAACCACCCTCGGTCTACCTCTCGGTCTAGACATCGCTCTCACAGATATCAACTACAACCACAACAACAAAACATACAAGCTGGGTTGGCAAGGTAAGGCTTCCAAGTGTTCAAGTACGTTCCCTCACTTAAAAATCATTTTTTTTCCAATGTAATAGTAGCAATGGGACTCACACACACATACTTTTGAATAAACAGTCAATCATACTTGTCAAACAAGCAACCATTCTTACAAGGTAAGCAAACACCGTGCATATCAATCAAAAACTTGAACTTACCTCACTTACCTGCCCAAGGTCTCGGTAACCTTAGGCTCTGATACCAACAAGTGTAACCCCCTCGTCCCGGTCTGGTCGGATGACCGATCCGAGTGGGCCACACGGGGAAAACCGAAGCGAAACCCGTTAAGGTTCCTCCTCGGTTAACGACCCAGAAAAATTCCTTTTTACTTTATCTTGTCTATAGGCATATTTAAATCCTAGGTGAAGCACAGCAGCAGAAAATACAAACAATGTAACATATTCCGATCAACCAAAACATTAAACAACTCATTTTAGTCCTTTACAGCAGGCCGTTTCGAAACGCCCTTGGGGTGTTTCGATACGCCTTGACTTAGTCAACAGGCCAGGGTCAACCACAGGTGACCGTTTCGAAACAGGGGTGACCCGTATCGAAACGACCCTAACGGTCAATTTCTCGTGGTCAACGATATTTGACCGTTTCGAAACATCAAAGGCCCGTTTCGGAACGCCTTTATCTCGCCAATTTCTCAGAATTCTAGTAGCAAAAATGTTCCGAAACGACCCCCATCCGTTTCGAAACGGCAGGCCAAATGCAAAGGGACCGTACCGAAACAGGGTGGCCCGTTCCGAAACGCCCCCTGCCTGCAGACTCGTTTTGGCTGTTTTAAGGCACAATGGTGCCCCAAAACACCCTTCAACAGTAAAACACATAAACCTAAGGCAACCCAACTATATTAGCATGCTTTAACAAGATTAGGACGAGTTTAAACACTAAGGCAAGCCATCACAAGTCATGCATTCATACAACATCATTCAAACATAAAGGCAACCTCTAAGGCACATGGCTAACATTCAAAATAAGCAATTTAGGCATGAGTTACAATTCAACATGGCAACACCAACCATACGAAAGCAAGATATCAAGGAGTCTAAACAAGCTCCTAAACAACTAGCAACTATCCATCAAAACAACACATGTCCCATTGCTCAAACTATTACATGTTCAACATTAAAACTCATACTTGAAGTACTCAAGGCTAACAACCACACTTGGAGGCCCTCCGCTTGCTCGAGCAACCCGCGAACTAAGGATCTGCAATGTTGAACAAAGAGAGCGTAAGCAATGATGCTTAGTGAGGGTAAGCTCTAAAAACAAACCTCAACACTGCAGGGTCTGAGCACGATCTAGCCAAGGCATTACACAATTATACCAAGGATCCACAAGAGCCACAAGATAAAGATGCATGGGCAATATACAATATAAATGCCATGATCATAAGCTCAACTCCACAATACATGTAATCACATTTAATATCCAATTTAAAGTTCATATATCTCAACACATTGATACACATATCAAACAACATTGGCACCTAGCTATGACCCGAATACGCGGATAGACACGTTGGATCTCACATCCAACAACCACATTACCTCACGGTGGGATTTCACTCATCACCGGTCTCGCGGAGGGGATTCCACTCATCCTCACGCCCCGTCGATGGGATTCCACTCATCACCGACCATATTTAAATACAATTTCCGGGCGAACCCGCACTCCTCCTTGGTGACTCAACGCCACCAAGGCCACGCACGACTTTTGACTCATGTGTACACACTAACATCCTAATGATCGATCATTTGTATTCAAGTATACTAGTGCCAACATTTACTCATTTCACATTACTCATTTCAATTAATTCCGTGCTTAGCACGTACTCACCAACAACCATCATCATGCATGTCTCAAGCATCACAAGTCACATCTCATCTCACATGTATAATACAATATACATAAGCATTCATATCACATTTCATACGAGACATACACAACCACATAAATGAGTTCATCCAAATGCTCTAGATCAATCTTAGGATTAGGCTACCACCCCAATCCTAACTCTAGGTGGGTCTACCAAGCCCGACCTAGTCTATATACTCGAACCAACCATTTTAAAGCCATTTAAAACAATTAACCACTCACCTAAGCTTCCAAGCTCAAAGACCAAGCAAGCAACCACCTTCAAATTCCCGGATTTACTTCCGATGCTTCACCGATGTCCAAACTCGATTCTAATCAATCCCAAACACAAACAAAACATCCACAATCAATAATTCATCGTTGGAACTAACCCGGAATGCAATTCAACCACAAACTACCATGTTGCAAGCATGAACAATTTCCATTTTTCACCAATTCGGATGGCCCCAAGACCATGTCCAAAAACCATGTTTTCAACTTCCATTACATCTACAAACGATCCCAATTCAACCCTTATCCATAGTACTATCAAAAGCCTATCAAAACCCACCTAAAACAACCCCCAAAACTCACCCAAAACCCTCCATAAACCCCTAGTTTACCCAAATCCGAAAATTGCTCAAAATCATTTGAAATTCACACATGTTATACCATTTGACCTCTATACACCATAACTAAACACATTAAATCAAAACACTTCACTTAACATCATAAAGTTTCTATTTTTAATCCAAACCTTCAAAAATTCTATTTTCTAAAACCTTCACGAAAATGAAAATAAAAGGTACTTTCATGGAGAGGGAGATGAGGGAAAGTTAAAAATGCCATTACCTTTCAATTTGGAGTTGAAATGGGGAAGCTTTTGAATGAAATAGTAGATTGGAGAGGGGAACCCTTTTTCACGTTAGAGAGGAAGAAGGTGAATAGTAGAAGATGATGAGAAAATGGGTATTTTTAATTGTTTGTTTAAATTTAAAGGCTAAAGGACCACATTGCCCTTAATGAAATGGGATATTTACAAGGGCACACCATCCATGGCTATTTGGGATTAAATTTCAAAACATAGTCAAACATTAAATCAATTAATTTGAAAACGAAACCCGGAATTTTAAAGAATCATTTTGATTATAAAACCGAGCCCAAATAATATTAAAATATTATTTTCACCTAACCCCTAAACCCGGGTGTTACAAATTGAATTTTAAAAGTAGGTCCCTAAGAACAAATATCAGGAAAATTGAGCATCAAATAACATGTATTGAAAAAAATGTACCATTAATAGCAAATATTGACAAAAAGGAATTTTAAGAGTAACCCATAATAACAAAATATTGAGAAAATGAGGCTCTAATAACAAGTATTGAAAATATTAGACCCGAAATAACAAGCATTAAAAAAGAAATAAATTTGAAGAGTATGTTCATAATAACAAATATCAAGAAAAATTAGGCATCAAATAACAAATATTGAAAAAAAATGGATCCCTAATAACAAATATTGGAAAAAAGAATTTTAAGAGTAAGCCCATAATAACAAATATTGGGGGAAAATTGAGTCTCTAATAACAAGTATTGAAAAGTTCTTGGCCCAAATAACAAGTTTTGAAAAAAATTGACCCTAATAATAACTATTAGAAAAAAATTAAACTATAACGATTTAAGTAATAAAAATTGAAAAAAGAGAGAGAGACATCTATCTAATATTATAACCAAATTATTATTTCGTTTACTTGTTATTTATGACCCAAAGTGGAGGTCCTATCTAATATTATAACCAACTTTTGAGGTCTTTTCTAATATAATTATTTAAATATTAAAAATTAGAAAAAAAAAGACCCTAGACGGTCGATCGATTCAACCTTCCTCAAGGCCGACCCTGGAGCTCACATAGAGCAAGCTCTGGTGGCATTTATGGAATGGTAAGCTAAGCATGGTAAGTTTATTCATGATTCACAAGTATGACATGATACTACATGATGATACATGACTATACATGACATTATATTACAAGATGATCTATGATAAGATAATATATGAAAATATTTGGTATGATATACTATGAATATGAGTTTGTAGCACTACTATTTACGAACATATAAAATATGAAACACAGATTTAATTGACTATTACGACAACAATCATGAACTCTTTGGACATTAGTGAACTTTAGATACGACCGGATTGCCAATTGAGCAGCACAAGACTATGGAGCTATGTCTTAATTATCATGGGGCTGCGGTCTAATTTTCAAGGGACTTTGGTCAACTTTTCATGGGACTATGCTCTATTTTTCATGGGATTACGGTCCACGAGTTACGACCCACTCATGATTTGACTAAATATTTAGTTTGAAATTCGCGTATTCAATGATTACTATGATCTAAAGAGAAAAATTAACTAAAATTATTCATGCATGATTTAAGCATGTACATGAAATATGCATTGTTAGTGTGTTAACATAGCATTTTATGAAATTCATATGGAAGCATATGTTATTACGAGATTCGTGATCATTAGTGCCACCTTTAGCTTTGTTATTAAATACATGTAATTTATTTTGTATGTTTTTTCACAAAAATTAAGAATACTGCCTCACTAAGTTATGTAAGTTTACCAAGTTTCTTTGCATGCATGCCAGGTATGGAATTTCCATTAAAAGCTCGGGATCGTGTGTAAGGGTTGCAAGTCACTCTTAAAGCATTAAGTAAATTTTCTTTGACAAACTCCTAAATGGTGGATTATGAACTAAGCATATTACATTGTATTATGATAAATATGATTTTGATTGATCTCATAAGGTAAATTAAGAGCCAAGTGTTAAACTAGATGCATGGTATTATGTTATGATCTTGAAAGCTTAATTATGGTACATGCTGGTAAGATGATTTAATGAGCCTTGAACGATGATGAAACAAGTGATCTGTTAAGTAATGGATAAGATATATATGTTATGATAGGGTGTTAAATTCATAATTTGCTTGATTTTGTATTTATAAAACTATATATGGTTTGATATCTAAGTTATACTAAATGATGTGTATGGGATTCTAGGGCCATAAACGAATCAAACGTTCAGTTAGGGGTGTTCAAATCCGGGTACCCGAAAAATCAGGTATCCGGACCTTCGGGTATTAGGTTTGTCGGCCCGTGTCCCGACCCGTAAATACCGAGTACCCAATAATCGGGTACCGGGTACCCGTTTTTTTTTAATTTTAAAGTAAAAAAAACCTTAAAAGTTTATAACACATGATCCAAACAAAAAATAATAATGATTTAAAGTTTATAACCATAAAAAAGACATTAAAAATATTAATCTAGATCATGATTTTTTTAATCTCATATTTTTTTTAAAGAAACCTACTAATGCATAAATGCAATAGAGAAACCTTATTGTTTGTTTCATATCGAATCTTACATATTCAGAAATTAATATTTTTTTTGAAAAATTTAAAACATGAAAGCATATAATACAAATATAAAATAAATTTAGAAATTTAAATATAGTTCTAAAGTAAAAATTGGTGTACCAGAACATTGGATTGAAAGACAAGAAAAGATACAGGAGAGAATTGAAAGAGTACAAGGAGAGACTGAAGCAGAGGCAGTGTGTGGAAACTGGGAAACCAGATTACTAGAGGATTAACCAAAGAAGCTAGCATAGTCACAGATGTTTGGGACTTACTAAACCTAAAAGTTATGTAGATAATAACATGACTTTGCCTCTTATAGATATGTTAGCTCTTTAATATTAATGAATCTGGTAAACTTATTTCTAAAAATAAATATTAAGTAATTTAATAAAATAAAAAAATAGGAACCGGGTACCCGAAAAAATCATATTTTTTGACCCGGGCCCGACTCGGGAAATGACGGGCCGGGTACCCGACCCGGGTAAAAAAAAAATTCCGGGTAAATACCCGGTTGTTTATGTTCGTGTAGTCAGGTCGGGTAGTTCGGGTCGGGTAATTTTGAACACCCCTACGTTCAGTGAACCGTTCGGAGGGAAGTTCGTTTATTTATTAAACGAACGAACATGAACAAGATTTTTTGTTCGTTTAATTAAATGAACGAACAAGAACAAATGGCTCGTTCGTTCATTTATGTCCGTGAACGTTCGATACTCCGTTCGTTTACGTTCATTTAAATTTATTCACATATGTCTAGGTGGGCATTAGATCGAGTCGAGTAAAAAATTTCAAGTTATTCGAGTTGACAAGTCCTATTTTATGACTTGTTAAAAACTTCATTCTTATCAGCTAGGGGTGTTCATTGTTCGGTTAAACCGAACTAACCTACCGAACCAAAACAAAATTGGTTAATCTGTTAGATAATTTTAGGTTTTTACTAATGATTAAGAAGTTTTTCAAATTTAAATTATCGAATAATTCAATTTAAAATCGATTAATTAACTGAATTAATCAAATTAACCCAAAATATTAAATATTTAACATATTATATATGTTATTTATGTTTGTTTATGTTCGTTATGTTCATTTGTGTTCGTTTACAGTGGCAGATGCAAAGGTTAGTTTGGGTGGGCAACAGACTTTTTAAAGTTCACACATTTTCCTTTAATTTTTTTAAAATATTATGAATTAGTCCTTAATTTTTATTAATTTTTATGACTTGTGTCCACCCTGAAATTTTGAAATTTTTATTATTGTGTCCACCCTCAAATTTTTTTTAGCTTGTGCCCACCCTAAAAAATATTTCTGGATCCGTCACTGTTCGTGTATGTTTGCTTATCATTTTAACGAACGAACATGAACAAGCTACATTCCTTAACGAACGAACACGAACAAGAAATTTTGTTTTCGTTTATGTTCGTATTCGTTCACTTATTCAGTTAATTAAATGAACGAACATGAACACACCTTCATTCATGTTCGTTTAGTTTGTTTACAGGCATATGAGATTCGGTAGATTACTTGGTATGTTATACTCGAATGAAATTATGGGATTTGAGTAAAGATGTGATAGGCTTAACAGGTAAAATGGTATATGATAAGTGTGTAATGAATAATAGGTTTGAATATTGGTTTATAGTAGAAGAGTTAAGAATTATGTATAATGTGGATTTAGTTCATATGTTTTAAATTCTTGATTTCAGAAATATGGAATTTGGATTATGATAAATGCTTAATTCTACAAACTGGTGCAGGGCGTACGAGTACAATATGAACAAGTACCGGTACAGTTTAGGCAAAAGTAATCAAATCGTGCTTAGCGTATCGGCACGAGTGCTGGCACCACTACGAAAACATGCTACTGAAATTAAAAATAATAATAATTGGTATTGGTACGGGTTTTTCAAGTACCAGTACGGAAGGCTGATAATTCAGTTATAAATAAGGGAAAACTACACCACTGATCACCAAACAAATTGGGGATACCTATTTGAACCACCGAACTATAAAAAATGTCAATCACACCACCGAACTTATAAAACCAACCTATTTTGACCACCGCCGTTAAAAACCTAACGGTGGAGTGGTGGAACTGCCACGTGGCAATCGATGAGTATATTTAAAAATTACACATTTGGTCCTTGTTATTTACACATTCTTTCAATTTAGTCCTAATTTTCAATTAATAAAATAATAAAATATTTAATTAAGTGGTGACACGTCTCAAGACCTTATTGGAGGATTTTAATTATTTATATTTAATTTTATTAATTTATTTTCCCCCTCCATTCAGGTGGTGACACGTGTCACCACCAATTTAGAGGAGAAAATCAATTTTTCTTCATATGCAGTAGGGAAGGTTCAAACCTGGGTCTCCCAAGGGTAAATCCAATGGCTTTGCCACTGCACCAAACACAACTTTGTGCTATAATTCTCCAGATATAATATATATCTCTTATTAGTTTCTACATTTATAACCCAAAAGCTCAAACCCTAAACACTAATTTCACATATATAAATCCTAAACCCTAAACTCTAACCATAAATATTTCAAATTAATTTCACGCTAAATATTTCAAATTAAACCTCAAACCCTAAAAATTTCAAATTAATTCCATGCTAAATATTTTAAATTAAACCCTAAACCCCAAACCCTAAAAATTTCAAATTAATTTCACGCTAAATATTTTAAATTAAGCCTTAAACCCTAAACCCTATATATTTTAAATTATTTTCACGCTAAATATTTCAAATCAAACCCAAACCCTAACCTTAAACCCTAAATTTCAAATTAATTACATACTAAATATTTAGGGTTTAATTTAAAATATTTAGCGTGCAATTAATTTGAAATATTTAGGGTTTAAATTAAAATAGTTAGCGTGTAATTAATTTGAAAATTTTAGGGTTTAGGGTTTAGGGTTTGGGGTTTAATTTGAAATATTTAGCGTGAAATAATTTGAAATATTTAGGGTTTAAGGTTTAAGGCTTAATTTGAAATATTTAGTGTGGAATTAATTTGAAATTTTTAGGGTTTGGGGTTTAGGGTTTAATTTAAAATATTTAGCGTGAAATTAATTTGAAATTTTTAGGGTTTGAGGTTTAATTTGAAATATTTAGCGTGAAATTAATTTGAAATATTTAGGGCTAGAGTTTAGGGTTTAGGATTTATATATGTGAAATTAGTGTTTAGGGTTTGAGCTTTTGGGTTATAAATGTAGAAACTAATAAGAGATATATATTATATCTGGAGAATTGTAGCACAAAGTTGTGCTTGGACGCAGGTTCAAACCCTCCCCAGCGCATATGAAGAAAAATTGATTTTTCTCCTCTAAATTGGTGGTGACACGTGTCACCACTTGATTGGAGGGGGAAAATAAATTAATAAAATTAAATATAAATAATTAAAATCCTCCAATAAGGTCTTGACACGTGTCACCACTTAATTAAATACTTTATTTTTTTTAATTGAAAATTAGGACTAAATTGAAAGAATGTGTAAATAACAGGGACCAAATGTGTAATTTTTAAATATACCCATCAATTGCCACGTGGCAGTTCCGTCATTCCACTGTTAGGTTTTTAACGGCGGTGGTCAAAATAGGTTGATTTTATAAGTTCTGCGGTGTGATTGACGTTTTTTATAGTTCGGTGGTTCAAATAGATATTCCCAATTTGTTTGGTGGTCAGTGGTGTAGTTTTCCCTATAAACAATTACGAATTCTAAATCTATGCATTTTAGTCCCAAATGAATTACAAGCCAATTGAATGAGTTACACATGTCCAAATAGGTTAAAACTTGACCAGTATCTATATTTTGACATGAATTTTACAAGTATGTTGTTAATTATTAAAGACATTGAATTCTCAGAAATTACATTTTAGTCCCTAATTGGGAATTAAGACCTTTAAGTCAACATTAATCTGATCTTAATTCAATACGGCTAAACTCAGTAAAAGAGAAATGTCAAAGGGGGTAATTATGATAAATATTAGAATCTAGATAAATTTACGCTTTATTTCTCAACTTTGAAAACTTTGCATTATAGTCCCTAATGACTAAAAAAATCAACTGGCTTAAGATATCTGATAAATGATGAACAATGACTTGCCTTGGTGTTATGAATGCTTTGCCCTAGAGGTGCCTAACACCGGCTCTAGGAAAAGAATAAAAGAAAAGAAAATTTTAGACTCAATGCCCTAGAGGTGTCTAACACCGGCTCTAGGAAGATAGCTAGAGGTGCCAAAAAACCGGCTCTAGTAAAAATAAAAATAAGAAAAAAACACTGAGTCTAATTCAGAAAAAACTAAAGGAGCCTAAGAATTGCCTCAAAAAAATGAAATTTGGCATAAAATTCAAGTGAGTAGCATAACTATTCTGGTAACTAAGGGAGTCTAGGCAAATATTTGTTCACAAAACCTGCACACACTTGCACAAGAATTATAGCATTGTTCCGGATAAATCTATAAACACCCAACAAGGTACTACTCTTGATAGTGAATGTGTTGTAGGTAATGAAAGTTCACTGCATTAAGCCAAGCCAAAAAGTTTTCATTTAGTTAGGTTGTATTTACTTGAGGACAAGCAAGAACTTGAGTTTGAGGGTATGTTGAGTACATAAAAATTCTATATTTTACCCCACATTTACCCATATTTTTGCTGCACTCAAGCCTGGTTTATTGCATTTAGGATATATTTTTGCATACGCATCACAATTAGATAAAATTGCACAATTGCTGCTGATTTTGGTTACTTTTGCAGGTATCTGCTGCGGCAGACCCAGGGCAGCAAAGAAGCTGAGGTGAGTTGCAGAGTTGGAGTCGAAAAGCACAGTCTGTCGTGACACTTGCCGTGCCAACCATGACGACAGTAGAATGCTAAGGTGGAAAAGTGAAGTAGAGCTCGACAGATAGAGGATTTCAAGCCAGTTTGTCGTGGACCACCCCCATATTTTTTTGAGCCTTGAAGTAGACGGAAGGCCAAGCCCAAAGTTCAAGGAAGAAAGTCAAGGCAAGAAAAGAGGACGAATTAAAGACATCTACTCAGAAGATTTTGTTCTTAAAAGAGTTGTACTTTAATTTAAACTTGTATTCTTGCTATATTAGAAAACTTGGACCCAATGCCTATATAAAGGCATGTAATTCGACCTAGGGGAGGATATCTCACTCCTAGCCGTCTTCCCCCAAAACCCTACTCGTTTCTCTCTCTTCACCATGTTCTAAACCTTCCCCAAGGGCTAAGGGTTGTTTTGTAAGGTAGTTGTGAGGATTGTAATTGTTCTTAGGATTTTTCTGTTCAAATAATAAAATTCAAGTTTATTTACTCTTGTTTTCAATATCTCATAAGAGCATCGGGAGAGCATTGTGAGGTTATCCATTTGCTTGATATCGGGAGAGTTAAACATATGAAAGGAGTAAATACGTGTTTTCCAGTTTATGGTTAAACCATCTTGGCTTAGGGATAAATACAATGTTAAGTGGCTAAGAAGAATTCATAAACATCGGTGTTCACCCTTTGATTCACGCCGGGAGGTATCATCCAAGAAGTGTTCATCAACAGAACTTGGACCTAGGGATAGGACAAGTCATATCAGGGATTCTTGCCAAGCTTGAAGTACAGAATTGTTGGTCGCTGCCACGACATCAACGGACCTCTACAGTGATAGGTGCTGCCGCAACAGGAACGACGACATAACAACAAGAGTTCCTCTGAACAATGCAACACTTGCACTGCTGAGCAATTCAATACCGGCCTATTCTCTCAAACTGATTCCTTTATCTTTTACTTTAGTTGTATTCAAGATTACTTTCAACAATAAGTTAAACTGTTTCTTTTTCCTGTGCAGCAATTCAAGGATAGAGTTATTTCCAGTCCCTGTGGAGACGATATTTGATACTCTAAGTATCACTTTACTACTTGCGTCGTGTACACTTGCACTATTCATGATAGTCTTATTTACACGCAACACTTACTTGCTGAACAAGTAAATATCCAAAGGAGTCCATATTTAAGCCAGAATTGAATGAAGCATTAAATATTAAAGCTATTTTATCATCAATGAAGACTTCTACTCCAAAGAGGACTTAACTTTAGGCCAAGCCCTATATATACCCATGTATGTGAGGGTATAAGGGCATAGAGATCGATAGAGAAAAAAGAGAGATAGGGAGAGGGAGTCAGCTATGTTCTAAACTCCTTAGGGTTTAGGTTTTTGCTTGTAAAGTAGTTGTGAGAAACGATTGTATTAGGTTAAGTTGTTTTGCAATAAATATCCCAAGTTTGCTTAATCTCTATACTTCATTCTTTCAATTATTCTACACCAGTCAGTTGAGAGAATCCATTTGTCAGACACGAAAGTGCAAGGCTCACGAAAGGGTTAAGTACGGTCACAACGTGCTGAGGCGTGACTAACTTGGTTCTACACCAGCCCACAAGTTTCATTGGCTAAGAGGGATTACAAACTGAGTTGACTAGCCTGTGTTAGGTTTACGCCGAGATTGCTAGGTATTGCCTACATCACGTTAGCTCTCGAGCATCCTAACATAGAAATAGGAGGGATCACTATCGACTATCCTGCCGAACTTAGAGTATCTGCCAGACTTGCCGCCAAGACTTCTTTCTATTCCACCTACCGAGACAGTACACTCATGTAGTGGTAGTGATCTGCTGCGGCCGCGTGACAGGGTTGTAGCTGCCACCCGCCATACCCGTCGAGGCAGCATATCATGACAGCGCAATCCAACCTTAACCTATGCAATGCAGTCTACACACTACTTAGCAGCAATTACCTGGCCCATTCTATCATTCTAATCTCCCCTACTTTAATTAATTGTGTTTTTTAGTTTTATTTATTTAAACAAACCTGAAATTAATTGTGCATTTAAATTTATTGTACAGATATACACTCGAAGGAACTATACCAATCCTCGTGGATTTGACATCTTATATACTATAACTTGGCAGAAGTGTGCACTTGCGCTCTCACAAAAAGGGAACTCCTACACGCCCTACAACCATACGCATCGATGCCGACACAATCAACAAGTTTTACGGCTCGCACATCGAAAGAGATGAGCATGCTGACATTTTGAAGCCCTAGATGAAGACGATTTCCTGCACATAAGGGAAGAGCTTTGCTTCGCCGGAACACCATGGGAGGCTGGCTAACACAAAGGTTCAGTGCAACGGAAATATCTCAGGCCAGAAGCCAAATATTGGAACAAGTTCATCCACCACCACCTCCTGTCGACATCCCACAACACAACCGTTGATCATCCCAGGCTTGCCCTTATCCACTCCATTATGCAAAATCATCAAATTAATATGGGTCCCAATAATAATGTTTTGCATCATTTTGGAACCTCTTCCTTGCTTGGTAATTAAGCTCAGGAGGTAATAACTCACTTACAATGTAATTAACAATGTCAGCATACCAAGGGGTTTCAGAAAGCTTACCTGCCGCCGTGGCTGTCGCGGTAGTGGTGGTGGCAGCGAACAACTGCTCATCTGGGAAGGTTTCCAGTATGTTGGTCTTGTCTGTTGATTTATTCCTTCCCATCTCTAGCCTTGACAAGTGGTCTGCAACTTGGTTTTATGTTCCCTTCTTATCCTTGATGTCAATGTCAAAATCTTGCAGCAGCAGAATCCAACGTATCAATCTAGGTTTTGCATCTTTTTTTGTGAACAGATACTTTAGTGCTGAATGGTCTGTATGGACCACCACTTTCGTTCCAAGTATATACGGAAGGAACTTATCAATTGAAAACACCACCGCTAGTAGCTCATTCTCTGTCATGGTGTAGTTTATTTGGGCATCATTCAGTGTTTTGTTAGCATAGTAAATCACATGGAATAGCTTATCCTTCCTCTACCCTAATGCTGCCCCGACAACAAAATCATTGGCGTCACACATTATCTCAAATGGCAAGCTCTAGTCTGGTGGCTGTACGATCGAGGTTGTTACCAGCTTCTCTTTTAAAATTCTGAATGCTTTAGTACATTCAGTGTTAAAGTCAAAGGGGCGATTCTGTTCCAACAGATGGCAAAGGGGCTTGGTAATCTTTGAAAAATTAGCTATGAATCTTCGATAAAACCCTACATGCCCTAAGAAGCGCCGTATCCCTTTGACTGTGGTGGGTGGCGGTAGCTTTTCGATAACCTCTATTTTGGCTCTGTCTACTTCTATGCCGCGACAGCTAACCTTGTGGCCCAGTACTATACCTTCATCCACAATGAAGTGGCATTTTCCCAATTTAACACCAAGTTTGCCTCTTTGCATCTCTCAAGGACCTTCTGTAAGTTGCCTAAGCAACCTTCAAAGCTGCCTCCAAAGACGGAAAAGTCATCCATGAAAATTTCTAGGAAATATTCCATCATGTCGGAGAATATGGCCATCATGCACCTTTGGAAGGTTGCTGGTGCATTGCAGAGCCCAAACGACATTCTTCGAAAGGCATAGGTGCCGTACGGGCATGTGAAGGTAGTTTTCTCTTGGTCCTCTAGTGCGATTGCTATTTGGTTATAACCTGAGTAACCATCAAGAAAACAGTAGTAAGGTTTCCCTGCTAATCTATCTAGAATTTGATCGATAAAGGGTAAGGGGAAGTGGTCCTTCCGGGTAGCTTTATTAAGCTTCATGTAGTCCATACAAACCCTCCAACCGGTCACAGTCCTGGTTGGGATTAGTTCGTTTTCCTCGTTGGTTACGACAATTATGCCTCCCTTTTTGGGCACGTATTGCACCAGGCTCACCCACTTGCTATCTGAGATGGCGTATATTATTCCGGCATCAAGCCACTTGATGATTTCTTTCTGCACTACCTCTCATATAGCCTCATTCAGTCGTCTTTGGGCATCAATAGTCGGTCTATGGTCATCCTCCAAGAGGATCTTATGCATGCATAACGCCAGACTGATGCCTTGGATATCAGTAATGGTCCATCCAATGGCCTTCTTATGCTGCTGTAGCATTTTGATCAGCCGCTGCTCCTATTCCTGCATCAACTTGGAAGAGATGATTACGAGCAACGTATCATTTAAACCAAGAAAAACGTATTTAAGCTGCCCTGTCAGGGGTTTAAGGTCTAGAACATGTGGTTGTTC
Organism: Hibiscus tridactylites; assembly: GCA_958450335.1. Lineage (NCBI taxonomy): Eukaryota > Viridiplantae > Streptophyta > Magnoliopsida > Malvales > Malvaceae > Hibiscus > Hibiscus tridactylites. The sequence continues at coordinate 48,518,074 of OY288290.1, forward strand.
AATAGAAGGCTTTTGGATTACATGTTCATTCAAGGTATAATTTAAAGGCTCGAAGAACTTACCTGGAAGTGTGGATATCCAATTTACCTCCTCAGGACCTTCAGTGTTGGATGATTCTGTGTTTGAGGGGTCACTGTCGTCGTTGCTGCCGTGACAGTCTTCAAGGTGACTGCAGTGGCAGTGACCAAACTTTCTGTCGTGGCAGTTCGACCTGATGCAGGGTTGGTCAAGGACTACCTCTGAGATTGCTTTGCACTCTTCCTCTGCATCAGCTTGTTTTATTGCTTGGAGAACGTTGAGTTTGATTTGCTAATCATTTACTCTCATCGTCAGTTCTCCTTTCTCAACATCGATCACAGTTCTGCCTGTGGCTAGGAAAGGTCGCCCCAGGATGATCGGTGCGTTTTCATCTGCTTCACAATCTAGAACAAGAAAGTCAGCAGGAAAAATAAACTTATCCACTCTTACCAAGATATCTTTGATCTTTCCTTTCGGTTGAACGTAAGAGCGGTCTGCCAGCTGCAATATGACTGTCGTGAGCCTTGCTTGTCCAATACCTAGTTTCTAAAATACAGATTTAGGCATTAGATTTATGCTAGCACCAAGATCACAAAGTGCGTTACCCACGAACTTATCGCCAATTATGCATGGTATGATGAAGCTCTCAGGGTCCTTCTTCTTTTGGGGTGGATGCTTATGCAAGATTGTCATGCATCCTTCTGTCATCTTTACTGTCTCAAATTCCCCAAGTCTGGACCTTTTGGACATTGTGTCCTTGAGAAACTTAGCATATCCAGGCATCTGCTTAATGGCCTCTAGCAGTGGTATGTTAATACGTACTTGCTTAAAAATGTCATAAATTTTCTTAAGCTGGTACTCATGTTTCTGTTTCTGTAACTGTTATGGAAAAAGGGATGGAGGACGGTAATCTTTAAGGCGTCCTTCACATGGAATCCATATCTGAGGAAGCTTAAGTTCTTCAGCATCTTCTGTCCGATCCTTTGTCCCTTCTGCTGTCGTGGCAGGTGTGTCGACAGCAGATTGTTTCTCTTCTACCGGGGCAATGTTCATGGAAGGTGTCTCTAGGGTCGGATCCTCAGTATGTCTTTTATATCAGTCCCTTGTAATTGTTTCCCACTCCTCGTTGTAATTGCTTTGCACTGCTCATGTGTGGGTTTTCTAGTGACTTCAGTACCACTAGGGAATCCTCCGTTTTGCCTCGGTTTGATATATTGTGAGACTTGGCCCATCCGTGTCTCCAGAGATTTTAGGGTAGCCTCATGGTTTGTCATCCTCATCTCTATCTTGTCCATGAATGATTTAGTTTTCTTGACAAAGTGATCTATGTTCGCCATGTATGCTCCCGTTTGTGACATAAATGTCGCCAAGGTCTGTTCCATGATACTAGGTGTTGCTGCCGGCTGCTGTGGTTGCTGTCGTGATAGAATAATGGGTACTCCTTGGTTCTGGTTGTTCTGCAATGGAGGATTCAGTGCATTGTTCGGAATGCTCCACGAAAATTTGGGATCCTTCCTCTAGTTGGGATTGTAATTGTTGGAATCATAATTTCTAGGCTTGTTATAGTTCCCAACATACATCCCTTCTTCTATCTGTAAAGGACAATATTCTGAACTGTGGTTCCCACTACATGTTTAACACACCTCTTCTGCAGAACATACAACTTTAGAATCTTTTAGCTGCAGATTTTCGACTATCTTTGTGAGGTATGCAACCTGTGATTTAAATGAGTTATCAGCTTCATACTCCTTTACAGATATTCCTCGTTTGCGTCCTCTTCGAGCTGTAGGGAATTACTCATCGTTCTTTGCTAACTTTTTCAACATGAGCATTGCCTCGTCTGGTTCATTATCCAGTAATAGCCCATTTGCTGCTGAATCTATTCCCAGTCGAGTATGTGCATTGGCATCATTGTAGAATTTGACGACCTGATTCCACACAAGGAATCCATGCATTGGGCAGTTCCGTAAGAGAGTTGTAAATCTGTCCCATGCCTCGTGCATTGGTTCGTCATCTTCTTGTTGAAAAGTAGCAATCTCGTTACGCAATCTTTTAGATGAATGAGAAGGATTAAAACGAGAAAGGCATTCACAAGAGAGATCTGCCCAAGTTCTTATTGAACCCGACGTTAATTTCTTCCACCAAGTTTTAGCTCTATCTCTCAATGAATAAGGAAATATCCGGAGCCTCAATACTTTCGGATTTATCCCTGGCAGTCTGAACGATCCACAGATTTCCTGGAATGTTTTCAGATGTTCTCGTGCGTCTTTAGTAGCAGAACCACCAAATTGGCCATCAGAGTTTATCATGCTGAACATAACATGTTTTAGTTCGAAATGTTCAACTTCCACATCTGGCAGAGTAGTTTCCAGTTCAATATGGTCATTATCCATGTAGTCTCGACAGGTCTGTCGTGCTGCTGTGGCAGCGGGCGGCGACAGATCATTCTGGGCATCATTAGGAGGATCAACAACAACCCTAGGGTTATTGTTGTTGGGGTCATTTATCTCATTACCTTTCCTTCCGTTCACCATTGCTTCCAGTATCTCCTCGAGATAGCTGTTTCTTTCTATCAAGAGTTGGGCTTGGTTCCTGAGTTGGTACGTGCGTTCAATTTCTGGGTCTAATTCGTACTCAGGTTCTTTACCTCGTCTAGATCTGCGCATAAGCAAATAGAAACCTTGTGAAAAGCACGGGTTAAATAACACCACTAAAAACAGAAAAATAAAAATAAAGTGCAGTAATAAAAAGGGTAAAGGTATGTTTCCAGTCCCTGGCAGCGGCGCCAAAAACTTTTTGCGTGTAAAAGAGTCCTATCGCAAATAGTGCAAGTGTACACGACACAAGTAGTAAAGTGATACTAGAGTATCGGATATCGTCTCTACAGGGACTGGAAATAACTCTATCATTGAATTGCTGCACAAGAGAAAGAAAATAGTTTAATTGAATGTTGGAGTAATCTTGAGTAAAAACTAAAATGAGAGATAAAGGAACTAGATTTAAGGAATAGGCTAATATTGAATTGCTCAGTAGTGCAAGCGTTGCACTGTTAGAGAAACTTCTGTCTTCTGTCGTCGTTCCTGTCGCGACAGCACCTGTCGCGGAAGAGGTCTGTTGATGTCGCGACAGCGATCAACAACTCTGTACTTTAAGCTTGGCAAGGATCCCTGTTATGACTTGTCCTATCCCTAGGCCCAAGTTCTGTTGATGAACACTTCTTGGATGATACCTCCCGGCGTGAATCGAAGGGTGAACACCAATGTTGTTGAATTCTTCTTTAGCCACTTAACCTTGTACTTATCCCTAAGCCAAGATGGTTTAACCATAAACTGGAAAACACGTATTTACTCGTTTCAGATGCTTGACTCTCCTGATATCAAACAAATGGATAACCTCACAATGCTCTCCCGATGCTCTTATGAGATATGAAAAATCAGAGTAAACAAACTTGAAGTTTTTATTGCTTGACAGAAAATTCCTAAAACAATACAATCCTTGCAACTACTTTACATAATCAACCCTTAGCCCTAGGGGGAGTTTAGAACATAATGAAGAAGGGAAAACGACAAGGGTTTTAAGGGAAGACGGCTAGGAATGAGATATCCTTCCCTAGGTCGAATTACATGCCTTTATATAGGCCTTGGGGTCCAAGTTTTCTAATATGGCAAGAATACAATTTCGAATTAAAGTGCAACTCTATTAAAGACTAAATCTTCTGAGTAGATACGTTGAATCCATCCTCTTTTCTTGCCTTGAGTCTCTTCCTTGAACTTTGGGCTTGACTTTTATTCTGCTCCAGGGCTCAGAAAAATATGGGAGTGGTCTACGACAGACCGACTTGAAATCATCTATCTGTCGAGCTCCACTTCACTTTTCCACGTCAGCATCCCTCTGTCGTCATGGCTGCCATGGCAGATGTCACGATAGCCTTTGCTTCTCGTCTCCAGCTCTGCAATCCGCCTCTACTCCTTTGTTGCCTTGGGTCTGCCGCAGCAGATACCTGCAAAAGTAACCAAAATCAGTAGCAACTGTGCAATTTTATCTACTTGTGATGTATATGTAAAAATCTATCCTAAATGCAATGAATCATGCTTGAGTGCAGCAAAAATATGGGTAAATGAAGGGAAAAATATAGGACTTTTATGCACTCAACAAGAACCATACTTTGTGAAAATAATTTACCTAAGTATTTTTAGGCGAAAGCCACAAACACTGTTTGTTATATTATAAATCGTGTAATGATTAGGCCAATTTTAAAGAAAACTCCTTATGAGATTTTAATGTCAAAGAAGCCTAACATTAGCCATTTTTATCCTTTTGGATGCAAGTGTTCTTTTTTAAACAATGTAAAAGATCATTTAAGTAAATTTGATGCAAAAAGTGATGAATCTATTTTCTTAGGATATTCTTTAAACTGTAAAGCTTATCGGGTGTTTAACAAAAGAACCTTAGTTGTAGAAGAGTCTATTCATGTGGTTTTCGATGATAACCTCCTTTCGAGGAAGGGTTCTTGTGATGATGATGATGTAGGGATCATTGAAGCCATTGGTGGTGAGCAATCATCAAAGGTGGATGAAGTTCCAACCAAAGAAGAAGCACAAGATCCTCCCATTAAAGCTTTAAAGGACATGACAATTGAGGAAAAAGAAGTGAGCTACCCAAGGGAACTCAACTATGTTAAGGGTGGTGAAATCTTGGGTGATCCATCCAAGGGGTAACTACTCGATCTTCTCTTAAATTAATGAACCATGTTGCATTTATTTCATGCATTGAGCCTAAAAATATCAAAGAAGCATTAAAATATGATTTTTGGATATTGGTCATGCAAGAAGAGCTTAATCAATTTGAGAGGGGTAAAGTATGGACATTAGTTGATAGGCCTAGTAATAAATCTACTATATGAACTAAATGGATTTTTAGAAACAAACTAGATGAGAGTGGCAACATAGTGAGAAACAAGGCTAGACTTGTTGCTCAAGGTTACACTCAAGAAGAGGGAATTGATTTTGATGAAACATACGCACTCGTAGCTAGAATGGAAGAAATTAAGATGCTTCTTGCATTTGTATGTTATCATGATTTCAAGCCTTTTCAAATAGATGTTAAAAGTGCATTCTTAAATAGTTTTATTAATGAAGAGGTGTGTGTAGAACAAACCACCGGGTTTTGAAGATCCAAGTTTATATGGTTTGAAACAAGCTCCTAGAGCTTGGTATGAAAGGCTTTCAAACTTTTTGATTGAAAAAAGTTTTGAAAAAGGCAAGGTGGACACTACACTTTCCATTAAAAGAAATGGTAATGACATCTTAGTAGTACAAATTTATGTTGATGATATAATCTTTGGTTCTACTAATGAGTTTTATTGCCAAGAATTTTCTAAGCTAATTCAAGGTGAATTTGAGATGAGCATGATGGGGGATCTCTCATTCTTCTTGGGGATCCAAATCAAACAAAGGAAAGATGCCACCTTCATTAATCAAGCAAAGTACATCAAAGATATGCTCAAGAAGTTTGGCTTGGAGAATGCGAAGCCTCAATCCACTCCAATGAGCTCACCAATTAAGCTTAACAAGGATGAAGGAGGTAAGTGTGTTAATTTTAAGCTTTATCGTTATATGATTGGATCTTTGCTTTACCTTGTTGCAAATAGACCCGGTATCATGTTTAGTGTTTGCTTGTGTGATAGGTTTCAAGCTAGTTCTAGAGAATCACACCTTATAGTCATTAAGAGAATCTTTAGATACCTTAGAGACACACCTTGTTTAGGTCTTTGGTATCCTAGAGACTCATCCTTTGACCTCCATGCCTTTTCTGATGCGGACTATGAGGGATGTAAGATAGATAGAAAGAGAACCCCCGGAACATGCCAATTCCTAGGTAGTATGCTCATATCTTGGTTCTTTAAAAAACAAAATAGTGTAGTTTTATCTACCACTAAAGTGGAATACATATCAGCCGGAAGTTGTTGTGCTCAAGTCCTTTGGATGAAGCAAAAACTTCTAGACTATGAAGTTGATGTAGGTAACACACCCTTTAAGTGTGACAACACTAGTTCCATATGTCTCACTAAGAATCCCATCCAACATTCTAGAACCAAGCACATAGAAATTAGACATCATTTCATTAGAGATCATGTCTTGAAAAACGATGTTGTTTTAGAGTATGTTGACACCATGAACCAACTAGCAGACATTTTTACCAAACCACTTGACAAAGAGCGTTTTTGGAATCTTATGAGAGAGTTAGGTTTAACCAGCCTTTCTTGACCCTTTAGTTTCCTTTTAAGTCAAAAACTAGCTTGAATTGATTGATGTTTGTGCTTATGTGTTTTTTTGCCTCCTAATGCATCCATGCTTGTTGCTAGGGGAGTATGTATCTGTTTTTGCCTATACTTGCTGATCATTCATCATAAACATGCATTTAGGTTCGATTAAAATTGAATTTTTGGACTCTCTTGTGCCCAAAATGTACCTTCTAGGCAAGGTGTATCGAAACATGCAAGGCTATTTCGATACGGCATGCTTGAGCAAATCCTTGAGCTTAACTCGTGGTCAAGTGGTATCGAAGCGGTTAAAAATGTTTCGATACGGGGAGCTTAATCATGATTCGGTATAGTTAAACATGTATCGGTACGGTAAGATATTTCGGTACGTGTAAACACGTTTCGATACACCTGTTTTGATACGCTTTTTGGCGTATCTGTAACCCCCTTAGCCCGGCCTAGACGGTTGACATGAGCTACGAAGATTACACGGGGAAAACCAAAGTCAACCCGAAAGTCAACCTTGATTAACGACCCTTTTTTTTCTTTTTTAATCATGTCTAGATACATGTTAACCTTAAGTGAGTACTCATGAAGCATATGAGAAAAAGGCACAACGATCGGATTTCAGAAAGGGACTCAATTGCACAATATAAAAATTTTAGGGACCAAAATGTAATTCTGAAAATTAGAAGGTCTTTACTAATTTTGAAGTTACCATTATGAAATTAGTCACATTACATGCTTCTCAGCCAAAATTCAACTTAATTGGACATCTCAAACTCAAGCAATTGCAACATCAACATCTGGGACTAAAATATAAAGCTTGCAAACTTCAGCACCATTCAAATCAGTGCCCAACGGTCACCTGTTTCGAAACGGTGTTGAACGTTCCAAAGCACGGGTTGGTTCTGAGACTGGTTTCGAAACAAGGCCTTCCAGTAGCCAAAACGTTTCGGAACACCCCTTAGCGTTTCGAAACACGAAGGCCATTTCAGGCCCCCGTTTCGAAACACTAGAGGGTGTTTCGATACGGTCTGCCCAGAATCTGCAGATTTTGCTGGTTTTTCATGCATAAATCCATTCAAACACCTCCTATTGACTCTCTAATCATGTCAACAAAACATCATACATAAATGGCACAAGTTTGGAACTCCTAACATATTCATAACATCAAACATGGTAAATTCATATTTCTAGAGGCATGCTTCCTAGTCAAGCAATCCAATAAGCAATCCAAACCTCAAACAAGCATTAAAGGCCATTTACAATTCAAATCAACCAAGACAAACGTGCCACAACCACAGGGAGTTCAACACGTCTCCCAAAACACGTCTTAGGTTCCCATTGCCAAATTACCAAAACTAATAGTGTACGAAAACATCACCATACATGAGCTTGGTTTCCCTGGGACACTCTTAGATTCCTTGTTGCCATTGAACACTTCAATTATCTGCATTATTGGTAAAAGAGAGCATAAGCACAAATGCTTAGTGAGGCATGCTCTAAATAAACCAATACTACAATGCATCTTTAGAAAACACTTTCAACAAAGCTTTTAAAACACATGCTCATCTCTTTTCATGCAACCTTGCATACGTTACAAGCATCTCATGCTTCATTACATTTAATACAATATATTGGCTTTCAAGTGATAGTTCATAACCATTTACAACACAAAACACAATCGGATACGCGGATTACAAGCGTTGTCCCACACGCTTCATACACACTACCGGACTACACAAGGTGGAGTTTATCGGTACAATCACAACCCCTCAACACCCGTGATGGAGTTTAACGGTACAATCACAACCCCTCAACATCACTCATCGGTAGTTGTATATTTCCTCTAACGAGTGTAAGGGACACACAACACAAGATCCATACACAGACTTTCAACCACCGTTGTGATCTTACCTCACTCGTTAGGATACTTGGATGGAGTTTACGGTACAATCACAACCCCTCCACATCCAAGGCGACTTTACTTACGGTGCACCCAATCCTATAGCCGGCTAACTATATCCGATTCAAGTACTTTAAAACCAATTCATCACTTGCCAATATACATCAAATACCATCATCAATTCACTATTTTAAAGCATTAATCAAAGCCATTAAACATCATGCATCTCCATGCATCATCACCAAGTTAATATCATTCCAAAACAAGGATCTCTTACCTTGAGCATCCTTCAACACATGGCTTTCAAAACCAGCATTAACCATACTAAAACATGCTTTTAAAACAATAAATAAACATGCAATTTATAACAAATGCATCAAACCACAACTTAGCACATCCGAGGGAGTTTTTCCGAAAACTTACACTTGAGCTTAGCTAAGTTGTTTAGACTTAAACTAAGCTCCCAAAACCTCCAAATAATTGTTTCAAAGCTTGAAAACCATCTCCACTCACCAATTATGTTTCGCTTGCTTGCCGAAACACCAATTAAGCTTCCAAATCAACTTCAAAGGTGTTCGAAGATGTCTCCCCTGTTTAAGACACATCAAAGCAGAGGATTGATGCATCATCATGCATTGAAATCTTCAGCCAACACACCGAAACTCGCTACTCATCCTAAAACCAACATTTCGGCTACCAAACACAACCGAAATCACCTCCAAACTCTTCCAAAACTTTACCCAGCCAAGATCCATCACTTCTAATCATTTCTAAACATCAATCACCATAAAAAACAAGCCTAAACTCGACCTTATACCTCCATCTATAACAGAACACCAAGAACACCTCAAAAACCACAATTTTCTTGATAAAAACTTAGGAAACACAACCTATTCGGGATTGCATTGATTAAACCTCATTTCAAACATCATTTAATATCCAAAATACATTAAAGAACCACCTCAAAATAGAGCCCAATCAATCTCAACGAAATTCTTCAAGATTTCTTCCAAAATCTTGAGTTTTACGAAAAAATCAAATCTCCAACATTAAAACCATTTATAAAACTTAAATTAAGGATTGACAACTTGGGAATTTCAGTAAAGAATTGAGTATTTAGAGGAAAAGAACAATCTTACCTCTAAATGGTGATTCCTCCTTGATTTGGGCAAAATTCCATGAAAAATCAATGTGGAAATCAAAAGGTTTTGATGCTAGATTGATTATGAAACAATGAGTGATGGAAATCTCATCAAATGAGGTGAAAATCAAAGTGATTTGTGCTGGATAAAATGTGTTTGGATGATGAGATTTTGAGAGAAAAAAGAAATGAGAGAAAATTAGGAAAAGGTAGTTATGAGAATCTAAAAGTAGTTTCCATCTTTATTTCATTTAATTAAAACATTAATTAAATCACCCAAATTATGGAAAAATCTGGAGAATTTTTTTGGGTAATTAGCTCCTTAAAGATTCAAAGTTTCAATCCTTTACAAAACAGTCACCACTAAACTTTTCAAAAATCGCATTTTGGTCACTACACCGAAATGTAGTATTTCCAAACCTTATTTTGTAAAATTGATTTCACAACTCTCTTATATATATTAAAAGAAGATTTTTAGATATTTTTCTATATATTTAAAGCATCCCGAACTAGGCTTTCCTTAAAACCTCCTTTTATATTCGAACCGTTTCTCAGACCGGTCCGACCAAACCCTAAACTTCTAAGCCCAAAATTGAGGTGTTACAGTATCGGTACGTGCGATCACATATTATAATTTGAGTCATTAATTGTTTTTCATCTTCAAAACTACTTTAATTAAAACTCAACCTTTTTTCTCCCAAAACCTTAGTTTTTCAATCTATAAATACCAATCAAAACCCTTTGTTTTTCACACAAATCTTTGAGGTTTTTACTCCACAACTCAAAATTCAAGGCTATATCAGCAAGTTTGTGCATCATCTTCAATCATTCATCCCTAATCCCTTATCAAGATAAAAATATTTTCTTTTCAATTTCATTTATTTTACTATACTGTTTTATGTTAATTTTTGTACATAAAATACATATATAGTATGAGTTTTCCAAATTTTGCAAAATTTCTTTCAAAATCTGAAATTTTCTTTTCGAATATAAAATTATACCATATATTTAATCTTATTTTTTTTCAAAAATCTTTTTACTAAAAATTCTTTTTATATATGTATATGCTTTTAAACTATATTGTATAGATTTTTCTTTTCCTATCTTGATCAATTGGACTATTTTTGGATCAAATGTGATGATTTATGCATACATTGTTTTTCTTGTGCATTGATTTATTTTCAGATTTTACTGTGGGTTCTAAAAAGAGAGCAAGAACTACTAAAGTTGGAGAATCCTCAATGTTGAGAATGATGGGATTAACCGCCCTAATCTTGCGGTTATTTACCCAAGGTGTTTTCGCACCACGAACGAGATGAACTATTTTTGCCAATTTCAAACTCATGATATCCATCGTGATCGGGTTGTTTTTCTTCTCTTTTTAGACTCTGAACGTTTTAAATTTCGATATCTTCACCTTTTAAGGCGTTGGAGCTTCATGAAATTTTTAGCCTTACCGCCTATTGTTTACAAAATCTTGTTCTGATTTTTTATGTCAATGCCAAGTGCATTGTTGGTCCCGACAAAAAAATTGTGGTTGCTGTTGAATCCTATATGATGAGGAAGAATTTTGGGTTACCGTTAAAACTTTAACTGATGCTTTTGGTTTTGAGGATGAGGGTATAGCCGATGAGGACTCATTAGGACATATTTTGAGTGGCTCCATTACCGTTCTCGATGCTCACGGTAGCATTCTTCACTTGATGATCACTTGGTGGTTTCGCCCTTGCTGTGGAAAATTCTCATTCATCCACCAAGTTGACGACTTTTGGCTTCGATGCTTCTGTGAAGAAAACGCCCAAATCTTGCTCAAATCATGTTTGCTGAGATGGTTTACCTCGTTCAATATCGTCACACCGATCAGGTTACTTCTTTCACCTACGGCACCGCCTTGAGTTACTTTTTTACTCAACTAGAGATAGATTGCTCTCATGATGAACCGTCGCGTCTCAAGGATCAAATCAATGAGACCTCCATCATTCGTGCTAAGTTTCACTACCTTAACAATGAGTGGGTTCGTCTCACCGAGCTTCCACCCGATGCTATTCCTGAAAAAATTCGTCAAGTTGCTCATCAAGCGGCTCAACCTCAAGGTGCTCAACTGGATAATGCGGCACTCATGGCTTTTCCCACTGAGCAATTCAGAAGCTTGCACACATCTATTGGCTCGATGGACACCACCATGAATGTCGGATTTGTCGCCATTGATACTTGCCTCACATCTTTGGAAGAGCGAGTCACCATCCTTGAAAATCGCACCAAGTCCATTGATGATCGTGTTTATTTAATTTCCTTTAAGCAAACTTCTTTGGACATGTCTCTTGCGGCTTTTCATCATGAATGGAAGCAATCTAGGAATAATGATGATGATAGTGAAGATGAAGATGAAGATGACGATGAAGACGAACATTGAGTCTTGCATCTCATATCATGGCATATCATTTAGGATTTCTTTATTGCACTTATGTTATTTCTTTTGAACCTATGCTTTGTCTTTTGCTTTTGAATTATATTTTTAGGACATAAGTTTGGATTTCTTGTTTTGCTTTAAGATGTTGCTTTATGCTTTAATGACATTTATGTTGTTTGCTTTATCTTGATATCTCTTGCTTATTATCGATTTTGATCTAACAAAAAGAGAGAGAATGACTTAAGCTAAATGTTTACATAGTCTTTCAAAAACATAGCTTAAAGTAAGGGGGAGTACTTAAAAATTTACTTTGGTTTTGTTATATCAAAAAAGGGGGGAGATTGTAAAACCTATGTTTGATTTTGATATAACAAATTGTTTCAAGGACTTATTTGCAAAGTAAATAAATTTTTAAGTACTTTAAAATCTCACAATTGACAAGTAATTCTAAGCCTAAATTGTTTTCTTAAGTCAAAACTTAAACCCTATAAAAATTTTAAGTGTTTTTACGCCAAACTTTTCAAAAAACGCACAGGCGTTTCGGTACACCCAATGGTGTTTCGATACGGCCAAAACTTTATTTGGCTACTAGAAGAAACCGTTTCGATACATTTTATACAGTTTCGATACAGGCTGCTTTAAAAGATAAAATTTTGACAAGGCGTTTCGATACAGCTTATACTGTTTCGATACGGTCTGAAAGATTTGTAAAATCTTAGCATTTATTATTTTTGATTGTTACTTGTCAGTTATTGGGAATGAGAAGTTTTTAAAAAGCATTTGACCCGTATCGGTACGCCTTAGGGCCATTTCGATACGAAAATTAGCAGTAGCTCAAGTGAGAAAAAATATATCGGTACGGCCAAAGCCGTTTCGATACGACCCCTTATAGCGTTTTGATAACCGTTCTCGTGTTTCGATACACCCCTCTATATTATCTGCAACGACTCTTTATGTTTTAAGACAGGGATCGGTACGGGCCTTCGCGTTTCGATACAGGCAAGTGCAGAAGTTCATTTATGGTGGGAAATAAAGGCTCCAACGTCTCTATTGATTACTTCAACTACCCAAACGGTTGGAAATCAATGCAAGGGTATAAAAGCAAGCCTCTAAAGCCTCGACAACAACCATTAAACCTACTTGCAACATCCAAGCTATAATCCAAACTCTTGTGCTTTTTAAAAGTCATATCTTGTACCCAACTTGTTGTAATCCTTATGTAAATCATTAGTTCAAGTTTGGGAGAGTGTATGATTGTAATTGAGCAAAATTTTCAGTCTTGTGAGAGATATTTTCATTTGCTAAATTTCATCTTTGTAAAGAGAGTCTTTTAGGTCACTCTTTGAGTAGTAAGATTGACCGATTGTAAAAGTTACCTCCTTAGTGGGAGCTAAGTTAGTGGATGTAGAGCTTGTTAGAAGCTTGAACCACTATAATTTGATTTGTTCTTCTTTTTTCAATTTCCAATTTGCTCCCCCAAATTTAAAAAACCAATTCACCCCCTCTTGGCCAAATCACATTCATTTGATCCACTCAACAGCTTATCTGTGTATTTCTTCTCATTATTTTAATGAAATCTAGTGTTTGATTCAAAAAATACGACATAGTCATGTTGTCTATTTTACCTAGGTTCAAACTCTAACATTTATCTCGAGAATATAAATATCTCTCTATTTAATAAAAAATAATTAATCAAATGATCTAAATTGAAAGCAATTAAAGTTCGATATAATCCAAAATTTAAAACTTAGACCCGACCCTAAACAACTTGAACGTATCCACATTAACCCGACCTACAACCAATACAATGTACTGGATTTATAGGTCTACTCATAATTAAACATTTAATCATGCTTGATATTAACTTCTAATACAATTCCCTCTACGTTTTATAATTATCATCGGGGAATATTTTTCAGTATTAGAGTTTACATTTTGTTGGTTTAGGTTTGAGATTTGAGGAATAGGTTTATGGCATTTTGTGTTTAGTGTTTATATAATATAATAATAATTGTAGTTTAATGAGTAATTGTGATTTTTTACTAAAATGAGTAATTGTAATACATTAGAAAAACAAAAGACAAAAATGATTAGTCAACTCTTTGATTTAAAATATGATTATTTGTCCATTAAGTCCCTGATAATTTTAATATTCATTTAAAAGACATTAAAAAATTATGATGTCTAGATGTGTGTAACATTAATGGTGTTTATTGGTATGTGTCACTCATTCTAGAATTTTCCATTTATTTATATATTATATAATATGTTAATATTAAACTATTAATATATGAGTTATATTTTGATACACAAACCATGTAAAAAAATTGCACAACCCTTCATATTTAAGCTATAAAATCTAAAACCTAAATTCTAGCCCTATCACCCTAAAACATAAACCCTAAACTCTAAATACTAACTATAAACATTAAATTCTACACCCTACAACCTAAACCCCTAAATCCTAAACTACAACATAAATCTCTAAACCCTAAAATTAAAAGGCTTTGTGTAAACAAACTTGTGTATCAAAGTATTTTCTTTAATATATTTATCTCTTGTTCATGATATGTTTTTTTATAATGTTAGACTTTAATTATTAAATAACTTTCTTAGTTTGCTTATATCTAAAAAAATATTTCCTTCAAGTTTAAATTATAAAGTATTTTGTTGTATAAAATAAAAGTGAAATTGTGTAACACACCCGACCCGTCTGAAAGTAAACCAGATCGGAAGCATTATAAGAAAACAAATAAGAGAAACCGAGTGGATAAGGGGTTTATAATTTCATTTTGTTCTAAATTTTCTTAGGGCTAGGATTAGTTTGTTTAGTAGTTGTGGGAAAACTCTTTGTACTTAGTTTTGTTCTTAATGCAATAAAAGTTAAGTTTTGATTATTCTAGCTTTAATTATTTTCGCATTCTACTCGGGAGAGGGTTTGTGAGATCATCCATTTGTTCAATATCGGGAGAGTTGAGCTCACGAAAGAAATAAGCACGGTTTTCACCCTACGTGGTGTTAACTAACTCGACTTAGGGATAGGTTAGAGTTCCAGCGTCTAAGAGAAGTGTATGAACAATTGATGTTTGCCTTTGATTCATGATGGGATGTATCATTAGAGTTCAATCATCAACCAATGTTCTCTGCTTAGGGATAAGGTGGAACCATCCAAGGACGCTTTGCTGAACCTTCTCTACTTCTGCCCACGAGCAAGGGATTGCCGCAGTAGGGATTCAGCCACTACGACCGCGACAAGGATTTAGGTCACTGCCACAATAGTACTGCGTTGCTGCAACAGAAACGAAGTCAATAGGATTCCACACTACGACATATTCTAATCTGGCCCATCTTCTTATCTTGATCACTCATTTACTTTATTTACTGGATTCTCTTAGTTTAGTTATTATTAGAATATCTCAAATCACCCAATTAATCTGTGTTTTTACTTTCTTTATTTTGCAGTGCAAGGGAGTAGAACCGAAGGTTGAGTACCAATCCCTGTAGAGACGATACTCACATACTTATCCATATATTACTTACGTCGTGTATACTTGCACAAATTGCGGAGCACTATTTACACGCAACAAGTTTTTGGCGCCGTTGCTGGGGATTGAGAACTTTTGTTTTTATCTTCTTGCACTCTTTCTTTTATTTAGTTTATTTGTTTTTATTATTTCCTTTATTATTAATAAAATTTGGTCTTGTTTCAGTGCATGACCAAAACTAACCTAGGAAGCTCATTGCGAGATCCAGATTTGGAAATTGAATGCACTTACCGAAGGCTTAGATGAGAGAACGAATCCACAATATAAAACCTTATGGATCCACCTCTCAACGGTAGCCTCAACCAAGTGCCGCCACGTAATAATGTTAATGGGCAGCACCATACCGATGGACAACCACTTATTGAAGAACAACAGATCCCAGCAGGAAATGGAGCAAATCTACAAGCTCTATTTGCACCAGTACGACACCCAACAGTCCGAGATTACCTTGAAGAGGACTTAAAAGGAATAAACCCTGGAGTTGTTACCCCAGAGATCGAGGCCGCCCACTTCGAGCTGAAGCCCATGATGTTTAATATGATCAACACGATGGGACAATTTGGCGGCTCCGCAATTGAAGATGCCAAACAACACCTCAAGTCCTTCCTCCATATCTGTAACTCATTCAAAATCCAGGGAGTACATGAGGATATTCTGAGATTAAAGCTATTCTCCTATTCACTGAGGGATAGAGCAAAAACCTGGCTCAACAGCATACCAACAAGATAAATTGGATCTTGGAGTGATCTTTGTCGATATTTTCTAGCTCGTTTTAACCCTACAAGTTTAACTAACAGATTACGTAACGAGATCACTTCTTTTTGACAGACTGATGACGAGTCCATGCATGAGGCTTGGGAGCAATATCGAGAGCTATTACACAAATGCCCATTGCACGGATTCCCAGTATGGACGTAGGTGACCATGTTCTATAATGCGGTAAACACGACAACTAGGATGATGCTGGATGCCTCAGCAAACGACATGAGCTAGAAGAAGCCATAGATATCTTAAACATGACGACCAAGAATGATTTTCAGTTCCTGACGGCCAGAAGGGGAGGAGTCCGCTGTCAAACCACAGTTAATGAATTAGAATATGAGGGCTCAATTTCATCCCAGATTGCCACCTTGACGAAGCTAGTTATGAACTTACATTTGCAAAGCAACCAACAGAAAGTCAAGGTAATAGATTTATTATGCGAGAACTGTGGGGATAACCATGCTTGCTCTGAATTCCCGTAGAACCCAGAGTCAACATGCTATGTTGGAAACTTCAATCGCGACAACAATAAAATGTCCAACAACTATAATCTAGCCTGGAAAAAGCACCCCAACTTCTCCTGGAGCAACCCTAACAATGCCCTCAATCCGCAGCATCAGAATGCTCCAGCCGCAGGATTCCAACAACCCATGCTGCCACAATAGCACATGTAAGCCCAACAGCCAATGTAGTCTAGTTCCCTTGAAAACACTCTTTATGCTTTTATGAATCAAACTAGTGCATACATGACTAACACTGACAAGTTCATAAAAAAGAAAGAAACTTTTATGGACAGGATAGAAATGCGGCTACAGAATAATGAGGCTACGTTGAAATCTTTAGAGATGCATGTGGGGAAGATTGCTCAGATCCTGAACACCAGGCCAGTTGGAGGATTCCCAAGTGACACTGAAGCCGTTAAGGGAACATCGTACGAGCAGTGCAAGGCTGTAACCACTAGGAGTGGTATCCAACTACAAGAGCCACATGCCAAACATCCAGCAAGGGAGAAACCACATGAGCCCATTATCCCTACACAGTCTAAGGACAAGGATGCCGCGGCACCAGTCAAGACAAATCCTACCGCCGTAGATCATGAGACAACGAAGACCAGAGACATCCCACCAACTCCATCACTCCCACAAAGGCTAAAACAACCCAAGCATGAGTACTAGTTTAAGAAGTTCCTGGACATCCTTAAACAAGTACATATCAATATACCTCTGGTGGAGGCTATTATGCAGATCCCAAACTATGCCAAGTTCCTCAAAGACATAATGTCAAAAAGAAAAAAAATTGGGGAATTTGAAACGATGGCTGTAACGGAGGAATGCATGGCCGCATTACACAATAGAGCACCCCAAAGCTCAAGGATTCTGGAAGCTTTCTCATACCGTGCACGATTGGGAACACATATGAGGGAAGAACGCTATGTGATTTAGGTGCAAGCATCAATATCATGCCCAAGTCCGTCTTTCAAAAATTAAGGATTAGGATGGCACAACCGACCACAATTATGCTACAGCTTGCCGACGAATCACACATGCAACCGGAAGGGAAAATCGAAGATATCCTAGTAAAAGTGAATAAGTTTATTTTCCCTATTGATTTCCTCATTTTATATTGCGATGTAGATGAAAGAGCTTCGTTGATTCTTGGACGACCATTCCTCGCAACTGGGAGAACTATAATTGACATGGAAAAAGGAGAACTGACAATGAGGATCAATGATGAGCATGTTACAATTAATGTCCTGAACAGTAGAAAACACGCCAATGATACAATAACTTGTCAGGCCACCCAGCAACATGGTAGCAATAAGGAAACAAAAGGCCCCATCAATGAAACGGTGGAATGCCGCGACAAACATATTGGGCCATGCCAGGACACATGTCGTGGCACAAAAGTGGGAGAACATGGAAAAAGGCTGCTACCACACACTGGAGCACATGTTATGAGGGATAAAGAAAAGGTTGAATGCCCTAGAGGTGCCCGAAACAGGCTCTAGGAAGGATCATGAGCAAGGACACTCCGCTGCTATTAAAGTCCATGTATCTGAAATTCTTTGAAGTGACGGACAAATTAGCATGAGTGAATGAAAGCCTTCACGGGATGACTCTACTCAAAGGGTTCGGAGTTTCATAGTATGCTCCTATCTTAGCTTCAGACCTAGAGAGTAGTTGTGATGAGCTGAAGCCCTTAAAAGCCATGATCAGAAAAAGGAAGAAAAGAAGTGCTTAACTATGCTGCCAAAGGAGCAACTCTATATCATTTTTCTTTAACTCTTACAACATTCTTTGTTTACTTAGTATACTTAGCATATTCAGCATGTAAACAAACCTGCACACACTGCACTGACACTAGAATTAAAATTCTAAGTTATTTCATGTTATTCCCTCTCACTAAACTAATATAGGTGCCACGACCTTGAGGTATGAAACCAAGTTAAAAACTAGGTTTTCTTTTCTATTTATGTACAAGGGCAGATTTACTAGTTAGGTTGCATTGCTTGAGGACATGCAATAGTTCGAGTTTGGGGGTGAGTAGAGTGTCTAGAAGTTCTATATTTTATGCACATTCATGCCCTCATTATTGCTGTTCTTAAGCTTAGTTAGGCATAATTAGCTACATATCATGCATTATAACAATATTTCTTCTTTTACCACACTTTTATTGAATATCTTATATGTAACACCCCAAATTTGGGCCTAGATGTTTAGAGTCTGAACCAGATCGATATGGAAAACGGTTCGAATCTAAAAGGGAGTTTTAGGGAAAACCTAGTTCAGGATACTTTAAAAATATAGAAAAATATCTAGAAATCCTCATTTAATATATATAAGAGAATGGCGGAATCAATTTTACAGAATAAGGTTTGGAAATACTACATTTCAGTGTAGTGACCAAATCGCAGTTTTTGCAAAGTTAAATAGTGACTGATTTGTAAAGGATTGAAACTTTGAATCTTTAAGGAGCTAATTTTACCAAAATGTTTTCATCAGATTTTTCCTTAATTTGGGTGATTTAATTAATGTTTTAATTAAAGAAAATGAAGGTGGTTAAATTAGAAAACCTCCTTTGACTTTTTCATAACTACTTTTCACAAATTTTCCCTCATTTTATTTTCTCTCAAATTCCTTTCAACCAAACACTTCTCTCCAGAAAATTTACTTAGATTTTCACTTCTTTTGATGAGATTTTAATCTCTCTTTGTTTCTTAATCAATTCCTCATCAAATTCACTTGATTTCTACATTGAATTTTCAAGAAAACTTGCCCAAATCAAGGAGAAATCATCCATTAGAGGTAAGCTTCATCCTTCTCCTCTAATGATCAGTTCTTTAATAAAATTCCCAAGTTATCAATCCTTTATTAATGATTTATAAGTGGTTTTAATGTTAGAAACAAGAAATTATCTTAAAACTCAAGATTTTGGAAGAGATCTTGAGGATTTTCGTGGTGAATGATTTGGCTCTGTTTTGAGATGGTTTTCTAATGTATTTTGGATGTTAATTGATGTTACAAATGAGGTTTTATCAATCAAATCCCGAATAGGTTTGTTTTCCTAAGTTTTGCTTGTTAGAATGATGGTTTTTGGGGTGGTTTTGTTGTTCTACTGTTGCTGGAGGTATGAGAGCATGTTTATGTTGCTTTTTGATGTGATTTGATGTTTAGAAAAAGGTTAGAAGTGATAGATCTTGGCTGGGCTTTGTTTTGGGAGAGTTTGGAGATGATTTTGGTTGTTTTTGGTAGCCGAAATGAGGTTCTTGAGTAGAGCAGCGAGCTGGGTTGTATGGTTGGTGATTTTAATGCATGGTGGTGCATTAATTCTCTGCTCTTATGTGTTAAAAACAGGGGAGAGTGATCTGGAAGCGGTTGAGGTAGCATTGGAGATTTCAGACGCTTGGGAGGCTTGTCGGCTAGCATAGTGTTGTGTATCGGTGAGTGAGACCGTGTTTTCCAACTTTGGAATGATTTTGAAAAGAGGTTTGGGAACTTAAATTTAGGCTTGAAACGCCGTTTTAAGTTCGGAAGTAAGTGAACTGGATTTCTCTCTCAATTGTGCTATTATTGTTTTGAAAATTATCAAAATGAATTTTGATGTGATTGATTTGACAATATGGTTTAATTTGTTGTTTGAGCATGGTTTTAAAGCATGTGAGTTAGTTGTCAAACTTGGTTTGAAGAAAGATGCATGAAATTGATATTCCTTGAGAGTATGTGTTGATGATTTGCGTCCTTAAGGCGATGTTCGGCATTTTGGCCTTGAAGGTGTTGCATGCTTTAAAAACAGTGAGTGTGTTGATGATTTCAACATGATATATTGGCATAAGTGATGTAAAGATTACCGAATATATTGATCGATCAATAGGATGTAGAGTGCACTATAAACTAAAATTTGTACGTGCTCTTGGGATTCGTTCCAAAGAGAGAGACCAATGATGGGCATTCCATTAAAGTAGGGCTTGGTGAAATGTCCAAGCTTTTTGGCAACAAGAGTTATTGCCATGAGACCGATGATTGGCATTCCACCGGAGTAGGACTCGGTGAAACATCCGAGCTTTTTGGCAACAAGAGTTATTGCCATGAGACCAATGAGGGGCATACTATCGAGGTAGGACTTGATGAAATACTCAAGCTTTTGGCGAAAGTAGAACTGCCATGAGAGTACGGTGTGGTAGAAGCCACCGGAAAATTATGTTCTAGACGGGTGAGTATGGTGATGGTAGATGCCACCGGAAGTGTCTAGTGAGTTGTCCGCATATCCGTGTACAATAGAGTATATAAATGCCAATATATGAGAAAGTGTGTCACATGTACCAATGCTTGAAATGTGTTATGTTATGAGAATTACATATGAGATAGTGAGATTATGAAATGCTTTTGTGTAACAAGCATGAGTGGCTTTGCCATGAATTTTGCATAGGTTGTATGCATGAGATAGCTAGATGGTACATGTGGTTTTCAAATGGAGATCTTGAGTTTATGAAATGCTTTTGAGTAACAAGCTTGTGTGGCTTTGCCATGAGTTTTGCATTGGTAGGATGCATGAGATAGATATTTGATACATGAGTTTTCAAATGGTGTTTTGCTTTGAAATGGTTTTCAAGCATAAGGAAGGAAAAGTGTGGAGTGGAAATGGTTTCCAAGGAAATTGGTTTAAACTTTGCACAAAGCATTTATGCATGAAAGGGGTTTAATGGAAGTTATTGTAAGGATGTTGTTTGGGGTTGTGTTGCTAAATGCATTTGAGTAAATGTTGGTCTTTATATTGAGCAATGCATAACTTAAGGTATTGGTGTTTCAAATGATGCTTTCAAACAATACTTTGGTTTATTGAGGCGCGATTGCCTTTAAAGAGGGTTTTATGGTTTGCTGCATTGATGGTGTTTTGGTTTTGAGCATTCCTCACTAAGCATTATGTGCTTACACTCCTTTTTGTCCATCAATGCAGATAAATGAATTTGGGACAACGAGAAGCAAGGGATTCAAGAAGAGCTCCACTTGAGAAGTATGTTTTGGTTTATAGCTATAGATAATAAAGGAAATGGGGGGGGGGAGTCTTTTATGTTGTTGTGTAATGAGATTGTTTAGCTTGAGCAAGTTCGATTTATGGCTTAGAACTTATTGATGGTTGTCTTGTGATATTTGGATCTTCATTCCCATATTTGATATAGCTATGCTCTTTGGTTAAAAGTAAGATCTTGTGTTGAATGTGTTAAATGAGTAGTTGTGCTTAATGCTTGTAATGTTTCTAGCTTCTGTTGCAAAATGATGGTTTTAATGCTTATCATGTTGCTGATATGTTGTGGAATGTTTTAAAGTATGTTTGATGGTGTTTTGAAGTGAAAAACTAGAAGTTTCTGTTGTTTCTGGGCATGGTGTATCGAAACACCCTTAGCTGTTTCAAAACGGGTGCCTGAAATGGCATGGGCGTTTCGGAACGACTAGAAGTGTTTCGAAACACTTTGGCTACTGGAAGTGTCTGTTTCGGAACTGGTCTCGGAACACACCCACGTACCAGAACGGTCAACACCGTTTTGGTGCAGTGTTTCGGTACGGTAAGTAGGTGTTCCGAAACGGGTGACCGTTGGACACAGATTTGAATTGCTTTGAAGTCTGCATGCTTTACATTTTAGTCCTGAAAGTTGTAATTGCAATTGCTTGAGCTTGAGATGTCTTCTTAAGATGAAATTTGGCAGAGAGGCTTGTAATATGATTAATTAAGGTTCGGTGAAACTAAAATCTACAAAGTCCTTTTGTTTTCCAAAATTTACATTTCGGTCCCTAAAAGTGTATTTCTTACAATTAAGTCCTTAAATGTTTTCCGATCGCTGTGTTTTTCTCTTCCAAGGTTCTTGAGTATTCACATAGGCTTAATATGTATCAAGACAAGATTAAAATGAAAAAAATAGGGTCGTTAATCAAGGTTGACTTTCGGGTTGACTTTGGTTTTCCCTGTGTGATCTTCGTAGTTCGGGTCTAACGCCTAGACCGGGCTAAGGGGGTTACATTATATTTGGTAGAGAAAAGGTATTGTTTTAGTTAGTTTTCTATTTCAGATGTTGGTTACTGATCAGAGAAAGAGAGAACAAGAAAGCAGGGAGCAGAAGGAGCTGTACTGAAGCAGTTCCAATTGTCGCCAAAGACGCCGCCTGCTATAGAATGCCGCCGCCACCGCAGAATGCTGCCCAGACGGAAATACACTGACATAGTCAAGATCAGTCTCGTTTGATAGAGGAAATTTTTGAGTCCATTGAGCCCAATCTTGCATTTTTCTGAGGCCTGGAGCGGTGTATAGAGCTGATTGAATATCGATAAGCAAGGTGGCTTATACTTACTGTTGAGTACATAAAAGTTCTATATTTTACCCCACATTTACCCATATTATTGCTGCACTCAAGCCTAATTTATTGCATTTAGGATAGATTTTTGCATACACATCACAATTAGATAAAATTATACAGTTGCTGCTGATTTTTGTTACCTTTGCAGGTATCTGCTGCGGCAGACCCAGGGCAGCAAAGGAGCAGAGGCGAGTTGCGGAGTTGGAGTCGAAAAGCACAGTCTGTCGTGACATCTGCCGTGCCAGCCATGACGACAGTAGAATGCTGAGGTAGAAAAGTGAAGTGGAGCTCGACAGATAGAGGATTTCAATCCAGTCTATCGTGGACCACTCCCATATTTTTCTGAGCCAAGAAGTAGAAGGAAGGCCAAGCCCAAAGTTCAAGGAAGAAAGTCAAGACAAGAAAAGAGGACGAATTAAAGGCATCTACTTAGAAGATTTTGTTCTTAAAAGAGTTGTACTTTAATTTAAACTTGTATTCTTGCCATATTAGAAAACTTGGACCCAAGGCCTATATAAAGGCATGTAATTCGACCTAGGGGAGGATATCTCACTCCTAGCCGTCTTCCCCCAAAACCCTAGTCGTTTCTCTCTCTTCACCATGTTCTAAACCTTCCCCAAGGGCTAAGGGTTATTTTGTAACGTAGTTGTGAGGATTGTAATTGTTCTTAGGATTTTTCTGTTCAAGTAATAAAACTTCAAGTTTATTTACTCTGGTTTTTAATATCTCATAAGAGCATCGGGAGAGCATTGTGAGGTTATCCGGATATTGGGAGAGTTAAGCATACGAAAGGAGTAAATACGTGTTTTCCAGTTTATGGTTAAACCATCTTGGCTTAGGGATAAGTACAAGGTTAAGTGGCTAAGAAGAATTCATAAACATTGGTGTTCACCCTTTGATTCACGCCGAGAGGTATCATCCAAGAAGTGTTCATCAACAGAACTTGGACCTAGGGATAGGACAAGTCATAACAGGGATTCTTGCCAAGCTTGAAGTACAGAGTTGTTGGTCGCTGCCGCGACATCAACGGACCTCTGCCGCGATAGGTGCTAGAGAACAACATACTGGATTAACCCGCAATGAGCATGTTTCTTAGGTAATTATGTGATAGTCACAACATTGCTCATGATAAACATATGTATAATCCTCATACTTGAGATCAACATGATTTCAACATAAAAATTTACGTATTTTGACATAGTCAAACGTGTGTCGTAACTGACTACATTATAAAGACTGATGATTGGATACATGATGACCTATGTAGTGAAATATGGTTGATCAAGAAAGGATTTGTCCCTCCTACATAATGGGAGAAATATCTTCGGCCACTTGATTGAGTGAGATTAGAAAATGCATGGCCATGCTCGAATATTATGATATGAGATATCATAGAGATCCGTTTATCATAATCTACTCAAGACATCAAGAAACACTAGATGGACAATGCAAGTGTGACTAACCCATTACTTGTGTTCATCTAAGATATAAAGGACAAAAGGATGAAATACATAAAGGAAGTTTATTCAGGAATTAGGAAAGTCAAACCATGACTTCATGCAACTTAGGTAGCAATGCTGTATTACTAGATGCCACTCATTGTTTGTAAAATTAGAACAATTCTAATTTTGCTGCTAACGTTGCATGAACCTACAAGGGTCACACCCTTCGAATGAAATGAACAAAAATTGGAAACCATACTCTCTATTTTAGGGAGGTTACCGAAAATCCCCTATGGGATAGGGGAAATCGGCAACTCCCTTAAATGAGAATAATATTGGATAAATATTGTATTTATCAAATATTATTTAGAGTATGAAAAATATTTAGAGACTTAAATATTATAGAATAAGATTCTAGAAATTTAAATATATATTTGGAATTTATATATTGTATATTTAATTCCGAGTTTATGTAGAATTAGATTCCACATAATTAAAAATATATATTTAAATATATTTAAATCCAAGTAAAGATAGAATGAGATTCTATATAATAAAAATATATATATTTGGATTAAATATAATGTATATTTAAATCCATATTTTATGTAGAATAAGATTCTACATAATTAAATATATATTTCATTTAATAATATTAAATATAATGTATATTTAATATAAACCAATTTCAAGTAGAATTAGATTCTATGATGTTTGGTTGAACTTGGATTTAAGGAATTAAACTAGAATTAAGTCTCTGAATACTATTTAAAGGGACAAGGGCTAGCAACCAAATCATCCCTATTTCCTCCTTGCAAATTTCGACATATCCCTGGGAATTCCCCTCTGGAATTTTCGACAAGTCCCAGTTTTCTTCTGAGAAGCTGTTCGATATTTTTCTGGTGTTCCTCTTGCCCCATGGCAAATTCCTGGTGATTTCCTAGTTCGAATCCAAGTCCCGGTAGAACCCCTGGTCGATTTCAGACTCCCTTAGGAATCCTTGGAGGGATTTCGACTTCTCCCTGGAAGGTGTTCAAACCTGTCGAAATTTATCCCTAAGTGTTAGGGAGGCGGAAACTTTGTTCGTTTTGTTCAGGTGGACTCCGTAGAGGTCGTTGCGAACCTGTGACGATTCCAGTTTTACTTGACGTGGTTATTCCGACATACTGTCGGTTTTCCAGTTTCCAGAGTTCTAAAAGGTAACTCTTCATCTTTTCACCCCGGATTCGTTCATGTACATGGATCCTGGCTGGATTACGTTGGATTAATTTTTTCGCTGCGCCACGGGGCGTGCCGACGTGACCCAAAAACGACATAATGACATGAGTTCCTCTGAAAAGTGCAACACTTGCACTACTGAGCAATTCAACACCGGCATATTCTTTCAAACTGATTCCTTTATCTTTTACTTTAGTTTTATTCAAGATTACTTTCAACAATCAATTAAACTATTTCTTTTTCCTTTGCAGCAATTCAAGGATAGAGTTATTTACAGTCCCTGTGGAGACGATATTCGATACTCTAAGTATCACTTTACTACTTGCGTTGTGTACACTTGCACTATTTGCGATAGTCTTATTTACACGCAACAAGTTTTTGGCGCCGTTTTCGGGGACTGGAAACATATCTTTACCTTTTAATTACTGCACTTTGTTTTTATTTTTATTTTCTGTTTTTAGTTGTTTTATTTTCCCCCGTGCTTTTCACAAGGTTTTCTTATTGGTTATGCGCAGATCGAGACGTAGTAAGGAGCCTGAGTACGAATTAGATCCAGAAATCGAACGCACATATCAACTCAGAAACCAAGCCCGACTCTCGATAGAACGAAACAACTATCTTGAGGAGAGACTGTATGCAATGGTGAACGGAAGGGAAGGCCGTAGGGAAGATGACAACAACAACCACCCTAGGGGTAGTGTGGATCCTTCTAATGACCCCGGAAATGATCTGCCGCCGCCCGCTGCCCCAGCAGTACGACAGACCTGTCGAGACTACATGGATAATGACCATGTTAAACTAGAAACTACCCTGCCAGATGTGGAAGCTGAACACATCGAACTGAAACCTTTCATGTTCAACATGATAAATTCTGCTGGCCAATTTGATGGTTCTGCTACTGAGGATGCACGTGAACATCTTAAAACGTTCCAAGAAATTTGTGGATCGTTCAGACTGCTAGGAATAAGTCCGGAAGTACCGAGGCTCTGGCTATTCCCTCATTCATTGAGAGATAGAGCTAAAACTTGGTGGAACAAATTAACGCCAGGTTCAATAAGAACTTGGGCAGATCTCTCTCGTGAATTCCTTTCTCGTTTTAATCCTTCTCATTTATCTGAAAGATTGCGTAACGAGATTGCTACTTTTCAACAGGAAGATGACGAGCCAATGCATGAGGCGTGGGACAGATTTACGACTCTCTTACGGAACTGCCCAATGCATGGATTCCCTGTGTGGAATTTGGTTGTCAAATTCTACAACGCTGCCAATGAACACACTCGACTGAGAATAGATTCAACAGCGAATGGGCTATTACTGGATAAAGAACCAGACGAGGCAATGCTAGTGTTGAAAAAGTTAGCAAAGAACGATGAGCAATTTCCTACAGCTCGAAGATGAGGCAAACGAAGAATATTTGTAAAGGAGTACGAAGCTGATAACTCGGTTAAAACACATATTGCATACCTCACTAAGATAGTTGAGAATCTGCAGCGGAAGGATTCTAAGGCTGTATTTTCCGCAGAAGAGGTATGTGAAACCTGTAGTGGAAATCACAGTACAAAGGAGTGCCTTTTACAGCTGGAAGAAGGGATGTATGTTGGAAACTATAACATGAGTAAAACCTATGATTCCAACCACTACAACCCACACTGGAGGAAGAACCCAAAATTTTCATGGAGTAACCCCAACAATGCACTGAATCCTCCAATTCAGAACAACCAGAATCAAAGAGGTCCTAGGATACTGTCACGAAAACAACCACAACAGCAGCCACCTCAAGCATACTAGAGCAGACCCTAGCCACATTCATGTCTCAAACAGGAGCATACATGGAAAACATGGATCACTTTGTCAAGAAAACTGAGTCCTTCATGGACAAGACAGAGATGAGAATGACAAACCATGAGGTTACCCTAAAATCCTTAGAGATACAGATGGGCCAGGTTTCACATACATCAAACCAAGGCAGAATGGAGGATTCCCTAGTGATACCGAGGTCACTAGAAAACCCACACATGAGCAGTGCAAAGCGATTATAACGAGGAGTGGGAAAAAACTACATGAGCCGATCATAAAAGAAACACCAAAGGAATCGACCCAACAGACAACTGCCGTAAACACTGCCCCATCAGAGGAGAAACAGTCTACTGTCGTCACACCTACCACGACAGTAGAAGGAACAGGGCAGCAGACTGAAGAAGTTAAAGAACTTGAGCCTCCTCAGATCTGACTTCCATGTGAAGGACACCTTGAAGATTACCGTCCTCCACCCCCTTTTCCACAGCGGCTAAAGAAACAGAAACAGGAGTACCAGCTTAAAAAGATCTATGATGTCTTTAAGCAAGTACACACCAACATCCCGCTGTTAGAAGCCATTAAGAAGATACCTAGTTATGCAAAGTTTTTGAAGGATGCAATGTCTAGGAGGTCCAGACTTGGGGAATTTGAAACAATGATTATGACAGAAGGATGCATGGAAATGCTCTATAAGAGACCACCCCCAAAGAAGAAGGATCATGACAGCTTCACCATACCATGCATAATTAGAGACAAGTTTGTGGGTAAGGCACTTTGTGATCTTGGTGCTAGCATTAATCTAATGCCCAAATTTGTATTTCAAAAACTAGGTATTGGACAAGCAAGGCCCACAACAGTCATGCTGCAGCTGGCAGACCGCTCTTACGTACAACCGGAAGGAAATATCGAAGATATATTGGTAAGAGTGGATAAGTTTATTTTTCCTACTGACTTTCTTGTTTTAGATTGTGAAGCAGATGAAAACGCACCGATCATCCTGGGGCGACCCTTGCTAGCCACAGGCAGGACAATGATCGATGTCGAGAAAGGAGAACTGACTATGAGAGTCAATGACCAACAAATCAAGCTCAATGTTCTCCAAGCAATAAAACAGGATGATGCGAAGGAAGAGTGCAAGGCAATTTCAGAAGTAGTCCTTGACCAACCCTGCATCAGGTCGAACTACCACGACAGAAAGTTTGGTCACTGCCACCGCAGTCACCATGAAGACTGTCACGACAGCAACAACGACAATGACCCCTCAGACAAAGAATCATCCGACACTAAAGGTCCTGAGGAGGTAAATTGGATAGGCACACATCCAGGTAAGTTCTTTGAGCCTTTGAATTATACCTCAAATGAACATGTAATCCAAAAGCCTTCCATTGAACAACCACCTGTTTTAGACCTTAAACCCCTTCCAGGGCAACTTAAATACGTTTTTCTTGGTTTAAATGATATGTTGCCCGTAATCATCTCTTCCAAGTTGATGCAGAAACAGGAACAACAGTTGATCAAAATGCTACAGCAGCATAAAAAGGCAATTGGATGGACCATTACTGATATCCAAGGCATCAGTCTGGCGTTATGCATGCATAATATCCTCTTGGAGGATTTCTATAAGCCGACTATCGATGCCCAAAGACGACTGAACGAGGTTATGCGAGAGGTGGTGCAGAAAGATCATCAAGTGGCTTGATGCCAGAATAATATATGCCATCTCGGATAGCAAGTGGGTGAGCCCGGTGCAATGTGTGCCCAAAAAGGGAGGCATAATCGTAGTAACGAACAAGGAAAATGAACTAATCCCAACTAGGACTGTGACCGGTTGGAGGGTTTGTATGGACTACCGGAAGCTTAATAAAACTACCCGGAAGGACCACTTCCCCTTACCTTTTATCGATCAAATGTTGGATAGATTAGCAGAGAAACTTTACTACTGTTTTCTTGATGGTTACTCAGGTTATAACCAAATCGCATCGCACTAGAGGACCAAGAGAAAACCACCTTTACATGCCCGTACGACACATATGCATTTCGAAGAATGCCATTTGGGCTCTGCAATGCACCAACAACCTTTCAACGGTGCATGATGGCAATATTCTTCAACATGGTGGAGGATTTCCTAGAATTTTCATGGATGACTTTTCCGTCTTTGGAGGCAGCTTCGACGGTTGTTTAGGCAATTTATAGAAGGTTCTTTAAAGATGCGAAGAGGCAAACTTGGTTTTAAACTGGGAAAAATGCCCCTTTATGGTGGACAAAGGCATAGTGTTGGGCCACAAGGTTAGCTGCCGCGACATATAGGTAGACAGAGCCAAAATAGAGGTTATTGAAAAGCTGCCGCCGCCCACCACAGTCAAAGGAATACGAAGCTTCTTAGGGCATGGATGGTTTTATCGAAGATTCATAGCCAATTTTTCGAAGATTACTAAGCCCCTTTGCCACCTGTTGGAACAAAATCGCCCCTTTGACTTTAACACTAAATGTACTGAAGCATTCAAGATACTGAAGGAGAAGCTGGTAACAGCCCCGATAGTGCAGCCACCAGTCTGGAGCTTGCCATTTGAGATAATGTGTGACGCCAGTGATTATGCTGTCGGGGCAACATTAGGGCAGATGAAGAATAAACTCTTCCATGTGATTTACTATGCCAACAAAACGCTGAATGATGCCCAAATAAACTACACCACAACAGAGAAGGAGCTACTAGCAGTGGTGTTTTCAATTGACAAGTTTCGTTCGTATATACTTGGAACGAAAGTGGTGGTCCATACAGACCACTCAGCACTCAAGTATCTGTTCACAAAAAAGGATGCTAAACCTAGATTGATACGTTAGATTCTGCTGCTGCAAGAATTTGACATTGACATCAAGGACAAAAAGGGGACAGAGAACCAAGTAGCAAATCACTTGTCAAGGCTGGAGATGGTAAGGAATCAAGCGAAATACAAGACCAACATACTGGAAACCTTCCTAGATGAGCAGTTGTTTGCTGCCACCAGCACTGCCGCGACAACCATGGCGGCAGGTAAGCTGTCTGAAACCCCTTGGTATGCTGACATTGTCAATTATATTGTAAGTGGGTTATTACTTCCTGAGATTAATTACCAAGCAAGGAAGAGGTTCCAAAATGATGCAAAACATTATTATTGGGACGAACCTTTTCTCTTTAAACACTGTGCAGATCAGATCATCAGGAGATGCATACCACATGAGGAACAGAAAGAAGTGCTTCACCACTGCCATGCTTCCCCTTATGGAGGACACTTGGGAGGAAATAAAACTGTTGCCAAGGTTCTGCAATTTGGTTTCTACTGACCTACATTGTTCAAGGATGCACAAGCTTTTTACAAGAGCTGTGACAAATGCCAAAGGACTGGGAACATATCTAGAAGGCATGAGATGCCATTGCAGAACATACTTGAGGTCGAAATATTCAATGTTTGGGGAATCGACTTCATGGGGCCATTCCCAGCCTCTTGTGGGAATTTATACATCCTGCTGGCAGTAGACTATGTGTCTAAGTGGGTAGAAGCGATCGCCACTCAAAAGAACAATGCCAAGACTGTACAAAGATTACTTTACAAGCACATCTTCTCAAGGTTTGGCATCCCAAGGGCGATAATTAGCGATGAGGGGAGACATTTCGACAATAGGGTAATTGCTAGTGCACTAAGGAAATACGGAGTGAAGCACTGAATTGTAACAACATATCACCCTCAACCAATGGTCAGACCGAGATATCAAATAGAGAAGTAAAGAACATCCTAGAGAAGATGGTCAAACCAACTCGAGAAGACTGATCTCTACACCTAAATGATGCACTCTGGGCCTACAGGACAACATTCAAGACACCATTGAGGATGTCACTCTATCGCCGGGAAAACTTGCCATTTACATGTCGAGATAGAACACAAAACATTTTGGGCTATCAAGACAGTAAATGTGGACTGGGACAAGGCAGTGCAGAAAAGGCTACTGGACTTGAATAAAATTGAGGAAATTCGAGCAATGGCCTACGACAATGCCAAGATCTAAAAGGACAAAACAAAGAAGTGGCACGATAGGAAACTGCTGCCACGACAGTTCTACCCAGGGCAACATGTGCTGTTGTTCAACTCTAGGTTGAAGCTTTTCCCAGGAAAGCTTAAATCTCGGAGGCCTGGCCCTTTCCAAGTTGTCCAAGTTCTCCCCCATGGTGCCATTACAATCAAATCAATGAAGGATGAGCACCAATTCAAGGTCAATGGACAGAGGCTCAAGCATTATCAGGGGACTAAAGCCCCAAGGATGCAAGAAGTAGTTACTTTAGGAGATGCCCCTCAAGGCATCCCTAATTTAACTTTATTTTATTTTATTTATTTATTATTTAGGAAATAATATTTTTATTTATTTATTTATTTTTAGGAAATAAAGGAAGCAAAGCAAAGAGGAGGAATGAACCAGCCCACCGCATTCACAACAGCCCAAAAAAAGCCCAACGGACAAGCCTGTCGTCACAGCCTGTCACCAGCTATCGTGGCAGACGCGAAAAATACAGCCTGTCACGGAGCTGTCGCAATAGACACGCAAACGCGTAGTAGACGCGGAAACACGTGACAAACGCGTCAGAAATCGCGTGACAACTGGCCCCGTTATTCGCGCCTGCCGTTACAGTCCCAGCGGGCAGAAAACCCCGTTCTATATAAACCCCCACTCCCTTTTCATTTTTCATCTCATTCTCATTCTCTCTACTTGCTTCCCAGAATTTAGATCTCAGAAAACTTTCTTTTATTTTGCTACAGTTTTCCTTGCAATGGCTACCAGATCAACCTGACAAAATACTACCTCCACCTCTGCCATGACAGTATCCACACCCAGCCACAGTAGAATACCCAACCACTTCGCATCAGTAGACTCAGAGTAGAGGTACTATGGTTCGTTCCAAAATAGAGAGATGTGGGAAGAGAGAGGATTCACTTACACCCAAAAGACGAGAGAATTAGGGCTCGAAAGTTTCATCGCCAAAAAGATCATCGCACTCAAATGGCAGATGTTCGCTGTCCAGCCAGAGGAGATGAACGTCACGTTGGTGCGCGAGTTCTATGCTGCCATCCCCGACAAAGATGCCACAACAGTAACTGTCATGGGCAAAGAGATCTCCCTCAAACCGGCATACATCAACACATTGTATGGCCTCTATGTGAGCAAGAAGGAAGATGCCCATAGGAGGTTCGTAAACCGTCTGTCGCCGACATACACGATGCTGTCATGGAAGAGCTGACAGAAGAGGGCACACAATGGAACGATGATCCCAAGCACCGGTGGACAGTGCGAAGGACTCAGCTCACACCACAAGCAAAGATTTGGAACCACTTCGTGAAGAAACGCCTCATGCCCACATCATACAATACCACGGTGGACCGGCAGAGATTA
This sequence comes from Hibiscus tridactylites, assembly GCA_958450335.1. Taxonomy (NCBI): domain Eukaryota; kingdom Viridiplantae; phylum Streptophyta; class Magnoliopsida; order Malvales; family Malvaceae; genus Hibiscus; species Hibiscus tridactylites. Next base: position 48,550,843 of record OY288290.1, read on the forward strand.
GCCCTTGTACATTCCATCCTCAACGAGAGGCAAATCAACGTTGGCAGATACATCCGATATGGCATCCTTGAGTGTGCACTCCGACCAAAGGGCCCCATATTTTCCCCCTACCTGATCATGACACTCTGTCGAGGCAACAACGTGTCGGAGATCAATGAAGATGTCAAAGTCCGAGGAAAAGGATGGATGCAATAGAACCTCTATAGTTTGATGGAATTAAAGGCTGCCACTCCCCTGTCTTACTTGGACCCCACTGCCGCGACAGAAGCAACATCAGAACCTGACTCCCCTGAACCTGTCACGGTAGAACCACTACCGGAAATCAACCTGAAATACTTTGAAGGGTTCTCCTCCTCCTCTGTCTGGCAGGACGATTCTGATTTGGAACCATCTGTCGTCCGAGACATATCGAAGTACTTCCCTCCGATGAAGAGGAAAAAGCTGAACGAAACTATTGAAGGACCCTACCACGACAGATCACACAAAAGCAGCAGCAGCAGCGATGATGACCTCGAGGTCCTAGACCAGCCCCCACACATCTCACCTACCCGAGTCCAGCCACCTCGAGAGGCCAAAAAGAAGATAGCCTCCCCCTCTCCCAGCACCAAGCCAGCCTCTGCCGTCAAGGTCGCTGATCGCCGACAGCTCCGCGTCAGTAGTAGCTGCGACGACAGCTCATCAACTTAAGTGCTTTTCCTTACATATTTGCCGTCTATAATGTTGTTTTATCTATTTTTGATGTTTTTTTCTTTTCATTGTTGTCATGCATTGAGGGCAATGCAACCCTCGAGTTTAGGGGTGGACATACCTCTATTAATGAACTTTTTTAGTTGTGTCTTTAATTTTTGTGTCAAAAAAATAAAATAAAAACAAAAACAAAAATTTGGCTTAAGTCTTTGAACTGAACTTACCTACCGCGACATTCTCTGTCGTGACAATGACTATTGGATGTTTTAGGAATTATTTAGAGCCTTGCTATAGTTCTGAACTGTAAAACACCCTTGTGACTTATATGCCGTCTAGGTTTCTGTTAGTGAACTAGAGTAGGAAAGCTTAACTACTTGAGTTGCCCCTAGAGGTGCCTAACACTGGCTCTAGGAAAAGAATAAAAGAAAAGAAAATTTTAGACTCAATGCCCTAGAGGTGCCTAACACCGGCTCTAGGAAGATAGCTAGAGGTGCCAAAAAATAGGCTCTAGTAAAAATAAAAATAAGAAAAAAAAACACTGAGTCTAATTCAGAAAAAACTAAAGGAGCCTAAGAATTGCCTCAAAAAAATGAAATATGGCATAAAATTCAAGTGAGTAGCATAAATATTCTGGTAACTAAGGGAGTCTAGGCAAATATTTGTTCACAAAACCTGCACACAGTTGCACAAGAATTATAGTATGCTGTCTAGACTTCGGTAGTTAACTAGAATAGGAAGGGTTACCCACTTGAGTTGCCCCTAGAGGTGCCTAACACTGGCTCTAGGAAAGGAATAAAGAAAAGAATTTTTTTAGACTCATTTGCCCCCAAAACTGCCTTACAATGTCTCTAGGAAGATTTTTGAGTTTAAGTCAGAAAAAACTAAAGGAGCCTAAGAATTGCCTCCAGAAAAGATGAAGTCGAGTCTAAGGTCAGAAAAAACTAAAGGAGCCTAAGAGTTGCCTCCAGAAAAGATGAAGTCGAGTCTAAGGTTAGAAAAAACTAAAGGAGCCTAAGAATTGCCTCCAGAAAAAATGAATGGCATAAAACTCAAGTTTGTAAGCATAACTATTCTGGTAAGCTAAAGGAATCTAGGCACATATTTGTTCACAAAACCTGCACACACTTGCACAAGAACTATAACATTGTTCCGGATAAATCCATAAACACCCGACAAGGCACTACTCTTGATAGTGAATGTGTGGTAGGTAATGTAAGTTCACTGAATTAAGCCAAGCCAAAAAGTTTTTATTTTTTTAGTTAGGTTGTATTTGCTTGAGGACAAGAAAGAACTTGAGTTTGGGGGTGTGTTGAGTGCATAAAAGTCCTATATTTCCCCCTTCATTTACCCATATTTTTGCTGCACTCAAGCATGATTCATTGCATTTAGGATAGATTTTTACATATACATCACAAGTAGATAAAATTGCACAGTTGCTACTGATTTTGGTTACTTTTGCAGGTATCTGCTGCGGCAGACCAAGGGCAGCAAAGGAGCAGAGGCGGATTGCAGAGCTGGAGTTGAGAAGCAAAGGCTGTCGTGACATCTGCCGTGGCAGCCATGACGACAGAGGGATGCTGAGGTGGAAAAGTGAAGTGGAGCTCGACAGATAGAGGATTTCAAGCCGGTCTGTCGTGGACCACTCCCATTTTTTTCTGAGCCCTGGAGTAGAATAAAAACCAAGCCCAAAGTTCAAGGAAGAGACTCAAGGCAAGAAAAGAAGACGGATTCAAGGCATCTACTCAGAAGATTTAGTCTTTAATAGAGTTGCACTTTAATTCGAAATTGTATTCTTGCCATATTAGAAAACTTGGACCCAAGGCCAATATAAAGGCATGCAATTTGACCTAGGGAAGGATATCTCATTCCTAGCCGTCTTCCCCCAAAACCCTTGTCATTTTCCCTTCTCCATTATGTTCTAAACTCCCCCTAGGGCTAAGGGTTGGTTTTGTAAAGTAGTTGCAAGGATTGTATTGTTTTAGGAATTTTCTGTCAAGCAATAAAAATTCAAGTTTATTTACTCTGATTTTTCATATCTCATAAGAGCATCGGGAGAGCATTGTGAGGTTATCCATTTGTTTGATATCGGGAGAGTAAAGCATCCGAAACGAGTAAATACATGTTTTCCAGTTTATGGTTAAGCCATCTTGGCTTAGGGATAAGTACAAGATTTAGTGGCTAAAGAAGAATTCAACAACATTGGTGTTCACCCTTCGATTCACGCCAGGAGGTATCATCCAAGAAGTGTTCATCAACAGAACTTAGGCCTAGAGATAGGACAAGTCATAACATGGATTATTGCCAAGCTTGAAGTACAGAGTTGTTGATCGTTGCCGCGACGTCAACAAACCTCTACCGCGACAGGTGCTGTCGCGACAGGAATGACGACAGAAGACAGAACTTTCTCTAACAATGCAACGCCTGCACTACTGAGCAATTCAATACCGGCCTATTCCTTAAATATGATTCCTTTATCTCTCATTTTAGTTTTTACTCAAGATTACTCCAACATTCAATTAAACTATTTTCTTTCTCTTATGCATCAATTCAAGGATAAAGTTATTTCTAGTCCCCGTGGAGACGATATCCGATACTCTAGTATCACTTTACTACTTGCGTCGTGCACACTTGCACTATTTGCGATAGGACTCTTTTACACGCAATAGTTCTAGCCATTTCTTCTAAAGTACGATTTTTCCTCTCAACTATCCCATTGATAAGTGCCTAAAACTCATAGATTTTGACTCCCTTTTTCATGTCAATTATCATTCAAACTACACCGATTTGAGCTGCATTATAACCTTTCATGCATAGATTTCATCATTTATGCCCTTGAGCTTAGTATCCTATTTATTATATGAAAAAGGTACTATTTAATGCATGATTGGTACTTTTGCAGGATGACCAATGCTGGAGCAGGAGGATGCCGCTGCAGCACAGAAAGAAGGAGGGAAGATAAGGTAGAAATAGCAGACAACAGACCCTGATCGAGCCGAGCCACAAGACAACTTCTACTGAGGCAAGCTGAGGAAGCTTTGCTGAGCAAAACAGACCGATGCCGAGGCAGCAAAAGCCAGGCCTCAGTAGCGTTTTGCCAGAAAGAAAAATGAGCAAAGTGGTAGCCGACTTGTAGAACCTTTAACGCTGGATTTTTCTACACACTTTGCGCGGCAGCTGGAGCTCGAGAAGATGAGCAAAACATGGAAAAAAGTATAAAGTTGGAATCTTGGATAAAAGTGTTTATTGTAATAAATTAAAGAGATTTACTTCTTTAATAATGTCTAGTCCAAGTCCAACTTAAATTCCTCTCCAAGAAGGATTCGTGCCTACACCTTCCCCTATATAAAGGCATGTTGCCATGGAAAGACGACACAGAGGAGAGAAGAGAAGAGAGATTGAGCATGCTTACGTTTTGGAAGGAGTGTGCACTTGCGCTCTCACAAAAAGAGAACTCCTACACGCCCTACAACCATACGCATCGATGCCGACACAATCAACAGGTTTTACGGCCCGCACATCGAAAGAGATGAGCATGCTGACGTTTTGGAAGCCCTAGATGAAGATGATTTCCTGCACACCATGGGAGGCCGGCTCACACAGAGGTTTAGTGCAGCGGAAATATCTCAGGCCAGAAGCCAAATTGTGGAACAAGTTCATCCACCACCACCTCCTGTCGACATCCCACAACACAACCGTTGATCGGCCCAGGCTTGCCCTTATCCACTCCATTATGCAAAATCATCAAATTAATGTGGATAATTTAATTGTGTAGAAAATCTACAAATGTGCAGTAAAGGAGAAGGGGCCGCTCTACTTCCCGTCACTCATCACCGGCCTCTGCACGGAGAATGTAGTCCCGTTCGACAGGACCGATGAACTCACCAAAGAAAGACCAGGATGGGACAAGGTGACCTGCCACAGAGTCATGGAGATACTAGATGTCGATCCTCTATAGGCCACACCGATGAAGAGAATTGTCGGGGCAGTGTAGAGCGTTTGGATGTTCTCTATTTATGAGCGCAAGTGCACACTCCTATCATGGTATAGTATAAAAAATATAGTCTCCCACAGGGATTGGACAACTTGATTCGAATTGTTGTTCCTGCACAAGGAAAAGTAAATGCACAATTATTTTTTGAGAAGAAAAGTAAAATAAAAACACAAGTAATTGAATAGAAAGTGATCAGATTGATAGAGAGGGCTGGGTTATGCTGCTGCTTAGTGTGAAACTGCGTTGAATAGGACAAGTCGTTTTGCGCTGCCAGACTCTGCTGCCTCGGCGGTGGATGGTAGGTAGACTGCTGAGACCCTCTCGCTGCCTCGTTAGGGGAATGAAACTGTGTCTCGGCAGCAAACTCGGCAGAACTACAAGGCTCGATAGAACGCTTTGAAAGAGACTTCGCTTATGTCTAAGTCAAAGTTTTGTTGATGCCCACTGCAGATGATACCAGCCGCGACGTGAATCGTGCAAAGACAACAATGTTGATTCGTCCTATTTTTTCCGCCTTAAACCCTTAACCTATGTCTAGGTCAGATTGATCACACCGTCTATAGAGGAAATCGTACTTACTCCTTTCGTGAGTTCGACTCTCTCGATACCGAGCAAATGGATAGAATTCAACTAATCTTTCGCTTTAATTGAAAACTATGAAGAACATGGAATAAGTAAACCTTGTAGTTTTATTTGGAAAAACAAACTTGAAATCCTAAACAATCATTCCCACACTAATTACAACATAACCCAAACCCAAGAAGAATTTTAGAACATGTAGGCGGCAAGAAAACCTAAACTATGCCTAAGGAAAACCTAACTTGTTTTGAAATAGAATTACATTGGGTATATATAGGCATTAGCTAGGTCTAGTCCTTCTTGAAGTAGAAGTCTTCAAAGTAGCTTTTTATGTTAAATGTGGCTTTAAACTCTGACTTCTTTGAGTTGAATGTTGACTTTATCATGTTGCCTTGCTCCACAAGTAATCTCGAGTTCTTCCTTCGGCAGCTCTGCCTGCTACTCTAGACGTCGGAAAATTGAGTGGACATCATCGATAGAATTAGGATTTTCTGCTTTACAAATCGCACTCCGGTTCTCCAACTCCATAGTCTGCTGTCTTGGGCGGCGGTAGCTACTCGACAGCTGCTGTTTCTGTCTGGAACTGCATCAGTACAACTCATTGGTCTGCTGCCTCAACATCATGTCCTTAGCTCCTCTTTTCCTCTTTCAGCCTCTAGTACCTGAAACTAAAATTACATTAAAACAATACCTTTTCTTCACCAAATAACAGATAATCTATAAAGGCATGGCAAAGTAAAGAAATACTGTAAAATGCAATGCATGATCCTAATTATGCCTAGAATTTACTTAAAACAACAATAATATTAGATGGAATGTGCATGAAATATAGAACTTGTGGACACTTTACACACCCCCAAACTCAAACTATTGCTTGTCCTCAAGCAATGCAACCCTAGCATACTTGCCCTTATATTAACCAGAAAGAAAAACTCGTTTTCAACTTGATTTTGTACCTCAAGACCGTGACATCTATATTAGTTTAGTGAAGGGAAAATAGCAAGAAAATAACTCAGAATTAATTTCTAATGCCAGTGCAGTGTGTGCAGAACTGTGTACAGGCTGAATATGCAGAATAACTAGATAAACAAAGATGTTGTTATGATATATAAGGTTGCTGCCGAGACAGCACAGTTAAGCACAATTATTTAATCATGGCAATGAGGGCTTCAGCATATCATAACTAGTATTCTAGGTCTGAAATTAAGATAGGAGCAAACTAAGAAACCCCGAACCCATAGAGTAGAGTCACCCCGTGAAGGCTTTCATTCACTCATTTTAATTTGTCTGTCACTTCAAAATTTTTAGATTTATGGAATTTAATAGCAGCGGAGTGTCCTCGCACATGATTCTTCCTAGAGCCTGTTTCGGGCACCTCTAGGGTAAAACATCAATGTTTCTTTGTTTTTCTTTCTACTGCCGTGGTAGTGCTATATTTTTCTGTTTCTGTTTTCTGCCTCGGCGGCTACCTGCAACCATTGTTAGAATTTTGCAAAGAGTTCTAAAAATAAAGTAGGCAGTGTTTATTAGATATTCTAGCAAATTCAACAAGTAACAAAAGTGATTTGACAATTTTGGCAATTAAAAAAAATTCTAAGTCATTTTTTCATGCTTTTCCCAAATTAAGTTTAATTTATTTATTGGTGCAAAAATAATTAATCAGCTAACTATCACAGGCACAAGTTATAGCAAATTTTTCTATTCTGATTAATATTAAGGCAAGTACAATGCAACCTATATGCTACTAAGTATGCCTAGAAAAAAAGATGCGAGAGTTATCCCCCCAAAGTCGAGATGGGCATTGCCCTCAATGCACAAAATAAACAGAAAAACTAAAAACAGAAAAAATACAAGTGATATATAAAAAAGCATAAAAATAAAATAAAGAAAAGAGAAAGAAAAAAACTAGAAATTGGTTGAGGGTTGAGAGGAGGCTCGAGTCTTTGCTGCTAAGAAGGAGGATGATGATTGGATGATTAGGCGGTGGCCGAAAGATGTCCTGGCAACAGTCTTGGCAGGGGAGACCTTGGCTATCCGCGGCGGCTGGACTCTTTTTGGAGTAGGATAAGGTTCTTCTTGAGGTTCTGCAGGAGGAGCGTCAATAGGTGCTTCTCTCTCTTCTAATTCTGTTTCGTCGTCCATTGGCTCGGCAACTATGATGTGCCACTTCCTCTTCCTTGTTTCTTCTTGTGTTGGTGTTGCCGGAGGGTCTACCGCCGTTGGGATGGCTGCTGCTGCTGCTACTATTGCTGGTGCTAGTGGTGGCGGCTGTTGCTCAATCTCATCTAATGAGGAAGTGTTTTCCACTGTTGCCGCTGTGCAGGCAGGTGAATGATGTTGCTGATGCCTCTCGGGGGAGTATGCCACTGTGTTGGAAGCAGATGTGGCCGAGTACGATGGGTAGTGCGTCGAAGACAACATCTGTCTGCAGAAGGCGGCGTGGCGGGCAGCGGCGGTTGATGGCGTTCTTTGTTCTGGGGAAGCTACGACAGCTAAGTTTTTAGGGTAGGGTGGCAAGGTGGGGGCCATCATCATGGAACTTTTGTAGGAGATAAGCCACAAAGGCTTCTTGGACTCCCCCACATATTTCATAAAAGTCAACTGCTGGTGCTTGATTCGCTTGTTGTTGTCGATAAGGGTGCGCAACAGCGTGAGGACTTCATTGGCTGGGGCATCGTCAGTACTGCCGGGGGCAGCTGGAGTGGTAGGCTGGGCGGCAGAGGGGTGGCTGGGAGTTGTGGGCTCTGTCTCTTGGGCCTGCATCATTTACAGGCAGAATTTTCTTGTCCACCCCTCCTTTATTGTCGTCATCTCATCTTTGGAGTCGGTCGGGGCATTGAAATTGGCACAAATGCCGGTGATGATGATGAAAAGTATAACCTGTCATTCGTCTTCCGGAAGCAGTTGTGGATCTTCTTACATATGATTTCTCCCACGTTGATTGGCCGGTTCATCACAATGCTGTGGATTAAGGCGAGGTGCGGCTGATCGACAGTGGAGTTGTGGAAGGTGGGCAGCAGACACCTCTTGATGAACGTGTTCCACAGCATAGCCTCGGGCAGCAGGTGGCGGCATTGGATAGAACCGCCATGCTTCCCTACAAACCATGACGTATTGGGCTTGCACAACTTGGCCTTGAGTTTCTCATAATCGGCAGCTGTCAGTGACTGCCTCCACTCCCCGTGAGGGTTGTCGTTAATATCCAGGCCATAAAAATTGTTGATCACGACACGTTAAGCTTGACAGGTTCCCCTCGAACAAACACGAACGATAGCTCAGGGCGGGGATGATAGCAAGAAGGTGAAGGTAAAGTGAATGAATGGGGTGAGAAGGGTTTAAATAGAGGATGCCGAGAGGTGCCGTGGCAGCATTAAATGTCCAACGTTCCAGTTGTTTCATGCACGTTACATGATTTATCCATGTTATTTTTATAGCCGTTGGCAGCTAGCCATTAGCGGGCAACTAGTCGTTACGTGCTTTCTACGCTAGGCTGCCCTGGGCTGTCTCGGTTGAATGGTGGGCGGTCTCCTTGTTGGGCCTTCTTCTTGATCCGACTCTTTTATTCCTAATCCTGAAATAAAAATAAAGATAATTAAAGACTAAAATAAATTCTAAAAATAAAAAATGTTGAAATTAAACTAAATCCTAAAAAAATAAATTGCAATAAATTAAACTCTAATCCTAATGCATAAAATAAAAATTAAGTTATGTTGGGAGTGCATTTGGGTGCATCTCCCAGACATAACCACTTTCTGAGGTAGTTTGGCTTGTCTTTCCCTCCTGGGGGGTCCTCTTGTTCTTTCAGATGATGTGCTGTTGGGTCTTTCAGCCTGCCCTTAGGTCTGTCGCGACAGCTACTACCTTGGCATGTCTCTGTCCTGATTTCGGCGGCTTGAGCATCTGGTCATCCTTAATTTTCTTTTCCTGAGGGTTGTAACACGTTTAACTTTATGCTTTGGTTGTCTACCCTCATGGTCAGCTCCCTATGTTCCACATCTATTAACGTTCTGCCTGTGTCCAAGAATGGTCGCCCAAGGATGATAGGGGCTTTTTCATCTGCCTCATAGTCTAGGATGAGGAAATCAGCTGGAAGAATAAGATTGCCCACCTTCACTAGGATGTCTTCGATTTTGCCCTCCGATTGTACAAAAGAGTGATCGGCAAGTTTCAGTATGATGGAGGTAGGTTTGGCTGGCTCAATTCCTAATTTACCGAAGACTGCCTTAGGCATTATATTGATGCTGGCTCCCAAGTCGCACAGGGCTTTTGTTTCATGCTTGCTGCCTATTCTACATGGAATAACAAAGCTTCCATGATCTATTTGCTTGGGCGGCAGTTTGTTGTATAGCATGGCCATGCACTCCTCTGTTACAACAACTGTTTCGAATTCCTCAATCCTCTTCCTTTTAGAAACCATGTCTCTAAGGTATTTGGCATAGTTGGGCATGTTTTGAATGGCTTCTATTAGAGGGATGTTTATGTGCACATGCTTTAAAATATCCGAGAATCTCCTGAACTGGTGCTCTTTCTTCTGTTGCTTAAGCCTCTAGGGAAAAGGTGCTGGCAGGTGGATGTCCTCTATACGTTCTTTGCAGGGGAACTTTATATGTGGAGGATCATCCGCTTCAGGACCTTTTTCAAGTTCAGCTGCCGAGGCGGCTGATGTTAATGCTGCCGCGACAGGCAGTTCTTTTGGTGCTGGCTGTGTTTCTGGTTGTTTTTCCCTGGGTTCATCCAATTGCTTCCCACTTCTGGTAGATATGGCTTTGTATTGTTCATAAGTGGGCTTGGTTGCTACTTCTGCACTGCTAGATGCTCCTCCCATTGTTCTGCTGCTAAAGATCTCTGTGAACTGCCTAAATTGGGTCTCCAGGTTCTTTATCGCAGCCTCTTGGTTGTTCATCTTCATCTCCGTCCTGTCCATGAAAGACTTAGTTTTATCAATGAACTTATTAGTGCGAACAATAAAATCACTAGTTCTAGACATAAAAGTATGAAGAGTTGCTTCTAGTGAATTATTGTTTTGTGGCTGCTGAGCCTACTGTCTGGACATGTTTTGTTGGTAGCCTCCCTGTTGCTGTTGTGGATTGGCAACAGTCTTGGGATTGCTCTAGGAGAAATTGGGATGATTCTTTCATCCAGGGTTGTACGTGTTCTGGGCAAGCCTGCTGTTCCTCTCGTATCCTCCCATAAAATTGGAAGATGCAGTACATTTAGAGGAATCGTGGTTGCCCCCACACTCATCACAAAACGGCTCCACAACCTTAACCTTATAGGTTTTCCCAGCTGGTTTCATTATGCTCATGACCAGCTCTGTCAGCTTGTCGAGGCGGGCATTGATAGATTCTGAGGCTTGAACTTCATTCACAGCAGCTGGCCGCTTAACGCTGCCTCGGCGGGCTATTGGGTACTTGTAATCGTTCTTGGCGGCTTGGTTCAGAATCCGCAGTGCCTCCTCTGGTGGTCTGTCGAGAATGATTCCATTGGCTGATGCATCAATCATCATCCGTGTTGGGTAGTTCACCCTGTTATAGAACATTGACACCTGTGTCCAAGCCGGAAAACCATGCAGCGGGCAGTTGTTCAGCATCTATTGGTACCGCTCCCTTGCTTCATACATCGGCTCATCATCCCCTTTTCGGAAAGCTGTTATTTCGTTTCGCAGTCTGTCTTTGACATTGGACAGGCTGAAACGGTCCAGAAAATCCTTGCACAGCTCTGTCCATGTGTTGAACAACCCTGCTGGCTGGTTGTTCAACCAATGTTTTGCCCTATCCCTCAGTGAATACGGAAATAATCTCAGCCTCAGCACCTCTTGATGGACTCTGTGTATTTTGAATGCCCCGCAGATGTCCAAGAATCCTTTTAAGTTCTGCCGAGCATCTTCTGTGGCAGTCCCTCCAAATTGCCCTAACGTATTGATCATGTTAAATATAACGAGCTTCAGCTCGAAATGTTCCGCCTTAATCTCAGGTTCTATCACTATCGGATCGAACCCTCTAAAGTCATGTTCCAAATAATCCCTGGTGGTTCGAACATACTGTGGTTGCCTGGGCGAAAGAGGGGGCTGCTACCTTGGTGGATCTTGTTGTTCCCTGGGCGGCAGGTCTTGCTGCCCATCCCGTTCGTTCTCAGCATTGTTGGCAGGGTTGTCATTTTCCATGTTTACCTCTGCTTTTCCTTCTTCTTTAGTTTTTCCTAGGGCTATTCTGATTTCCTTTTTGAGCTCTCTTGCTCTTCATTCAATATCGTCGTAATAAAGGATTTCTCATTTTGGATTTGCCCTGGTCATACACTAGCAAAGGAAACCATAATTTTTTTTGATTAAAAATAAAAGAAAAATAAAAAAATGCGAAGAAATAAAAGTGTAGAAATTTAAGATGAATTTCGATGTTACCAATCCCCGACAACGGTGCCAAAAACTTGTAGAGCGTTTGGGTGTTCTCTATTTCTGAGCGCAAGTGCACACTCCTGTCAAGTTATAGTATAAAAGATATCGTCTCCCACAAGGATTGGACAGCTTGATTCGAATTGTTGTTCCTGCACAAGGAAAATTAAATGCACAATTAATTGTTCATTGAGAAGAAAAGTAAAATAAAAACACAAGTAATTGAAGAGAAAGTGATCAGATTGATAGAGAGGGCTGGGTTATGTTGTTGCTTAGCGTGAAACTGCGTTGAATAAGACAAGTCGTTTTGCGCTGCTAGACTCTGCTGCCTCGGTGGTGGATGGCAGGTAGACTGTTGAGACCCTCTCGCTGCCTCGACAGGGCAATGGAACTGTGTCTCGGAGGCAAACTCGGCAAAACTACAAGGCTCGGCAAATGCTTCGAAAGTGACCCCGCTTATGTCTAAGTCAGAGTTCTATTGATGCCCACTGCAGATAATACTAGTCGCAGCGTGAATCGTACAAAGACAGCAATGTTGATTTGTCCTCTTTTAGCCGCCTTAAACCCTTAACCTATGTCTAGGCTGGATTGATTGCACTGTCTATAGATGAAATTGTACTTACTCCTTTCGTGAGTTCGACTCTCTCGATACCGAACAAATGGATAGAATTCAACTAATCTTTCGCCTTAATTGAAAACTATGAAGAACATGGAATAAGTAAACCTTGTAGTTTTATTTGCAAAAACAAACTTGAAATTCTAAACAACCGTTCTCACACTAATTACAACATAACCCAAACCCAAGAAGAATTTTAGAACATGTTGGCGGCAAGAAAACCTAAACTATTCCTAAGGAAAATTTAACTTGTTTTGAAATTGAATTACATTGGGTATATATAGGCATTAGCTAGGTCTAGTCCTTCTTGAAGTAGAAGTCTTCAAAGCAGCTTTTTGCATTAAATGTAGCTTTAAACTCTGACTTCTTTGAGTTGAATGTAGACTTTATCACGTTGCCTTACTCCGCAAGTAATCTCGAGTTCTTCCTTTGGTGGCTCTGCCTGCTGCTCTAGATGTCAGAAAATTGACTGGACAACATCGATAGAATCAAGATTTTCTGCTCTACAAATCGCACTCCGGTTCTCCAACTCTATAATTTGCTATCTTGGGCGGCAGGTTGGGCGACGGCAGCTACTCGACAACTGCTATTTCTATCTGGAACTGCATCAGTACAACTCCTTGGTCTGCTGCCTTAGCATCATGTCCTCAGCTCCTCTTTCCCTCTGTTAGCTTCTAGTACCTGAAACTAAAATTACATTAAAACAATACCTTTTCTTCACCAAATAACATATAATCTATAAAGGCATGACAAAGTAAATAAATACTGTAAAATGCAATGCATGATCCTAGTTATGCCTAGAATGCACTTAAAAACAACAATAATATTAGATGGAATGTGCATGAAGTATAGAACTTGTGGACACTTTACAGGCAGCAGCCTCAGCATTCGTCCTAGTGACACCTCAGCCCTAAGCCCCTGCCGCCGTAGACCTCCAGCAGATTCTGAACAAGTTAGAGGCAATGGACCAACGCCAGCAATTGTTTATGGCGTATACTAGGGACTTCCAACACGCAACAACACAATGGATTCAAAGGAGGTTCCCTGATCTAATGTTCCAATTCCCCATATTCCCTGCCGTCATCTTCACTGCCGCCGCCGCAGCCCAGCCAAGATCCAAAGAGACCTCTGCCGCTGCTACTGCTAGACACCACCCGCCCCAACTCGATGCAGCCTCCGATACACTTTCTACCGCAGCAAGGAGAGGCAAGCGCAAGGCTGGGCTAGACACACCGGCTGGATCCATACTTCACACCACCTCTGAGAGTGACCACTTTGTCAGCCGGGTGTATGACTTGCTCAGACGCAAGGGACTAAACATGGACAACGTCGACCTCGATTCCCTTGAAGAGGTGGATGCCCCGGCAGTAAAGCCCACCCCACAATCACGCGTCCAGCCACCCCGAGAGTCCAAACGAATTAAGCAAGCAGCTTCCAAGCCAACGAAGAGGCTATTTCTGGAGTTAAACAATGAAGAGGAGGACGATTCTGCCACCACTAAATCCATTTAAATTCCTCTTCATTTTTTGCTGCTTATCTATTTTGCCCTCATATTTGTGTGATTAAATTTTTTCTATCTTATGTATGACATGTAAGCATTGAGGGCAATGCTTGGTTTGAGTTTGGGGGTGTAGGTTGAGAGACCGAGTTTTTGATCTTTCATTTGTCAAAATTTTTTAATTGCACTGCCTTAACTGAATTTTTCTTATGCCGCAACATTACTTTCTATCAATTGCCTTAGTTTAGTTTTAATTAAATCTTCTTACTTGGCAATAGAACTATTTTTTCTTACCATAGTTTAGAACTGTTTAGAGCCTTTATTTTTAGGATGCTTAAAGGAAGACAACTTAGGATCACACAATGAGATTAGAATTTCAAACACCTTTTTGACTTGTATGATTTAAGGAATTCTAGTACACTCAAGACATAGACTAGCTTAGAAAGAAAATTGGGTAGAAGTTAGAGGTGCCCACCACTGGCACTAGCTTAAGGAAGCCCTAGAGGTGCCCGAAACCGGCTCTAGGCTAATTACTAGAGGTGCCCTAAATTGGCTCTAGTTGGTTAGGTTGCTTGAAAAAAAAATAATACCCAAGTTAAGTTAGTTAATGCTTAAATGTTTACTTAGAATCCTTGTAATCATCTTGTTCACAATGCATGCACACACTCACAAATCTTATAGTTTGATTCCAGGGAATTCCTAAGGCATCCAAAGATCTAAGGGCCAAGATGTTTTTCGCCATGGTTTGGAGAGAGAAGGAAAAGTAAGACCAAGGAGACAGTTTATAAAAACTAAGGTTTGCCAATTGATGGTTTGCATTGCTTGAGGACAATAAATAGTTTGAGTTTGGGGGTGTGATAAGTGCCCAAAAGTCCTAGATTTTGACCCCTTTTTCATGGCAATTATCACTCAACCTACACCCATTTGAGCTTCATTATAACCTTTCATGCATAGATTTCATCGTTTATGCCCTTGAGCTTAGTATTCTGTTTATTATATGAAAAATGTACTATTTAATGAATGATTGGTATTTTTGCAGGATGACCACTACTGGAGCAGGAGGATGCCGCCGCAGCACAGAAAGCAGGAGGGAAGATGAGGCAGAAGTAGCAGACAACTGATCCTGATCGAGCCAAGCCATAAGAAAGTTTCTACTGAGGGAAGCTGAGGAAGCCTTGCTGAGCAGAACAGACCGATGCAGAGGCAGCAAAAGCTAGGCCGCAACAGCATTTTGTGAGAGGGAAAATGAGCAAAGTGGTAGCCAAATTGTAGATCCTTTAACGCTGGATTTTTCTACACACTTTACGTGGCAGCTGGAGCTCGAGAAGAGGAGGAAAACATGTAAGGAAGTATAAAGTTGGACTCTTGGATAAAAGTGTTTATTGTAATAAATTAAAGAGATTTGCTTCTTTAATAAAGTCTAGTCCAAGTCGAACTTAAATTCCTCTCCAAGAAGGATTCGTGCCTACACCTTCCCCTATATAAAGGCATGCCGCCATGGAAAGTTGACACAGAGGAGAGAAGAGAAGAGAGATTGAGCTTATAATTAGTTTCATTATGTTCTAAATTTTCTTAGGATTAGGATTAGTTTGTTTAGTGGTTGTGTGAAAACTCTTTGTACTTAGTTTTGCTCTTGTAAAGTGTCCAAAAGTCCTATATTTCATGCACTTTCCAACTCTTATTATTACTGTTTTCCAGGTCATTTTAGGCATAATTAGGCTCATGCATAACATTCTACAGCATTTCATTGTTCTACCTTGCGTTTATAACTTATCATTTATTTGGTGAACAAGAGGTATTGTTCTAGTGTATTCTTGCTTGTAGGTACTAACAGCTGAATGAGGAAGCCAAGGAACAGAGGACACAACGCTGAGAAGCAAACCCAGGAGCTGTACTGAAGCAGTTCCAGCAGAAGATAAGTTGTTGCCGAGCACCTGCTAAGTGAAGCCACTGCCAATCTTGCTGCCCTCGGCAGCCGTACCCGCCGAGGCAGTATATCGTGGCAGCAAAGGACAACTCATACCTAACTCAACGCAGTTCTCACACTAAGTGGCAACATAACCCTGCCTACTCTATCAACCTGATTCACCTCTTCTCTTTTACTTGTGTTTTATTTACTTTTCGATCTCAACCAATCATTCACTTGTGTTTTTACTTTACCTGTGTGCAGGAACTAAAGAACGAGACAAGTTGCCCAATACTCGTGGGATTTGACATCTTATATAAAATAACTTGACAGTAGTGTGCACTTGCTCTCCCACAAAAAAGGGAACACCTACACGCCCTACAAGTTTTTGGCGCTGTTGCCGGGGATTGGTAACAACGAATTTCGTTTTTCAATTTCTGCACCGTTTTACTTTTTCTTTTATTTCTATTTTTAATTGAAAGAAGAGAATTTTACCGTGTCCTTTGCAAATGTATGACCAGGGCTAACCCTAATGGAAACTTCATTATTTACGACAATCTTGAGCGTGAAACAAGACGAATCAAGAGGGAACTCAGGGAAGCCTTAAAGAACAAAGACAAGGGCAAAGCAAAGGAAGAGACCATGGTAAACGAGGATCCCCAGTTGATGCCATCAATGGCAGGGGTGGGAAGCCAGATTTTCCGCCCAGAGGACCACCAGTACAACAGAGGCATGATCCCCCTGATCCACCCCAAGTGCGGACAACCAGGGACTACCTTGAACATGACTTTCAAAGGTTCGAGCCAATAGTGATGGAATCGGAGATAGGGGCAGATCATTTTGAACTAAAGCATGTTATGTTCAACATGCTAAACACACTAGGGCACTTCGGAGGGACTGCCACAGAAGATGCTCGGTAGCATCTACGAGGATTCCTGAACATTTACCGAGCATTCAAGATACATGGGGTACACTAGGACGTATTGTGGCTGAGGTTATTTCCCTATTCACCGAGGGATAGGGCAAAACAGTGGTTGAATAACCATCCATCCGGATCTTTCACTTCATGGGCAGAGATCTGCAAAGACCTTCTAGACCGATTCAGCCTATCCAACGTCACCGATAGGTTGTAGAATGAGATCATAGCTTTTAGGCAAGGGGATGACGAGCCAATGTATGAGGCATGGGAGCGGTACCAACAAATCCTGAACAACTGTCCGCTTCATGGTTTACCGGCTTGGACTCAATTATCTATATTCTACAATGGGGTTAACTACCCAACTCGAATGTTGATAGATGCCTCGGTTAACGAGATCATCCTAGACAGACCTCCAGAGGAGGCACTACGGCTGCTCAACATAGCAGCTAAAAACGATTATAAGTACCCGATAGCCCGCTGAGGCGGCACAAGGCGACCAACTACTGTAAATGAGGTGGAAGCCTCCGAATCAGTTAATGCCCACCTCGACACTCTGACAGAGCTGGTGATGAAGATGGTGCAATCCCCAAGGAAGGTCCATGAAGTAAAAGTCGTTGAGCCCTTCTATGGCGAATGCAGGGCCAACCATGATTCCTCTAAATGCACTGCATCTGCAAACTACATGGGAGGATATGAGAGGAATATCAGGCCAGCCCAGAACACATACAATCCTAACTGGAGAAACCATCCCAACTTCTCCTGGAGCAACTCAAAGACAGCAGCAAATCCACAACAACTACAAGGAGGCTACCAGCAAAATCAGTCTCGGCAGCAGCCACAACACAATAATTCACTAGAAGCTACCCTGAATAACTTTATGAAACAAACTGGTGAATTTATTGTTTATAAAAATAAATTTATTGAAAAAATTGAGTCTTTTATGGACAGGACAGAGATGAAGATGAACAACCAAGAGGTTGCTATTAAAAACCTAGAGACCCAATTTTGGAAGTTCACCGAAATCTACCACATCCGGAACTTGGGGGCATCATCCAGCAGCCCGCCAGAAGCAGCCAAACCCACTTTCGAACATTTCAAGGCCATAACTACAAGAAGTGGAAAGCAGCTCGATGAACCTAGGATGATAGAACAACTAGGAACGCAGCCGGAACAGATAAGTAAACTTGCCCCATCAATACCAATATTAGCCGCCCCAACAGTAACACTGACTCCAGCTGCCCCAACAAAAGAACATGAAAGCAACCCTAACAAGGATGATCCTCACCAAACTAAGCCCCCAAGCAAGGAGCAAATAGAGGACATTCGCCCGCCTGCTCCATTCTCCCAAAAACTCAAACAACAGCAGCAGGAGCACCAATTCAGAAAATTCTTAGATATTCTGAAACATGTGCACATTAACATACCTTTGATAAAAGTTATACAAAGCATGCCCAACTATGCCAAGTA
The DNA here is from genome assembly GCA_958450335.1 of Hibiscus tridactylites. Lineage (NCBI taxonomy): Eukaryota > Viridiplantae > Streptophyta > Magnoliopsida > Malvales > Malvaceae > Hibiscus > Hibiscus tridactylites. Next base: position 48,568,894 of record OY288290.1, read on the forward strand.
TCTAAGAGATATAGTTTCTAAGAAGAGAAGAATATGGGAATTCGAGACGGTGGCCGTCACTGAAAAATGCATGGCTATGCTGCATAACAAGCTGCCGCCCAAGCAGACAGATCCAAGCAGCTTTGTTCTGCCATGCAGGCTAGGCAACAAGCACGAGACCAGGGCCCTATGTGACTTGGGAGCCAGTATAAACCTGATGCCAAAAGCTGTCTTTGACAAACTAGGAATTGGACCTGCCAAGCCAACCTCCGTAATGCTTAAACTTGCTGATCACTCATTCATGCAACCGGAGGGAAATATTGAGGACATACTGGTCAAAGTGGGCAGCCTAATTCTTCCGACCAATTTCCTTATCTTGGATTGTGAGGCTGATGAGAAAGCTCTCAAAATTCTCGGGCGACCCTTTTTGGCCACGGGCAGAACACTGATAGATGTGGAGCTCGGGGAGCTAACAATGAGGGTAGAGGACCAAAGCATAAGGATGAATGTGCTGCAACCCTCCGAGGAAGGAAAGGAATGCCCAGATGAAAGAGCTGTCAGGATAAGTGTGGAAACAGTCCAGGGCAGTAGTTGCCATGACAGACCTCGGGGCAGATTGAAGGACCCCGTTAAATAGAAACTGAAGGAACAAGAGGACTCCCCAGAAAGGGAGAAAAAGCTAAACCACCTCAGGAAGTGGTTATGTCTGGGAGATGCACCCAAATGCACTCCCAACATAACTTAATTTTATTTTTATTTTTACGCATTAGGATTAGAGTTTATTTTGTTTTAGGATTAGATTAATTTTCAGTATTTTATCATTTAATTATTTTTATTTTTCTTTTAGGATCAAGAATAAAAGAGCAGGAGTACAAGGGAAGACCAGCAAAAAGCCCGCCAACCATCCTGCCGAGTCAGCAGCTAGTGTAGCAAAATGTAATGGCTAGTTAGCCGCCAACAGCTTCGAAAATAATGGGCAGAAAAATCTGTGACGTGCACGAGGAAATTGGACCGTTAATCATTTAATGCCGCCTCGACACTTCTCAGCAGCTTCTATATAAACCCCTCACTTATTTCATTTTACTTCCCTTCCATCTTTTTGCTAGCTTCTACCTTATTCTTCTACTCTCTCATAATATTTCCTTGCTATTTTCAGTTAGAATACAACCTTTCACATGGCTTCAACATCTACCCAAAAGCCCACATACAATAAGTTTTTCTTCAAGGCAGACGAGGAGAGATATAGAGCACATTTTTCCAAGCAGGCCGTCTAGTAGGAACAAGGCTTCCATTATACGAAGCAAACGGGAGATCATGGTCTAGAGCCTGCCTTGTTTCGAACCATCCACTACAAGGGATGGGAGATGTTCGCTCAGCAGCCTGATATAGCAAACATCACTATAGTCAGGGAATTTTACTCACATCAGCCCTGCCCAGACAAGCCATTCGTCTACGTCCGTAGAGAGGCAGTCAAACTTAACCCTGCTGTCATCAACAGCTATTATGGCCTTGATATGAATGAAAACCCGCACGAGGAGTGGAGGTAGTCACTGACGGTTGCCCACAATGAGGAGATCAATACCAGAACCTGTAAGCCCAACACACCATGGCTGGGGGGCAAACATGCGGTATCTGTTCAATGCCGCCACCTGCTGCTTGAAGCCATGTTATGGAACACGTTTGTGAAAAGGCAACTTCTGCTGCCCACATCCCACAACTCAACAGTTGACCGGCTGCGCCTCGCCTTAATTTACAGCATCCTGATGAAACGACTGATCAACGTGGGGGAAATCATCTACACGGAAGTATACAACGACTTCAAGAAGAAGAAGGGCAAGTTGTACTTCCCGTCCCTCATCACAGGCCTTTACACCAATTTCTGAGTCCCGGTAGAGCCAACAGATGAGTTTACAACTGCCAAGGAGGGTTGGACCAAAAAGGTCCGCATTCAGATGATGCAGGATGCGGAGAAAGAACCAACCATGACCAGTCAGCCCTCCGCTACACAGTTTGAAACGCCAGCCGCCCCCGACAGTACTGACGCTACCCCAGACAGAGAGGTCCTCCCACTGCTCCACACACTCCTCGAACACACAAAACGGATAGAGCAGTAGCAGTTGGCCTTCATGAACTACGTGGGGGAGGCCCAAGAAGCCCTGGTGGCTTATTTCCTGCAGAAATTCCCTGGTGATGTGCCCACCATGCCACCATTTCTTGATGAGCTTGCAGTAGCAGCAAGATCACGAAGAACTTCACCAGCCGCCAATGCCCACCGGACAAAATATCAAGTGACCTCTTCTATGCATTCTCCGCATCACTCAGTCGCCACCCCATCAATCACAGTGGCAGACTCCTCTGAGAGGCACCAACTGAATCTCTCCACAGCCTGCACAGCCAATACAGTAGCAGACTCCTTCTCATTAGAGGAGATTGAGCAGCCGCCGCCGAAACCAGAAATAGTAGTATTAGCGACAACAATAGCCATCCCAATGGCATTCATCCCTCCTGTAGCACTTACAGAGGAAGGGACAAGGAAGAAGAAGCGGCACATAATAGTAGAAGAACCTGTAGACCTCGAGACCGAATCAGAAAGAAGCGACGCATCTTCCGCCGTTCCCCCTGCCAAGCCTCCAAAAGAGCCACAACATACGCCAAAGAGAATCCAGCTACCGCGGAAAGAAAAGACCTCACCTGGTAGAACCGCCACCAAGGCATATGCCAACCACCGCTTCGTCGTCCGAACATCCTCCTCCTCCTCAGCTAAATAGAATCCAGCCTCCTTTTAACCCTCAGCAGACTTTTAACTTATTTTCTTTTCTTTTATTTCCTATTTTTTCTTTTTTATCTTTAACATGTATATTTTCTTATTTTTTGTTTTGTGCATTGAGGGCAATGCCCATCTCGAGTTTAGGGGGGGATAGCTCTTGCATCATTTGTAGGCATTCTTAGTTGCATATAGATTGCAATGTACTTGCGTTAGTAATAATCAGAAAAGAAAAATTTGTTATGACTTGTGTCTATGATAGGATAGTCGATTACCTTATTTTCGTACCTAATTAGAAATTAAACTTAATCTTGGGAAAAAGCATGAAATATGACTTAGATTTTTTCTCTTTGCCTGAAAATGTTAAACATCTCTGTTACTTGCTGAATGTGTTAGAATATTTGATAAACATTGCCTGCTTGTTTTCTTTGCAAGATTCTAATGATAATTGCAGGTAGCCGCTGAGGCATGCAAAAGACCCTAGAGGTGCCCGCAACAGGCTCTGGGAAGAATCATGTGTGAGGACACTCCGCTGCTATCAAAGTCCATGAATCTGAAAGCCTAAAAGTGACAGAAAAATTAGCATGAGTGAATGAAAGCCTTCACGGGATGACTCTACTGCAAGGGTTCGGGGTTATGTAGTTTGCTACTATCTAAACGTCAGACCTGGAAGAGTAGTTGTGATAAACTGAAGCCCTCAATGCCTTGATTAAAAATAATAATATGCTTAATTGTGCTGCCTCGACATTGACCTTTAAATTACAACAATATCTTTGTTTAATCTTTTATTCTGCATATTCAGCCTGCTTACAGATTTGCAAACATATTAGGAATTTAATTTTGAGTTGTTTTCTTGTTTATTTCCCTTCATTAAGTTTTACATATATAGGTGTCACGGCCTTGAGGCAGAAAATCAGGTTAAAAACAGGTTTTTCTTTTTGACTATTATTAGAGCAAGTACTTTAGGCTGCATTGCTTGAGGACAAGCAATAATTCGAGTTTGGGGGTGTGTAAAGTGTCCAAAAGTCCTATATTTCATGCACTTTCCAACTCTTATTATTAATGTTTTCTAGCTCATTTAGGCATAATTAGGCTCATGCATAACATTCTACAGTATTTCATTATTCTACCTTGCGTTTATAACTTATCATTTATTTGGTGAACAAGAGGTACTCTTCTAGTGTATTCTTGCTTGTAGGTACTAACAACTGAACGAGGGAGCCAAGGAATGGAGGACACAACACTGAGAAGCAAACCCAGAAGTTGTACTGAAGCAGTTCCAGTTGAAGATAAGTTGCTGTCGAGCACTTGCCGAGTGAAGCCGCTGCCAATCTTGCTGCCCTCAGCAGCTGACTATGGAAGTTGGAGGAACTAGAGTGTGATCTACAGAGCTAAAACTCCTGAGTCTATCGTCGGTTGTCATGTGATTTTCTAATGTCTGTAGCAACGGCTAGGGCTACCGAAGTGAAATCCCCAAGCTTACTTGCGAGCGAAGGAAAACAAGGAAGAGTCTATATTCCAAGCAAAGAAGTCAGCATTTAAAGCTACATTAAAGAAGAAAAGCTACTTTAGAGGACTTCTACTTCAAGGAGGACTTGACCTAGTTTTGAGTCTATAAATACCATTGTACTTCTAGTTTAAATCATCCTAGGTTTTCTATAGACTTTTCTTGTGCTCTTCTCTGCCGTCATGTTCTAAATCTGCATTGGGTTAGGGTTATGTTGTAACTAGAATGAAACGGTTGTTTTAGGTTTTTGAGTTATTTCTTTAATAAAATATTCCAAGTTTACTTAATCCATTGTTCTTCATTCTTTCAATCTTTCTACACCAGTTGTTTGAGAGAATTTATTTGTCATGCACGAAAGTGCAAGGCTCACGAAAGGGTTAAGTACGGTCACAACGAAAGGCGTGACTAACTTGGTTCCACACTAGTCCACAAGTTTCAGCGGCTAAAATGGATCACTAACCGAGTTGATTGATTTAGTTCCACACTAGTCCTCAAGTTATCAATCTCGAGCATCCTAACCTAGAAATAGGAGGGATCACTGTCGACTATCCTGCCGAACTTGGAGTATCTGCCAGACTTGCCGTAGGGACGTTTTTCTATTCCACCTGCCGAGACAGTACACACCCCTGTAGTGGCAGTGACCTGCTGCGACTGCGTGACAGGGTCGTAGTTTGCTGCCCACCGTACCCGCTGAGGCATCATATTATGGTAGCAAAGGATAACTCATACCTAACTCAACCCAGTTCTCACACTAAGTGGCAGGATAACCCTGCTTGCTCTATCAACCTAATTCACCTCATCTCTTTTACTTGTGTTTTATTTACTTTTCGATCCCAATCAATCATTCACTTGTGTTTTTACTTTACCTTTGTGCAGGAACTAAAGAACGAGACAAGCTGCCCAATCCTCGTGGGATTCGACATCTTATATACTATAACTTGACAGAAGTGTGCACTTGCGCTCCCACAAAAAGGGAACACCTACACGCCCTACAGTTCTTAATGCAATAAAAGTTAAGGTTTGCTTATTCTGGCTTTAATTATTTTCGCATTCTAGTCAGGAGAGGGTTTGTGAGATCATCCATTTGTTCAATATCGGGAGAGTTGAGCTCACGAAAGGAATAAGCACATTTTTTGCCCCACGTGGTGTTAACTAACTCGACCTAGGGATAGGTTAGAGTTTCAGTAGCTAAGAGAAGTGTATGAATAGTTGGTGTTTGCCTTTGATTCACGTCGAGAGGTATCATCAGAGTTCAGTTATCATCCAGTGTTCCATGCTTAGGGATAAGGCAGAACCATCCAAGGACGCTTTGTCGAACCTTAACTGCTTCTGCCCACGAGCAAGGGATTGTCGCGACAGGGATTCAGCCACTGCGGCTGCGACATGGATTTAGGTCACTGCCACAACAGTAGTGCGTTGCTGCATTTAAGACAGAAACGAAGTCAAGAGGATTCCACACTACGACACATTCTAATTCGGCTCATCTTCTTATCTTGATCACTCCTTTACTTTATTTACTAGATTCTCTTAGTTTAGTTATTATTAGATTATCTCAAATCACCCAATTAATCCATGTTTTTACTTTCTTTATTTTGCAGTGCAAGGGAGTAGAACCGAAGGTTGAGTACCAATCCCTGTGGAGACGATACTCAAATACTTATCCCTATATTACTTGCGTTGTATATACTTGCACAAATTGCGGAGCACTATTTACACACAACACCCATTTTGTTGAGGAGTACGAGGTGCGAAAAAATTGTGGCTAATACCATTTGAGTTACAAAAATTCTCAAAACCTAAATTTTGAAATTCCGTTCCATGGTCACTTCTAACATGAGTTATGTTTTGACCAAGGTCATTTTGAGTACCTTTTGAAAATGTGATGAATTTTTCTAAAGCCTCATCTTTTGTACTTAAAAAGAGAACCTAAGTGTATCTAGAGAAATCATCGACTAAAACATAAGCATATGATTTTCCACCCAATCTAGTTGTCCTAATTAGCCCAAAGAGATCCATATGGATTAATTGTAAAGCCCTACTAGTAGAAACATCATTAATGGATTTAAATGATGCACACTTTGTTTACCCTTAGCACAATCATCACAAATTTTGTCTAATGAGAATTTTAGCTTAGGTAAACCTCTAACTAGATTTTGGGAAACTAATTTCTTTAAGAAACTTATGCTAGCATGCCCCAGTTTTCTATGCCACAATCATGCATCATTTTCATCACTAGCAACCAAACATGCATGAGATGTATGTATGTCATCTAGATGCATCATGTAAATATTACCTATGCGATGACCAATGAGCATTATTTCATTTGTTTTAATGTTCTCAATTTTACATCCATTAACATCAAAATAAACATTAAACCCTTTTATCGCACAATTGACTAATGCTCAACAAGTTATGGTTTAGACCATTGACAAAAAAAACATCTTCAATGAGAATAGATAAGAGATTATCAATAGAGCCAATTCCCTCAATGTGCCTTTGGAGTTGTCACCAAATGTAACTACTCCACCACTCTTTGGCTTGAATTCCATTAATCTACTCTTGTTGCCGGTCATATGTCTTGAGCATCCACTATCAAGGTACCAAGTGTTTTGACTTGAAGCTTTGGCCTTGTAGCAATGCTCCCCTACAAACAAAGATAAGTTCTTGATTTTTAGTACCAAAACCATCTTGGGTCCATGTGAGTTAGCTCTCAAATACTTGGTTCCCTTAAGAATCCAAGAAGAAATAACATGTATATTACTAGAGACTACATGTTCCTTAGGAACCCATACGCTTCTAATCCTATTAGCTTTAGGATACTTTTGAGAGCCTCTTTGTTTTTAGCCATTAAATTTCCTCTTCACATAGTTGGGTTTTGAAGAACTTTCTTTTTCAAAACTTAATTTCCCAACTACATTTAGAAAAGCTTTAAGCTCATTCACCTCCTTGTGGCGATCATCATGAACTTTGGAGAGAAGATTGTTTAAATCAACATTTTCATCTTGAAAATATTTTAAATCATCTTTTAAAACCGAAATCTTATTTTCAAGTTCCGAATTGGTTTTGGATAAAGAATCATTTTGGGCTTTTAAATCAAAAATCAACTTTTTGTTTTTCAAAATTGATTCTTTATATTTTTTAACCAATTCATCATAAACCTCTTGTAGCTCATCATAAGCTTCTTGAAGCTCATCAAATGTAAAATCAAAGCTAGATGAGTTGAGGTTTACCTTAGGATCGTTATCAATGGTCATGAGGCAAAGATTTGCAACTTCTTCCTCTTCTCTATCGGATGATGATTCCTTATCCCTCCATATAGTAACATGGGCCTTTTGCTTCTTCTTCTTCTTCTTATCGAACCCCTTCTTTTTGAGTTGAGGGCAATCGGATCGAATGTGACCCAGTTTCTTGAACTCATAACAAATGAGTTGATCGTTTTCTTCTTCTTTGTTCTTGTTCTTGAAGTCTCTTCTTCTTTTGAAACTTCCTTCCATGGTTATACTTCATGAATCGAGAGAATCTTTTGGCTATCATAGCCAATTCTTCAAATTCATCTTCTTCATTTGAATTACTCTCCTCTTGTGGTAGTGAGGCTTTGAGAGCAATCCCTTATTTCTTCTTTTCCACCTCTAGCTTTTTTACTCTTCTTTCTTCTCTTTTCTTTTCTTCTTCCCTTCCTTGCTTCATGATATCATAAGTAAGGAGAGATCCTACCAATTCATCGAGCTTCAAAGTCTTCAAGTTTTTCGCCTTGATGATTGCAGTTCTCTTCTCATCCCATGATTTGGGAAGAGAATAGAGTAGCTTCTGGACAAGTTTATCTTTGGGAATGATTTTACTGAAGCCCTTGAGAAAATTTACAATAACTGAGAATCGGCCGAACATCTTCGAGACGCTCTCATCTGACTCCATCTTAAGTTAAACTTGGTCTCCTTCACATCTCTTTTCATAGGAATTGTCGGTCCGTCTTCCACTACACCCCAAAGGACATAGTCGTTGGATTTGATGAAGAGCCTCATCCGGTTCTTCCAAAAGGGATAGTTATCCCCATTAAAGAATGGTGGTTTAGTGATAGATTGTGACTCGTAAAAGCTAGCCCCAGAGGTAGATGTCATGGCTTTGATTATATGTTGATCAACACTATCTTATGATCTCCTCTTGTGGATGTGAAGCCTTCAAAGAGGTAAGCTCTAATACCAATTGCTGAGTGCATCAAATGAATGTGATTTCGCCAAGAGGGGGTGAATTAGCTTTTTAAATTTGAGAGAGAAAATTGGAAATTGAAAAAAATGAAAAACAAGGCAAATTATAGTGGTTCAAGCTTCTAACAAGCTCTACATCTACTACCTTAGCTCCCACTAAGGATTTTCAGCAATCTCCACTAGATGTTCTTTCCTTTTTCTAGGCTAAGGAAGTAACCTTTACAATTGGTCAATCTTAAAACCCAAAGATTGACCCAAAAGACTCTCTTTACAAAGATGAAATTTAGGAAATGAAAGTATCTCTCACAAGACTAAATTTTTTTCCCAATTACAATCAAACATTCCGCCAAACTTGAATTGATGATTTACAAAAAGATTACAACAAGTTGGGTACAAGATATGACTTTTAGAAAGCACAAGGGTTTGGATTAAAGCTTGGGTGTTGCAAGTAGGTTCAATGGTTGTTGCTAAGGCTTTGGAGGCTTACTTTTATACCCTTGCATTGATTTCTAGACTTTTGGGTGGTTAAGGTTATCAATAGAGACGTTGGAGCCTTTATTTTCCACTATAAATGCACTTCTGCACCTGCCCATATCGAAACGCGAAGGCCCATCCCGATCCCTATCTCAAAACAGAAAGAGCCGTTGTAGGTAATAAAGAGGGTCGTCTCAAAACACGTATCAAAATGCTATAAGGGGTCGTATCGAAACGGCTTTGGTCGTACCGATACAGTTTTTCTCACTTGAGCTACTGCCAATTTTCGTATCGAAACGACCCTAAGGCGTACAGATACGGGTCAACTGCCTATTAAAACCGCTCATTCCCAATAACTGACAAGTAATAGTAAAAAATAATAAATGCTAAGATTTTACAAATCTTTTAGGCCGTATCAAAATAGCTAGACCGTATCGATACGAAATGCCTAAAATTCTTAAACCCACAAGAAGGCCGTATAGAAACAGTATAAGCCGTATCGAAACGCCTTGTCACAATTTTATCTTTTAATGTAGCCTGTATCGAAACTATATAAACTGTATCGAACGGTTTCTTCCTGTAGCCAAATAAAGTTTTGGTCGTATCAAAACACCATTGGGTGTACCGAAACGCTTGTACATTTTTGAAAAGTTTGGCTTAAAAATACTTAGAAAATTTTATAGGGTTTAAGTTTTGACTTTGGAAAATAATTTGGGCTTAGAATTACTTGTCAATTGTGAGATTTTAAAGTACTTAAAAATTTATTTACTTTGCAAAAGTCCTTAAAAGAATTTGTTATATCAAAATCAAACATAGGTTTTGCATAAGCATACCCTCAAATACAAAAATCAACGTAAAAGCACAAAGAGTATGCAAACGTGAATAGCAAACTCAAATCTTCTCATAAAATCTTCATCAGTGTTCTTCAAATCTAACACCATAGCCAAATCTTGGAGTGCTCACAAGAAGAGCACAGATCATTGAATTACTCCAACCAACAAAAAGAGAGAAATGTATTGGTTAACTCCACGAACAACCAATCCATGCAATATTGTGCGGCAAGATTCAATTGTAACAAGTACAAGGTTATAAACATCTTCAATATCAACGTGCCATAGAGGCAGACAAAAAACGTGCCATAACGGTAGATGAAGAACATGCCAAAACTGTAATGCCCCAATTTTGGGCTTAGGAGTTAGCCGAGTTCGGCTAAACGGTTTGGGTGAACCGGTTCGAATGGATTAGACTAGTTTAGGGAATAATTTGAAATAAATGATTTTTGAGGGTTTTGGAGAGTTCAATTTGATAAAATTGGACTGATTTAATTGCCATTTTGAAAACGGTGACTAAATCGTAAAAATTACATAATACGTTTTAATTACTAAATTGAAAAGAGTCAAGGCTTCGAATCTTTAGAGAGTTATTAAACCAAGGTGTTATCAGCCTTTTTCCCTTGTTTTGGTATTTTTAAAAGATTTAATTAATTGATTTATAAATGGATTTTAATAAAAAAAGATTTTAAAAGGTTAAAACATTGTCTTACGTAGTTTCTTTTCTTTAATTTTTTCTCTCAACTTTCTCATCGGCCAAACTATTTTCTCATCACCAAAATCTCAAGAGATTTATTTCTTTTCACCCACTTTTGATTTCTAAATGGTTCTCATGGATTTTTACATCAACTAGCTTTGTATTTCTTGAAGTTTTTCATCTAAATCATTGTCAATCAAGAGAAACGCTTGTGTTAGAGGTGATCTTTCTTTTCTCTCCTCTAATCAAAAGTTCTTTATTGAAATTCTCAGGTCTTTGAATCTTTTGTTTTAGTTTTAATTTGATTTAATGATTATTTGGTAATATCTTGATTTAATTGGGTTTTATTAAGGGGAATTAATATAATTGTTTAGTTTTAGATTTAGGTTCTTTATTGGAGTATTTGGTTGAATGTTTAATTGAATTATTAGATTAATTATTAGATGCAACATACATGTTCGATTAAATATTTAAAAAATAAATAAATAAATAAATAAAAGGTGTTAGAAGCAGGGGCAACTAGCCTACTACCATGCTCTTTGTTTTTGCGCGCTGGGCGCAAACTGGGTGCTCAATTGAGCACTTGGAATTTGCGGAAATTTGGGCTGCTGCCAAATCACGCAATTGTGTGATATTTTAATTAAAAAAGAGAGAGAGAAATGAGTTTGGAAAGGAAATGCGCAGGTAGAGGCGATTACAAAATTAGGGGATTGAAAATTGCTCATTTGTTGTTCGAATAGTAATTGGTTCGAATATTTGTGATGGGGTGCTATAATAAATTGGTTACTTTGATGAGGTCCAATTTATATTGACCCTTGTATTTTTTTATGGAAGTTGGCGAGTGTTCGGGCGTTGAGGCGTTGGCGTCGAGACGTTGTCTTCGATGCGATATCAAATTGGCGAGTGGAAATGATTTTAAAAGCTTTCCAAAGGTTTGAAAGCAAGGTTTGAGGATTTAGATTAAGCTTGAAACGCTAATCTAAGCTCGGAAGTAAGTATGGAAGATTTCGCTCTCGATTTCCGGTTTCCATTGTTTTATTAAATTCATGCTCATGCTGTGAAGATAGAATTGTTTTACCTACTTTTATATGCATGTTTTGGAAGTGAGAATTGTTATGTTTATATTTTGAAAATACTTGTGTTTAGAAAATGGAATGCAACATGTTTGAGAAAATGCCTAAGTACATAGTTTAATGTATTTGAAATACTTTGATAGAAATTGGTTTTAATGATGCATATAAAAAACAATGAGGTAACATGATTTTAAAGTGTATATTGGTAAAGTGTTGAGATTTAATATTATCAGATATAATTGGTCGACCAATAGGATGAGAAGTGCAATATAATATACAAAATGCGTACGTGAGATAAAATTCGCGCGCGAAACAAAATTCGTACGCGAGACAAATTCTTCTGTTACAAAATAGGGGTAGATTCTATTGTGTTGCGAGTGATAGAGGTAGATTCATGCTATATATATGTAATCAAACTTGCTTGTCAAAAACCAACTAAAACAACACCTCAAACTCAACCAATTGCATTCTTAACAATCAGGGATCAAAATGTAACAATAGCAAACTTGCAGATAACATGTAACTAACAAAACCATTCTAACATGCTTCTAACATAAGCTCAACCATTCTAACATGTTTCTATCATACTAGCAATCGCTAGGAACCATTCTAACATGTTTACACCTTCTTCGGATGTTTTTGACATTCGAGAGAGGAGACAGATTTGCTCGGTTCTTGGATGTCTATTTTTGTGGTATAGTAGGAGTATACGTACCGTGTGTGGGAGGGGATCAAGTGAGTTTGTTAGACGATATGTGGTGTGGTAATTTACAACGAGGTTTGGTGGAATTATTCATTGGCTATGGTGTGTGATTTCCTTTGTATCGATAGAGTGGCGTGGTGTGGTTTGTTAAAAGTGTGAGGATTGAATAGTATGGAAACACGCAACATCAGACCATTTTTTGTTAGTGCTTGACGACATCTTTTGGCCTGTAAATTGCATCCGAGGGGGATTATTGTTGAGCTCATGTATTCATGTTTTTATCGAGAAGCGAATTGCTTGGATATCTCTTTGGCGAGGGGTGGTGTTGATAGTACATCTTGGTTTTGCATGCTAGCGTGAATGTTTTGTGTTTTTGGTTTCTTGCTTTAGTTTGTTTCGTGTTAGTTCGATTGTTTTTAGTGTTTGTTCTTTATCTCATACTCCTCGGTACTCTTTTCCTCAATTTAGGTGTAGGGAGGTTTTTAATGAGGTCATAGAGTGTGATGCCACTGTATGATACTTATTATTAAAATCATACTCTTCTTCCGATAAAAAAAAAGATGTCAAAACTATAGGCATGCTTCCTAAGAGATCAACCACACAAGTCCAAAATGCAAACTAAACCAAATATCAACATATAAAGGCCATTTACAAGTCCAAATAAGCAACATAAACTTGCCATAAACCAAGGAGTTTCAATACACAACCTCCCAAAACATATAGGTACCCTCTCATTGCCAATTATTACTATTTTGTAAATGTAAAACCATACTTGAGCTATGAAACTCCCTTGGATTCTTCTCTTGCTACCTCGTTGCCACAACCAATTTATTTCTCTGCATTGATGGAAAAAGAGAGCCTAAGCATAAATGATATGGCAAGTTTATGTTGCTTATTTGGACTTGTAAATGACCTTTATATGTTGATATTTGGTTTAGTTTACATTTTGCACTTGTGTGGTTGATCGCTTAGGAAGCATGCCTTTAGTTTTGACATCTATGGTTACGTTTATGTTGAATGCCTGGTTTGGTGTCTAACACCTTTGGAATTATGTTGAAAATGGTTTCGATCGATTGCTAGTATGATAGAAGCATGTTAGAATGGCTAAGATTATGTTAGAAGCATGTTAGAATGGCTTTGTTAGTTACATGTTATTTGCAAGTTCACTATTGTTACATTTTGATCCTTGGATGTTAAGAATGCAATTGGTTGAGTTTGAGGTGTTATTTTAGTTACATGTTTGATAACATGTTGTTGTGGATATTATATGATGTATGGGGGAGAGATATTGGGATACCCATTGCCTTATTACTATTAGTATAAAGAGATTTTTGTTTTAAAACTTGAGCGTCTTGGAATCTTACTTCGAGCTGGCCTAATTGTTTTAAGGTTGTATATTCATGCTATATATATGTAATTGTTTTTGAAAGTGGAACTGAAATGAGAGCTTGGAAGAATAGTAATGTCGGGGAAAATTATGCCGGTAAGAATAATATTTGATCTTGAGTTGACTTGGTCCTCGATCAAGAATTGTTAGAAGTGATCCTCGAACTTGAGTGACTTAGTCCTCGTTAGCGCGATTATAGAAAGGAATGATATTTGATCCTGAGTTGACTTGGTCCTTGATCAAGAATTCTTAGAAGCGATCCATGAACTTGAATAACTTAGTCCTCGTTCGCGCGATTATAGATGGTGTTGGGTCAGAATAGCATGATTAAATTGAGAAATGAGGTTCAGTTTGTACTAAAGAGCTAGCTTACTCCAGAACTGACTATAGTTGAATGTGAGTGATGTGAGCGTCGTGACGTGGATTGGTTAAGGCTGAGAATATGGTTGTGGGAATGTTTGCTCGAGAGTTCTTTTCCTGAAGCCTCAACGCGGTAATTAGCGATAATGGTGTTGATTTGGTTTAGTATTTATGACGAGTAGCTGATTAATCTTTTAGTGGCATTTGAGATTGTGAAGAGACAAGTATTCTGAGAATACTTGGGTTTAAGTTTAGCAAGAGTGGTAGTAGTTCCGTGTGCAATGATGCGCCGAAGCGAATCTTTACTGAAAATCAAGACGTGAAGTAGCCTTTGTATCGACGCTTTTGTTTTAGAGATGGATAGGTGCAAATTTTGGCAAAGATGTATGGGTACTCTGGGGATGCAAATTTGGTTGCAAGTGATCGGTTCGAGAATATTGTTTGTAAGTGTGAATTGTTAATCATGCACAGTACAAAGCACTTATATGTATATATTTAAATATGTCATTACATGCATTCATTTGGGCATGACATTAGAAAGTTTGCATACATATGCATAGGCATCTATGAGGGCATGTAGTTGGGCATCCACGTATATGTTCACACTTACGAATGATTTCTCGGAGATCGATGAAGATGAGATGTGAGCAGCGTTCACAAAAAAAAAGATTCTTTAAGATCTCAAAGAGTAAATGAGGTGTTTAATGTGGTTTATGGAGGTTGGAGTTTGTAGTACGAGGTCTTTTTCTGGGATTAGTTGCTGTTAATGAAGTTCATTAAGGAAATTTTCATAGGTTGACACGTCGTTGGCGAAGTTGCGACATTAGAGATGCCTTGACAATGCAAGGTTATGTGTTTGCGGTTGATGTGATAGAGTTTCCTTTCTATATATTTGGTGTTATCTTGGGTATGAATTGGTTGACTGAACACAAAGTTGTGGTTAATTTTGAATCTAACGAGTTTCGTTGAAACTTGCTGATGATTATGTAGTCATGGTGGTGGGTGAGAATGTCAAGTTGTTATCTAATGTTGTTTCGGCTTTAGAAGCGCAAAAGTTGTTGGAGGTTGGGTGTCAAGCATACTTGGTGTTTGTTATGAATCCGAATATGAAGAAGGCACAACCCCAAGATATCCGCACCGTTTGTGATTTTCCGGGAGTGTTTCCGAAAGAGTTGTCTGGTTTACCACCGGATAGGGAAGTAGAGTTTTGTATTGAGACGTATGCGGATACGGCTTTTGTGTCCATTGCTCCGCATCGCATGGCGCCTAAAGAGTTGAAGGAGTTGAAAATACAACTTTAGGAGTTGTTGGACCGTGGTTTTATTCATCCTAGTGTTTCACTTTCGGGAGCACCTGTGTTGTTTGTAAAGAAGAAGGATGGCACTATGAGAATGTGCATTGATTATCGGTAACTGAACAAGTTTACGATTAAGAATAAATATCCTTTGCCACAGAGTGACGACCTATCCGATCAACTCTAAGGTTCATCAGTGTTTTCTAAGAATGATTTGAGATCAGGATATTATCAATTGAAGGTGAAGGACAGAGATGCGCCAAAGACAACTTTTCGGAAACGTTATGGGCATTATGAGTTTTTGGTGATACCGTTTGGGTTGACAAATGTGCCTGCAGCTTTCATGGATATGATGAATCGTGTGTTCCATGAATTCTTAGATCAATTTTTAGTGGAGTTTATTGATGTTATCCTTGTGTATTCTCGTATGGAGGAGAATCATGATAAGCATTTGAGGATTGTTTTGCAAGTCTTGTTGGATAATCAACTTTATGTTAAATTAAGTAAGTGTGGGTTTTGGATTAAAGAAGTGGTTTTCCTTGGTCATGTTGTATCGACCAAAGGAATTTATGTAGATCCACAGAAGATTGAAGTGATTGTAAATTGGAAACAACCTAAGTCAGTGATTGATAACTTGGAGAAATGCTTATATTTCATACCTTTTTACTTAAGTAATTGCTTGGTTTCAAGATCATTTCATGACATATAGATGCATTTAGGTCATATAGTTGTATAGGGCTTTGCTTGGCTGGTGGTTTGATTTATTTTAAGATTTGATGTTGCTTGAAAGGTATGCTCTGGTGTGGTGATGTGCGGGTGAAGCAGGAGTGAAGCTGGGAAAGGAAGGAAAATGCCATATCATTTTGGACAACATTTTTGCGCACAGAAAAGGACAAAGCATCGAAGAAAATATCTTTGCCCACATATGTGAACCCCCTATTTGTCGTTTGCTCCTATTCAATTTACTCTATCTTTTATATTTTGTTTTTGCTGCAACATTTGTTACTCATCTAAAACTTGCTTCTTAATCAATATCCATTCTTTGTTACTTTTACTTAAGCTTAACTTGAAATACCTCCAATCCCTGTGGAGACGATACTCACTCATCACTTTACTACTTGTTCGACGTGTATACTTGTACTATTTGCGTGTCATTTATAGTACATCATACATCGCAACAAGTTTTTGGCGCCTTTTCCGGGGATTGGCAATTGGTTGTTTTAAGTTTAGTCTTCGTACTAGTTCATTTCTTCTTTTCTTCTATATATTTACTTGTTATTTTTGTTCGTCTTTTTCAGGTGTGTGTGCTAGTGCATGACCCGAAGAAGACCCGACGAACCTATACTACCGTATATTTCTAAGATTGAACATCTTTTTCGTCAACGGAGACGAATACAAGAAGCACTTAGAGTCATGAACGGAGCTCAAAATCAAGGAGGTTTACCAACTGGTAATCAGGCAGTTCCTGATCCTGCAGCAGATGGCAGACCTGCGGTTCGACCACGAGCTATTAGAGATCACTTGAATCCTATCTTGGATGACCTCAACCTTGGGATTGTAGCTCTCGAAATTCAGGCAGTCCATTTCGAGCTTAAACCCGTAATGTTCAATATGTTGAACTCAATTGGTCAATTCGGAGGCTCGCCTCATGAAGATGCTAGGAAACACATCCGTGCTTTCTTAGAAGTTTGTGAATCTTTCTGACATCAAGGGGTACATGAAGATGTGTTAAAACTCAAGCTTTTCCTCTATTCCTTGCGTAACCGAGTACGAGAATGGTTGAGTGGTGCACCAGTCGGATCAATGGAAACATGGACAGATTTGTGCAAAAGTTTTTTGCTGCGGTATAATCCACCGAATAGGAACACTCTGTTGAGGAATGGTATTGCCTCTTTTCATTAATCTGATGATGAATCAATGTATGAGTGCTGGGACAGATTCAAGATCCTGCTACACAAGTGCACTAATCATGGATTTTACAATTGGACACAAGTAGTCATGTTCTACAATGGTGTTAATGCTCCCACCAGAATGGTGCTAGATGCTTCAGCAAATGGAACTTTGTTGGATAAGTCACCAGAGGAAGCATTTGAAATCCTTGATAGAATTGCTAACAATGATTATCAATTTCCATCATCAAAGCTTGGAACGGGGAGAAGAAATCAAGGAACATGTGACGCAGATGCGGATGACTCAGTTTCATCTCAGTTGTCCGCCATTACAAGTATGTTGAAAATCTCCAACGTTCTAATGAGGTGAAGGAAGTAAAGACGATATCCACTTGCCTTCGTTGTGATGGAAACCACCATTTGAGTGAGTGCCCGGATAATCAAGAGTCTGCTAACTATGTGGGGAATTCCAATCAAAATAGCAATCCCTACTCAAATATCTATAATCCAGGATGATGTCAGCATCCCAATCTTTCTTGGGGAAATCAAGGAAACAACAACTATGGTGGCTCGAATTAGCAACAGAATTTTCCTGAGCAACAAGGTTCTCACCAGAATATGCCTTGGCAAAATAATAGAGGCATGGCATCTTCATCAAATACTAGATCTTTGGAAGCTTCGCTCAAGGACTTTATGACATCCACTAAGGATTTCATGTCAACTACAAAGACACTGTTGCAAGACCACTCTTTGTCTATAAAGAATCAAGGGGCCTTGCTAGAAAGTCATAGCTCATCGTTGCGATCGCTAGAAACCCAAGTGTGCTAGATTGCTCAAGCATTGCATGTGCGACCCTAAGGAAATCTACCTAGTGATACTAAAGTCACTAAAAATCATGGCAAAGAGCAATGCAGTGCACTCACTTTGAGAAGTGGAACCCAACTTAACAAGGAAGATAAGTTTGAGGGAAAGAAAAAGGATGGACCAACTTCCAAGGAAGTGCAAGAGGAACCTGATTTACAAGAGGAGTCATAAAGTGAGAGGGATAAGAATGGGGATTCAACGAGTGAACCTATCGAAAAAGAACAAAATGCTACAACAAGGGACAAACCCCCACCTGTAGAAGAAGAAGTAAGACCCCCACCACCCTTCCCTCAACGACTGAAAAAGCAGAATGGGAATATTCAATTTAAGAAATTTGTGGATGTTCTTGACCAGCTGCATATCAAGGTCCTTTTTCTAGAAGCCATCGATCAAATGCCCACGTATGCTAAATTTCTCAAGAACATTGTCACCAAGAAGAGGAAGGTTGAGGGATATGAGATTGTTGCTACAGCAAGTGAATGCTATTCTGTGTGGAGCAAGCTACCTCCTAAGAGAAAGGACCCTGGCAGCTTCATCATCCCTTGCTCTATCGGTGATAATTATGTTGGAAAGGCCTTATGTGACCTTGGGTCTAGTGTGAATCTCATGACCAAGTCAGTTTTCATGAATCTCGGTATGGGGGATGCAAGGCCAACCTCCGTTATTTTGCAATTGGCCGACCGATCTCTTGTACGTCTGAAAGGAAGAGTAGAAGATGTAGTGGTGAAGGTGGACATATTTGTTTTCCCAGTCGACTTCCTCGTTCTTGATTGTGAAGCGGACGATAATGCACCCATTATTTTGGGGCGGCCATTTCTAGCCATCGGTCGAATTTTGATTGACTGTGAGAAGGGTGAGTTCACCATGAGAGTGGCTGACCAAAAGGTGACCATCAACGTCTTCGATACTCCTAAATATGTTGACGAATATAAGGAATGCCAACACATGGATGTTGTTGCATATAGGGAAACTACAGATCTTTGCTGCATCAATTCCTTGGAATTAGATGAATATGAGCAACTCTAAGAGGAGGACCATGAGGAATACTATGAGGTTGATCATGAAGAGTTCGAGGATTCTCTAGAGGAGATGGATTAGTCTAGCCTATTGGAAGCTAAATCAGGTACGCATTTCGAACCTCTTGATTTCTCAAAATTTATTTCTCCTAAGCCCTCACTCGAGCATGCACCCACATTAGAATTGAAACCTTTGCCATCACACCTTAAGTATGCCTAGTTAGGAAGCAATGAGACATTACATGTGATAATTTTATCTAGTCTTACGCCTAAGCAAGAATCCAGCTTACTAAATATGTTATCTCAACATAAAAAAGCTTTAGGTTGGACTATGGCTGACTTGAAGGGTATAAGCCCTACTATTTGTATGCACAAAATTCTGCTTGATGATTGTCACAAAAATTCTGTCCAAGAAAGGAGGCATGACTGTGGTGAGTAACGAGGACAATGAGTTGCTACCAACAAGGACCGTCACGGTGTGTCAAATTTGTATGTACTATCGGAAGCTCAACAAGGCAACCAAGAATGACCATTTCCTTCTCCTATTTATTGATCAAATGCTAGACAGATTGACGGGGAAAGCATTCTATTGTTTCCTCTATGGATACTCAGGGTACAACCAGATTGCTATAGCACCTGAAGACCAAGAGAAGACAGCTTTGACCTATCCATATGGAACCTATGCTTTTAGAATAATTTCCTTTGGATTATGTAATGCTCCAACAACTTTTCAAAGGTGCATGATGGCTATTTTTTTAGACATGGTTGAAGAGTTCTTGGAAATTTTCATGGACGACTTCTCGGTCTCCAGAGATGGTTTTGATTCGTGCTTACAAAATTTGGGAAAGGTGCTTAAACGGTGTGTAGAAGGTGATTTGGTTCTCAATTGAGAAAAATGCCATTTTATGGTGGCCGAAGGTACGATTTTGGGCTACAAGATATCGAAGAAGGGAATCGAGGTGGATAAGGCAAAGATTGAGGTGACCGAGAAGCTACTGCCCCCACCACTGTCAAGGGTATACGGAGTTTCTTGGGCCATGTTGGCTTTTATAGAAGGTTCATCAAGGACTTCTCCAAGATCTCTAAGCCATTGTGCAATTTGCTACAGCAAAATCAGCCCTTCATATTTGATGATAAATGCCACAGCGCTTTCTTGGAACTGAAGGAGAAACTTATCTCAGCACCCATTATTGTTCCTCCTGATTGGAGCTCACCTTTCAAGCTGATGTATAATGCAAGTGATTACGCAATAGGGGCAGCTCTTGGACAACACCGAGGTAAACTCTTTCATGTAATTTATTATGCTAGTCGTACCTTGAATGATGCACAAATCAATTACACCACCACCGAAAAAGAATTGTTTGTTGTTGTGTTTTCCTTTGATAAGTTTAGGTCATACTTGATAGGCACTAAGGTCATTGTTCACACCGATCATTCGGCTTAAATACTTAGTGACTAAAAAGGATGCTAAACCTAAACTTATTAGGTTGATACTTCTCTTGCAAGAATTTGACTTGGAAGTTAGGGATAGAAAGGGGTGTGAAAACCAAGTAGCCGACCATCTCTCTACGCTAGAAGTCAATAATGGAAAGCATGATGAGATAGAAATTAAGGAGGAATTCCCTGATGGGAAAATATTATATGCTACAACAATTCCTTGGTATGCAAATATTGTTAATTTTCTTGTTAGTGGTATTTTGCCTCCTGATTTGAATAGCCATGGATGAAGCAAGTTCAGACATGATGTGAGATTCTACTTCTGGGATGAACCATATTTGTTCAAGCAATGTGCCGACTAGATAATTAGAAGGTGTGTCCCCAAAGATGAGCACAAGGAGATACTATTTCATTGCCATTCATCTCCTTGTGGAGGCCATTTTGGAGGGGCTAGGACAGTCGTAAAGGTCCTCCAATTTGGATTCTATTGGCCCACGCTCTTTGAGGATGCACATGAATTTTGCAAGGCCTGTGATCGATGCCAAAGAACGAGGAACATTTCAAGAAGGCATGAAATGACATTGCAAGGCATCTGAGAGGTGGAGCTTTTTGACGTATGGGGAATTGATTTCATGGGACCGTTCTCTTCCTTCTATAGAGACCTATACATCCTTTTGGCCGTGGATTACATATCCAAATGGGTTGAAGCAGTAGCTACTCCGAGGAATGACTCCAAGACTGTCATGAAGTTCCTTCACAAGAACATTTTCACAAGGTTTGGCGCACCAAGAGCCATTATTAGTGATGAAGAAACCCACTTTGACAACAAGCTAATTTCTAAGGCATTACAGAGGAACGGAGTGCGACACAAGATTGCTCAGAATATCATCCCCAGACCAATGGCCAAGCTGAGGTTTCCAATCGAGAAATCAAACAGATACTTGAAAAAGTGGTCAACCCTAAAAGGAAAGACTGGTCTCCAAGGCTTGATGAAGCTCTTTGGGCTTATCACATTGCCTACAAGACACCCTTGGGAATGTCGCCATTCAAACTAGTCTATGGCAAGGCTTGTCATATTCCCATTGATCTAGAACACAAGGCTTACTGGGCCATTAAAAAGCTCAATATGGATGCCCAACTAGCTGGAAAAAGAAGGCTTATAGAGTTAAATGAGATGGAGGAGTTCAGAGATCATGCTTATGAGAACGTGCTTCTATACAAGGAAAAGACAAAGAAATGGCATGACAAACATCTTTTCCCACGGCATTTTTCAGAAGGCCAACAAGTGCTCCTCTACAACTCCAGGCTCAAGCTCTTCCCAGTAAAACTAAAGTCCCGCTGGTCAGGCCCTTTTCTAGTGCACAAAGTCTACCCCCATGGTGCAGTGGATATCAAAAAGCTCGACAACGACACGGTCTTCAAGGCCAATGGAAAAATTCTGAAGATATACAATGAAGCCCCCATCCGGCGAGACAAAGCTTCTCTGTCCCTTCATGACTCTTAAGAGTTTGAATCCCTCACTTTTACTTTTATTTTGTTGCATCATTTCTTTGTTTTCTTGTTCATAAATAACTTAGCATGTCTTCATCTTTGAGTCGTACTATATCCTTTAATTTATCACTCTCTATGTTTCTTTATTTTATTCTTTTCTTTTGCTTTTATCTGTTCATTTCTGGATAACCCTAGAGGTGCAGGTGGCGTGCCAGGGTTTAATGGACGAAGATGGTTTGTCCTAGGAAAATCGGGGCCTTGTCTTTATGAGAACAAAAAGAATTAGAAAAACATACTTTTTCCAACAATGGAGGGAGCCAGTTCTTAAAAGGCAAAAAGAGAGGGAAATTGAATACCCTTTAACCTTTTTCTAAAAAGTAACCCTAATCATCATTGCCCTACCATATTCTCTCTCATACTTTTCACTTTTCATTAATTATCCCTTACCTCTCTCCTAACCCCACGCCGCACAAACATCCAAAAAATATCTCCCTCTCTCCAATCGTGGCAGTTGCCCTCTTTTCAACTCACATCACCGTCAATCACCCATAATTACTCTCTCTCCTAAAACTCAAAACCTTTCCACTTCGTCTTCTATTCTCGCCAAAACCACCATTGACAAAACCTACAACACTCTAAACCCCCTCCACTTCGTCTTCTATCAAACCAACCCAGAAATCCTACCAAACTTCCCTCCCCTGTTCCCTCTCTCTTTGCAAAAATCATGGTTCGCTTCAAGAGAGTTGAAGGAGAATCCAATCGTGTGCAACCAAAACTCGTGCTCCTCAAGAAGTTTCTCGACGACAAGGCCAAGGGGCGCTTTCAACTCCTCAATGACAAGAAAATCTTTCCTGAGAAAGGCTTCAAGTTTCCTAGTGAAAGGGAACATGGCTTCGACAAGGATGTCTTGGGGATTATATCCAAGCACGAGTGGGAAACCTTTGTCCCACATACGAGAAATATATGTGTTACCATCGTAAAGGAGTTCTACGCTCACCTTACCAGCCCCACTCAGTCAAGAGTGTGCGTGCGGGGATACCAGATCAAGTTTACAGCCGCCAAAATCAACAAGTTCTATGGGCTAAAAGACTTGGCAGATCAGCACACTCCCTTTGTCGAAAATGCTGACCCAGACCATCAAAAAAGTCTTGGAAGATTTGTGCTTTGAAGGAACAGATTTGGATATGTATAACAAATCTGTCGAGCGTGCACGCCTCAAGCCCGAGGCCAAGCTATGGATCCATTACATCAAAAGTCAGCTCATGCCTACATTCCACACATCCACAGTCAACTTCCCTAGACTTCTCCTCCTACACTCAATCATGAATGGCCGACCGATCGATGTTGGCAAGATTATTGTGGATGAAGTCTACCCTTGTGTCAAAAGGAAATCCAACCCATTGATCTTCCCAAACCTCATCAAACCCTTGTGCCGCAAGAAGGAGGTGTTTGAAGACCCTATCAGTGACGCCCAAGACTCGGGAAAAGGGCCCATTAGCCCTGAAATAATCCCCAACATCAAGGGATTTGATGAGGATGCTCCGGCGAAAACCCTAGTTTGTGGAGCCAAAACATTTGTTACAGCAAGGGTTGCTGCATTAGTGGCCTCCACCACTCGCCTAAGGGAAGACATGGATCAGATGCACGCAGACCTGACGACCTTCTTTACGTATGTCAAGGAAAGAGATGTTGCCATGTACACCTATTTCAAGGAGATGTTGCCGCACATCAGTGTTGACTTTCTAGCATTTCTTGATGCCCTGGTAGCACATAAAAAGGATCCCCCCACTCCAGCACAAAAAACACAAGCCTCTAGAAAAAGCCCTGCATAGCCTCAGTCATCTCCCTAGATCCAGACCACAGATGCCACAACATGTCCACCATAGAAAAAGCATAAGAGAACGGGTAAGGCCCCCATGGCGCCACCAACCAAAGAACCCACCGTTGACCCTGTGAGCATTGAGTCTGATGATGAGGAAACCATGCACTCTACTCCCACACCTTCACCTGCCCAGACACCAAATCATGTCTCAATAAGGACTCGCACAAAACGCACCGTCGGTCGAGTTTGGTCCACACCTATTGAGGAGAACGATTTGGATACCAACTCGACCAACCAAGAGACACCAGCCGCCGAGTTTGTACCCCTCTACCAGAGCAAGAAGCTGATGACCCACCCATCGCCTCGTTCAAATCAACAAGCGTCAAGCATCAAGCCAGAAAGACTGCCAAATCCAAAAAGTGAGGTACATTTTCACTTTGCATTGCATGTAGAATAGTTGTATTTAGTTTTATTTTTATTGCATTGAGGACACTGCATCTTTCAAGTTTGGGGGTGTTAGTGCCCATAGTTAATCATTTGCATTTGCATTGTAGCTAGAAACAGAAATTTTGCTATGGCATTTTGTTTGATTCTATGACAGTTGTATGAATAAATTGAGGATGTCCGGTGATGAATTTGTTTTGGCTATTGATTGATTGAATATGCATGACTGTTGAGATTGGTAGAGCTGACTTTAGGGTTTGATACTTTATTTTTATATTGTTACACGATTGTATGCTCCTTAGGCTTAAGATTGTTAGAGAAATTTTTAGAACTCATACATATCCTTGTGTAAAAGAAAGCAATGAACTTAATTGATAGATGAAAGCAGTAAAGGCTTAACTAAACTCCTTTATGCCCATTGAATATAGTAAATTGTGAATAAATGCTACAGCATATTTTTGGGACACTCCGCTTTGTGTTGCATTGCCTGGAAATCATGCTTAAATAAATGGCAGCAACATCAAATGAGTGAATGCAAGTTGTCACGGGATGACTCTACCTACTAGCTCGGGGGTAACAGGTATGCTCCCTGCTCACCTAGAGTGAGGGATGGTAGGTGTGATAAGCTGACACCCTTCTTACAAAAAACAAACACAGTTGAATCATGGAGTGAATTTGTGCTTAAATAGTTACACATTAGAATGTACTTGAGTTCTTGTTTAAAATTTTTCTTAGCTTTGTTAAGAGTAAGTTGCATACAATTACGCACACACCAACAAAAGGTCTTGCCCTAAGGTTTCGTTCTTAAAATCTCATTTATGTCTGAAATGTGAAAGCATGTATTTTCTGAGGACTGAAACTTTGCCATAGCAGTTCTCTTGAATCAAATTTTTGCCACAACATTTGTTTCTTTTTTTATCTACTCATCGCTTGAGGACAAGCAACAACTTAAGTTTGGGGATGTGATAACTTGCAGAAATGCTTATATTTCGTACCTTTTTACTTAAGTAATTGCTTGGTTTCAAGATCATTTCATGGCATATAGATGCATTTAGGTCATATAGTTGCATAGGGCTTTGCTTGGTTGATGGTTTGATTTATTTTAAGATTTGATGCTGCTTGAAGGGTATGTGTAGAGCGTTTAGGTGTTCTCCATTTATGAGCGCAAGTGCACACTCTTGTCAAGTTATAGTATAAAAGATATCGTCTCCCACAGGGATTGGAGCATCTCCTATGAATGGTCTCCTGCACAAAGATTTAGTAAATGCGTAATTAAATCTCATGATGTGGAAATATAAAAACACAAATAAAAGAAAGATAGTGGTGAGAGAGATGATAATGAGAGATTTGGGCGATAGGCTGGGTAAGGCAAGTGCAGCTTAGTAACCTGTGGACTGCATTGTATAGGCTGAGCATGTTTTGTGCTACCATGAATTGTTGCCTCGGCGGGATGGCGGCGGCAAACTACGACCCTGTCACGCGGCCGCAGCAGGTCAATGCCACTGCAGGAGTGTACTGTCTCAGCGGGTGGAACGGAAAGAAGTCTTGGCGGAAAGTCTGGCAGACATTCCAAGTTCGGTAGGATAGTCAACAGTGATCCCTCCTATTTCTAGGTTAGGATGCTCGAGAGCTAACTTGTGGACTAGTGTGGAACCAAATTAGTCAACTCGGTTGGTAATCCCTTTTAGCCAATGAAACTTGTGGACTAGTGTGGAACCAAGTTAGTCACGCCTTTGCAAGTTGTGAATGTGCTTAACCCTTTCGTGAGCCTTGCACTTTCGTGCCCGACAAATGGATTTTCTCTTCAACTGACTGGTGTAGACTAATTGAACGAACAAAGAGCATAGATTAAGTAAACTAAGAATTTTATTGGAAACAACTCAAAACTATACAACCGTTTTCCTCAAACTACTTTACATACACGTGTCTAAACCCTAGGAGAGTTGGGCCGCAACCCCCAACATCTCCAACCTACCTAACTATCCCCCCATCTATCCTCTCGTCCTCAGATATGCTACGTGCTATCCGAGATGCCCCTATACCCTTACATACATTGGGTATATATAGGGCTCCTGGCCTAAGTTTGAGTCCTCCTTGAAGTAGGAGTTCTAAAAGTAAGTTACATTAAATACATACTCCTTTATACTTTAAATGTGGACTCTTTGGACGTTGCCTTCTTCTGCAAGTAAGGATAAGTGCTTCTACTTATCGGTCTTAGATCAGCTCTACGGCCGCTACAGGCTTTAGAAAATTGCAAGACTGGGCTCATCGGGCTTAGGAAATTTCCCTCTTGAAATCGCGACCCATCTTGGCTAAGTCGGTGTAACTCCTACCCAGGCGGCACTTGGCGGCAATGCTACTTTGGCAGTGTTCTTGGCGGCATCTTGAGCTGCTTCAGTACAGCTCCTTTGGTTCCAGCCTTCTGTTTTGTCTTGTCCTCTCCTCTCCTAGCTATATCACCTGTAAATATACACTAAACTAAAATAGTAACTTTTCTCAACCAAACATAAAATATTCAATAAAAACATGGTAAAAGAGAAGATATTGTTATAATGCATGCAATGCACCTAAATATGCCTAAATGTGCTTAAGAACATCAATAAAAAAGGCATGAATATGTACAAAATATAGAACTCATGGACACTCTACACACCCCCAAACTCGAACTATTGCTTGTCCTTAAGCAATGCAATCTAACTAGTAAATCTGCCCTTAGCACTAAATTAATAGAAACATTAGCCTTTAACTTGATTTTTTTACCTCAAGGTCGTGGCACCTGTTTTTATGTTAGTGATAGAGAATGGCATGAAATAATCTAGACTTAATTTTCTGAATGCCAGTGCAGCGTGTGCAGGTCTGAGTTCATGCAAAATATGCTGAAATTACTAAGTTTTCAAAGAATGCTTAAAATAATTAAGTTACTAGAAAGGATACGAGTTGTTGCCTTGCCAGCACAGTTGGGCACTTTTGTTTTCTTTTTCTGATCATGGCTTTAAGGGCTTCAGCTCATCACAACTATTCTTCGGGTCTGAAGCTAGGATAGGTGCACTCTATGAAACTCCGAACCCTTTGAATAGATTCATCCTGTGAAGACTTTCATTCACTCTTGCTAATTTGTCTGTCACTTGGTTTAGATTCATGGACTTTGATAGCAGCGGAGTGTCCTTGCTCATGATCCTTCCTAGAGCCTGTTTCGGGCACCTCTAGGGTATTTAATCTTTCTACCTAGAGCTTGTTTCGGGCACCTCTAGATTTTTCATCATTTTTGTTGTGCTACCCTGCACTGCCGTGGCGGCAAACCTGTATTCAATCAAGGAATTTTTATTAAGTAAGGAAGGCAGTGTTAAACTCAAAACTCAAGCAAAAATTCAGCATTTAACAGACAAGTGTAAAGATAATTGGCAAAAAAGAAAAAAAATTCTAAGTGTTTTTTCATGCTTCTTCCCATAGTTAGATTTAATTTTTTTATGAATGGTGCGAATATAAGTAGTCGGCTTAATGTCACGGACTAATTCTCTCAAACCCGATCCGTGCGGTGTTAGCAAGCCTCGATGATGCTAACCAGCCTTGATCCTTCACGCAACGCAATGGCTAACAAAGAACACAAGAGAAGGCTAAGAGTTTACAAGTAAGAAACTTGTATTGAACTTAGAAGGAAGCTTTACAAAGTATGCTTTACAAGAAGGCTTAAGTGGCTAAATGCTTGAGTGATTACAAAATGAAGGGGGTGGCCCTATTTATAGGCTCCCACCTCCTCAATGGACGGTTGAGATCGATTTGATCCAACGGTCCAAAAGTTGCCTCCCAAAATATCTCCTAAGAGACTACACTATTCTAGAGAGTTCTACATATGTGTATACATATATATATGTATCAAAAAGGTTCTAGAGAGTTCCAGGGTCTTATGGAGTTGTCCTGAGCTTTCCCGAGTCTTCCCGAGCCTTCTGGGTCCTCCCGGGTGTGTCTAGACTTGGAGAGAACGTCTCGGACCTTTCTAGAACGTTGTGGCTTGTCTCTAGAGTCTTCATGG
Source organism: Hibiscus tridactylites (assembly GCA_958450335.1). NCBI lineage: Eukaryota > Viridiplantae > Streptophyta > Magnoliopsida > Malvales > Malvaceae > Hibiscus > Hibiscus tridactylites. Next base: position 48,597,157 of record OY288290.1, read on the forward strand.
CCGTCCTAGGCCTTTATAGTGCCTTCCTTGGTGCTAGCTTGCCTCAAAAGTGCCCAAGGAGTGCCAAGAACCTCGGTTTGGATTTTAGGGAAAAATGGCGGGGGGTGACATAAAAATTAAAAGGGAAAGAAAATAAAAATGGTGTTATAGACTGAGGGTGTCCCCTTCTGTTGCTACCGCGTCAGAGGAAGATTCTGAGGAGGCAGGCAGGAGTAGGCGGCGCGTAGCGGATGGTCTTTCTGTTGGCCTCTTCTTCTTGCTACGCGGTGGCTGGATGCGGCTGGGGGTGGGCTTCTTTGATTGTCTCTCAACTTCTCCACCCTGGGGCTTTACTGCTGGCCGTTTTCTCTTTCTGGCTGCCTCTTCCGGTTCGTCGTCAAGGGAGTCTGAAATCTCCATGTCTGAGTAACCGGTGTCCTTGGCAGCGGCCGTTTCGGCTATTGGGGAGGCAGCAATGGTTTCTTCCTCCTTCTCTGATTCTGATGAGGAAGAGAGGTCGTATGGTTGGATAGGGGTTGGAGAGGCTCTTCTCTTGGGGGCGGTGCGACCCCTCGCTGTCATCGGCGGCAAGAGCAGCAGTTGGTCTTGGAGTGATCTGGATTGGCTTGGACGCTGCTAACTCCGTGAGAAAGGCGGGCAACTACGGGCCGTCGTCTTGATACTTGTCCAGCAGGTAGGCCACAAAGGCCTCATGTACGCCCGCTACATGTTTGGTGAATATCACATGTTTGTGCTCAATCCTCTAGCAGCTTTCCATTAGGCTGCACAGTAAAGGGATCACCTCGGACGAGAGGGCAGCTTCAGTACTGCCTGCTGCGGCTGGGGTGGCGGCAGCTTGGGACGGCGGTTGGGCAGTGTAAGGTGTGTCTGGCTCAGCGCTATGCATTATCTATTGGTGTACCCTTCTTGTCCATCCTTCCTTGGCAGGAAGAATTTTATCTTTTGGGTACAGCAGCACGCTATAATTGGCACATAGGCCAGTGATGAGTGAAGGGAAGAAAAGGGGACCTTCAGCATTTGGCTTCTCTGTGTGGGCATAGATCTCATGTATTATTACTTCGCCAATGTTGATCTGGCTCCCCTTTCATGATGCTGCAGATAAGGGCGAGCCGCGGCCTGTTTACTGTCGATCCGAGCGAGGTGGGCATCAGGCGGCGCTAGACAAAGTAACTCCAAAGGGCTGCCTCTAGCAGCAAGTCTCGGCGGTTGACTGGCCCATTTTTTTTCCTGTCAGCCATTTGGTGTTTGGCTTATAGAGCTCCTTCTTGATCTTGTTGTAGTCAGCCCTTGTCAGATATGATTCCCACTCTCTGTGCGGGTTTCTACTGACCTCTATGTTGTAAAAGTTGTTGATCATGTCAGCATTGTACTTGACACCTTCTCCCTGGACGTAGACGAAAGGACTCTCCAGGTTTGGCCGGTGGGCGTAAAACTCTCGCACGTGGTTGCTGTTGATTCCTTCTGGCTGCCGTGCGAATTGGTCCCAGCCCATATTGTGGATCCTTTCGAATAGGAAGGCTTCCAACCCAAAATCACCATCAAACTGGGTGTATTGGAAGCCCATCTCCTCCCATAGTTACCTTTCTCTGTAGAACATTTTGTAAGTCTCCTCGACAGCAGGTTTCAAGAACCTTTTGTAGGGGGTTTTGGAGGTGGCGGTGGGTTGTTGTGATGAGGCCATAGTTTGTGTGATGGTTTTTTTATAAAGAAAGAACGTGAAAGAAAATAAAGCAAAGAAAATCTTGAAAGCAAAGATTGCAGAAAGAATTCAGAGTAGAGGAGAAAGCAAAGTGGAGAATGGGAGAGAATAGTTGGCTTTATATAGCCGCTTCTCTCCTCTGCCTTGACGGGCATGCTGTTAACGGGTAGAAATTATTTTGGCGCGAATAACAGGATTCTAGTCGTTACACAGATATTCGTTCTTCTCGCTGGGGAAAAATATAGCCGTTGCGGCTAGCCGTTATGAAGCCATTAGCCGTTATGCTTATCTGCCTTGGCCGCTAGTTGGGTCTCTCCTTTATTCTTTCACCTTTCTTGATCTTTACTTCATTTCTAACCTGAAATAAATTAGATACCAAAATTAAATAAAAATTAAATCTAATCCTAATGCTTAAAAATAAATTAAAGATAAAATAAATAAAAAATAAAAATTAGGCTATGTCGGGCTGCACTTTTCCCAAACATAACCACTTCCTAAGGGTCTTTGTGCTTGGCTATTTATCTGGGCATGTCCTTCCCCTCCTCATGTGGATGTTGCTGCCAACCTTGCTGCCTTGGCGGGACATACACCAAGAAAACAAAGAGGCTTTTTTTTGCAAATAAATGAAAAGAGATTTAATGTGAAAAAACTAAATAAGAGTGCAAAAATTCAAACGTAGTTACTGTTGCCAATCCCCGACAACGACGCCAAAAACTTGTAAAGTGTTTAGGTGTTCTCCATTTATGAGCGCAAGTGCACACTCTTGTCAAGTTATAGTATAAAAGATATCGTCACCCACAGGGATTGGAGCAGCTCCTATGAATGGTCTCCTGCATAAAGATTTAGTAAATGCGTAATTAAATATCATGATGTGGAAATATAAAAACACAAAAAAAGATAGTGATGAGAGAGATGATAGGGAGAGATTTGGGCGATAGGATGGGTAAGGCAAGTGCAGCTTAGTAGCCTGTGGACTGCATTGTATAAGTTGAGCATGTTTTGTGCTGCCATGAATTGCTGCCTCGGCGGGATGGCGGGCGGCAAACTACGACCCTATCACGCGGCCGCAGCAGGTCACTGCCACTACAAGAGTGTATTGTCTCGCTAGGTGGAACGAAAAGAAGTCCTAGCAGCAAGTTTGGCAGACATTCCAAGTTCGGCAGGATAGTCGACATTGATCCCTCCTATTTCTAGGTTAGGATGCTCGAGAGCTAACTTGTGGACTAGTGTGGAACCAAATTAGTCAACTCGGTTGGTAATCCCTTTTATCCGCTGAAACTTGTGGACTAGTGTGGAACCATGTTAGGCACGCCTTTGCAAGTTGTGACCGTGCTTAACCCTTTCGTTAGCCTTGCACTTTTGTGCCCGACAAATGGATTTTCTCTTCAACTGACAGGTGTAGACTAATTGAGTAGCAAAGTGCATAGATTAAGCAAACTCAAAATTTTATTGAAAACAACTAAAAACTATACAACCGTTTCCCTCAAACTACTTTACATACCCACGTCTAAACCTTTGAAGAGTTGGGCCGCGACCCCCAACATCTCCAACCTACCTAACTATCCCCTCATCTATCCTCTCGTCCTCATATATGCTAGGTGCTATCCGAGATGCCCTTATACCCTTACATACATTGGGTATATATAGGGCTCCTGGCCTAAGTTTGAGTCCTCCTTGAAGTAGGAGTTCTTTATACTTTAAATGTGGACTCTTTGGACCTTGCATTCTTCTGCAAGTAAGGATAAGTGCTTCTACTTATCGGTCTTGGATCAGCTCTACCGGCCGCTATAGGCTTCAGAAAATTGCAAGATTGGGCTCATCGGGCTTAGGAAATTGCCCTATTGAAATCGCGACCCATCTTGGCTAAGTCGGTGTAACTCCTACCCAGGCGGCACTTGGAGGCAATGATGCTTCGGCAGTGTCCTTGGCGGCATCTTGAGCTGCTTCAGTACAGCTCCTTTGGTTCCAGCCTTCTGTTTTGCCCTGTCATGTTCTCTCCTCTCCTAGCTATAGCACCTATAAATATAAAATAAACTAAAATAGTAACTTTTCTCAACCAAACATAAAATATTCAATAAAAATATGGTAAAAGAGAAGATATTGTTATAAATCATGCAATGCACCTAAATATGCCTAAATGAGCTTAAGAACAACAATAAAAAGGGCATGAATGTGTATAAAATATAGAACTCATGGACACTCTACAGTATGCTCTGGTGTGGTGAAGTGCAGGTGAAGCAGGAGCGAAGCTGGGAAAGGGAGGAAAATGCCACAACATTTTGGACAACATTTCTAGGCGTAGAAAAGAACAAAGCATCAAAAAAAAATATCTATGCCCACATGTGTGAACCCCCTATTTGTCCTTTGTGCCACACGTGAAGAGGGAATATTCCCTAGGACACCCAAGGAATGTTAGGGCACCAAACCCTAGGAGCCCCCACTATATAAAGGACAAGAAGCCCACATAAAGGAGGAGAGAGAATTGATAGGAGAGGTTTTTACGCGAGGAAAGAAAAGAGGAGAGTCGGCCGCTTTCTTCATCTTCTGAACCTAGCTTTCCTCCATAGTTGAAGTTCCAATGGGTGACCTTGCTCGCGTTCGAGAAAAGCGGCAAGCTTAGGGCGGTTCGTGGCAGTCCAAGATAGTGTTGGGAGTTTTTCCTTCTAGTTGTTCTGCTTTAGCATTTTTATTCTGGAATGATTTGTTTTAAATGAATGATAATGGATGTTATTTGCCCAGCCATGAACTAATTTTAAGTGGCAAGGGCTTGCTTTGGAATTTAACCCCCTTAGCCTGGCCTGGATGGTTGACCCGAACTACGAAGATTATACGGGAAAACCAAAGTCAACTCGAAAGTCAACCTTGACTAACGACCCCTTTTTTTCTTTTAAACCTTGTCTAGATGCACATTAACCTTAAGCATACTCTTGAGAAACATTTATGTGAGAAGCACAACGATTGGATAACAATAAGGGACTCAATTGCACAAATCACAAATATTAGGGACCAAATTGCAAACTCTGAAAATTAGAAGGTTTTAACTGATTTTTAAGTTACCAATATTAAATTAGTCAAATTACATGCTTCCCTGTCAAATTTCACCTTAATCGGACATCTCAAACTCATGCAATTGCAAATACAATTTTCGGGACTAAAACGTAAGCTTGCAAACCTCAAAACCATTCAAATCAGTGCCCAACGGTCACCTGTTTCGAAACGATGTTGACCGTTCCGAAACACGGGTTCGTTTCGAGACTTGTTTCGAAACAGGGCTTTCTAGTGGCCAAACTGTTTCGATACGGTCACCAGTCGTTTCGAAACACCAATGCCATTACAGGCCCCCGTTTCGAAACGCCTATGAGTGTATCGATATGGGTTGCGCAGAAGCTGCAGAATTTGCTGGTTTAACATGCACAAAACCACTCAAACATATCCTAATGACTTTCTAATCATGCCAACAAGTCATCATACATATAAGGTACATGTTTGCAACTTCAAACCACATTCAAAGCATCAATCATGGAATTCCACAAGTCTATAGGCATGCATCCTAATATCCAAAACCAAGCAACAAACAAAACACCATATCAAGCATCAAAAGGCCATTTAAAAATCCCTAAACATCAATAGCATCAAGCCACAACTAGGGAGTCCAATACATCTCCCAAAACACATCCTAGGTTCCCATTGCCAAAATATCAAAAACTAATAGTGTTATGAAAACATCACCATACATGAGCTTAGCTTCCCTTGGACTCTTAGCCTCCTTGTTGCCCTCAAACACTTCAATTATCTGCATTATTGGTTCAAGAGAGAGAGCGTAAGCACAATTGCTTAGTGAGGCATGCTCTAAAGAAACAACACAATAATGCTTTTATAAAACACTTTTAACAAAGCCTTCCATCACATAATCATCATTATTCATGCAACCTTGCATACATAACAAGCATTTCATGCTTCATTAAAATCAACATGTCATATTGGCTTTCAAGTGATAATCCATAACCATTTACAACACAAAACACAATCGGATACTCGGATCACAAGCGTTGTCCCATACGCTTCATACACACTACCGAACACACAAGGTGGAGTTTACCGGTACAATCACAACCCCTCAACACCCGTGATGGAGTTTAACAGTACAATCACAACCCCTCAACATCACTCATCGGTAGTTGTATAATTTCACTAACGAGAACACGGGACACACACAACACAAGATCCACACACGGACTTTTAACCACCGTTGTGATCTTACCTTACTCGTTAGTGTACTTGGATGGAGTTTACGGTACAATCTCAACCCCTCAACATCCAAGGCGACTTTATTCACGGTGCACCCAATCCTATAGCCGGCTAACTATATCTGATTCAAGTACTTTAAAACCATTACATCACTTGCCAATATACATCATATAACATCAACAACTCACTGTTTTAAAGCATTAGACAAAGCCATTTAACATCATGCATCACAATGCATCAAAACCACATTTATAATATGTCAGACCAAGGATCTCTTACCTTGAGCATCCTTCAACTTATGGCTTTCAAAACCAGCATTTACCATGCTTAAACATGCAAATATAATCAATGCATCAAACCACATCATGGCTCATCCAAGAGAGTTTTCCAAAAAACTTACTCTTGATCTTAGTTAAGTTGCTTAGACTTAAACTAAGCTCCCAAAACCTTCAAACATTTGTTTCAAAGCTGGAAATCCAACTTCACTCACCAATTCCGTTTCGCAAGCTTGCCGAAACGCCGATCAAGCCTCCGGATCAACACCACAAGTATCCGAAGATGTCTCCCCTGTTCTAAACACATCAAAGCAGAGAATTAATGCATCATCATGCATTGAAATCTTCAGCCAATACACTTAAACTCGCTGCTCTACATAAAGCCAACATTTCAGCTACAAAACATAACTGAAATCACCTCCAAACTCTTCCAAAACATAACCCGACCAAGATCCATCACTTCTAACCATTTCTAAACATCAATTAACATCCAAAATGAACCTAAACTTGTCCTTATTCCTCCAGCTATAACAGAACACCAAGATCACCCCAAAAACCACCATTTTCATAAACAAAAACTTAGAAAACACAACCTATTCGGGATTGCATTGATAAAACCTCATTTACACATCATTAGACATCCAAAATAAATTTAAGAATCATCTCAAAACAAAGCCCAAACAATCACAACGAAATTCTTCAAGATTTCTTCCAAATCTTGAGTTTTAAGCCAAAATCAAGTTCATATCATTAAAACCATTTATAAAACTTAAATTAAGAATTGATAACTTGGGAATTTCAGTAAAGAACTGAGTATTTAGAGGAGGAGAACAACCTTACCTCTAAATGGTGATTTCTCCTTGATTTGAGCCAATTTTCTTGAAAATCCAATGAGCAAATCAAAAGGATATAATGTAAGATGGATTAGGAACTAATTGATGATTGAAATCTCATCAATTGGAGTGAAAATCAATGGAAAAGTTGCTGGAGAAAAGTGTTTGGATGATGGAATTTTGAGAGAAAAAGAGATGAGAAAATTTTAGGAAGAGTTAGTTATGAAATTCTAAAAAGTGGTTTCTCTTTTTCATTTAATTAATTAAACACTAATTAAAGCACTTGAATTAAGGAAAAATCTGGAGAAATCATTTTTGGGTAAATTAGCTCCTTGAAGATTCAAAGTTTCAATCCTTACAAAACAGTCACCACTGAACTTTTCAAAAATCACATTTTAGTCACTATTCCAAAATGTTGTATTTCCAAACCTTATTTTGTAAAATTGATTTCACCACTCTCTTATATATATTAAAAGAGGATTTTTAGATATTTTTCCATATTTTTAAAACATTCCGAGCTAGGCTTTCCCTAAAACCTCCTTTTATATTCGAACCGAAAATTAGACTGGTCCGGTTCAAACCTGTAACCTCCTTAACCCGGCCTAGACGGTTGACCCGAATTAAGAAAGTCACACGGGGAAAACCAAAGTCAACCCGAAAGTCAACCTTGATTAACGACCCTTTTTTTTTCTTTTTAATCTTGTCTAGATGCACGTTAGCCCTAATTGTGACCACACAAACATCATACTCAAAGATCACAAACATCAGAGATCAAACAGGGACCCAATTGAACAAATTACAACTTTAGGGACCAAATTGTAATTTCTGATAAATATGAGGACTTAACCCAAATTAAAGTTACCAGCTTGTAATTAGTCAGGTTTCATGCTTCACTGTGAAATTTCAGCTCAAAAGGACATCCCGAACTCATACAATTGCACAAACAAGATTCAGGACCAAAATGCAAACATTACAAAACATTTAACTGCCAATGTCAGCCCCTAACGGTCACCCGTTCCGAAACAGGCACAGCCCGTTCCGCAACGCGTACCGCAACACGGGCTGGCAGTAGCCAAACCGTTTCGGAACGGTCCCTCCCGTTTCGGACGCCTGGGCTTGTTTAAGGCACCTGTTTCGAAACGGGTGATACTGTTCCGAAACGCCCTGTACAGATTGCCCCAAAATGCATCCTTAAACATGCAATTAAACATCCAATCATGCTCCAATTGCCACCAAACTTTACCAGCAAGCAATTCAACATATATAAGACATACTTGCATCAACAATTCATCAAAACAACCTCATATGCAAAAAGCCCCAAATCTATAGGCATGCTTCCTACACAAGCAAACCATACAAGCATAAACTTCCAATTCAAGCATATAAAGGTCAAACACAAAAAACAGCATTCTCAACAACATTCAACATACTTAGGGAGTTCCAAACATCTCCCAAAACATACATATTGGTCCCCCATTGCCAAATTACCAAAAGCTAAATGAACTTAAGAAAACCTTCCATACTTTGAGCTTTACTTTCACTTGATTGCTTGCCCTTCTTGCTGCCCTCAAGGTACTCTAATGTTCTGCATTATTTAATTAAGAAAGCGAAAGAGAGCGTAAGCAAAAGCTTAGTGAGGAATGCTCATAAAACCATTCAATAATGCATTTATAAAACATTTATAAATCATGCTTCAAAACAACATTTGCACATGCTCAAAAGCATACTTAAGACAAGCATTTCATGCTTCATATCATAACATGTCATATTGGCCACAAGTGATAAGTTCCATTTCTTTAAAAACAAGTTCATCAACTTTCACCCCAAGGACTTTTAAACACCTTGGCCCATGGACTTTTAAACACCATGGAAGAGGACCACACAAGGACTTTTAACCACCTTTGTGTCCACAACAAGTTTCACCCCAAGGACTTTTAAACACCTTGGCCCCAAGGACTTTTAAACACCTTGGCCCCATGGACTTTTAAACACCATGGAAAGGATCACACAAGGACTTTTAACCACCTTTGAGTCCATAGCAAGAATCATCCAAGGACTTTTAACCACCTTGATGTTCTTAAGTAAACAAGGCTCACTCAAGGACTTTTAACCACCTTAGTGACCTTAACCTTTTCAAAACATCACTTGCCAATATACATCATTATCATCAATTTATCCACTGTTTTTAAGCATTAAACCAAGCCATATACATCATGCATTTAAAAGCATCAAACCACATTTTATCAATGTACAAAAACAAGGAACTCTTACCTTGAGCTTCCTTCAACATATGGCTTACAAAAACAGCAAATACCATGCTAAATCATGCTTTCAAAACAGTATTTAAATCATGCAATAAACCACATTGCATCACAACAAAATCATGGCCACCACTAGAGAGTACTTTCCGAAAACTTACACTTGAGCTTAGCAAAGTTGTTTAGACTTAAACTAAGCTCCCAAGACATTGGTTTCAAAGCCGAAAACCATTTTCACTCACTCACCGATTCCACTTCGCCTCTTGCCGAAGCACCAAATCAAGCTTCCGGATCAACAACTCTTGGATCCAAAGATGCCTCCCCTGTTTTAACACATCAAAGCAGAGGATTAATGCATCATCATGCATTAATTGCTTCAATGAAAGCACCTAAACTCGCTGTTCTCATCCACACTCCATTTTCGGCTACCAAACACAACCGAAAATGCATCCAAACCACTTCTCAACAAAGCCCAGCCATAAAACATCAAAACCTAACATCCTTTAACATCATTTAACATCTAAAAAGAGCCTATAAACATCCTTATACCTCCAGCAACAACAGATCCACAAGATCACCTCAAAAACAACCAAGAAACACAAGCTAAACTTAGGAAACTCAACCTATCCGGGATTGCATTAATCAAAACTCAATTCATTATCAATTTAGTGTCCAATTAACATCAAAAACACATCTCAAATCACATATTAATCAGATCAAACGAAAATCATCAAAAATCACCAAATCTTGCATTATAAGCCAAGATCCAATTCACATCTTAAAAGCCTTTAATAAAACATCAATTAAGGATTGAAAACTTAGGAATTTCAGTAAAGAACTGATAGTTTAGAGGAGAAGGACGTTCTTACCTCCAAACTTGAGTTTCTCCTCTTTTTGGAATCAAAAACCTTGATGAATCAAGTAGCAAATGATGAGGTTTTGTAGATATGTTGATTAGGAATCAAAAGAGAGTTGAAAGGAGAGATTTAGGTGAGAAAATCAGAAGCAATTCTCTAGAAAAGAAGTGTTTGGGTTGAGAGAAAATGAGAGAAAGAAAATTGGAAAGTTAGTTAACCATAATAGCCAAAATGGCTTTTCCCTCCTCTTTTGATATGTTTTAAAATCAGAATAAATCTCAAAATATCTTAGAAAAATCTGGAGAAACTACTTTTGGATTAATAGCTCCTTAAAGATTCAAAGTTTCAACCCTTTCGAAAACAGTCACCAAACTTTCAAAAATTACATTTTGGTCACTAGCCAAAATGTCACCCTTCCAAAACTCATTTTCCAAAATTGATTTCACAGTTCACTTAATTATATTAAAAGATGATTTTAGAACATTTTTCCATATTTTTAATGCAACCCGAACTAGGCTTTCCTAATTTCACCTCTTTAGATTCGAACAGCACCTTGACCAAACCGGTCAACGCCCAAAACTCCTAAGCCCAAAACCGGGGCGTTACAACTCTCCCCCCTTAAGAAATTTCGTCCTCGAAATTTACCTGAAGGAAAGAGATAAGGAAACTGCTTCAGCATGTCTTCCTTCCGCTCCCACGTGGCTTCCTCAACACCTCGATGCTTCCACAGCACCTTCACCAACTCAATGGTCTTGCCACGAAGAACCTTGCTATCCGAATCCAGAACCTTCACCGGTTCCTCATCATAGGTCAAATCCGGATTCAAAACCACTTCCTCCACAGGCATCACATGCGAAGGATCAGATCTATACTTTCGGAGCATAGAAACATGGAACACATCATGAATCTTCTCCAACTCTTGAGGTAACCTCAACCGATACGCAACAGGACCCACACGTTCAACAACCTCATATGGTCCAATGTACCTAGGGCTCAACTTACCCTTCCGGCCAAACCTCATCACCTTCTTCCAAGGCGAAACCTTCAAGAACACACGGTCACCCACCGCATACTCTATCTCCTTACGCTTCAAATCCGCGTAAGACTTTTGCCGATCAGAGGCAGCCTTCAACTGCTCACAGATAAGCTTCACCTTCTCAGTGGTCCCTTTCAACAAAGCCGGCATCGAAACCAACTTTTGACCAGTTTCAGCCCAACAAAGAGGAGTCCTACACTTCCTCCCGTACAAAGCCTCATAAGGTGCCATCTGTATACTCGCCTGATAACTATTGTTATAAGCGAACTCAACCAAAGGCAGATGCTTCTCCCAAGAACCTTGAAACTCAATCACGCAGCACCTCAACATATCCTCCAAAATCTGAATAACACGCTCAGACTGACCATCCGACTGAGGATGATAGGATGTACTGAAATGCAATCTTGTACCCAGAGCTTGATGCAAACACTGCCAGAAACGCGATGTGAACCTCGGATCCCTATCCGACACAATCGACTTAGGCACACCATGCAGCCTCACAATCTCAGCAATGTACAGCTCTGCCAGCTTATCCAAAGAGAACGTAGTATGCACAGGCAAGAAATGCGCACACTTCGTCAGGCGATCCACAATCACCCAAACAGAGTTCTTCTTCGATGGAGACAAAGGTAAACCAGATACAAAATCCATGGTAACCCTTTCCCACTTCCATTCAGGGATTTTCAACGGTTGCAACAACCCAGAAGGAACCTGATGTTCAGCCTTAACTCGCTGACACACCAAACACTTGCTCACAAACTCCGCAACATCCTTCTTCAAACCCACCCAATAGTACTCATCACGAAGATCACGATACATCTTAGTACTACCAGGGTGCATAGAAAAAGGACTACTATGACCTTCAGTCAGAATAGCACGCCTCAACTCAGCATCATTGGGCACTACTATCCGACTCCCAAAACACAACACACCATCATCATTAAAGCAGAAATCCGAAGGTCTACCCTCCGTGATATCCTGAACATGAGACACCAAGGAATCATCCAGCAACTGCTTATCCTTGATCAACTGAACCAACGATGGTTTCACCTGCAACTCAGCAACAAGACCACCATCTCGCGATATGCTCAAGCTAGCAAACATAGCCCTCAGCTCAACAGCTACCTTCCTACTCAAGGCATCCGCAACAACATTAGCCTTTCCAGGATGATACTCAATCGTCAGATCATAATCCTTGAGCAACTCCAACCAACGCCGCTGCCTAAGATTCAACTCCTTCTGTGACATCAAATACCTCAAGCTCTTGTGATCCGTGTACACCGTACACTTCTCACCATACAGATAATACCTCCAGATCTTCAGAGCAAAAACCACTACAGCCAGCTCAATATCATGCGTAGGGTAATTGCGCTCATGCACTTTCAACTGCCGCGATGCATAAGCCACCACCTTACCCTCTTGCATCAGCACACACCCCAAACCAACATAGGATGCATCACTATAGACCACAAACTCTTTCCCTGATTCAGGCTGAACCAAGATAGGAGCTTGCGTCAAAGCCACCTTCAGCTTCTCAAAAGCCTGCTGTCTCGCTTCCGTCCACTCATTCTTAACATCCTTCTGCAACAGCTTCGTCAAAGGAGCAGCAATCTTGGAAAAACCATCCACAAACCTTCGGTAGTATCCCGCCAAACCAAGGAAACTATGGACCTCATGAACAGACTTAGGAACTTTCCAGTTCATCACCGCCTCGATCTTCTGAGGATCAACACGAATCCCCTCAGCTGAGACCACATGCCCAAGAAACACCACCTCCTTAAGCCAGAACTCACACTTGCTCAGCTTAGCATAAAGCTGATTCTCCAACAAAGCTTGCAAAACAATCCTCAAATGCTCTTCATGCTCCTCCTCAGTACGCGAGTACACGAGGATATCATCAATGAACACCACAACGAACTTGTCCAGGTATTCATGAAACACACGGTTCATCATGTCCATGAAAGCAGCAGGAGCATTTGTCAAGCCAAACGGCATCACAAGGAACTCATAATGCCCATACCTTGTCCTGAAAGCTGTCTTAGGCACATCCACATCCTTCACCTTCAACTGGTAATACCCTGACCTCAAGTCAATCTTAGAGAACACAGCAGCTCCCCGAAATTGATCAAAGAGATCATCAATCCTCGGCAAAGGATACCGATTCTTGATAGTCAACTTGTTCAGCTGACGGTAATCAATGCACATCCTCATAGTGCCATCTTTCTTCTTCACAAACAAGACCGGTGCTCCCCAAGGTGACACACTCGGCCGGATGAAACCACGATCAAGCAGCTCTTGCAACTGCGTCTTCAGCTCCTTCAGCTCCTTAGGTGCCATTCTATAGGGAGTAATGGACACAGGAGTTGTATTCTCATACAGCTCAATTCCAAACTCCACCTCGCGATTAGGAGGTAAACCAGGCAACTCCTCAGGAAAAACACCAGGAAACTCCTTCACAACTCTGATATCTTGCACCCTCAACTCCTTAGAACTAGGATTCATCACAAAAGCTAGATAAGCTTCGCAACCTTGCCTCAGCATCCTACTCGCCTCCAAGGTAGAAACAACATTGGCAAGAAACTTCACATTCTCACCAACCACAACAACTTCATAATCATCCGCAAGCTTAAGCGAAACACGCTTATTTTCACAATCCACAACAGCACGATGCTCAGCAAGCCAATCCATACCAAGGATTACATCAAAACCATAAAAGGGCAGCTCCATAAGATCAACATGAAAAACATGTTCTTGAACAACCAAGGGACACCTTCTATATAGCTTTCGAGTCACAACAGTTTCACCAAAAGAACTAGTGACGCGAACACCAACATCCAAAGACTCAACAGGCAAACCAAGCAATTCAGCATGCTCACGCAAAATGTATGAATGCGTAGATCCAGAATCAATCAAAGAAAGCAATGACAAGGATTGCAAAGTAAAGGTACCTGCAATCACATCTGCATCATTCCTCCCTTCACGCTGAGCATACACCCTCGCTTGGCCTCCACCTTCAGGCTGAATAGCCACAACATGGGCTACTCCACGACCACCTTCCTCACGCCTCTGGAAATTACCACGGCCGCGCCCACGACCTCTCTGTGGTGCAGCAACAGCAGGAGCACGCATCTGATCACCAGCCAACCTCGGACAATCTCGCCTCAAGTGGTCTGCAGAACCACAATTCCAGCATCCATAACCAGCTGCCGCAACAGGAGCTTGCACCTCTCTCACAGCACGAGGACAGTCACACTTCATGTGACCACGTGAACCACAGATCCAACAAGCACTAGGGTCAGCTCTAGCATTGCCTCCTCTAGCAGGTGCACCACCACCTCTCTTAGCTGAGGACTGATACTTCTGATCACGTCCCCTCTTGTTCCGTCCACCTCCGGAACTATACTCAGCAGCTCTCTTACCAGAACTTGCTCCAGCACCTTTCGCAGATAAACCCAAGTTCATCTCTATGTCCTTGGCTCGGTCTACCAACACATCAAAATCATCATATTCAGTGGCCAGCACATACATCTTCACCTTCGTTACAAGACCATAACGAAACCTTTCGCACCTCTCCCGTTCATCAGGAATAAGCTCAGGTGCATACTGACTGAGTCGCACAAACTGCACCTCATACTCAGCCACTGTCATACTCCCCTGGGTAAGAGTCATGAACTCACGTTTCTTCTCATCAAGATATCTCGCTCCAAGATGTCTCCGCTTGAACACATTCTAAAAGAATGTCCAAGTCACATCAGCTTCAGCCATCCCAGAGATTGTGGTCGTCCACCATGTATATGCATCATCCTGAAGCAAGGATACCACACAGCCCAACTTTTGCACATCCGTACAACTCATATGTCCCAAGATTCGCTTGGTACTCTCTAACCAAGCTTCCGAACTCTCAGCAGACATACCCCTGAACTCAGTCCCACCAAGACTGCGCAGACGCTCCAAAGGTAGTCTAACTCCAGCATCTCCCTGATGCCCAGCTCCTTGAGCTCCAGCTACCGCTGCTCGAAAAGCACCCGCAATAGCTTGTACTAACATCGTCATATCAGGCATAGCTTGCCTCTGACCAACCTCTGGTCCAGCAGCTCCAGCACCAGTTGCTGTAGCTCCAGCTCTTTCCCTCTCCGCACCACCACCACCAGGTGGAGGAGGAGGTAACACAGCACTACCCGCATTCTCTTCGTTCTCATTCCCATCCGGGGTCGTAGCTCTCACGCTACTTCTTAACTCTCTACGTGGTGCCATACTTTTACCATGCAACATCAATGCAAATAAAACAAAGTCAGGCCCAGCAAGGTAAGCAATCCAAGTATTCAAGCTCAATTTCATTCAAAATCAACATCATTTCAATAGCTTTTATTTGGCAATGGGTACCCACAACATGCTACATCACAGCATACATCTCAATTGCATCCAAATCACGAGCCACTAAACATGCTTTCAAACGACAAGCATACAAGGCATACATACTTCAATCATGCACACATTCATTCCCAATTACTCGAGAACCTGGCTCTGATACCACCAAATGTAACCCCCTTAACCCGGCCTAAACGGTTGACCCGAATTAAGAAAGTCACACGGGGAAAACCAAAGTCAACCCGAAAGTCAACCTTGATTAACGACTTTTTTTTCTTTTTAATCTTGTCTAGATGCACGTTAGCCCTAATTGTGACCACACAAACATCATACTCAAAGATCACAAGCATCAGAGATCAAACAGGGACCCAATTGAACAAATTACAACTTTAGGGACCAAATTGTAATTTCTGATAAATATGAGGACTTAACCCAAATTAAAGTTACCAGCTTGTAATTAGTCAGGTTTCATGCTTCACTGTGAAATTTCAGCTCAAAAGGACATCCCGAACTCATACAATTGCACAAACAAGATTCAGGACCAAAATGCAAACATTACAAAACATTTAACTGCCAATGTCAGCCACTAACGGTCACCCGTTCCGAAACAGGCACAGCCCGTTTCGAAACGCAGGGTCGTTCCGCAACGCGTACCGCAACACGGGCTGGCAGTAGCCAAACCGTTTCGGAACGGTCCCTCCCGTTTCGGACGCCTGGGCTTGTTTAAGGCACCTGTTCCGAAACGGGTGATACTGTTCCGAAACGCCCTGTACAGATTGCCCCAAAATGCATCCTTAAACATGCAATTAAACATCCAATCATGCTCCAATTGCCACCAAACTTTACCAGCAAGCAATTCAACATATATAAGACATACTTGCATCAACAATTCATCAAAACAACCTCATATGCAAAAAGCCCCAAATCTATAGGCATGCTTCCTACACAAGCAAACCATACAAGCATAAACTTCCAATTCAAGCATATAAAGGTCAAACACAAAAACCAGCATTCTCAACAACATTCAACATACTTAGGGAGTTCCAAACATCTCCCAAAACATACATATTGGTCCCCCATTGCCAAATTACCAAAAGCTAAATGAACTTAAGAAAACCTTCCATACTTTGAGCTTTACTTTCACTTGATTGCTTGCCCTTCTTGCTGCCCTCAAGGTACTCTAATGTTCTGCATTATTGAATTAAGAAAGCGAAAGAGAGCGTAAGCAAAAGCTTAGTGAGGAATGCTCATAAAACCATTCAATAATGCATTTATAAAACATTTATAAATCATGCTTCAAAACAACATTTGCACATGCTCAAAAGCATACTTAAGACAAGCATTTCATGCTTCATATCATAACATGTCATATTGGCCACAAGTGATAAGTTCTATTTCTTTAAAAACAAGTTCATCAACTTTCACCCCAAGGACTTTTAAACACCTTGGCCCCAAGGACTTTTAAACACCTTGGCCCATGGACTTTTAAACACCATGGAAGAGGACCACACAAGGACTTTTAACCACCTTTGTGTCCACAATAAGTTTCACCCCAAGGACTTTTAAACACCTTGGCCCCAAGGACTTTTAAACACCTTGGCCCCATGGACTTTTAAACACCATGGAAAGGATCACACAAGGACTTTTAACCACCTTTGTGTCCATAGCAAGAATCATCCAAGGACTTTTAACCACCTTGATGTTCTTAAGTAAACAAGGCTCACTCAAGGACTTTTAACCACCTTAGTGACCTTAACCTTTTCAAAACATCACTTGCCAATATACATCATTATCATCAATTTATCCACTGTTTTTAAGCATTAAACCAAGCCATATACATCATGCATTTAAAAGCATCAAACCACATTTTATCAATGTACAAAAACAAGGAACTCTTACCTTGAGCTTCCTTCAACATATGGCTTACAAAAACAGCAAATACCATGCTAAATCATGCTTTCAAAACAGTATTTAAATCATGCAATAAACCACATTGCATCACAACAAAATCATGGCCACCACTAGAGAGTACTTTCCGAAAACTTACACTTGAGCTTAGCAAAGTTGTTTAGACTTAAACTAAGCTCCCAAGACATTGGTTTCAAAGCCGAAAACCATTTTCACTCACTCACCGATTCCACTTCGCCTCTTGCCGAAGCACCAAATCAAGCTTCCGGATCAACAACTCTTGGATCCAAAGATGCCTCCCTTGTTTTAACACATCAAAGCAAAGGATTAATGCATCATCATGCATTAATTGCTTCAATGAAAGCACCTAAACTCGCTGCTCTCATCCACACTCCATTTTCGGCTACCAAACACAACCGAAAATGCATCCAAACCACTTCTCAACAAAGCCCAGCCATAAAACATCAAAACCTAACATCCTTTAACATCATTTAACATCTAAAAAGAGCCTATAAACATCCTTATACCTCCAGCAACAACAGATCCACAAGATCACCTCAAAAACAACCAAGAAACACAAGCTAAACTTAGGAAACTCAACCTATCCGGGATTGCATTAATCAAAACTCAATTCATTATCAATTTAGTGTCCAATTAACATCAAAAACACATCTCAAATCACAGATTAATCAGATCAAACGAAAATCATCAAAAATCACCAAATCTTGCATTATAAGCCAAGATCCAATTCACATCTTAAAAGCCTTTAATAAAACATCAATTAAGGATTGAAAACTTAGGAATTTCAGTAAAGAACTGATAGTTTAGAGGAGAAGGACGTTCTTACCTCCAAACTTGAGTTTCTCCTCTTTTTGGAATCAAAAACCTTGATGAATCAAGTAGCAAATGATGAGGTTTTGTAGATATGTTGATTAGGAATCAAAAGAAAGTTGAAAGGAGAGATTTAGGTGAGAAAATCAGAAGCAATTCTCTGGAAAAGAAGTGTTTGGGTTGAGAGAAAATGAGAGAAAGAAAATTGGAAAGTTAGTTAACCATAATAGCCAAAATGGTTTTTCCCTCCTCTTTTGATATGTTTTAAAATCAGAATAAATCTCAAAATATCTTAGAAAAATCTGGAGAAACTACTTTTGGATTAATAGCTCCTTAAAGATTCAAAGTTTCAACCCTTTCGAAAACAGTCACCAAACTTTCAAAAATTACATTTTGGTCACTAGCCAAAATGTCACCCTTCCAAAACTCATTTTCCAAAATTGATTTCACAGTTCACTTAATTATATTAAAATATGATTTTAGAACATTTTTCCATATTTTTAATGCAACCCGAACTAGGCTTTCCTAATTTCACCTCTTTAGATTCGAACAGCACTTTGACCAAACCGGTCAACGCCCAAAACTCCTAAGCCCAAAACCGGGGCGTTACAAAACCCTGAACTTCTAAGCCCAAAATTGGGGTGTTACAACTCTCCCCCCCCCCCTTAAGAAACTTCGTCCTTGAAATTTACCTGGAGGAAAGAGGTACGGAAACTGCTTCTTCATGTCATCCTTTCTTTCCCACGTGGCTTCCTCAACACCATGATGCTTCCACAACACCTTAACCAATTCAATGGTCTTGCCTCGAAGAACTTTACTGTCCGAATCCAAAATTTCAACCGGTTTCTCATCATAGGTCAAGTCTGGATTCAACTCCACTTCCTCCACAGGCATAACATGCGAAGGATCCGATCTATACCTCCGAAGCATAGAGACATGAAACACATCATGAATCTTTTCCAACTCTTGCGGCAACCTCAGCTTGTACGCAACAGGACCCACACGTTCAACCACCTCGTATGGTCCAATGTACCTAGGGCTCAACTTACCCTTCCGGCCAATCCTCATCACCTTCTTCCAAGGTGAAACGTTCAAGAACACATGGTCACCTACCGCAAACTCAGTCTCCATACGCTTCAAATCCGCGTAAGACTTCTGTCGATTAGAAGCTGCCTTCAATCACTAACAAATGAGCTTCACCTTCTCGGTGGTTCCTTTCAACAAAGCTAGCATCGAAACCAACTTCTGACTTGTTTCAGCCCAACAAAGAGGAATTCTACACTTCCTCACAGACAAGGCTTCATAAGGTGCCATTTGAATACTTGCATGGTAGCTATTGTTATAAGCAAACTCTACCAAAGGCAAATGCTTCTCCCAAGAACCCTAAAACTCAATCACACAGCACCTCAACATATCTTCTAGCACTTGGATAACACGCTCCGACTGTCCATCCGATTGTGGATGATAAGAAGTATTGAAATTCAGCCGTGTACCCAAAGCTTGATACAAACATTCCCAGAAATGCGATGTAAACCTCGGATCTCTATCCGACACAATAGACTTTGGCACACCATGCAACCGCACAATCTCAGCAATGTACAGTTCTGCAAGCTTATCCAAGGTATACGTAGTATGCACAGGTAAGAAATGCGTACACTTCGTAAGGCGATCCACAATCACCCACAACGAATTCATCTTCGATGGCGACAAAGGCAAACCAAACACCAAGTCCATGGTAGTCCTTTCCCACTTCCACTCAGGAATCCTCAATGGTTGCAACAACCTAGAAGGAAACCGATGCTCAGCCTTAACTCGCTGACAAACCATGCACCTACTCACATACTCCGCAACATCCTTCTTCAAACCCACCCAATAGTACTCATCCACGATACATCTTTGTACTACCAGGGTGCATAGCAAAAGGACTACTATGAGCTTCAGTCAGAATAGCACGCCTCAACTCAGCATCATTCGGCACTACTATCCGACTCCCAAAACATAGAACTCCATCATCATTAAAACAAAAATCCGATGGTCTATCCTCAGCAATATCCTGAACATGTGGCACCAAGGAATCATCCAACAGCTGCTTATCCTTTATCAATTAAACCAAAGATGGTTTCACTTGAAATTCAGCCACAAGACCTCCATCTCGCGAAATACTCAAACTGGCAAACATAGCCCTCAACTCCACTGCCACTTTCCTACTCAAGGCATCCGCTACAACATTAGCTTTTCCCGGATGGTACTCGATCGTCAGATCGTAATCTTTAAGCAACTCCACCCAACGCCGTTGCCTAAGATTCAACTCTTTCTGAGACATCAGATACTTTAAACTTTCGTTATCCGTGTACACAGTACACTTCTCACCACATAGGTAATGTCTTCAAATCTTCAAAGCAAAGACCACCGCAGCTAACTCAATATCATGCGTAGGATAATTGCGCTCATGCACCTTCAACTGGCGCGATGCATAAGCCACCATCTTACCCTCTTGCATCAACACACACCCCAAACCAACATAGGATGCGTGATTGTACACCACAAACTCTTTCTCTGATTCGGGTTGAACTAAGATAGAAGCTTGCGTCAAAGCTGACTTAAGCTTCTCAAAAGCATGTTGTCTCGCTTCTGTCCACTCATACTTGACATCCTTCTGCAACAACTTCGTCAAAGGCGCAGCAATCTTTGAAAATCCATCCACGAACCTCTGATAGTATCCTGCCAACCCAAGGAAACTACGGACTTCATGAACAGACTTAGTGGGCTTCCAATTCATCATTGCCTCAATCTTCTGAGGATCAACACGAATCCCCTCAGTAGAAACCACATGTCCAAGAAAAACAACTTCCCTAAGCCAGAATTCACACTTGCTCAGCTTAGCATAAAGCTGATTCTCCAACAAAGCCTGCAACACAATCCTCAAATGCCCATCATGCTCCTCCTCAGTACGGGAGTACACAAGGATATCATCAATGAACACCACAACAAACTTGTCCAAATATTCATGGAACACTCTATTCATCATGTCCATAAAAGCTGCATGAGCATTCGTCAAACCAAACGGCATCACAAGGAACTCATAATGACCATACCTCGTTCTGAAGGTTGTTTTTGGCACATCCACATCCTTCACCTTGAGCTGGTAATAACCTGACCTTAAGTCAATCTTAGAGAACACAGCCGCTCCCCGAAACTGATCAAAAAGATCATCAATCCTTGGCAAAGGATACCGATTCTTGATAGTCAACTTGTTCAGCTGACGATAATCGATGCACATTCTCATAGTGCCATCTTTCTTCTTCAAAAACAAGACCGGTGCACCCTAAGGTGACACACTCGGCCGAATGAAACCACGATCAAGCAACTCCTAAAGTTGTGTCTTCAACTCCTTAGGTGCCATTCGGTAAGGAGTAATGGACACTGGAGTTGTGTTTTCATACAACTCAATTCAAAACTCCACCTCTCGACTAGGAGGCAATCCAGGTAACTCCTCCGGAAACACACTAGGAAACTCTCGCACAGTCCTGATATCTTGAACTCGCAACTCCTTAGAGCTAGGATTCATAACAAAGGCCATATAAGCCTCACAACCTTGCCTCAGCATTCGGCTTGCTTCCAATGTAGACACCACATTAGCAAGAAACTTCACATTCTCACCAACCACCACTACCTCATAATCATCTGCAAGTTTCAACGAAACCCGCTTGTTTTCAAAATCCACCATAGCTCGATGTTCAACAAGCCAATCCATACCAAGGATTACATCAAAACCATAGAATGGAAATTCCATGAGATCAACAAGAAAAACATGGTTTTGCACTACCAAAGGACATCTTCTATACAACTTTCGTGTCACAACGGTCTCACCAAAGAAACTAGTCACACGTATACCAACATCCAAAAACTCAACAGGTAAACCAAGCAATTGAGCATGTTCACGCAATATGTATGAGTGTGTAGATCCAGAATCAATCAAGGAAAGTAATGACGAGGATTGCAAAGTAAAGGTACCTGCGATCACATTCGTATCATTTCTCCCCTCTCGCTGAGCATACACTCGAGCCTGGCCACAACCCTCAGGTTGGACAGCCTCCACATTCCTTCCACCATCATCTCTATGCTGGAAGTTACCACGGCCGTGCCCACGACCTCTCTGTGGTGCAACTACCCCAGGAGCACGTACCTGACCACCACCGGCCAACAAAGGACACTCCCTTCTCATGTGGTCTACCGAACCACAATTCCAGCACGAATTACCGGTCACTGCAACAGGAGCTTGCACCTCCCTCATCGCTCGAGGACAATCTCGCCTCAAATGACCACGCGATCCACACGTCCAGCACGTGTTCTGATCAGCTCTCACCATGTCTCCCTGAACAGGCGCACCATGCCCTCCATTACCACACCTAGTAGAAGACTGATACCTCTTATCGCGTCCTTTCTTGTTCCGTCCACCACCGGAACTATAATCAGCAGCTCTTTTGCCCGAGCTAGAACTAACGCCTCTGGAAGACAGACCCAAATTCTGCTCAATGTCCTTCGCCCTGCTAACCAGCACATCAAAATCTGTATACTCAGCAGCAAGCATAAAGGTCTTCACATTCGGCATCAAACCATATCGGAAGCGTTCACACCTCTCCCGTTCATCAGGGATAAACTCAGGTGCGTACTGACTAAGACGGACAAACTGGATCTCATACTCAGCCACCGTCATGCTTCCTTGCACAAGAGACATAAATTCTCTTTTCTTCTCATCCAGGTATCGCACGCCTAGATACTTTCGCTTGAACGCGTTCAGAAAGAACGTCCAAGTCACATCAACTTCCTCCATACCAGAGACAGTGGTCATCCACCACGTATACGCATCATCATGTAACAGCGATACCACACATCCTAACCTCTGCACAGTGTTGCAGTTCATTTGTCCCAATATCCTCTTGGTGCTTTCCAACCAAGATTCAGAACCTTTAGGAGATAAACCTCTGAACTCAGTCCCTCCCAGACTGCGAAGACGTTCCAAAGGTAATCTCACATTAGCATCACCCTGATGCACAGCTCTGTGAGCTCCAGCTACTGCTGCCTGAAAGGCTCCAGCAAGCCTGTACCAAAACAGTCATGTCAGGAGCAGCTTGCCCTGCACACCATCAGGTCCAGCGACCCCAGCACCAGCACCATCACCTCCAGCACTACCACCACCGGGTGGTCCACCACCAGGAGGAGGAGGTATATCCACAACATTCTCCACGTTTCCCTCGTTCTCATTCTGAGCCATTACTCTTGTATTCACCTTTATCTCTCTACGAGGCCCCATTTACAAGAAAAACAATGCACTGACACAAATGCAATAAACATAATTAGGCTCAACAAGGTAAGTAATCCAAGTACTCCAGCTCATTTTCCAAAAACAATTCCTTTCATTAGTTTTGATATGGAAATGGGTTCCTCTAACATGCTTCAACATAGCATAGCATCACAATTGCAACATACTTTACAATTCATACAACATACTTTCATTTAAAAGGCATATCATGCAATCACACATACATCACCCACATAACCATTCCCAATTACACGAGAACTCAGCTCTGATACCACCAAATGTAACCCCCTTAGCCCGGCCTGGACGGTTGACCCGAACTACGAAGATTACACGCGAAAACCAAAGTCAACCCGAAAGTCAACATTGATTAACGACCCCTTTTTTTCTTTTAAACCTTGTCTAGATGCACATTAACCTTAAGCGTACTCTTGAGAAACATTTATGTGAAAAGCACAACGATTGGATAACAATAAGGGACTCAATTGCACAAATCACAAATATTAGGGACCAAATTGCAAACTCAGAAAATTAGAAGGTTTTAACTGATTTTTAAGTTACCAATATTAAATTAGTCATATTACATGCTTCCCTATCAAATTTCACCTTAATCGGACATCTCAAACTCATGCAATTGCAAATATAATTTTCGGGACTAAAACGTAAGCTTGCAAACCTCAAAACCATTCAAATCAGTGCCCAACGGTCACCTGTTTCGAAACAGGGCTTTCCAGTGACCAAACCGTTTCGATACGGTCACCAGCCGTTTCAAAACACCAATGCCATTACAGGCCCCCATTTCGAAACGCCTATGAGTGTATCGATACGGGTTGCCTAGAAGCTACAGAATTTGCTGGTTTAACATGCACAAAACCACTCAAACACATCCTAATGACTTCCTAATCATGCCAACAAGTCATCATACATATAAGGTACATGTTTGCAACTTCAAACCACATTCAAAGCATCAATCATGGAATTCCACAAGTCTATAGGCATGCATCCTAATATCCAAAACCAAGCAACCAACAAAACACCAAGCATCAAAAGGCCATTTACAAATCCCTAAACATCAATAGCATCAAGCCACAACTAGGGAGTCCAATACATCCCCCAAAACACATCTTAGGTTCCCATTGCCAAAATATCAAAAACTAATAGTGTTATGAAAACATCACCATACATGAGCTTAGCTTCCCTTGGACTCTTAGCCTCCTTGTTGCCCTCAAACACTTCAATTATCTGCATTATTGGTTCAAGAGAGAGGGCGTAAGCACAATTGCTTAGTGAGGCATGCTCTAAAGAAACAACACAATAATGCTTTTATAAAACACTTTTAACAAAGCCTTCCATCACATAATAATAATTATTCATGCAACCTTGCATACATAACAAGCATTTCATGCTTCATTAAAATCAACATGTCAGATTGGCTTTCAAGTGATAATCCATAACCATTTACAACACAAAACACAATCGGATACAGGGATCACAAGCGTTGTCCCATACGCTTCATACACATTACCGAACACACAAGGTGGAGTTTACCGGTACAATCACAACCCCTCAACACCCGTGATGGAGTTTAACGGTACAATCACAACCCCTCAACATCACTCATCGGTAGTTGTATAATTTCACTAACGAGAACACGGGACACACAGCACAAGATCCACACATGGACTTTTAACCATCGTTGTGATCTTACCTTACTCGTTAGTGTACTTGGATGGAGTTTACGGTACAATCTCAACCCCTCAACATCCAAGGCGACTTTATTCACGGTGCACCCAATCCTATAGCCGGCTAACTATATCTGATTCAAGTACTTTAAAACCATTACATCACTTGCCAATATACATCATATAACATCAACAACTCACTGTTTTAAAGCATTAGACAAAGCCATTTAACATCATGCATCACAATGCATCAAACCCACATTTACAATATGTCAGACCAAGAGAGTTTTCCCGAAAACTTACTATTGAGCTTAGTTAAGTTGCTTAGACTTAAACTAAGATCCCAAAACCTTCAAACATTTGTTTCAAAGCTGGAAATCCAACTTCACTCACCAATTCCGTTTCGCAAGCTTGTCGAAACGCCGATCAAGCCTCCGGATCAACACCACAAGTATCCGAAGATGCCTCCCCTGTTTTAAACACATCAAAGCAGAGGATTAATGCATCATCATGCATTGAAATCTTCAGCCAATACACTTAAACTCGCTGCTCTACATAAAGCCAACATTTCGGCTACCAAACATAACTGAAATCACCTCCAAACTCTTCCAAAACATAACCCAGCCAAGATCCATCACTTCTAACCATTTCTAAACATCAATTAACATCCAAAATGAACCTAAACTCGTCCTTATTCCTCCAGCTATAACAAAACACCAAGATCACCCCAAAAACCACCATTTTCATAAACAAAAACTTATAAAACACAACCTATTCGGGATTGCATTGATAAAACCTCATTTACACATCATTGGACATTCAAAATACATTTAAGAATCATCTCAAAATAGAGCCCAAAATATCACAACGAAATTCTTCAAGATTTCTTCCAAATCTTGAGTTTTAAGCCAAAATCAAGTTCATATCATTAAAACCATTTATAAAACTTAAATTAAGGATTGATAACTTGGGAATTTCAGTAAAGAACTGAGTATTTAGAGGAGAAGAACAACCTTACCTCTAAATGGAGATTTCTCCTTGATTTGAGCCAATTTTCTTGAAAATACAATGAGCAAATCAAAAGGATTTAATGTAAGATGGATTAGGAACTAATTGATGATTGAAATCTCATCAATTGGAGTGAAAATCAATGGAAAAGTTTCTGGAGAAAAGTGTTTGGATGATGGAATTTTGAGAGAAAAAGAGATGAGAAAATTTTAGGAAAAGTTAGTTATGAAATTCTAAAAAGTTGTTTCTCTTTTTCATTTAATTAATTAAACACTAATTAAATCACTTGAATTAAGGAAAAATCTGGAGAAATCCTTTTTGGATAAATTAGCTCCTTAAAGATTCAAAGTTTCAATCCTTACAAAACAGTCACCACTGAACTTTTCAAAAATCGCATTTTAGTCACTATTCCAAAATGTTGTATTTCCAAACCTTATTTTGTAAAATTGATTTCACCACTCTCTTACATATATTAAAAGAGGATTTTTAGATATTTTTCCATATTTTTAAAACATCCCGAACTAGGCTTTCCCTAAAACCTCCTTTTATATTCGAACCGAAAATCAGACCGGTCCGGTTCAAACCCTGAACTTCTAAGCCCAAATTTGGGGTGTTACATGGATGATATTTATTTTGGGTTTTAATGCATGTTAAGTTATTTTTTGTCTCTTAAATGCTTTTTTCATTGTTTTATTACCTTAGGTTTATAAGAGCTTTCGAGAGTTAGCCTTAACCTAGGTGTTAGATGTGCTTAATGGTCGAGAGAATTAAGCCTAGATCTACGTGGACAATGGGGTTGTACTGAGAGGCAAACCTTAACTCGCCTTAGAGATAAGGAAATGGTTTCAACAACCAAAAGGAGTAGAGCTTATCGATAAGTAGTTTGCTAGGGTTTACGCTGAGAGGTATTGTCGTAGCATCCTGACTGTTAGGTTTCTTGCTAGAGATAGTCTAGAAATATCGTAGTAAACTCTGTCGAGCATAGTTTGGGCTGAGAATAGTGAGACATGCATGAAACTTAAGTAAAGGATTCCTTAGCAAGCCTAGCCAGTCATTCAATTTACTCTCGCTTTTATATTCTGTTTTTGCTACAACATTTGTTACTCTTCTAAAACTTGCTTCTTAATCCATATTCATTCTTTGTTACTTGTACTTAAGCTTAACTTGAAATACCTTCAATCCATGTGGATATGATACTCACTCATCACTTTACTACTTGTTTGACATGTATACTTGCACTATTTGTGTGTCATTTATAGTACATCATACATCGCAACAGTGATAGAGGTCCATAGTTTCTTAGGCTTGGAAGGGTATTATCATCGTTTTATGGATAGTTTTTCAAAGGTTGCTTCTCCTTTGACGAAGTTGTTGCAAAAAGATGTTCGTTTTGAGTGGACGGAAGCTAGTCAACAAGCTTTCGAGAAGTTAAAGGAAGCTTTGACGCAAGCTCCAATCTTGATTCAACCTAAGTCAGGGAAAGAGTTTGTGATCTATAGCGATGCATCTTATGTTGGTTTAGGATGTGTGTTGATGCAGAATGGTAGAGTTGTGGCTTATGTTCTAGACAGTTGAAGGTGTGCGAGCGCAATTACCCTACTCATGATATAGAATTAGTCGCGGTGGTGTTTGCACTAAAGATTTGGCGACATTATCTTTATGGTGAAAAGTGTGTGGTATATACAAATCATAAGAGTTTAAAGTATTTGATTTCGCAGAATGAGTTGAATCTTGGGCAATGATGATGGTTGGAGTTGCTTAAAGATTATGACTTGACGATAGAGTATCACCCTGGGAAGGCCAATGTTGTGGTTTATGCTTTGAGCAGAAAGGTGGTTGTAGAGCTGAGAGCGATGTTTGCTCGATTGGATGTGTCGCGAGATGGTGGGTTAGTTGCTGAGTTGCAAGTGAAGCCTTCTTTGGTGCAAATGGTTAAAGAGAAGCAGGTGTTGGATGATTCGTTGGTACCTCATGCCCAGAACATAGCGGATGGTAATCCAATGGACTTTTATTTTAATGATGATGGAGTTTTATGTTTTAAAAGTCGCGTAGTTGTGCCGGAGGATGATGAGATAAGGCGCACTATTTTGACTAAAGCGTATAGTAGCCCTTTTGTTATGCACCCTGGTAGTACTAAGATGTATCGTAGGTTAAAGGAAGGGTACTATTGGGTAGGTTTAAAGAAAGACGTAGCCGAGTTTGTTGGTAAGTGCATGGTGTGTTAGCGAGTTAAAGTTGAGCATCAGTTTCTTTCTGTGTTGTTGCAACCAATGAGGATAGCAGAATGGAAATGAGAGACGATTACCATGGTTTTTGTGTCAAGGTTGCCTTTGACGTCGTCAAAGAAAAATTCTATTTGGGTGATAGTTGATCGTTTTACGAAGTGTGCACATTTCCTGCATGTGCATACAACGTATACGTTGGATAAGTTGTCGGGTTTGTACATCTCAGAGATCGTGCATTTGCACGGAGTGCCTAAGTCTACTATATTGGATAGGGATCCACGTTTTACGGCAAGGTTTTGGGAATGTTTGCATCAAGCGTTGGGTACAAGGTTGAACTTCAACGCTTCGTATCATCCTTAGATGGATGGTCAATCTGAGCGTGTTATCCAAGTGTTGGAAGATATGTTGAGATGTTGCATCATTGATTTTCAAGGATCTTGGGAGAAGCACTTGCCTTTGATAGAGTTTCCTTATAATAACGGTTATCAAGCGAGAATTCAAATGGCTCCTTATGAAGCTTTGTATGGTATGAGGTGTCGTACGCCTCTATGTTGGGCGGACACAGACGAGAAATATGTTTCTTTGCCTCGTGTGTTAAAGGAGACTAATGAGAAAGTGAAGCTTATTAGTGAAAGGTTGAAAGCGGTTTCGGATCGGCAAAAGTTTTACGCGAATTTGAAGCGTAGAGAAATTGAGTATGATGTTGGTGATAAAGTATTTTTGAAGGTTTCGCCTTCGAAAAAGGTGGTGAGATTTGGTCGGAAAGGCAAGTTGAGCCCGAGGTTTATTAGACCTTATGAGGTATTGGATCGAGTTGGTCTAGTAGCTTATAGATTAAGGTTGCCACCTGAGTTAGAAAAGATACATGATGTTTTCCATGTATCCATGCTTCGGAAGTACAGATCGGATCTGTCGCATGTTATGCATGTTAAAGAGATTGAATTGAAACCGGATTTATCTTAGGAAGAGAAACCGGTTGAGATCTTAGCTACGGATAGTAAAGTTCTTCGTGGTAAGACCATCGAGTTGGATAACGTGTTGTGGCGACATCGAGGTGTTGAGGAAGCTACGTGGGAAAGGAAAGATGACATGAATAAGCTATTCCTTTATCTTTTTCCACTAGGTAAATTCCGAGGAAAAAATTTATTAAGTGATGGAGAGTTGTAACCCCCCGATTTTGGGCTTAGGAGTTAGCCGAGTTTGGCTAAGCGGTTCGAGTGAACTAGTTCGAATGGGTTAGACTAGTTTAGGGAATAATTTGAAATAAATAGTTTTTGAGGGAGATAAAATATAAAAAAAATATTCTAAAATCCTTAAATAATGGTTTGAAGGTTTTGGAGCGTTCTATTTGATAAAATTAGATTGATTTAATTGGCATTTTGAAAACGGTGACTAAATTGTAAAAATTGCAAAATACGTTTTAATGAATAAATTAAAAAAAGTCAATGCTTAAAATCTTTAGGGAGCTAGTACAACAAGGTGTTATCAGTCTTTTCCCTTGTTTTGGTATTTTTAAAATATTTAATTAATTAATTTATTAAATGTGTTTTAATAAAAAAAGATTTTAAAAGGTTAAAACATTTTCTTATGTAATTTGTTTTCTCCTAACTTTTTCTCTCAACTTTACCATTAACCAAACTATTTTCTCATCACTAAAATCTCAAGAGATTTATTTCTTTTCACCCACTTTTTATTTCTAAATGGTTCTCATAGATTTCTACATCAACTAGCTTTAGATTTCTTGAAAATTTTCATCTAAATCATTGTCAATCAAGAGAAAAACTTGTGTTAGAGACGATCTTTCTTTTCTTTCCTCTAATCAAAGGTTATTTATTTATATTCTCAAGTTTTTTATCCTTTTGTTTTAGTTTTAATTTGATTTAATGATTACTTGGTAATATCTTGTTTTAATTGGGTCTTATTAAAGGGAATTAATATAATTATTTAGTTTTAGATTTAGGTTCTTGATTTGGATAATTAGTTGAATATTTAATTGAATTATTAAATTAATTATTAGATGCAACATATATGTTTGATTAAATATTTGAAAAAAATAAAATAAATAAAAGGTGTTCGAAGTGGGTGCTCAATTGAGCACCTGAAATTTGCGGGAATTTGGGCTTCTGCCAAATCACGCAATTGCGAGTTATTTTATTTTAATTTAAAAAAAAAAGTGAGTTTGGAAAGGAAATGCGCAGGCAGAGGCGATTGAAAAATTAGGGGATTGGAAATTGCTCATTTGTTGTTCGAATAATAATTGATTCGAATATTTGTGAATGAGTGCTATAATAAATTGGTTACTTTGATGGGCTCCAATTTATATTGACTTTTATATTTTTTTCTATGAAAGTAGCGAGTGTTCGGACATTGTTTGATAGGCGTTGGCGTCGAGACGTTGTCTTTGAGGCGATGTCAAGTTGGTGAGTGGAAATGGTTTTAAAAGCTTTTCAAAGATTTGAAAGTTTGAGGGTTTAGATTAAGCTTGAAACGCTAATCTAAGCTTGAAAGTAAGTATGGAAGATTTCGCTCTCAGTTTTCAATTTTCATTGTTTTATTAAATTCATGCTCATGCTTTGAAGATAGAATTATTTTACCTACTGTTATATGCATGTTTTGGAAGTGAGAAATATTGCATATGTTTACATTTTGATAATACTTGTATTCAGAAAGTGATATGCAACATGTTTGTGAAAATGCATAAATACATAGTTTAATGTATTTGAGATACTTTAATAGAATTGGTTTGAATGATGTATATAAAAAATAGTGAGGTAACATGGTTTTAAAGTCTATATTGGCAAAGTGATGAGACTTAATATTATCGGGTATTATTGGTTGACCAATAGGATGAGAAGTGCATTGTAATATACAAAATGCGTACGTGATATAAAATTCGCGTGTGAGACAAAATTCGTACGCGAGACAAATTCTTCGGTTACACAATAGGGTAAATACTATTGTGTTACGAGTGATAGAGGTAGATTCTATCACCAAAGGGCAATGGGGGTAGTGCCATCTCGACCGAAATGAGATTGTAGTGAGGGTAAATTTCACCATGTGACTTGATAGGGATAAATTTCACATGAGATGTTTTGGTTTATGCTTTGCTTAAGTTGTTCAAGCATGAAATGCTTCTATGAGATTTGCATTATGAGTAATGCATGAGATTTATGATACATAGTTTAAATGAGATTATTAAACTTGCTTTCGAATGAAATTTAAAGCATGAGATTTGAGCATAATGAAAAGAGATTTATATTCGAGAAATGATTTTGAAATACATTATTATTGGTTTTTAATCGAGCGACCCTCACTAAGCATTTATGCTTACGCTCTCTTTTTTCAACAATGCGGAGAAATAGCTTGGTTGTGGCAGCGAGATAGCAAGAGAAGAATTCAAGGGCGTTTCATATGATTTTACATTTACTAAATTGTAATAATTGGCAATGGGAGGGTACCTATATGTTTTAGGAGGTTGTGTATTGAACCTCCCTGGTTTGTGGTCTTTATATGTTGGTATTTGGTTTGGTTTGTATTTTGGACTTATCTGGTTGATCGCTTCAGAAGCATGCCTATAGTTTTGACATCTATAGATTATGTTTATGTTGAATGCTTGGTTTGGTGTCTAACACCTTTGGAATTGTGTTGCAAATAGTTTCGAACTATTACTAGTATGATAGAAGCATGTTAGAATGGTTTTGTTAGTTACATGTTATCTGCAAGTTTGATGTTGTTATATTTTGATCCCTAAATGTTAAGAATGCAATTGGTTGAGTTTGGAGTGTTATTTTAGTTGGTTTTTGACAGGCAAGCTTGAAATAGGACTAATTAAGGATCAGTAGTCTTAATTTGGCCTAAGTCCTCAAATTTATCTGATTTTACAAAATGGTCCCTAAAGCATGTTTAGAATTAATTGAATGTTCGACTGACCTCGTTCGAGTCGTAACTTTATTCGCTATGAGCATGATCACCTTAGGATTCGTTAAGAGCATCTATACAAGATAAAAAAAAATTAGGGTCGTTTATTGAGGTAAATCTTCGCCGGTTTACTTCAATATTTCCCGTATAACTCGCTCGAGACGGTAAAACGGTTAGACCAGGTCAAGGGGTTATAAAAACAGCCAACAAAAAACAAAAAAAACATAAAATAAAGAGAGAAACAAAAATAAGAAACAATGAACAAATAAAAGAAATCATCGCTGGTAGACAGCCAAAGTCGCCACCATTGGCTTGAAACACTAAAAAATCGACTTAGGAACTCCCAACCAAAATGATAACCACTATAGAGAAAATGTGAGAGTGGGAGAAAATGTATGAGTAAGTCATATTTAAATTCGAAAAGTTTTAAATTTAAACTTTTATCTTGTACAATCGTACTATATGAAAGGATGTTGTAAAACTAATGAATTGATTTTGATATAACAAAAAAATAAGGACTAAATTGAAAAAGATAAAATAAATTTTTAAGTCCTTAAAACTTCCTAAAATCTCTAAGCAAAATGGTCCAAGTCAAAACTAAGGTTTATGAAAATTTCTCTAAGTGTTTTCCAAATCAAAACAGTAATTTTTGAGTCACTGTTTCGAAACGGCCTTTAGGCGTTTCAGAACGTTTTGAAACTGTTAACATGTGTTTCGAAACAGGCCTTCCCGTTTTGATACGAGGGTATCGAAACCGGTCTCCATGTTTCGAAACGAATGAAGAACAACGAAAAACGGTTCAAACTTGGATTCAAAAATATGACCGTTGCAGATTTTATAAATAATTTTCAGAAAACGATTAAGGTGTATCGAAATGTTTTAAGTCGTTTCGATACGGGTTTTGGCAGAGGCAAAACGTTTCGAAATGGGCTCTAGCCGTTTCGGAACAGGCTCTTAGTGTATCGAAACGATCTGGTCCGTTTTGATATGGTCTATTAATTTCACCCCAACGGCTATTTCTATTTTGGTCTGTTTCGAAACAGGTTCGAGCGTTTCGAAACGGGTAGTTGTAGAAGTGCATTTAATGTGGGAAGATTGCATCCCAACGACTATAATTATGATGGCAACAACCACAACGGCTAGAATTCAATGAGAAGGTATGAAAGGGGGTCCTAAAAGCATCAACAACAACTATTGATCTTAAGAGAAGCATCCAAAATCAAATTCAAGCTCTTGTGCAAAAATTCCATATTTCTTGTAAAACCCCAATTGTGGTTCATTGTAATTCTTATCTTTTTGGATTCAATTGGGTTGAGTGCTTGTAATTGGGCAACATTTGTATTGAGAGATACTTGTTATTTGCCTTCATCTTCTTCGTAAACATTGTGTGAGGATTGGGTCAATTTTGGGTAGAAAATTGACCATTGTGTAAAGGTTTCCTCCTAAGCCTAGAAAAGGGGAAGATCAACTAGTGGAGTTGTTGGAAAATCCTTAGTGGGATCTAAGGTAGTGGATGTAGAGTTCAATTGGAACT
Source organism: Hibiscus tridactylites (assembly GCA_958450335.1). NCBI lineage: Eukaryota > Viridiplantae > Streptophyta > Magnoliopsida > Malvales > Malvaceae > Hibiscus > Hibiscus tridactylites. The sequence goes on from OY288290.1 coordinate 48,631,157, forward strand.
TGAACCACTCTAATTGCCTTGTCTTGATATTTTTATTTTACCACTTCACCACCAAACTTTCTAAAAATCCAATTCACCTTCTCTCTTGGCTTAAATCGATTCAACGATCCCCTCAACAATTGGTATCATAGCCTACCTATTTTGAAGGATTAACAACCATAAGAGGAGTTCCTATGAGAGTGTGATCGAGTTCAAAGACAAACCATGGCATCTACTTCAACCTCTAACCTTTACGAGTCACAATCCACCACTAAATCACATTTCTTCAATGGGGACAACTACCCATATTGGAAGAATCGGATGCGTCTCTTTATCAAGTCCACGAATTATATAGTTTGGGATGTAGTAGAAGAAGGCCCTTACATTCCGGTTAAAAGAAAAGATAAAGGAAGACTAGTCCCGAAGGTGAAGTCGGAGATAACCGAGGAAGATAGAAGAAGGATGTAAGTCAATGACAAAGCTCTACACATTATATTTTGTGCACTTGGTCCGAATATCTACTCGAAAGCGCGAAAGAAGTGTGGGACACTTTAGAGACGACTTATGAAGGTACTGGCGACGTGAGGGAGATGAAGATCGGGTTGTTAAATTTGAGCTATGAAAATTTCAAGATGGACCCCGATGAGAGCGTCTCAAAGATGTTTGATCGATTTTCGATCATCGTCAATGGTTTTAAAGGATTCGGTGAAGTGATTCCTGAAGATAAGCTAGTAAGGAAGCTTCTATACTCTCTCCCGGAGTCTTGGGATGGTAAAAGAACGGTCATCATTGAAGCTAAGAATTTGAAGACTTTGAAGCTTGATGAGCTCGTTGGTTCTCTTCTTACACATGAGATCATAAAGCAAGGAAGAGAAGAAGAAAAGAAGAAGGAAGAGAGAAGAATAGAGAAGCATGAGCTGGAAAAGAAGAAGAAGCTATGAGTTGCTCTCAAAGCATCTCTACAAGAAGAGAGCTCTTCTAGTGAGGAGGAAGACTTTGAGAAGTTGGCTATGATAGCCAAACGATTCTCATAGTTCATAAAGTCCAATTAAGGGAGAAAATTTCAAAGAAAGATGGACTTCAAGAACAAAGGCAAAGAAGAAGAACGGGACCCGATCATTTACTTTGAATGCAAGAAGCTGGGTCAGATACGTTCCAATTTCCCTCAACTCAAGAAGAAGGGCTTTGAAAAGAAGAAGAAGCTCAAACCTAGGCTTGCTACTTGGAGTGATGAGGAGTCATCCGAGGATGAGGAACATGAAGTGGTCAACCTTTGCCTCATGGCTCTTGAGGAGGATTCGATGGTAACCTCTAACTCATCTTGCTTTGATTTTACATTGACGAATTACATGATGCATACGATGAGTTACAAGAGGTATATGATGAGTTAGTAGAAAAATATAAGGAGTCCGTTTTGAAATATAAAAAGGTCATTTCGGATTTGAAAGCTCAAAATGATTCATTCTCTAAAGCTAACTCGGATTTTGAGAAAAAGGTTTTAAGCTTACAAGATGATTTGAAGTTTTTTGAACAAGAAAATGTTGATTTAAATAACCTTCTTTCTCATTGTAATGATGAACACCAAACATTGGTGAATGTGCTAAAAGAGCTCAAAAATTCTTTCAAAAATGTTGGTTCTTCAAGGGTTGAAAAAGGTGAATCTTCAAAAACCAACTTTGCAAAAAGAAAGAATTTTAACTACAAACAAAGTGGCTCCAATACGCATAATAGAACTAAAAGAATTAGAAGTGTATGGGTTCCTAAGGAACTTGTCAAATCTAATAACACCGTTGTCATGTCACCTTGGATTCCTAAGGGAGCCAAGATTTTAGGAGCTAACACTCATGGACCCAAAATGATTTGGATACCAAAAATCAAAGCTTAATCTCTTTGTTTGTAGGGGGAGCATTGCTACAAGGCCAAAGCACAAAGTTAAAATTTATGGTACCTTGATAGTGGATGCTCGAGGCACATGACCGGAGACAAGAGTCGATTTATGGAATTAAAGCCAAAAAGTGGAGGAGTAGTAATATTTGGTGACAACTCCAAAGGCCACATTGAGGGTATTGGCTCCATAGGTAATCACTCTTCTATACTTATTGAAAATGTTTTGTATGTCAATGGTCTAAAACATAACTTGTTGAGCATAAGTCAATTGTGTGATAAAGGGCTTAATGTTATGTTTGATGTAAATGGATGTAAAATAGTTGACATTAAATCTAATAAAACAATGCTCATTGGTCATCGCATAGGCAATATATATATGGTACATCTAGATGACATTCATACATCCCATGCATGCTTAGTTGCAAAAAATGAAAATGATGCATGGTTATGGCATAGGAAATTAGGACATGCTGGCATTAGTGTTTTGGAAAAAAAAATAGTTTCCCTTAATCTAGTTAGAGGTCTACCTAAGCTCAAGTTCTCATTAGATAAAATTTGTGATGCATGTGCTAAAGGTAAACAACATAGAGCCTCTTTTAAGTCAATTAATGATGTTTCCACAAGTAGGTGTTTTCAATTGATCCATGTGAATCTCTTTGGGCCAATTAGGACTACTAGCTTGGGTGGAAAATCATATGCATTTGTGCTTGTTGATGATTACTCTAGATATACACGGGTTCTCTTTTTAAGCACTAAAGACGAGGCTTTAGAAAACTTCATCACATTTTCAAAAATAACCCAAAATGATCTTGAACTTAAAATTTCACATATTAGAAGTGATCATGGAACCGAATTTCAAAATATGGGTTTTGATGAGTTTTGTAATGAAAATAGGATTAGCCATAATTATTCGGCTCCTCAAACTCCTCAAAAAAAACGGGGTAGTTGAGAGGGAAAATCGAACTTTAGAAGAAATGGCTAGGACTATGCTTTGTGAAAACAATTTACCTAAGTATTTTTGGGCGGAAGCCACTAACACCGCTTGCTATATTATAAATCGAGTAATGATTAGGCATATTTTGAAGAAAACTCCTTATGAGATTTTAAAAACTTAAAAAGCCTAACATTAGCTATTTTCACCCTTTTGGTTGCAAGTGTTTTGTTTTAAATAATGGAAAAGATAATTTAGGTAAATTTAATGCAAAAAGTGATGAAGCTATTTTTCTAGGTTACTCTTTAAACTCTAAAGTATGTCGTGTGTTTAACAAAAGAACTTTAGTTGTAGAGGAATCTATTCATGTGGTTTTCGATGATAACCTCCTTCCGAGGAAGGATTCTTGTGATGATGATGTAGGGATCATTAAAGCCAATGATGGTGGAGAATCATCAAAGGTGAATGAGATTCAACCAAAGAGGAAGAAGCGCAAGAACCGCCTCTAGAAGCATTGCAAGACATGTCTCTTAAGGAAAAGGAAGTGAGCTACCCAAGGGAGTACAACTATGTCAAGGGTGGTGAGATCTTGTGTAACACCCCAAAAATTATGCCCAAATTGTAAACCCTAGATTCAAAAAAATCTCTAATTTAGAAACCTAATTTTAAAATTCCTAAATGAAAACCCTAGGAATTGGTAATTTTTAATTCAAAACCCTAAATTTTATGAGGGACTAAATAAATTTTTTTATCAAACTTAAAAGTTAATATGAAATTTCTTGAAAGTTTAAGGACTGACTTCATAAATAACCATTTATCAAATTGAATTTTAATTTAGTTTCTTCCCCGTCTTCTCCTTTTTTAATTGTTTAATATATATATATATATAATCCTTTAATTTCAAATTAAATTCTAATTCTTTTTTTTTTCATGGTTGAATTGACTTTCCTTTTTCAACTTAAATTATTATTATTATTATTATTATTATTATTATTATTATTATTATTATTATTATTATTATTATTATTATTATTATTATTATTATTATTATTATTATTATTATTATTATTATTATTATATTTACTTTTATTCTTTTATATCCTATATTACTTTCATTATTTTACTTAAATTAGGTTTACTCTCCCTATATATATATACACACACATAGTTCAAATAAGGTCACCCCAAGAACCCTACTTTTTATATAGTTTCATGCCGCTAAAATCCCTTATTGATTTGTTAAATTCCTATGTAATAATCTCCACCGCTCTATACCCCTTCTTGTTCATTAATCTCTTCAATCCCAAGTTTAGTCTGGTACCGATACAGTTGGATCCAATACTTCTGATCATGGAAAACCACATCATTTTGTAGGTTGAGTATAGCTTCGCTAAGGTGTGTTTTCTTCCGGTGCTATAATTAAATTATATGTTATTTTTTCTATGTGTTGGTGTTTTACCCTTTATGTGATTATTTATATGTATTATGATTTTTATGGTTGACATCACATGCATATGTTTTCAAAATATGTTTTTACTACGACTTACGAACCATGATTTATGGACTACGATTTATGAACTATGATTTATGAACTTATGGACTATGATTTATGAAGTATGTTTACGGAATATTGGATTTATGGAACTTTGTTTATGAAATTTGATTTCTAATCATCATATCATTGTATGAGCATGGGTTGGGATTTGTTCGGAGAAGTTCAGTGGTTTCACCCTTCGGGCTGAATTCCACTTCGGATTGGCGGTTGTAGTGAGGAGTTCTGCGGAACTTTCCTCTTGGCGGTTGTAGTTGGGTGCATTGCATTGTGCTTGTGATTTATGTATGCTTTAAAGAATTTTAAGAAAATATTACTATATTTTTACGACTATAATTTTCTTGCACTTTAGAGACACACTAAGCTCTTTAGCTTACTCCCTCATAGTTTTCTCTTGCAGATATCTTTGGGCTTTAGGCGATGTGGTACTTGGAGGATCTCAGATTTTATCTGGTTATTTTATTATTTAGTACGAAACTATTTTAGTTTAATCGGATTTCTATTTATTATTTTGGGACATGGATGTAATTTTAGACTATTTATGTTTTAGATTATTATTTTTTAGCATTCATTTATTGTTATTTTAATTCAGAGATTTTATATAAATATTAGAATATTTATTATGATATTATATTTTTATTTATTATTAAATTTATGTTATTTTATTTTAATTTAAAGTATATCTTTTTAAAATTAGTTTTCTTGAGGGTTAAGTTTTCAATTGTTACTTCCTAAATTTGGTCTCTTCTTCTAGGCCGGGTTTAGGGGTTACATCTTGGGTGATCCATCCAAGGGGGTAACTACTCACTCTTCTCTTAAAATGCTTAATCATGTTGTATTTATCTTATGCATTGAGCCTAAGAATGTTAAAGAAGTATTAAAAGATGACTTTTAGATTATGGCCATGCAAGATGAGTTAAATCAATTTGAGAGAAGTAAAGTGTTGACATTAATTGATAGGACTAGAAATAAATCTACTATAGGAACTAAATAGGTCTTTAGAAACAAACTAGATGAGAGTGGTAACATAGTGAGAAACAAGGCTAGGCTTGTTGCTCAAGGTTACACTCAAGAAGAGGAAATTGATTTTGATGTAACATATGCACCCTAGCTAGAATGGAAGCAATTAGGATGCTACTTGCATTTGCATGTTATCATGATTTCAAGTTTTTTTTTCAAATGGATGTCAAAAGTGCGTTTTTAAATGGTTTTATAAACGAAGAAGTGTATGTGGAACAACTACCGGGTTTTGAAGATCTTATTTTTCCAAACCATGTATTTAAATTATCAAAAGCTTTATATGGTTTAAAGCAAGCTCCTAGAGCTTGGTATGAAAGACTTTCAAGTTTTCTAGTTGGAAAAGGTTTTGAGAAAGGAAAGGTGGACACAACACTTTTTTATTAAAAACAATGGCAAAGATATTTTAGTAGTTCAAATTTATGTTGATGATATTATATTTGGTTCTACTAATAAATTGCTTTGTCGCAGTAGTGCATGGAAAAGTGCACGTAGAATACCAAAAGGAGTTATTCATGTTCAAGCAAGTTTTAACAGCCGAGCGCTTTCCTTTTAGCCGTGTAACGTAGTAACTGCTAATTTTTCTAAGTTGATGCAAGGTGAATTTGAAATGAGCATGATGGGGGAGCTCTCATTCTTTTTGGGACTCCAAATCAAACAAATGAAGGATGGCATCTTCATCAATCAAGCTAAGTACATCAAGGATATGCTCAAGAAGTTTGGCTTGGAGCAAGCAAAGCCTCAAGCTACACCAATGAGCTCTTCCAAAAAGCTTGATAAAGATGAAGGAGGTAAGTGTGTTGACTCTAAGCTTTATCGCTCTATGATTGGTTATTTGCTTTACCTTGCCGCAAGTAGACCGGATATATTGTTTAGTGTTTGCTTGTGTGCTAGGTTCCAAGCTAGTCCTAGAGAGTCTCACCTTATAGCCGTTAAAAGGATCTTTAGGTACCTTAGAGATACTCCTTTTTTAGGTCTTTGGTACTCTAGAGACTCAACCTTTAACCTTCATGCTTATTCGGATGCGGATTATGGGGGTTGCAAAATATATAGGAAAAGTACTCCCGACACTTACCAATTCCTAGGTAGTATGCTCATATCTTGGTTCTCTAAGAAACAAAATAGTGTAGCTTTATCTACCACCGAAGTCGAGTACATATCCTTAGGGAGTTGTTGTGCTCAAGTCCTTTGGATGAAACAACAACTCTTAGACTATGGAATTAAAGTAGACACCATACCCCTAAAGTGTGATGACACTAGTGCTATATGTCTTACCAAAAATCCCATCCAACACTCTATAACCAAACACATAGAAATAAGACATCATTTCATTAGAGATCGTGTCCTTAAGGAAGATGTTGTTTTAGAGTATGTAGACACCTTAAATCAATTAGCAGACATCTTTACCAAACCTCTAGATAAGGAGCGTTTTTGGTCCCTTAGGAGAGAGTTAGGTCTAACTAGCCTATCTTGACCTTTAGGACCTTTTGTGCTTAAATTTGCTTGATTTCTTGTAAAATGACATGCTTATGTGTTTTTTATCCTAATTTCATTCATGCTTATATTTAGGGGGAGTATGTTTGTGTTTTGATATGTTTTACATGCTCATTCATATCATTTATGCATCTAGGATCCATTAAAAGTAAATTTTTCTGCATTTTAGAGCCTCATCTGCACTTCCATGCCTAGGTGTTTCGATACGGGTGCCTTAAAAGAACACAAATAGATCAAGATGTTTCGAAACGCCCCAAAGGGTTTTGAAACGATTTGGTTCTGCCAAGACATGTATCGAAACGGCCCCCATGCGTTTCGATACAGGCAATCTCTTGGGCTTCGATACGGTCAAAATTGTATCGAAACGGTCATCAGGTTTCGGAACGTTCGTAGACGTTCCGGAAAGCCTATTTCTAAACGCGTATCCAGAAAGCCTATTTTAAAGGGTTTTAAATGCTCAAGTTCACTTTTTATCAAACGCTTAAAAACCCTAAATCATTTTTCCTCTATAAAAACTCTCCAAACCTCATTGTTTTTCATCAAATCTTGAGGACTTTTACTCCTAAACGAAAATTTAAGCAAGCTTCAACAATTTGGTGCAATTCCATCCATCAATTCTTCCAAAATCCCTCTTTTAAGGTATTTCCTATCTTTTTCTTTTGATTTCGTTCGAATCTTAGGCTAGAAAATTATAGTTTTGTATAGAATATATGTTTTATATCATGGGTTTTCAAAAACTTGTAAAAAAATTTCAAAATCTCAAATTTTTTATTCGAATATATTTGATTTTAATCGTATTTTTTTACACAGTTTTTTTCTTCAAAATTTTTTTCTTCAAAAAAATTTATATATGTATATACTTTCAAATTGATTTTTAAAACCTTAACGGGATTTTTATTGGATTGAATTAGGATTTAAATGCATACACTCAAAATTTCTTGCTTGCTTTGTTTTTAGGTAATTTTAAATGGAAAAAAGAAACGAAAGACTCAATGGGTGAAGGTTCGAGCCAAGACGACATACGTTCAAACCTTACCCTTCTCTTTTCAAAAAGTCTTAGGAATCAAGAGGCTAGGAATCGTTTCCAAATCATTCATGAGATCGTTGTTCGAATAGAACGAGTTGTAGATATAGCTTTCCTTAATTCTGAGCGGTTTCTCTTTCGATATCTACATCTCTTGCAAGAATGGAGTTTCTTATTCCTTCTTGAGCATTCCCGACATCGCCTACAAGAACATGGTCTTACTCTTTTACTCAAATGCCGTACTCATCAACAATGAGGATCGTTACGAGGTTATAGCTATTGACTCTTACCTTTTGGGCAAGAAGTTTTGTCTTGATCCATCCGTCCTAGTGAATTTTCTTGGGCTCAAAGATGAAGGTATTGAGGATGAAAATCATTTTGGAGCTCATACCAGATCGGTTCTTACCCTATATGCTCATGACCGTTGCCTACACTTGATGATCTCATGGTTCATTCGCCCATCCGGAGGTGGTTTGGCTCTCCCAGAGATAACCACTTCTTGAGGTGGTTTGGCTTTTTCTTCCCTCCTGGGGGTCCTCCTGTTCTTTCAGATGTTGTGTTATGGGGTCCTTAAGTCTGCCCCTAGGCCTGTCGCGGCAGCTACTGCCCTTGCCTGTTTCTACACTGATCTTGGCAGCTCTTGCATCTGGGCGTCCTTTTCCTTCCTTTAAGGGTTGTAGCAAGTTCATTCTTATGCTCTGGTCCTCCACCCTCATTGTCATCTCCCCGAGTTCTACATCTATAAGCGTTCTGCCCGTGGCTAAGAAGGGTCGCCCAAGAATGATAGGGGCTTTCTCGTTGGCCTCACAATCCAAGATGAGGAAGTCGGTGGGGAGGATCAGGTTGCCCACCTTTACCAGGATATCTTCGATCTTTCCCTCTAGTTGCACAAATGAGTTATCAGCAAGTTTAAGCATTACGGAGGTCGGTTTAGCAGGCCCAATACCTAGTTTGTCGAAGACAGCCTTTGGCATCAGGTTGATGCTGGCTCCCAAGTCATACAGGGCTCTAGTCTCGTACGTGTTGCCTAGCCTGCATGGTATAACAAAGCTACCCGGATCTGTCTGCTTGGGCGGAAGCTTATTATGTAGTAGAGCCATACACTCTTCAGTGACAACCACTGTCTCGAATTCTCATATCCTCTTCTTCTTAGAAACCATGTCTCTAAGATGCTTGGCATAGTTTGGCATGCTTTGTATGGCTTCTATCATAGGTATATTGATATGCATTTATTTCAGAATATCTAGGAACTTTCTGAATTGGTGCTCATGTGGCAGTTGCTTGAGCTTTTGGGGAAACGGTGCTGGCAGACGGATGTCCTCTATATGCTCCTTGCTTGGGGGCTTAGTCCGGGGAGGATCGTCATTTTCAGAGCCGATGTCCTGCCTCTGTTGTTCTTGTGGTCCTCTAGGCGACAAGTCATGCTGGCCGCCCCTGCCATTCATGGCATCAATTGGGGGGTCCTCGTTTACCATGGTTTCTTCCTTTGCTTTGATCTTATCTCCTATGTTCTTTAGAATTTCCCTGAGCTCCCTTTTAATCCTTCTCGTTTCGCGCTCGAGATCGTCGTAAATGATAAGATTTCCCTTAGGGTTGGCCCTGGTCATGCACTTGCAAAGGACACTGTAAAAAAATCGATTAAAAATATAGATAAAATAAAAAGTAAATTAAAAGTGCAGAAATTGAAAAACGAAATTCGTTGTTACCAATCCCCGGCAATGGCGCCAAAAACTTGTAGGGCGTGTAGGTGTTCCCTTTTTGTGAGAGCGTAAGTGCACACTCCTACCAAGTTATAGTATAAAAGATGTCGAATCCCACGAGGACTGGATAACTTATCTCGTTTCGTAGTTCCTGCACAAGGTAAAGTAAAACACAAGTGAATGGTTGGTTTGGATAGAAAGTAAACAAAAACACAAGTACTAAAGAGGGTAATCAGGTTGATAGAGCAGGCAGGGTTATGCTGCCACTTAGTGTGAAAATTGCGTTATAAAAGATATGAGTTATTTTGTGCTGCCACGATATACTGCCTCGGCGGGTATGGCGGGCGGCAAACTACAACCTTGTCACGCGGTCGTAGCAGGTCACTGCCACTGCAGGGGTGTACTGTCTCGGCAGGTGGAATGGAAAGAAGTCATGGCGGCAAGTCTGGAAGATACTCCAAGTTCGGCAGGATAGTCGACAGTGATCCCTCCTATTTCTAGGTTAGGATGCTCGAGAGCTAACGTGGCGTAGACAATACCTAGCAATCTCAGCGTCAACCTAACACAGCCTAGTCATCTCGATTGGTAACCCTAAAACTTAAATTGTTAGACTTTTAGATAACATTGTAGGTTATTTTTTGTGATTTTTTACAAGTATCGATACTTACAAAACAAGTATCGACACTAGTCAAAAATCACGAAAAAAACAACCTAAAATGTTATCTAAAAGTCTAACAATTTAAGTTCTTAGTCAAGTTTCGAAACTTGTTGTTTTTAGTCGCACCCTAGACTTGTTGCACCGCAGGCTCACCCAAGAGATGTGTTGTAAAATAATTAAAATGACAATTTTATCCTTTAAAACTTAAAATTTGTTTTGTTGGAAAACTAAAAATAGGGTAGAAAAGAAAGGCGTAAAATACTCCACTGGTACATGAACTATACTCAATTCATCAGTTTAGTACATTTACCTTTTCCGTTCTCAGTTTCATACATGAACTTTTATTTTGTCAACAAGTTTACACTTTTCCGTTACGGAAGTTGACGTGTACCACTATGACCACTCATATTTTGAAACTCGGCATTTATTTTATTTTTAAAAATTCTCTATTTATTTAAGGGTTAATAACAAGATCAGTCCTGAATGTTTTATTGATTTCTTAATTCAATCTTTCAAATTTTGTTTTTTAATTAAATATTTATTTTTTAGAAAAATTATAAAAATCTTCAGACCAATCAATGATTTACACGTGTGATAATATTTAGAAATAACATTTTATTATTATTAAATTATATAAAAGCATATATTTTGTCGTGCCTCTTCCCCCGAAATGCCCTTTCACCCTTGTTTTGTAGCCGCCGCTTCATCATCGTCGTTTTGACTCTCATCAATGCCACCCTTCGCTCCTAACTTTTTCAATTTTTCCCAAACTCCCCAGCAAAACCCACTCTTCCCTGAATCAGTGGGGTGACTTGATGTTTTAGAGGTTTAATTTAACTAAGTGGAGAAATTCAATGGAAATATAAAAGAAATGAGTTGCAAGGGAAATGGAGAAAAAATAGTTTAAGAAAAGGAAAAGAAAGCTGAACTTCTAATGTAACAATAAAAAAGTCTTTGGTTTTGAGATTTTTAAGTTTCTGTGCAGAGGGAAAAATTGGTAAAATTTTAAATTGTTGAAAAGGAGTTACTAATTTCTGGTAATACTACATATGGAAAAAAAAATTAAATCGTTGAATTAGGTATAAAAGTTCATTTATGAAATTGAGAACAAAAAAAATAAATGTACTAAATTGAAGAATTAGGTATAGTTCATGTACCAATGAAATATTTTACCCAAAAGAAAATTGTCTAATAAAAATTGTTGAATTTTTTAATTCAAGTGTGATAATTTTTTTTTAAAAGACAAATTTTATGGTAAAAAAAATATAATTTAATTATTTTCTCTTATAAAACGTGGTGTACGATAGAAGCAATTTACTTTCCGGACCGAGGCAACAACATGCCCTGCCTAAAGTAAACTCTCAAACCTGAAATTTTTGTATATTTATTTAATAAAAAATAATATATATTTACTTGAGTTGGATAAGACTACAAGGTCAGTACTCAGTAAAGTTTTTCTAACGCTATTGCATTCTTTAAAGTTTTGGATTCGATTGGTTAAGCCGGAACAAAGTCAGACCAGTTGATTTAAGCATTTAATAATAAAAAGTAAAGTACAAAAGTAATCACTAAACTATTAAAAAACAATGGTTTTGATCACTGATTTTTAAAAAGTTATAAAATGGTCATTAAATTTGTTCAGATTGTAACAAAATTATCATTAAGTTTATCAAACTAGTACAAAACAATCATTAAATTTAATCAAACTATTATAAAATACTCATTAAATTTATATATATAACATTATAAAAATACAACATTTCGATTGTCTGATAACATTTTAAATTTATGTTTTTAAATATTTTAAATTATATTTTTATAACCTTAAATTAAGGCGTCGCGCTGTAGACTCACCCACCTTTAACTCGTGGTAAAACTTTGAGTGGATCTGGCTTCCAAAGACAAACATTCGTCTCTCTTGTATCGTGTCAGATTTCATTTTCACCTTCATAAAGATGTGAAAGCAACGTCAGACAATGTTTGGCCGTACCAAAACTCCCGCATGAAACAAAGAATGTCCATCTATAATGAGTATAACACAAGTGGTTGAAATTAGTTAACACTAATATATATCTTATTTACATGTTACTTTTATAAATGTTAAAATAAGAAACTCATCAAATCATGGCCACTAAACCATTCTTTTTAATTTTATTTTAACCGCTAAACTATAAATTTTATCAATTAAACCACTAAACTTTTAAAATGATTTCAATCATCCCTTAGAATTAATTTTTGACAAAAATAATAACATGACCCTCAAATAAATTTATATAATTATATATTTAGTCCACTTTACACATTGTATCAATAAATTTAATGTCCGGGAGAGTAATGTCAGTAAAGAAATTCAATATAATGGAGCTGTTGAACAGATGTGTGAAAAATCTGATTTGGTTGGACCAAAATTAATTGTTGGTTTGCTGCTAAAACTAGATTTTGTTGGAGTAGGTATTATGGGAAGGCATTACATTGGTTTATGTATTGGAGCCGAATTGGCGATAAAGAACGACTTGTTTTTTTTTAATCTGATTCAAGAGTTGTGGTTAATGCCTAATGGATTAAGTAAAGGGAATAAATATTATTTGTTAATATAAGAATATATTATTATATTAAGAAAAATACTTTGATACATTATAGTGTTTAGGATTTTAAGTTATGGTTTAGGGTTTAGAGGTATAGTGTTTAGGGTATAGAATTTAAGGTTTATGATTGAATTTTAAAGTTTAGGATTTAAGTTTTAAGTTTTAAGTAGGTGCTAGGGTTTGAGATTTAAGTTTTAAATTTTATAAAAGTGTTGTGCAAATTTTTTTACACAGTATATCAAAATATAACCTTATATTAATAACCAAAGGGTTTTATTTTGATGCACAAGCTGTGTAAATTTTTTTTTACACAATCCTTTTATAAAATTTAAAATCTAAATCATAAACCCTAGCAACCTAAAACCTAAACCCTAAGCCCTAAACCCTAAACTCTAAATTCTAACCATAAACCTTAAATTATATACCCTACATACTAAACCCCTAAACCCTAACCTAAAATCCTAAACCCTAAACCCTAAAATTAAAGGGCTTGTGTAAACTAAAGTTTACACAAGCTTGTGCATCAAAGTATTTTCCATAACCAAATCCATATATAAAAGTTGCAGTTTATAACCAAATATTAATAATGGCTAAATGGTTAAGTATTTCTTTTATTGTCCATTAGACTCGAATTTGAGTTCCTACGATCCATTTTTACATGTAACATTTAATAATAAATGTCATCAAATTTTAACTTATAGAAGAGAATGACCCAACGGCTCGAGAAAATTATCATATAATTAATAGATTAAATTTATTAAATTAAATTAATATTAATATTAAATTAATAAAATATTTAAATAAAAAACTAAATGTATAATTATAAAAAATTACTTAATTAACTGCCATTGGCTTAATTAAAATCATTTTAAAAGTGCAATGGTCTTATTGGTACTATTTTTTTAATCAAAGAATGCATCACTGCTTGAACCAACAACTTGTTAATTATTTTATATACAAGTTGTAATGGAATCATCATCATAGAGCAAAGGGTAAACTACAATGTAGGTCACTCAATTATGGGTAAAATTATATTGGATCACCTAATTATTAAAAGTTACACTTGGGTTATTTGGTTATGGATAAAGTTACATTTGGGTCGCCCAATTATTAAAAGTTATATTTGGATCACCCTTCATATTTAAAAAATATATCAATTTAGTCATTTTTTCTTTCAAATCACTTGTATACCCTCGTTAACACTAGAGTACTTCATTTGAAATCATTAATTAATCTAATACACAAATTAATATATGTTTTTTAAATATGAAAGGTGGCCCAAATGTAACCTTACCCATAATTAAGTGACCTAAGTGTAACTTTTAATAATTGGGTGATCCAAATATAACCTTACCCGTAATTGAATAACCTAATTGTATCTTTTAATAATTAAATAACTTAAATATAATATTACCCATAATTGAATGAACTCCATTATAATTTACCCTAGACTAAAAGGAAACTAAAAAGACGTTATGCATGCTTATTTGAAAATTCTCATAAATTTGTTGACAACCCAATTGGACTTAAAAAAAAAAAACACAGAGGTTTAAGCATCCAAATTGGACCCGAAACTAAGAAAAGTAAACCAACCTTCCATGAATTTGCCTGCCTTGTTAGTTGTTCCTCCGCCGCCGTCTCCGAGAGTCTTTTACGTTTCTCAGCCACTGCCATCCCACAAGATTTTCCTTTCCTTTTTCCAAAAGAAGTTAAAACGCAGACACGAAACTTAATCATAATCATAATCATCCCAATGAATTGCAATCTTTTATAATTACGCCCACACCAAATGTCATTTCACTATCTTTTCTTCTTCTTCTTCTTTATCTTAGCTTTCTTTCCGTTTTGCTTTGCTCAAAACGGCAGCATACCATGTCCCTTGAACTTCACCGTCCTCCGCCCGGCCTTTTCCAACAGGCCGCCCCAACTCAACCCCTCCGCCGACTGCCACTTCATCGTCCAGGGCCTCCGCCTCGTCCTCTCCGACTACCTTAAACGCACCGGTTCATTCGTTCCTCCCTCAAACGCCTCGGAGTCGTGTTGGCAGTCTTACCAATCTCTCCTCCCAAACTTCGACATCCGTTCCTCGTGCGGGTTCCAAACCGCTTGGATCTCCCAAGGCTGCATGAACTTAACCACAAGGGCCGACTTCGAAGCTTCCGTCCCGACCACTACCTTAAACGACGTGGCTTCGAACTGTAACCAGTCCCTGGGTGGCTCCGCTTGTGCTTCGTGTACTAGAAGCTTGGCCAGTTTGCAAGTTCTGTACAACACCAACAATTCGGTTGCGAACGTGTCGGACTGCACGGCCTACCCGTTTATTTACGCAGCCGCTGTTGCTAATTACTTGGGACCGACAGATGAAGCTACGGCCATTTGTTTGTTTTCGATTGAGTTAAATGATAGCAGCAATGGCGAGGGTAAGAAGAAAGGTGTAAATTGGGGTGTAATAATCGGGGTTGGTGTTGGTTTAGCAGTTTTTATTGTTCTGTCTTGGTTTTTTTATAGAAAACATCGAGATTCAAGGAAGAAGATTCGGAATCTTGAACTGGCCGGTTATGGGTCGGGTATGATTAGTGAAAGTAGTAATCTGGTTAAGTTTACATTCGATGAGATTAAGGAAGCTACTAGGAATTTCTCTATAGATAACATTATAGGAAGAGGAGGTTATGGGAATGTGTACAAAGGCTACTTATCTGATGGTTCTGAGGTTGCTTTGAAGAGGTTCAAGAACTGTTCGGCCGCCGGTGATGCCGATTTCAAGCATGAAGTTGAGGTTATTGCTAGTGTTAGGCATGTCAACCTTGTTGGCTTAAGAGGATATTGCACTGCTACGACACCATTCGAAGGTCATCAGAGGATAATCGTGTGTGATTTAATGAAGAACGGGAGTTTGTATGATCATCTATTTGGTCCGACTAAAGCAAGACTTAGTTGGTCTATTCGTCGAAAGATTGCCCTGGGGATGGCTAGGGGACTGGCTTATCTGCATCACGGGGCGCAACCGACCATCATTCATAGGGATATCAAAGCGAGTAATATACTTTTGGATGACATGTTTGAGGCCAAGGTAGCGGATTTTGGACTCGCCAAGTTTACACCCGAAGGGATGACACATTTGAGCACCAGGGTAGCCGGAACAATGGGATATGTTGCCCCTGAGTATGCTCTGTATGGTCAATTGACTGATAGGAGCGATGTGTATAGCTTCGGTATAGTGCTTCTTGAGCTCTTGAGTGGAAAGAAGGCGCTCACCGTGAGTAATGGGAACCAACCGTCCGTAGTGGCCGACTGGGCATGGTCGTTGGTGAAGAAGGAGAAAGCTTTGGACGTTATCGAAGACGGAATGCCAGAGTTAGGGCCCCCGGAAGTTGTGGAGAAGTACGTTTTGATAGCAGTTCTTTGTTCTCATCCCGAGTTACAATGCCGGCCATCCATGGATCAGGTAGTGAAGATGTTGGAAACAGAGGTTTCGGTTCCCTCGATCCCTGCACGGCCAATTCCGCTGGTTGCTCATATTGATGACATTGAGAGATGTATAAAAGGCAACGGGTCGAGTCAGGTCTCCGGTTCCTGTGGCTATCAGATGTTTAGTTATGGAAGTAACCATGATTGTGGCGATAAGAAGGAAGGGACAAGTTCAATAGAAGTTTCTCACAACAGAATAGGGTGATTGAGGTCTCCATTCCTGATTTGGTTCATGAGCTCAGTCAGTGTTAGTACTTAGTACAATCAAGTAAGATTCATTTGAACTCAATAGATATAAAGCATACAGATACAATAGCCATTTCAATTTGTAAATATTTAAAGGTGTACAGTATATCAGAATGTTTAAAGAGCTACTAATTAATATTATTTAACTAAATAACACCATAATTTTTCAATGATAGAGTCAGAATTAGAAGCATCAAGTTAGTTCATTTTCAAAAAAAAAAAGCATCAAGTTAGTTGTTGTCTCTAAACATATGGAAGGAAACTGAGAAATTTAAATACCATCTGAATACATAAAGTCAAGTTTGTGTATCAAATAAATCAAACAATAAGATAAATACTTAAATCCAAATTCAGGGCACTAAGGATATATTAATCCAAAAAACAATAGAACACATGCTGAATTAAAAATTCTCAAACACATTTAAATTTTTTTAGCAATAACTACGAAAATTGGAGGGAAATTTTTAGTATAAATAGAGATATATTACAATTTCATGCCAAAATTTGAACCTATGTAAACTGAGACAATATGAGCACCCTTAATTATTATTAATTATTAGAGCAATTAGTGAATCTCAATTTAGAGGGGATTTTATTTTCATTTATATTTTTTTAATTTCCATAATAGAAACTTTATATAAATGTATGCCCATGCCATGCTATGATTACATACTTGTCTAGTGCAAGAAATGGGATAGAAATTTTATATAAATGTATGCCCATGGCATGCTATATTGCTATGATTACAGAACATACTCTATTTTAAAGAGCATATACAATCCAACACATAAATTCCTTTGTTTTTTAAACTAATATTGTACAACATACAAATTATG
Organism: Hibiscus tridactylites; assembly: GCA_958450335.1. Lineage (NCBI taxonomy): Eukaryota > Viridiplantae > Streptophyta > Magnoliopsida > Malvales > Malvaceae > Hibiscus > Hibiscus tridactylites. The sequence goes on from OY288290.1 coordinate 48,648,534, forward strand.
TACACAATCCCTCCCAAGAAACCATCGGCCAGGGGATGCTTTCTTTTACACCAACTGTGAAGCAGAGAAGTTAGCAATAACCTGAATTGCAGTTCCATAAGATGGCTGTTTCTTCATGTTTAGCAGTCTAGCATGTAGCATTTTCTTCGACATGGTAAGAAAAGATGCTACGGAGAACTAGACCACGACAACCATAGAGCTTCTTGGCCACCGGACAAGAAGTCGGACCAATTTGATTAATTCTAGTATGTCTGTCTGTTTTAGTCAAAGTTTGTATAAAAAAACCTGTGGAAACTGTTGCAACCTGTACTGCATCGCTGATGACAACTAATCAGGTTTGGTGTACTCGAGCAGCATGTGCGGTGATCTATAAATCTTCACTAGGGTCCAGTAAAGGACCTCTTCGACTCCAAGCTCACCCTCGGCTCTTGCAGCATATATATCTTCGCAGATGGCTATCAACCTTCATTAAAACCGGATAAACAGATGTCGGTGAAATAAGAAATGAATGAAAAAGTGCTCCGTGCTTTCATTGTCGACCCTCCAATGGGTATGGAATTCTACCATCAATTTCTATGAAGGATTGTGGAAAAACAAAAAGAAAAGAAATGATTACCTGTCACAGGAAGGCAGGTTTTCATATGGTATTCTCATTCTTAGATCAGAGCATTGAAGCCTGATAAACCGGCCAACAGCGAGCACAAAAGTTATGTAGAGACCCCAAATGCTGAACTTGCTTAGCGTGTCTCCAAGAATACCCTCTGTTGTAGTATTGCAATATTAATCAGTTTAATGATGAAAATCATAAGAAATCGATAACGAAATAAAACATAAAACATAAAAATAGCTTTTGAGGACTAACGTGGTGGTGTTTCTTCAGATACTACGATGGCCATAGGTCCTTTGAAACCTCCACAGCTAACTGTCTCAGATGAATTGATAATATGAAAGGACCACCAGTCAAAAGTTGCTCGATTGATAACAAGATCTGCACTCACTGAACTAGCAACTGAATTTACCTGCAAAATTTGGTTTTATATGTCAATAATAGATTATTAGTTTTTATGTGCCTTTTATCTCTACCGTTAGTTTAGAGTCTCTTTCCTGACGGACTGAATGATCAATGGCTTAAAATGAAGTAATAATAACACTTTCACTGGTATCATTAGAGAAGAAATGCTAACAGTGGGAAACAGTACTAAATTATGTATCATATAGGCAAGAGAAGGGGAGGAATAGAAAGTGCCGTGTACCTCTTGCTCGAAAGCTCTGACTTCAGCAGAACCAGTAACACGGAAATATCTCGGATAAAGATTATGTATCCTAAAGCTGTTTGTAGAACCATTGAGAACCATCTGGATGTCAGATCGTTCTGGAAGATCCTTAGAATCAAGAGGTTTAACATATTTAACAACTTCCTTGTCTTTCGGCCGTTCCCTTGAAAGCAGCCAAGTAGAAGTGATACCCATTTCCATATCCCAGTCAAGGGACTGAATAAATTTTCTTTGAACCACATCAGGGACAAGCCACAACATACTTGCATCAGCTTGGCAACATATCAATTGTATGTCGTTCTTGTTGTAGGTGTCCAAAAAATTTAGGGGATCAAGATTAGCATCGGCGTTGAGCTTATCCCATGGGATCTTTTCGCAAAGGGTTGTCTGATATAAGGTCAACCTTCCACCAACAGTACTGATGTCTATTTGAAAACTTGCATCTTTGATGGGGTTTGCAATATTTGTCGGATTGCCACTGCTATACATCTGGCAGAACAAAACAAAATAAATTACGGATCAAGATATAGAATGTTCATTCCACGCAATTACAAGTAACAATATAGCTAGACATTCATAGTTGCACGACTTATGGTAAAAGCATTAATGATGTTCACAGGCCCCATAAGTACAATACCAATGTCATTGCTTTCAGTAAGACAATTGTAACATGTTATATTGTTAACACTTCACAAAGATACAAATACGCTCAAGCAATGTAACCTAATTGGCACAGGGGAATTGTGATTGTACATCCTAAGAACTGTAAAAGCAAGGAACGGGTTCTAGTTTAAAAAAAGGAACACAAATTATTGATAGCAGGTCAAATCATAATACCGAGATTTCTTTGCAATATCTCCGTTTGCATTTTCACATTAGCACATCCATAAATATAAAATGTTATTTCCTGACAACATATGTGCACTCAAGAGATTAGTGGTAAATACAGCCAAGATAGATTTGTTTTAAAATGTTTCATGCAGAATATTGCCAACTCAAGTGTTTGCTTTACATATCCAGTGATCCTGGACACCTAGAATATGCATACACTTGACACGCCATCCACACGGAAAATTACAAAGGAAACAGAAATTAGCAGGCTAGGAATGAGAAAGAATAAGAAAATGCCAATAATCAAATGGAATCCCTTCTAAGAAAAGTTTTTCAAATGGTTTCTCGGTAATAAGTACTACACATTGAAAAATATAATGTGCAAATCGTATATCTGGTTATGAAGCCCTTACCAGCATCGGAGCCCAGATAACACAAATTAAGATAAAGAACAGACATATCCCGTTGCAGCACTTGGTCATTTTTGTTTGCTTTTCTCCTTGTTTGTGCTGAGCTCTATTCAACACAGCATCACATTTGACAAGGTACAGGCTTGCATTTATGTCTTCCAGCTATGAAGAAAGCAACGTCAGTTCTAAAAATCAACAAGAAATAATTCAATCAAAGAATTCTTGCTTACTAAAACTTGAAACAACTATTCTATATACATAAGTACTAAAAAATCAAGGAAAACTAATAAAAAAAGAAACTTTGGACTTACTTTGAGCCAGTCATACATGGTCAAAGATGTTGTTGTGCATGACCAGTCAAGTACACATCGTAATTCATAAAGGAATGGTAGAGCCCGATAAAGTCTATAGCTTAAGTAATTAATTCGTGAAACCTCACTCGTCAAAAACTGTCGAAACAAGGTGCTTTTATGAGGAATTCCATGTCGGATTTGTACAGCCTGAAGTGCTAGAGAAATTGCTTTAGCAAGAAATATTACACGCAGTGCTAGCAGTCCAGCATGCTGGTCAGAAGGTTTCATCTGCCAAGCATACTCGGTAGTCGAATACGTGAAGAGAACGAAGTTGAAAATGTAGAAAATAACTTTTGCAGTTGCGAATGAACAGAGATAAAGTATGCGATCAACAACAATCAAGAAAAAAATGATCTGCATAAAAGAATTTGACACAGTTAGGATTAGATCACAGCATATATAGCGCATAGTAGCCCAAGTAAGAAAGCAAGGAAATGACAACTAAGCCATGAGAAATACTCGAGCACAGTTACGAAGCGAATTAAGAAATAAACTTACGATTAAGATAGTTACAAACTCAATAGGAAACTGATCTTCTAGCTGATAAACATCAAGCAATTCACTGTTGTGCTTTATGACAGATTGGTAAAACATTGCAACTAGGAAAAACACAGTCAGGTCAGCAACAAATATATAAGCATACAGATCAAATTCCCTTTTTCCACCACCAATTACAGAGAGTATTTGGTATGGGAATCCCATTGCTTCAACAAACCGAGCACGCTGTGCCTCAAGAATTTCGTTTGCCACATCAGCTGCTGGAGTTAGCGACCTGTACCAATCTGCTGAGGTACATCCTGTCAGGGGAGATGCATACACCACCTCAAAAACAATCAAAGCAACATTTGGGTTTTCTCGACTTCTTTCGATGCTTTGAACCTGAACCCTACTAGCAAATGGGCAATTACGTGGGATTGTTTGAGTACATCTCTCATCATGAACTAGCCTGAGCAGTTGGTTCATTCCAGACTCAACCCTTTCTGGCTGAATCCCATCCTCTGGCCACAAATGAACATCCACTGAAACTTGAATAAAGTAAGGAGGAGTTTCTGCTCCCCGTATCAATGATTTCCAGTACCACCAAAAGCTTCTAATTACCCGTTTTGCCATATTTATTACAAATTGAAACAACTCTGATACCCTTTCACTCCAGCTATAGCTCACATGAACCTCTTTTCCATAAGGAGAACTCCTAAGGAAGTGAAAGTCAGTAGAGGGCTTCCATTCACCATCTTTTGCACTTATAGAGCTTTGTAAGAGGGTAAATAAGTACACAAGAAATAGAGGCAACGAACTCACAACAAACGATGATTTGATTTCATGAGCTGGAAATCCTATTTCACGGAGCAGGTCTGAAACAATACTCAATCCACAATGCTGGATTACAATTTGGTACAGATACTGAAGCAGCATATAAACTTCTGTGTAGATCAACATAACAACCCAGAAGATATAAGTTGGGCCCGTATTCACACATAGAGCATACAAGAAAAGAGCTGCAAGATACACCATAGATAGCAAACTGAAGTTCCATAGAAAGACGAGGACAAACAAACAGTAGCACACAACATCAATATTTGACCACATTTGGGACCATATATGCCGTAAGATCAGCCCCAGCTGCAAACTCGTAGCATCAGAACTTTTATCAGATTGCAGGGAAGATGAACGGTTCAAATGGGTGTTCTGCATATTTTGAGCCTCCATCTCATCAAATGCTTCATCCTCGGCAGATGAACGCTCGTTCATATCAGAATCTTCTGGTGCAATGTTCAAGAAGCTTACAAGGTTATTAACAGCCTGATTTCCGATAGATTGTACCTGGGAAACACCATCACCAAGGAGGTGTACTGCAGAAATCAAAGGATTTTCCTTTGGTTGGTTTTTCCTACTTTTCTCTGGATCTAAAAAAGCACTATCAGCATCAGATTCAATTTCGGTGATCTCACATGGTGCATATTCCATAGAAATCTTTGGAGATTCCACTACTTCGGGACTTTCTCCCTTCATATGTGCAGCATACGCATGTGATTCAGGGGGGAACCCTGAATCCTGTTTAATAACTTGTTCATGCTTCCAAACAGTGCCTTCGTCTTTGTCCATAGGCCCAGCATCCCTATTTGAAGTAAGAGAAGCACCCCTTCTCTTCCGTAGGCCTTCCTCATCAGGAGAAACATTACCAAGAGTTGCAACTGAATTCATACTATGAAGCTGTATTTGTAAGTTAAGCATCTCAGATTTCATCTTCTCCACTTGCAAGTTGCGTTGATGTTTCTTCTCCTCAGCTTCACGAATCTGTTGTAATTGTGCAGTTTTCCATGCAGCTTTTTTCTCTTGCTCACGTACAATGGCACCAATTTGCTCTGCTTCGAGATATCGTGACACATAATCAGATTCGTGCGAGGAAAACATATATGACTGAAGTGATACCAACATAAATATGACAATCTCAACAAGTGCAGATCTGGCAGTAATTCGAAACCCGTAGTCATACTTGTAAAATCCAATGACTTCATATATGTAGCTCACAGTCTTGCACTTCCCAGAACTAAACTCCCCTACAAAAGGTGATTGATAGGCAAGAGAAAGAACAATGACCAAAAAGTTGTAGATACGCAAGAACTTGAATATTCTATTCTTCTTCTTGAGAATTTCAAGCCTCATCCGGAAAAAAACAAGAGCAAAAGCAAGATAACCAAGGTGCAGAATATCAAACTCCAGAGTTCCAGTAATCAAAATCAACACGAGGACAAGGTCTAAAAGATGGCAATAACAATAAAGCCTAATATAGTCAAGAAAGGTCCACATGCTTTTGGTTTCAAAAGAGAGATCTCGCCAAACAAATGAATTTTTTCGTTGAGACAACATTTGCCGATACGTTGATGACCCAGATAAATCGGACAAGTGATCTGCACGAAGCTTGAAACAAGCCAGCAGAAAGACTAAAAAATAGCTGATAAGCATTCGGGGATCATCAATGATCAGTCCTGCAGGAAAAGGGGAAATTAAGAGCATATTAGTGTGAACCTTCTTTAAAGTGCGCATAGAACAAACACAAACAATGAAGAGATAGATGAACATAAATCACCGACAGACAGGCATAACACATACTCTTCCGAGCATAAGCCAAATTTAAGCTAAGCTAGAAAGCAGTCTAAAAATTGATCAAACGCCCATATCAAATATACCACACTTCTTTTAGACAGAAAAAGATAAAAACTTGGCCAAGAAACATAGAGGATATGCTAAAAGAAGATTCATTAAGAAATGTCAAATTTTCTTCTCCCAGTCAAAAGCTAAGTTTAAGCAGTGTCATGCTTATTTGCCCTATTTAAGTAATAAACAGATTAAGAGAGAAATACCCAGCCAACAGCTCCTGCAATACTGAAAATATGAAGCTGAGCTTTTCCAGCAGTCATGGCAACATATTTCAGACTGACTTGGTTGATTCAGAGGAAACATACTCTTCCAGATGGCAAAATACTCGAGGATGAGAACGGAAGCAAACAAGAAGACAAGAACTGGCCATATTTTACGTATAAACTGCCGATTCAAAACAATACAAACAGCAAGCACTGCAATATATAGCATAGAGATGGCATTCAACAAAGCAAAACTTGCGAGAAGTAAAGCAATCATGTTAATCTCAAGGCCATAAAGGCTAAACATGTTCTCTATCCAGAATTTCAAATATATTTTTAAGACAGCCTTCTGTGTTTCAAATCTCTCTTTCCTTAATGCAAGGATTCGCTTCTTGTTCCACTTATGACTCTCCTTGGTGCTTCCCCAGAAATATCCAAATGAAAACTTTCTCACACTATTAACCTCAGAACTTCCTGCTCTGGAGGATACAGGATGAGGGGCTTGAGAAAAAGAAGAGTTCAAAGATGACCATGAATTGCTTGCTACACCATCTTGTCTTATAGGTCCTACCCCAACACTAGAAGATGGCTTATCTTCCCCATTAGGCATGAAGCCATTGGTGAAGGTATCCTCTGCTGATAAAAACAAAGGACAAGGCTCTTCCCATTTGCCCTTGTTTGAAATATCACTTGGCATATTATCCAGCCAACGGAAGACATTGTACTGAAGGATGCATGCAGCAATTACCAGCACCTTTCCTCTCAAACCCAATTCTATACCCCAAAATCCTGGCTCATATACACGAATACCCAAAAAGAGTGACAAATCAGAATGCTTTTGCCCTGGAAACATTCCAGCTTGTTTACCCCACATCTGAAAAAGATACTCTGTTGTCACCAGAAATCCTGTATAAACTAAGAATGATTTGGATGGGATCTGAGAAGCCTTAGGTAAAGTTGAACATAGGACAAGGCCAAGTAGATACAAGAATCCAAAAGCACATATAGGAGACAAAGATGCATAGAATAATGAGACAAACAGGATCTTCTGGCTGTGCCAAATCAGAAACCGCTTGGTAAAGCCAAGTATCCCAGAACCTAAAGGATTGGGATAATAAGTTCTGTTGTACTTGCTCTGCCGCCTTTCATAGCTATAAAGTTGCATCACAATTAGAACAGCTAGAGATTGCCAAATATTATCCAACAATGAAGCTTCAGGCTCATAACCCAAATAAAAATAAAGATCTATAAACCCGGAGAGCCAAATCTTAAAGCTGGTAAAAATGCTTAAGCTATAAACAAAAATGAACACCATGATTGCATATATTTTTAATGGAAACCATAGGCGCCTTTTTGTTCTCTCAACAAGTTGCCTTCCAATAATCCAAACAAGGAGAAGGAAGATGTATCCAAATGATATATAGTTGGGTATCACCATGTAAACTGTAAGAAGAATAGTCAGCAAAGCAATGTAGGTTCCACATGATCGATATATTGATAAAAACTTCTGCCCAATTTCGCTAAGGAATGATGCTATCCTCCTCTCTGAATAACATAAACAAATAATTACAAAAATGATGTCAATTGAGCCGGCAATGGTAGTAGTAATGGAAATATTGGTAGACACATCAGTAACAGCACCAAAATATTATAATAAATAAAATGGCTTAAACCTATCTCGAATATTCCTATAAGCCCAATTTCATCAGAAAGCAGTCATCTCATAAGGGCCCAAGGTTAGAGTAAAAACCAACTACAAAATAATTGAAAAGCATTTAAAATCATATTTAGATCCGTAAAACCAGTACATCAGAATGGGATGATGCCAACTTGTCCAAGTTTTAGTTTGCTATAATATTTGAATGAGATGTAAAGCATGAAATCTATTGAGTAAATTGTTCTCTACTTAGATTACAATTACAAACATAAGACAAAGTCAATTTTACTACTAAGTTGTTGACACCGAATGCAAATAACATTTCAGCATTCATTTAGATAAGCGGAAATAGAGGACTACATATTAAAATAATTTTAGCATTTGTAACTAGTAGCGGAAAACTGAACCTTTTTTCTAGGTTTTTTCTTTTTCAAGTTTTACAGTCAAATTTGGATAGAAATTTTGACATGCATAGAGATTATACCATATGAAGGATTATCATGGGAGTAGGATGCGCTTGGGGACGAATAGACTGACAAAAGGACAGATTTGTTCAGACCAGCTCTCAAGATGCTAAACCCAACAGGAGGGCTAGGAGTGTGCTGCACAATTGCTGAGAATGAAAAGAGCATCTCAAACCCATGGTTATGAATTGCACAGAAGCAGGCAAGCAAAGCTATTTCCAGAAAGTTTAATGAACTGTTGTGTTTAAGGAGACCTGCATAGATTCAGAGAAGATTGTTTACTTTCTTTCACTTTCCTGGGCAAGAGTCTCCTCTTAAGTGGACAAGCAAAAGCCATTAAGAAAGTTCATTAATAACCACAATCATATCATACAAATCAACTTAAATAACCTAAATCAAATACATACCTAACTGCGACGTGATTTCCAAAATTATAGAGCCTTTTTGCTCCAAAGCATTAGAGATCAAATCAATCTGAAGAAGATACAATAATGCAAAGTGAGCTTCACAAAGAAGAATCAGAGACTGGCGTATCTTCCTGCTGATGTTGTGGCCCAAGAGATAGATCAAAAAGAAAACCACTGAAGCAGAGATAAAAATATAAAGCCAATTAGAGAAACTGCCATGTATAGATTCACAGTAATAATACAAATTTGCACTTGCTTATGGAACTATACAAGAACACTGGACAAAAGGTCTTATGTTAAAGGAAAATTTACAATTATACTCAAGTAAGGACTAGAACAAACAAGGTTTAATAAAACATACAATACACAGCATGGATAAGTCCAGGTTTCATTGCAATGATAAATATCAGTGCAAGCATGATAGCTCGAGAACATTTGCGCATTCCCCATGCAATTGTAGCCACAATGAACACCTTGGTCTCTCCATCCACTGCAAATAAAGGACACGAGGAAGTGATTATATAGATTAAAGTAAAATTATCACCCTTTTGTACCAATAACCATAAATATTCTTAAAATGGATAAGAGAAATCTAAAGCAATGCCATAGTAGTAGATATAACAAAATAAAGCATGAGGAAAAAATGAGTTTTATGTGCTGCCAGGAAGATAGAAGATCGAAATAAAATCTTAAAGCTGAAACAAAAAACTAACACTTCAAGCTCACTGTTGTAAAATAGAAATCTAACTCCATAAATGCACAACCCTAGAAATATTTCCCTTATAAGGAACTTTAATAGGCTAAAGCCAACCTAATGATGGTCCTCGAAATGCAGATGCCAATTAAGAAGCACACAGCACTCAGAATGTACAATTGATACCTTCTACAGCAGATTTGTTGCTTGATGATAGTGCATCCTCATCAGATAAATAGAGGAAAACAGAATTATTTACAAGATTACCCAATGCAACCAAAATTCCAAGACAAAATTGTGCAAGCAAAAAAAATCCAGGTATGGGATAATGCCAAAACCCAACCATCTCCCAAATTTCCATATCCTGCACAAGCACATATATTGATCAAAATGTAAGAAAAAAGAAATTTGAACCATTTTAATCTATGATAATGAAGAATTTACAAACTCCAGAAGAAAGGAGTACCTTCCCAAAATTCCTATTCAAGAATGCAAATGCCACATTGAATATATAGGTGCTAACAGCCCACAAAAGAATGAAGACAAGTAGAAGCCCATTTAACCGATGCAAACGAAACAGGGAGGGAAAGGCATACACAATGTAGCCAACATATGCAAGTAGCCCAAAAGCACATATACTTGCAAAATGAAAACTCCAAAAAGAAAGAGCAAACAAGGATACCTGTCAAAATTTCCACTGATAATTTACATATAAATCTTAATATTGATAAAATTAGAAAAAGACCAATGAGAATATAGCAACATTTGGTAAAAGGTAGCAATCATACTGGAAAACCGTAAGTGAAAAAGTTGATGGTGAAAGTCCGGAAAGCTGTCCTTCGTAGTAAAACATTGGTATGCCTTACACCAGATCTGGAGAATTGGAATAACTCATTAACGAACTGAAAACAACCTATCATTTAAAGCACGGACTTCTTTTTTTTTCTGAAAAAGAAAAGCAGAAGCACAAATGATACATGAACATCTTGTGCAATGTATCAGATCCAAAACAAACATGATGGTGAAAACACCGGTACATAAAATAAAGCCAGAAAAATAGAAAATTGAGATGCAATTGAGTGCTGGTAAATAAAATACACAATTATTGCTTCTCATTCTGCCAAATATTATTGTGGAAACTGGAAAGTAGCCAATTCATAATTTTCAATCAGAAAATCTGATCTTGTTGTATCCTCCCACTACCGCTTTATTTCAGGACAACTCAATTAAACAAAGAGAAGCTTGCCCGAAATAGTAAAGCCTAGCTAAATACTTTTAGGTTAAGAAAAAGAGAGCATTCCAAAACGGATATAGCAGTATAAATAGTTAGTTGAATTAATAAGCTACGTCTAGATTACTTAAATCTATGGATAAATCAAGTGCCCTAGAGTTTGAAATTTATGGTGTGTAGAATATTTGTCCTTTTTAAGAATTCAAAGCATATAACAATGAAGTATGTTACCTTGATTCACGAATGAAGAATGAATGCTTTGAAGGAAGTAGTTTCTCTGTCAAGTTACTGTCTCGCATTGACATGATAAAATCCATTTCCTCCAAATCACATTTGACGTACGATAGCTGCAGTACAAGTTGCATCGCTTAAATAGCAGAAATAGACACCAAGACATAAGCAGTAGAGAAATATTTAAAAGGCCAAAATAGCAGATAAATAACAAAGATATTTTCAACATATTGTCGTATTATGTGGTATGAGTAACCCAAAACTTCAGGTTAGCATATCTGTATAATTGCTAAACAAAACTTAACGCCAATGGTAAATAGATTCACATTAGAACATGTATTAAGCATATGGAGGCAGCTGCTCAAATCTTGTTCTCAGTTTTTTTTTTCTGAAACAGGTTCTCAGTTATACTATCTCTTAATAATTATAATTTGACATGTCAAATATTATTAAGAACATAGATTATATAAACATGTGGTTTCCAACTAGGAAGTTCTTAAATTTTCAACAGCAACTTTACTGAAGAAATTGAACAAAATCTGTATCCAGAATGCCAACAATGTCGTCAAACTCCAAAGGTTGGTTTTGCAAGTGAATAGTTTAAACCATATTAAATTTGTAATATGGAGAAAAGAAATGTCAGACACATGAAAGACTAAAATGAAGTCAACTTCATAATATAAGATTCTAGGTTGAGGAAAGAGTGTTTTGCACTTCATTGAAAGGTTCAGCTAGAATCTAAGAACAGAATCAGACCTATGGTAATAAAACAAGTACATACCATGATGTAAAACAGTACAAGAGAAACAGCAGAGCAAATTTCAGTCCACTCAGATGTTGAACATATTTTGAATAGACCAACAAAATCAGCTATCCGCTGTAACGTACTTGAGAATACTACAGGGAGTTGATAAACATAAAGCAAGAAAATGTTGAAGCCTGCATATAACTGGAGAGCCTTCCACAACCTTGACAAGAAAGTACCAAAACATAAGCTACTAAAAGCATTAATTAATGATAAAAAAATCATTGACAAAGAAAATGAAATAGAACAATGGTCAGTGGTCTACAAAAAGTCGAGAAGCTATCACCTGAATAGCCCAAGAAAATTGCTTGTCAAAGACCAATCCACTAGCCCAACACAACTACCAATGAAAAATGGAAGAGAAATCCATGAGGGATGGCTAATTCCAACAACCAGCTGAACAGCAGGTAGAAGCAAACAGGAAGCAACTTTAAGATGGGAACCTTTCATGAAGCAAACCATGGAAATAATTCTATATCAGTTTCAATCAAGTATGTAATAAGTAAAATAAAATAAAAACTATTGTAATTTTAAGTTCAGTAACTGAAGCAAGACAAAGATTAAGGAAGAAATGTTTTAAGATAGTTTTAACTTTTCTTTCTTTTTCTTTAGTTTCAGAGACCAACAAAGCACCGACTAACTGAGAACAGCATAAGCTTAATGGCATTGGATTTCTATATAAAGTTACAAAGTTGACTGCAATGCAATTAAGCAGCACAATCATTTCAGTTGACTAACCAGCCAAATAGCAACCTACTAAGCAGACACCTTATATATTATTAATTCATTCTGCACATTGCTGGGTATTACCAATTTGTCAGGGATACAACTGAATTAGGGTAGAGGTGTAATGCATAAAATACCGAGAATTAGTGCGAGCAGAAAATGCAACATGCTTTTTTATTACCACAAGAAAACCATCGACTAAAATGACAAGAACTCTACATTGAACAAGACGCAAAATAATGTTTTAGAAGTTCTAGTAGTAAGCATTGAAGTAGGCTACAGAGATCAATAATTTCACCTCCAATCCACAAGGTCCAAAAGAGCACAAGAAAAACTTTACAATAGTCAAAAAGTAAGCTATCATTGATACACAAAAAAAGAGAGAGAGAGAATAAAACGACTTCGCTACTGCTTTAGAAGAGGGGCCATTGGGAGGAGTGTTAAACATGATTTAGTCATTAAACAAAATGAATAAAATCAGCTCTAGCTCATTTTCCACAGAATGCAATGAGCAAATCCTAAAGCATTCGTATCAGATTGCTAAACCAATCCTGTTTTGAGATGGGGATTGTACACAGAGCAACAATATCACTACGTGCAAAACAACTAGAATAATAAGGAAATACTTACAAACCTAAATGTTCAACAACTGTTAAGAAATCACCCCAACAAGAATACCGCCATGGAACAAGACCAAATCTGTTCCCATGTATATCAAGCAAGGCAACAACTAGCACTAGCAGTTGTGTGACCAAGAAATAGATCACAGTGGGAGATTTCCAAGACTGGATTCTGCAAAACCACACCCAAAGAGACAAGAAGTCAAAATCTGCGGAAACACAGAAGGGACAAAAGAATTAGAGAAACAAAATATATTCTTACATCATAAAACCAATTAGCTTCATCCACCAAGCATCTCCTACACTCGGTTTATAACCTCCAATGGCCCATATAACAAGATATGCAGATTGTGAAAGAAAAACAAGTACGGAAAAGATGATGACAGGCCATAATAACAAGTATTTCCTCCTGAAACGGAATCCTACAGGAAAGTAATCCCACATTACGTTATAAGTAATGATAACAACTTCAAATAAAGTAAATTACCAAAAAATCTGCATTGCTTACCTATTTTGGGTGCAGTGTACTGAATGAGAAGGAAAGCTATCAAATCAACAAGAGAGACCAAACTCCAATTGAGCAATGCAGCTTCAAGAAAGAAGAGAACACCGAAAACTATTAATACTTTGAGGGCAGAGCACACATGAAGTTTTCACTTTTCAAGTTACTTTAACTAAAAAAAACCTTGCACACTTGGCACCTTTTCAGGTTCCAAAGAAAGGAAAATCAGATAATAAATGATATGCAGAATAAAAATGAAGAGTGCATGATGTCATAAACTAATCTTAAACTAGGTTCAGGGGATACCCAAACAATAGATTAAGTGAACTGAAGGTTGCATATAAATGCAAAGACTAGTGTTCTCATCATGAACTTCTGAGCAGGAAACAAAATCCTTACTCTAACACCAGCTAGGATAAAATAAAGAGTGATTTAGGCTCTCCTCAACTTCCTAACATATCCCTCATGGCATTTGGACTAGGTTATTTCTCCATGTGATAGCATCCAGGAGTGAAATTTTATGCAGGAAACTAAATCATGCTGATAAACAAACGCACTAAAAAACGTAGCTCAAATAATACATAGATAAATTGGATTCCAACACAAAAATCAGCATCATAAAAGGAATTGGTATTAAAAAGGGGGGGGGGGGGGGGGAATGGAAAGAAGAAGAAATACTCGGCCTTTCATATCAATTTGTAAGGGGTGAAATTAAAGTAATGAGAAGAAGAAACAAAGCATACCCGTCAGAAGCAGCATAGGCAAGGCAAACCCAGCAAGAAAACTCCCACCCATGAGATTAGCACTTCAATTCCACCAACAACTAGATCGCTTGACATGAAATACAGAATCCGTTCATGGGTTTTCAGTTTCCATTAAAATCTGTGAAAACCCATTTCACGTCAAATCAAAAATCTCCTCCAAAGCAATGAAAAGAAGAAAATTTTGACTTGAAACCCGAAGAAAGTTCCGGTCACGTGTTTTTCCAGTAAAAGAACGGACCTGAGAATTAGCTATGGTTTCCTAATAGGTAAAACGAATAAATGATCAAAAGAAAGGGGGGAAAGAAGGGCAAACTTCACAAATAGTGTCCTAAAATGATCTTTTGAATATTAAATAGTTTAACTACTTTGTGTAATAAATACATAATGGATTTATTATTTTATAATAATTAAATAGTTTAACATTTACAAAGTTATTTTATCAAAAAAACATGGGTAAACTACTGCAGAAGTCACTTATGTTTATACTAAGTACAAAGTTAGTCACTAAATTTAAAAAATAACTAGTAAGGTCCCAAATGTTTTCGGGGTGTAAAGAGTTGGTCACTCTGCCGTTTAGACCCGTTAACTTTTAACGGGTAGCTGACATGGATGTTCTACTTTATCCTCAAGTATCCATACAACAGTCCACCTCTATGAAAACCTCGTGCATGTGCAACGGAATCAACGCCGGCGGGTCGCACCGACCGTGCACGTACGACTGATAGCTAGGAACATCGAGTTATCCACCATGGCCGGCTCGAGAACTACCGCATACGCCATCACCGCCGTCGGTAATGAGGAACCCAGAAAAATCATAAAAGCTAATACTAGCTCTCAAGCAGTGTAAAATTACAACCCTAGAACAGAAACCCAGAAAGCTGGAATATTGAAACAATATTATACATATATTCTAACATGAAAATACAAACCTCAAAATCAGAAGAACAGGGGTTTCCAATGATCACTGCAGTGGATTTGTCATCCTTCCGATTTAACATCTCAAAATTCTCTTTCTTAGAACATAAAATCCATGTCAACACCTCTGTAAAACCATTCATGGATATCTAAAAAGAACCTCAATTAGGGAATCAAAAAATTACAATAAAAAGTCTACAGATAAGGAAAACTACTTTAGTGTATTCAGGCTCCTCAGATCTAATAAGATCACTGAGCTGGTTCAAAGAAATGGGGCTTCAAAGATGAAAGCTTTCTCTTTAGAATATTATTATATCCATAAGCAATTGCAACATCCTGAAAAAGAATAAAGAGACTCATCAACAGAAACACAAAGGAGGAGCTCAACGTCTACCTAAAAAATGTCCATGAAATACTATTCCTTCGATCATTACCTCCATAACATCACATGGGTGAAGAATGTCACTTCTGGTTGGAGGTACAGACACATTGATATTAGAGGCACCTGATCCAGCCTTTTCGGCATTCAATTGCATTCGTTTTAATAAATTAGTGACCTGTTTAGCGACAACAATGGAAGAACATATTAGGAATAGCTACAACATGATGGTTAGGAGATCATATCAACTGAATAAAGTCAGCAATAGAATGCCACCAACGATGCCATCAAACAAAGCACAAATACATGACACTATGACCATGACCATATCAGGGTACTCAATGCTCTTCCTCACCTTAAGATAAATGAGCAGTTCGGTGAAAAAAACTCAGACAAATATACCAATTTACAACATATAGAAATATCAAAACAGGCCAACATGAGTGGAACTCCATTAAACAATTATTTCCACTATATGAAATTATAGATAACAAAGAAATGATGCAAAAAGAAAATGGAAACATTACCTCATCTACTTCCAGAGGTACTCCAATGGAACCAGTAATATATGAAAGTGGAACTTCCATAGTATATTCTGATAAATCTTGATAAACACTTGAGTTTCCATCAACTGATATCACTTCAACTAGTTCCACCTCAAATTTCCTTTTACAGTAGATAGAAAAAGTGGTCACCTGTAGACGGAAAGAAATGTTCATTCCTAACTACCACCACTTATAAAGGAGAGGACAGAAGCTAACAGCACTCAATTCCTTACCATTGTATTTAAAACAATTTTAGCCTTTGTTAGATCAGTTGCTGTGCACTCAATGAAGACATTCTTTGTCTTCAAAGTGATTGCTGAGTGTGCACCATTAATAATTGGTGGTAAAGATAAAACAATTTTGTATAAAGACAAGAAAAACAGAAAGGTCATCCAGCTATACCTCAGTATTTTTAAACCTAACAAGACTTACAGTACAAATACGCACTTGAAAAGGAGTAAATGTTGGCAGAAGGTTAAGCAGCTTTAAGTCAACGTGAAATTGATTACTAAATACGAAAGCTAAAACTAATAATCAGATGCACATGACCAAGAACACCCATACATGTTGCTGTCATAAATAACAGGGAACACCTGACGGCAGTGATGGCGTACGCGGTGGTTCCCGAGCCGGCCATGGTGGATAATCTCGACGTCCCTAGCTACCAGTCGTACGTGCACGGTCGGTGCGACCACCGGCGTTGATTCCGTTGCACATGCACGAGGTTTCCATGGAGGTGGACTGTTGTATGGATACTTGAGGATGAAGTAGAACAGCCATGTCAGCTAACCGTTAAAAGTTAACGGGTCTAAACGGTAGAGTGACCAACTCTTTACACCCCGAAAACATTTGGGACCTTACTGGTTATTTTTTAAATTTGATGACTAACTTTGTACTTAGTATAAACATAAGTGACTTCTGCAGTAGTTTACCTAAAAAAACATTTACAAATATCAATTATATAATCATATGATATGAATAATCTCTAGATTATGTAATTAAAGTTATTAATTGACAATTTCTCATTTTCTAGGTTATGAGTTTATGATTCGGTAGAAATAAAATTCTTCTTCCCCTCCTACAAAAATTGTTCAAATCTTTTTTTTATAATTGTATGACTATTAATATATTAATTAAGTAGACATGTAAATCGATATGTCGTTGGATCGTTAAGAACATAAAACGACTCAATATTCATTTTGTAATAAAATTTAAAGTTATAACATTTATTTTGTAATTTTTAAAAGTTTAATGTTAGAAAATATTTTGAAATAATTTATGACTATGTGTGAATATATGTATATGATTTAGATTATGAATAAAAAAATTTACTACAAATCACTAAATTATTAGTAAGATATAAATATGTCATTTAATTTTAAAAAATTAGGAAAGAGTTAACTAATAGAAGATTACAAATTTGTCACTCGGTCATTAAATACTAGACAATTTTTTGATGTGGAATATTTATTTATTAAAGATATTAGATTTCATAGAGTTACAATCAAGTCACTGAATCAATTAATTATAATAATCACATCATGTGCCACTACGTTGGTTGTCTCCGACCATATACAACGGTCGATGTCCCCAAAATTTTAGCACAATATTCACCTTATTCTTTCATTCAATTGAACTAGATTTCTGTGAATCTCTCTCAAAAGTCATGAAACAATTTAAAATTTTCTGATTTCTTGAACCTCGATCTACACGGTCCATCATTAGATGGCCTTCGTCTCTGGATATGTTCTTTCTCTCACCAATAATAGCCTCTCTACCATTCGTACCGTCAAACTCGAATAGAGCCTCCAATCTTTGAGAAGTACAAAATTTAAAATGATTTGTTCTTATTAGTGGAGTGATATGTCTGTAACTTTTTTTTTTAAATTAAGTGACATGTTTATAATCTTACTAATAATTGAATGAACTTCATATAATTTACCCTATAAAAATGACGTCTTTATCAAAATTTAGAAGTGAAAATTGACTTTCTTATGAGCTGGAACTCTACTACCCGCGCAATGTTGCTTAGGGAAATATCTTTTTAGTATATTTATTAATGAGGTAGGTGATCAAAAGGTTAATTTGTTTGATAACTAAATTAAATTATTTAAAATTGAATTGATCGAATTTTTTAATTTTAACCATTAATCTAATAAAATATTTAAAAGTTCTTTAATCGAACTGAGTTTAATTTTGACTAATTTGGTTGATTTTCGAAGTATCCAAAACTTGTTAGTTAGGTTTTTTTTTCTTTTGTTAGTTAACTTTGGGTAATTTTTGTTAACTTGGGTTAAAAATTAGGTGAGTTTTAAAGTTTTAATGTACTAGACCTAAAAATATATATTTAGCTTTAATATTCGGATAATTTGTATAATTAAGTTTTTTAACATTTCTCCTACATAATAACTTAGATGGCCAACCGTCTAATCGAATTAATTCTGCTCAGTCAACTAATTCAATTTTAACTAAATAGTGAACCCTGTATTAATGTATCATTTTTTCTTCAATTTTTGCTTGAGATAGAAGGCAAACTTCGAATGTTGAATCTCAATCAAGGGTATTTGATGCAATACATTTCTGGGTTTTCTTTTGGCTTATATATCATATTAGTACTTAAAGTATACCAATCTTTTCATTTTACTACTTAAAATATTTTTTGGTCAAAATAAGTACCTAAAGTATACTTTTTGGTTAAACTAGTACCTAAAGTATAATTTTTAGTCAAAATAGGTACCTAAAGTATTTTTTGTCAAAGTAAGTATCTAAAGTATATTATTTTGGTCAAAATAGGTATCTAAAATATTTTTAGGTCAAAATAGGTACTTAAAGTGTACATATTTTTTATATAGGTTCTTAAAAATTTCCATGTGACATTAATTAAAAGGATTATTATCCTATACACTGGCGGTGGAAACTTTGTGTTTCCACAAGCGCCTCAATTATAGAGTTTAAGGTTTAGAGTTTAGGGGTTTCGGTGCATGAGTTTAGAATTTAGGGTTCATTGTTAGCATTTAGGGTTTATTTTTAGGGTAATATGGGTAGGGATTTAGGTTTTAACCCATAACCCTAAAATTTAACCCTAAACCTAGAATTCTATCTACAACCCTTAAATTCAAAACTACTACACTTAAACCCCTAAACCCTAAACCCTAAATAGAATCCATAACCCCTAAAACTAAAACACTTGTGTAAAAAAGTTTCCACAAGCTCTTGTGTATAGAATAATTACCCTAATTAAAAAATACATTATGTGCCTATTTTAACGAAAAAAAATATACTTTAGGTACTTATTTTGACAAAAAAACTTCAAGTACTTACTCTGACGAAAAAATACTTTAGGTATCTATTTTGACCAAAAAGTATACTTTAAGTACCTAATTTAACCAAAAAGTATACTTTAGGTACTTATTTTGACCAAAAAATACTTTAGGTACCAAAGTGAAAAAATTGGTATACTTTAGGTACTAATATGATATATAAGCCTTTTCCTTTTATCATTTCTTTTGCTTCAAATATTTGTTCCAAGATCAAGCACACCCATCCATAGACACTCTTGTGACGAAGCTTTTTGATGTTCTCAAGGGTATAGCTTCAGTCCTCTTGCATCAACATTTTCACCATAGTTACTAGATGTTCTTTATATTTTCACCATGGCTGCTCTGCATCATTCGATTTAGACATGCCCGAAAAATGTGGTGTTTCATGTCCCATGGCCAAATCTACAAGCCCATGTGTTTGTAAGCATCAACGCAACCTTCATTTACCTCCAATTTAGAGACTACCACTTTGTTGAGTAAAGGAAATACATAGAATTTATCAATTTAGAAATTTAGGGTTTATTTGGGAAAATGTTGGCCTCAATTCTTATTCGATTAGGCTTGAGTTTATGACTCTCATTGTTTTATATAGCCCAATGCTGAGAGATAACTAATTGGTACAACTAAACCAAATTAGTTACTTCAAGCGGGCCCAACTGATTAACAACCAAAACAGACTAACCACTCTCTTTAGGTAGGTTACAACCAACCTAATCTTGAACTCCTTCTAACATTTTTCCATCTCCTCCGTTTAAAAACCACAACATTCACCCTGCTCTGCACGTTTAAAAACCACACCATTCACTCTGCTCTGCACACATGAATCACAGCTTAACTCTTCCATTCTTGCACTCCTATCTTTAGCCGAAAGAGTTGGAAGAATGATTTGATGAGTGGTTTGGTTAATATCAGCGGCTTGATGTTCAGATGGAACATAATTAACATAAAGTTTCTCATCTGCAATTTTTCCCTTACAAAATGGACATCCAACTCTACATGTTTGGACCAAGCATGTAGCACAGGATTAGCCGACGGTGCTATGGCAATGGTGTTATCATTCCACACAATTGGCACTGAAGTACCAGAAACTCCCAGATCAGTTAGCACAGCAACAACCCAAGTTAGCTCCGAAACAGCCTCAGCAATACTCCTATATTCTGCTTCAGTGGTAGAACGCGAAACTGCATTCTGTTTTCTTGAGCACCATGCAACTAGACAATCGTTAACATAGACACAATAACCTGTAGTGGAACGTCGATCGTCCAAACTACTAGCCCAATCTGCATCCGCAAAGGCTGTTACCTCTATCTTCTTAGGAGGAGAAGCAGCAAATCTTAAACCAAAATCAACAGTGCCCACAAGATATCTAAGAATTTGTTTAACAGCAGAAAGATGTCCCTCACATGGTTTATGCATATATTGTGCTACTTTATTAACACTAAAAGCAATGTTTGGTTGAGTGTGGTAGAGATATAGAAGCGCACCTACAATGCTTTTGTACTCATATAGATCTAACAAGGGGCTGCCATCATTTTGAGCAAGCTTAACCGAGGTTAACATAGGAGTGGGTGATGCCTTTGCTTGATCCATTTTAGTCCGATGCAGAAGGTCAAGTATAAAATTCCGTTGGCTCAGAACAATAGAATCTTTGTCACGATGAATTTCGAGTCTAAGAAAAAACTGAAGCTCCCCCAGATCCTTTAAAGCAAATTTGGTACTTAAGCTGATAATCACTTTCTCTACTTCAGCTTCAAACTGACCACTGACAATAATGTGGTCCACATACACTAACAAGTATGTGACGACTCCTTCTTTGTCATAGATAAACAGAGATGCGTCAGCTTTAGACTCACGAAACCCAAGCTCTACCAGAAACGTATGCAGTTTGGTGTACCAGTTTTCGTGGGGCTTGTTTCAGGCCATATAGAGCCTTTTTAAGACAACAAACCAACGGCGAACCATCTTCAGATGTATGAACAAACCCTGAAGGTTGTTGCATGAACACCTCTTTCTCAAGCTCGCCATTCAGAAACGCGTTGTTAACGTCAATTTGCCGAAGCTTCCAGTTGTTCGAAACTGCCAAGGATAATATAATGTTCAGGGTTGTAAAGCGAACTACAAGACTGAAGGCGTCCTTGAAGTCTTGACCTGGCACTTGAGAAAGCCTTTTTGCAACGAGACGTGCTTTATAGCGAGCAACAGTACCATCAACATTTTGTTTCACTCGAAAGAGCTATTTACATCCCATTGTTTTACGTCCATCATGTAACTTAACTAGTTTCCAGGTATCGTTTTGCACTAAGGCTTCATATTCTGCAAGGACAGCTGATTTTCATGCTGGTGATGCGAGAGCATGCTCAATAGACTTAGGAACATCAGCAGTGTTACTCATAGACACAGAAAAAATCTTGGGTTTGAATATTCCCTTCTTACTCCTAGTGACCATGCTGTGAGTATTGACAGAAACACCAGGCCCAACACAACCGTCAATTTCAGTCAATTCTTCTGAGGAATTAGGTGCAACAACAATTGAATCCTCCACAGGATGAGCATTAGTAGGACTCACACTGGAAGACCTAATAGAATCATCATGTTGTTCAACCACTGGAGCTGCATTACTAGGAGAATCTGCCAAGGGAATGGAACCATCAGTCAAAGGACTTGACTGAGGAGATAAAGGTGAAGTAGAAACAGCTGAATTAGGCATCTCTGGAGTAGAAATGACTTGAGTAGGACCATATTGTGGGACTAGAGGTGGAACTGAACTCAACTGTGTGATCCGAGAGCCATTGTTCTTATATGGTACTTGCAACATAGGAGACTCAAACACAGGAGGGTTACTACTCACTCTAGACACAGTTTGTTCTGTAAAGGGAAACACAAACTCGTTAAAGCACACATGTCTGGATATAAGAACTTTACCCTGCGAGGTAAGACATTGATAACCCCTATGTTGAGGGCTATATCCCAAAAATGTGCATGACTCGGATCGAAACTTCAATTTGCGCGTCTGAAATGGTCTAGTATAGGGGAAACACTGGCAGCCAAACACACACAGTAGGTTATAATCAGGTTTGCATCCAAGAAGTTTTTCATGAGGCGAAAGACCACCAAGGACATTGGTAGGTAATCTGTTGATAAGATAAACTGTTGTTGTAACAGCAAAGGACCAAAACTTCAATGGTAGAGCAGCCTGCGCAAGTAGTGTAAGAGCAAGTTCGACAATGTGCCGATGCTTGCGTTCGACAACTCCGTTCTGCTCGAAAGTGTGAGGGCACGAGATGTGATGTTGGACACCATTGGCTACGAGAATTTGAGACAAACTTCGAAATTCACCTCCCCAATCACTTTGAAATTCTTGAATTGTTGCCCCAAACCTGGTCTGAACAAACTTAGAGAACAACTCATATGCATGAACAACTTGCGATTTAGTTTTAAGTAGATAAAGCCACATGTGTCTAGAAAAGGCATCAACAAACGATATATAATAAGAGTAACCAGTTGATGAAACATGTGCATGCTCCCATAAGTCAGAGAAAACCAATTGAAATGGTTTGCTATACACATTATTAGAGTCTTCAAAAGGTAGTTTATGGCTTTTACCCAATTGACAGGCTGAGCACAAGGTATTTTTAATATCTTTCAAAGAAGTAGAAACATTGCATTCATTCAAAACAGTAGACAAGGTAGACAATGCATGATGTCCTAGTCTACGATGCCACAACTCAGCAGTAGAACATGAAACATGAGACAAACAGGTCTCAACATTATTAGCAGAATTCAAAAACTTATCAAAAACATATAAACCTCCATGCTCAGTGCCTCGAATAAGCTCTTCCCTAGTAACTTCATCACGAACAACGCAGTGGTTAGCATGAAACTGAAAGAACACCTTGTTGTCTCTAGCAAACTTAGACACGGAAACAAGATTTTTAGTGATTTGAGGCACAATTAACAAATCTCGAAGAAACAACCGAGAATTACCAGACAATGAGGAACTACCAAATTTAGAAATTACAAGACCCTTACCATTGCCAGCAAGAAGCTTACTTGCGCCGGAGTAGTCAGCACTGTGATGAGCAACAGAGGCATCAGGGGAGACGTGATGTGTAGCGCCAGTATCCACGAACCATTGATCAGATCCACCCGAAGAAGATGAGCTCCCCATAGTACAGTAACTACAACCACAAGGAGATGATGCTAATCCTGTAGAATGACAGACATGAACAGGCCCACTAGTATCCATAACACAAGAATTAACAGAGGGTAAACCTTCAACATTTGGAGCACGCTGTGTAACACCCGGGTTTAGAGGATAGGTGAAAATAATATTTTAATATTATTTTGGGCTCGGTTTTATAATTAAAATGATCCTTTAAAATTTCGGGTTTCAAAATAAACGATTTGAATGGGACCAAAATGATTTAGACTCAAAATTGAAGAGCTACTTTAAAAACAAGGATAGCCATTCATTAATGGCCTTTGGGTAATTTACCCATCATCAAATTTAAACCCCCTTTTCCTAACATCTTTCCACTATTCATCCTCTTCTTCATTTCCCCCCAACGTGAAAGAGAGCTCTTCTCCCCTTGTTACTATTTCATTCAAAAAGCTTCTCCATTTCAACTCCAAATTGAAAGGTAATGGTATTTTTGAATTCCCCTCATCTCCCTCTTCTTAAAAGTACATTTTATTTTCATTTCCATGGAGGTTTTAGAAAATGGCATTTTGGAAAGTTGGATTAAAAATGAAAGCTTTATGATGTTAAGTTAAATGTTTTGATTTAGTATGCTTAGTTATGATGTATAGAGGTCAAATGGTATAACATATGTGAATTTCAAATGGTTTTGAACAATTTTCGGAATTGGGTTTCAAAGGGGTTTTTGGAGGGTTTTAAAGTGGTTTTTGGGGTTGCTTAATGTTGGATTTTGAGGGCTGGTGCTAGTATGATATATGAGGGTTACTTTGGGTGTATTTGATGGTTGTTTGGATGCTTGAAATGGAAGATTTCAGTGGGTTTTGTGGGCTGCTCGAAAATTCTGTTTTTGGACTTGTTTTGGGTGTTGAATGCTTGAAAATGTTGTTCCGGGTTAGTTCCGATGATGAGCTTTTGATTGTGGATGTTTTGTTTGTGTTTGGGATTGATTAGAATCGAGTTTGGGCGTCGGTGAAGCATCGAAAGTGAATCCAGGAAGTTGAAGGTGGTTGCTTGCTTGGTCTTTGAGCTTGGGAGCTTAGGTGAGTGGTTAATTGTTTTATATGGATTTAAAATGGTTGGTTCGAGTGTATAGACTAGGTTGGGATTGGTAGACCCACCTAGAGTTAGGATTAGGGTGGTAGCCTAATCCTAAGCTTGATCTAGAGCCTTTGGATGAACTCATTTATGTGGTTGCGTATGTCTCGTATGAAATGTGATATGTGTGCTTATGTATATTGTATTATACATGTGAGATGAGATATGACTTGTGATGCTTGAGACATACATGATGATGGTTCTTGGTGAGTGCGTGCTAGGCACGGAAATGATGGGAATGAGTAATGTGAAATGAGTAAATGTTGGCACTAGTATACTTGAATACAAATGATCGATCATTAGGATGTTAGTGTGTACACATGAGTCAAAAGTCGCGCGTGGCCTTGGTGGTGCTGAGTCACCAAGGAGGAGTACGGGTTCGCCCGGAAATTGTATTTATATATAGTCGGTGATGAGTGGAATCCCATCGACGGGGCGTGAGGATGAGTGGAATCCCCTCCGCGAGACCGGTGATGAGTGTAATCCCACCGTGAGGTAATGTGGTTGTTGGATGTGAGTTCCAACGAGTTTATCCGCGTATTCGGGTCATAGCTAGGTGCCAATGTTGGTTGATAAATGTATCAATGTGTTGAGATTAATGATCCTTATTTGGATGTTTAATGTGACTACTTGTGTTGAGGATTTAGAGCTTGTTAATCATGACATTTACTCGTATATTGCTCATGCATCTTATCTTGTGACTCTTGTGGATCCTTGGTATATTTGTGTAATGCCTTGGCTAGATCGTGCTCGGACCCTGCAATGTTGAGGTTTGTTTTTAAGAGCTCACCCTCACTAAGCATCATTGCTTACGCTCTCTTTGTTCAACATTGCAGATCCTTAGTTCGTGGGTTGCTTGAGCAAGTGGAGAGCCTCCAAGTGTGGTTGTTGGCTTGAGTACATCAAGTATGACTTTTAAATGTTGAACATGTAATAGTTTAAGCAATGGGACATGTGTTGATTTTGTTGGATGATTGTGGACTGTTTAGGAGCTTGCTTAGACTCTATGTTATGTTGCTTTTGTATGGCTTGTGATGCCATGTTTGAGTTGTAATCCATGCCTAAATTGCTTATCTTGAATGTTGGTTATGTGCCTTTGAGTTTGCCCTTATGTTGAATGTTGAAGTATGTGTTTTTGGATGTTTAAGTGTCATCTTTGATTCAATTGCATGTTCCCTTGATGTATGTTCATGCTGGGTGTCTGTATGGCTAAGCAATGACCTTTAAATGTTGTATGAATGCTTGTTTGGGTCTAGGAAAGTCCTAAATTTGCATCTAGGTCCGAGTCTTGTTTAGGGATGGGCACGGAACCCGGACCCGACGGGTTCCGACCCGACCCGGCCCGATCGGGTCGGGTATTTTTATGAAAAAATCGGGTTCGGGTCGGGTCGGGTCGGGTTTTTGTGTATGGTGAGGTCGGGTCGGGTCGGGTTCGGGTTTTAGGGTGAAAAAATCCGATCCGACCCGACCCGGGACTAATAGTGTAATTTTCCCCTAAATTTTTAGGGATATTTGTAATAATACCCCTTTTATATATATATTTTTTATAATTAGGTCCTTAAAATTGATTTTTTTATTTACAATTTAGTCCTTAAATTTATTATTTTTTTACAATTAAGTCTCTTAAAATTATTTTTTTACAATTTAGTCCCTAAAATTAATTTTTTTATATAGGTCGGGTCGGGTCGGAGTCGGGTTTAAGGTATTTATTTTCGGGTCAGGTCGGGTCGGGTTTTTTAAAAGATATGGTCGGGTCGGGTTCGGGTTTAGGGTTAATATTTTCGGGTCGGGTTCGGGTGGGCCAAAAACCCGGCCCGACCCAACCCGTGCCCATCCCTAGTCTTGTTCATCTTAGCTGAGTTGGAAGTTTTTGCTGTACAGGGGTATCGATACGGTTGGTATGGTATCGATACCACCTTCTTGTTCAGGCCTCGTGTATCGATACACTTGAGAGGTGTATCGATACTATTTTGGTCACTGGAGCTATTGTCCAGTTCGGTATCGATACCGGCCTCTGGTGTATCGATATCGTCATCTTAGCGTTGACCGTGGGAAGTCAACCGTTGGGGAGGGTATCGATACACTCCATGGGTGTATCGATACGGTCTCTACGGGTTGACTTTGACCAGTTGACCTGGTCAAGGGGGTATCGATACACCCCTTAAGGGTATCGATACCGCCTGTAGTATAAGTATAAAAATTGGGCTGTAACATGTTAGTTTGAGTTCGTTTGTTTGTTTCGTGAATGTTGTTCCGCTGTATGATCACATAGGATTAAATACTCATCTAGACAAGATTTAAAAAAAAATATAGGGTTGCTAACCGAGGGGGAAATTCCTCGGGGGGTTTTCACTCGGTTTTCCCCGTGTGGCCCATTCGGACCGGTCATTCGGCCAGACCGGGACGAGGGGGTTACACGCTGAGCATAAGCAGTGACACCAAGAAAGGACTTCTCGAAGCACCTGTAGCATCGATCAACAAGATGGCCTAATTTTCCACACAACTGACACTGATAGTGGCTACGCCCACGGCCACGAGCAAAGTTACCCGTCTGTTGACGATAGGGTCTGCGATTAGTGTCTCCATCAACTTCAGATGTTTGTCCTTGATATCACCAGTGAGCTACACAATATGCGCACTCATCATAGGATAGTGAGCCTGATCAAAGATGAGTTGTTGCGCTTCGGCATCATTCAAGGTAGCTGTGACAGCATCCAAAGTGAAACGTTCACGACTTGCGGTAATGACTGCCACAAAAGGCCAATACTCAGGTGGGAGACCATTGAAAATCGACGCAATATGTTTAGTAGTGGACACCGGATTACCAACCGAGGCAAGAGCATCGCAGATCTCCTTCACCTTCGAAATGTACGCACGCATACTGAGTTCACCTTTGCGTACTGAGCGAAGCTTGAAGTGTAGACTCATTACAGTGGTTGTAGATCGAGAACTGAAATACTCCACAACTATCTTCCTTCCAGACTTCAGCCGACGTCTCAGCACCGACGAAGTTACAGAGAAGATGAGGACTCGTAGTAGAAAGCAGCCAAGACGCCAAGGCACTGTCCTGGGCAAGAAACTCCTCATAATCATCATTGTCGACCATCGTACCATCAGAGGACCGAGTCTTGGCCGGCGGAGCAGAGATCGTGCCATTGAGAAGCTTCTCCAAATGATGACTCTTCACCGTAAGAAGAATATGTTGCTTCCAAGTTAGGAAGATTGATTCATCAAGCATGACGTTTACTTTCTTATTAGTAAACATTCGGCCGACAAAGGACGACGAAGCGGAACCAGATGAAGCATCATCACCAAGAATGCTTGCAGCAGGTGCCATGGCAGAGAAAACAAGAGCAGGTCCAGGAAGAGAACAAGAGAGAAAAGAAACGAGAAACGAAGAAGAGGAAAGGCACCACGGCGGAGAAAAAAACAGAGAATTAAAGCCTGACGACGGCGTCTAATACCATGTTGAGTGAAGGAAATACAAAGAATTTCTCAATTTAGAAATTTAGGGTTTATTTGGGGAAATGTTGGCCTCAATTCATATTCAATTAGGCCTGAGTCTATGACTCTCATTGTTTATATAGCCCAATGCTGAGAGATAACTAATTGGTACAACTAAACCAAATTAGTTACTTCAAGCGGACCCAGCTGATTAACAACCAAAACAGACTAACCACTCTCTTTAGGTAAGTTACAACCAACCTAATCTCGAACTCCTTCTAACACACTTCGACTCCAACCGTGTTCGTAGCAAGATATCGAAATCCATTCGCCGAGCACCGGACCGCCCAACCTTGTTGTTCTAGTGAGACAAGGATTTGTCTAGTACTTTCATGTTATTTCAATCTCTAGCAAATATTAATTAGCAGAAATGTGGAAATAGATGCATTGCATGCTTACAAAGTTCATAATGAACTCTTATTTTAATCATTTAGAAAGTACAAATATTGAGAAAATCAAGAACATTTCAATTCATTGTTTGGGAACAATAGAGTAAATGCCAACCTTATGAACTAAGATTCTTCGTGCTGCATAAAACTGAGGTTTTCCGACATCTTTCTCTTTGTTTTCGCAATATAATTTTCGGAAACTTCATTAATATTCAAGCCTAAACCAGTAAGCACTGGTTCTGCAGTGGGAAATTCATTGCCTGCCTTGTTCTTTTTCTTCTCATTCTGACCTGCTCTGTTAGTTATGGGGATTATGATCTTCTTAGTGCCTTGGGTACCATTTTGCAATGGGATCTCCTTATTACCCGAGGGGTCGGCGAATGAACCGAGCTTGTCGACCGGAGGCGAATACTCCAGCTCTTCCGTTTGCTTGAAGTGAATCTTAACCACAGGGTCCGAATCATCATCCATCGGCTTCAAGTCCACCCTTTCCCCTCCATTTCCTCTACCAATGAGGCTGTTCATGATGAAGTTGAAGAGCCTATGGCAAATGCCATATTGCTGAATGTCCTTTCCTTTCTTCTGCATGTACTTGATGAAAGACTAGGCCAAGGAACAATGCCGGCAGGACAAATGGTGAAAATGGCTAATTAAACATGTTTTGCACTGCTTGAATGATTCTAAACTTGGGGTTTGTGGGGTTCAAAAAGAATGTGATTTACATGTTGGGGGGCAATTTTTCAAAGTTGCTGCCTTTCCTGGACGGGGGAATCTGTAGGTTGCTTTGAAGTTAATTTGATTCCAAAACAGCAACAAGAATCAGTGAGGGGAATTGGTGATTGGTGATTGGAACAGACATGAAATTAAGATATCATGTAAGAACAAAAATCCTCGGTCGCTTTTAGGTGTCTTTTTATGCACCAACACTATAAAATTAAATTTTAAATTATAAAAATATACCCTACACATAAAACTTGATCATAAACTCTAATTTTAAACTTTAATATTAAACTATAAATTTATTTTTTAATAATAAAATATAAATAAAGACACCGAAAAGTAAGAGACAAAGAATTTATATGAATAAATAAATTGAGGGGTTTTTTTAAGTCAAGATGCTTGGTGAAAAATAGGGTGATGATGATGTTCTTTCTACACCTGATGTAAACACAGCTATAGAATAAAGCTGATTCAGACTTCAAATTAAGAATCTTCCCCTGATCTCGACTTTGAAAATGCATTAGCTTCTTTTCATGTGTTTATCATTTTTTGGTAAAAGTTTTATTATTTTTGCTGTTAGTATAAACTTTTTCAATAATCCAACTATCATTATACAGGAAGAGAAAAAGAATAAATTCCCAAATAAAAGACAACATAATGAGAAACCCAATGGGTGTCTGTCTGTTTCACATAAAAGAGAACATTCTTACGTGCTAATTGCATAAGAAGTCCTCATAGAGTCATGGTGTATGGCTAAGGTTTTAAATTAGTTTCAAACTTAAAAAGACGTCTAATTGGATGCCGAACTACAGTAAAACTTCTATAAATTAATACCCTTGAAACCATGAAATTAATATATCGATAAATTAATAATTTATTAATTAAAAGAAAATTTCTCAATTCAGCAAATATGTATAACTTTGATAAAGATATTGTGTGCAAATAAATTGTAAATTGTACATAATATTCAAATTAATTAAAAATAAGTAGATTCATGTATATGTTATTAAATTGTAACACCCGAGTTCGGGGGCCGGGAGAAAATAATATTAGAATATTGTTTTCGGGTCTCGGTTTATGATTAAATAATATTATATATTATTTAGACCTTGTGTCTTCCTTTATTTTCAAAATAAACATTTTTATGTTTGGACTAATTTGAAACGAAACTAAAATTTCTTGGATTTGAAAGTAAGGGGGAGTTGCCATCTCATTAATGGCAAAGTTGTAATAATGAGGATTTTTGAAATAGCCCAAAAGATTAAAACAAAAATAAAACCCCCTTTCACCATCTTCTTCCCCTTTCCTTCTTTTAAAATGTGAAACCCTCTCTTTTTCCCCATTTTGATTTTCCATCAAATCTTGCCTTCATTTTTGGAGCTCTTGCAAAGGTAACAACAAATTCTTTATGTCCTCAACTTTCCCTTTCTTCCCATGTCTTTAGTTTTCATTGAAATTCATGATTTAAAGTTTTGTGTTTTTGGGGTTTTGAAGAGAAAGATGTAAACTTTACCATCTATTGCTTGAGCTTTTGATTCCTTGTTAATATATAAGTTAATATTAACCCAAGAGGTCCAATATATGTAATTTTTAAAGTGTTTTCTAAGGATTTCCGAAATTGGGTTTTGGTGGGGTTTTAGGAAGGTTTTTAGTTGAGTTTTGGGTATGGTTTGTGTCGGAAATTGAGGGTGGATGTTAGGGTAATGGTTGGGGGCTGTTTTGGGAGCATTTGGATGTGTTAAAAAGGTTGAAATCATGAGTTTTGGTTGGGGTTTGAGGGCTGCTCGGGTCTAGTGTTTTGGGGTTGTACATGGCTTGAATTAATGTGCTTGTTGCTTGAATTGTATTCCGGGTTGGTCTTTTGATGTTGGGCTGATTTGAGGATTATTTGATTTGTGTTTGAGGTTGTTTAGAAGCGGGAATTTGTGTTGGAGAAGCTTCGGGAAGAAATCCGGAAACTTGAAGGTGATGCTTGCTTGGTAGTTGAGCTTGGAAGCTTAGGTGAGTGGTTAAATATTTTTAAATGGTTTCAAGTGTTGGTTCAAGCATGTGAACTAGGTTGGGATTGGTAGACCCACCTAGAGTTGGGATTAGGGTGGTAGCCTAATCCCAAACTTTAGTTAGAGACCTTGGTTAATCCTTAAAGTGTTGAATTATGCCTCATGTTTAATCATGCTTATGGTGGTTATGCTTATGTTGTTATACAAGTATGTGGTGGCATGACTTAATGCATTGTTACATGCATGTTGATGATAAATGTGATAGAGATATACATATGTATGAAATATGATGTGATAATTGTATTGTTGAGATGCATGTAGTGTTGACATGTGTAATGATGTTATGAGGCGATTGTATGATCCGAGGATCATGGTGAGTACATGCTAGGCATGGAAATGTGGTTTGTGCATGACGGTAAGTCATGGTGAGTACGTGCTAAGCACGAAAGTGTTATGAATTAATATTGTGAAAGAGTAATGAAATGTGTAGTATTGGCACTAGTATGCTTGGGTACAAATGATCGATCATTAGGATGTTAGTGTGTACACATGAGCCTAAATTCGCGCGTGGCCTTGGTGGCGTTGAGTCACCAAGGAGGAGTACGAGTACGCCCGGAAATTGTATTTATATTAGTCGATGATGAGTGGAATCCCATCGACGGGGCGTGAGGATGAGTGGAATCCCCTCCGCGTGAAATGAGGCGTGAGGATGAGTGGAATCCCCTCCGCGTGAACGGTGATGAGTGTAATCCCACCGTCAGGTAACGGTTGTGTTGTTGGATGTGAGTTCCAACGGTTATCCGCGTATTCGAGTCATAGCTAGGTGCCAATACGGATTGTGGTTTATGTTGCCAATATGTGATTAAGCGTGAGCCGATGTGATTTGGGATGTGTTGCTAACATGGTTTAATACATGTGAACTCATATGTTGTGTATTTAAACATGTTGAGCATGATATGATATTGAATATATGTACATGCATCATTTATAATTATGGCTCGTGTGGATCGGAGGTAAGACCATGCATTTTATCTTGGTTGTAGCTCGTGCTTGGACCCTGCATTGTCGAAGGTTTGTTTTATGAGCTTACCCTCACTAAGCTTTTATGCTTACGCTCTCTTTTGTTCGACAATGCAGATCAATAGCTTGTGGGTAGCAAGGGCAAAGAAAGGCCTCCAAGTGTTGCTTTGGTGAGCTCAATGTATGAATTTTAAGTGATATAATGTAATAGTTAAGCGATGGGATAGGTATTGTTGTTTGAGTCTGAGTGTATGTTGATGTTTTGATTTGGCCTTGGTTTGTAAAACATGTTATGCTTTGATGTATGCTTGTGTGTGGTGGCATGTCTATAGACGTTTAGGTTGCCTTGTTATAGTGCAAACCTCTTTATGCTTATCATGTGCCTTTTAAGGCCTTTGAGCACCATGTATGACCTTAAATATTGAAATGCCTTTTGTTGGAATGCTATGCTTGAAAGCTTATGTTGCTTTTGTATGGCTTGTGATGCCATGTTTGAGTTGTAATCCATGCCTAAATTGCTTATCTTGAATGTTGGTTATGTGCCTTTGAGTTTGCCCTTATGTGCAATGTTGAAGTATGTGTTTTTGGATGTTTAAGTGTCATCTTTGATTCAATTGCATGTTCCCTTGATGTATGTTCATGTTGGGTGTCTGTATGGCTAAGCAATGACCTTTAAATGTTGTATGAATGCTTGTTTGGGTCTAGGAAAGTCCTAAATTGCATCTAGGTCCGAGTCTTGTTCATCTTAGCTGAGTTTGGAAGTTTTTGCTGTGCAGGGGTATCGATACGGTTGGTATGGTATCGATACCACCTTCTTGATCAGGCCTCGTGTATCGATACACTTGAGAGGTGTATCGATACTATTTTGGTCACTGGAGCTACTGTCCAGTTCGGTATCGATACCGGCCTCAGGTGTATCGATACCGTCATCTTAGCGTTGACCGTGGGAAGTCAACAGTTGGGGAGGGTATCGATACACTCCATGGGTGTATCGATACGGTCTCTACGGGTTGACTTTGACCAGTTGACCTAGTCAAGGGGGTATCGATACACCCCTTAAGGGTATCGATACCGCCTGTAGTATAAGTATAAAATTGGGCTGTAACATGTTAGTTTGAGTTCGTTTGTTTGTTTCGTGAATGTTGTTCCGCTGTATGATCACATAGGATTAAATACTCATCTAGACAAGATTTAAAATGAAAAAAAATATAGGGTTGCTAACCGAGGGGGAATTCCTCAGGGGGTTTTCACTCGGTTTTCCCCGTGTGGCCCATTCGGACCGGTCATTCGGCCAGACCGGGACGAGGGGGTTACATAAATATATTCATGTATCAAATTATTTATATCTAACTAGACTAATGCATGTACTTAATAATTCATTGTTTCAATTTAATATTGTATTCATGAACTAGTCACGCGAAAGGAAGCATTGAATGCGACAACAACTCTTCACAACTTTTTATTGCAGCTGGAGACCTCAACGCCGGAACTTGTGGGTGCAATTAGAAAAGTTAAAGATGAAATTGAATTAGATTTGAATTTTAAAAAGAAACAGATTACAATATATTCATATTTTAGCAAGTTACCAAAGTAGTAATTGTAATATTTATGAATTATTAATTTACAGTTTTGATGGGACCTTTATATTTATAAAGGGGGTCTCCAAAAAATTATTATATTATTATCTTATCGAATTTGATGATCTTTTACATTGGCCTAAGTCGGGATCGGAGAAATTTATTATTTAATAGAGTTTATTAATTTAAAGAGTATTAATTTATAGAGGTTTTACTGTATTAATATTGTGTGGAGTTAATTGCACCACACATTTCGAAATTATGGTCTCTATTTTTAATTGATCCCCAAATTTTTAAACATTCTAATTTCATTCTCAAACTATGATCTCCATTTTAAGTTGGTCCCTAAACTTTTGAGCATTTTGGTTCTATCCTCAAACTAAGGCACTCATTCTAAACTAGTCCTCAAACTTTTTGAACATTCTAATTTCATCCCAAGTTATCAATATATGCTAATCATAACTTATGTTAATAAAACCGTTATAAAAATTGTTAATTGTCATGAAATACTGATGTGTATCATGTAATAATATCATGTTATATAAACGAGAATTTGAGGATGAAATTGAAACATTAAAAAAGTATGAGGACTAATTTAGAATGAGGGTTATAGTTTGGGGACTAATTTAAAATGAGAGTCATAATTTGAGGGTGAAATTGAAACATTTAAAAATTTAAAGACTAATTTAAAATGAAGATCATAATTTGAAGACGTATAGTGCAATTAACTCTATTGCGTCTGTAAAAAAAATTCTTATATTAGTTTAGTTGTTAGTTCGGACATTAAATTCCAGCTTAAATTTAAAAATATAATATATTTAAAACACAAAATCAAAATTCGAATATACATGCATAAATAATTTGTATCTGACATGTTAAAGAGTGGATTTAATTGATACATGTAAGTTCAATATTGCGTCTTTTAGTGTTTTTATGTATATTCCAAAATTAGAAAATTACTTAAAAAAAATAAAACTAGAAAATTAAACCCTACGCACTAACCTTATACTATAAATCTTGAACCTTAAAAATTAAATCCTATATTTTAAACTCTAATACCTAATCTTAAACTGTTGGAAAACGCCGGTACACCCCATGGTGTAGTGGAAAAATGATATGGTGATTACCTCCAAAGATCCATGTACGAGAAATGAATTCAGGGTGAAAAGGATGAAACGTTACCTTAATAAATCTAGAAATCCGTAGGGAGTATAGGAGAATCCAAATCGAATCCGAGTCGTCACAATCGCGTTCTGACCTCTACGCAGTCCATCCGAACGAAACGAACAATATTTTCTCTTCTCTAACTGTTAGAGAGGTTTTCCAAAAAGCATATATTTGGTTGCTAGACCTCATGCCTTTATATAGCATTCAAAAACCTAATTTTAATTAAATTCGGATTCTTTAAATATACATTATATTTATCTGAATATAATTAAATATGTAGAATATGATTCTACTTCTATCAGGCTACTTTAGGGATATATATTTTAATAGTATATGATAATTACATTAATTATCTAGTATTAAATATATAAATGAGATTATCTATAATTACAATAACCATGATAATTTTGGTTCTTACATATTTCGTGCCCAACAAGTTTATACACATGTTATCTAGTCAATATTTGTTCGTTTCAATCATAGGGTGTGACCCTTTTAGGTTCATGTAACGTTAGCAGTAATATCTAGAACAATTCTAATATTACAAGTAATGAGTGACATCTAGCAATACATCATTGCTACCTAAGTTACATGAAGTGGTGGTTCGACTTAACCTTCTTTCGTGATTAACTTCTTTTATGTATTACATCCTTTTGTCCTCATATCTAGATTGGACACAAGTCATAGATTAGTCACACTTTTATAGTCCATCTAATATTTCTTGATATCTTGGGTAGACTATTATAAACGAATAACTATGATATTCCATATCAATTTATTCGAGCATGGACATGCATTTTCTAGTCTCACTCAATCAAGTGGCCTATGATATTACTCCCATTATGTAGGAGGGACAAATCATATCTTGATAAACCATATTCCGCTACATAGATTGTGACATATCCAATATTGGCATTTATAGTGTAGTCAATTACGACACACGTTTGATCGTATCAAAATATGTCACTCAAGGTGTTGGAATAATGATGATCTCAAGTTAGAGGATCATACATGTAGTTATCACCATAAGCAATATTGTCAATGTCGCCTAATAATTCAAGAAACATGCTCATAGCGGGTCAGTCCAGTTTGTCGTTCTCTAACACATACTTATGTATTGATTTTGACATCTCTATGCCAATGACAAGACTTTATCACCAATCAACTACATATTAGTCTTGATATATTATTGTTGTTCACGCCCACAATAATACTTGACTAAGGACATTCAAGAATAACTATATTATTCTAAGGACTTTATTATAATTCAGTTTAATTATAGATGTACAAAATAAAACTGAAATAATAATAATAATAATGACTTTATATTAATAAACAAGATAAAATATGTATGTCTTTTACAACCATCTCATGATTTGTATTTGAGCATGCTCCAACATAAACCCCAAACAAATTTATAATGTTAAAACATATATAGGGGCAAAAAAAGAGAGAATATTTTTATTCTAAATCGGTTGGGCTCAAGATATGAGTTAGGTGTGGCTTCTAAAATGGTAAAATATTGATTTTAGCCCATTTGAAATTTAAAATTTTAAGTACCGACAATATTAATATTATATTTAAACCTTACAAATGATTTTTTTTAAAACAATAGTTTTAAAAATTATAATATTATAAACTAAAAAATAATATAAATATATTTTAACCCTTTAAAAAATTATATTTTGTTGTGAATAAAATAAAGAAGAACAAGACAGATGAACAAGAACAAAGATGAGAGATAAAGAGAGAGACTTGTATTATATTCTCAATGTAGGGTTGTGTACAATGCTTTCTCCAAACTCTATATTTATAGCCATAAGATGAAAACCCTAATTCCAATGGGTATTACACAATAATAATAAAGTACATTAAAGTCTCATTTAATATATGGATAACCACCATAAATAAGATATTCATAACACTTTCCCTTGGATATCCACGAAGATAATGTGCCTTGTTAAAACCTTACTAAGATAAAAACCTCGTGGGAAAAACATTTTAGTGAAGGAAAAAGAGTACATAAATCTTTGATACACATAACATGTTGCCTCATTAAAAAACCTTACCAGAAAAACTCATAGGGACAAAACCTCGGTTGAGGGAAAAAAAGTGCAACTCATATTTATTCCCCTTCATGAAAACATCACATAAGATCTTTGAATCTTCATAATTCAATCTTGAATATAATCTTCAAATGTTGAAGTAGGTTATGCACTAGTGAATAAATATTTCAAATTACTACTTGAAAGGATTCATCGAATACTATTCTTCTGAAGATTATGATGGACGAAACTTTGGAGAAATATGTTCTGTTTTTTTTCACTTTTGATGTATTCACCTTTCGATTGAGATATAAACTGTACATTATTTCCGCACAAGATGCCTTGCACATTATCTTGTGAAAGCAATTCATATATTTTCTAGATATATTTAGCCAAAAACATTTTTCGAATTTGCCCCGTGCATAACAATTATTTACATGATTTGAAAATGCATCAAAATTTGAAAGATATAAAGATGATGGTCTCGTAACACTAAGATAGTATTTCTGGACCAACTAAGATCTGATGCTTCCAGATCAATATATATATATATATATATATATATATATGGTGCTTTTGGGCCAAGAATATCATAAACCCTTTTCTTGAGAGCGGAATGGATCTTTGTTTACATTAAGTGACATAGCAACCATAGGAGTGCTCAATGAATGTGCGTTATGCATGTAAAGTCTCTTTAAACATTTTTCTGTGTATGTAGATGGATTCACAAGGATTATATTGTTAAAGAGATCTCTTCATGAGTCTCAATGATATTCAAATCATCAACATACACAACAAAAACGATAAATCCAGAGTTAAACCTCTTAATAAAAATGCTCGGGGAAATTGAATCATTCTTATAGTCTTCCGCTAATAAGTATTCACTGAGGCGGTTATACAACATGCGCCCAAATTGTTTTAATTCATAAAGAGATATGTTCAATTTAATTGAATAATATTTCGAGAACTTGAATTAACTAGTTCTGCAATCTAAATCCTTCTGAAAGTTTCATGTAAATATTATTATCAAGAGGCTCATACAAGTAGGATGTAACGACATCCATTAGGCAGAAACTAAGTCTTTTATTGTCAGACTAATAAAAAATTTAAAAGTAGTTGCATCCACCATCGAGGAGTATGTTTCCTCATAATCGATTCTAGGTCTTTGTGAGAATCCTTGTGCAACTAAACGAGCTTCATATCTCGCCATTTCCCCCTTTTATTTCTATTTCTCACAAATGCTCATTTATATCCATAAGATTTACACATTCTAATGTACGAACTATAGCCCAAATACTTCTTTTTTTGAAAGAGATTTTAGTTTCGCCTCAATTGTCTTTTTTTATTTTGGCCAATCATTTCTTTATTTACATTGTCAAATTGACAATGGTTCATGATCCACATCATCAACTAAAATTCTTAGTGCTATATTGCATGCAAATGTATTATCGACGTCGATTTGATTTCAGTTCCATTTATTACTAGACATGACATAATCTATTGAGATCTCTTTATTATCCTTTAAACTTATAATTCACATTTGTTGAGTATGTTGATCAAAATGAGAGAATAATAATTTATTTCAACTTATTTTTTCTCATCTATTTATTTTCTCCTCCTAATGTTGAGAAAATTGATTAATTAAAATGTCAGTCAGTAAATCAAACTATAAATAAATCCCCCATCAAAAGCTCGAGATATTTAATTATCGAATGAGATTCGAATCCAATATATATTCTCAACCTTTTTTGAAAACCCATCTTTGTGCGTTTTGGTGGAGCAATTAGAACATATACCGCACACCCAAAAATTCTAAGATGGAAAATATTTGGTTCCTAACCAAAAAAATCATATGTAATGGGGAGAACTTATGATAATTTATTGGCTTGATGCGAATTAATGGTGTTGCATGTAAAATGGCATGTCACCAGCATTATCAAGATGAATTGTCTTTATAACATAATTTGGAAAATGTGCTAATAATTTTATCAACTGAGAAGTAACCTCGCAAACGCCAAGTTGCGGGTTGATAACAAGGATGCATATGCCATTTAGTCGATGCATCAGTTAAAACTATAAGATAGTCCACAAAAAAGGTGTATGAGCCCATATATATCGCCATACATCCATTCCACAAAACTAATAGATTTATAATCTATCTTAGCTGGTGATGGTCGAATAATTAGTTTACTTTGAGAGTAAGCATCACATGAAAATATTATTTTGAAGAATCTATCAGTTCTTCAATAAATGACCACATGAAGTGTCAATAATTTTTCGCATCATAATTGAACCGGGATGACCCAACTGGTCATGCCAAATAATAAAGTTATTAGTAAAATTCTGGTTTACATTAGCATGAACTTCAATTTGTACTAATTCTTGTGTAATACAATCCGGATGACAATGCATGTAATTTTCTAAAAATTTTCTTATTGCCTTAGGTTATACTCGTAATATGGAGATAGTCAACATCCCCTTGACTAATAGTCTCAATATGATATTCATTTCTGCGAATATCTTTAAAATTCAATAAGTTTCTTTGCGAATTTGATGAGTATAACGCATTGTGAATATTGAATTACAACGACGTTTTTAAAAATCGATATGAAGTATCTCATGTTTTATGAAAATTGAAATTTGGGGGATTTCTTTTATAAATCGTATTTTGAAAATAAACTTGGAGTCGCCACTGACCACTTAGGTAAGACAAGCCGGACACCAAAAAATAAAATCAGAGATTCATTTTGAAAAGGCTTCGAGAGTTGGTTGCGCGTGGGGAAGGGTTAACACCCCCACGACGCCCGAAATTGGTACCAAATTATACGTTACCTTTATCGATGGAAATAATTGGAATTTAAATTAAATTTAATTAAATATTTTCCATTGAATATAAACTTTAAGTAAATGAGCTTTAACATTTGACGAGCTTGTATTAATTAAACATTTAATTAATAAAGATGTCGTAAATCCGAACCATAGATTAAACTGACATCCAATAAGTCCGACTGTCGTGTTAATTTATGGTTCAAATTGAGTACATCACCTTTATGCATGATGCAAGCAATTAAGCATGATGTTATGATTTATCGACTTTTATTCATTTTAAAATTTACCTTTAGACAATATGAATTAATTCGAATATTTGGTCAATATCCATTAAGTCAAGATATTACGACACAAATATTCGAACTAATAGGTACCTCCTTTTTATAATTAAAGATTCATTTATTACCAAAAGGCCTATTGAAATATTAAGGTCAAATGAATGACAAATAAATGCATGGCACGTAAAGCTTTAAATAAATACACAAAAGACCAACTAAAATTCTAACCTAAAAATCCCCAATTTATGATAGATATAATTAGTGGTCTACCATTAACTAAGTTACTCTAATATTAACTCTAAATTAATTAAAACATAGAAATATGAAGCTTAATATTTTATGAAGTTATCTTGAATCTTAATAACTAATTGAATTAATTTTAAATTGTGTCCAAATAAACCAAGGATAGACTTGGCAAACTAGACCCGAAACCTGAGACTCGAACCAATTTACCCGACCCGAAACCCGATATAGAC
The DNA here is from genome assembly GCA_958450335.1 of Hibiscus tridactylites. NCBI lineage: Eukaryota > Viridiplantae > Streptophyta > Magnoliopsida > Malvales > Malvaceae > Hibiscus > Hibiscus tridactylites. The sequence goes on from OY288290.1 coordinate 48,689,322, forward strand.
CCAAACATTATGGTCTAAACATGACCCGAATCCGAACCAAAACTGACCCGAACCAAAACCGACCCGAATTTAGTTAAACCGAAATTCAACCCGAATCGAAATTAACAGAAACCAAAAATAACTGAAACCTAAAACAACCCGAACCGAAAGCATCCAGAATTGAAAATCAACCTCAACCAAAAGTCAACCGAACTAAAAGCAACCCGAACCGAAAATCAACCCGAACTGAAAATCAATCGAACCGAAAATAACATGAACCGAAAATCAACCAAAACCGAAAGCAACCTGAATTTAATTTCCTCAAATATATATGTTTTATTCTTATTTTGTGTTATATTACTAATTAATAACTATATTTAGTAATAGTTTAATATCATTTTTCTCATTTAAATTATCATATTCATATATTGATTCAATTTGAAAGATGACCGACACGATATTGACCCGACCCGACATTGACCCGACTCAAAAAGTCAACCAATCCGGTATTGATCCGACCCAAAAAGTAATCGACCCAACATTGACCCGACCCAAAAAGTCAACCAATATGATATTGACCCAACCCGAAAATCAACCAACTTGATACCTGACCCGGTCCAAAATAACATAGACCCAAACTAAATCCGGATCAGACCTGAACCGACCCGAATCAAACCTAAACCGAAAACAACCCGAATCGAACTCGATCCGAACAACCCGTTTGCCACCTCTAACCAAGGACACTATTTAAAAGGAATCAAATTAAGATTTAAGATTTAATTGTCTTTCAATTTAAGTCAAGTATCCATTTTATATCCTAAAATAATTTTTTTGAATATGCTGGTGTGATATAAGGGTAGCATATGTTTCAACTTTTTTAGTCTTTTTTAATGAGGCACACAAACTGTGCATAACTAGTGCTCGAACCCGGATCACCTAGATGAATTACATCATTCTTTACCACTGAGACATCAAGGGGTGAACATGTCCTAAAATAATTAAGAGAAATTGAATGAATCTAATTAAATTAAAATACATTCCATTAAGCGTGTCATACAAAAAGATAAGGTAATAAATATTTATATAAAGGTATTTAATAAATGTTATCTCTTAAAATAATTGCATACTATATACATATATGAAACGTGGCATACAAAAAAAAGGAAATGAAGTATTATATATATATATATATATATATATATATATATATATAAATGCGTAGAGTTTTTAAAAAGGGAAAATATTTTATATAAACACATTTCATATTTATGGTAAAAACAGAAATATATTACGTATATATTTAAAGTACAAAAATGTAATAACCAAATATATGTAAAACTTATATAGTAATATATATATATATATACACACACATATATATAGTCTAAAATAGACTTAATATCAAAATAAATATTTTACATGAATAAAAAGATAGAATCATGTATATTTAGCAACTAATAATAGTAATAAAACACATATGGTATAATAACATATAGACAAACAATCAAACATTAAAAAAACAATTATTAACCATGCCAATATAAACAAGTAAACTATAATAAGGCAGAAATTAATTAAATTAAAAAGTACTGGAAATTAAATGTATAATAAAAAACAAGGACTGAAACAACCATAAAAACCATTGAAAATGGGGACCGAAATTAAAGAGAAATAAAGGGGCAAGGGACTAGAGAGGGAAATAAGCCCGCTGGATTTGGGATAAAAATCGAACAAAAACTGAAATTTTGGGGGAGAGGGTGGTTCAACCAAACAGAAACTGATTATTCTTGAAATAAGGAAAAAAATTGAAAGACTTTAAAAACTTGTAGGGATGGAGACGGTTATTTTAAAAAGCAGAAGGGTTCCGACTGTAATATTCTTGGGATGAAGGGATTTATTTTGTAAAAAACCATTTTTAAATATAGGCTGAGTATAAATAAGCTATTTTGGGTAAAAATCGCCCCCTTATTCCATTTTAAAAGAAAAAACTCTCTGAAGAGGCAAAATTTTCCAAAAAAAAATCAAACCCCAAACCTAGAAAAATGCTCTGCCCGTCGCTAGACGGCACCAGTAACCTAAAACACCTCTCCTTTCGAACCCTTGTTTGTTTTAAAACAAAAACACGAAGCCTTTTCCTTTCAGAACACTAAATCTTTTCCCTTTCGTTTGAAAAAATCAAAACTGTTGAGTTGATAACACAATTGCAAATGGCCAAGAGGGGGTGAATTGACAATAAAAATTTTGGTGGGAAGAATGAGTGAAAAATAAAAATTGACACAAGTAGTTAGAGTGGTTCAAGTTCTCTAAATGAACTCTACATCCACTACCTTAGTTCTCACTAAGGATTTTCAACCAATCCACTACTTGAATTCTTCCCCTTTTCTTGGATGAGGAGGTAACCTTACAAATTTGATTAAGCTTTCTACCCAAAGCTTAATCCACTCAATTTACAAAGAGAGGTTCTGGTAAACTCAAATAATTCCTCACAAAGGATAAATGTCTACCCAATTACAATTTCAATCACTCCAAACTCACAATACAAAATAACAATTGAAAACACTAGAGTTGGGTGCAAGAATTTGACTTTGAAGAGCACAAGGGTTTGGATTTTTGCTTTGATGATGCTTGTAGGTTGAATAGTTGTTGCTGACCTTCAAAGGGCTTCAATTTATACCTCTTCTATTAATTCTAGCCGTTTGGGTGGTTGAGGAATTGAATAGAGCCGTTGGAACTCTCTCTTACCACCATAAATGCACTTCTGCAACTATCCGTGTCGGTACTCGGGGAGCCGTATCGATACCTGTCTCAAAAAAGAAAGAGCCGTTGTACACAATAAATAGGGGGTATCGAAACGCACGTAGGCGTACCGGTACAGGGTATCGAAACGGCTAAGACCGTATCGATACTTTTTTCTCGACATAGCTCACTGTCAGTTTCTGTTTCGATACGAGGGTTTACCGTATTGATACGGGTCAACTACCAATTTAAAATTTGGTTACCTAACAATTGACACCAACGGTCGAAACATTTAAAACGACCTGAATTAAAAATTCGTTAAAACTGTATCGATACTGGTGAAGCCGTATCGGTACGCCATTCAAACTCTTTTAGACTTTTACAAAGGAGCTTATCGATACAGATTGAATCTGTTTCGATACGGTGTTTCGATACGGTTAAGAGCGTATCGAAACGAATTCCTCCAGTGGCCAACTTTGTAGAAAAGTTATCGATACGGCTGGAAGCGTATCGATACACCTGGATGGTTTTCAATAGTTTGGCTTTGGAACACTTAGAAAGTATTTTGAGTTTGAGTTTTTCAAATCAGTTTTAAAGACTTGGTGATTTAAAACTTGTTAAACGGACTTATAAAACAATTTTAAGTTTTTCAATTTGATCCTTAATAGTTTAATTATATCAAAATCAAACATAGGTTTCACAATCTCCCCCTTTTTGATATAACAAAACTAAAACTTAAAATTTTTGACACTTTGAAAAACTTTGCAAAATTAACTCCCCCTTAATATAAGCTAGGTAACTTTTAAGTTGAAATCAAAATCTTTAAAGTGTTGTGAGCTAGCTTCTCTCCCCCTTTTTGTTAGATCAAAAATATTGAGACAAAGTAAAGTGCATAATATAGGCAAAGGTATAAATAGGCAACATAAATATTATTAAGTTCAATAATAAAGCATAACATCAACATAAAAATCCAACAAAACATAAAATCAAAGCATAGGTTTAAAATAAAGCAAACTTAGTCCTAAGAACATGAAACAAAGGTGCATAAATAGAAATATCCTAGATGATATGCATGATATGCAAGGAGAAGCTACTAGGCATCATCATCATCGCCTTCTTCATCATCTTCCTCTTCATCGACAATTGGAGCATCATTCCTCATGCTATTTCGCCACTCATCATGGAAGGAGGAGAGGGAAATATTCAAGGAGTGATGACCGCCTTCAAGAGAGGTTAGACGATTCTCCATGTTCGTCATCCTTGTGTCAAAGCTTGTTTCAAGAGCGGTAAGACGATTCCCCATTTCCGTGCGCAACCCCGTGAATTGCTCATTAGGGAAGGTCATAAGAGCATCCATGGAAGGTTGAGGAGTGGGTGGAGGAGCTTGATCACCTTGAGGTTCTTCAAATTGTACCACGGCCTCGGGTGGTAGCTCAGAAAGACGTAACCAATTTCCATTAAAATAATGGAACTTACCCCGTGCAAGAGAACGTTCATCAATAGGACCGGTGAGGGGAGTTGGGAAGTCGAACGAGCAATCAATATCCTTTTTCAAAAAGAAATAGCTTAGGGTCGTACCATAGGTGAAAGAGGTGACGAGAGAGGTGTGGCGATGTTGCACAAGATAGACAATCTTTGCAAACATGATTCGAGCAAGATTTGGACGCTTTCTCCCACGGAAGCAACATATCCAAAAGTCATCCACTTGACGGATGGTAGAGTATTTTCCTCCGGAAGGCCTAAACCACCAAAAGACCATCAAATGAAGGATCCGATCTTGATCATTTAGGGCGGTGACGGAGCCACTAAGAACATGGCCTAAAGCATTCTCATCTTCAAGGACTTCATCCTCCAAATTAAAAACTTCACATATAAACTTGACATCAAGGAGGATTTTCTTGCCCATTAGATAGGAACTAACTCCGGTAATAACCCCATTATGATTTGCACAACATTTGGCCTTAGTTTAAAAGATCAAAACCAAAAGACGAAAATAAAACCTGGGAATAAAGAGAAAATCCATAAAATTCCAACGTCGAAGCAAAGGGAGATATTCAAATTTAAATCGCTCCGAGTCAAGAAAAGGAATAGATATTACCCTTTCCGGACGAATCTTGTAGTTTTTGAATTGACGAAAGTATGTGAGAGCTCCGGGGGTTTCAAAGGAATGTTCATAGATTTGGGTGTAATTTGGACGTGCAACCTCTTCGGGATTAGATGATTCATCGGTTTGAGAAACCCGAGATCTCTTCCTAGATTCCTTGGGTGCCATGAACTAAAAAAAAATTATGCATTTAGATTCCTTCATTCAAGTTATTTAGAAATCAAAAGTCAAGAAAAAAATATTTAGAAAATAAAATTTGAAGAGGAAGTTTAAAAAAAATTGTTAAGAAGATAGATAAAAAACAAAATACAGAAAAAAATTGAAAAAGAAAAAGAAAGTGTTTTACCTTGATAGGGATTAGAGAGGAATGAAGAAAAATCTAGCACCAAATTTGATGAGAAAGATCTTAGAGCTTTGCTTGATGGAAACCCTCTTTAAGATTTTTGAGTTCTAGTGTGAAAATATGAGGGAGGAAAAGCCTATTTATAGGCTAAAAATGGCTAGGGTTTTTAGGGTTTGAAGAATTTTAGTTTTGGTAAAAGTTAAAGACTTTAAATGCCAAGTTTAAAGTTGTCTGTGCAATCACGTATCGATACGCCTGAGGGTGTATCGATACGGGGGTAAAAGTGTAATTCCCATAAAAATGCCCGTTGGAGAATCGTATCGAAACAGATGCAGTCCGTATCGAAACGATTGAAGCTCGTATCGAAACGGGTTTAATCGCATCGATACCCATTTGAGGCAAAATGAAATCTGGGAAACGAATAAAGTACTCGTATCGATACGCGTAGAGACGTATTGATACCCTATGCCTAGAAATGCATTTTAGGCCTAAAGAACAACCATAGACTCGATTTTAACACCTCCTACAGGAATGCAAATGATGAATGAATAGTTCTAAGCATATTTGAATAGAATCATACTCCCCCTAGCTATAGGCATGGACATTTTTAAGAGTTACAACACACAAACATGCAATTTCACAAGATCAAGCAATTTTAAGCACAAAGAGGTCCTAAAAGGTCAAGATAGGCTAGCTAGACCTAACTCTCTCCTAAGGGACCAAAAACGCTCTTTATCTAAAGGTTTTGTAAATATATCCGCTAATTGGTTTAAGGTGTCAACATATTCTATAACAACATCATTTTTCAAAACATGATCTCTAATGAAATGATGCCTAATTTCTATGTGTTTAGTTCTAGAGTGTTGGATGAGATTCTTAGTAAGACAAATGGCACTAGTGTTGTCACACTTAAGGGGTATGGTTTCTATTTCAACACCATAATCTAAGAGTTGTTGCTTCATCCAAAGAACTTGAGCTCAACAACTCCCTAAGGATATGTACTCCGTTTCAGTGGTAGATAAGGCTACACTATTTTGTTTCTTAGAGAACCAAGATACGAGCATACTACCTAAGAATTGGCATGTCCCGGAAGTACTTTTCCTATCTATCTTACATCCCCCATAATCCGCATCCGAATAAGTATGAAGGCTAAAGGAAGAATCTTTAGGATACCAAAGGCCTAAGGTAGGTATGTCTCTAAGGTATCTAAAAATTCTCTTAATGGCAACTACGTGTGATTCTCTAGGACTAGCTTGAAACCTAGCACACAAGCAAACACTAAACATAATATCCGGTCTACTTGCGGTAAGGTAAAGCAAAGAACCTATCATGGATCTATAAAGCTTAGAATCAACACACTTACCTCTTTCATCTTTGTCAAGCTTTATGGAAGAACTCATAGGTGTGGCTTGAGGTTTTGCATTCTCCAAGCCGAACTTTTTGAGCATATCATTCACGTACTTAGCTTGATTTATGAAGGTGCCATCTTTCATTTGTTTGATTTGGAGTCCCAAAAAGAATGAGAGCTCCCCCATCATGCTCATCTCGAACTCACCTTGCATTAGCTTAGAAAATTCTTTACAATAACACTCATCAGTAGAACCAAAAATGATATCATCAACATAGATTTGTACTACTAAGATGTCATTATTATATCTTTTTATGAAGAGTGTAGTATCCACCTTTCCTTTTTCAAAACCCTTTTCAATTAAGAAATTTGAAAGTCTCTCATACCAAGCTCTAGGAGCTTGTTTTAAACCATAGAGAGCTTTTGTGAGTTTAAACACATGGTTTGGAAATTTTGAATCCTCAAAACCCGGTGGTTGTTCAACATACACTTCTTCATTTATAAAACCATTTAAAAAGGCACTTTTCACATCCATTTGAAAAAGCTTGAAATTATGATAACATGCAAATGCAAGCAACATCCTAATGGCTTCCATTCTAGCTACGAGTGCATATGTCTCATCAAAATCAATTCCCTCTTCTTGGGTATAGCCTTGAGCAACAAGCCTAGCCTTGTTTCTTACTATATTACCACTCTCATCTAATTTATTCCTAAATACCCATTTTGTTCCTATAGTAGATTGATTATTAGGCCTTTCAACTAATGTCCAAAACTTTACTTCTCTCAAATTGATTTAATTCCTCTTGCATGGCCAAGATCCAAAAATCATCTTTTAAAGCTTCTTTAATATTTTTAGGCTCAATGCATGAAAGAAATGCAACATGGTTCATTAATTTGAGAGAGGATCTAGTAGTTACCCCCTTGGATGGATCACCCAAGATTTCACCACCTTTGACATAGTTGAACTCTCTTGGGTAAGACACCTCCTTTTCCTCAAGAGCCAAGTCCTTCAAGGCTTCAAGAGGTGGATCTTGTGTATCCTCATCTTTAGTTGGAACCTCATCCACCTTTGACGTTTGTCCTCCATCAATGGCATCAAGGATTCCTACATCATCATCATCACAAGATTCCTTCCTCGGAAGGAGGTTATCATCGAAAACAACATGTATAAACTCTTCAACTACTAGAGTTCTTTTATTAAATACACGATAGACTTTAGAGTTTAAAGAGTACCCTAAGAAAATAGCTTCATCACTTTTAGCATCAAATTTACCTAAGTTTTCTTTACCATTATTCAAAACAAAACACTTGCAACCAAAATGATGAAAATAGCTAATGTTAGGCTTCTTAGATTTTAAAATCTCATAAGGTGTTTTCTTCAAAATCAGCCTAATCATTACTAGATTTATAATATAGCAAGCGGTATTTGTGGCTTCCGCCCAAAAATATTTAGGTAAATTATTTTTGCAAAGCATGGTTCTAGCCATTTCTTCTAAAGTTCGATTTTTCCTCTCAACTACCCCATTTTGTTGAGGAGTGTGAGGTGCGGAAAAATTGTGGCTAATCCCATTTTCATTTAAAAACTCATCGAAACCTAGATTTTGAAATTCGGTTCCATGATCACTTCTAATGTGAGAAATTTTAAGTTCAAGATCATTTTGAGTTATTTTAGAAAATGTGATGAATTTTCTAAAGCCTCATCTTTTGTACTTAAGAATAGAACCCAAGTAAACCTAGAATAGTCATCTACAAGCACAAAAGCATATGATTTTCCACCCAAGCTCATTGTTCTTATAGGCCCAAAAAGATCCATATGAATCAATTGTAAACATCTACTAGTAGAGACATCATTAATGGATTTAAATGAAGTTCTATGTTGTTTACCCTTTGAACATGCATCACAAATTTTATTATTAGAAAATTTAAGTTTGGGTAAACCTCTAACTAGATTTAGGGAATTTAATTTCTCTAAGACACTCATGCTAGCATGTCCTAATTTTCTATGCCAAAGCCATGAGTCATGTTCATCATATGCAACTAAGCATGTATGAGATGAATGAATGTCATCTAGATGCACCATGTATATGTTCCCTATGCGATAACCAATGAGCATTAGTTGATTTGTTTTAATGTTTACAATTTTGTAACCACTTTTATCAAATAAAACATTAAAACCCTTATCACATAATTGACTAATGCTCAATAAATTATGTTTAAGACCTGTAACCCCCTCGTCCCGGTCTGGCCGGATGACCGGTCCGAGTGGGCCACACGGGGAAAACCGAGTGAAACCCGTTAAGGTTCCCTTCGGTTAGCAACCCTATATTTTTTTTCTTTCATTTTAATCTTGACTAGAGGCGTGTTATATCCTAAGTGATGACGACAGCGGAAAACAATCAAAGGGAAACACATTCGAACCACGGCCATGCATAAAACAGTCCATTTTAAGCTTACAGGGCATGCCGTATCGATACACCAATCAAGGGTATCGATACGCCTTGACATGGTCAACCCAAACAGTCAACTCGCAGAAGACCGTATCGATACAGCCCTTGAGCGTATCGATACGCCCTCTTCAGTCAACATCTCGTGGTCAACGAGATAGACCCGTATCGATACGCCCCAACACCGTATCGATACCCCAAAAACTCCCCAATTTCTCAGAATTCCAGTGACCAAAAACCGTATCGGTACGCCCCGCGTATCGATACGCCCATCCTAAACTGAGCTCTACAGGCAAGACCGTATCGGTACGGCCCTTAGGCGTACCGATACGCCCTGCACTGCAACTCCACAATTTTCAACTTAACGACTCCCAACCCGACTCTAAACGCATTTCTCGACTCACCTAAGCGTACACAAACATGTAAGCAAACATACATGAGCCATAGGTAACAATCAAACATGTGACAAGTCATCCATACATAGCATCCCATCAAAAGAGCAATTTAGGCAATATTGTGCATACATAAAGGCTCAAATGGTCTTAAAGGGCACAAGTCATCATAAGAGGTTTGCACTCGCACACAAGGCAACCTAAGCATCTAAGCATGCCATCACACACCAACATTCAACATAATATCTCATGCTTTACAAACCGTAATCAATCCAAAACATCATCATTTAAATGAGTCATACAAAGCTCATACAAAGACCCTTTTGCCACATTGCTAGCTAATACAAAATTGATAACCGTACTTGAGCCACAAAACTTGGAAAGCCCTTCTTGCCTTGCCTCGAGCTAACACCACGCTAATGATCTGCATTGTTGAACATTGAGAGCGTAAGCTATAAGCTTAGTGAGGGTGCTCTAAAACGAAAAACATCAACAATGCAGGGTCCAAGCATGTAACTCCTAATCTCACATACAAACTACAAAGGCATATAATCAAGTAGACCTAGCTAGTCTTTCAAGTGGCATAATATGGATTTCTCATGATCTACCAAACTCAATCATCAATATCAACATCATATATCATCACCATATACCACATTCATATATCACAACACATGAACAAGTTTAATTGGCCACCATTAATTACCCCGATTGTGCGGATTTAAACCTCAACAACACTTTACCTCGGTGGGATTACACTCATCACCGGACCTCGCATGTGCGGGATTCCACTCATCGCCACATGCCCTACGGATGAGATTCCACTCATCATCCCGTAGAAATATATATAAAAGCTTCCGGTGGAATATTACATCACCGTACTCCTCCTTGATGACTTAACGCCATCAAGGCCACGTACGTTTTGACTCAATTTGTGTGCACACTAATCCTAATGATCGATCATTTACAACCGGTAATTATTTAGTGCCAATTTTCATTATCACATCACATATCATCAACCACAACTCATGCTCATCACATATATATACATATCATGATATACATGCACTAATTAACCACAATCACAAGAGCATAGCTAAGTAAGCACAATAGCATTTATGGAGAACAAAAGCTAAGTTAACAACTTGAATTAAATGGAAGTGGCCTACCAAGCATACTTTACACACACACACTACACATGCTCGAACCAAACTTTAAAACAAGTTTGAGACCACTCACCGCCCTTCCTTAGCTACCAAGCGAAACTCCTACGAACCCGGATTCGGTCCCAAAGCTTCTTCGACGATCCCTCTTGCTTCTAGCCAACCAAAAACACAACCAATAGCCACAATCAATGCTAATATTCAATCAACACATGACCTTTGAATTCAAACCAACTTCATCCAAAATTTCCAACCACATTTAATCCCCAAATATGACAAATTCGTACTCCCTCAAACCTTGGCTGAAAACTCTACTTTCCAACACCCAAATGACTCCCAAAAGACCCCAAATCACCTTCCTAATATACCTAAACCAACAGCCCTTCAATTTCAACCTTAAACCTCCCAAAAACCCAAGTTTTGACACCTTAAAATTTGCTCTAAGACCCTACTTCGGATTTTCCACAAAACTCAACCAAATTAATATATGTTGCACCTTTTAACATGAATAACCAAAGCCCCAACTCAATTTTGTAAAACAAGATGAAAATCCCATAAAAATCCAAGCTTTTAGTAAAACCCTAACATTTTAAAAGTCCATGTTTTTGAAATCCAAGACCATAGGTAGATAGAGGATAAAGAGGAGAGTAAGAAAATGATTTTACCTTTCAAAATGGTCTTGAAATTGAGTTGCAAATCAATGGAATAGTAACTTGCTTTTGGGAGAGTTTGAAAGAGGGGAGAGGGGCCATACACGTTGGAAAGGGAGGGTGAGAAAGAAGATGCCAACTTTTTCTTTAAAGTTGTCTTGCTTTTTAAATCTTTTGGGTCAAATTACAATATTGGTCTCTCCCCTTTTTACTATAGCTCAATTAGGTCTTAATTTAAGTTGAATTGATTTAATTAAATTTTCGTTGACTCGAACTATAAACCCGGCTAGCTCCTAACCCCAAAACACGGGTGTTACAACTCTCTCCCACTTAAGGAATTTCGTCCCCGAAATTACCTGACTGAAAGAGATACAGAAACTGCTTTTCCATATCCTCCTTCCTCTCCCAAGTGGCCTCGTCCACACCTCTACATTACCACCACACCTTTACTAACTCAATCGATCTACCCCTCAACACCTTACTGTCAGAAGCTAAGATTTCAACGGGCTCTTCTTCATAAGTCAAATCCGGATTCAATTCAATCTCTTCCACGGGCATAACATGTGATGGATCGGATCTATACTTATGAAGCATTGAAACATGGAACACATCGTGTATCTTCTCTAGCTCGGATGGCAAACGCAACTGATAAGCAACCGGACCAAACCTCTTCACAATCTCATACAGTCCTATGTACCTCAGACTCAACTTCCCCTTTCGGCCAAATCTCATCACTTTCTTCCACGGAGATACCTTCAAGAATACTTTCTCACCCACTGAAAACTCAACTTCCTTCCTCTTCAAATCGGCATAGGACTTTTGCCTATCCGAAGCAGCCTTCAAGCGATCACAAATCAATTTTACCTTGTCGGTTGTCCCCTTGAGCAAATCCGGCATAGGTAACAATTTCTGTCCTACCTCGGCCCAACACCCTGGAGTCCTACACTTCCGGCCATACAAGGCCTCATACGGAGCCATCTGAATGCTCGACTGAAAGCTATTATTGTACGCAAACTCTACTAAAGGCAAATGCTTCTCCCAAGTACCCTGAAAGTCAATGATACAACAACGCAACGTATCCTCTAAGATCTGAATAACCCTCTCTGACTGACCATCTGACTGAGGATGATAAGAAGTGCTAAAGTTCAAATAGGTTCCCAAAGCTGTATGCAGACACTCCCAAAATCTAGAAGTAAACCGCGGATCTCTATCTGACACAATGGACTTCGGCACACCATGCAATCTAACAATCTCACCAATATACAAATCGGCCAACCTATCTAAAGTGTAAGTAGTATTGACTACCAAGAAGTGAGCACACTTCGTAAAACGATCCACTATCACCCAAACTGAGTTCTTCTTCGTAGGAGTCAAAGGCAAACCCGAAACAAAATCCATGGTGATATTCTCCCATTTCCATTCTGGAATTCTCAACGGCTGTAACAAACCTGAGGGAACCTGATGTTCCGCCTTCACTCTCTGACACACTAAGCACTTACTCACAAAGTCGGCTACATCTCTCTTCAAGCCAACCCAAAAGTACTCATTCTTCAAGTCACGGTACATCTTCGTACTTCCAGGATACATAGCAAACGGACTACCGTGGGCTTCAGTCAAGATCGTACGTCTCAAGTCACTGTCCTCTGGCACAACTATTATATCTTTGAAACACAAAACCCCATCAGTACTGAAACTGTAGTCTGAAGATCTACCCTCGGCTATATCTTGCACGTGAGGTGCCAAAGATCTATCTAAGAGCTGTTTCTCTCTAATCAACTGGCCTAGAGTAGGTCTAACCTGAAGCTCGGCTATCAAGCCACCATCTCCGGACAAACTCAATATAGCAAACATGGCTCTCAAGTCTACGACTATCTTCCTACTCAATGCATCGGCCACTACATTGGCCTTACCCGGATGGTACTCTATGGTAAGATTATAGTCCTTTAGCAACTCTAACCATCTACGCTGTCTGAGATTCAAATCTTGCTGAGTCATAATGTACTTCAAACTCTTGTGATCGGTGTACACTGTGCATCTCTCACCGTACAAATAGTGCCTCCAAATCTTTAGAGCAAACACAACTGCAGCTAACGCTATATCATGGGTTGGATAGTTGCGCTCATGGGTCTTCAACTGTCTTGAGGCATAAGCCACCACTCTCTTGTCTTGCATAAGAACACATCCTAGCCCTACATACGAAGCATCACTGTAGACTACATAGTCCTTCCCGGACTCAGGCTGTATCAAGATCGGTTCTTGGGTCAAAGCTTCTTTCAATTTCTCAAAGGCTTTCTGTCTTGCATCTGTCCACTCAAACTGAACACTCTTCTGAAGTAACTGTGTCAATGGAGCGGCTAACTTAGAGAAACCCTCTACAAATCTCCTATAGTATCTGGCTAAGCCTAGGAAGCTACGTACCTCTGTTACAGACTTCGGTTGCTTCCACTCAACAATGACTTCAATCTTCTTCGGATCAACTCTAATCCCATCAGCTGACACTACATGTCCTAAGAAGACTACCTCTCGGATCCAGAATTCACACTTGCTTAGCTTCGCATACAACTGATGATCTAATAAAGTCTTCAAAACAAGTCTCAAGTGTCGGTCATGGTCTTCTTCAGTTCGCGAGTACACCAAAATGTCATCAATAAACACAACTACAAACTGATCTAGATACTGATGAAAAATCCTATTCATCATGTCCATGAAAGAAGCCGGTGCATTAGTCAACCCAAAAGGCATGACTAAAAACTCATAATGACCATACTAGTCCTAAAGGCCGTCTTCGGTACATCAACCTCTCTTACCTTAAGTTGGTTGTAACCCGATCTCAAGTCAATCTTCGAAAAGACCGATGCTCCTCTCAACTGATCAAACAAGTAATCAATTCTAGGCAACGAATATTTATTCTTCACTGTCAACTGATTTAACTGTCGGTAATCTATACACATTCTCATGCTTCCATCTTTCTTCTTCACAAACAAAACTGGTGCACCCCAAGGTGAAGAACTAGGCCGAATAAAACCTCTATCTGTCAACTCTTGCAACTGAGTCTTCAACTCTTTCGATGCCATGTGATATGGAGCAATTGAAACAGGAGCTGAATCAGAATAAGTCTCAATGCTGAACTCTACCTCTCTGTCCGGTGGTAACCCCGGCAATTCTTCCGGAAACACACTAGGAAAGTCACACACTGTCCGGATGTCCTGAGGTCTAACCTCACTCATGTTAGGGTTCATCACATACGCTAAGTATGCTTCACACCCCAACTCAACTAATCTCTTAGCCTCTAACACTGAAACCACATTGGACAAGAACTTCACGTTCTCACCCACCACTACAATCTCATAATCATCTGTGAGCCTCAAAGAAATCCGCTTAGTTTCAAAATCTATCCTAGCTCTATGCTCCGTGAGCCAGTCCATACCCAAAATCACATCAAAACCATAGAAAGGTAGCTCCATCATATCCACTGGAAACACATGTCCCTGAACCATCAACGGACACCTTCGGTACATCTTCCTAACTACTACCGTGTCCCCAAAGGAACTAGTAACACTAACTCCTACCTCTAACATTTCACAAGGCAAGTTCAAAGACTGTGCATGCTCACTCAATATGTAGGAATGTGTAGACCCGAAGTCAATCAAAGAAAGCAAACCCAAAGACTGTATCGAGAAGTTACCTGCGATCACATCGGTGTCATGCTGATCCTCACGCTGAGCATAAACTCTGGCCTGACCTCCGCCCTCTGGCTGAACTGCAACTACATGTGCTATGTTCCTCTGACCATCGTTCCTCGGCTGGAAGTTACCTCTACCGCGCCCGCGGCCTCTCTGAAAGTCATTGGCTCTAGCATGAGCCTGAGCTGGTGCCTGTCCCACCTGATGTGGACAGTCACGCCTAATGTGGTCTCTAGCCCCACAACTCCAACAAGAATGAAAATTTCCCCAACACTCATTGGTGTGGTTCCTCCCGCAAGTAGCACATGTGGGCAACTTCCCACCAGCTCTCTGACCCTGATGGCCCCTACCGTGGTTACCGCCACCACGCCTATGATCATAATGGTGTCTGTTGTCCCGATGCCTCTTGGCATCACCTCTATCAAAGTTGCTGGACCTCTTACCCGAACTAGATCCACCCGACCGCCTGGTCAAACTCAAACTGTGCTCTAAGTCCTTGGCCCTCGCGACCAAGACATCAAAATCAGTGTAGTCCGAAGCTAGAGTATACGTCTTGATCTCTTCACTCAGCCCATAACGGAAGCGGTTACAACGCTCCACCTCAGTAGTTACAAGCTCAGGTGCATACTGACTCAATCTGACAAACCGGATCTCATAATCGGTCACGGACATACTCCCCTGAAGCAATGCCATAAACTCCTTCTTCCTCTTATCGAGGTATCGCGGACCCAGATACTTCTTACGTAAAGCTGTCTCAAAGAACTCCCAAGTAATCTCGGCCTCATCCATACCCGAAGTAATGGTGACCCACCAAGTGTAGGCATCACCCTGAAGCAGAGACTCAACACATCCCAACTTGCGCTCACCAATACATCCCATCTGAGCAAGGATATGGATAGTCTTCTCAAACCATAACTCTGATCTCTCCGGAGTAGCACCTCTAAACTCTTTGGCCCCAAGGCCCCGAAGTCTCTCTAAAGGCAATCCAGTGCCCTCACCCTGATGGTGTGCTGCCTGACCCCCAGCTACTGCAGCCTGAAATGCCCCGGCTATCGCCTGAACCAACGGAGCTAAATCTATCCCGGCCGGTCCTTGGCCACCTTGGCCTCCTTGAGGTCCCTCTCCTACGGCCCCGACCTCGCCTCCTACTCCCGGTGGAGGAGGTGGTGGTTGTGGAGGTGGTGAAGGAGCTCCAACTCCAACCACAAGCTCTCCCACTTGAGCCTCAACCCTAACTACTGGCTCAACTCTTGGAGCCGCTGCCCGTGGTTCCGGTCGAACCATCCTAGGCCTCCCACGTGGTCTCATGATACAACTAGCAATGTATAAACTACAACAACAAACAGATAGGATTACGTTAGCCAAAGCAAGGGTCCAATAGTGCTCAAGTACTCCTCTTTCCAAAAATCTTTTTAAATTAAGTAATAGTAGCAATGGGCACACACTCTACACCGGACACAACAATTCAAGCTTCAGAACATCATACGATTAATCAAATATCAAGAATTCATGGCAAGGCATGCATCGAACAACACAATCATTTAACACATTAAGCTTACCTCACTTACCTGCCCGAGGTCTCGGTAACCTCAGGCTCTGATACCAACAAATGTAACCCCCTCGTCCCGGTCTGGCCGGATGACCGGTCCGAGTGGGCCACATGGGGAAAACCGAGTGAAACCCGTTAAGGTTCCCTTTGGTTAGCAACCCTATATTTTTTTTCTTTCATTTTAATCTTGACTAGAGGCGTGTTATATCCTAAGTGATGACGACAGCGGAAAACAATCAAAGGGAAACACATTTGAACCACGACCATGCATAAAACAGTCCATTTTAAGCTTACAGGACAGGCCGTATCGATACACCAATCAAGGGTATCGATACGCCTTGACATGGTCAACCCAAACATTCAACTCGCAGAAGACCGTATCGATACAGCCCTTGAGTGTATCGATACGCCCTCTTCAGTCAACATCTCGTGGTCAACGAGATAGACCCGTATCGATACACCCCAACACCGTATCGATACCCCAAAACTCCCCAATTTCTCAGAATTCCAGTGACCAAAAACTGTATCGGTACGCCCCGCGTATCGATACGCCCAGCCTAAACTGAGCTCTACAGGCAAGACCGTATCGGTACGGCCCTTAGGCGTACCGATACGCCCTGCACTGCAACTCCACAATTTTCAACTTAACGACTCCCAACCCGACTCTAAATGCATTTCTCGACTCACCTAAGCGTACACAAATATGTAAGCAAACATACATGAGCCATAGGTAACAATTAAACATGTGACAAGTCATCCATACATAGCATCCCATCAAAAGAGCAATTTAGGCAATATTGTGCATACATAAAGGCTCAAATGGTCTTAAAGGGCACAAGTCATCATAAGAGGTTTGCACTCACACACAAGGCAACCTAAGCATCTAAGCATGCCATCACACACCAACATTCAACATAGTATCTCATGCTTTACAAACCGTAATCAATCCAAAACATCATCATTTAAATGAGTCATACAAAGCTCATACAAAGACCCTTTTGCCACATTGCTAACTAATACAAAATTGATAACCGTACTTGAGCCACAAAACTTGGAAAGCCCTTCTTGCCTTGCCTCGAGCTAACACCACGCTAATGATCTGCATTGTTGAATATTGAGAGCGTAAGCTATAAGCTTAGTGAGGGTGCTCTAAAACGAAAAACATCAACAATGCAGGGTTCAAGCATGTAACTCCTAATCTCACATACAACCTACAAATGCATATAATCAAGTAGACCTAGCTAGTCTTTCAAGTGGCATAATATGGATTTCTCATGATCTACCAAGCTCAATCATCAATATCAACATCATATATCATCACCATATACCACATTCATATATCACAACACATGAACAAGTTTAATTGGCCACCATTAATTACCCCGATTGTGCGGATTTAAACCTCAACAACACTTTACCTCGATGGGATTACACTCATCACCGGACCTCGCATGTGCGGGATTCCACTCATCGCCACATGCCCTACGGATGGGATTCCACTCATCATCCCGTAGAAATATATATAAAAGCTTCCGGTGGAATATTACATCACCGTACTCCTCCTTGATGACTTAACGCCATCAAGGCCACGTACGTTTTGACTCAATTTGTGTGCACACTAATCCTAATGATCGATCATTTACAACCGATAATTATTTAGTGTCAATTTTCATTATCACATCACATATCATCAACCACAACTCATGCTCATCACATATATATACATATCATGATATACATGCACTAATTAACCACAATCACAAGATCATAGCTAAGTAAGCACAATAACATTTATGGAGAACAAAGGCTAAGTTAACAACTTGAATTAAATGGAAGTGGCCTACCAAGCACACTTTACACACACACACTACACATGCTCGAACCAAACTTTAAAACAAGTTTGAGACCACTCACCGCCCTTCCTTAGCTACCAAGCGAAACTCCTACGAACCCGGATTCGGTCCCAAAGCTTCTTCGACGATCCCTCTTGCTTCTAGCCAACCAAAAACACAACCAATAGCCACAATCAATGCTAATATTCAATCAACACATAACCTTTGAATTCAAACCAACTTCATCCAAAATTTCCAACCACATTTAATCCCCAAATATGACAAATTCGTACTCCCTCA
Source organism: Hibiscus tridactylites (assembly GCA_958450335.1). Lineage (NCBI taxonomy): Eukaryota > Viridiplantae > Streptophyta > Magnoliopsida > Malvales > Malvaceae > Hibiscus > Hibiscus tridactylites. Next base: position 48,707,845 of record OY288290.1, read on the forward strand.
AACCTTGGCTGAAAACTCTACTTTCCAACACCCAAATGACTCCCAAAAGACCCCAAATCACCTTCCAAATATACCTAACCCAACAACCCTTCAATTTCAACCTTAAACCTCCCAAAAACCCAAGTTTTGACACCTTAAAATTTGCTCTAAGACCCTACTTCGGATTTTCCACAAAACTCAACCAAATTAATATATGTTGCACCTTTTAACATGAATAAGCAAAGCCCCAACTCAATTTTGTAAAACAAGATGAAAATCCCATAAAAATCCAAGCTTTTAGTAAAACCCTAACATTTTAAAAGTCCATGTTTTTGAAATCCAAGACCATAGGTAGATAGAGGATAAAGAGGAGAGTAAGAAAATGATTTTACCTTTCAAAATGGTCTTGAAATTGAGTTGCAAATCAATGGAATAGTAACTTGCTTTTGGGAGAGTTTGAAAGAGGGGAGAGGGGCCATACACGTTGGAAAGGGAGGGTGAGAAAGAAGATGACAACTTTTTCTTTAAAGTTGTCTTGCTTTTTAAATCTTTTGGGTCAAATTACAACATTGGTCCCTCCCCTTTTTACTATAGCTCAATTAGGTCTTAATTTAAGTTGAATTGATTTAATTAAATTTTTGTTGACTCGAACTATAAACCCGTCTAACTCCTAACCCCAAAATACGGGTGTTACAAGACCGTTGACATACAAAACATTTTCAATGAAAATAGAAGAGTGATTACCAATGGAGCCTATTCCTTCAATGTGGCCTTTGGAGTTCTCACCGAAAGTTACCACTCCACCACTCTTTGGCTTTAGTTCCACAAATCTACTATTGTCACCGGTCATATGTCTTGAGCATCCACTATCAAGGTACCAAGAATTTTGGCTTGAAGCTTTAGCCTTGTAGCCATGCTCCCCCTACAAACAAAGAAATTAGGCCTTGATTTTTGGTACCCAAATCATTTTGGTCCATGAGTGTTAGCCTTCAAAATTTTGGTTCCCTTAGGAATCCAAGAAGCAATAACATTCATATTATTAGAAATAATGTGTTCCTTAGGAACCCAAACACTCCTAACTCTTTGACCTCTAGATTGCTTATTAAAATTTCTTTGCTTAGGAATAAAATGTTTTCTTTTTACATATTGGAATTTAGAATGATTTCCTTTTTCAAAATTGTTTTTCCCAATAGCAATAGATGTTTTAAGATTATCCACTTCCTTTGTGTGATAATCTTGAAAATCAGAAAGAAGTTTTTCAAGTTCAAGATTTTTTGTTTTAAGATCATTTGAAAGATTTACTAAAAACAAAACTTTCTTTTCCAATTCAGAGTTAGCTTTAGAAAATGTCTCATTTTGATTTTTTCAAATCGGAAATGGTTTTCTTATTTTTCAAAATGGATTCTTTGTATTTTCCTACTAACTCATCGTAAACCTCTTGCAATTCATCATAAGCATCTTGAAGTTCATCAAAAGTAAAATCAAAATTGGATAAGTTAGAATTTACCTTTGGTTCATCATCAATAGCCATGAGACATAGATTGGCCACTTCCTCCTCTTCCTCGGATGACTCATCGTCACTCCAAGTTGCTATTTGAGCTTTGAGCTTGTTCTTCTTCCCAAAGCTCTTCTTCTTCTATTGAGGACATATGGAACGAATGTGACCCGGCTTCTTGCATTCATAGCAAGTGATTTGGTCATTCTCTTCTTCCTTACTCTTACTCTTGAAGTCTCCCTTTCTAATAAATTTTCTTCCACAATTTGACTTAATGAACTGAGTAAACTGTTTGGCCAACATGGCCATCTCCTCATCTTCATCTTCACTTGAATCACTTTCTTGATGTGAAGCTTTAAGAGCAATTCCCACTTTCTTCTTCTCAACATCCTTCTTCTCAACCGTTTTCTTCTCTTCTTCTCTTCCCTTCCTCATGATTTCATGGGTGAGTAGAGATCCAACAAGAGCATCAAGCTTGAGAGTCTTCAAATCTCTAGCTTCAATAATAGCCGTTCTCTTGCCATCCCATGACTCCGGAAGAGAGTACAACAATTTCCTCACTAGTTTGTCTTCAGGGATGATCTCGCTGAACCCCTTCAATCCGTTGAGAATGACCAGAATCGATCAAACATCTTGGAGACACTTCCATCGGGATCCATCTTGAAATTTTCATAGCTTAGATTGAGTAGCCCAATCTTTGTCTCCTTGACATCACTAGTTCCCTCATATGTTGTCTCGAGGGTATCCCAAACCTCCTTGGCATTTTCGATTGAAGACACCTTGGAGTAGATATCTGGACCAAGTGCACAAAATATCACATGGAGAGCTTTGCCATTCACTTGCATCCTTCTTCTTTCATCATCCGTCATCTCGGTTTTACCTTTGGGACAAGTCTTTCTCCATCTCTCTTCATAGGAATGTATGGACCTTCTTCAACCACATCCCACACCATGTAGTCAGTAGACTTGATGAAGAGCCTCATCATATTCTTCCAATATGGGTAGTTATCCCCATTGAAGAATGTGGCTTGGTGGTAGATTGAGACTCATAGTTGGAGGTGGACGCCATTGCTTGACTAGTTGTTGATCAAACTCTCCTAGAATCGACTCAAGAGGGTTGTAATCCTTCCAATGAGTGTAGCTCTGATACCAATTGTTGAGTTGATCACACAATTGCAAATGGCCAAGAGGGGGTGAATTGGCAATAAAAATTTTGGTGGGAAGAATGAGTGAAAAATAAAAATTGACACAAGTAGTTAGAGTGGTTCAAGTTCTCCAAATGAACTCTACATCCACTACCTTAGTTCCTACTAAGGATTTTCAACCAATTCACTACTTGAATTCTTCCCCTTTTCTTGGATGAGGAGGTAACCTTACAAATTTGATTAAGCTTTCTACCCAAAGCTTAATCCACTCAATTTACAAAGAGAGGTTTTGGTAAACTCAAATAATTCCTCACAAAGGATAAATGTCTACCCAATTACAATTTCAATCACCCCAAACTCACAATACAAAATAACAATTGAAAACACTAGAGTTGGGTGCAAGAATTTGACTTTGAAGAGCACAAGGGTTTGGATTTTTGCTTTGATGATGCTTGTAGGTTGAATAGTTGTTGCTGACCTTCAAAGGGCTTCAATTTATACCTCCTCTATTAATTCTAGCCGTTTGGGTGGTTGGGGAATTGAATAGAGCCGTTGGAACCCTCTCTTAGAAAGTATTTTGAGTTTGAGTTTTTCAAATCAGTTTTAAAGAGTTGGTGATTTAAAACTTGTTAAAGGGACTTATAAAACAATTTTAAGTTTTTCAATTTGATCCTTAATAGTTTAATTATATCAAAATCAAACATAGGTTTCACAAAAACCCTAATCCACTCTCTTTGTTTTTTAAATAGAGATCTCCTTCCCTTTTAACCCAATTCACTTTCTTAGCCTCGGAGGAAGCCACGAAGCTTATCATTAGAGGGAAGGAGTCTGGACGGCGAAGGTAATACCACAAACTACTTTCTATTTTGCATGCACTAGAAAAATAATGCGAAGGATACCTCTGAAACTCTTTTTACCTCTGTATTGCTCTTTTTGAAAATCCCAGAATGCCTTTACATTGTCTTTTTCCATTGTTTATATAGGCATATTACATATATTGCCATAAAATAGAAACTAGAAATGAAAAAATTTCATTGGTCGCTTTTTACATTTTGTTTGTATTTTGAGTTTGCTTATTGCCATTTCAAGCTTTTTGACATTATGTTGATTTTGACTGTATGTTGCTAGCATGCTCGAACGGGGGAGATGGGGACTTGAGAGAGGTCAAACCTCTGAAACGACATGCGCATGGGCATATATCGGGAGCAGAATGGTCGGGCGTGATCGACACACGCATGGTGGTCTATTTTGGCCATTCGATGCACCCTTGATCCAACGATTGTGAGGGATGCGACACGACACCAAAAAGAGGGGAATTAGGGCTTCCCCCTAGCAGAATAATCTGAGCCGCACGATCACTTTCGATCCGATGCACCAGATTCAGCTGCGCAAGGATGAGGAGAATTAGGGTTTCTGAAATTAGCTTAGATTACTTTGCATAATCGATGCAATCCCATTCCATGGTCAACCAAAAGTACTCGTACCTCATAATTTTTTCAGCCATTGCGAAACTATTGGCATGTGTCCAACATAATCCATCATGCACCTCAGTTATGATGCTCTTAACTTCCTAAGCATCAATACATCTTAGTAGGACTTGGTCTTTCCCCCTTTTGTATAGGACTTCCCCGTCTAGAACAAAACTTGTCGCCATTCTTCTAATGGTCCTTTTATCATTTTCATTAGCATCCTTGGGGTAGGTTCGGAACTTGATAAATTAAAGAATATCATAGTAACACGTGTTGCCATCTGTCTCTTCTTCCAAACTATATCAATAAGCCGATATTTCAAAGATTTGCATCTCAATTGGTTTCATCTCTGCTTTGGTGCTTGCCTCAAACATTGCAGCCAAAATTGCCAAATCATCCGCAATCTATTTTTCTTCCCTTGGAAGGTAGGCAAAGCTAATCTTTTCGATTTTTTACTAACTCTTGGATCAAATCATAATACTTGACCAACTTTGGGTCTCTTGTTTCCCATTTTTTCGGAGTTGATAAGCAACCAACGATGAATCCCTAAAAACCTGAAGCACTTTGACTTTCCTTTCAATGGCCGCTTGCAATCCCATGACAAAAGCCTCATACTCGGCTATGTTGTTTGTACAAAAGAATTCCAATCTACTTGTGAAAGGATAGTAGACGTTCTCCGGAGAATGCTCCATCGAAGTAGAGTTTCCACGACTCATCCTCCGAAGTGGACATTTCTCCCACCATTATGCACATCAAGTCTTCATTGGGAAAGTTAATGTTCAAGGAATAGTAATCATCCAAAGCGCGGCTCGCTAGAAAATCCGCTATAACACTCCCATTTACTGCCTTCTAACTCACATATACAATGTCAAATTCAGACAAAAGCATTTGCCAACGAGCCATCTTCCTGGTTAGTGCTGGTGCTTCCATCAAGAATTTCAACGGATCCAACTTGGATATCAACCAAGTGGTATGGTATAACATGTATTGTCTGAGCCTTTTGGTGGCCCACACTAGAGCACAACATAATTTTTGAATTGGAGGGTATCGTGTTTCAAAATCGGTGAATTTCTTGCTCAAATAGTAGATAGCTCTCTCTTTCTTTCCGGACTCGTCATGTTGCCCCAACACACAACCCATCGAATTCTCGAAGACTGTCAAGTATAGGATCAATGGTCTATCTGGCACCAACACCACTAGAATCGGGGCATTCATCAAATACTTCTTGATCTTTTCTAGAGTCTCTTGGCACTCCTTATCTCATACCCCCGAGTTATTCTTTCAAAGTAATCTGAAGATAGGATTGCACTTTTTGATCAATTGAGAAATGAACTGAGATATATAATTTAACCTTCCCTAGAATCCTCGAACTTCTTTTTGTGTCTGAGGTGGTGGAAGATTTTGAATGGCTTTTACTTTATTAGAGTCAATCTAGATCCCTTTCCGGCTAACCACAAAACCTAAGAGTTTCCTAGACGTGACGGTAAAGGTACACTTAGCCGGGTTGAGCTTTAACTAATACTTTCACAATCTTTGGAAAATCTTCCTCAAGTTTTGAATGTGCTCTTCCTCGGTTCGAGACTTGGCAATCACGTCATCCACATACACCTCGATCTCTTTATGCATCATGTCATGGAAAAGAGTTACCATGGCTCTTTGATAAGTTGCCCCGTTATTCTTTAGTCCAAACGACATCACCTTGGTAACAAAACATGCCCCTACATGGTCACAAATGTAGTCTTCTCCATGTCTTTGGGATGCATCTTTATTTGGTTATACCCAGAGAAACCATCCATAAAAGAGAACCACGAATGCCCCGCAGTGTTGTCGAACAAAGTATCAATATGAGGCAAGGGAAAATTGTCCTTAGGGCATGCCCTATTAAGATCTCTATAATCTACACATATGGAAGCCCTTTACAAAATATCCATATTGCTCACGGGCAAAAGCGAATAGGGTTGGTTCCAAGCATTACTTTGATTCAAACCTAAATAATATGGGTATGTCAACACTAGTCCAATTGCAAAGTATCTCTCCCGGGAAACAAGGGCGGATTTCGGCCAGAAATTTGCCACTCTCGCCGTCTTCGGCTATCATGCTGACATTCATCCCCTCTAGTGCCTCGCTGAACTTCTCATCACCATTGAGCATGCTGATTTCTTGGATGGATTCGAGCACTTTTTGTTCGGCGTTGACTATCCCACCAAACATAAAGATGTCCCTCATGTCGAGAAAAGTCATCGATGCCCATAGGATGTCTTCTCCCTTGAACCTAGCTTTCCTTTGCTCTTCTCTCTTCTTCCATTCTAACTCCTTTTGCTGAAAATTGGGCTTGTATCCGAGCCTAAACTGGTCTTTCTTGTTGATGACACTTTTGGCGCGACCCTTGAAGTTTCTTTTGAAGGCCCTTCCCTTTCTTGCCCCCTTGTCCTAAAGTGTCCCAAACTATCATCTTGGTGCAATTAGATAGTCTAGCGCGTGGGATCTTGTTTCCTTCCGCAACAAATATGGCATTCACAAATTCCAAAGCTCTAAAAGAACACTCCATGGCCTCCTCATCGGTTTGGATGTAAGGGGCATCGATCATCACAGAGGCAATGATGTCTTGCTCGGCTCCCACACTCACCAACTTCCTTTCGATGAAAAACTTTAGTTTCTGATGTAATGATGAGGGAACGACGCCGACCGAATGAATCCAAGGCCTTCTTAATAGACAATTATAGGTTGGCCTAATATCCATTACCACAAACTCAATGGTGTACAAGGTAGGCCCAATTAGTAAAGGTATTTCAATCCTTCCGGTCATATCCCTTTGGGTTCCATCAAATGCCCTAACAGAGTTTTTGCACGGCTTCATGTGTGAGCTATCTATTGGAAACCTTTGCAAAGTTGCTATTGGCAACACATTCAAAGCAGATCTGTTTTCGTAAGTACCCATGGCAAAACATGTCCCTTACAGTAGGTAGTGATATTCAAAGCCTTGGTTGATTCCATGCCCCCATCCAAAATCTCATCATCACTGAAGGTGATGTAGTTATCTGTGGCGATGTGACCCACTATTCGATCCAATTTACTCACAGAAATGTCATTCGGGACAAAAGTCTGATTCAAAACCTTTAACAGTGCACTTCGATGCCTCTCTGAGCTTAACAACAACTCGGGTACCGAGATTCGTGCTTTTTGCTTTCGGAGTTTCTTGAAAATGCTATACTCATTATACACTATGACCACCGTGGTTCGGTAGCGGGTTGGCGGCCACATTTGGTTCATCCTATTGCAACACCTCGTTCTTGATCATGTTTTGAACAAAGTTTTTGAACGTGATACAATTTTCAATCGAGTGCCTCAGGACACCGACATGATAATCGCAATGTGCCTTGGCATCATACCATGCGGGGTAAGGTGGCTCGAACGGAGTGACATAATATGATTAGACCAAATCGGCCGTGTGTAATTGTGAGTACAACTCTACATATGACACCGGTAGAGGAGTGAAGGACATCTTCTCATTTTCCTTCTTTGGGGCTCTTGTCTCTTTTTGTTCGAGCCTTTCCCACCTCCGGTTACAACTTGTGGTTGAGAGATGGTGAAATTCTTTGGAGTGGTGTAGGTGCTTGTGGTATTCACCTCATTGTCCTTTCTTTTGTAATTCTTCCAGGAATTCTCTCCACTATCAATCCTCCCACTCTTTATAGCCACTTTGATTGACTCACCGGTTCTTACCATATCGACGAAATTCTGAGTGGTGTTGTTTATCAAACGGTCAAACAACGCGCCCCTCAAAGTGTTTACAAACATTGGTGTGATCTTATACTCAGGAATCGGTGGCTGAATCTGAGCGGCCACATCGCTCCACCTTTGAGCATATTGGCGCAAACTCTCATTTCACCTTTGTTCCATCCCCTCTAACATGATTCAGTTCAAAGTCATGTCGGTCACATGCTTGTATTGTTCCATAAAGTCCCTTAAAATATCCTTCAATGACTTGATGTTGATTCGACTGAGCTGAGTATATTGCAAAACCGGTTAAACCGTCTTGAAAGCAATCAATGAGTAGCTTCTCATCCTTTATAAAAGATGCCATCTTCTGACAATACATAGTAATGTGAGCTGAGGGGAAAGTAGTTCCATCATACTTGTCAAAATTAGGAACTTTGAATTTTGGTGGTAGGACTAAATTCGCCACGAGGCTCAAGTCGCTAGAATCATTCCCTTGTTTATTCATCCATTGAAAGTTCTTAAACCTTTCTTCAAAGAAATGAAACCTCTCTTCGTATTTCTTTTCCATCTCGGTCATAATCCTCTTTTCTACCTCATCCATCACGCTTAGATCCGATACTTCATTCTCGAGGCTTGCCCCTAAATCAACAGGCTAATTAGTAGAGGCTCCCACATGGTGGCTAGGAGATGCTCCCACAGGGTGATGGGCGGATGCTCCCGCGAGATTGATGTACACTTTCTTTCATGGGTTCGGCGCTTTCGGTTGAACCTTAACATGAGATGTGGTTTCCTCTACCCCCTCGACATTTGATCTATCACCCGAAACCCCTTCCTTGCTGAATCTTTTAGTGAGCAGATCGGTCATCTGATCAATGATAGAAATTTGTGACTGTGAGATTTGATCCTTGATGTTTTGTTTGATTCCATCTAAATGAACTTCGAGGTCCTTTTGACCTTGTTCTACCTTGTCCATTCTCTCTTCCACTACTCGTGATTGCCAACGAGTACTGTAGGAATGAGGAATGATTGCAATTTTAAAGAACCAAAACTATCATGAAAATCTTTTAATTAATTTCAATAATTTAACAATGTTTGCAAATAAATGAAAATGCAATGTTTATGCATGAATGCAAAGAAAAGGCACTGATTCGGCGAATATCCTCGTTAAACAACTTGCATTAAAGGTCATAAAGTTTCATTGCAACGATAATAGAAAACAGCTAAACATATGACCTAACCCTAGCGTCTAAGCTACTAATCTCTCCTAAGATACAAAATAGCCTTCGTTCTTCTCCTGAACCACCTCTGATGTACTCCCGAATCTCGGTAGCCTCTCATGCCAAGAATTGAAGTAGTCAAGCGACACCTTGCACTTAAACCGTCAAGTTTGCCATTTCTTGTTCTTGCCTCCAAATAATTTGAGTGGCATCTTAAAGTCCTTCCACCATCGGCACTTGGTACACTTGGATACATCCCTCACAGCTTGCAACTTGATCCTTGAGTTTTCGAACCTCGACTTCGATCTCTTCAAGCTGAACCTTCAAAGCTTGATTTTCCAAGCGGCTAGCTTCTATCTCCTTAATTGAGCCCTTGTGCTTTTGAAGAGATCTTTCTAACTGTTTCACTCGAGCCTTCATCTTCTCACCCCGAAGTTTTTCATCCTCGAGTTGTTTAAAATTATCAACACACAAAATCTCCATTTCTTGTGTCAAAGCAAGCACTTGATCTTTGCTGTAACCCCCTCGACCTAGTCTAGATGCGAGACCGAACCGAATGAGTCACATGGGGAATATTGAAGTAAATCGGGAAGGTTTACCTCAATAAACGACCCTATTTTTTCTTTTATATTTTCTAGATGCGCATTAACATCCTATGTGATTCACACTTGCAGCGGAAGAGACTTCAATGCAAATATACAACGATTTGGCATTCAATTGCATAAAAACATAAGTTAGGGACCAATTTGTAATTTTAGCAAAATATAGAGGATTCCTACAATTTTAAGTTACCATCCTTTAATTAGTCATATTACATACCACTGTGTCAAATCTCAGCTCAAACAGACACCAATAGGGCAATCAATTGCAATCACAAGCATTTAGGGACCAAATTGTAAATATGGTAAATTATAAGAATTTACTTGAAAACAGGTTTACCGACCCTTAATTAATCCGGTTCCATGCATACATGTCCAATTTCAGCTCTAAAATATCATTCAAACCCAATCAATTGCATGCATTACAATCAGGGACCAAAACAGAAGAATCTAAAACCTTTGATAACCAAAATAACCAACTCACCTACCAGACGTATCGATACGACAACAAAGGGTATCAAATCATGAGGGCGTATCGATACGGTCTCGATAGTGTATCGATATGGTCCCGATAATGTATCGATACGGTATTTTCCAGAACCCAAAGGGCGTATCGATACACTTTCAACCGTATCGATACAAGTCCAAAAATACATTATATTGTATCGATACCCTTTCGACTGTATTGATACCCCTGGGACTAAAATGCCCAAAATTGATGGTTTTTCACTATTTGATGCAACACATACCACCTAAACATGCATCTAACATAAACACAATATATTCAAAGATCAATCATCAAGCGAACATGGCATATTCAACATCAACTCATAGCAACATGCATCAAAGAGAAACTATATGCATGCAACTTAGAAACCAAGCAAAGCAAGATATCAAAAACCATAACAAGTCATAAACCAAATACCAAAGGCCATTTACAAGTCTTAAACAACATTATAAACTTGCTCAAATAGGGAGTTTGCACATATCTCCCAAACACACAACGGATCCCCCATTGCCCTTATTACTTATAGTCTTAACCGAAAAATACTTTCATGAATGAAGTCTCTTTTGATCCCTTGCTTCATGCTGCCTTCCGAACCTCAATTCGTTGCATTGATGGACAAAAATAGAGCGTAAGCACACAAGGCTTAGCGAGGAGTGCTCAAAAACAAAACACCATCAATGCATTTAAAACCATTTTCCAAGTCCACATTGAAATCTCATTTCAACTAACTTAAATCATCATTTGAAATCCATCATGCCTTTAAAACCATGCACTTTCCTTAATAAAAAATCAGCATAATAAACCTTATGCAACATCTATCATAAATCAACAACAACTCCCATTGCTAACACTCAACTTAAGCCTTCCCATACATAACTACCATACGCAAAGTTTAAAGAGTAAAACATGTATAAATCAAAATATTCAACATAATCCATCTCATGATACATCATCAATTATATTGGCTTACAAGTGATCATTAGGCAAGTCCATTTCTCAAAACAACATATCGGATACACGGATTCACAAGTGTTGTCCCAACACTTCATACATTCTCACCGGCATCTCAAGGTTCACATACGGGAGCTACCATCCATCGTTGTGACACCCGTGGTGGAGTATTTTGTACACCGTATAAACCCCTCAACACCACTTATCGGTAGATGTATAACTCCACTAACGAGAGAAGGGACACCACATACACATACCTCAATCGTTAGGGTACTTGGATGGAGTATTAGGTACACCGTATAAACCCCTCGACATCCAAGGCGACTTGTTTATAGTGCACTCAATCCTATAGCCGGCTAACTATATCCGATAACATTTATAAACCATTTTCACAACATCACTTGCAAATATAATTCACATTACACCACATACCTCACTGTTTTCAAAGCATCATCATTAAATCATTTTCCAAAGCATTAAACCATGCTTTAAATCACAAGTATAAAACGTATACTTACAAGGATCACTTACTATGTGCATCCTTCATCATCACATCATTAAAAACAGTAAACTCCATACTTTAAACATGATTTAACAGTAGGTAACATGCATAAAGACTATTTCATAATAGCACAACCGAGATAGAAATTCCTTATACTTACTTCCGAACTTAGAAAAGCGTTTCAAGCTAACATATAAGTTCCCAAAACCATCTTTAAAACATTTCAAAGCTGAAATCCACGTCCTCACTCACCGACACGCGAAACCTTGATTAGCCGATGCGAAACTAAGCGTCTGAAGCTCCCGAAACCTCACCGGTTGCTTCTGAAACGGTCTCCACTATTAAAACCACATAAGAACATAGCATTAATGCATCTCAATGCATTAAAAACTCCAGCAAGCAATCCTACCACGTTGATCTGCCCAAAACCACCAAAACGCCCATCCGAAACAACCGAAAACACCTTCGATTACTCTACAAACTCAACCCAGCCAAAATCTAACACTTCCAACCATTTATAATCATTGATTAACATCCAAAATAACCTATTAACAACCTTATACCTCCAGCATCCCTAAAATCACATTAACACCACAAAACCCCAATTCTAACAACCTAATCAACTAGAGATCCAAATAGTTTCGGGATTACCATGCTTAAACCTCAATCTCAACATTAATTAACTTCCAAAACATGGTTAAAATCAACAATAAATCAGCCAAAACAGATCCATTACAAAAATTACACAAAATCATCATTTAACACTTGATTTAGCCATTTTCTTCAAATCAATCATAAAACCTTGTTAAGAAACAATATTAAAGAGCCAAATACTTGAGAATTTCATTAAATAACCTTGATTAGAGGATAAGTGATGCTCGCGTAAAAGTGTCTCGCAATAGTGCAAGTGTACACATCTCAAGTAATATAATGATAAGTATATCGAGTTTCGTCTCCACAGGGATTGGGCTAGTCTTTTGACCTTACTTCCTCACACTGTTAAACAAATAAAAGAAAAGAACACACGTGAATAAGTTTGTTTTGAGTAATCTAAGGAACTAATTCTAAAATAAGCCAGAAATAAAGTAAAGATGCCTTGGAACACTGTTGATGAATGGACTTTGACCATACCTCCCGGCGTAAACCAAAGATAAACACCAACCAATCACACGCTTCTTTTAGCCATTGAAACTCTTAACTTATCCCTAAGCCGAGTTAGTTACCACCACGTGGGATGACAACCATGCTTATTCGTTTCATGAGTCTAACTCTCTCGATATTAGACAAATGGATAATCTTACAAACTCTCTCCCGATAAGTATGCAAGAATGAATTCAATGCCAAGAATAAGCAAACCTTGAACTAAATTGCATTAAAACTAAAACAAAGTACAATTTTTTACACAACTACTAAACAATAGATCCTCACCCTAAGGAAAATTAGAACATAACGAATGAGAAGAAAACACAAAATAATCCTAAGCTCTCTCGTCCCTTGTTCTCTCTACGATTCCCCCTCTTTTCGTTGGTGGTAAGCCTTCTTTATATAAGGGATGGTGTAGGGCAAGCTTCTTCTAGAATAGGAAGTTAAGTTGGACTTGGACTTGTCTTCATTAAAGAGGTGAATCTCTTTAATTTTAATGCATTTATCAAAATTTCCAAAATTCCATCCTTAACCTTCCTTCCATCTTTTCGTCCTCCTTTCGAGCTCTCCTTGCCGCGCCAAGTGTGTAGAAAAATCATGCATTTTATGCTCTTCAAATCGGCTACCACTTTGCTCAGTTTGCCCTTCGGCAGGTTGATTTGTGCGCTGCCTCGGTAGGGAATATCTGCTGCCTCGGCAGAGGTCTATCACCGAATCTGCTTCGTAAGGCTCCATCTTCATAATCCATCTTCTCTCAGTAGAAGTTGTCATCTTTGGCTCAGCTCGATCAGGGTCCTTTCAGTAGCTCATTCTGCACCACACTCCCTATTCCTTCATTGCCCACGACATCAACTGCCCCGACAGCGGGTATATCTGCACAAGCACCAAATATGCATTAAACAGTACATTTTTAATGCAGCTTAATTGGGTGTAGGTTAAATGATATTTTCCTTAAAAATAAGTGCAAATATAGGAATTTTGGGCACTCATCAAAAAGCACGAAAATTACTTCTAATCTCTTGCTATTTCTTCAATTGACAAGATTTGATTGAAAATCTTCAAGAATCCATTGAAACAAGTTGAGGAAACTCCATGAAAATCATTTGGAAATCAAAGTAAAATGAAAAGGAAAAGAGCTTTGGAAGTTTTGAAAAAAAAGGGTGGTTGGTTGATGAGAAAAGAGAGAAATGGAAGTTACGTCAAAAATGAGTTTGTAAAGATTCATTCCCTTTTTAATCAAAACTTTTTTAAATCTTTTTAATTAAAACACAATTAAAAAGTATCAAATTAAGGGAATTGATGATTATAATTACATTAGCTTCCTAATGATTCTAAGTTGTGGCTCTTTTACAAAATAGCCATTAAAAATAGTTTTTTCATTTTTATGATTTAGTCACTAAACCGAAATGTCCACCTTCCAAATTTCATTTCCAAAAATTGACTTCACCAAACCCTTATTCACATTTAAAAAAGATTTTAGCAATTTTTTGATATTTTATCACCTTCCGAACTTGGTTTTCCTTGAACTAATCCTGAACTAACATGGATCTCTAGTCTCGGTCCAACGGACCCCGAACCCAACCTAAAAACTCCTAAGCCCAAAACCGGGGTGTTACAACTCTCCCCCACTTAGTAAATTTTGTCCTCAAAATTTTACCTAGAGGAAAAAGGTGCAGAAACTGCTTCAACATGTTCGCTTTGCTTTCCCACGTGGCCACCTCAACTCCTCGATGATGCCACAACACCTTTACAAGTTCAATCGTCTTACCACGAAGAACTTTCCTACTAGAAACAAGAATCTCAACATGTTCCTCATCATAAGACAAATTCGGTTGCAACACAATATCCTCAACTAGCATTACATACGACGAATCCATCCTATACCTTTGCAACATCGACACATGAAACACATCATGGATTTTCTCTAACTCGGGAGGCAACCTCAACCGATATACAACAGGACCAACACACTCCACAACTTCATATGGTCCAATAAATCGTGGACTAAGCTTACCCTTACGTCCAAACCTCATCACTTTCTTCCAAGGTGACACTTTCAGAAACACGCGATCACCAACCGCAAACTCGTTCTCCCTATGCTTCAAATCTGCGCAAGACTTTTGACAATCTGAAGCCGTCTTCAACCGATCACAAACAAGCTTGACCTTCTCCGTCGTTACTTTAAGAAAATCCGGAAAAGAAACTAACTTTTGCCCCGCTTTCACCAAACAAAGAGGCGTCCTACACTTCCTACCATACAAGACTTCATACGGAGCCATTTGTATACTTGCTTGATAGCTATTATTATAAGAAAACTCCACCAAAGGCAACTGTTTCTCCCAAGAACCTTGGAATTCTATAACACAACACCGCAACATATCCTCAAGCACTTGGATAACTCGCTCAGATTGACCATTTGTCTGGGGATGATACGAGGTACTGAAATTGAGCCGTGTACCCAAAGATTTATGCAAACACTCCCAAAACCTCGCTGTAAACCTCAGATATCTATATGAAACTATAGATTTAGGTACACCATGCAACCTCACAACTTCCGCAATGTACAACTCTGGAAACTTATCCAACGTATACGTAGTGTGCATAGCTATGAAATGCGCACACTTCGTAAGACGGTCTACAATCACCCAAATAGAGTTCTTCTTGGATGGGGTCAAAGGAAAACACGTCACAAAATCAATTGTAATCCTCTCCCATTTCCATTCCGGTATCTTCAAAGGTTGCAATAGCCCGGAAGGAAACTGATGCTTAGCTTTCACGCGCTGATAAACCATACACTTACTCACAAAATCAGCAACATCATTCGTCAACCCAACCCAATAGTACTTATCCTTCAATCCATGATACATCTTAGTACTACCAGGATGCATAACAAAAGGACTACTATGCGCCTCAGTTAGAATAGTACGTCTCAACCCAACATCATCTGACACAACTATTCGACTCTTAAAACACAAAACACCATCATCATTAAAACAAAAGCCCGTCGAATTACCATCTGCTATATCCTGAACATGTGGTACCAATGAATCATCAAGCAAATGCTTCTCCTTAATCAACTGAACCAAGGAAAGTTTCACTTGCAACTCTGCTATCAATCCACCATCCCGCGACACACTCAACCATGCAAACATAGCTCTCAACTAAACAACGCAAACATAGCTCTCAACTCAACCGCCACCTTCTTACTCAAAGCATCGGCTGCCACATTAGGTTTCCATTGATGATACTCAATCATCAAGTCATAATCCTTAAGCAACTCCAACCATCTACGTTGCCTAAGATTCAAGTCCTTTTGTGTCATCAAATACTTCAAACTCTTATGATCTGTATAAACAACACACTTCTCACCATAAAGGTAATGCCTCCAAATTTTCAAAGCAAACACAACTGCGGCAAGCTCAAGATCATGAGTAGGATAATTGCCCTCGTGCAACTTCAATTGTCTAGATGCATAAGACACAACATTCCCACCTTTCATCAACACACAACCTCCCCCAACATATGATGCATCACTATAAACCACATACTCCTTACCGGACTCTGGTTGAATCAAGATGGGACGATAATAACTCGCCAATCCGAGAAAACTACGAAATTCTGTCATAGACTTAGGCGTCTTCAACTCATCACTGCCTTGATCTCATGTGGATCAACTCAGATACCCTCGGCTGACACCACATGTCCGAGAAGGACAACTTCTTTAAGACAAAACTCATACTTAATCAACTTGGCGTAAAGCTGATTTTCTAACAAAACTTGCATCACAATCCACAAGTGCTTATCATGATCCTCCTCGGTATGAGAGTACACGAGAATATCATCAAGAAACACAACCACAAACTAATCCAAGAATTCATGAAACACACGATTCATCATGTCCATGAATGCAGTAGGCGCATTCATTAAACCAAACAACATCACCAAAAACTCATAATGCTCGTACCTCGTAAGAAAAGCAGGCTTAGGCACATCCACATCCTTTACCTTCAACTAATAATACCCAAATCTCAAACCGATCTTAGAAAACACTGAAGCACCTCAAAACTGGTCAAACAGATCATCACTCCCTGGTAAAGGATACTTATTTTTAATCGTCAACTTGTTCAATTGCTGATAATCTATACACATTCGCATCGTGACATCCTTTTTTTCACAAACAACACCAACACACTTCAAGGTGAAACATAAGGCCTAATAAACCCTCGATCAAGCAACTTCTGAAGTTGAATCTTCAACTCCTTCAACTCTTTCAGAGCCATCCGATAGGGAGCAATAGACGTTGAAGTTGTATTTTCATACAATTCAATGTCAAACTCAAGTTCTCCATTCGGCGGAAACCCATACAACTCTTCTGGAAATTCACCTGGAAACTCACATACCGTACGTATGTCCTGCACACGCACTTCCTTCGATCCTGGATTCATAACATAAGCTAAGAAAGCCTCACAACCCAACTCAATCAAACGACTCACTTCTAGAGCCGAAACAACATTGGAAAAGAATTTAACATTCTTACCCATGATTACAACTTCGTAATCATCAGAAAGTTTCAAGGTAACTCTCTTGGTATCAAAATAAACCACATCCCTATGCTCGGCCAAAAAATAAATTCCAATGATTACATCAAAACTATAGAAAGACAATTCCATTAAATCAACCGCAAACACATGACCTTAAACAAATAAAGGTTATCTCCTAAACAACCTTCTTGTAACAATCATTTCACCAAAAGAACTAGTTACTTGCATTCCCACATCTAACACTTCTGAAACAATTGTTCAAGCCATAACTCCAAAAAAACATTATCAACAATAGGTGCAGAAAACTATACCCCACAGATCAAACATGGTCAATCTCGCCTCACGTGATCACACGATCCACATACCTATGAGGTATCAAATGCTACTCAAGCCTAGACACACTAACCCTACGGTCCTCGCCCAACACTACCACCACTTTGCCTCAACTCAGGCGATACCTTTTATCATGACTATTCTTACACTGACTACCGTTAAAACCAGAGTCCGTAACTCTCTCTTTCTAGAGCTAGAACCTTTCACACGAATTGATAAACCCAGGTTCTGCTCAGTGCACTTTGTCCGTGTAACCAACACTTCAAAAACAGTGTAGCCAAAAACCAACATATATAGCCTAACATCAAGTACCAACTCATAACAGAATCAATCACATCGACGTTTCACATCCAATTCCAATCTAGGTGCATACCCGCTCAACTAAATAATATGTGCCTTAAACTCGGCCACAAACATATTATCTTGAACCCAAGCTATGAATTCATATTTCTTGTCAACCAAGTATCTAACCCTCAGATACTTCTTATTAAAGACAGTTCGAAAGAACTCCCAAGTCACAAAATCGGGTTCCACGCCCACAATCGCAATTGTCCACCAAATGTACACATCTTCTTACAACTAAGATACAACTCATTTTCAAACTTTGGGCATCATTACACCGTATTTGTTCCATAATCCCAATAGTACAGGTCATCCACTCCATGGATACTTTAGATGAAAAACCTCGAGCTCAACTTCTTCCAAACTACATAAGCATTCTAATAGCAACTCACAGTCAACCAACAGCTAGTGCAGTCTCATGCACTCCAGCATTAACAGCTTCTCAAGCTCCGGACATCGCCTATGTCCCAGGCGCCATGTCACCCAACATTGGCCCAACTGACACAGGTTGTACTTACTTTGGAGTGTCAAACCCCTATGAGACATTACACACTCCTCTACTCCTTGCCCAAAGGCAACATCAATTATACCAGATTGCAACTCTCTCCTCAGTTTATTGTGCTAAAAGAAATATTTAAGGCATGATAAGAAAATAACAAAGCAAAACATTCAGGCCAGCTTCAAGCAAGGATCCAAGACTTCCACTTCCCATCGAAACATTTCACACTATAGTAATAAGGAAATGGGTATCCCAATTTTCTCCAATCATGGCATGAAAATTTCAACGCACATATCATAAACACTGTGCATAACAAGCAACAGATTTCGTTTCACAACATCACCATACCAGCTTACCAACATTCAATCTTTCAAAGACTTACTCCACATAGCATATCTCAACCAACATACATATAGAAATCACCATGCATAACAACAACATGATTGAATCCACCACAACACATATATAACAATCACCTTGCAAAGCAAACAATCAACGTACAATTTTGAAATTACATCACAACAACTTACCATAAACTTACCAATATCCTACTCTTTCGTAACATGGATCTGATACCACCAAATGTAACCCCCTCGACATGGTCTAGACGCGAGACCGAACCGAACGGGCCACACAGGGAATATTGAAGTAAACCAGGAAGGTTTACCTCAATAAACGACCCTATTTTTTTCTTTTATCTTGTCTAGATGCGCATTAACATCCTATGTGATTCACACTTGCAGAGGAAGAGACTTCAATGTAAACATACAACGATTTGGCATTCAATTGCTTAAAAATATAGGTTAGGGACGAATTTGTAATTTTATAAAAATACAAAGGATTCCTCCAATTTTAAGTTACCATCCTTTAATTAGTCATATTACAAGCCACTATGTCAAATCTTAGCTCAAACGGACACCAATAGGGCATTCAATTGCAATCACAAGCATTTAGGAACCAAATTGTAAATCTGGTAAATTATAAGAATTTACTTGAAAACGGGTTTACCAATACTTAATTAATCAGGTTTCATGCATACATGTCCAATTTCAGCTCTAAAAGATCATCTAAACCCAATCAATTGCATGCATAACAATCAGGGACCAAAACAGAAAAATCCAAAACCTTTGATAACCAAAATAACGAACTTACCTACCAGGCGTATCGATACAACTCCAAAGGGTATCGATATGTGAGGGCGTATCGGTACAGTCCTGATAATCCATTGATACAGTATTTTCCAGAACCCAAAGGGCGTATCAATACACCTTCAACCGTATCAATACGGGTCAAAAAATACATTATACTGTATCGATACCCCTGGGCCTGAAATGCCCAAAAATGTTGGTTTTTCACTCTTCGAATCAACACATACCACCTAAACATGCTTCTAACATAAACACAACATATTTAAAGATCAATCCTCAACCAAACATGGCATATTCAACATCAACTCATAGCAACTTATAGTATTCGGTACATCGTATAAACCCCTCAACACCTCTCATTGGTAGATGTATAAGCCCACTAACGAGAGACGGGACACCACATACACATACCTCAATCGTTCGGGTACTTGGATGGAGCATTCGGTACACCGTATAAACCCATCGACATCCAAGGCGACTTGTTTATAGTGCACTCAATCCTATAGCCGGCTAACTATATCTGATAACATTTATAAACCATTTTCACAACATCACTTGCCAATTTAATTCACATTACACCACATACCTCACTGTTTTCAAAGCATCATCATTAAATCATTTTTCAAAGCATTAAACCATGCTTTAAATCACAAGTATAAAACGCATACTTACAAGGATCACTTACCATGTGTATCCTTCATCATCACATCATTAAAAACAGTAAACTCCATACTTTAAACATGCTTTAACAATAGGTAACATGCATCAAAACCAAGTGCATAAAAACCATTTCATAATAGCACAACCGAGAGAGAAATTCCTTATACTTACTTCCGAACGTAGACAAGTGTTTCAAGCTTACATCTATGTTCTGAAAACCACCTTTAAAACATTTCAAAGCTGAAATCCACGTTCTCACTCACTGACACGCGAAACCTCGATTAGCCGACGAGAAACTAAACGTCTGAAGCTTCTGAAACCTCACTGGTTGCTTCTGAAACGTTCTCCCTGTTTAAACATGTCGTGACCATTTTTTGAAAACCCACCTTTTAAAATTTGGAATGAAAATAGCCTGACGATTAAAATTTGGAAAATCGAACCTTTTATTTTAATTAGGTCTTAAAACCAGTGAATTTCCCATATTTAATTAAATTTCCATTATTTGCATAAAAATCATTTTGGAGTCGCCACCGGCCACTTTGGTAGGCCGGACACCATAAAAACAAACCAGAGATTCTTTTTGAAAAGTTCAGGTTCGGGAGTCGGTTACGTGTAGGGAAGGGTTACCACCCCTACAAACGCTCGTTATCGATACCTTATTAATTACACGTGGCATTTCGAACATTAATCTGAATTTAATTGAATCTTTTAACTGTAAAATTAATTTTCTTCCGAATGGGAATATCCTTTTGTATGAAAATACATTTCGATCGAATATAATTATGAAACATCCAGTTGCATTAGGACACTTCAACTTATATTTGAAAAATGTACCTCAACACAAAAGGTTTGATGCATGATTAATTATTGTCTTGCCATTTTTAAGTAAACCATAATTAGGCTCCATTAATTAATTTGATTAAAAATTCTATGAATGCAATTAATTTTGGACATAAAAGAAAACACCCAAAATAATATTGGGCACTTCCTTTAGCGAGTCTAAAAGTAACAACATTCCTAATTAAGATGTCTCTAATCATTAACCCTATTTTAATTTTTAAATTTACCTAATTATTGATTTATTTCCATTTTCTAAGTTAAAGTGAAAAATCAAAACCTTTATCGGAACACTCATTGGTTAACATCACTATACATTGTAACACTAGCCAATATTGAGTGTTCTAACATTATTTCAATTATCCACTTATTTTCTAAAATGATCTCCCCTATTTAATTATGATTAAGCGAGCTACACTAATGGCTTTAATTCTATTTTTAACATGTGATTAATTGTCCAAACAATATATGGTATGATGTTTTAAATATACAAGCATATAAATTAATTAAACAATTAATCAAAACAATTAATTAAAATAAACAAATATTGAAAGGGGACCAAATTGAATTAAATTGAGGATTGGGTGACAAAATTACAAGTAAATGGTGACTGGTTTGTAAAGAAAACAAAACCCAGAAGCCCAATCCTAAAACCTTGGAAAGATCAGCCCAGACCCGTTTGAACCAAGCCCAAAACCAACGGCCCATTAGACTTAAACCCATACCCAAACCAACCTTTTTAATCGACCGGGTCACGGACCCATATCCGAACCCATGTGAAAACACGTGGATCCTTCGCGACCAGCTTCCTCAAAACGGTGTCGTTCCCAACTCGGTATAAATAGGCCAAACCGAGTTGGAACGGCCATTTGGCCACTCTCCTCTCTCTCTTCTCATTTCTTTCTCACTATAAATGCTCTGAACACAAACACCCCAGACCCTAAAAACCTAATCCTTTTTCGATCAAACCCTACTTTTACCCTCTATTCTTCCTCAGTTTTTCAAAATTCCATCATTTAGTCCTTACAAACAACGAAACCCTTCCCCAAAAGTTTTCATAGATCAAAACCCCCTTTTCCTTTCACGTTCTTCACCAATTCTTCCAAATTCCATTATTCAATCCTCACAAACACTTAAATCTTCCTCGAAACCTGTTTTTTAAAGATCAAAATCCATTTTTCACAAGAACTCACCAAGAACTTTTCAAAAACCCTCGTTTTGATCTTCACTCATCCCCTAAAACCCCTCTGACGTGTTTCTTGGCCGTCGGGATGATATCGATCACCGAATATCATCTCTGGTCTTCTCCTACCTCTTTCCGATGATCAGACCTTCTCCGGTCATCTTCTCCGACATCCCTGCAACCTCCGAGCACCATCTGACCATCTTCAACCTTTCTTCGATGGTCGAACCTTCTATGGTCATCTTCTTCGGCCAACCCTGGCTTTTCCAACCACCGTCTGCAACTTTGACCACCGCCTCTGCCGTCTTGGGAACCCTAGATCTATTAAAAAAACTCCATTTTTTTATCCTAAACCTAGATCTAATCCCTGTTTCGTCAGAAACGCCCCGCTTCTCCCAAACCTAAGCTATCTACCCAAAAACAATAGCCTCTCCACTATATTTTTCAACTCCGACCGTGATCCTAGCACTCAAATTCTCACTCCGGTAACACTTCCGGCGATAGCAAAGCAAGATAAGTCTTCGAACTCTCACTCTATTTTTTTATTTAATTTTTTATGTTTTGAACTAAATCTGCCTATTCATGTTTAGATATGTTTTAGTTTCCTATTAGATCTAGGTTTTATTAACTATCATGGATCCGATTTTAGATTTAGGTTTAGATTTAGGAAGTATTTTATGTTGTGAGATCTGATCTTGGTGATTTAGGGTTTAGTTTTAGGGATTTTGATTTGTTTTAATGTTTTTGAACAAGTAAAATGAAGAAATAAACGAACAGAGGCTGAGGTTACCTCAGTTCGATGTTTCTAGGGCTCCAGAGAGCTTCCGGTACGATCTCCTTGCTCCGGTTATCTTCCTCGAGCACCTTCGATTCTCCAGGTAACCTCTCAGCTTTCTCTAACTTTTCGTTTTTCCTTTTTAGTAATTATGAGGGTAATTATTACTGATCATTCATTGTCTTTTTCTCTCTCTTCACATGTATTTATACCTGCTGTCAGACGTGACGTCACTTCGCACGGCTGGTGATGCTAGCTAGTTCCAGATCAGCAGGAATCCGCGTGAGAAGGGCGGAACCAATGTCGTTTCGAAACGTGTCCATTGGTGCTCGAGTTTGAGCGGGAGAAAGAAACACAGATGGATTAGAGAGGCTTTTTGTGTTTGTTGGGCTAGGCATGAGTTGTGATGGGTTATTAACAGTTGTAATGGGTCTTTACTGTTTGGTTTGGGCTTTATAACATTTTTGGACATTTGTAATATTCTTTCAGGCTTTGTAATGTACTTTTGGACTTTAATATATATATATATTGGGTTATTATTATTATTATCTGTTTTATTTATTATTATTATCTTATATATATATATATATATATATATATATAGGCCCGAACAAAAATTCGGTTCTACAGCTGCCCCTCTTTGCTCATTGCTGTGGAACATGAATAGGGCAAAGACTGAAAAGACACGAATTTTGCCTGAATCATCTACTCGTCAAAGTTTGAAGTTGTTCTTCTTATTATGAAATTCTTCAATCTTTGATAATCTGGCGTCGCTCCATAGCATTCTTCATCTTCTGAGGTCTGAAGTTGTTCTTCTTATTATGAAATTCTTCGTTCCTCATTCTTTCACTGGTCCACATTTCTGCGACGACACTAAATAAGCAAGATCTTCTCATTTGGAACATCCCCATTCTTCAACGAATGAACTCTTCTCATTATGAATTTTCTTTGCTGGACGGACTCTTCTCATTATGAATCCTTCTTTGTTGGGCGGACTCTTCTCATTATGAATCATTCTTTATCATTTTCCTATTAAAATAAACGAAATATGCAGTTTAACATGAATTTAATGTCCTATATGATGCATGAACCATGGTTTACTTAGATCCATCAATCAACTTCTACTCGTTTAGGTCCCTTCCTGGATGCTTCTTGTCTAATTTCATCCCACACTAGGACTTGGTCATTGTAACTTCCTTTTTGTGTTTCTGGCCCTTCGCTCTAAAGCGCCATTTCGGGTTTTCACTTTAGTTTTCTTTTCTCAAAGCGCCCTTTCGGGTTTTCACTTTGGTTTTTTTCTTTCTTTTTCTCTCTTTTTCTTCTTTCTTCTTTTTTTCCGAAATGCGCCTTTTCAGGTTTCCACCTCCCTTTTTCTTTTCTTTTTCTTTTTTTCCTTTTCTTTTTTTTCCTTTTTTCTTTTTCTTTTTGAAATTATTATGGTCAAAGAATTTTTGCTTTGATCAGCCACATACTGCTTCGATCGATGATTCCCAATCTTTCAGCATGAAACTTTGCTGAACTCAAGAGTTTCTACTGAGCTGCAAACACCCTTCTTTTATCAATCCCTGCAAATTGTCCTAATTGCAACATTGACTCAGAGGAACCTTATAGTGCCTTGTCCTCATATTACTGATCATCTCATTATAGGTAAATCATTGTTCTTCAGGGGATAGTCTTTGTTGCTATGTTCGTGATCAACTTTTAGCTTTGCATTGCCTCATCCTGTACACTCTCCTCTAATTCCTAGAGTGACAAGGTTCACCTACATTTCTAAAACAAAGTAATACCAGGAAATTATCTGTTTTTTTTTTTTCATTATATCAACCATTTAAGATGCTTTGGAATAAAAAAAGAAGGCTCGAAAGTGAATTCATGAATTTTATTGAAGCTTATAAATTGGAATACAACAGATTTTGAAATAGTCATGGCAAACAAAATCAAGAAACAAAGTCAGATCTTCGGGCATTCAAGGCATGAAGGATACAACCACCCTGTCAACCAGAAGTAGTGTTGAGTTTGCATTCATGTCCAACGGTCTTCAAATGTTGTTGGAATGCTTTCAAATGTGAAACCCCTTCCGAAATACCAGGTTTCCGAGAGGTCTTGATTATCAGACGCCTAACTTTACTCATCTAATCCGCCTTTTCGATAAGATTTAGTTGGTCGAATCGAACCTAAAGCCATTCCGCATCATCTAGCTTTGTTTCTGACATTACTCGGAGTGACAGAATCTCAACTTCAATAGGAAGCACTGCCTTCGTCCCATAAACCAATGAATAAGGTGTAGCCCTGGTTGAAGTCTGTATTGATGTTCGATATGCAAACAGGGTGAACGGTAACTTCTCATGCCAGTCTTTGTAAGTTTCTGTTGTCTTCGATATGATCTTCTTTATATTCTTGTTTCCCGCTTCTACTGCCCCATTCATCTTTGGGCGATAAGTTACTGAATTGTGGTGAATGATTTTGAATTGTTCACACACTTCCATTATCACTTTATTGTTGAAATTTGTAGCGTTATCGGTAACATTTCTTTTTGGTAGTCCATGTCGGCAAATTATTTATTTCTTTAGGAACTTACTGAATGTGGTTCTTGTGATATTAGCATAAGAGGCTGCTTCTACCCACTTGGTAAAATAGTCTATTTGAAGTTTTAGGATGAATTTGCCCAATAACATCCATGCCCCAAGCAGCAAAAGGCCATGGTGAATTCATGGTATGTAGAGGGACTGGTGGATAATTAATCTTGTCAGCATATATCTGACACTTCTTTGCAAATTCAATGCAATCTCCTTCCATGGTCGTGCAATAATAGCCGTACCTCATGATCTTTCTGGCTATTGAGAGTCCATTTGCATGCGTGCCACATGTCCCATCATGTACTTCTGCCATTATATTCTTCCCTTTGTTGGCATCGACACATCTTACCAAAATCTAATCTCTGCTCCTTTTGTATAGGATTTCCCCGTCGAGTACATATCCTGAAGCCATTCTTCTGATAGTTCTTTTTTCATTATCATTTGCCCCTAGAGGATAAGTCTGATATTTTAGATATTGCAAAATATCATGGTACCAAGGATGTTGATCAATTTCCTCCTCTATGTTGCAGCAGTGAGCATAGGTTTCATAACTCTGCAATCGGATAGGCACCATATCTTCTGATTTGTTTGCTAGGAATACCGAATCTTGTGTAGCTAAGGCATCCGCCATTTGGTTATCTTCCTTGGGGATGTATATAAAGGTTATTTCCTCAAACTCCTTTATTAGTTCCAGGATCAACTTTCGGTACTCGATCAATTTTACATCTTTTGTTTCCCATTCTCCACGAAGTTGGTAAATCACCAATGTCGAATCCCCACACACTTTTAAGACTTCTATTTTTCTTTTGATAGCAGCTCGCAGGCCCATCACACAAGCTTCATATTCAACCATGTTATTGGTACAAAGAAATTCTGACCTGCTTGTGAACGGGTAGTGCACATCATCTGGTAAAATCAATACTACTCCAATTCCCTGTCCAAGGGCATTAGTTGCTCCATCAAAATACAATTTCCAAGTTTTTCTTTCTGGAATTTCGGCTTCTATCGTGGAGACATTGATCACATCTTCATATGGGAAATCAAAGTTCAGGGGTTCATAATCCTCCATTGCACGACTGGCTAGGAAATCTGCTATGGCACTTCCTTTTATTGCCTTTTGGCTCACATACACAATGTCAAACTCTAACAACAGCATTTGCCAACGTGCCAGCCTTCCGATCAGTGCTGGTATTTCCATCATGAATTTCAATGGATCATGGCGAGAGATAAGCCATGTAGTGTGGTATAACATGTATTGCCTGAGTCTTCGGGTTACCCAGACCAGAGCACATCATAGCTTTTGAATAGGTTGGTACCGTACTTCGCATTCAGTAAACTTCTTGCTCAAGTAATAGATGGTTCTTTCTTTCTTTCTCGTGTCATCATGTTGCCCCAACACACAGCCCATTGAATTTTCGTAGACCGTCAGGTAAAGGATTAGTGGCCTACCAGGAACCGGTGCTACTAGTATGGGAGCATTGGTTAGATATTTCTTGATCTTATCAAATGCTTCTTGACACTCTTCATTCCATTCTCCAGGGTTATTCTTTTTCAGCATCCTGAAGATTGGATCACATTTATCAGTAAATTGAGATATGAACCGAGAAACATGGTTCAATTTGCCAAGGAACCCCCGAACTTCTTTCTTTGAGCTGGGTGGCGGCAGGTTCTGGATAGCCTTCACTTTATCGGGGTCTATCTCGATTCCCCTTCTACTGACAACAAACCCAAGAAGTTTTCCAGATGTTACTCCAAAGGTGCAATTGTTAGGATTGAGCTTCAGTTGGTATTTCCTCAATCTTAAGAATAATTTTCTTAAGTTTTGGGTGTGCTCCTCTTCAGTATGGGACTTGGCGATCATGTCATCTACATACACTTCAACTTCTTTATGCATCATGTCGTGAAACAAAGTCATCATCGCCTGCTGGTACGTTGCCCCATCATTCTTTAGTCCGAAGGGCATCACCTTGTAACAATACGTGCCCCATAAAGTTATAAAGGTGGTCTTGATCATGTCTTCTGAACTCATCTTTATCTGATTATATCCCGAGAAGCCATCCATAAAGGAAAACCATGAATTCCCTGACGTATTGTCAACCAAAATATCTATGTGTGGCAAAGGAAAATTATCCTTTGGACTGGCCCTGTTCAGGTCCCTGTAGTCAACACACATTCGTTGTGAGGAATGAGATGAATCTTGTCGTGATCGAAATTGTTAGGTTGAATTCTCAAGGCCACTAACGGGGGAAGGCGGTTTCTTGCAAGTCAATGAAATCACATATTAGAATATTTGATCTTTCTTGTTACTATTATATTTATAATTATTAGAAGCAAAAAAAATTAGCTTTTGTTTTGTATTCCCTATTTACAATGAAATAAATTAGGTTTAGCGTATTATTCATAAAAAATAGAAAGTAATTATAAAAAAATCAACAAAGCAAAAAGCCACATATTAGAATATTTGATATTTCTTACTGTCTCAAGAAACATACCTATCAAGGAGTATAAATATTAAGTCATAGAATATTAGAATAAAAAATAATTAAATAATATATCATAACACGACAATATTAATTTAAGAGTAATTAATTGTTGTGCACACGGCAAACGAAAAAGAAAATCAAACAAGCAAGGACACAAGAGATTTAACGAGGTTCAGTAGTGTGCTGACGTCCTCGAGGAGCAAAGAGAGGATGTTTTCTTTTATTCAATCAATAGTCCTTAGGTTACAAATAACACATCTATTTATAGACCATGTACAATTACAAAGACACACAGTACCGTACTATGGGGCTTCACCCCCGCACTCCCAACCCAATTAATCTGAGCCCACCGAAAACTCAAGTACTCCTTTGATGGACATATGCTCTCGCTCCGCAAAGCCTAAAGAACAATTGATGAAGTGCCAAATGAGGTGGGGTAAGCCTCTTTATATAGCCACATACATCCAAGTCTTATTCTAACTAGGATAAGGACTACTACTCCCCGAAGGATTAGAACAATTGTAATCCTAGTTAAAGTAGCCAACATCTGTCCTTTTACAATATATGAGTCATACTTAACAAATCTTCACCTTGGAGAATATCATGCCCCTTAAGAGATAAATCTAGAGTCTCTCACATCTAAGTGTGTTGGGCTACCATGCTTCTCTAGCATTTGCAAACATTCAACAAGTCCAAACAATGTTAGAACTTGTCTGTAATAACAGGTTTGGTCAACATATCAGTTGGATTGTCTGCAGTATGCATCTTTTGTAACAATATCTCACCAGATGCAATCAACTCTCTAATCTTGTGAAACCTCACATCAATATGTTTAGTTCTAGCATGATACACCTGATTCTTAACCAAATGAATAGCACTTTTGCTATCACAATGCAACTGAACTCCAACTTGCCGAATACCCAATTCCTTCACTAGCCATATAAGCCATAAGACTTCTGTTGGGTTGTTCGGTGCTCGATTTCTTAAACCGTTCTTGCTTGTCAAGTGGTGGAGAAGAGGAATTTTGGGTGTAAGTGGTGTGGAAGCTAAAAAGATAAAGGACACGATGATTTATAGTGGTTCAACCTTCTAACCAAGGTCTACATCCACTACCTTAGCTTCCCACTAAGGATTTCCAATCAATCCACTATTGATTCATCCCCTTTTCTAGGGTTAGGAGGAAACCCTTATACACCGATCAAGCTTTCTACCCAAAGCCTTGATCAAACCCTCTTTACAAGAGAAAAGATAAAGCAAACTCAAATCCCTCTAATATGCATTTGTTTGCACAATTTAGCTCTCACCCAAAACCTAAAACACTTGAGCAAATTTAACAATTTTGGCTCACTAGTGTTTGTCTATACAAAGAAATGACAATTTAGTACTAAGACAATTTCTTGATCATTTGTTTTTGACAATTGAAGCATTAACCATTACTTGATGCTTAGAGGTCCCTTTTATACTCCTCAATGAGTTTGTAGTCGTTACTAGTCGTTGGGGTTGAATTGGAGCCGTTGTAGACATAATTTCCCACCATAAATGCAGTTCTGCAGCTACTCGTATCGAAACTCTCTTCAAGTAGAAAGAGTTGTTGCAGTCTGATGCAGCACCCGTATCGAAACACTCTTGGCCGTATCGAAACGCCTATCCCCGTATCGAAACGATCTGCATTTAAATGTTAGTTGAGAAATATCCATTGGGGGTTTGTGACAGTTGGGGTCGATGCCACGTAGGTGTATCGAAACGG
Organism: Hibiscus tridactylites; assembly: GCA_958450335.1. Classification (NCBI taxonomy): domain Eukaryota; kingdom Viridiplantae; phylum Streptophyta; class Magnoliopsida; order Malvales; family Malvaceae; genus Hibiscus; species Hibiscus tridactylites. The sequence goes on from OY288290.1 coordinate 48,737,696, forward strand.
CATAGCCCGTATCGAAACTCTTGGAAAAATCCTCATCTAGAAAAGACTCGTTTTGAAACGTTTTAAAACTGTAAGACCCGTATCGAAACACATATGGGTGTTTCGAAACACCTGGATGGTTTTGTTGAATTTGGCTTTTGAAAACATGTAAAAACCTTTTAAATATCCCCTAAACATAATTTCAAGTTGTTTGGACCAGAGAAAACCTTTTGAATTCTTTTTATCTTTGTCCAAAACTATTTTTCAATTATTATATCAAAACATTAGTTCTACAATCTCCCCCTTTTTATATAATAAAACCAACTTGAAAAATTGTTTGGGATTCTCCCCCTTTAAGTTTAGAAATGTGAATAAGAGATCAAAAATTTGAAATCAATTAAAGCTCCCCCTTATTCATTTGAAAATTCAATTTTTCAAACCATTTCTCCCCCTTTTTGTTATATCAAAAAGAATTCAAAAGACATTAAGTTCAAAATAACTTAGGAGGTTTGAAAACTGACAAAAATTTAGAATTTTGGTTTTAAAAATGGCTCCCCCTTACTCAAAGCATCATTAAAGTGTTAGTCCAACATATATGATCATCTAGTTGAAATAAATGAAAAATAAAACAAAGAAAAGAAAAAACAACTAGATTTTACCACACTTGAACTCAAGGGAGAATGTGAAGCCTTCCTTCTTCAAGTGTTCTTCCTTGTGTGCATGGAGCTCCCCCTCAATTTTTGACTTGTTGATCACTCTCCATCACACCTAGCAAAAGACAATCAAGTAATTTTTGGTATCCAAATTGCTTTGGATCAATAAACGTTAGTAGCACAAAATTTAGTCCCCTTAGGAATCCATTTTTCAATTTCATCCTTTTTAGTTGAAGTGGTTAGTCCTTTTGGGACCCAAACACTTCTAAAACATTTACCATTTACAAATCTAGGGGCACTAGATTGTCTTACATAAAAGTTTGATTTTCCAAAAAAAAATTCTTTTCAAGCTCTTTGGAAATCAAATCTTTTTCTTCTTGAACTTGATGAAGCAAATTTTGCAAATCAAAACATTTTTGTTCAAACTCTTCGAGTTTTGCTTCAAGTTCAAGTTTGGTTTTAGAAATCAAATCATTTTGAATTTTCAACTTTGAAATCTTTTTATTGTTTTTCAAAATGTGATTTTTAAACTCTAAAACCAAATCGTCATAGGCATCTTGTAATTCATCAAAAGAATAAGAACATGAAGTAGATGAATTAGAAGTTACCCTTGAATTTTCTTTGATGGCCATAAGGCAAATGTTGGCTTGTTCATCGTTGGTGGAGTCTTCATCGCTCCAAGAAGCCATATATGTCATCTTCTTATGGCTTGAAGTGCTTGCCCTCTTCTTTTTCATGGATTCTCGTTCAAGCTCTCTTAAGGTTTTCTTCATAAACGGGGCACACTTCTTGAAGATATGAACTATCTCTTCTTCATCCTCCCTCTCTTCACTTGAATCTACATGGTGGCAAGTGGAGGATTTGAGAGCAATGGAATTTGTGTTGATGCCAAGCCCTTTGAGCTTCTTCTCCCCCATAGCTCTAATTTCTTCCCTCTTCTTTTCATCTTCTTTGTTTTTCTTCATTATATGATGAGTAAGGAGTGACCCCATGTGTTCATCAAGCTTCAAGGTCTTCAAATTCTTGGCTTCGATGATGGCGGTCCTCTTTGAGTCCCATGACTCGGGAAGTGAGTAGACGAGCTTTCGGACAAGCTTCTCTTCCGGAATGGCTTCTCCATAGCCTTTGAGACCATTGGTGATAGTGGAGAACCTATCAAACATCTTCTCGATGTTCTCTTCCGGATCCATCTTGAAGTTCTCATACGCTAAGTTGAGGAGGCCAATCTTGGTCTCCTTTACTTCATCGGTTCCTCCGTATGTGACTTCAAGCTTGTCCCATACCTCCTTGGCACTTTCACAAGAAGACATCTTCTCATAGATTGTTGGGCTAAAAGCACAAAATAGGATGTGCAAGGCTTTGCAATTAAGCTACATCTTCTTGTGATCTTCGACACTCTATTCTGCTTTGCTTCGTTGAGGCACGAACGGACCATCTTCAACTATATCCCATAGCTTGTAGTCTCTTGACTTAATGATAAACTTCATCTTTGTCTTCCAATGGGCATAGTGAGTTTCGTCGAAGAAGGACGGTTTGTCGATTGATTGCGCCATTGAGTCGGTTGTTTGAAATGATGATCGAGCTTGCCAGATCTTCTCAATAGGATGTTAATCCTCTTCAATTGAGCCAAGCTCTGATACCAATTGTTCGGTTGTTCGGTGCTCGATTCCTTCAACCGTTCTTGCTTGCCAAGTGGTGGAGAAGAGGAATTTTGGGTGTAAGTGGTGTGGAAGCTAAAAAGATAAAGGACACAATGATTTATAGTGGTTCAACCTTCTAACCAAGGTCTACATCCACTACCTTAGCTTCCCACTAAGAATTTCCAATCAATCCACTATTGATTCGTCCCCTTTTCTAGGCTTAGGAGGAAACCCTTATACACCGATCAAGCTTTCTACCCAAAGCCTTGATCAAACCCTCTTTACAAGAGAAAAGATAAAGCAAACTCAAATCCCTCTAATAGATATTTGTTTGCACAATTTAGCTCTCACCCAAAACCTAAAACACTTGAGCAAATTTAACAATTTTGGCTCACTAGTGTTTGTCTATACAAAGAAATGACAATTTAGTACTAAGACAATTTCTTGATCATTTGTTTTTGACAATTGAAGCATTAACCATTACTTGATACTTGGAGGTCCCTTTTATACTCCTCAATGAGTTTGTAGCCGTTACTAGCCGTTGGAGACATAATTTCCCACCATAAATGCAGTTCTGTAGCTACCCGTATCGAAACGCTTGAACCCGTTTCGAAACGCTCTTCAAGTAGAAAGATACGTTGCAGTTTGATGCATCACCCGTATTGAAATGCTCTTGGTCGTATTGAAACGCCTTTCCCCTTATCGAAACGATCTGCATTTCAATGTTAGTTGGGAAATAGCCGTTGGCGGTTTGTGGCCGTTGCGGTCGATGCCACGTAGGCGTATCGATACGGCATAGCCAATATCGAAACGCTTGGCAAAATCCTCATCCAGAAAAGACCCGTTTCAAAACGTTTTGACATTATAAGACCCCGTATCGAAACACCTAGGGGTGTTTCAAAAAACTTGGATGGTTTTGTTGAATTTGGCTTTTGAAAACATGTAAAAACCTTTTAAATATCCCCTAAACATAATTTCAAGTTGTTTGGACTTTAGAAAACCTTTTGAATCCCTTTTATCTTTGTCCAAAACTATTTTTCAATTACTATATCAAAACATTAGTTCTACAATCTCCCCATTTTTTATATAATAAAATCAACTCGAAAAATTGTTTGGGATTCTCCCCCTTTAAGTTTAAAAATGTGAATAAGAGATCAAAAATTTGAAACAATTAAAGCTCCCCCTTATTCATTTGAAAATTCAATTTTTCAAACCATTTCTCCCTCCTTTTGTTATATCAAAAAGAATTCAAAAGACATTAAGTTCAAAATAACTTAAGAGGTTTGAAAAGATGACAAAAATTTAGAATTTTGGTTTTAAAAATGCCCCCCTTTACTCAAAGCATCATTAAAGTGTTAGTCCAACATATATGATCATCTAGTTGAAATAAATGAAAAATAAATCAAATAAAAGCAAAAACAACTAGATTTTACCACACTTGAACTCAAGGGAGAATATGAAGCCTTCCTTATTCAAGTGTTCTTCCTTGTGTGCATGGAGCTCCCCCTCATTTTTTGACTTGTTGATCACTCTCCATCACACCTAGCAAAAGACAATCAAGTAATTTTTGGTATCCAAATTGCTTTGGATCCATAAACGTTAGTAGCACAAAATTTAGTCCCCTTAGGAATCCATTTTTCAATTTCTTCCTTTTTAGTTGAAGTGGTTAGACCTTTTGGGACCCAAACACTTCCAAAACATTTACCATTTACAAATCTAGGGGCACTAGATTGTCTTACATAAAAGTTTGATTTTCCAAAAAAAATTCTTTTCAAGCTCTTTGGAAATCAAATCTTTTTCTTCTTGAACTTTATGAAGCAAATTTTGTAAATTAAAACATTTTTGTTCAAACTCTTCGAGTTTTGCTTCAAGTTCAAGTTTGGTTTTAGAAATCAAATCATTTTGAATTTTCAACTTTGAAATTGTTTTATTGTTTTTCAAAATGTGATTTTTAAACTCTAAAACCAAATCGTCATAGGCATATTGTAATTCATCAAAAGAGTAAGAACATGAAGTAGATGAATTAGAAGTTACCCTTGAATCTTCTTTGATGGCCATAAGGCAAAGGTTGGCTTGTTCATCGTCGGTGGAGTCTTCATCACTCCAAGTAGCCACATATGCCTTCTTCTTATGGCTTGAAGTGCTTGCCCCCTTCTTTTCATGGATTCTCGTTCAATCTCTCTTAAGGTTTTCTTCATAAACGGGGCACACTTCTTGAAGATATGAACTATCTCTTCTTCATCATCATCCTCTTCACTTGAATCTACATGGTGGCAAGTGGAGGATTTGAGAGCAATGGCATTTGTGTTGATGTCAAGCCCTTTGAGCTTCTTCTCCCCCATATTCTTCTCATCTTCTTTGTTTTTCTTTATTATTTGATGAGTAAGGAGTGACCCCATGAATTCATCAAGCTTCAAGGTCTTTAAATTCTTGGTTTCGATGATGGCGGTCCTCTTTGAGTCCCATGACTCGGGAAGTGAGTAGACGAGCTTTCGGACAAGCTTCTCTTCCGGGATGGCTTCTCCATAGCCTTTGAGACCATTGGTGATAGTGGAGAACCTATCAAACATCTTCTCGATGTTCTCTTCCGGATCCATCTTGAAGTTCTCATAAACTAGGTTGAGGAGGCCGATCTTGGTCTCCTTTACTTCATCGGTTCCTTCGTATGTGACTTCAAGCTTGTTCCATACCTCCTTGGCACTTTGACAAGAAGACATCTTCTCATAGATGGTTGGGCTAAAAGCACAAAATAGGATGTGCAAGGCTTTGTAATTAAGCTTCATCTTCTTGCGATCTTCGGCTCTCCATTCCGCTTTGCTTCGTTGAGGCACGAACGGACCATCTTCAACTATGTCCCATAGCTTGTAGTCTCTTGACTTAATGAAGAACTTCATCTTTGTCTTCCAATGGGCATAGTGAGTTCCGTCGAAGAAGGGCGGTTTGTCGATTGATTGCGCCATTGAGCCGGTTGTTCTAAATGATGATCGAGCTTGCCGGATCTTCTCAATAGGATGTTAGTCCTCTTCAATTGAGCCAAGCTATGATACCAATTGTTGGGTTGTTCGGTGCTCGATTCCTTCAACCGTTCTTGCTTGTCAAGTGGTGGAGAAGAGGAATTTTGGGTGTAAGTGGTGTGGAAGCTAAAAAGATAAAGGACACAATGATTTATAGTGGTTCAACCTTCTAACCAAGGTCTACATCCACTACCTTAGCTTCCCACTAAGAATTTCCAATCAATCCACTATTGATTCGTCCCCTTTTCTAGGCTTAGGAGGAAACACTTATACACCGATCAAGCTTTCTACCCAAAGCCTTGATCAAACCCTCTTTACAAGAGAAAAGATAAAGCAAACTCAAATCCCTCTAATAGGTATTTGTTTGCACAATTTACCTCTCACCCAAAACCTAAAACAATTGAGCAAATTTAACAATTTTGGCTCGCTAGTGTTTGTCTATACAAAGAAATGGCAATTTAGTACTAAGACAATTTCTTGATCATTTGTTGTTGACAATTGAAGCATTAACCATTACTTGATGCTTGAAGGTCCTTTTTATATTCCTCAATGAGTTTGTAGCCGTTACTAGCCGTTGGGGTTGAATTGGAGCCGTTGGAGATATAATTTCCCACCATAAATTCAATTCTGCAGCTACCCGTATCGAAACGCTCGAACCCGTTTCGAAACGCTCTTCATGTAGAAAGAGTCGTTGCAGTCTGATGTAGCACCCGTATCAAAATGCTCTTGGCCGTATCGAAACGCCTTTCCCTGTATCGAATCGATATGCATTTAAATGTTAGTTGGGAAATAGCCGTTGGGGGTTTGTGACCGTTGCGGTCGATGCCACGTAGGCGTATCGAAACGGAATAGTCCATATGGAAACGCTTGGCAAAATCCTCATCTAGAAAAGACTCATTTCGAAACGTTTTGACACTGTATGACCCCGTATCGAAACACCTAAGGGTGTTTCGAAACACCTGGATGGTTTTGTTGAATTTGGCTTTTGAAAACATGTAAAAACCTTTTAAATATTCTCTAAACATAATTTCAAGTTGTTTGGACTTTAGAAAACCTTTTGAATTCTTTTTATCTTTGTCCAAAACTATTTTTCAATTATTATATCAAAACATTAGTTCTACAACTTCTTTTGCAGCTTCAACTACTTCCATGTACTCAGCTTCAATGTTTGATAATGCCACAACAGACTGAACAGTTAACTTCCAACATATAGGCCCTCCACCAAGGGTGAAAACATACCTAGTTGTAGACCTTCTATCATCCAAATCACCTGCATAGACTGAACAGTTCCATGTCCCACAATACCCTTTAAATACCCGAAAATCCACTTGACTGCTTCACAATGTGATTTTCCTGGTTTAGACATGTATTTACAGACTTGACCAACAGCATGAGCTAAATCAAGACGAGTACATACCATCACATACATCAGACAGCCTATAGCACTGGAATAAGGGACCTTTGTCATCTCTTCAATTTCCTTGTCTGTCTTCGGGCAATGTTCTGTAGAAAGTTTAAAGTGATTCGCCAACGGAGTGCTCACGTGCTTTGCTTTGCTCATCCCAAACCTTTTTAACACTTTCTCAACATAGCCTTGCTGAGATAACCACAATTTCCTTGAGCCTCTATCTCTGTGAATCTCCATTCCAAGAATTTTCTTTGCAGCTCCTAAGTCTTTCATATCAAATTCCTGACTCAATAAAGCTTTCAAACTAAAAACATCATACATATACTTTGTAGCCAACAACATATCATCAACATACAGTAGTAGAAAAATAAAAGAACCATCATCAAGGCTTTTAACATAGACACAACAATCATACTCACATCACTTGTAGCCAATCTGAATCACGTAGGAGTCGAATTTATTGTACAATTGTTGTGGAGACTGCTTCAACCCGTACAAGGATTTCTTTAACATGTAAACTAGATGTTTATCTTCGGATTGAATGAACCATTCTGGCTGCTGCATAAAAATCTGCTCCTCTAGATCACCATGCAAAAAAGCAGTTGTAACATCCATCTGCTCTAAATGCAAATCCGAACTAGCTACAAGTGCAAGAACTGCCCTGATTAAAGTATGTCTAACCAGAGAAGAAAAGATCTCATCGTAATCAACTCCTTTTTGTTGTGAAAAACTCTTTGCTACCAATCGAGCCTTGAACTTTTCCCCCTCCTTTTCTGATACTGTTGTTTTCCTTTTATACACCCATTTGCAACCTATAGCCTTCTTTCCCTCAAGAAGCCTAGATAGCTCCCACATATGATTTTTCTACAAAGATTCCATCTCATCAACCATTGTAACCATCCATTTTCTTTTCTCCGTGTAACCCCCTCACCCCGGTCCGGATGTTTGACCGGTCTGAGAAGGCTACACGGGGAAAACCGATGTGAAACCCGTTAAGGTCCCACCTCGGTTAGCAACCCTAGAAAATTTCTTTTAACTTATCTTGTCTATAGGCATCATTAAGTTCCTATGTGAAACACGACAGCAGAAACACAATCAATAACAACGACCATCCAAAACAACACTTTAAAACAACCCATTTTAGTCCTTTACAGCAGGCCGTATCGAAACGCCCTTAGGGTGTTTCGATACGCCTTGACTTGGTCAATAGGCCAAGGTCAACCTGATGAGACCGTTTCGAAACTGGGGTGACCCGTATCGAAACGACCCCAACGGTCAACTTCTCGTGGTCAACGAGATGAAGGTCGTTCCGAAACGCTAAAGCACGTTCCGATACGTTAATTTATCGCCAAATTCTCAGATTTCCAGTAGCAAAAATGTATCGAAACAGCCCCTAGGCGTATCGAAACGCCTGGCCAAAAACAAAAGGATCGTATCGAAACGGGGTCAGCCATTTCGAAACGCCCTCTGTCTACAGATTGGTTTTAGTTGGTTTTTGGTACAAGGTTGTCCCAAAAACACCACTAAGACCCCACGCAACACACTAACATAAACCCTAAGGCAAAACCAAATATCTACGATCATGCTCAACACACCACAAGCATATAGAACCATCCATTAAAGAATCAACAACATCCAACACATGCTTCATACATAAGACTTAAGGTTCATGCTTCACAAAACCAACACTTGAGCATTAACGATAGGCATCCAAGAGCCAAACCAAGACAACATACATCAAGGCATCCAAAACAACAACACCTATCCCATTGCTTAGCTATTACAATCTACAATTTAAAGATCATACTTGAACTAACCAAAAGCAACACTTGGAGACCTTTCCTTGCTCTTGCCACCCACAAGCTACTGATCTGCATTGTCGAACAAAAAGGAGCGTAAGCATAAAAGCTTAGTGAGGGTAGCTCATAAAACAAACTTCGACAATGCAGGGTCCAAGCACGAGCATACAACCAAGGTAGAATGCATGAGTTCTTACCTTCGAACCGCAAGAGCCAAAAATATAAATGATGCATGATCATAGTATCAATGTCATGTCATGCTCAACGAGTCCATAACCACACATATAGAAACACATATAACCACATATGAGTAACATAGTCCACAATCTGTATTGGCACCTAGCTATGACTCGAATACGCGGATAACCGTTGCAACTCACATCGAACAACACAACCATTACCTAACGGTGGGATTACGCTCATCACCGTTCACGCGGAGGGGATTCCACTCATCCTCACGCCTCATTTCACGCGGAGGGGATTCCACTCATCCTCACGCCCGTCGATGGGATTCCACTCATCACCGACTAATATATATGTAAGAAAATTTCCGGGCGAACCCGTACTCCATCTTGATGACTACCATCATCAAGATCACGCGCGCATTTTGACTCACGTGTGCACACTAAACATCCTAATGATCGATCATTTGTACTCAAGCATACTAGTGTCGTTACTACACATTTCATTAATCTTTCACAATATCATTTCATAATACTTCCGTGCTTAGCACGTACTCACCATGACTTACCGTCGTGCACAAACCTCATTTCCATGCCTAGCATGTACTCATCATGATCCTCGGATCATACAATCACCTCATAATATCATTTCACATGTCAACACCACATGTATATCATTAACACAATATCACATCATATTTCATACATATGTATATCTCCATCATGTTTATCATCAACATGCATATAACAATGCATCAAACATGCCTCAACATACATGTATACAACATATACATAACCAACACCATCACAATTTAACACGAGGCATAAACAACCATTAAAGAGTTCAACCAAAGTCTCTAATCAAAGCTTGGGATTAGGCTACCACTCTAATCCCAACTCTAGGTGGGTTTACCAAGCCCATCCTAGGTTCACATGCTTGAACCAAATACTCAAAACCATTTTTATAAAAAAAATATTTAACCACTCACCGACCACTCAATTAGCACAAGCCGACAAGCCAACCAAGCATCCAAGTTTCCGGATCCGAGCCCGAAGCTTCCCCATTGATTTCCCTTGCTTCTAACCATTCAAAAACAATATATTAACCTTAAAATCAGTCACAAACCCAAAGTTTAACACCAACACACAAATCTACTACAATTCTCACAATTCAAAGCCAAGTTCAATCTTCAATTTTCCATTTTCGTACTTCCACAAAGACCCATCAAAAATCAGCAATGTAGTCATCCAAAGCACTCTTAAACATGCTCAAAACACTACCCAATCATAGTATAACCATCAGCCCTTCATTTCCCCACATAGACACCTTAAAAACTCTCATTTTTCACTCCCAAAAATCACTTACAGCAGTAGCTACGGGAATCCATTCGAACCAACACTATAACTTCTCAAAAATCATCAAATAACATCTAAAGACACCTACCCAATGTTAATATAACATCAACCCATCAATTTTTCACAAAATCATCCCAAAAACACAAATTTTGACACTTTAAATATACCCCTAAAAACCCATTTCGGGATTCACCATAAAACCTTGCAAAAATCGGATATGTTGGACCTTATATGTAGTAAACAACTCATATAACATTAATAAATCAAAAGCTTTAGTTAAAGCTAACAAAGATAGCATTTTTAACTCAATCTCAAAACCCTAAAATACAAACTAGTGAGCTTTAATGAAAACAATTTACATGGGGAGAAAGAGGGAGATGAGGACAGCTCAAAAGTGTCATTACCTTTTAAAAATCATCAAGGATGAAGGATGTAGGAGGTGAAATAGGAACTTCAATGGTGGGAGGGGTTTCACGTTGGTTTTTGTTTGAGAGGTAGAAGATGACACAAATTTGGGTGTTTTGAAATTAAAGGGTTTTTATTTTACAAGGCCACATATTTACGAAACTGCCATTAATGAAATAGCTATTGGGTTTTGGTTTAAAAATTGGGTCCAACACCTTTGTTTTATTTGCGAACAAAACCCGAACTATTATTTTATTTATTTAAATTATAAAACCGAACCCGAAATAATATTAAAATATTATTTTCACCCGACCCTTAAACCCGGGTGTTACACTCCAGATTAGAGATGGCCCCATGAAAAGTATCCGGATCTTCACTACTAATGTGAAGTGCAAAAGACATCATATCTTCAAAACCGAATCTACATGGAGCCTTTAAATTAGTGCGTCTTTCTATCTCTGGATAAATTATAATTCTACAACATAACTGTATTAGAGTCACCGAAAGTTGAATTCGAGCTTTCACCTTTCTCAGTTGTTACTTCTTTCTCAACTGCTCTTGGATACTGTTAGAAATCCACCAACACCTTGTCTCGATTCTGTTTCAACATGAATTGCTCGTCAAAAATTGCATCTCTACTAATCATTGTTTTCCTTGCAACTGGATCCCCAAACTTGTATCCTTTAACACCTTTCTTGTAGCCCAAAAAGATGCACTTCTTTGATTTTTCATCAAGTTTTGATCTCTCATCACCAGGTACATGTACATAAGCAGGACAACCAAAAATTTGTAAGTGTGAAAAATCAACTACATTGCCTGTTCATACCTCTTCTGCAACTTTTCCACCCAAAGATGCTCGTGGTGACCTGTTGATGAGATAGCGTGCCATACTCACAACCTCTGCCCAGAAGTTTTTAGGAAGCACTACATTCAGTCTCAACCACTGAGCCCGCTCAGCTAATGACATGTTCATCCTTTCAGCAACACCATTTTGTTGTGGCATCTTTCGCACTGAAAAATGTCTCTGAATCCCATGCTTCTCACAGAACTATAGAAACTGCGAATTTGTGTATTCTGTGTCATTATTAGACCTTAGATACTTGATCTTTCTACCCGTTTAGTTCTCCACCTCAGCTTTCCACACCTTGAATTTGGAAAAGACTTCAGATTTCTGTTTCACAATGATGATTCTTTGGTAGGCCCCCATACATCAGAATGCACATAATCAAGAATCCCTTCAGTTTTGTGCTTTCCAGTCGTGAAACTGACTTTAGTCTATTTACCAAGAACACAAAATTCACAAAAATCGAGCTTGCAACTTTTGACACCATGCAACAAATTTCTTTTATGCAATTTAACCATTCTACGTTCACTAAGATAACCAAGATGCATAAGCTACAATTTTGTATTATCATCATATGACTCAACAGAATGAGCTCCACCTACAATTGTACTCCATAACAGTTTATAGATACTCTCTACAGTTATCTTTCCTTTTATCCAGTCAATGCACCTTTAACAATCCTAATGGTTTCTCTATCCTTATCGGCTTTAGGAATTAAACCATTCTTATGCAAAGTGCCTAAAGAAATTAGATTCTTTTTCAAATTCGGTATATGCCTAACATCACATAATATTCTAACAGTACCATCATACATCTTAATTCTGACTTCACCAATACCGACAATATTGCAACATCTATCATCACCTAAATAGACAAACCAGAATTAACAGACATATAGGTATAAAACACTCTCTGTTAGGTGTTATATGATAAAAACATCTTGAATCAAGAATCCAAGCATCCGTGAACTGAGTTGTTGGAATAGAAAGCATATCACCATCACTGTAATCCAAATTCTCATTCTGCACCACATTCACAGTTTTGGATGATGCATCATGTTTATCATCTGACTCATTTTTTCCACTTTGGACAGTCTCGCTTCATATGTTCTGGCTCCTTGCACTTGTAGCAACGAAACGTCTTCTTGCCTCTAGACTTTGATCTAGAATTTCGTCTTCCAGAACCCTCCTTCTCTGACTTCCTTCCATGGTCGTGATTACTCTTAACATATAAACCATCAGTGTGAGAGCTTTCGCCTGTATTCTGCCTTCGCTGGTTGTGGGCCAACAAGGCTGCAGTAATCTCTTCAACTTTGATTGTTTCTTTCCCATATGTAAGAGTAGTCACCATGTGTTCATAAGAAGAAGGCAACGAACACAACAGAATAATTGCTTTGTCTTCATCTTCAATCTTCACATCAAGTTGAGTTAAATCGGTAATTATTTGATTGAAGGTATTCACGTGCTACGCCAAATTCTGACCTTCCAACATCTTTAGCCCATACAACTTTTGTTTTAGATACAATTTATTTGTCAGAGACTTGGACATAAATTGACCTTCCAACTTGCTCTATATCTCTCCAGGAGACGTCAGATCCATAACGTGATACATAATCTCATCTGCCAAACATAACCGTATGGTTCCAGTCGCTTGTTGCTGCAGTTCTTCCCAATCGTCGTCCTCCATCGACGTTGGTTTTGTAGATCGTAAAGCCTTTAAAATCCCTTGTTGCGCTTACAGATCCTTTACCCTCGTCTGCCACAATCCGAAGTTACCTTCACCATTGAACTTGACCACTTCGAATTTCGCAGCGAACATAACCATCGCAACCAGACTCTGATACCAGTTGTTGTGCACACGACAAACAAAAACGAAAATCAAACAAGCAAGAACACAAGAGATTTAACGAGGTTCAGCAAAGTGCTTACGTCCTCGGAGAGCAAAGAGCGGTTGTTTTCTTTTATTCAATTAATGGTCCTTAGGTTACAAATAACACGTCTATTTATAGACCCGGTACAATTACAAAGATACCCCGTACCGTACCGCGGGGGCTTCGCCCCTGCACTCTCAACCCACTTAATCTGAGCCCACCGAAAACTCGAGTACTTCTTTGATGGACAGATGCTCTCGCTCCGCAAAGCCTAAAGAACAATTGATGAAGTGCCTAATGAGGTGGGGGTAAGCCTCTTTATATAGCCCCCTACATCCAAGTCCTATTCTAACTAGGATAAGGAATACTACTCCCCGAAGGATTAAAACAATTATAATCCTAGTTAAAGTAGCCAGCATCTATCCTTTTACTATATATGAGTCATACTTAACATTAACCAACCTCTATATCGATATATAAATAAGTAAAACATACTAGACTTTCTGAGCTAAGTTGAATATATGGTAGATGTAGTCACCAATATCGAATTAAATTTCTTTTTGAGAATCACGAACAATAATTACGGTAATTGAGCGAGTTCGTGCGGATAACGTGTTGTGAATAAAATAAAGAAGAACAAGAGAGATGAACAAGAACAAAAATGAGAGACGAAAAGAGAGAATTGTATTATATTCTCAATGTAAGGTTGTGTACAATGCTTTCTCCAAACCTTATATTTATAGGCATAAGATAAAAACCCTAATTTCAATGAGTATTACACCCTAATAATAAAGTACATTAAAGTCTCATTTAATATATAGATCACCATAAATAAATAAAAAAATTCATAACATATTTTAAGTCTAACATTTTTAAAAATGATTTATACCAAAAAAAAAAAATTGATGGTCTACCATTTTCTGACTTTCACTTCAACCCAAACGTTTCTAATAGAAAAGAACTTGAAGAAAACAGATTTCCATAATCTCCATTTCCATTTTATCTAAAAGAAACCTAATGATAACGACAATGGGAAGTTTTATTATGGGAACCGTAGGAGGAGGATGGAATTAAGATCTGAGATGGATTAAATTATTAAACTTAAAAAGAGTAATAACCTATTAACTTTAGAAGAATAGCAACCTAATTAAATTAATATTTAAGCTTATATATGGAAAATTTAGGGAAATTTTGTATTCTAATAGCATTTTAGGTCTTTATGACTCTATATAGGTTAATTTATGAAAAATAAAATTAAAAATAGGGAATTAAATATCCGCTAATTGACCTAGTAGCTAAGGTTGCTCATATAGTCCCATCTTTTATGAGTTCGAATCTTGGTGTGAGAATGTAATACATATCTATTTAATAAAAAATAAGAAATTGATGTAAATCGAAATTTATTTATGGAATTAGTGCAAAACTTATGATAATTAAAAATTTAGGTTTTATGTATATATATCATTATTTATAAGGATTTGATACGTGTAATTTATGGGTTTTTATATTTTGGTCTTTATCATTTTAATTTCCTTCCAAATCGACATTCGTGGTACAAATAAAATAATTACAATCAATACATTTCTACACATAATAAGAACTAGAATAATTTCTGCAATTAGAAATAGAACTTACTTAAATATCAATGGTATCATTTGTCACCAAGACAATGAAACGAGGAAATAGAATGATAAGGTATGGTTTTGATCATTTTATTATGTATGAATTTGATATAATTTGATTTTTCAGTGATAAAATGAATAATTAACGGTGTTGTTAATAAATGTCGTACTACGTATGTTATGAGATGTTGTCTGTTTTGGAGGTAAATATTATTTTTACGATACCTCATGAGAAAATATAACTCTTGCCAATGGTCTAATACCTGAATAGTCAATATAGGATTAAGAATCCTCTCAGTATAGGTTAAAATTTTCAATAAATTAATGGGTAAACTACATAGATGACCATTGAATTATGAGTTTGGTGTCAAAATGAACACTATATTATTTTTTGTCGCAAATGCACCACACAACTATTTAAATGGTTCCATTTTAGCCACACGCCATTAAAAAAACGAAAAAGTTGACGGAACTGTTAAAAAATGGTATAATTACTGTAGAACTAATGTTTTGATATAATAATTGAAAAATGTTTTGGACTGATTTAAAAAGTATTTAAAACATTCACAAAGTCCAAACAACTTGAAATAATGTCTAGGGAATTTTTCAAAAGGGTTTTTCATGTTTTCAAAGGCCTATTTTCACAAAACTGACCAAGTGTTTCGAAACACCCTAGGGCGTTTCGAAACAGGTGCCTCCAGTGGCCAAAACGTTTCGATACTCGTATCGAAACGGGGCCAGCGTTTCGAAACAGGCTAGGCCGTTTCGATACGCCCACGTGGCACTGACCACAACGGTCATAAACCCCAACGGCTCTTTCCCAACTAACTTTTAAATGCAGGTCGTTTCGATACGGGCTAAGGGCGTTCCGATACGCGTTCCGAAACGGCAAGGGGGTGTTCCGAAACGGGTACCCTGACAGACTGCAACGGCTCTTTCTATATTGAGGGTGTTTCGAAACGGCTTCGAGCGTTTCGAAACGGGGAGCTGCAGAACTGCATTTATGGAGGGAATTAAAGGCTCCAACGACTCTATTTCAACCCCAACGGTCCTAAACGGCTATAAACTCATTTGGGAGTATAAAAGAGACCTCCAAGCATCAAGAGAAGACTAATGCTTCAATTGTCAATCAACAAATGATCAAGAAATTGTCTTAGTGCTTAAAGTGTCAATTCTTGTATAGACAAACACTAGTGAGCCAAAATTGTCAAATTTGCTCAAGTGTTTTAGGTTTTGGGTGAGTGCTTCATTGTGCAAACAAACACCTATTAGAGGGTTTAAGTTTGCTTTATTTATCTATTTGTAAAAGAGGGTTTTGATCAAGGCTTGGGTAGAAGCTTGATCGGTTGTAAGGGTTTCCTCCTAATCCTAGAAAAGGGGACGAATCAATTAGTGGATTGATTGTGAAATCCTTAGTGGGAAGCTAAGGTAGTGGATGTAGGTGCTTGTTAGAAGGCCGAACCACTATAAATCATTGTGTCTTTATTCTTTCTAGCTTCCTAAACCCTTCCACCCAAATATCCACCTCTCCACCACTTGGTGAGCATAATTGGTTGATCGAATCGAGCTCCACACAACTCAACAATTACACATTTAGTCCTCTATATTTATACAATATATCAATTTAGTCCTAATTTTAATCTAATAAAATAAATTAATTATCCTCCTAATTGAAGTAGGAAAAACGAAAACCAAGGAACTGCCCTTGGTAGGAATCAAACCTGGGACCTTGGGGTGTAGTACACGCGAGTTTACCACTGAGTCAAGCATATACTTGTGATATGCAATACTAATAATAATATATGTGGTGACACGTGTCACCATCTTATTGAATAATTAATTTATTTTATTAGATTAAAATTAGGACTAAATTGATATATTGTATAAATATAGAGGACCAAATGTGTAATTATACCAATTTTTTAACAGTTCCGTCAACTTTTTCATTTTTTTCAACGGCGTGTGGCTAAAATGGAACCATTTAAATAGTTGTGTGGTGCATTTGCGGCAAAAAATAATATAGTGGTCATTTTGACACCAAACTTATAGTTCAGTGGTCATCTGTGTAGTTTACCCTAAATTAATATTGTTGTAAAATTAGATAAAAAAAAATATGTTAAATTAAAATATAAGAATCAATATTAAATTTAAATTTAATAGAAAGTTTGATATCATAACTTTTTTTTGAATAGTAAGTTTGAAACCATGACTTCATATGATTTGATGGAAAATAAAATGATGAAAATTTATATTTACATATTGTGTTTTGTTTGAATTGATGTCACGAGTTAATTCAACATCAATTTAATTAAAAAAATATTAAAATGTTTAACTTGTTATTTAAGTCAATTGAATGTTTTATAACTTTTTATAATTGGGGGACTCAATAAAAAATATCATATAACTAGAGGACTATTTGTGTATTTTACTCAAAAGTCAATTGATCTAATGGTTGCGAATAGCACATATAAGTGCATAACATTTATCGTGAAATCGTCTTTAAACAAATATTTTTATAATTTTAAAAGTAAATTATAAATTTGCATACATATATTATATTTTTTTCAAATTATCACCTAGAACTATTTAAAAAATATCAACAATAGCTAATGGTGCGATGCTCATGTAACAAAATTCAAAATTAAATTTTTATTCTGTAATATTTAAAAACTTAAATGATCAAAAATAAACATTTTAAAAGAACGGTAAATTACAAAAATCATCACTAAATTTTATGTTCGGACCTATTTTGGTCACTGAAGTTTTAAAACGTTCAATTTATTCACTGAAGTTTAGACATTGAACTCTTTTGGTCACTCGTTGATGATATAGATTATTTTATTATTATTTTTAGGGTTTTGCTATACACATATAAGAACTACTATATTCCGATCATTAATTGTTATTTTACTTTTCAATAGAATATATTAATATGTAACTAATTACATTTCTAAAATATAAAACATCATTGATTCAGGGTGTTTAATGTAATTAATAATAATATAAAAGGCTTTAGGCGTTTAGGGTTTATGATTTATAATTTTAAGCTTTAGGGTTTATTTTTTTAGGGTTTGTGTTGTTGTATTTTTATGGTTTTTAGGGTTTATGGTTTATGGTAAGGATTTATGGTTAATATATGGTTTTTATGTTTTAGGGTTTATGATTTAGTGTTTAAGGTTAAAGTTTAGAGTTTAGTGTTTAGGGTTAGGGTTAAAGATTAGTGCTTAGAGTTTAGTGTTAGGGTTAAGGTTTAGGGTTTAATTCTACCGAACACCATAAATTAATGATATTTAATTTTTTAGGAATGTAATTAATTACTTTTTAATAGATTTCATTGAAAAGTAAAATAATCATTAATGAAAGTAATCTAATAGTTCTTATACACAGCCTTAAGGGCCGTGTATAGCAAAACCCATATTTTTATTATGATATGCCCTTTTTATTAGGGTAAACTACATAAATGACCACCATACTATTGCAAAAGTCGCGATTTGACCACCTTATTTTTTTTTCGAAGCAATTAAACCATCATACTATTAAATTGGGTGCAATTTGACCACCAGCCATTAGAGGTTAACGGTAGGATGACGTGGCAGTTAAAAAAATAAAGGTATAATTACACATTTGCTCCTTACTATTTACACATTCTTTCAATTTAGTTCTAATTTTAATTTAATAAAATAAATTAATTATTTAATTAGGTGGTGACACGTGTCACAACCTTATTAGAGAGATTTAATTATTTTTATTTGATTAAATAAATTTATTTTCATCCTCCAATCAGGTGGTGACAGAAGAAAAGGAAAATAATCACAAAAACAATTTGGGGGGATTGAGCTTGCGTCTCCCTAATGCATAGAGTGATGGCTTACAACCACGCCCAATGATATATTCTGATATAATTCTTACAATATATTATATTTAAATGAACATCAAAAATTGAAAATCTCCATCATCGTCGTCAGCAACATTTTCTATTTGCTTGAGCTTCTCTAAATCCCAGAAACTATTGCTAAATACTAAAACCTAACTACAAAGTTAAAACCCTAGACCATAATTTTTCTTTAAATACTTAGAATTTATATCTTGATAAAAAAGTAAACGATCTTCCTCTCAAGGCTGTAACTTGTCCCTGATGACTGCTAACATGGTGCTGCCGTCGACCATTAAACGCAAACCAAAGAAAATATGTAGAAAATATTTATACAATCTGGTGAGAATCAAATATTTTTTTGTGCTTTTATCATATAATAATTCTGAAACATCATAAAATTTAGTTTCCTTCCCTTATTCATGTTTCAATAAACACTGGATTTTTTTCAATTAATATTTCTTCTTCGAGATACATATTGTTCAATTTGCATATGTGCCTACTTTGTCTATTTGTATGCAAATTAAGAATGATATGCTTCCTTAAAGTGTGTTTTCATGCCTTGAGTTTTGAAGATTTAGTGTTTTCCTTGATCCAAAATTTATATTCTTCAGTTCTATCGTCATTAGCAATAGTTTTTGGGATTTGGAGAAGCTCAAGGAAATGGAAAATGTTACTGATGACGATGATGGAGATTTTCAGTTTTTGATGTTCATTTACATATAATATATTGTAAGATTTATATCAGAATATAGCATTGGGCGTGGTGGTAAACCAGGACTCTATGCATTAAGGAGACGTAGGTTCAAACCCCCAAATTGTCTTTGTGATTAAATATAAATAATTAAATCCCTCCAATAAGGTAGTGACACATGTCACCACCTAATTAATAATTAATTTATTTTATTAAATTAAAATTAGGACTAAATTGAAAGAATGTGTAAATAGTAAGGACCAAATGTGTAATTGTACCCTTATTTTTTTAATTGTCACGTCACCCTACCGTTAATCTCTAACTGTTGGGGTCAAATTGCACCCAATTTAATTGTATGATGGTTTAATTGCTTCGAAAAAAAGTAAGGTGGTCAAATCGCGACTTTTGTAATAGTATGGTGGTCATTTATGTAGTTTACCCTTTTATTAATATTAATTATGATTTAAAATTAAAAAATTAGGCCATTGACTCGAAAATGCCAACAAACTTTAGAAAAAATCTAAACTAACACTTAACTTTAATATATGACTCGAAAATACCACTCTGCCGTTAACTCTTAACATTCCGTTAAGCCAAAACGACATCATTTTGGTACGACAGTTTCGAAGTCTAGTTTATCCCAAAACGATGCCGTTTTGCTGGAGGAAAAATATTAAAACCATGCGCTTGGAGTGTTTTGAACCCAAGACCTTTAGAGAACAAAATTAAGCCTTAATCACTGAACCAACATAATATTATATAATATTTTACCACAAATATTATATATCTCAAACTACTTGAGATTAATTCAAATTATTTTATGAAATAAATAATATTATAAATAATATTAATATACAAATAATATAAAATAAATTATTTGTATATATAACAATATATACAGATAAAAGTGTATTATTTTTATTTTGGGTAAACTACATAAATGACCACCATACTATTGCAAAAGTCGCGATTTGATCACTTTACTTTTTTTTCGAAGCAATTAAACCATCATACTATTAAATTGGGTGCAATTTGACCACCAGCCGTTAAAGGTTAACGGCAGGGTGACGTGTCAGTTAAAAAAATAAAGGTATAATTACACATTTGGTCTTTGCTACTTATACATTCTTTTAATTTAGTCCTAATTTTAATTTAATAAAATAAATTAATTATTTAATAAGGTAATGACACGTGTCACTACCTTATTGGAGGGATTTAATTATTTATATTTGATTAAATAAATTTATAATTAAAGGAAGAAAATGGAAACAAACCACAAATGCAAGCGGGGGGGAGTCGAACCTACAACTCCTAGTAAAGAAGGGTGATAGCTTACCACCACACCAAATGCTACATTGTGATATAATTCCTGTAATATAGTATATGTAAATAAACATCAAAAACTAAAATACTTCTCCATCACCAAAAACTATAATTCCTGTTTCTTTTTGAGTTTATTTTTTTATCTGATGGAAATTGATTTATTTAATCATAGCAGCTTATGGTCAAAGTGCTCAGATTCCGGATCAAAAGCTTCGTATTTACACCAACCACCCCAGTGTCTGTTACCGTGGGATGCCGGTTTAGAATCCCCGACTGAGAAACGTCCATGTCATCCTCCAAGCTCCCCTAATGGACCTCCAAAGAAATCTCCATCCAAATGGAAGAAAGGAAAGCTTATAGGAAGAGGGACATATGGATTATGCCAGATTTAATAGGTTAAATTCATATATTCCAGTGATCTTCCATAAATGTTTGAAAGAATTAAAAAGGAAGAAAGCTTTACTTACATTTACTACACACTAATTTCCAACAGTGAAAATGGAACAATGTGTGCAGTGAAGGAAGTTAAGGTCATCACAGATGATCAAACATCAAAAGAATGTCTCAAACAACTCAACCAGGTTTGTCTGGTTTTCTTCACGGACAACATTCTGAACATTTTCTTACAAAATTTCACCGTCTTCAACATCTCTTTCTTTCATGGAAGTGTTTGGGGTTATTGATTATAATCTTTTCTTTTAATGCAAACAGGAGATATCCTTTCTTACTGAGCTGACACATCCAAACATTGTCCAATACTATGGGAGTGAACTGGTAGGCCTGAGACCCTTGCATTTTTCTTTGCCTTTCTTGTGTCATAAGGCATATCAAAGAACTTGAATTCGGAACCCGGGTTTTAGTCCAGTTGGTTTTTCCGGTTGTCCTTAGACTGCGGACTCCTCTTTAGTAAGAAAAGAACTTGTAATCCAACTTGTTTACAAGTTTTGATATCCAAAAGTTAATTTTATGCAGGGATCAGACAAGCTTTCGGTTTATTTGGAATTTGTTTCAGGGGGCTCAATCCACAAATTACTCGGTGAATACGGATCATTCAAGGAACCTGTTATTCGAAGTTACACGAGGCAGATACTCAGTGGATTAGATTACTTACATGGAAGGAATACGGTACACAGGTATTCTTAAACTGTTTTATTGTAATTCTGTGAAGAAGAGTTGCAGTTTTAACATTGAGAACTCAACAGATATATCTATTTCACCTGTTAGGGACATCAAAGGAGCCAACATACTTGTAGATCCTAATGGTGGAATCAAGCTTGCTGATTTTGGGATGGCTAAACATGTATGAATTCATTAATTTCTCCGATAATATCGTGTGTTTACTAAGGTGAAGAAGATGTTTCTGATGAATTTGTGCTGTAAATCCAGATATCTTGTTCTTCAATGCTTTCTTTTAAAGGCAGTCCGTATTGGGTTGCACCAGAGGTACCCGTTCTTTCACATCTATTTAAAAACAATTTCTTCTCTTTTGTTTTGTTTTGTCTAACATTCATTGATCTCTCCAGGTTATTATGAATACTAATGGATATAGCTTAGCTGTTGACATATGGAGCTTAGGGTGTACTGTTCTTGAGATGGAAACATCAAAACCTCCCTGGAGCCAGTACGAGGGAGTTGATCTCTCCACCACACCAAATGCTACATTGTGATATAATTCCTGTAATATAGTATATGTAAATAAACATCAAAAACTAAAATCGTTTTCCATTGCCTTGAGCTTCTCCATCACCAAAAACTAAAATAGTTTTTGATGTTTATTTACATATACTATATTACAGGAATTATATCACAATGTAGCATTTGGTGTGGTGGTAAGCTATCACCCTTCCTAGCTAGGAGTTGTAGGATCAACTCCCCTTAATTGCATTCTTGCATTTATGGTTTGTTTCCATTTTCTTTCTTTAATTAGGTGGTGACACGTGTCACCACCTAATTGGAGGATGAAAATAAATTTATTTAATCAAATATAAATAATTAAATCCCTCCAATAAAGTAGTGACACGTGTCATTACCTTATTAAATAATTAATTTATTTTATTAAATTAAAATTAGGACTAAATTAAAAGAATGTATAAGTAGCAAGGACCAAATGTGTAATTATACCCTTTTTTTTTAACTGACACGTCACCCTGCCGTTAACCTTTAACGGCTGGTGGTCAAATTGCACTCAATTAATAGTATGATGATTTAATTGCTTCGAAAAAAAGTAAGGTGGTCAAATCGCGACTTTTGCAATAGTATGGTGGTCATTAATATTTATAATATAAATATATTATTTAGAAAAACCCAAAATATTCATAAAAATAATATATTTATATTATAAATAATATATAAAAATTCTAAATCGTAAATTCTAAACCTTAAACTACAAAGCCAGAACCTCAAACCCTAAACCTTATGATTTTAGGTTTGGGGTTTATGGTTTTTATATATTATTTATAATATAATTATATTATTTTTATAAATATTTTTAATTTTTTATATAATATATTTTTATTGGTATATGTGTAAATAATATATTTTATATTATTTATATATTAAAATTATTTATAGTATTACTTTTTTATAAAATATTTTTTTGATGAATAAAGGGTAGTTAACTAGGTGCCTCGTTAAAAAACCTCCCTAACCTAAATGGAGGAAAAAGAGTACACCTAGCAACCTACATAAAACCGAAAAGAAAATCAAACAAAACCATGAGACTCAACAATCAATGACCTACAATCCTCATGATAAGCTCGAAGCATAAACACTTGATTCCCTCGAACCATATCAAAACCATTTTTCGCCAAACAATCTGCCACACAGTTAGCTTCCCTGAACACGTGTGAGAACCGCACCTCTCAATCCCAACTAAGCATATGAGTGACGTGATGGATCAACGATGAATACCTCCCCTGAGTCACCCGCTTCTCAATTATCCATACCACCTCCGCATTATCCAACTCAACCCAGATATGTCGGAAACCCATCGACCAAACATGGCGAAGCCCTTCAATAACTCCCCAAAGCTCGGCTTCCACCGTCGAGCATACGCCAATGAACTTAGAGTAGCCCATTACCCCAAGTACCATTAGAAGAGCGAACCACTCCCCCACATGCCGCCTGCCCATCGCTTTGACATCGAGCTCAATCCGAGTTAACTTTAATCCAACCTTCGTCCGGGCCACACCACATTACCTCCCCACGCGACGGACCAACCCTACTTGGCATAGTAGTAACTTGCAGCAAAGGGTGAGCGCGCGAAAACACCTGTGTAGCCCCCTCGTCCCGGCCTGGCCGGATGACCGGTCCGAGTAGGCTACACGGGGAAAACCGAAGTGAAACCCGTTAAGGCTCTCCTTCGGTTAGCAACCCTATTTTTTTTCTTTATCTTTTCTAGATGCCTTTATTAAATCCTATGTGATGGGACACGCAGCGAACAAACACGGATACAAAACCCACAAGACATGCAATTAAACAACCCAATTTTCCTTTTTAAGCATGCCGTATCGATACACCTACAGAGGGTATCGATACGCCTTGACCAAAGTCAACCCTCTCAGTCAACTCAGGGAAGACCGTATCGATACAGCCCTTGAGCGTATCGATACGCCCCTCTCGGTCAACATTTTAAGGTCAACGAGATGGAACCGTACCGATACGCTACAACCCCGTATCGATACGACCTAAACCCACCAACTCCTCTGAATTCCAGAGAGTTGGGACCGTATCGATACACCCCCGTGTATCGATACGCCCAGCCAAAACTGAGTTCTGCAGGCAATACCGTATCGATACGGCCCTTAGGCGTACCGATACGCCCTGCTCTGCAATACTCCAATTTCAGCAAAAACACATAAGGCTCACACTCTAGATGCATATCAAAACCTCCCTAGACACATCCAAGCATTCATACCACCTCTATTAACCAAAATCTAGTCATACAAGGCACCCAACATGGACGAACATCATTCAACCAAGGAATTCACGTAATCATTCAAAAGAAGGCATACATAGCATACATGAGTTTCATGCCTTAGCAAACAAACATAAAACATTCATATAAAGCAATCTAAACATGATTTTACAAGCCAAGCATGACATCCAAAAGCCAAAGCAACACAAGCTCCTAAAACACGTAGCATTTCCCATTGCTAAACTACTACATTATTTAATAAACCATATTTGAGCAATTACCACACGCTTGGACGCCCTTTTCTTGCTCCTTGCTAACTCCAAGCTAAAGATATGCATTGTCGGAAAAAGGAGAGCGTAAGCATAAAGCTTAGTGAGCGGAGCTCAAAAAACATAACAACGACAATGCAGAGTTCAAAGCTTTCTTTAAAGATAAAGACCAACACAAAAGATCCATTCAACTACATAATCCTCGTACTAACATGCAAGTTCAACCACAATTCAACAATATAGATATTTATCATGGCATCACACTTCATGGTATGCTTAAAGGCATGATCCTAGATTAAAGCAAAACCATAAAAGAGAATGATATAGTGAGATACAACATGAGCAACACATGGTATGCACAAGCATAACCAAAACACACACGGTGGGACTACACATCACCGTTTCGACTAGTAGTTTTCCAATGGGACTACACATCAAAGTACTCTTCTACTAGTCATTACCGGCGGGGCTACACATCACCAGAGTCTTATACACTCGCTACCGGCGGGACTACACATCACCGGAGCAACGACAACCATCACGTGAGGTTCGACACCAACCATGCAACACGATATACAATCACTATCATGCGACATGTACTCACTATATCATGCACAACCAAAACAAGTTGTAACAAAATCCATAATTAGGCATCACTTACTACTTGCAATCTTACCAATCACAAATGGTCTTACTCACCATTTTCGTGCACAACCTGCACCAACTTACACACATCTTACAAGGCATATCAACATCACCATTATTACCATCATACATGATCAACGATATAATATTAAGCAACATGCTTCTTCCCAAAGTATTGGAATTTCATGCATATCAAAATATCATTTCAAGCAATGAAAATCAAATGATAAAAGGGGGAAATTAAAGAGGCGAGACACATCAACTTACTCTTGAGTTTAGATTGACTTTTCAAGCCCAATCTAAACTCTTTCAAAACCATCTTTAAACCAAAACGATTTTTGAAAACATTTCCACATCCACATGCTTGAACCAACCTTTGAAAATCAAATCAAAACATTAACCACTCACCATATTTCCTTAAGCAAACCAAGCAAAGCCGACCCAAGCCTCCACAACTTTCGAAATCGTGCCCGAACCTCCCGAGGCCAAATCCGTTGTTTCTAATCAATCAAAAGCAATGCATTAACCTCTTAATCAGCCACAAATTTACTGTTACACATCAGTTCTCAATTCTCTAACATTTTCTCAACAATTCAAAGCCAAAATCCTCTCAAATAATCCCATTTTCGTACTCCAGCCATTACCTCCCAATTTAAACACTTAAAACACTCCAAAACATGTCCAAAACATCATCATAATTCTGTACAACCATCAGCCCTTCATTTCCCCACACAAACACTTCAAAAACTCTTAATTTCCACTCCTAAAAATCACCTACAACAGTAGCTACGGGAATCCCATCAAACTAACATTATAACCTCTCAAAAATCATCACAAAACATCTAAAAACACCCACCCAATGTTGTTATAACATCAGCCCAACAATTCTTCACAAAACCATTCCAAAAACACAAATTTTGACACTTTAAATATACCCCTAAAAACCTATTTTGGGATTCTTTATAAAACCCAACCAAATTGAGATATAATGTTCCATTGGGCAAGGTTAGATCAAAACGCAACTCTGTTAATCAAAACAACCCAAAAAGCTATTAAAGTTTCATGCTTTTCTTCAAACTTGAAAACTTCAAAAACTCAAAAAGATGATTTCTATGAAAACTAAAGCTATGAAAATGTTGGAAATCATGAGGAGAAATTAAAACGCAATTACCTCAAAGAGAGCCCTTGAATAGATGAAGAGATTTGATGAAATAGTGCTTTAGGGGGTAAGAGGGGTTTTAGGTTTTCAAAAATGGTGGAATGAAGAAGATGAACATCTCCTTTAAAATAAAACCCCCTTTTGTCATCTTATTTCTCCTTCAATTTACAATTTACCAAAATGCCATTAATGAATGGCAAAACCCACATCTCTTAAAGCCCATGGATTTGGACTTAAGAGATATGCCCAACATAGCCTTAAACATTTGAAATCCCGAGGCCCATAAAATATTTTATTATTTAATTTGCAAAACTGAACCCGAAATAATATTAAAATATTATTTTTACCCGACCCCTAAACTCGGGTGTTACAACCTGCGTCAAAGAGCGTGCCTCCGCTAACACCCCAATCGTGCTAGCAGTCTCAGGGGTCAAAGATAAGAGCATTCCGATGCTTCCAAATCGACCATAGCAAGGAACCAAAAAAACAGGCTCCAATCTTCCATATTTGACGCTGCAAAATCTGAGTGAGCCAAGTTAAAGCCTATCTAGTCCCTAAACGATATTGTAAAGAAAGCCTCCCATCGGTCCCGACGAACCACGCACCACCAAGCCAACCTTGCTATCGCACAGGAACGGAACAAATGATCCAGTGTCTCAGATGCAGCCCCACAAATGCCACTTCGATCGTCCAACGTAAAATGCCGACGCATCCTTTCTACGTTAGTCAATATGCGACCATGCACAAGCAGCCAAAGAAAGCTCCTAACCTCTTGACAACCTTGAAACTACCTCACCACCTTCCATATTGAGTCACCCACTTCAGCCGAAAAAGGCACCTGCAACCGATAAGCCGAGCTCACCAAAAAAGCTCCATCCGAGCTTGGTAGCCAACCCACGGGGTCATCCGAAGAACTGGCCATTGGCGGTTTAATGACTGCAATTCTAAGCAAGATCGGAGGAGGCAAAAGGTTCTCAAAAGTCGACCACTGCCACTCACCAGCTACGTGAGCCATGAAGCTTAAAGGAGTGAAAACCGTAGGAATCGAAACATCAAGAAGAGCTCAATGGACCAACAAACCAACATCAGCAACCCACAGACTCCTCCAAAAATCAATTCGCCCTCCATTACCAACATTCCAAAGTAAATTTTGGCGCACTTGGTCCCAAACCCCAGAAACACCTTTCCATAAATGAGAGCAGCCATGACACACCAGCGACTCAGGAACGGAATCCAAGCATTTATACTTGCTCTGAACCACCCGCACCCAAAGCGCATCCTTACGTGATACAATGCCAAAAACCAACTTCATTAAGAATGCCCCATTTTGTTCTTCTAAATTCTTAAACCCAAGACCCCCTTCAATCACCGGTCTGCATAAGACACTCCAGCTGAGCAAATGAACAGGGCAATTACCATTTGAATTGCCCCAGACGAATTTGCGGATTAACTTTTCAATTTCCTTGCATATGGCCTTAGGCAAAAGTGTCGTTTGCATAGTATAAGAAAGAATCACTTCCAACACAGACTTTGCCAAAGTAACACGACCAGTAAAAGAAAGACTCTTCGCGAGCCATCCAGAAAGGCGATCTCTAATTTTTTGAACCAGAAATTGATATGTTACCTTGGTCACCCGACGATGGAGTAAAGGCACACCCAGGTATCTCCCCAAATCCGAGACTTCTTGGAAACCAAAGCAACCACTGATAAAACTTCGACACTCCCTGGGAACATTCTTAGAGAAAAAGATGCTAGTCTTCTGAATACTAACCTTGTGCCCCGAAAAGAAACAAAAATCTTTAAGCACTCTATTTAGGACGGTAAATTGGCTTACAGAAGCTTCCGCAAAAAGCACCATGTCATCGGCGAAAAAAAGGTGAGATAAACCAGGATCATTACGCGCTAGAAAGATTGACTTCCATTCCCCGGAAGAAACCTCAGTCTGAATAGCCTGAGATAATCTTTCCATACAAAGAACAAAGAGGTAAGGCGAAAGAGGATCACCTTGTCGTATACCCCTAGAAGGCTGGAACGATTCAGACATAGACCCATTCCACAAAATTTGTATAGAAACAGACTGCACACAACGCATGATAATTTGGGGCAGGCAGTCCGGGAAGCCCACATCCTTTAACGTGTCATCAATAAACGACCACTCCAGCCTATCATAAGCCTTCTCCAGGTCAATTTTAATTGCCATAAAGCCCTTCCTACCAGTTTTTTTCGCATTGTATGAATGACTTCTTGCGCGATCACAATATTATCAGAAATAGAACGACCTGGATCAAAACTCGTTTGAGTATCTTAAATCCAATCAGGCATATAGACCTTCAAACGATTCACCATGAGCTTTGTAATCACTTTATATAACACTGAGCATAAACTTATTGGCCAAAATTGGCTGATATGATCCGGGTGATAGACATAATTTCTTTAGAGTCCCTATCGATGGTGGCGTATTCTACTGGAAACCCTAACGGACGGCTTCACCTCCAAGTCGACGGGACTCCGATGGAAGGGTTGTCGGAACCACCTAGGACTCCGATGGAAGGGCTGTCGGAACCACCTGGACTTCGATGGAAAGGTTGTGGCAGGACTAGGCAACGCACATGGTTTCTCCGCCGATATTGGAGCGTGGAAGTTCCTCCTTGCCGCTAGAGGATCTGCGCGACTCGAAGAGGTTGTGCGACGCAAGTAACCTAGAGGACCTGACCATGGTGGACTCGCAAGACGGCGATGTGGCGATGAGGGCAGAGCCTGTGGATGAGACAGGGGGAGATAACGTGAGTCTGCCGGCGTCGGCGGCTGCTGCTGTCCAGGGAGCGACGGAGAAGCAATCTTTTGCCGCTGCGGTGGCTGGAAAGTCTGTGGCTGCCATGGGAGAACGGCTCACAGTGTCCAACGATGAGGTGTTGGTATTGGATGATGATGTTCAGGTATTGAGAGAGGGCCCTTTTCCGGTGGTGCAATTCTCGGATAGACTTCATGACTTGCTAGACCATAGTATGCGCAAATCGATTATAGTTCGGTTACTTGGCCGAAGGATTGGACATGGCGTGTTGCTTACTCGGATTAAGTCTCTTTGGCAGCCAAAGGGGGACTTCCAGCTAGTTGATATCGAGAATGACTACTATGTGGTGCGTTTCGTTCAGGAGAGTGATTATGTTCATGTGTTGACATATGGTCCCTGACGATATATGGAAGTTACCTGACGGTTCAACCTTGGAGCCGATCCTTTTCTACATCTGATAGGCATCCTTCACATGTTATCGTATGGGTTCGCTTACACGGCTTGCCAAATCGGTATTATTCGAAAGGTTTCTTTCGACATATAGCCTCAACTATTGGAAAGTTTGTTCGGTGGATTATAAAACGGATGTAGGTGATAGAGGTCGTTTTGCTCGGTTAGCAATAGTGGTTGATCTTAACAAACCTTTGTTACCCTGCATTGGCATAGATAATTTTGTGCAGAAGATCGAGTATGAGGGTTTGTCTGACATTTGTTTTAAATGTGGCTTGTATGGCCATGCGGAATCGTCGTGTAGTAAGGTAGTTCCGGCCCCTGAGGATGTTGTGCCAGACAGGGCGCCACACTGGGACTCGGGTACTCTAGATACGATGTTTGGCCCTTAGATGATTGCTGATACAAGGAGATGTCGTTATAAAAAAACTAGGGGATGTTGGGTAGAGTATGAAGGGGCGTGAGCAGGTGGCTGAGGGTTCGCGCTTCACGGTTTTGAATGATATAGAGGATGCTGAGATGGGCCACCATGTACCCCAAAGAGAGGTGCAGGCGTTGGGGGACTCGGGGAAGCAGAGACCACGTCATCGAGAGTTAGATCAACGAGGTAGTAGTAAAACAAGTCTGAGTGGCCGTTCCACCAGCTCGAAGGACCCGCAGGGTGGTGATTTACAGGGTAAGGTAGTAGGTTTGAAGGAGGGTGTTCCTGTAGTGGCGTCTAAACAGGCCACGAGCATTAGGACTGGAAATCATTCGGCTGTTGTGATTATCGATGATTGCGATATGGGGAAGGACTCGAGCAGGGTATCCGGGAAAGTTAGTAGTGTAAAAAAGGCGCAAATTAATGCGACTCGGAAAGGTTTGAGTGTGAAAAAACAAACTAGGTTCTGGTTTCCTCCTCAACATGTTCTCTCGGAATGGATACAATCGGTACCTACACCTCATGTTGCAGGGGGCTCGTTGGTAAGGGAGCCTGATGCGGTGTTTGACCCGTGCGAAGCGATGGATAAATGATCAGAGGGAATGACCCAATGTCCTTCATCTAGTTTTGATTTGGCGGGTTCGACTTCTAAGTCCGTGGATAAAAAGAATGTCGCTCCGCGACAATAGGTACATTGCCTTTATTTTTTTGTTTTATTAATGATTAATGCTTTTATGGAATTGTCAAGGCGCCGTTAGCTTTGATTTTTGTTGTCACTTTCGAGAGTTTATGAGGCGGTTTCATCCTCATGTGGTGGCTATTGTGGAGCCACGTATTAGTGGGAGACAGGCTGATAGAGTTGTGAACAGGCTGGGCTTTCCGAATTCTTTCCGTGTTAAATATCATGGTTTCAGTGGGGGCATCTGGTTATTGTGGAAGGACTCTGTTACTGTTGATATTGTGAAGTGTTCTAATCAGTTCATTCATTGTCGAGTTCAGGATGCTGGATCAGGGGATTGGTTTATGTTCACCCTTATTTACGCGAGCCCTACAGTGGGGAAGCGTAAGTATCTCTGGAAAGTGTTGCTTGATATTGCACCTCCTACGGATCCGTCGTGGCTTTTAGGTGGTGATTTTAATGCTATAGTAAGATCTGATGAAAGATCTGGTGGGTCCTTATCGGCTCTTGGAACGAGTCAGTTGTTCCAGGACTTTATTTTTGATGCATGCTTATTGGAAACGCCTTTCCCGGGTCCGAGGTTTGCATGGAGTCGTGGAAATCTTTACCAGAGGCTTGATAGGTGCTTGATGAATGATGGTTGGTCCCAGCGTTACCCGGATTCCCACGTCATGCATTTGGAAAGAATGGGCTCTGATCACTGCCCTTTGTTGGTTCAGATGGGTTTGGAGGATTATGATGGGCTGCAACGTCCTTTTTGTTTCTTGGCAGCTTGGCAAGAGCATCCTGGTTTTGGGGATTTTCTCGAGCAAGTCTGTGATGGTAGCAAAGATATTTCGGTTAATATCCAAGGTCTGCAGGAAGCTCTGGGTGAGTGGAATGCTAATGTTTTTGGGCACATCGTTCAGAAGAAAAGGGAGATTCTTTGACGTATCCATGGCATTGAGAAAGCTCTTTGTCGGCGACACTCAGACTTCCTTATTAATATTGAACAAAACTTGAAAAATGAGCTGGGTACGATCCTTCAGCAAGAGGAAAGTATGTGGATTCAGAAGGCGCACTGTCAATGGGTCCTTGAGGGTGATCGTAATACTAATTCTTTTCATGACTATGCGATGGCTCGGCGTCGCGCTAATGCGGTTCAGGCTTTGCGCAGGGATGATGGTTGCTGGGTTACGGACATGGATGAGTTGAAATCTATGGCGATCGACTTCTATACTAAGCTCTTTCAGTCTGAAGCAACTAACGAGAATGAGTACAGGATAAGGGGTAATTTTCACCCTCTCTCTATATCTGAAATGGACAATCTTGCTCGATCAGTAAGTGATGATGAGGTTCGCGAAGCCATGTTTGATATGGGACCGCTTAAGGCCCCCGGAGTGGATGGGTTTCAAGCAGTTTTCTTTTAGAAAAACTGGGGCGTTGTGGGTCCGAGTGTCTGTCGTTTGGTGCGAGAGATTTTTGCGGGCAGGCTTTTCCTTCATCTCTTAATCGTACTTTTTTATAAAATAATCTGATTGAATCAAATGGATAAGTTTATATAATTTAAATAAAAATATTTTTATATATTATTTATATTATAAATATATTATTTTTAAAAAACATAAAATATTCATAAACTTAATATATATATAACCCTTAAACCCTAAATCCTAAACTCTAAGGTTTAGGGTTTAAGTTTGAGTGTTGGAGTTTGGGGTTAATAATTTATGGTTTAGGGTTTTTTATATATTAATATTTGTTATAATATTATGTATTTCATAAAATAATTTGAATTAATCTTAGCTAGTTTGAGATATATAATATTTGTAGTAACACATTATATAATATCATGTTGGTTTAGTGGTTAAGACTTAGTCCTTGTATCTAGAGGTCCAGGGTTTAAAACCCTCCAAGCGCATGTTAATAATTTTCCTCCAGTAAAATGACGTCGTTTTGGCCTAAATTAGGCTTCAAAACAGCTGCACCAAAATGACATCGTTTTGACTTAACGGTCATTAAGAGTTAACAATGGAATGGTATTTTCGAGTCACAAATTAAAGTTCAGTGGTAGTTTTAAACTTTTTTAAAGTTCGGTGGCATTTTCGAGTCAGGGGCCATAGTTGAGTGGTATGATTGAATGTTTCTGTTTCATTTTCCATCTGCTTATGCTGGATTATCCTTAATGTCTTTTTGTTTCCCTTCCTTTTAGCACATCATTAAAGAAAATATGCTATCTACTTCTATTTTCAGGGTGTTGCTTGATTTTGCAGGGATGAAAACTGCCAAGTTAAGAGATGATAAGGAGCTTCTCGATAGGCAGCAACATACTAATATTGAAGCTTAAAAGAATTTGGAAGAAAATCTCGAACAGTTGAGTAATAGGGAACGTGAGCTTGAAGCATATGAGGACCAAATGCGAGCTAGGCAGAAGAAGATTTTTGATATCTCTGCTAAACAGAAGGATTGTCTTGCAGATCTGAAAAAGGATTTGCGAGAAATGCAAGATGACCACCAGAAGTCTAGGTTATTGAACAATTTGGGGTTTGGGGAGTTTCACGTGTTAGGGGTTTTAAATTTTTTTAATTTTTATCATATTTGACATTTAATATTAATAAAAATGACATGTCATAATAAAAATAATAATAATATAATCCACATCATCAATGAGTGATAAAAAAGTTCAATGTGTAAACTTTAGTGAGTAAATTGAACGTTTTGAAACTTCAGTGACCAAAATAGGTTGAGAATAAAGTTCAATGATGATTTTTATAATTTACCCTTAAAATAATGGGTAAATTACACAGATGACCACTAAACTATGAGTTTGGTGTCAAAATGACCACTATATTATTTTTTGCCGCAAATGCACCACACAACTATTTAAATGGTTCCATTTTAGCCACACGCCGTTAAAAAACGAAAAAGTTAGCGAAACTGTTAAAAAAATTGGTATAATTACACATTTGGTCCTCTATATTTATACAATATATCAATTTAGTCATAATTTTAATCTAATAAAATAAATTAATTATTCAATAAGATGGTGACACGTGTCACTACCTTATTGGTGACACGTGTCACCACCTTATGCGAGTAGTTGTTCCTGTTTTTCCTCCATCTGAATCCCACCTTGTTAGAGATGGTTATTTAACCGGGGAAAAGAAAAATGAAAATGAATCCCAGCGAGTTAAGCTGTGATCCTTCTATACACCTCTACAATGGAAAAAGGAAAATGAATCACCAAGTTTGATGCATACGTTTGGATCTCAAAATTATATATATGTTTGTTTTTTCTTTCTCCATAGGTATAACACATATATTATTATTAGTATTGTATATCATAAATATATGCTTAGTTTAGTGGCAAACTTGCACACCCTACACCCCTAAGGTCCTAGGTTCAATTCCTACTAAGGGTAATTCCTTGGTTTTCATTTTTAGTTAAATAAAAATAACTAGATTAAAATAATTAATTTGGTTAAATAAAAATAATTAAAACCCCCAATAAGGTGGTGACACGTGTCACCATCTTATTGAATAATTAACTTATTTTATTAGATTAAAATTATGATTAAATTGATATATTATATAAATATAGAGGACCAAATGTGTAATTATACCAATTTTTTTAACAGTTCCGTTAACTTTTTTATTTTTTTAACGGCGTGTGGCTAAATTGGAACAATTTAAATAGTTGTGTGGTACATTTGCGGCAAAAAATAATATAGTGATCATTTTGACACCAAACCCATAGTTCAGTGGTCATCTATGTAGTTTACCCTAAAATAATTTAATGAGTACTTTTTAACTTTAACCTTAGAAGATTGATAACAAAAATGTTAAATTCAACGCTAATTTGTTGCAATGTACGAACTGGATGACCTAATTGAACGCATTTTCGTGCGAGTGGCAGCATTGCTAATTTGGGTCGAACTTGGGGGCAAAATAACCCCTTTAGCCTAAAAAATATAAGATTGTTGTGAATAAAGTAAAGAAGAACAAGAGAGATGAACAAGAACAAATATGAGAGACAAAGAAAGAGACTTGTATTATATTCTCAATGTAGGTTATGTACAGTGCTTTCTCCAAACTCTATATTTATAGGCATAAGATGGAAACCCTAATTTCAATATGTATTAAACCCTAATAATAAAGTACATTAAATTCTCATTTAATATATGGATATCCACCTTAAATAGATATTCATAACACTCCCCTTTAGATAAAAACTCGGTGAGAAAAAAATTTCTTAGTGAAGGGAAAAGAGCACACACATCTTTGATACGCATATCATGTTGCCTCATCAAAAATCTTACCAGGAAAACACATTAGGATAAATCCTCGGTTAAGGGAAAAAGAGTGCAACGCGTATTTACTCCCCATCATGGAAACATCACATAAGATCTTAGAATCTTCATAATTCAATCTTAGATACAATCTTCAAATGTTGAAGTAGAGTATGCACTAGTGGATAAATCTTCCAAATTATTGCTTGAAATGATTCATCGAATATCATTCTTTTGAAGATCACAGGGGACGAAACTTTGAAGAAATATGTTTCATTTTGTCACATTTGATGTATCCACTTTTTGATTGAGATATAAATTTTGCATTATCTCTACAAAAGATAGCTTGTATCTTATCTTGTGAAAGTAATTCACATTTCTTCCGGATATGTTTAGCCAAACACATATTTCAGCTTTGCCTCGTGTATAGCAATTATTTACATGATTTGGAGAGGCATCGAATTTTGAAAAATCTAAAGGTAATGATCTCGTAGCAATTATTTTTCGGCTTTGCCTCATGCTCAAAGGATGTGTGTTATACATGTAAAGTATCTTTAAACACTTTTCTATGTATGTCGATTGATACACAAGGATTTCATTGTTAGGGAGATCTCTTTATGAGTCCCAATGATATTCAAATCATCAACATGCACAATAATAACAGATTAGGAGCTAAACCTCTTAATAAAAATGATCGAGAAAATTGAATCATTCTTATAGCCTTTCTGTGGAGCCCGATATTCACAACCGAAATGCTTGCCAA
This sequence comes from Hibiscus tridactylites, assembly GCA_958450335.1. NCBI lineage: Eukaryota > Viridiplantae > Streptophyta > Magnoliopsida > Malvales > Malvaceae > Hibiscus > Hibiscus tridactylites. The sequence goes on from OY288290.1 coordinate 48,773,717, forward strand.
GTAGTGGAGAAGTTGTATTTTGGGGTGCTTGTGGTGGAAGCAAAAATTGAAAGAATTTGGACAAGTATTTAGAATGGTTCGGCTTTCTAACCAAAGCCTACATCCACTACCTTAGCTTCCCACTAAGGATTTCCCAAATTCACTCTTGAATTTCTTCTCCTTTTCTAGGCTTAGGAGGCAACCTTTACACACTCAAAGATTTCTAACCCAAAACTTGAGTAAACCCTCTTTTACAAAGAGAAATAAGAATAAACAAGAAATCTCTCACAAGGTAGATAGTTTGCACTATCAAGCACTTACTCAATCCTAAACACTTAAGCAAATATAACAATGTAAGCTCACAAGTGTTGTCTATACAAAGAATGAGAATTTAAGCCATAAGACAAATTTTCTTCATAATGTTGTTGACTTGTGGATCATTGGTCTTCCATGCATAGATGCTTGGAGATCTATTTTATCTTCTCAAATGAGTTCCTAGCCATTGGTGACCGTTGGGGATGAGTTGGAGCCGTTGGGAATTGATTTCTATGCAAAATTTTCACTTCTGGTGCCTTCGGTATCGATACTTGCGTGGGCGTATCGATGCGGTTCTGTTATGGAAATAGCCGTTAAAGGCTGAAAAAATCAAGTTGAATTCGATACCGGCAAGGTGGTTTCGATACCAACAGCCTTGTATCGATACTGCAAAAGCTGTTTCGGTACGAGTTTTGCTTACTGGAAATGGTTTTCAAAAATGGTATCGATACGGACCAAGGTGTATCGATATGGGCCTCATAAAATGATATTTTGGCAATTTAAAAAGCGTTTTAGACATATTAAAAACCATTTCAAACATAAGTTCAAGTTGTTTGAACTTTAAATAAGTTTTCAAAATGTTCAAACAAGTCCAAAAACATTTTTCAAATTATTATATCAAAACAAATATCGTAACAATCTCTTCCTTTTTGATATAATAAAACCAAGGCTTAATATACATTTCCCCCATTAAACTTTACATGTTTGACCAAATTGCCCCTTAAACTACGTTTTGCCCACTTTTGCCCCTAAAAGTATTCGTCGTTACTCATTTTGCCTCATTACGTTACCCATTGCCGTTAAAAAAATCCAGCCAATAACATCTTGCCACGCCATCAACTCATTGACTAAGTCAATCTGTCTAGTTTTATTTAAAGGGTAAATGACATGTCAAGTCGATCAAATTTGTTTTTTGTTCAGTTTAGTCACTGAGAAGTCTATTTTTACCTTAAATTGACCCCTATTTGTTTCTAATTTTTATAATTTAGTCCAATATTTGTTATTATTAATAATATTATTTTATTAAAATGTTAATATTTAATAAAATAAATAAAATCAAATATTTTAACGCTAAATTAGTAATTTTTTAGATAAATTAAATTTTTTTTAAGAAAAATTCAAATCATATTTCGATAATATTCGAATTTTGCTAAATTTGAATTGTATTTTTGAGCGAAATTCAAATTATATTCGAATTCCAATTATATTCTAATTATTACTTCGGATTTCACTATATTTGAATTATATTTTTGAGTAAAATTCAAATTATATTCAAATCATGTTCCTATTATATTTGAATCATATTCGAATCATATTCCAATTATTAATTCAAATTTTTCTATATTCGAAATATATTTTTTGAGCAAAATTCAAATTATATTTGAATCATGTTCATATTATATTCGAATCATATTCAAATTATATTCAAAATATAATTTGAATATGATATTTCGAATATAATTAGAATATGATTCGAATATAATATGAACATCATTGGAATATAATTCTAATATAAGTACATGTTTTTTCAACTATTATATTCGAATCATGTTCATAGTATATTCGAATCATGTTTAATAGGTAATTATATTCGTATCATGTTCGAATCATGTTCATATTATATTCGAATCATATTCAAATTATATTAGAAATATGGTTCGAATATAATACGAGCATGATTTGAATATAATACGAATATGATTCAAATATAATTTGAATATGATCGAATATAATATGGATATAATTCTAATATAATTTGAATTTTGCTCAATGTTAGATGAAGGAAGAATTTAGGGTTACACCAAATCTGATACAAAAGAAGAAGAAAAAACAAATGTTGGCCTCAACCAAAATTAATTGATCGGGCCAGGGTCATAAGACCCAATTTATATAGCCCAAGCTGAGTAGTAACCAATTGGTACAACTTAACCAAAATTGGTTATACCCAAACGGCCCAGCAGGCAACAGCCCCAACAACCCATAACAGAAATTGTTATGCAAATAACAACATTCACCCATCTTCTTCTTCTCGGTTTAACAACCCCAACATTCACCCATCTTCTTCCACTTTCTTCTTCTCCGGTTTAACAACCCCAACATTCACCCATCTTCTTCCACTTTCTTCTTCTCCAAATCAGACACACTTCTCCTGAACACCCATTTTAAGACGAAAGTGTTGGAAGAACGACTTACTAAGAGCCTTTGTAAGACCATCAACAGCTTGATGCTGAGAAGGAACATAATTAACCTGCAGCTTTCCTTCAGCAATTTTTTCCCGTACGAAATGAACATCCAACTCCACATGCTTGGACTTAGCATGAAACACAAGATTTTCAGACAGAGCAATAGCACTAGTATTATCACTCCATACAACTGGAGTAGGTGAAACAGTTGTACCCAGATCATTCAACACAGCCACAATCCAGGTTAATTCTAAAACTGCCTCTGCAATGCTTCGATATTCAACCTCTGTAGTAGAACGAGACACTGATTTTTGCTTTCTCGAACACCAGGCAACCAGACATCGGTTAACATTCACACAGTAACCAGTAGTAGATCGACGATCATCCACACTACTGTCCCAATCTGCATCTGCAAATGCAGTGATCTCAACTGTTCGAGAGGGAGAAACAGGAAAGCATAACCCAAAACTAACAGTACCCACAAGGTAGCGAAGTATATGTCGAACAACAGTCATATGGCCCTCACAAGGGTTATGCATATACTGGGCAACCTTATTAACACTAAAGGAAATGTCTGGCCTGGTATGACACAGATACAAAAGAGCACCTACTATACTCCTATACTCATGAGGATCAAGTAATGGACTACCATCATCCTGAGACAACTTAACAGTAGGTAACATAGGAGTTGGTGAAGACTTAGCTTGATCCATCTTGGTGCGATGCAGCAAATCAAGGATAAACTTCCGTTGACAAAGAACTATAGAACTGGGGGGTACGATGAATTTCAAGCCTAAGAAAGAATTGTAGATCTCCCAAATCCTTCAAGGCAAAAGTGCTACTTAAGCTAAGAATTACATGTTCAACCTCAACTTCAGACTGACAAGTGACAATAATATCGTCCACATACACTAACAAGTATGTAACGACTTCTCCTTTGTCACAAATAAACAAAGACACGCCAGCCTTAGACTCACAAAACCCAAGCTTCAACAGAAACATTCGTAGCTTGGTGTACCAGTTTCGTGGAGCCTGTTTAAGGCCATATAGGGCCTTCTTGAGACAACATACTAAAGGTGAACCATTGGCAGCAGTTTGAACAAAACCAGGAGGTTGTTGCATGAACACTTCTTCATCAAGGTCACCATTTAAAAACGCATTGTTGACATCAATTTGACGAAGCCTCCAATTGTTAGAAATAGCAAGGGAAAGAACAATGTTCAGAGTAGTAAATCGAACCACAGGGCTAAACGTATCCCTAAAGTCTTGACCAGGGACTTGAGAGAACCCTTTTGCCACTAAACGAGCTTTGTAGCAAGCAATAGAACCATCACCATTCTGTTTTATCCTAAATAGCCACTTACACCCCACATTTTTCCTACCAGCAGGAAGCTCAACTAACTCTCAAGTGCCATTTCTAACCAAAGCCTCACATTCAACAATTACAGCTGCTTTCCACTCTGGAGAAGCAAGAGCCTCCTCAACAGATGCAGGCACAACAACACCATCTTCCACAGCAACTGAGAAAACTTTAGGTTTGAAGATGCCTCTCTTACTCCTAGTAATCATACTATGAGAGTTGACAACAACACCAAGGTTACCACTATCAGACAAAACTTCAACAGCAATTGGGGAAGAAGAGTAAACATCAAACGTGCCAAGAACAGGAACATCTTGAAGAACAGGAGCAGATGCAGAAACGTTGTCATATAGAGGAGAGACAACAGCAAGAGGACCAACTTAAGAGGCAGAAGATTCAGAGGAACCAGACAACTGATCAGTGTGAGAAGGTGAAGCAGATTCAGCAAGAGGAGACATAGGTAAATTGGGCTCAGGTTGTGTAGGTAAGGTGAACTCAGGTTGTGTAGGTAGAATGAACTCTGTTTGAGAGGATAAGGTAGAATCAGTTTGAATGGGTAAGTGTGAAACAAATATTTTAATTTTGATATAACTAAAAACCTAAGGACTAAATTAAAAGTCTAAACGAATTTTAAGTCCTAAAAATATCCCCATATAATTTTTATAATATGCTTAAGTTAAAAACATACTTTTCCAATTATTTTTCTAAGTGTTTCAAGTCAAAACAGTGGTTTCCATGCACCCGTTCCGAAACGGCCTCAAGGCGTTTCGAAACAGTTTCACCACTGTCGACCACCGTTCCGATACGGGTATCGAAACACCTGGAAGCGTTTCGAAACGGCTCACCTCGTTTCGAAACTGTTCTTCATGTTGGATTAAAAAAAGGGTTAAATTAATTCAAATATTTCAAAATTTTTTAATATATAAGGGGTGTTTCGAAACGGCTAAGGCCCGTTCCGAAACGACCCTTTGACAGTAGCCATTCCGTTTCGAAACGGATCAATACCGTTCCGAAACAGGGGCTAGGTTTCAGTTTGAAAAATATGACCGTTGTATGTCTTAACTGATTTTATCAAAACCGTTAAGGCGTTTCGAAACGGTCTAGGACCGTTCCGAAACGACCCTTTTACAGTGGCAAAACCGTTCCGAAACGGCCCTAAGGCGTTTCGAAACGGGCTCTTAAATGCACCCCAACGGCTCTTTCTATTTTAGTCCGTTCCGAAACAGGTTTCCCGTGTTCCGAAACGGGTTGGTGCAGACAGCATTTATGGTGGTAAGAGAGGGTTCCAACGGCTCCAATTACTTCTCCAACCACTCAAACGGCTAGAAATCAATGAGAAGGTATAAAAGGGACATCCAAAAGCATCAGCAACAACTATTGAACTTCAAGCAAACATCCAAACATCAAATTCAAGCATTAGAGCAAAAATCCCAAATTTGTGTAAAATCCCAATTTGTGTTCTTCATTCATATTTTGTAAAATTGGGTTGAGTGCTTGTATTGGGGCTATCATTTGTATTGAGAGACACCTATTTAGCCTACAAATTCCTTTGTTCTCTTGTGTGAGGGTTGGGTTGATTTTTGGGTAGAAAAATCAACCGATATTGTAAAGGGTTGCCTCCTTGTCCTAGAAAAGGGGAAGATCAATTTAGTGAAATTGTTGCAAATCCTTAGTGAGACTAAGGTAGTGGATGTAGAGTTCATTTGGAACTTGAACCACTCTAAATTCCTTGTCCTTCAATTTTAATTTGCCAATTTCCACAACAATCCTTAAAATTTCCAATTCACCCCCCCTCTTGGTAAATATCGATCTTTCGATCCACTCAACAATTGGTATCAGAGCTTAACTCTTTGAGGATTAACAACCACAAGAGGAGATCCTTGGAAGAGTGTGATCATCAAAATATCAAGAGATGGCTTCAACCTCCGGTTCCGGCATGTACGAGTCACAATCAACCACCAAGCCTCCTTTCTTCAATGGTGACAACTACTCCTTTTGGAAGAACAAAATGAGGCTATTCATCAAGTCAAGTGACTACCTTGTATGGGATGTCATTGAGGATGGGCCATACATTCCATTGAAGCAAGATGGTGAAGGCAAGATGGTGTTGAAGAAGAAAGCCGAAATGAGTGAAGAGGAGAGGAAGAAGATTCAAGTCAACGATAAAGCTCTCCACATGCTTTTTTGTGCTTTCGGTCCGGACATCTATTCAAAGGTCTCTTCCATTGAAAATGCCAAAGAAGTGTGGGACACACTTGAGACTACTTATGAAGGCACCAATGATGTCAAGGAAACTAAGATTGGTCTTCTCAATCTTAGTTATGAAAATTTCAAGATGGAGCCCGATGAGACGGTGTCAAAGATGTTTGATCGATTCTCCACAATTGTCAACGGGCTAAAGGGCTATGGAGAGATCATACCGGAAGACAAGCTTGTCCGGAAGCTACTCTATTCACTTCCCGAAGCTTGGGATGGGAAGAGAACCGCCATCATCGAAGCAAAGAACTTGAAGACATTAAAGCTTGATGAGCTTGTGGGTTCTCTCCTTACTCATGAGATCATGAAGCAAGGAAGGGAAGATGAGAAAAAGAAAGAAGAGAAAAGAGTAGAGAAACTTGAAGTTGAAAAGAAGAAGAAGATGGGAATAGCTCTCAAGGCTAAAGCTTCACAACTTGATGAGAGCTCATCTAGTGATGAGGACGAACTTGAAGAATTGGCTATGATAGCCAAACGATTCTCACGATTCATGAGGTCCAACCGGGGTAGAAAAATCCAAAGAAAAATGGACTTCAAGAGCAAGAGCAAAGAAGAAGGAAAGGATCCCATCATTTGCTATGAGTGCAAACAACCCGGCCACATCCGTTCGGAGTGCCCTCAACTCAAGAAGAAGAGCTTTGAGAAGAAGAAGAAACTCAAAGCCAAACTTGCTACTTGGAGTGATGAGGAGTCATCGGAGGATGACGAACAAGAAGTGGCCAACCTTTGTCTCATGGCACTTGAGGAAGATTCCTCCTTGGTAACCTCTAACTCATCTACTTTAGATTTTTCATATGAAGAATTAAATGATGCATATGATGAGTTGCAAGAGGTATATGATGAATTAGTTGAGAAGTTTAAAGAGTCGGTCATTAAAAACAAGAAAATCATTTTAGAGCTAAATGAGAAAAATGACTCACTCACTCAAGCTAATTCTAAATTTGAGAAAAAGATTTTAGGATTAAAAGATGAACTTAAATTCTTTCAAGATGAAAATGTTGATCTTAATAATCTTTTGTCTCAATGCAATAGTGAACACCAAAAGGTGTTAGGTGAGCTAAATGAGCTCAAAAAGTCCTTAAAAAATGTTGGTAGTGTCAAACATGAAGTAGGAGAATCCTCTAGAACACACCAACCTAAGAAAAGGACTAATTACTACAAACAAAGTAGCTACCCTAGACATAGTAGAGCTAAAAGAATTAGAAGTGTATGGGTTCCTAAGGAACTTGTAAAATCTAATAATATTATTGCTATGTCATCTTGGATTCCTAAGGGAACCAAGGTTTTGGGAGCTAACACTCATGGACCCAAAATGATTTGGGTACCAAAAATCAAGGTTTAATATCTTTGTTTGTAGGGGGAGCATTGCTACAAGGCCAAAGCACAAAGTCAAAACTCATGGTACCTTGATAGTGGATGCTCGAGACACATGACCGGAGACAAGAGTCGATTCATGGATTTAAAGCCAAAAAGTGGAGGAGTAGTAACATTTGGTGACAACTCCAAAGGCCACATTAAAGGTATTGGCTCCATAGGTAATCACTCTACCATTCTCATTGAAAATGTCTTATATGTCGATGGTCTTAAACATAATTTATTGAGCATAAGTCAATTGTGTGATAAAGGATTTAATGTTTTATTTGATAAAAATGGATGCAAAATTGTTGACATTAAATCTAATAATATTATGCTCATAGGTCATCGCATAGGAAACATATACATGGTGCATTTAGATGACATACATACATCTCATGCATGTTTAGTTGCTCAAAATGAAAATGATGCATGGTTGTGGCATAGGAAGCTAGGACATGCTAGCATTAGTGTTTTGGAAAAACTAGTCTCTCTAAATCTAGTTAGAGGTTTGCCCAAAATTAAATTTTCAAATGACAAAATTTGTGATGCATGCTCTAAGGGTAAACAACATAAGTCTTCCTTTAAATCCATTAATGATGTTTCTACTAGTAGATGCTTACAATTAATTCACATGGACTTATTTGGGCCAATTAGGACTATGAGCTTGGGTGGTAAATCTTATGCATTCGTGTTAGTTGATGATTTTTCTAGATTTACTTGGGTTCTCTTTTTAAGTACTAAAGATGAGGCTTTGGAAAAATTCATCACATTTTCAAAATTAACCCAAAATGATCTTGAACTTAGAATTTCACACATTAGAAGTGATCATGGAACCGAGTTTCAAAATTTAGGGTTTGAAGAATTTTTGAATGAAAATGGTATTAGCCATAATTTTTCGGCTCCTCGAACTCCTCAACAAAATGGGGTAGTTGAGAGGAAAAATAGAACTTTACAAGAAATGGCTAGAACTATGCTTTGTGAAAATAATTTACCTAAATATTTTTGGGCGGAAGCCACAAACACCGCTTGTTATATTGTAAATCGAGTAATGATTAGGCCAATTTTAAAGAAAACACCTTATGAGATTTTAAAATCTAAAAAGCCTAACATTAGCTATTTTCACCCTTTTGGGTGTAAGTGTTTTGTTTTAAATAATGGAAAAGATAACTTAGGTAAATTTGATGCAAAAAGTGATGAAGCTATTTTTATAGGTTACTCTTTAACCTTTAAAGCCTATCGAGTATTTAACAAAAGAACTTTAGTAGTAGAAGAATCCATTCATGTTGTATTCGATGATAACCTCCTTCCTAGGAAGGATTCTTGTGATGATGATGATGTAGGAATCATAAATACCTTTGATGGAGGTCAAACTTCAAAGGAGGATGAGATTCAACCAAAAGAAGAAGACACACAAGATCCACCTCTTGAAGCCTTGAAGGACTTGGCTATTGAGGAAAAGGAAGTGAGCTACCCAAGGGAGTTGAACTATGTCAAAGATGGTGAAATCTTGGGTGATCCATCCAAGGGGGTAACCACTCGTTCTTCTCTTAAACTAATGAACCATGTTGCATTTATCTCATGCATAGAGCCTAAAAACATAAAAGAAGCATTGAAAGATGACTTTTGGATTATGGCTATGCAAGAAGAGTTAAATCAATTTGAGAGAAGTAATGTATGGACATTAGTTGATAGGCCTAGTAATCAATCTACAATAGGAACTAAATGGGTCTTTAGGAACAAACTAGATGAGAGTGGTAACATTGTGAGAAATAAAGCTAGACTTGTAGCACAAGGTTACACTCAAGAAGAGGGAATAGATTTTGATGAAACCTATGCACCCGTAGCTAGAATGGAAGCCATTAGGATGTTGCTTGCATATGCATGTTATCATAATTTCAAGCTTTTTCAAATGGATGTTAAAAGCGCATTTTTAAATGGTTTTATAAATGAAGAAGTGTATGTGGAACAACCACCGGGTTTTGAAGATTCAAAATTTCCAAATCATGTTTTCAAACTTACCAAAGCTCTTTATGGTTTAAAACAAGCTCCTAGAGCTTGGTATGAAAGGCTTTCAAACTTTTTAATTGAAAAAGGTTTTGAAAAAGGTAAGGTGGACACTACACTTTTCATAAAAATGTATAAAAATGACATTTTAGTAGTTCAAATTTATGTTGATGATATAATTTTTGGTTCTACTAATGAATGTCATTGTCAAGAGTTTGCTAAGCTAATGCAAGGTGAATTTGAGATGAGCATGATGGGGGAGCTCTCATTCTTTTTGGGACTCCAAATCAAGCAAAAGAAGGATGGCACCTTCATCAACCAAGCAAAATACATAAAGGATATGCTCAAGAAATTTGGCTTGGAGAATGCAAAGCCTCAAGCCACTCCTATGAGCTCATCTACAAAGCTTGACAAAGATGAAGGAGGTAAGTGTGTTGACTCTAAACTTTATCGTTCTATGATTGGATCCTTGCTTTACCTTACCGCAAGTAGACCGGATATCTTGTTTAGTGTTTGCTTGTGTGCTAGGTTTCAAGCTAGTCCTAGAGAGTCTCACCTTATAGCCGTTAAGAGAATCTTTAGATACCTTAGAGACACTCCTTGTTTAGGCCTTTGGTATCCTAGAGACTCTACCTTCAACCTACATGCTTATTCGGATGCGGATTATGGGGGTTGCAAAATTGATAGGAAAAGTACTTCGGGAACTTGCCAATTCTTAGGTAGTATGCTCATATCTTGGTTCTCTAAGAAACAAAATAGTGTAGCCTTATCTACCACCGAAGCCGAGTACATATCCTTAGGGAGTTGTTGTGCTCAAGTCCTTTGGATGAAGCAACAACTCTTAGATTATGGAATTAAAGTTGGAACCATACCCCTAAAATGTGACAACACTAGTGCAATCTGCTTAACTAAAAATCCCATCCAACACTCTAGAACCAAACATATAGAAATAAGGCATCATTTCATTAGAGATCATGTCCTTAAGGAAGATGTGGTTATAGAGTATGTAGACACCTTGAATCAATTAGCGGACATTTTTACAAAACCTTTAGACAAAGAGCGTTTTTGGTCCCTTAGGAGAGAGTTAGGTCTAGCTAGCCTATCTTGACCTTTTAGGACCTCTTTTGTGCTTAAATATGCTTGATTTTGTGAAATGCCATGTTGATGTGTTTAAACTCCTAATTTCATCCATGCTTATAGTTAGGGGGAGTATGTTTATGCCTACATATGTTTTGCCTGCTCATTCATGACATTTATGCATGTTAGGCCTCTTATAAGATCATTTTTCTGCACTTTTGGAGCCTCATCTGCACTTCCAGGCCCAGGTGTATCGAAACAGGTGAACCCGTTTCGATACGGGTACCTTAAATCACGTTCTGAGAAGAGGGCGTTTCGAAACGCCTAATAGCGTTCCGAAACGTTTTTGATTCTGCCAAGGGGGTGTATCGGAACGCGTCCCGATACGGGTCAAAGGGTGTTTCGATACGGTCAACTGCGTATCGAAACGTTCTGTTTATGGTTTTAAAATGGTCAAAACCCTAGCCGCCCGTTCCGAAACGGTCTTGACCGTTCCGAAACAGCATCGCGGATTGCTATATCTAGGGCTTTTAATGATACAAATTTACTTTTTATCAAACTCTAAAACCCTAAACCGCCTCCCTCTCTATAAATACCCTCTCAAACTCCTTGATTTTCACCAAATTGTGAGGGGTTTTAATCTTCAACTCAAGTCTATGCAAGTTTCATCAATCTTGTGCAAGGATTTCTTCAAAATCATCCAAAATCCCAAACTAAGGTAATTTTTCAATTTTTCTCTTTTCTTTCAATTCATGTTCGAATCATAGGATAGAAAATCTTATTTTTGTATAAATTATACGTTTTTGTTGTGGGTTTTCAAAATTTTGTGAAAATTTTTTCAAATCCCAAAATTTTTGATTCGAATATAAAATTTTTCAATCGTCTTTTTTTTTAAACACTGTTTTATTTTAATTTTGTTTTCAAAAACCTAAGTGGGATTTCTTATTGGATTGATTTTAATTATCAATGCATACACTCAATTTTAAAACACTTGCTTAATGTTTTTAGATGGCGGATCAATCGAACAAAAAGCGCAAGGCCGTTCAATCCGGTGAATCGAGCATTCGTCCGAATCTCACTCAGCTTTTTCAGAAATCCTTCAAAACTTCGGAAGCACGTGCTCGCTTTGCTTATGTCAAGGATTTCGCGGTTCGTAAGGAACGTGTTATCGATCTTGAATTCCTCAATTCCGAGCGATTCCTTTTCCGTTATCTTCCTCGTTTGGATGAGTGGAATCTCATGGATTTCTTGAGCCTTCCGGATGTTTGCTACAAAAATATGGTACTCATCTTTTACTCCAATGCTCACTTTCTTTATGATGAGTCCAAAACCGAGATCATAGGGATTGAGTCATCCTTGCTAGGCAAAAAGGTTGTTATAAATGTTAAACTTTTAGAGTCTGCTCTTCAACTGAAAAATGAGGGTCTTGAGGATGAACGCCACTTTGGCACTTTTACCGGGAAAGCTCTTAACCTTGATGTGCATGATCGTGTCCTTCACTTAATGGTCTCTTGGTTTATTCGCCCTTCCGGCGGTAAATATTCCCATATCCGTCAACGAGATTATTTTTGGTTAGAGTGTTTCCGTAGGGGTGAGCGCCCAAATGTCCCTAAGATCATCTTTGCCGAGATTGTCAATAACATCAAGCTTATTGACACAAATGAGTTGACATCCTTCACTTATGGCATTGTCTTGAGCGCCCTATTTCACCATCTCGGTATTGATTGTACCTACGACTCTCCGGAACCTCGCAAGACCAAGATAGGTGAATCTTCCCTTCGCAAGTCCGGGTTTCATTATGTGAATGGTATTTGGGAAAGAGTTGATAGAGAAGCGGATCCTCCTCTTGTTGCTCCTCCACCGCAAGTTCAAGCCGCGAACAATGATGCCCTCACGGCTTTCCTTACCGAACGTTTCAATGCCTTGGACTCTCGGTTTGATGCTTTGGACACTCGCATTACTTCGGGCTTTGAAACAATGGGCAATCGTTTGTCGAATGTCGAGAATCGTCTTAGTTCTCTTGAAACTTCTCATTCCAATTTGGATCTCTCCTTCTCCACTCTCTATGGGCAATGGACGAAGTTTCAGCGTTCTCAAGCCAAGGACGATGAGGATGAGGATGACGAGGATGATGATGACGAGGCTTAGGATCTTCATTTCATATCATATTATTTATGCTTTTTAGGATTTAGATTGCATCTTGTGTTTTATCATGTTTTAAGACCTATGCTTATGGCTATTTTATTTTGGGATTTTGTTGTTTGAATTATATTGAACTTAACGTTTTGAATTATGTTTTGGATATTTTGGTTATGAATTTATGGTTGCTTATTATTGCTTATTGGTACTAATCTTTTATCTTCTCTATGAGCTTATGTTATTCTCTTTGATCTAACAAAAAGGGGGAGAAGAAATTTAAGAGCCACAACACTAAAATTCGTTTTTAATTTTTAAAAGGTTTAAACTTCAAATCAAAATTTTTTAAAAAAACCTATCTTAAATTAAGGGGGAGTTAGAATATGTTCAAAACTTTCCAACTTCTCAAAAATTCTAACTTTGGTTTTGTTATATCAAAAAGGGGGAGATTGTGAAACAAATATTTTAATTTTGATATAACTAAAAACCTAAGGACTAAATTAAAAGTCTAAACGAATTTTAAGTCCTAAAAATATCCCCATATAATTTTTATAATATGCTTAAGTTAAAAACATACTTTTCCAATTATTTTTCTAAGTGTTTCAAGTCAAAACAGTGGTTTCCATGCACCCGTTCCGAAACGGCCTCAAGGCGTTTCGAAACAGTTTCACCACTGTCGACCACCGTTCCGATACGGGTATCGAAACACCTGGAAGCGTTTCGAAACGGCTCACCTCGTTTCGAAACTGTTCTTCATGTTGGATTAAAAAAAGGGTTAAATTAATTCAAATATTTCAAAATTTTTTAATATATAAGGGGTGTTTCGAAACGGCTAAGGCCCGTTCCGAAACGACCCTTTGACAGTAGCCATTCCGTTTCGAAACGGATCAATACCGTTCCGAAACAGGGGCTAGGTTTCAGTTTGAAAAATATGACCGTTGTATGTCTTAACTGATTTTATCAAAACCGTTAAGGCGTTTCGAAACGGTCTAGGACCGTTCCGAAACGACCCTTTTACAGTGGCAAAACCGTTCCGAAACGGCCCTAAGGCGTTTCGAAACGGGCTCTTAAATGCACCCCAACGGCTCTTTCTATTTTAGTCCGTTCCGAAACAGGTTTCCCGTGTTCCGAAACGGGTTGGTGCAGACAGCATTTATGGTGGTAAGAGAGGGTTCCAACGGCTCCAATTACTTCTCCAACCACTCAAACGGCTAGAAATCAATGAGAAGGTATAAAAGGGACATCCAAAAGCATCAGCAACAACTATTGAACTTCAAGCAAACATCCAAACATCAAATTCAAGCATTAGAGCAAAAATCCCAAATTTGTGTAAAATCCCAATTTGTGTTCTTCATTCATATTTTGTAAAATTGGGTTGAGTGCTTGTATTGGGGCTATCATTTGTATTGAGAGACACCTATTTAGCCTACAAATTCCTTTGTTCTCTTGTGTGAGGGTTGGGTTGATTTTTGGGTAGAAAAATCAACCGATATTGTAAAGGGTTGCCTCCTTGTCCTAGAAAAGGGGAAGATCAATTTAGTGAAATTGTTGCAAATCCTTAGTGAGACTAAGGTAGTGGATGTAGAGTTCATTTGGAACTTGAACCACTCTAAATTCCTTGTCCTTCAATTTTAATTTGCCAATTTCCACAACAATCCTTAAAATTTCCAATTCACCCCCCCTCTTGGTAAATATCGATCTTTCGATCCACTCAACAGTAAGGTAGATTTAGTTTGTGTGGGTAAGGTGAACTCAGGTTGTGTAGGTAAGGTAGATTCAGTTTGTGTGGGTAAGGTGGACTCAGGTGGTATAGGTACAATAGATTCAGATTGTGTAGGTGTAGAATCAACCTGAGCTGTGGTGTGTAATTCAGAAGTAACAGCAGACCTGGACTGTAAAGACTTGGAACCACTACACCTCTCAGGAACAAATAAAGCAGAAGATTTAAACCCTTGACACTGACCAGTGTTCCCAGATTTGTTGCACTCACCAAAAGGAAACACACACTCATTGAAACGAACATGTCTAGAGATAAACACTTTTCCCTGAGAATTGAGACATTGATACCCCTTATGATGTGGACTGTATCCCAAAAAGGTGCATGATTCAGACCTAAATTCTAATTTGTGTGTATGAAAAGGTCTGGTATAAGGGAAACACTGACACCCAAAGACACGCAACAAGGAATAGTCAGGTTTGACACCAAGAAGTTTTTCATGAGGAGAAACATTGTGAAGCACAAGAGTAGGGAGTCTATTAATCAGAAAGACTGCAGTAGTAACAGCAAAGGACCAGAATTTCAATGGAAGGGAGGCTTGAGCAAGAAGAGTAAGAGCAAGCTCGACAATGTGTCGATGCTTGCGTTCAACAACCCCATTCTGTTCTGAAGTGTGAGGGCACAAAATACGATGCTGAATACCACTATTAGCTAACACATGAGTTAACCCACAAAATTCTCCTCCCCAATCACTCTGAAACTCTTGAATAGTAGCCCCAAATTTAGTTTGAACATACTTAGAAAACAGTTCAAAGGCATGAACTGCTTGAGACTTAGTTTTCAGAAGGTAAAGCCAAGTATGTCTAGTATAGGCATCCACAAACGAGATATAATAAGAATAACCATTTGAAGATACATGAGCAGGCCCCCATAAATCAGAAAAAATCAACTGAAAAGGTCTAGTATACACAGTAGTAGAATCATCAAAAGGCAACTTGCAACTTTTACCCATTTGACAAGCAGTGCACAGATTGGTTTTAAGACCACGCAAAGAAGCAGAAACATTGCATTCATTCAAGACATTAGACAATGTAGATAAAGCAGGGTGGCCTAACCTACGATGCCACAATTCAGTAGTAGAACAATCAACATGAGACACACATGCCTCAGCATTATTAATAGAACGTAAAAAAGGTTGAAAAACATATAAACCTCCCTTTTCAGTGCCTCGAAGAAGCTCCTCCCCAGTATCTTCATCACGAACCAAACAATGAGTATCATGAAACTGAAAGTAAACCCCGTTGTCTCTAGCAAACTTAGACACAGAAACAAGGTTTTTAGTAATCTGAGGTACAATCAACAAGTCTTTCAAACTCAGCTGAGAATTAATAGATAAACAAGAGCTACCAACTTTAGAAATTTGAAGACCCTTACCATCACCAACAATTAGCTTACATGGTCCTGAATAGTCAGTACTATGATGTGCAGCCGAAGCATCAGGAGAGACATGATGTGTGGCTCCAGTATCCACAAACCACTGATCAGAGCCTGCTGAAGACACAAAGTTCCCCACAGTGCAATGAGCACAAGTACCAGATGAAGTTACCCTTGTGGAATGACAAGCATCATTGTTAGTATCTAGAACACATGAATTAACGGATGGGGAACCGTCAGCAGACGAGGCCCTCGACACAGACGCAGAGACACCAGCAAATGACTTGTCAAAACGCATAAAACACCTATCAACAAGGTGGCCTAACTTGCCACACAATTGACACTGATACCGACTGCGGCCACGACCACAGCCAAAACTGCTTGACTGTTGTCGACGGCTAGAGTCACTAGCACCAGGAGAGGAGGAGTCAGCAGAAAGCTGAACTGTATGAGCACTCATCAGAGGATAATAAGCCTGATAAAAAATGATCTGTTGCGCCTCAGCATCAATCAACGTCGCAATAACAGCATCCAGAGTGAACCTCTCCCGGCTTGCAGTAATGACTGCAACAAACGGCCGATACTCAGGTGGGAGACCGTTGAGGATCGACGCAATGTGCTCAGTTGTGGATACCGGATTTCCAACGGAGGCAAGAACATCACAGATTTCCTTCACCTTTGAAATATAGGCACACATGCTCAGATCTCCCTTGCGCACAGATCTGAGTTTAAAATGAAGGCTCATCACAGTTGTCGTCGACCGAGAGCGAAAATACTCCACCACGATCTTCCAGACGCCGACCGACGTTTCAGCTCCAATAAAATTACAAAGCAAATGAGGACTCATGGTAGAGAGAAGCCACGACGCTAGTGCACTGTCCTGAGCGATAAACTCTTCGTACGCATCATTATCAACCATCGCGCCGTCATAGGACGCAACCTTGGCCGGCGGAGCAAAAATCGAGCCATTGAGAAGCTTCTCTAAGTGATGGCTTCGAACGGTGAGAAGGATATGTTGTTTCCAGATCAAAAAGTTTGTGTCATCGAGCATAGCGTTTACCTTCTTATTGGTAAACGTATGACCAGCAAACGGAGATGAAACGGAACCAGAGGATCCGTCGTCGACAGAAGTATCAACACCAGGGGCCATAACAATAGAGCGATCTAGATCTAGGATAACCACCACAAAAAAATAGAAGAAACGAGAGGCAAACAAACAGCCAACAAGGACGAACCACAGAGAAAAAGAGAGACGAAACCCTAAAAACCAACGACGGCGGAAGAGAAAAAGATAAAAACCTTAAGACCCGACGGTGGCATCTGATACCAGGTTAGATGAAGGAAGAATTTAGGGTTACACCAAATCTGATACAAAAGAAGAAAAAAACAAATGTTGGCCTCAACCAAAATTAATTGATCGGGCCAGGGTCACAAGACCCAATTTATATAGCCCAAGCTGAGTAGTAACCAATTGGTACAACTTAACCAAAATTGGTTATACCCAAACGGCCCAGCAGGCAACAGCCCCAACAACCCATAACAGAAACTGTTATGCAAATAACAACACTCAAAAAATATATTTCAAATATAGTAAACTTCGAATTAACAATTCAAATATAATTAGAATATAATACGAATATGATTCGATTATAATACGAATATGATTCGAATATAATTCTAATTTTACTCAAAAAATATATTTTGAATATAGCGAAATTCGAATAGAATTAGAATATGATTCGAATATAATTCAAATTTATAAAAATTCGAAGAAAAATTCAAATATGATTGAAATATGATTCAAATTTTTCTAAAAAAGAATATAATTCGAATAAGTAATTGGTGGCATCAATTTGATGTAATTTAATTTAGCTAAAAAATGCTAATTTAATATTAAAATATTTGGTTTTATTTATTTTTATTAACTATTATCATTTAAATAAATTAATATTATTAATATTAACAAATATTGGACTAAATTATAAAAATTAGAAATAATTAGGGGTCGATTTAAGTAAAAGAATAGACTTTTTAGTGACTAAATTGAACAAAAAAACAAACATGATAGACTTGACCTGTCATTTACCCTTTAAATAAAACCAGGCGAATTGACTTAGTCAATGAGTTGATGATATGGCAAGATATTATTGGCTGAATTTTATTAACGGCAAAGGATAACGGAATGGGCCAAAATGATTAACGGCGAATACTTTAGGGGGCAAAAGTGGGCAAAAAGTAGTTTAGGGGGCAAGTTGAAAAACTAGGTAAAGTTTAGGGGGAAATGTATATTAAGCCTAAAACCAACTTGAAAAATTATTTTTGTGATTCTTCCCCTTAGAAAAATAAATTTTGAATAAGAGAATGTAGAATTCAAAAGATTTAAAAGTTCTCCCTTATTCATTTTAAAATTCAATTTTTCAAACCATTCTCCCCTTTTTGTTATATCAAAAAGACTTTTGTAACTTAAAGTTCAATAACATTAGAGGTTTTAAAAACAAAACTTGACAAAAAAAACTTTGTTTAAAAATGGCCCCCTTCTCAAGCATCAAACAAATGCTAGTCTAACAATTATAATAAACTAGTTGAATTAAAATAAATAAAACAAATTAAAATAAATAAAATTCAACTAATTTTTACAACACTTGAACCAAAGATAGGATGTGAAGCCTCCTTCTTCAAGTGTCTTTGTTTAAATTATGTTGTCTTTTTTTATCATTCTCCATCACACCTAAAATAAGACATTCAAGAAATTTTTTATATCCAAACTACTTTGGATCCATAGGCATTAGTAGCACAAAGTTTAAGTGTCACGACAAGGGAGTCATGGTGTTATGACGGGATTGGTTATGATTTAACATCGCAGGCTTGCATAGTCATTGGTGACGGTCGTTCGCACTAACACGTGATTGTCGAGCGTTGTTAGTAGATTGCCCCTGCTTGTTCGCCTTCGCAGGGGTAGGTCGTTGTTCTTGGGTTGTTATTCCTTGACACGTGGCGGTGGGAGTTTGCAGGTACTGACAGAGCCCTACTTTTTTTTTCAATACATGTTATTAGAGCTTAATTTTTAGGTTTGTCTTTGGGCCATTAAAATCTCAAAAATGACTTTGATTATTATTACCATCATTTCCTTTATATTTTTCTTTACTGTGAATTATATAATTGATTATTGAAGTTTGATTAACTTTTTTTACTATTAAAATTTAAAAACTATGTTTCTGTTATTAATACTTTCATTTGGAAAACAATTCAAATGCCTAGCCATTGAACCAAGATGAGGACTTGGTATATAATTGACAAAAATGTTAGTGACCATTTTGTTACAATCATTAAAGCTAACAAAAATAAAAGGAGGGGTAATAAGTGATTATTCATGTTGCATCTTTGTTCAAAAAAATTAACACGTTAAACTTAATCACTTTAAACATAATACTATTAACTAAACCTACGTTCGAAATTTAACTCTACTTACAAGTTTAGCAATTTATTGATGAGCCCACCCCATGCCCTAAGAATTATAAATATAAAGTCAATATTTTATATTTATACTTTTTAAATATATACATTTTATTAAAAATTGTTTATACAATTTTGCATATGTTTTTATAATTTTATTTTATTTATTTAATTTTTGTAAAATGTTTTGGAACCTTTTGAATTGCAATATCCTATTTATGTAATTTTATATATTATAAAAACATCAAAAGTTTAATTTTTAAATATCATATACTTTAAAATTATTAAACAATATAGTTTTAAAATATTTTGAATTTTCTTAGGATATTATTTTTTAGTAAATTTTTATTTTTAGATTATATATGTTTTTTGAAAATTTTCAATATTTTTATTGCTTTTTAATTAAGATCTCATGATGATGTCATCATTGACATTTGTCACAATATCAAGTCTTATTTATATAAGTAATAAAGACCAAATATGTAAGTAATGAGGATTAAATATATGATTATATAAATTTACTTAACTAATACATAAGCAATTTAGTTAATAGTTGATGATCAATGGCTTGATAGAAACCATTTAAATAATTTAGTGATCCAATTGAAAAAACTTCATAATTCAATGGTCAAAATAAAATAACCTCAACAATTTAGTGGCCTTGGAAGTAGTTTACCCTTTAAAAGAAAACGGTGAGGATTTCGTTTTCAATTGGTTTACGTGTCATATTTGTGTTTTCACTTTTCTAATTCTAACAAAATGAGAATAATAAAAATGTGAGTTTGATAAATAGCAGTTTGAGCTAAAATTAGAGGTTTGAGCTAATATTAGAGATTTGATCTGTTAAATTCGTTCATTTAAGTGTTTGGTGAATAACGGATTAGAATAACAGATTAAGGTAAAATCTCTAATTTTGAAAAAAATGCTAATAATAATTTTTTTAATATTCACACATTTATATTTATATTTTAAATTTAATAATTAATTAAATTGTATTAAAAATAATTATATAAATAATAAATTAATACTTATCAAATATGCTTAGTAACGTTATATTAATTTTTTTTCATAATCTAATTAATATTAATAGATACAAATATTGATAAATAATAAATTATCAAACAATTATCAAATATAATCATGTCCCTATATGTCATTTTGCTTGTTTAAATAATCAAACAACTATCACTATCAGTTAATTTTACCAAACAGTTTTATACAATCAACTAATACAATTCGCTAGTCAAATCAACTAATATAATCCGCTATCAACTATTCGCTAATTGCAAATATGACCAAAATAGGCTTTAAATTTATAAGGACTAATAAGCAATATGCCCAATAAACAACCCAAACAAAGAAGGGTCAGTACTCAGTTGGGCAATTCACCAGATTCGACCACTAACTCTTAACCTGGACGGCTGGACCTTCTCTAGTCTCTTCCCCTTTCTACTCTTAACCTACACCCCACCCGTGGATTTTAGCATTCACATGATAGCACCATTTCAATATCTTGCATATTCCCTTTTGTGTGTGATTATTTTTTTTTTGTTCCGTAAAAGCCCCCAAAATACAAGAAAAATAAAAAGAAAAAGAAAATTGAAGGAAAATAAAAATCAGGGTTTCGTCTTTTAAACAGACTGAGTTTGCTTACTCACTTTGAATCGGGGGGCGTTTCAAATGCCTTCAAATTTTCGTGCTAAATTGTTCCGGCGGAACCCTAGAGAGTACCAAAGTTTTACGCCTTTTGGGCGATTCGGCGTGCCTTTGAGTTTCGATTATTCTTTTAATTTACTTCCCGATGGCGCCCGTCCGAAGGAAAGGCAACAGTAAGGCGGCTGCTTCCGCTGCCGCTCGCCGTCAATGGAAAGTCGGCGATCTTGTCCTTGCTAAAGTCAAAGGTTTCCCTGCTTGGCCTGCCACGGTATGCCGATACTTATATCACTATCCTTTTTTGTATATTTTATGAAAATCTTTATTATGTTAGAAGATATGTTATTGCCATTAGGGTTTGTACTTGCATGTGAGGTTTTCTTGATATTTTTTGTTTGTTTGTTTAGATGGCTTGGTTAATTTCTTTCTATCAGGGTTTTATTTTGTGTTGCTAGAGTAGGGGTTCCTTTTGTTTTACATTTATAATAAATAGCTTATTTTAATTTACTTGTCACTAATCAAAAGAGGATGTTCTTGGAATTTGTTCATTTTGAATCTTGAATGAATTTATTAGAAAATTAAATTGGAAACCGTGTTGGTTAGTTCTATTGAAAACTGCTTATGCAAGTTGAATTTTGGTTTCTATATTCTGCTAAAATTACTTAAGAGTAAGTGGATATTTGTTCTTTAATTGTCATATTTAACTTCCTTACTCTTGATTATTTAGTGCTTCCAATCAGCCTATTTTTCTTCCATTTTCTCCCCTCTGATCTCCACTTTATTTTCTTTGTTTTTGTTCTATTCAGTAGCATAGTCAATTGCTTCTTATGTTTTTGTTTCCAATTGCTTGCAACAGATAAGTGAGCCTGAGAAGTGGGGCTATTCATCTGATAGGAAGAAAATTTTGGTTCACTTTTTTGGAACACAGCAAATGTAAGTGCACTTTCCATTGTTATCTTTCTGTTCTACTCAACCCTTTTCTTTGCTGTTCAGTTCTTTTTTCCCCGTTTTGTCATTCTATTAGATTATTATTAGTTTGTTCATGCCCATATGTAAATCTAGCTTTTACCCTATGTTGGTTTTTGCCAGGACTGAACCTTAATATGCTATTGGTTGCATGAGTGATTTTTTCCTTAGTTTAGATTGGATCTTCTTCTCCATGTTATCTAATGCCTTATGCTCTATTTGGATTGCCTTTGGTTCGTCCTCTTTATATTATAATATTCAGCCTGATTATAAGTTTTATAGTTTTTGTTTAGGGAACCTATGAGGGGTTTCTTGAAGGGTAAAACTACCGTAATAGGAACTGTAATTTTTCATGGCTTCCAAGAAAAGTGATGCATCTTTAGTTGAGACACTACAATTCTCAATTATGTTTTCTGCTTGGTTGTGACATATGACATATCTCACTGTAACATTGGGATATGTGTTAGAAAAGAAGTTTTACATGCTGGGAAAAAGGAATTCTAGAATATCAAGAGCTTGGGAGTATTGCCGGTATTTTTTTCTGATTTGGGAAGGTCACGTGGTTCTTGGTTGATGCTGATGAGCAATCTTTTCCTTAGTTTAGCTTGGATATTCTTTTCCATGTTCTCAAACGGTCAGCCTTATGCTCTCTTTCGGTGTCTTTGGTTTTTCCTTATTATATTATATTATTTAGCCTGATTGTAAGTTCTATAGTTTTTGTTAGAGAACCTATGCAGGGTTTCTCAAAGGGTAATGCTATTGTAATAGGAAATGTACTTTTTGGAGGCTTCCAAGAAAAGTGACGAATCTCCTGTTGAGATACTACCATTCTCATTTATCTTTTTCTGTTTGGTTGTGACATCTCTCTGTAACATTTGGATATTTGTTATAAAAGAAGTCTTACATGCTGGCTAAAAAGAATTCTAGCATATCAAGTACATGGAAAGTATTGCTGGTATTTTTTTTTCCAATTTAGGAAAAACTTGTGTGGTTATTTGTTGATGATGATGTTTAATAAGAGATGTAGTCCTTAAACTTGGAAACAATGTTTAAAAAGGCGCGCCTAGGCGCTAAGGCGAGGGTGAATCGCCTAATTGGGTCTAGGCGAGGCGATTTCAATGAAGCGCAGCAAGGCCGCCTAAGGCGCACGAGGCGCAGCAAGGCACCACCTGTTCATTTTTTTTTTTATCTTTTTGTCTTTTTTTTAATTTTTATTATGTTTTACATACTAACTTGGGCCAAAAGTGGGGACCACACAAAAATAACATTAATCAAATGAAATTTAAATTAACCTAGTCGAGTTAATGTGTAATTTGAACTTAAAGCATAACACACGATATATACTAACATTAATTAAATAGGATTGGATTTAAATTCAAATTAATTTGGTTGAGTTTTAAAACTTGAACTAAATTTAATTGTTCTAGGGTTTATGTTGTAAGGTTTAGGGGTTTAGGTTTATAGTTTAGAATTTAGTCATTTTGAATAGAATTTTGGGTTTAGGGTTAGAGTTTAGTGTTTATATGTTAAAACTTAAATTTTCAACACATTATCCTAAAACCTAAACCCTAACCTTTTAACCCTAAATCCTAACTCTAACCCCTAAATTCTAAACCCCTAAACTGAGTCCCTAAAACTAAGGCACTTGTTTTAGTTTCCACCTTTAGTGTATTGGATATAAACCCTTAATTTAAATCATATTGTCATATATCCTTTTGAAATTATTATATAACTAGCTTTGTCTATTTACAGTATAAAAAATTTCATATTGCATGATAAAATGCAATGTCATATGCTTTTTGATTGGAAAGGTAAATGAAATGAAGAGTTTTTGTTGAACTTATAGTCCTTTTTAAAGTACTAATTTTTTTTTCTTGTTTAGTACTCTGCTTCATGTGCATTTATACATTCTCCGTGATTGGTTCATGTTGAAGTTGAACATTCAAAGAATCTCGTTATTCGTATCACCCAAAATTTTATTGAATGTAAAGAATTTTGAAGTGATGCTTATTACACAAAATGCTGATGATGAATACTCTTTGGTGTTTACATTGCATAAACTCTTCTTTTTGCTTGACTATACAACTTGAAAAAACATGTATATCGCTTATTTTCAAAAAGTGCACCTTACTTCAATAAGGCGCGCGCCTTGGCTATAAAATCCCTATCGCCTTAGTGCGCCTTGCACACTTTTTAACACTGCTTGGAAATCCACAAACTAGCAAAACTATATGTAGTCATTTAATAACTTGTGTTTAGAAGTTCATTAATTTTTTTTATCAGTGTTGCAACTGTACTTTCTTCTTCCTAGTGATGTTTCATATGTTTAATTTTTGATGTGAAAGTTTTGTGAAACCTTTTGAAAAACTGAAAAGGGCGGGGGAACGAAAAGATGCTATTTTTAATGTGTAGCACCTTGTGTATAATAAGAATTTAGTTACCCACTTCTATTCTGTTTGCTATAGTTAATTATCTAAATAAACTGCATGACTAAAAGCTATTGCATACATTTGTTACGAAAATTACTAATCATTATTGTTACTATAATATTGTTTTAAAATTATTTTCGGTTGGTCTTTTTCATTTGGGTATATATGTTTGTTGTTATTTGACATAATGTTAACGAAATAAATCATATATAACCTTTACATTGACTAAAAGGAATTGGATATATTTGTTATAGGAATTAGGAATCATGATAGTTACTATAATTATGTTAAGGGTTGCCTTTGTAGACAATATTATTATTGGTGTCAGTTATTTGGTTATTATTATGAAATCAATATATTAGTATTTTATTAGAAGTATTAGATCTTATTTACGAGTATTTTATATCATTAGAAGTCTTTCCTTAGTAGGATACTTGCTTTTAATTAGTAACTCTTTCGTTGGACATGTAACAAAATATTTTTGTAATTTTTTTGTTGGTCTTTGCCATTTGGGCATTTATATTAGTGGTTATTTGACATGACTCTATCCTTTTGCTCCTTGTATGTAGTTTCCGTTGGCATTTTTTGGGTTTTGTTAATTCTTATGGATGCCTTCCGTGCAGAGCCTTCTGTAATCCTGCTGATGTTGAAGCATTTACTGAAGAAAAGAAGCAATCTCTTTTGATCAAACGTCAGAGGAAGGGTGCGGATTTTGTTCGTGCAGTCCAGGAAATTATTGACAGTTATGAAAAGTCAAAGAAGCAGGACCAGGTTAATAATTGTAGTTATGATGATAGAGTCACTGGAGCAAATTGTGGGAACTCAGTGGACTCATCTGCGTCAAAGGATCTAACTGACCCTTGTGAGGCCACATCGGAATTTCCGTTAGTAACTTCAGATGCTGTTACAAATCAAAATGATCCAAGCCATTCAACTGAGGTTACTCAAGCTGAGGCAAAAATACACGGTTTGTGTGAAAAAGAATCCATTTCAGAGCAACCTCCTGATACAGTGTTGGTTAAAGAAACACCAGCATTGACTACATACTCATCAAGAGAAAGCTCTGAAGGTTTGCAATTGCAAAAATCCAATTCAAAGCAGAACTCAGCGCAAGTTCGAAGGGTTAGAAGCTCATCAAGGGTGGAACCATCTAGATTCCAGAACTTTATGAAGTTATCTAATGATGTTAGGACTGATTTTGATATATCAACAAATGTGATCCCGGATGGATCCTTGAGGAGAGATAAACGATTCAAGAAATCTGCAGAAGCTTTTGAGAGTGATGTTGACTCATCTTTGTTAATGTCAAATGGTAGCTTGGATGATAATGGCTCAGAAATTGCCACTGTTGATTCCGATGGTGGTAGTTTGAATGAAGGCAGCACTGTGGATTCTAATTGCAAACCTGAACACACTGAGAATGTTCTCGAGTGTTTGGAAGGAGATGTTGAGTTGAGTAAAGGGCTTGATTTCCAAATAAAGAATGTTGTCATTAAGAAGAAAAGGAAACGGTTTAGAAAGTGGATGAATAATGGCCCTGGTGAGCCTCCTGCTAGAATGGAAGAAGAAAATTTGGATTTAGGAATCAATAATGCTAGGCAAAATTTGCAAAATACATGTGAAAATTCTAAAGTTAAATATTCCAAAGATGATGGAGATGAGCACTTGCCATTGCTGAAAAGAGCAAGGGTTCGTATGGGCAAACTGGCAGCTGCTGGTGACTTCAATTGTTCTTCACCAACTGAAGAAAAACCTGTTAATGAAGCCGCATTCAATTCATTGGAACAGACGAGTCCACCATCAAGCTATCACAGCGATTTTCCTACTGATAGAGATTCTTTAGATTTGAAGAGACCTTTGGTTAATATATCACCTTCAAAAGGTAACATTCAAGTTCAAGGAAGCACACCAGAAGGTCCAGAACCTTCGAAAGTTGAGAGAAATCAATTAGGCTGCTTGGCAGGTGGTGAAGCTGCCTTGCCTCCTTCTAAACGTCTCCATCGTGCTTTGGAAGCTATGTCTGCTAATGCTGCAGATCAGACGTGTGCTGAACACTCACTAAAAATGAAAACACCAGATGGTCAATGTCATAGTTCTCCAATAAGGAGCGACTCTCATTTAACTGTGAAGGACGAAGAAGCCAAAGGGTTGAAGCAAGGTGGCATGGATTTGATTGTTAATAGTGATTCCAGTATCTTTTCCATGCCAAACTCAATGCCTTTGGAGAAACTAGCCAAATCTTCTTTGGAATCAGATATTTGCAGTCAACCTGCTGATAGTCCTAACCTTCAAAAGCTTGAGCTCGATAAGGATGTCTTAGTCGAGTCCATGAACCATGTTAGTCAAGATACTCATGAAGGTTGCAGTTTAGAATGCTTATCACCTAATCCTGACAAAATCCAGGCTACCAATTGTGGTTCTTCAGATCAGTTGCTTTCAAAGGATGATACTGATGTTGAAGCTGTTGACTTAAGCAATTTTAGGGATGAAAATCCTAATGATCAGTTAAATACATCAGAACATACTGACATGAGTTTGGATCCTATCACAGGGCCTGAGAAAACTCGCAAAATTTCACCTCAAGAGGGTTCAAATGTTTTTCAGTGTGCTGCCCAGCATACCGGTCATGAGCAAAGTGAGTCATTGAAGTTTCAAACTGATGACAACAGCTTAGTCCACAGCATGTAAGCATTGCTTCCTTATTTCTATCACAGCTATTCAGTGAATTGATAGAGGAACAATTTTCTGTAAGTTATACATGAAATATCAACATTTAACAGTTTCATTTGCACCTGTAATCATGGAAGTGGTGTCTCTAGTTTAATATAATCTTTTGGAATATGAATGCAATAATTGTACATGAACTAAATAGTTGCAATGCTTATATTAACATAAACCTTGTAAAGGAATTGAATTCCCCATCGGACCTATCTTAAGTGTTTCCTTGGTGTTTTTGTTTTTACGTCTTTAGCAAATGCCCGTCATTAATTTCTAGAATCGACTTTCTTGATTTGACTTAGTTGTGAGGTTCCGGAAGCATTTCAAACTGACCAGAGGCGGATGACAACTAGTTTGATTCCTGATAACAACTCAGACAAGGATACTGTACGAGTCCAGTCAAGTCCATCTTCAGTTGATGAAGTAGATTCTCCTGCTAGAGTGTCTCCTTCAAATGTTTCGAATTTCCATGTTTCCACTTCAGAGAGTGCTAATATCATTCCAAGCAATGGGTATTGTAGTCCAAATTTTCAGTCCCGATCCAATAAGTCTCTACCTGTTTCAATTGCTGACGATGAAGGTAAAGCTGACTCTGTGGCCTTTGAAAGGCCCAAATCTGTCAGTAAGTGCAGTAGTTACACCGAAGCACATGCTGCTTTGTCATCATTTGCAAATACACTTGCAGTCTTAACGAGGACAAAAGAGAGCATTGCTCATGCAACACGCATAGCAATTGATTGTGCAAAATTTGGTGTGTCTGCTAAGGTAGGGTATTTCTTTACTTCTTTGATGTTATCTTTTATTTGCTTTTATTATAGTTGTTGGGTTTCATGGAATTGTACTCTAATGGCTTTAAAATTGAGGGATATGTAAGATATCAAGAGATGTTTTATTTAGACTTGTGGTAGAGAATAGATTAGGTTCTATTGTGGAAGTCAAGGACATTCTAGTGATAGATATGTAGTTAAGACTGAAAAATGGTAGAAAACAGGCAATACTTTAATTACTCGTAAGTTTTATGTGGACTTTTTATTAGTTAATTTCCTAGCATTGGAAACATATTCAGGTCAGAAAAGTTGGAGAGCTTAAATTGTTATTGGATTAAGAATCTGTTCTAAATTGTTTTTGGAAAAGGGTGACCAAATAAGTAAAAATTTATTTATCAGTACGTCACTGCTTGTGCTACTTGAAAGCTTTTAATCCATAATCATCTTTTTCGAGTCCATGTGATTTTTAAGGATAACTTAGGGTAAGTAATTTTTTTAATAGCTACTGGATGTTTGTATATTTCTTTTATGTTCATGTAGTTAAAATTGAGGGATATGTAAGATATCACAGCATTTTTTCTTTTTCGATATTAGCACCCTAAATTTAACTTAGGCATCAGCAAATTTTGGCATTAAAAGTTGGAAATTTGTTTATTCCTTTTTTTTAAAATTTTATTAAGACTTGTTACACTTGTAGTGTATCATAGAGAATACTGACCGAGTGATCTTGTTTTGAGAATATATATACAGACTGTGCATCCATACATACTAAAGTATCTATTCCATGTGAAATGCATTGATTACTTTGTTTTAACATAGGTTGTGGAAATCATCGCTCGAAATTTGGAAAGTGGGTCAAGTTTACACAAAAGGGTGGACTTGTTCTTTCTCGTGGATTCTATTACTCAATGCTCCCGGGGTTTGAAAGGTATTATTTATG
This sequence comes from Hibiscus tridactylites, assembly GCA_958450335.1. NCBI lineage: Eukaryota > Viridiplantae > Streptophyta > Magnoliopsida > Malvales > Malvaceae > Hibiscus > Hibiscus tridactylites. Next base: position 48,802,460 of record OY288290.1, read on the forward strand.
TTTAACTAATAACTTGGTGTAGTATAATTTAGCCAGGTGATGGATGTTTGGTTATGTATTATAAATGCGACTGTTTTTAACAAGTTTGATCTCCAGGTGATGTTGGTGGTGTCTACCTGTCAGCTATTCAAGCAGCATTACCTCGTCTACTCTCTTCTGCAGCTCCACCTGGACCTAGTGCACATGAAAACCGTCGGCAGTGCTTAAAGGTGAGTGACTTTTGGCTGCTTTTTGTTTTGAATTTTTGGTTTCTCACCTACTTTGTTCGATATAGGTTTTGAGACTTTGGCTGGAAAGAAAAATCCTTCCAGAATCTGTTGTTCGCCACCATATAAGAGAACTTGATTCATTTAGTGTTTCATCTTCTGGTGGGCCTTTTTCTCGGCGTACAGCTAGAACAGAGAGACCATTCGATGATCCTGTCAGAGACATGGAGGGTATGCTTGTGGATGAGTATGGAAGGTATAAATTTCTGAGTCGCTATAATTCATGATTACTTATAAAAGTTCTGGAATTGAGTTTCTAATATATTTTTTGTTTCCTCAGCAATTCTAGCTTTCAACTTCCTGGATTTTGTATGCCCCGAATACTGAAGGATGAGGATGAGGGAAGTGATTCTGATGGAGGTAGTTTTGAGGCCGTCACTCCAGAGCATGATTCTCGAATTCCTGAAGAACAAGAGGCAAATCCTGCAATTGAAAAGCGCAGGCATATTTTGGAAGATGTTGATGGTGAACTTGAGATGGAGGATGTTGCCCCCTCTGAGGCTGAAATGAGTTCAGCCACTGCTGCTGTTCGAGTCAATGCTGCACAAGCTTCAGGGCAGCAGGGTGATCAGCATTTTTCTTTGCCATTTGCCCCTCCTTTACCTCACGATGCTCCATCATCACCTCCACCGCCACCTCCCAACTCTCTTCCTTGTCCTATTTCTGATCACTATGCAAGTGTTAATTCAACAATTCATACAAGTATACATGTAGGTCTTGTTTGTATTGTCTGCTGTGATTTCATTTTTCTTATTATTTAAAAGTGATATGTTGATATTTCCATTCTTTGTTTTGATAACATTTGCAGAATAGGCAAGATGATTTGCGATCTACACTTCCCTCATCTGTTGCACACAGAATTAATCCAGCTATGTGCACCTCTTCAGTTCCTTATCACGGACATGAATCTAGAGATCTCCCGGTCCCTATGCAGGTTTCTGATTTTAATACCTCTTTCAACAGTTACTCTGTACATCCGATGAATAATATTCAACAAACCGATGGTCTGAACTTCCATCACAATGACTACCCTCCACGACCCCCTCATCCTCTGCCCTCAAATCAGTTCTCATATGGTAATTCAGGCTCGCATATGAACCCGGTAAGGGATGCCCCACCTCATCCCTACTCCAACAGATATTATTCACCTAACATGGAAGGGGGTAATTATTATAATAGCCATGAGAGAATGCAACCGACCTCAAATGAGCCTAGAGACAACTGGAGGTTTCCTCCGCCACCTTTCTGCGGTAGGTTCTTTCGAATATATTTTGTACCGGCAGTCTTTTTCATATGCCTTTTTTTTTGTCTGATGAGTGATGACACTTGATTTTACTTGTTTTATCATGTTTTCTCATCTTAGGTCCGCAGTATGCTGCTGATAATCCTGAAGCACCATACGTCTACAGTTCATATGGTGGGCCCCAGTGTGAGCCAACAAGGTATCCAAACCAAGGATGGGGCTTCCATCCCCCGCCAATGGATCACAGAAGCTCCTTTCCTGTCAGACCACATCCAGAAGGTATAGTACCTCTTGGATCAAGAGGTTTCCATTTCTCTTGTGAGATTGTGCCGTAAAAGTTTACTCTTTTTAGATATCATTTTACATTTGCACACTTGCTAGATAGGTACCCTGCATTTAGGGCTGGTTTTTAGTACCTTTGTATGTGTTTCAGCTCCAAGCTGGCGCCCAAGATGACACCAATTATTACAGAGAAACTGCTTTAATATAACTGGTATTTATTGTGCTCAGTTTTCATTTTGATTCGAATGCTTGCTCTCAATAAATTCTCTGGTCGATTACTTACAACTTTTATTTCTTCTTTTTGACATGGGTTCAGCCGGTAGGATGTTGAAAAGGGTTGTATGTTATTCTTGGGAGAGGGAAATATATCGTTTGCAATGCGAGGAAGGAAGTGATAAAAGAGATACGAGTTGGGAGGGCTTAAGATCAGCACGTTGGCAATGGCGATGATATGCTGGTTTTTGTAAATGTATGTATTCTATCATCTTTAGCGCACGACGGATAGGGCGCAAAGGGTCAGGGCTGAGACGTGTGAACTTAAACTCCATAACTCTAGGCTTCTTATCTAAATTTTATTTATGATTTACTTGGCAAACGCCCTTACAGGAAGAGTAGCATTAGTTTTATTTTCCTCATAAAATGAGCCTAATCCATAGCTTTAATGTTACATATTTAGATCCCCATTTTTGGTCTGTAAACAGTAAATGGCAAATGTTGTGGATACAAATGGAACACTCCAATACAATTCTTCACCCTCTTGTATGGCATTGAGAATCCCAGAGTAGCATTTATTGTGGAAATACAAAATGAAAATTGTCTTTATACTAGTATTCCTTCCGTGTGAGGTAAAAATAGAATATATAATAAAGATGTTGTTAAACTTAATTAAAGCTATAAATGTTATTAATGGATAGTTGGGTAGTTTTACATATTCTTTATTGGATATTTAGTTAAGTGTTCAAACTATTTTTGTTTAAATTATATTTTTTTGGTCAAAATAGATGTTTTAGTTGATTTTAAAACACGCAAAAGATAATAGTTTGGACAATTAAAAAGAATAAAAAAAATTTAAGCACTTAAAAGAAAAAAATTAGATAATATTTTTTTTATTTGAGCCAAAATATCCACCGCTGATAGTGACTCCAGTGATTCACGCCGAAACTATGCGGATTCCTCATTGCCGGTCCTTTTCTTGTTAATATTCACGATTGTTTTTGTTAATTTGGATTTTATTATCAATATTTACAGTATAAAAACATTTATAGTTTCTTGTCAATTTGGCTTTTTATCATTTTTTAGATATATTTGGCCTAACAATTCCAAAATAGTTAGTTAGATCGCTTTTTCTGCACCAAACAAATCTTTAGGGTCTTTGGCATGGCAGCACTCGTAACGGTGTTAATTTGTTAAAATGTAATGTTAATAAATAATTTAAAAATTAAATATTTAAAAATAAGATTATAAAAAACAGTATAAAGTATGGGAGGATTGTCATGCATATTATTGTTTTGATACTGTTAAATTTTAATATTTCAACTTCATAAACATTTGTAAAGAAAAAAAATCATAGAAATTATAAATTCAAAAGCTTCATGTTTAGCCATAATTTTGAATGTATATAATTATAGGGTTTTGCTATATACAACTCTAAGAGTTGTGTATAAAAACTACTAGATTCTTATTATTATTGTTTATTTTATTTTTTTAATGAAATCTATTTGAATGTAGTTATTTACATCCTGAAATATTAAACATCATTGATTTACGGTGTTTAATGTAATTAATAATGATGTAAAAGTGTTTACGTGTTTAGGATTTATAATTTTGGGGTTTAGGGTTTTAAGGTTTATTATTTTAGGATTTTATTGTTGTAGAATTGTATGGTTTATAAGGTTTAAGGTTTATTGTTTTAGGGTTTAAGGTGTTTAAACACCCTAATTTTTTTTTCGAAAGATAAGATTGTACGATTTTATTAATGTTAAACACCCTAATTTTTTAGGAATGTAATTAATTACATTCTAATAATTTTATTGAAAAGTAAAATAAGCATTAATGATAAGAATAGAATAATTCTAAGGACATGTATAACAAAACTCATAATTATTTTATGCTTTCCCAAGCATGTTGTATTTTTATGGTATTTATATCAGAAGATCTTATGTATTTAAAATTATCGAATAAAAAGTTATATAGTAGATGTGCCTTAGAAGCTCCATGATTTTTATGTTATAGTTTTGTTAAAATTGTAATTCTCTTATATATATTATTTCCAGTTTATTTATTCAATAAAACTAGTTGTTTTTATCTATTAAAAAAATATAGTGGATGTACATTAGAAGCTCCATGATTTTGGGGACTGGAAAGAGTTTCCCAAAATGAAGAAATATAGAAACGAAGACTGCGTGATTTTTTAGGGTAAATTACATAAATGATCACCTTATTATTGTAAAAGTTACGATCTGACCACATTATTTTTTTCGTCACAATTAAACCACCAAAGTATTTAAATGGTATCAATGTGACCACCAGCCGTTAAAGGTTAACGGAAGGGTGACGTGGCAGTTAAAAAAATAAGGATATAATTACACATTTAGTCATCGTTACTTATAAACTCTATCAATTTAGTCTTAATTTTAATTTAATAAAATAAATTAATTATTTAATTAGGTGTTGACACGTGTCAACACCTTATTGGAGGAATTTAATTATTTATATCTAATTAAATTATTTTATTTTCTCCTCCAATCAGTAGGTGACACGTGTCACCATCATTTAGAGGAGAAAAATTTAATTTGCAAAAACATGCCAATGGTAGGAATTAAACCCGCGTATGGGTGATTTAGAAGCAGTGACTAAGTCACTGCACCAAGCATGTATTTGTGCTAAAAATAACCCTTTTAAATATATGTTCTGTTGTGTACAAAATGAATGACCAACCAAAAACACCCTCTCAGCGGTGAATTCACCGGTGTACATGTCATCAAGGGTAAACGTATCTGGCTCGGAGTGACTTGTTCCTCGCTTCGAAATAGTCTATATTCCTTGGATCGACAGATGATAACTTTACTCGCTGAGTGTTGCTTGAACTTATATCTATCACACCTGATTCAAGTTCGGCAGCCGAAATCGACCCGCTCATATCTGCAATTTTCAAGGAATTAAACTGTTGTTATCAGTTGCTTCTAAACTGTATATTGTGTTTGTAATTGTTCCTATTATGCATTAGAACACCAAGGGTAAACCAGGTAGAATCTGCATCTATTCTAAGTGACGAAAAACAGCAGATTTATTCATAGCTTCTTCCACAATTCAAACATCGAAATTGCCGGAATAAACTACGCAGGAAATATTGTAAAATCTCCGATGTAATCAGAATCTTAGCATGGCCATAGAAGAAGAGCAAGAACCACGGAAGAAGCTCTTTTTGATGGACATGGAAAATACATATAATAATTCAGCTGATAAAAAAAAAGAAGGGTTGAAGCTTGGGAACCTTTTGCTGAAGTTGGGATTTTCTTTCATTTCCAACATTTTCTAAACAACCAAACAAGTATTTAGTAGAATTATTCAGGAAATTACCCCCCAGAAGTTAGTAGTAAACGTGTTTTCTTATCGAGCAATCACATCAGTATTTGTACGAAAAAAGTACTGAGATTTTTTAATGCAATAAAAACGATTGAATTTGTTAACAATACGAGGAATCTTCGGTCGTTGATTGTAAAAATTTGGACTTCGGAATGTGATTAAAAACGATTGAATTTATTTAACGTGTTTGTTAAGCTTGATCTTAACTCAACTTTACATGCAAGTGATTAGAAAATATTTAAAAATCCATGAATATCTTCATGGTTCCAAATTATTGTAACGACGTTCACCGGCGAACAGGATGATTTTTTCATTAAAACTACCGAGATCGAATCGAATGAGTTGAGATTAAACCATCTGTCCTATCCTGATCTCGAACTATCGAGATCGAAAGATTATTCTTGTCAATCACAGTGAGGAGTGCAAGGAAAACATGTTCTTACTTCTTTTTTATTTCCAGAAAAGATGGCTCAATACACACCACTTTTTTTCCTGGCAAGCAAACAAACAATTGCACAGTTTTCTTGACCTTTATCACTAAAACTACCACCGGTGAATTCACGGCTGAGAAGGTATTTTTGGGTGGTCATTCATTCTGTACACAATTGAACATATATTTAAAAGGGTTATTTTAAGCACAAATACATGTTTGGTGTAGTGGCTAAGCCACTGCTTCTAAATCACTCATACGCGAGTTCAATTCTTACCATTGGCATGTTTACATTGAATTTTTCTCCTACACGTAATTAAATAATTAATTAATTTTATTAAATTAAAATTATGACTAAATTAATAGAGTTTATAAGTAACGAGGACTAAATGTGTAATTATACCCTTATTTTTAACGGCCACGTCACTCTTCCGTTAACCTTTAACGGCTGGTGGTCACATTGATACCATTTAAATAATTTGATGGTTTAATTGTGACGAAAAAAAGTAATGTGGTCATATCGCAACTTTTGCAATAGTAAGGTGGTCATTTATATAATTTATTTTTTTTTATCAAGAGAAACAAACATATGACATAATCCCGCAAGATTAATAGTGAAAGCTACAACGCAAGGGCTAAACGAAAAGAGAGAAAAATTAAGCCATGCAAGGCTTAGATAGAAACCCCCACTCGGGGTTCATCAGAGGAACCAAACTATAGCAACAACAAAGCATAAAAGGATTGAGAACAAATTTCGACCCTAAAGCAATAACATGATTAAAACTAAATCGATGCGAGAGCTCCATTTAAAGGCAGGCTTTTTCAATAGAATCGTCTTTGGACCAGGACAATAAGAGCGACGATCCTGGGCCTCACCTTATATAAAGCCCACATTCAAATATGTTAGAATATGTTTATTAGAGGTTTGAACTAAATTTAAAAAAATTTGAAGCCCATAACAATATATATATATATATATATATATATATATATATATATATATATATATATATATTATAGAATGTTAAAATAAAATTTTGCATGGTACGGGCTCACACCATTATTATAGGTAAAGGCTACACGACAAAATTGAAAAATGATTGCATGACGGGCCCATATTATCATTAGTTTTTTGGGGATCATTCATTATTATTAGTAGGGGTGACAATGAGCCTGATCGGCTCGTGAGCTACTCAGATTCGGCTCGGTCAAAGTTCGGCTTGAGTAAGCTCGAAACCTTAACAAGCTGAGCCGAGCCTGAGGCTCGGTTCGAAAAGCTCGTGAACATGCTCAAAATCTACATATGCACTAAAAGTAATATATTTAGCAAAAGAAAATTAATAAAATAGATTAGAAAAAATCTACTAAAAGTAAATTAACTAAAAAAATCGGGCATTTTCTTTAGTTGATTGTTGTTTGATTTTTTATTTTCTTTAATTATGTGTTTGTATTATAAGAATATTTATTGGTTATTTAAATTAATCTAATTTTTGGCACTTTTTCCACTTTTTCGGTCATTGAATTTCATTTCAGTGTAGTTATGAAATGAATTTTTAACGAATCTTTTATATAAAAAAAGCTATAGCAAAATTTTTCATTTCGATCCGAGCCGAGCCTGACGAGCTTCGTGCCCAATAGCGTTGTTTTTTAGCCAAGCTCGACCCTAAAATTTCGAGCTCGGCGAGCCTCAAGCCCGAGCCGAGCCTAACCAGGCTTGGGCTCAGCTCGGCTTGTTATCACCCTAATTATTAGTAGTTTTTAGAACTGTTTGATTCTTAAACTTTTTTTTAAGTTACAGTGAGTTTAACAAAAAAACAAATCTCAAATAACCAATCTAATACCATCACTATGTATTGTACCGTTAATTTTTCTTCTGAAAAAAATGTACCGTTAGTTTATTGTAAATTGTAATTAGTATAGGCTTTAATAGGTTTTAGAATAATTATTAAGCTTTTAATAATAATTTATTTTTTAGTAAGAATAAAAATTTTAAAACACACCTATAAATAATCCATGTATTATTCTTGTTCTTCACATCTCAATTTCTCCTTAATTTTCTCTCTTTCTTATGTTATTTTCTCACAATTTATTTTATTTTTTATATATAATTTTTATTTGATATTTTAAGAGGGAATAATTCATATATTCAAGGAGATTGCGATTTATGGGATTTACTACTAATGTACTATAATCAAATTTGAGGCATAACTTCAAATCTTTAACGACAGAGGCTCATGTGCTATCATTCTGTACTTTTTGCTTCATAATTTTTATAGTATAATGTTGAATCGAAAACATACTTTCGGTAGTGAAAAAAGAAATAAAAGAAAACGAACACAAGAATTAATAAAATCACAAAAGGGTGCTTTAGATATTTTTTTTTCAAAACGGGTAGAAGAACCTTTAGATGATGATGAATTGGACGTAGATGAAGATAATATTGAACATTCTAATGAAAATTCGAATGATAGTAATATTAATAATTTGAATAATGATGATATTACTAATTTAAATGATGAGCATAATAATGTACTTGATGGATCAAACGTTGATGTTGACATTGATCAACATATAATTATTTTTGCAAGTAAATTAATTTATTTTTGCAAGCTATTATAATTATTATTTTTTAATAATTGTTATTAAGGCCTAAAATTTTGATTCGCCCATAGGCCATCAAAATCTCAAAGACGCCCATGTTCCTCAAAAGAGAGTCTTGTCATCATCAGCTTAATCAGTTTTTGTCATAGAAGTGAGGTGTAACGCCTCGAGTTTAGAGCCGGGAGATATCAGATTAGTTAAGTCAAGTTGGGTTAAATTTAAATTGGAAGAAAACTATTTTTAACACACTTAAAGTGTTTTAAAACATTAAAGTGCAAAATGGGAACCTTTAATAAAAAGAAATAAAAAATGATTTTTCAAAAGCCATCATTTTCTCCAACTTGTTTTCACGTTCAAAAACCTCTCCAAACCCTTTTTTACTATTCCATTGCCCCAAGCTCCCAATCCAAGTGATTTTTTCAAGGTAAATGATTCTTTAACTTGGTTTTATCTTCCTTGAATCATAAATGTTAAGATTTTCGCAAAACTCATGGATTAAACTTGTCTGGGTTTTTAAAGTTTGGTTTGAAATGAAATGGGTTAATGAGTTTTTCGTTTGGGTTTGTTATGGCTGAGTTTGGGTGTGTTTTAACTTTGTTTTATTGCTAAAATAACATGAAAATGGTGGGTGATTATAGGAAACCTGAAATGGGTATTGTTGGTAATTTTGGGAGTTAAAAATCTTGAGTTTTTGGATGGGTTTGGGGTTTAAATGATAGCTGAAGGTTTGATAGCTTTGGGTTGATGTTTAGGGATGTTAAAAGGTATATTTTTGATGGTAAATTCGTTGGGTGTGGCTGCAAGTTGTTTGGGACTAAAATTGTTATGTTTTGGGTGAAGTTTGGACTTTAATTGATGTGTGTTGTTGCAAGATCATTGAGTTCTGATTTTTCGCGGTGTTTGTGAGTGTATTAGTGTTCTAATGTTCAATTTTGGGTTGCTTAAAACATAGGAATCAAATTCGGGCTTCGTGGACGAAAATCTGGGTAGTTCGGAGGCTTAATTCGGCATCTTGGACATCGTTTGTGTGTTGGCTGGTGAGTGGATCAATTTTAAAAGCCTTAACGTGGTTAAGAGAATGTTTTGGGAGTTTGGATTGAGCTTGAAAGGCCAATCCAAGCTCAAGAGTAAGTTTTAAAGGTTTTATGCAATTAATCCGTGTTTTATGATTCTTGATGCAATGTGAACATGTCATGTTGATAATGTATTAGTTGCATTGTTATACATGTTGAGACTTATGACTTGTGTTTATATTTTCATTGTGAGTACATGCCTTGCATGGAAGTTTAGACATGGTAAGTGGTTCAAGCATCGGTAATGCTTGTGGTTGTGAGTGAGTTTATTGACACGTGTTGAGTTGTTACGGATATAATTGATCGATCAATAGGATTAGAGTGCACTTGAGGTAAAAGTCGCGCGTGGCCTTAGTGATGTTAGATTCCACTAAGGAGGAGTACGGTGATGTGAGATTCCACCGGAAGTTATGTTTTTTACTAGACGAGTGAGTATGATGATGTGAGATTCCACCGAAAGTGTCTAGTGGGTTTGAGAAAACTATCCGCATATCCAAGTAAAAATGATGAATGTCAATATACCCATGATGCTTTAATTCTCATGTTAAGCATGTTGTTGATTTCTTCTTTTATGCATATGCATTGTTGGTTACTTTGCTTGCGTTATGAGAATGAGTATGTGGTAAGCCTATGGCTTGTGGTTGCATTCGGTAAATGCACGTGAAGGTAAATGCTTGTTGTTATGTGTTCAAGCATGTGAAAATGATTTGGAAATTGTTTTGGTTTTTAAGCAAACTAATGTTTTAAAACTGTATTGTTGTAGCTACCGTTTTGAGCACCGCTCACTAAGCTTAAACGTTTACGCTCTCTTTTCCAGCAATGCATGCCCTTAGACCTTCGGAGCAGCTCGGGGAACAAGGGAGAATCCAAGGGAGTTTGGTTTGCTCAAGTATGAGTTTAGACTTCAATAATTAATATTAAGCAATGGGATAGGACCTTTATGTTTTGAGGTGTTGTTGGCATGTCTCTTGCTTTAGACAAATATGCTAGGTTGTGTTTGGCTTGTAATGCCTTTTACCTTGTTGATTTATGCTTTTGTTTAGCCTTTGGCTATGTTGGTGAATGCTAAATATGCATGTTTCCCTTTAAAATATTATCATGTTGAATGTTGCCTCGTTATGTGTTTATATTGCTTTATATGTTTTTCCATGGATGCCTTGTGTTGTATTTGAGTTTGTAAGTTGCTTAAATGCTTGATATATGCCTCTAGTGTTAAGTCCCTTGTGTTTTGCAGCTAAAATGAGTTTTGCAAGGCAGGGCGTATCGATACGATCCCTTGTTTTGGGCAAGGCGTACCGGTACGCGGGGGCGTATCGATACCCAAAATGCTCTATGAAAATCTGAGAAATTGACAAGATTTTGGCGTATCGGTACAGGTCCTGAGAGTATCGGTATAGTCTTTGTAGTTGACCAATGGAAGTTGACCGTTGAGGGCGTATCGATACGATCCTCTAGTGTATCGATACGATCTCCCTAGGTTTGACTTTGGGGGTTGACCAAGTACATGCATATCGATACGGTCCTTTAGCGTATCGATACGACCTGTTGTAAATGTTAAAAATGGTTTTCTTATTGGCATGTTTTGCTTGTTTTCGTATTCATGTGTGTTTTCCGCTGCGTGTCCCCTCACATAGGATATAATTAACGCATCTAGACAAAATAACTTTAAAAGAAATTTTTTAGGGTTGCTAATCAGAGTGGAACCTTAACGGGTCTCGCTTCGGTTTTCCTCGTGTAACCCATTCGATACGGTCTGACGGCTAGGCCGGGTCGAGGGAGTTACATGAGGATTGAAGAGGCTTTGCAAATCCATGAGAACACTATCAACGGGAGACAACGTTGCCGAAACACCGTTCACACAAACTACGATCGGTACCCTTTGCATCGAGGCTCAAACAAAAAGCACTGATCATAGGAGAAAGACTGAAAAAAAAAGTCGTCATCAATTGAAGCTGTCCTCTATCAATAACGATGGGATGAAAACTTAACTTGGATAAAGTGGAGAGAAACTAAAAGTATACTCAGGCTTTACATCAAAATTCAAAACAACACGAGAAAGGAAACTATCATCAAAAGACACAAGCCCGAAAAGGTTAAACCTAGGGGTACCCTTGTAATTTTTCTCCTTATCCTCCAGCTGTTTACACAAAATAAAGTCAACTTTCAGAGTAAACAAGGAAATAAAAATCTGACTCTGCTGAGGACCATCAGTTTCTATGCAAAATCTGACTTTGCCGAGGGCCATCAGTTTCTATGCAAAATCTGACTTTGCTGAGGACCATCAGTTTCTATGCAAAATCCGACTTTGCCGAGGGCCATCAGTTTCTATGCAAAATCTGACTTTGCTGAGGACCATCAGTTTCTATGCAAAATCCGACTTTGCCGAGAGCCATCAGTTTCTATGCAAAATCCGACTTTGCCGAGGGCCATCAGTTTCTATGCAAAATCTGACTTTGCCGAGGGCCATCAGTTGCTGAAATCTGGCTACACACCACCATACCCCTGGGAAAAACACTGACCACAAACACGAAACAAACTGCGCTAGAGCTATGGAACAACCCGACCTCCATCCAGACCAAGGGTCGAAAGAAAAAGCAAAGGAGAGACTCACCTCGACCCAGAGCAGAGCCAAGAAGCTCAAAACCCCTTTCCCATGTCCAAACCGCGACTACCTCTCGCCGACCCACTTACCAAAGACTCTAACAATGTCTGACGATGTCTCTTAGAAGGGGAAGTCCACAAAACCGAAACCACGATCAAGCAACACATTACCAGAAATTGAGAATTGGGGATGAACAAGGGAGAGAGCGGGAGACCTAGGTTTGGGGGGTGTTTCTCACGAGAGGCATTGATTCCTTGTACAATATGTGTATGATAGATGCTTATTCCAACCCTGAAGACTGTGTGATTCGATAAGCTCATAAAAGGAAACAAAAATACCAATCAACATTTACGTTTGAGATTGTATGCTGCTAATTTGCGTGCAGAAGAAGTCAAAAAAGATAACCTAGTGCTTCAAAGTTTCCTTCAATAAACATAAATTCCAGCAAGTAATTTAATAATTGCTGTCGTTTTTGTTGCATAAATCTTCTTTACATGCTAAGCTATTTCCCCCACCCAGTCCGGCAGACCCAGCTAATTACTTGCTTAAAGCCAATATCTTCCAGCCAAAAATGGGGGCTTCCGAATCAGTTCCCCAGAAATCAATCCATGAATTTACAGTCAAGGTTCTTTCTTGCTCTACTGGTGAACAGGGATGCACAGAGGGAGTTGGAGGGGGCGGTCACCCCGAAAATTTAAAATTCGCATATAATTTAAAAAAATTTTATTGAAATTTTATTTTCTCCCCTACCATAAAGTCCTGGTCCGTCCCTGCCCGTGAATGATTTTGTTGTTGGTGGGTTTTGACTGTGTTGTTTGTGTTGTAGGATTACAAGAATCAGGACGTGGACCTTAGCATATACGATGAAAAAGTTCTCCTTGTAGTCAATGTTGCCTCTAAATGGTTCTTTTCTCCATTCTTCTTCTTCTTCAACTTTCCTTCTGGTTTTATTTAGAAATTGTTTACCTTTTGTGGTTTTGAACGGTGGGCTTACTGATTCAAATTACATTTACAACAAGTACAAGGACCAAGGTTACTTCTCTTTAGTCTTTTCTTCACCGAAGAAATCTGTATGTACCAATGAATGATCCAGTAGAACCCCAGATGTTTTGATCTATTAATAATAAATTTAGGCGATTTGGGGATATGAAGCAAGAGAAAATTTTTGATACACAATCTGTGTAAACTTAGTTTACTCGGACTTGTCAAGTTTAGGGGGGTTGGAGGTTTAATTTAGAGCTTAGTAGTTTAGGTTGTAGGGTTTAAGATTTAAATTTTAAAGAATAGTTGGTTGTGTAAAAAAATATACATAAGTTGTGCATCAAAATATAACCCATGAAGTATTTAGATGATATTGTAGCCTTGTCTACAAAGTTTTGATATTCTTTTTGTGGGTCAAGGACTGGAGATTTTGGCATTCCCATGCAATCAGTTTCTGAATCAGGAACCAGGAAGCAGCCAAGAGGCACAGGAATTTGCTTGTACAAGATACAAGGCTGAATACCCTATTTTCCAAAAGGTAATTAAAATATGTATTTACCATTGTTTTCCTTTCAAGAAACTAACACAATTAGTTGATGCATTACAGCCTCTTGGATTTCTAACATTGCTGCTATATTTGTGTTGGTGTTGTAATAGGTTCATGTCAATGGGGCAAAGACAGAACCGGTCTACAAGTTCTTAAAATCGAACACATCTGGATTCTTGGGATCAAGGATAAAGTGGAACTTCACAAAGTTTTTAGTGGATAAGGATGGCAATGTCCTCGCTTGCTACCATTGGCCATTGAGGTACTCCCATATCTTCCAGTTTACTCAATTCTATGAACAGAAAAACAAGTATACTACTCATTTCCTTTTGTGCTGCTTTGCTTCTTGACACAGGCTGACATCAAGATATCGTTGGGAGTTGATCTGTGAGAGTTATACAAAAGAGCTGGAATGGAAGGGAGAATGAAAACTGGAAAATTGGTTCATTCACGTTAGAATTTGTGCTTTTATTTTAGTTTATTTGACAATTGGTTTATGTTTTAATCTATGTTGGAAACTCCCAATGTAATGGCATTCACTACTATTGACTATTCAGACAGTGTCTTTGCTGAATTCGAGCAGTTAATTTCCTCTTTGAAATGTCAGTCACCTATGGCTGTTTGAACCAGTTTAGATGTGTTTCAGACATTTTATAGAGTTAACATTAGCTTCTGTTATATGCATATATACATATACATATACATATACATATACATATACATATACATATACATATACATATACATATACATATACATATACATATACATGAAGTTGCAATAAACATCAGACCCAAAGGAAGTGATCTGAGGTAAAGATATAGATGCAGAATAGAGTACTCTCATCCAATATTTATATATTTAATGCTGAACAAAACTTCTGCAATTGTATTTGCTACCAACAGAAATGATGTATGTTCGCAGAGAAATGGCTATATGCCAACCAATATAGCAACTGTTTCAAGGATCAACGTACTTGGCATATTGTTATTAGAATATAAAAATGCAGTCTTGCATCGATGGTTCATATGGCTTCGCTGTACAACTCAGAATTCAGCATCTCTGTCGAATATTTCCCACCCATCATCCGACGGTTCTTTGCCATCAGCAGCTTTGTTTCTTTCATCTGAAGATATACTTTTCGGTGATTGTCCATCAACGGATGGTGTTGGGCTTCTTTTCTCTGGGGTTTTAGCTGTTTCCCACTGCCCGGAACCAAGCTCTGACGTTGCGCTTCTCATAGATGAACCGGAGGAGGCCAGGATGCAGCTGGTTTGGCTTGAGGATATTGATTTGCTTAATGGAATACGCTCATCAAACTTCTGTTTAAGCACTCTTATATCCTCACAAATAACAGATATTTCTCCCCTGAAAAAAGGATAAATGGAAATGTTAACCATTCTTCGTTTGATATTCCGTTCCTCACAAACAACAAATCAGAGATGAATAGTACACTTATGTTCACCAGAACATAGCTAGAAATGTATCGAGAAATACTGATATTAGCATGTATGATCGACTCTGGTGCTAATTCATACTCCGCACTAGGGGCATAATAATTATATATTTCACCCACCACTAGTTTATATTCTTATTACTACCAACAAAGAACATGTTTTTAACCGGAATAACCAATACCACTTCTCTCAGTTAACAAATTTCCAGCTGACTCATAAATCAGATCTAAAACAAGATAAAATGCCAGAGGCAAATGGATCAAGACATATATAATCAAGCAATAGAACTTACTGTAATGTGTCAACAATTCGACCACGGTCCATAAGAAACTCGCGTAACTGCGGCGAAGCAATAACATAGAATACATAAGTCAAAACTATGAAACCAACTTTAAACTGTCAAGTCTCACAGGTATTAGTACAGAGTAGACAGAAATGAATGTTACCTTGGAATTTTCTTCTGCTTCCTGCCTTAGAATCTTGGACTCTTCGACCACCTTCACCATAATGGCTTCTTGTTCAGCAAGTGCATTACGAGCATAATCTTCTTTTTCCAGCTTTTCCTGCTCTGCTGCTCTCATCAATTCCTGTGCCGCAGATTGTCGAGCTTCGAGGGTTTGACGCATCTGTCAATAAATGTATACATGTATAAAATGAATGTATAACAAATTCAAAGCCTTTCATATCAATATCATGTTCTTTGTTAAATACACCATAAATTCCAAGGATGATCTAGCAAAGTCCCTAATCAACTTATTTAGCCATGGTTAAGTTTCAAGCAATTGCTTATTTATCTCAAGATTGTGACACTCACTCAAATTCTGGTTTATGGAAAGATATAAGTTTGTTTTGTAAAAAGTTATCAACTTCATTTTCCCACCACATGGTAAAAATATCGATCAATCAAGATTAACTGGATACGCAAATGAATCATACCGTAGCATATAGCATAACATATGAAGAGAAGATTTTATACTGAATATCTACTAGATGACAGATCCAATTTGTTCTAAGATTACCTCGTCAAGAACGGAAAGAGATTTATCTCTTTCATCTGACAAGCTGAGTAAGCGATTTTCAAGCTCCTTCACTTCAGTGACTAGGATTGCCTTCTCCCCATATACTTCTCCAGCATGCTGTAAAACAAAAGCAAATGGTTGAGCTTCCATACTCTTTAAAGAATCATTAAACTGGATTTATTATTGGTAACTAAAAGATCCAGTCATTAACAAGTGCACAACCATGTCATTTGCTTCCTTTGCATGTGGCAGCATCTGTTTAAGTTCCTCCACCTTGACAAGAATATCGATACCCCCCCTTGCAGCTTCCTCCTTTGCTTGTTCTGCAGCTGCCTCTTGAAGTTCAACTTCTTTCATCAAGTTCATAATGGACTCCATGGTCTGAAACAAAATTTTCTACACCAAAATCTGATAAGTTAAGGGTTCACCCTCCCATACAAGAGACTTGGTCGTAGCAATGCATAGGATTCATTCTCATACCCAAACGCCTCTGAAATTGACAAAAGAAAGTAAAATGTTTAGGGGAAAAGGTACCTTGTTACTTTTAGCATCTTCAATGACCTCTTCAAGTATATCAATTCGACATGTCGGACTAGATCTACTAACAGCAGGATTGAAGGTATCATCCTCAATATCACTCATTTCACCAAAGCAGTCGGGATGGGATTTAAGGTCTACAGAACCTTTTTCTTGTTTCTCAGAATGAATAGAGTGATTCACAGAACCACTTTCAAAATGCTGATCAGCCCTCGGGTCTTCTGGAACTTGATCCGGAGAATATGATGGAACCACCGGACCAGCAGAATTTTCTTCACCTACCATGGTTCCATTTAATGAACTGTTTCTGCACAAATCTCCATTCAAATTCACGGGCCCATCAAAATTGAACTTATCATTGGAGCTGCCACTACTACCAGCATTCTCCAAAAGCAAGGTTGAAGCATTAGCCGAGGTGAATTGTGAAACCTGGGGAGTCCTCAGAAACACAGCTTCAATGTCTGTGGTTTGATCTTGACTTGACGAACCTGACTCCTTGGCTTCAAGATTTGCATATAGCAGAGAATTATCATCCTCTGATGTATTCCAGCTTAAACTAGATTTACCTTTCTGAATTTCAGCATTCCCCAACAAAATCAATTCCTCGGTTTCAATATCAGCAACCTCATTATTATTGTTCTCGTGGAATTTTAAACTAGCAGCTGCATTTGATGCTTCAAGAGAATCCACATTGCTGGCAGCATTGGTAAGACGGGTTCCTCTGACAACTTCACTTGTTTCCAACAATGGTTCTGTAGAAGAGCATGCTCTTTTTCCAGCCAATACTTTTCGATGCATCAACTGATTGCTTTCCTCCTCATCTGCAGCTGCATTTTTAAAAACCCATTTATGATGTTAAACAGGCCAATAGATCAAGGAATAAAATCCAATATACAACAAATAAACATGCATATATGAAGTAGCAGTTATACTCTAATCTGAAATATGGATCAGACAAATATTGATAACTAAATTGTTCACAAAGTTTCATGATATAGAAAATCCAAGAACATATGCAGAATAAACCAAGTCCACTACAAAATCATGATATGAGCTACCTTCATTTGGTTGCACCGGAGGGCTCTGGTTCTGTGAGCAAGAACTGGCAACCACAGTTCTTTTAGAAAGGGAAGGTATTATCTCAGACAGAACAATCTCAGCCGCTGTATCAACATCCTTAGAGTTCTCAATAGCAACAGCTTTTAGAATACGAGAATCAACCTGCGAAGAAGGTGTAAGAAAGCTATTTTTAAAGGAAACTTAAAGCTGAAGGAACAAATCGAACTTTTACCAGACAATTTCTAACATTTCTGTATTTAACATACCCCAAGCAAAAGAAAAATATTAAAAAAATAAAGCAAAAAGAAATACCTGCGGAAATATATCCAGCAAACATTGGTAGACCTTATTGAATCCCATTCCAGAGAGCTATTAACCTGTAAACGAAAAAACCAGAAGTTTTACACAACATGTATAATCAACGTTATAAACAATCAAGGACATATTTTAAGCATAAACCATAATTATAACCCTGTAAAAATATACGTAAACTATAAAAAGGCAATGCAATTGGAGGGGGAAAAAGAGAAAATTTATTCACATGCAAAAATAGCCATCAATTGACAATTTCTTACAAATCAATAAAATAAAAATAAAAAGCTAAGGATTGAAACAAAACTATTAGGAACACAGCACCATAGAATAAGATAAACATAAACCAGAAAACCCTAACGCTATGTTTGGTGTCAAAAGGACAACGAAAGCCAACATTTTTTTAAAACAGAATGAAAATCGGAAAGGATTTCTAACATGGTACAAGGAAAAACGAATTATGAAACAATGAATCTGTTTGGTGGCATAGAAAAACAAAACTAAAATCAGATAAAGATTGAGAATGCAAAATGAAAAGAAGATAAAATTCATGAAAAATAAAGGGAGAAAGGGACGGGCCTTTGTGGAGCGCCGGAGAGGAGAGAAAGTGAAAAAGGAGAGATTGATTTATTTTTCTAAATTTAAATTTCTAATTAAATTCTGGGGAAGCTGGAAAGGCGAGGAGAACTACGCAGCTAAGGAAGTGGACACCACTGTGAATAAGGGCTTTGTTTGAGGGTGTTTTCGTCCAATAATTCATCTTGAGCGTTCAGGTCGTTGGAGACATTTTCTTTTGAAGGGGTTGTATTTGTCAAAGTCAAACGAACCTTCCTCTTATTCTCTTTCTCTATTTCTTCTACAGATTTCTTCATCTTGGGCCTTTGCCAGTTTGCCTACATTCATATCAGAGTCAGATTTCTAGTTTAAGATTCAGTTACACGATATAAAATTCATTTAATTTTTTACTAATTTACAATTATTAGATGAGCGAAATAGATGGATGTGATTAACAATAAAAAATATGAAGATTATCACTTGAAAAAAAAAATAAGGAAAAAATCTTAGTTATTTATTTTCATCATCCAACGGTCCAAAAATAGTGTAAAACTTATTAAGTTTTGCACAATATAAGTAGATCCTAACCCTATATATATATATCACATATGTGTGAGTTTATTCAACTTGGACCATGGGGTTTATTCAACTTGATACGTGTGGCATTCCGCATTTGCAGGGTCTTTGCCTACATTAATTACAGATTTCTTGATCTTTGCCTACATTCTTAGATGTGTGAGTTTCTTTTTTACACACTGAATTAACTTAGTTTTATGTTTTTTTTAATTTAAATTAGTCTTTCTCTAGTATTGTATTTCATTCATTTTAGTCTCTTCCCAAAGTCGTTTGTGCATGACTTCAAGGGTAAAAATCATATATACACAAAACGTCTCTGGTAAACTCATATTCAGTCGAGGACAATTTTATCAAACACTATATATTTTGATCTGATTTCTTTAAATAATTTTCGTGCATCCTTATTTCTCTCATTTTTAATAATATTTCTTTAAATTAATCACTTTTTAAAGTCAAACTTCACATTTTAGTACCGCAAAAATAAAGCATTTAAGACTTTATCTAAAATTTAATTTTTTTTAAAAATACATTTTTTTTTAAATATAGGTTATATTTTGATACACAAAAAATTACACAATCATTCATATTTAAGCTATAAAATTCTAAAACCTAAATCCCTAGCCCCAACACCCTAAAACTTAAACCTTAAACCCTAAATCTTAAACTCTAAATTATAATCATAAACCTTAAATTCTACACCATACACCCTAAACTCATAAACCCTAAACCACAACCTAAATCTTTAAACTCTAAAATTAAAACGCTTGCGTAAACTTTAGTTTACACAAGCTTATGTATCAAAGTATTTTCCTTAAAATATACTAAAATTATTTAATGATATGAATAGAATATTAATTATTTTGTACATTATTTTTGAAGGATTAAAATTTTACCATAAGAATTAAAAAATTGTTAAATACTTAATATGGACATTTCTTATAACATTAACACAAGAAACGAGCCACTTTATATCATAAAAGGACCATACATAAAAAATGTTAAAGAACCAACCAAAAGTCTCGAACGAAATGTAAATACTAAAAATGTAGAACTAATGTTTTGATATAATAATTGAAAAATATTTTGGACAAATTTGAAAAGAATTTAAAATTTGTCTTTAAGTCCAAACAACTTGAAAATATGTTTAAGGCATTTAAAAAAGGTTTTTGGCAAAGTTTTTAATGATTCTGTCGTACCGATATGGTGTACCCCGTAGCGATACACTTTTGCCCAGGTTTTGATTGTGCCAAAACCCGTATCGAAACAGGTGAGACTGTATCGATACGGATAGGGATCGTTTCGATACGCCCCTTAAGCGTATCGATCCCTGTTTTAACGTCCCCAATGGCTATTTCCCAACGGTCTTTTAAATGAGATATCGTACCGATACGCCCTCAAGCGTATCGATACTCTTAGGCTGGCAAGAGCCCAACGGCTAGTTTCTGAAGAAGAGCGTACCAATACAGGTCCTCGCGTATCGATACGGAAGGCTCTAGAACAACATTAAAGATGGGAAATAAAGTCTCCAATGGCTCCAATTCAACCCCAACGAGTAGTAACGGCTACAAACTCATTAAGGAGTATAAAAGGGACCTTCAAGCATCTAGTAATGGTTAATGCTTCAATTGTAACACAACATATGATCAAAATGTGTCTTAGTGCTTAAGTGTCAATTCTTTGTATAGACAAACACTAGTGAGCCAAAATTGTTAGATTTGCTCAAGTGTTTTAGGATTGGGTGAGAGCTTAACTGTGCAAACAAATACCTATTAGAGAGATTTGAGTTTGCTTATCTTTATCTCTTTGTAAAGAGGGTTTGATCAAAGCATTGGGTAGAAAGCTTGATCGGTTTGTTAGGGTTTCCTCCTAAGCCTAGAAAAGGGGACGAATCAATAGTGGATTGATTGGAAATCTTTAGTGGGAAGCTAAGGTAGTGGATGTAGACCTTGGTTAGAAGGTTGAACCACTATAAATCGTCTTGTCTTTATTTCATTTTAGCTTCCACACCTCTTTCACCCAAAATTCCACTTCTCCACCACTTGGCGAGCAAGAACGGTTGAAGGAATCGAGCACTGAATAACCTAACAATTGGTATCAGAGCTTGGCTCAATTGAAGAGGATTAACATCCTATTGAGAAGATCCGGCAAGCTCGATCATCATTTCACTCAACCAGCTCAATGGCGCAATCCATCGACAAATCGTCCTTCTTCGACGGAACACACTATGCCCATTGGAAGACAAGGATGAAGTTCTTCATAAATTCAAAGGACTACAAGCTTTGGGACATAGTAGAAGATGGTCTGTTCGTGCCTCAACAAAGTACGACGGATTGAAGTGCCGAAGATCGTAAGAAGATGGAGCTTAATTGCAAAGCCTTGCACATCCTATTTTGTGCTTTTGGCCCCAACATCTATGAGAAGATGTCTTCTTGTGAGAGTGCCAAGGAGGTATGGGACAAGCTTGAAGTCACATACGAAGGAACCGACGAAGTAAAGGAGACTAAGATCGGGCTCCTCAACCTAGCGTATGAAAACTTCAAGATGGATCCGGGAGAGGGCATTGAGAAGATGCTCGATAGGTTCTCCACCATCACCAATGGACTTAAAGGTTATGAAGAAGCCATCCCGGAAGAGAAACTTGTCCGGAAGCTCATCTACTCCCTTCCCGAGTCATGGGACTCAAAAAAGATCGACATCATCGAAGCCAAGAATCTCAAAACCTTGAAGCTTGATGAGCTCATGGGGTCTCTTCTCACTCACCAAATAATGAAGAAGAATAAAGAAGATGAGAAGAAGAAGGAAGAGATTAGAGCTATGGGGGAGAAGAAACTCAAAGGGCTTGGCATTAACACAAATGCCATTGCTCTCAAATCCTCCACATGCCATCATGTAGATTCAAGTGAAGAGGAGGATGAAGAAGAAGAAGAGATAGTTCATCTCTTTAAGAAGTGTGCCCCTTTCATGAAGAAAGCCTTGAAAGAGCTTGAACGAGAATCCATGAAAAGGAAGAGGGCAAGCACTTCAAGCCATAAGAAGAAGGCATATGTGGCTACTTGGAGTGATGGGGACTCCATCGACGATGAACAAGCCCACATTTTCCTTATGGCCATCGAAGAAGATTCAAGGGTAACTTCTAATTCATCTACTTCATGTTCATATTCTTTTGATGAATTACAAGATGCCTATGATGATTTAGTTTTAGAGTTTAAAAATCACATTTTGAAAAATGATAAAATGATTTCAAAGTTAAAAATTCAAAATGATTTGATTTCTCAAACCAAACTTGAACTTGAAGCAAAGCTCGAAGAGTTTGAACAAAAATGTTTTGATTTACAAAATTTGCTTCATAAAGTTCAAGAAGAAAAAAATTTGATTTCCAAAGAGCTTGAAAAGAAAAATAATTTTGGAAAATCAAACTTTTATGTAAGACAATCTTGTGCCCCTAGATTTGTAAATGGTAAATGTTTTAGAAGTATTTGGGTCCCAAAAAAACTAAGTACTTCAACTAAAATGGATGGAATTGAAAAATGGATTCCTAAGGGGACTATGTTTTGTGCTACTAACGTCTACGGATCCAAAGCAATTTGGATACCAAAAATTACTTGATTGTCTTTTGCTAGGTGTGATGGAGAGTGTTCACCAAAGTCAACATTTGAGGAGGAGCTCCATACACACAAGGAAGAACACTTGAAGAAGGAAGGCTTCACACCCCCCTTGGGTTCAAGTGTGGTAAAATCTAGTTGTTTTTGCTTTTATTTAATTTATTTTTACTTATTTTAACTAGATTATGGCATATGTTGGACTAACATTTTGATGATGCTTTGAGTAAGGGGGAGCCATTTTAAAACCAAACATTTTAATGTTTTCAAAATCTAAACCTCTATTGTCATTTTGAGCTTAAAATTGTTTTAAATTCTTTTTTGATATAACAAAAAGGGGATAAATGGTTTGAAAAATTGAATTTTCAAATGAATAAGGGTGAGCTTTAATTGATTTCAAATCTAATTCTCTTATTCCAAATTTATTTCACAAATGGGGAGAAATCTCAAACAATTTTTCAAGTTAGTTTTATTATATCAAAAAGGGGGAGATTGTAGAACTAATGTTTTGATATAATAATTGAAAAAATGTTTTGGACAAATTTGAAAAGAATTTAAAACTTGTCTTTAAGTCCAAATAACTTGAAAATATGTTTGAGGCATTTAAAAAAGGTTTTTGGCAAAGTTTTTAATGATTTAAATTAGTCAAACTTGACTTTTCAACAAGCCCGTACCGATACGGTGTACCCCGTATCGATACACTTTTGCCCAGGTTTTGATTCTGCCAAAACCCGTATTGATACGGATAGGGATCGTTTCGATACGCCCCTTAAGCGTACCGATCCCTGTTTTAACGTCCCCAGCGGCTATTTCCCAACGGACTTTTAAATGACATACCGTACCGATACGCCCTCAAGCGTATCGATATGCTTAGGCTGGCAAGAGCCCAACGGCTAGTTTCTGAAGAAGAGCGTACCGATACGGGTCCTCGCGTATCGATACGGAAGGCTCTAGAACAACATTAAAGATGAGAAATAAAGTCTCCAATGGCTCCAATTCAACCCCAACGAGTAGTAACGGCTACAAACTCATTAAGGAGTATAAAAGGGACCTCCAAGCATCTAGTAATGGTTAATGCTTCAATTGTAACACAACATATGATCAAAATGTGTCTTAGTGCTTAAGTGTCAATTCTTTGTATAGACAAACACTAGTGAGCCAAAATTGTTAGATTTACTCAAGTGTTTTAAGATTGGGTGAGAGCTTAATTGTGCAAACAAATATCTATTAGAGGGATTTGAGTTTGCTTATCTTTATCTCTTTGTAAAGAGGGTTTGATCAAGGCTTTGGGTAGAAAGCTTGATCGGTTTGTAAGGGTTTCCTCCTAAGCCTAGAAAATGGGACGAATCGATAGTGGATTGATTGGAAATCCTTAGTGGGAAGCTAAGGTAGTGGATGTAGACCTTGGTTAGAAGGTTGAACCACTATAAATCATCTTGTCTTTATTTCATTTTAGCTTCCACACCTATTTCACCCAAAATTCCACTTTTCCACCACTTGGCAAATCAAATTGCACCGAATAACCCAACAAAAAAATCCGATTGCATCGGCAAACGAACCACAAAAGAGGATCAAGCTATTGAAAGACCATCAAAAACCGCAAATTAGAGCCAAGCGTCGTGAGAAAATTATCCACGGTCGCAAACCGCGTCTCAAAATTCATTATGAGGGTCTAGAGTAGGGAAGATCAACATGATAGCAGATAAGTGTTATCTTGATCAATTGAGGCAATGTCAAGTCCAACACTGAGAAAAACAAACAAAAAGAATGATCAAACGATCGACAAAGAAAACAAAAAACGTGCCATAAAAATAGAGAAAAACATGTCATAGAGGCAAAGATATTCTCATTAAAAATTAAAAACAAAAGAGAAGCGAATGTAGGTGTGATAACGAAGTCACCATCGGTCTTTTAAATTAGGCAGAACGGACACTTAAAGGAAACCGGAGATTTCAAAATCTTGGGTTCGAGGGCACAATTAAGTATAGAGAAGGATTAGCTGTAACACTCTGGATGTCACATTTGGGCCTCAAGCCCAAACTATTTATAAAATATTTTGACTAGATTTAGCGCAAATCATAAGCATTTTCATAAATCCAACAACGTTTTGGAAAAGTCAATACAAAATAGTTAAATCATTTACGTGGGAGATCCGATTTAAAACAATGTAATTAAAAGCATTTGACATGATCAATAAATCCAATATAGAGTTACTGACATAAATCAAAGGTCCCATGAATACATTGCCCGACAAGTCTAAGTATTGTACTCTTGATCACATCAATAAGATGAATTCCTATTCCGATGGGCTCCTACAATGCAACGTCACCACCTAAAAACTTGCGAACGGAAACAACGATTTCGAACATTGAGCTCATAAAGCTCAATGGATACACCTATACTCTACCATGCTTTATGCAAATTATAAGTACATGCGTGTAGCAAGTAAGATGACATGGTATTGGAAACAAGTATGATATTACCACAAAGTATACATACATATCATGACATCAAACATCTCATAACAATCATACCCATAAACTTGGAGTGAGATCTGAGGCCACACAGCATCTCATAACAAGTAAGATGACATGGTATTGGAAACAAGTATGATATTACCACTCAAGCGACACCCGGGACCGCACATCATCAGGAACATACACTTTATACGTAAAATCCCCCATCGAATATCTTCGAATAAGACCTGAGACCACACAATGTTGAGAACGTACATTCAAGAAAACATCTTACCATGGTGTTGCAACACTCTCACTTGGTATCCGGATCCCACCAAACAAGTGTCCACAAGGCACATAACAACTTCACATAACCATACCATCCTATGGTTTCTACCAACATATAATTCACACAAGGCATTTATCGTGTTCTTAAGTTTTATGCTCGAGTATAAGGTGACTTCTCAATTTTACAGTTTTACAACTCATTTTAGGCCATTAGGGGTCTATTGGGTTGAACGATATAATTTTTCAGCCTTCCGGGCAAAAGTTAACATTTTTGGGTAGATTGCCCAGTGGGTACCGATACAGGCCCTCGCGTACTGGTACGATACCCTTTAGGGTATCAGTACACACATGTGTACTGATACAATTTGAGCTTACTAGAATTTCTCAAAGCTATAGCGTACCGGTACGAGTCGACCCATACCGATACTAGATTGCATGGTGTATCGTACAGTTGAACACCGTACCGGTACCCCTTTCTTAGTTCATCTAATGAAACAATTTTCTTTAAACCCAGAACAATAGGGTATCGATACCGCCTCCTCACGTATCGATATCGAAACCTAGAAATGGCTTCCTAGGCTCGAGAAATTCACTCCCCAAGCCCCCAAAACACAATCTTTAACTCTTAAACCCAAGCCTACATCTTATAGAAGTGTTTAGGGTGGTTTACTACCATTTTTACGAGTTATTAACACAAAATCCAAGTTTCACCATTAACACACAAACCCAAGCATTTAACACACGAATCATCAATCAAGCATTCAAAGCATCATCCTTAGGATGTGCATGAAACAAAAGGAGTTGGAAGTGTACTAACCTTCTTCTAAACACTAGAAAATGAACCTCCTTGCACCAGCCTCAAGCCCTCCCCTTGCCTTGAGCTTTTGAGTGCTCTCCAACCTCTTTCACTACAAGGTGATGTTGCAATACGGGTTACAACATTGCTAGAGGGTCAAGAGACAGAAAAGAAAGAACTCTACAATAGGAAATGGAGTTAAATCCTCCATTCTTGTTCTTCTTCTTCAACTCCCACCAAACTCTCATATTTTCCAACCTCCACCAAAACCTTTCATTCTTACCTCAAAAGATAGACCACTTGACGTAGATGAGACTACTCTCAATAACAATCCCGAGATTTACACTTGATGTGATAAATATTTCACCTTTACTCTTGAGCTCCAAGGAAAAGAAGAAGGAAAAAGATAAAGAGGATGAAGGGGGAGACAAGAGTGACCGCACCAGTCTTACAATCTGCAGCAACAATTAAGCCTACCCACTCTTCCTCTTTAAAAGTGGGGGAATTTACCCCTTTACCCTTTCATCATCCTTCAAACCCACATGGCAACCCAAAGGTTCAAGCTCAACACACAAGAAAGCCCACACAGGCTCCCAAAGCTTTGGCCCAACACCCAGGCCCACATGCTCGGGTGAAACGACTCACGTATCCCAAAACCCGGGTCGTTACATTAGCACCCTACAACGCCCGTAAAAACGACACTTACTTGGTTACTAATTTTTTCACACACACGCACACACACACACATTACCATATAAAAACTATACATACTAAATAAAAACTATATATATATATGGCTAAAGGAGTTATTTTGCCCCCGAGTTCGACCCGAATTAACAATGTTGTCCCCCACGCGAAAATGCATTCAATTAGGTCCTCCAGTTCACACATTGCAGCAAATTAGCCCCTTGACCAACATTGACCGTTACAATGTTGACATGACAGTTAACGATGCTGACGTGGTAGTCAACTGTGGTGATGTGGCAGTCCACGATGTTGATGTGGCAGTGCAAGTGTGGTGATGACATGGCAGAGGGGCTGAATGGATTTTTTAAAACGAATTTGAGGGCATAATTGAATTTTTTGCCGAGTTCATGGGCATAATTCATTTTAATTGAAATTTTGATAACTTATTTAATATTTAAGCTAAAAAATAATTTAAGAAATTATTAAAATTTTAAAAATGGATAAATAATTTGTTTAAGTTTTAAGTTAATTTAATCAATTTATTTATTTTTTGAATAAAATTAGATAAATAATTTGTTTTTTTAAGTTGAACCTTTATAAATGAAATATATGAAAAATCGATTAACAAATTGATGCGAATATCCTTTGGGTTCTTAATAATTTTAAAATAAGCAACGTGAGAACTCTCACAAAAATCAAAATATTCTTCAATTTTAAAAAATTCATAAACTTAATAAAAATAAATAAAATATTTAAAAAAATTATTGAAAATAAAAACTAATATAAAAAATTAAAATGTATTAGAGATTAAAAATGATAAAATATAAAAATTAAAAATGTTTATAAAGTATTAAAAATCGAACAATTCCATCGAAATAATTTTTGACTTCGTCAATCTTAATATTATCATTCGTTAAACAAATTTTCAGTGGAATCAACATTGTGTTAAAGTAACAATAAAATTCAAATTTTCCTTCGCTTTTCTATATCAAATTGATGCTCATTAATATTTGATGTAGAAAAACAAAGGAAAATTTTTGTTTTTTCTACTTTAATACAAGGATGATTCCATTGAAAATATGCTCAATGAATATTAGTAAGCTTATCATAACTAGAAACAATTGAAACTTTTCTGATGGTTTACAAATATTTTAAAATTTTGAGTTTTTATATTTATAATTTTATGTTTTTACTTTTTTTGCTCGGCAAAAGTATGATTTTATTAGAATGAACCATACAAACCACCATTCCCACATGTCTCATTAATGACCTCTCTAATCCTAGTTGGAGGAAAAGAGTACCCTAGGGAATGTACAAACGACTTAATTTTTAAAATTCATTATAACATTTTTATTTTTTAATATTTTATGAGTATTTAAATATTTTTAAATTTTTAGTAATTTATTATTTTTTAGCTTAAAGATTAAGTAAGTTATCGAACTTTCAATTAAAATGAATTATTCCCTTGAACATGACAAAAATTTCAATAACGCCCTAAAAATCGGTTTAAAAAATCAATTCAGCCATTCTGTCACATCATCATCACACATGCACTGCTACGTTAGCATCGTGGACCTCCATGTCAGCACCATTACCTGCCATGTCAACATTGTAATGGTCAACGTTGGTCAAAGGGCTAATTTGCTACAACGTGCAAACTAAAGGACCTAATTGAACACGTTTTCGTACGAGGGTCAATTTTGCTAATTTGAGTCGAACTCGGGGGCAAAACAACCCATATATAACGTGAGTTAAAATAAAATTTAAGATAATAAAATATTACATGAATACATACATTTATATATAGAAAGTAATAAATAAAAAATAAAGACACAAATTATTATACTATAAATACAAAATGACCATAAAATTAGAATTAAGGCAAGAAATATATGTAAAATGAATGAAATAATGACTAAATAAAATGATATAAAGACCCAGTCATACATGCCAAACACATATTAAATTTAAACAATCAATTAAATTAATTAAGGCAATAATAATGATTAAATTTAATTAAAATTAAAGACTGCAATTAAAGATAGAATAAAGCAAAATCATGACTAAATTGAATAAAAGGATTAAAATGTAAAAGGAACGAGATACAAGTGTAAAAATTTAATAAACATAAAATCTAAATGTAAAACAATAGCTGAAACCGAACACAAAATAAAAATTGAATCTAAAGAGTGCCTAAATTAAATGTAGGAATTAATATGAATGTGAAAAACAAAGCAAACACAAGGACTAGAATAAAAAATGCATAAATTAAAGGCATAAAATCAAATAGAAGAAAATTAAAGTGTACAAATGTTGTAACGCTTTGGATCTTCTCCGAAGCAAAAATAAATGAAATTTTTTGAAAAAAAGGCTAGGAAATTTTTTGCTTTTTATTTCTATCCACAATGTTTTTTTATTTTTTCTTTCTCTACAATGCTCTTTTTTGTGGTGTTATTGTCGTTGTGTTGTGTGAATTACAAAAGAATGAAGTCTATTTATAGGCTTTAAGAAACCCTAAAAACTCTAAAAGCATCTTCCACATTAATGTTAAATATTCTTAGAAAGGGAATAATGCATTAACTTGGACACCAAACCACTTTCCTTACACTCAATACAATCCTAAATTATTATTACAAATAGAGAAAATATAAATTTGAATTTATTCACAAATAATCAATAAATTAACTAAAAATTCGTAATAAAGTCAAATTCCCGTATTGGACTCGTATCCAGTTTTCTGCACTCGTTCTCTTAGTAAAACGAACATATCTTGAGTTGCCGACATCCGATTGAGGCGTTTCAAGATGCATTGGAAAGGTAACTGAAAGACTGTCATTTCTTAAGAAAACATCACGATGCAAAAGTGCATGGATCCTAACGAAAATTTGCTATGAGTCCACAATGAGAATTCTTTGCACATCACTTGACTTCTCATATTTGTTTGACAAGATCTCTTGCAATCTTCTCATATCTAACATGATTATGATCTTGTGCGATCTACAAGAATAACTAAAATACATTAATAATATAACTAAAAAATAAAAAAAATAAAAAAGGGCTTGATAAATACATGTGACTACAGTAAGAGATAAAAAGCAAAAGAGAAGAAATAACCTAGAAGGAAAAGAGAATGCAAAACCCTAATAATCTCTCCGACGATTCCGAAACCAGGCCTCTGCTTTATGAAAGTCCGGACGGTCATCCGCCGGAAGGGAATGTTCAAGTTGTTGTGTCTCCGGTCTTGGAGCGACCGGGGTCGCCTCTTGCTGATGCGGTGAAGAGAGATGCGAAGAAGAGTAAGGCAGACGACTTGGAGGAGGCTGATTTCAAGGTTGGGGACGTTGCTTCTATAGATGCTGTAAAGTGTCCAAAAGTCCTATATTTCATGCACTGTCCAGCTCTTATTATTACTGTTTTAAGCACATTTTAGGCATAATTAGGTTCATGCATAGCATTTTACAGTTTTTCATTGTTCTGCCTTACTTTTATAACTTATCATTCATTTGGTGAACAAGAGGTACTGTTCTAGTGTATTCTTCCTTGTAGGTACTAACATCTGAACAAGGGAGCCGAGGAACGGAGGATACAACGCTGAGAAGCAAACCCAGGAGCTGTACTGAAGCAGTTCCATCTGAAGTAAGTTGCTGCCGAGCAAAAGCTGCTGCCAACCTTGCTGCTCGCGGCAACTGACTATGGAAGTTTGGCGATCCGGAGCATGATTTGTAGAGCTAAAACTCCTGATTCTATCGCCGACGTTCACGTGATTTTTCGACGTCTGTAGTAGCGGCTAGGGCTGCCGAAGCAAAATTCCCAAGCTTACTTGCGGGCTAAGGAAAACGAGAAAGAGTCTATATTCCAAGCAAAGAAGTCAGCATTTAAAGTACATTAAAGAAAAGCTACTTTAGAGGACTTCTACTCCAAGGAGGACTTGACCTAGTTTTAAGTCTATAAATACCCAATGTACTTCTAGTTTAAATCATCCTAGGTTTTCTATAGACTTTACTTGTGCTCTTCTCTGACGCCATGTTCTAATTCTCCATTAGGTTAGTGTTATGTTGTAACTAGAGTGAAACAGTTGTTTTAGGTTTTTGAGTTATTTCTTCAATACAATATTCCAAGTTTACTTAATCCATTGCTCTTCATTCTTTCAATCTTTCCACACCAGTCGTTTGAGAGAATCTATTTGTCGGGCACGAAAGTGCAAGGCTCACGAAAGGGTTAAGTACGGTCACAACGGGAGGCGTGACTAACTTGGTTCCACACTAGTCCACAAGTTTCAGCGGCTAAAAGGGATCTCAAACCGAGTTGATTGATTTGGTTCCACACCAGTCCCCAAGTTATCAATCTCGAGCATCTTAACCTAGAAATAGGAGGGTCACTGTCGACTATTCTGCCGAACTTGTAGTATCTGCCAGACTTGCCGTCAGGACGTCTTTCCATTCCACCTGCCGAGACAGTACACACCCCTGCAGTGGTAGTGACCTGCTGTAGCCGCGTGACAGGGTCGTAGTTGGCCGCCCATCTACCCGCCGAGGCAGCATATCGTGGTAGCAAAGGATAACTCATACCTAATTTAACGCAGTTTTCACACTAAGTGGCAGCATAACCCTGCCTACTCTATCAACCTGATTCTTCTCTTCTCTTTTACTTGTCTTTTGTTTACTTTCCAATCTCAACCAATCTATTCACTTGTGTTTTTACTTTACCATTGTGCAAGAACTACAAAGACGAGACAAGTTGTCCAATCCTCGTGGGATTCGACATCTTTTATACTATAACTTGACAAGGGTGTGCACTTGCGCTCCCACAAAAAGGGAACACCTACACGCCCTACAAGTTTTTGGCGTCGTTGCCGGGGATTGGTAACAACGAATTTCATTTTTCAATTTCTGCACCTTTTTATTTTTTCCTTTATTTTTAATCAATTTTTTTACTGTATCCTTTGAAAGTGTATGACCAGGGCTAACCCTAGCGGAAACTTCATTATTTACGACGATCTTGATCGTGAAACTAGACGAATCAAGAGAGAGCTCAGGGAAGCCTTAAAGGACAAAGACAAAGGCAAAGCAAAGGAAGAGACCATGGTAAACGAAGACCCACCCAGTTGATGGCAGGGGTGGGCAGCCAGATTTGCCGCCCAGAGGACCACAAGTACAACAGAGGCAGGATCCCCCTAATCCACCCCAAGTGCGGACAACTAGAGACTACCTTGAACATGACTTTCAAAGGTTCGAACCAATAGTAACAGAACTAGAGATAGGGGCAAATCATTTTGAACTGAAGCCTGTCATGTTCAACATGCTAAACACACTAGGGCACTTCGGAGGGACTGCCACAGAAGATGCTCGGCAGCATCTACGCGGATTCCTGGACATTTGCCGAGCATTCAAAATTTATGGGGTACACCAGGACGTATTGCGGCTGAGGCTATTTCCCTATTCACTAAGGGATAGGGCGAAACGGTGGTTGAATAACCAGCCAGCCGGATCTTTCACCTCATGGGCGGAGCTCTGCAAGGACTTTCTAGACCGATTCAGCCCATCCAACGTCACCGATAGATTGCGCAATGAAATCACAACTTTTAGACAAAGGGATGACGAGCCAATGTACGAGGCATGGGAGCGGTACCAACAGATGTTGAACAGTTGTCTGCTTCATGGTTTACCGGCCTAGACTTAAGTATCTATATTCTACAATGGGGTTAATTACCCGACTCGGATGCTGATAGATGCCTCGGTTAACGAGATCATCCTAGACATATCTCTAGAGGAAGCACTACGGCTGCTCAACATAGCAGCTAAAAACGATTATAAATACCCTCTAGCCCACCGAGGCGGCACAAGGCGGCCAACTACTATAAATGAGGTAGAAGCCTCCGAATATGTTAATGCCCGCCTCGACACTCTGACGGAACTGGTGATGAAGATGATGCAATCCCCAGGGAAGGTCCATGAAGTAAAAGTTGTTGAGCCCTTCTGTGGCGAATGTGGGGCCAATCATGATTCCTCTTAGTGCACAACATCTGTAAACTACATGATAGGATATGAGAGGAATAACAGGCCAGCCCAAAACACATACAATCCTAACTGGAGAAACCATCCCAACTTCTCCTAGAGCAACCCAAAGACAACAACAAATCCACAACAGCTACAAGGAAGCTACCAACAGAATCAGTCCCGGCAGCAGACTCAGCAGCCACATCACAATAATTCACTAGAAGCTACTTTGAATAACTTTATGAAACAAACTGGTGAATTTATTGTTCATACAAATAAATTTATTGAAAAAATGAGTCTTTCATGTACAGGACCGAAAATTGGATGAGCAATCAAGAGGCAGCTTTGAAAAATCTGGAAACACAGTTTGAGAATTTGCCCAGATCATTAACACTAGGCCAATGGGTGGATTACCTAGTGACACTGAACTAACAAAAGGAAAAGCCCTTGAACAGTGTAAGGCCGTAACAACCCGAAGTGGGATAACATTACATGACCCACTCATACCCAATGCAAGAGAAACGTGAACTGTCGCGGTAGTACCTGAGCATGAATCGACAATTGACAGCAGAATTGAACAGACATAATCTGAACCAGCTGCTCAGAATAATATAGCCAGCAAGAAAAAAACTGCCAACCTTGCACCTCCACCTCTATTTCCCCAGAGACTAAAAAGACAAAAGCAAGAGATGTAGTATAAAAGATTCTTGGATGTGCTAAAACAAGTCAAAATCAACCTTCCACTAGTAGAGTTGATTGAGCAAATGCCGAGTTATGCCAAATTTTTGAAAGATATGGTATCAAAGAGAACAAGGATTAGGGAGTTTGAAACGATGGCAGTAACAGAAGGATGCATGACTATGTTACACAATAAAGCACTGCCCAAACAGAAAGACCCTGGCAGCTTTATAATCCCTTGCAAAATCGGCAGCAACCACTCTATACAAGCATTATGTGACCTAGGGGCAAGCATAAATTTGATGCCCAAGTCTGTTTTTTTAGAAACCTGGGATAGGAGATGCCCGCCCAACAACAGTGATGCTTCAGCTGGCTGACAGAACCTATGTGCAACCAGAAGGAAATATTGAGGACATTCTAGTACAAGTGGATGACTTTATTTTTCCCGCCGATTTCGTGGTACTAGATTGTGAAGCAGACGAAAAAGCACCGATAATACTGGGGGTGACCTTTCCTTGCTACGGGGAGAACTCTGATTGATGTAGAAAAAGGCGAACTCACAATGCGAATAGACGATCAACAGATAAAACTCAATGTTTATCAATCCACGAGACATGCTGAAGATCCAGAAGAATGCCAGCTACTGGATGCCGTCATAGAATTCAATCTGGAAGAAAATAGACCTTGTCTATAGCACATCTGCCCCGATGACCAACTTGGTAGCTGCCAAGGCAGCCATTTAGAGTGCTACCCGGAAGACAATGGGTGGACAGAACAGGAAATGGAGGAGTAGGAGGAATCCCACTGGATAACGAACAAACCAGGTAAGTACTTTAAACCTCTAAATTATTCAAAAAAAGGGGGCAAGATATTCAAACCCTTCATTGAACAACCTCCTACCCTCGAATTAAAAACCTTACCTCCACATCTTAAATATGTTTTCTTGGGACCTAATGATACACTGCCAGTTATAATTTCATCCAAGTTGCAGCCTAAGCAGGAACAACAGTTAACTAAACTATTGCGACAGCATAAGAAGGCGATGGGCTGGACCATTGCAGACATAAAGGGAATCAGTCCTGCAATTTGCATGCACAAAATTCAACTGGAGCAGGACCAAAAACCAACCATGGATGCCCAACGAAGATTAAACGATGCCATGAGAGAAGTGGTCAAAAAAAAGATCATAAAGTGGCTAGATGCTGGCATCATATACTCGATTGCAGACAGCGAATGGGTAATCCCGGTACAATGTATACCAAAGAAAGGCGGCATAACTGTGGTAAGCAATGACAATAATGAATTAATCTCAACTCGAACAGTAACAGGTTGGCGAATATGTATGGATTACAACAAGTTAAATAAAGCAACAAAAAGGATCACTTTCCATTACCTTTTATTGATCAGATGCTTGACCACCTCGTTGGCAAACCCTTCTATTGTTTTTTGGATGGATATTCAAGGTATAACCAGATCACCATCTCACCAGATGACCTGGCCAAAACAACCTTCACATGCCCATATGGCCTCTATGCCTTTCAAAGAATGCCGTTCGGTTTGTGCAATGCCTCAGCCACCTTCCAACGATGCATGATGGAAATCTTCTCCAATATGATAGAAGACTTCATGGAAATCTTCATGGATGACTTCTCCGTCTTTGGAAGCAACTTCGATAGCTGCCTCAACAACCTTGAGAAAGTACTGACCAGATGTGAGGAAACAAACCTAGTGCTTAACTAGGAAAAATGCCACTTTATGGTTGACGAAGGCATAGTCTTGGGGCATAAAATCTTCGCACAAGGAATAGAGGTGGACAAAGAAAAAATCGAAGTCATAGCTAATTTGCCGCCGCCAACCAATATCAAGGGCATACGAAGTTTTCTGGGACACGCAGGTTTTTATCGTAGATTCATTGAAATTTTTCTAAGATTTCTAAACCGCTGTGTACTTTGTTGGAACAAGACCAACCATTCATCTTCAACGAGGCATGCCAGGAGACGTTCAAGACATTAAAGGAGAAACTCGTCACAACCCATTTTGTAGTTCCTCCGGACTGGAGTCAACCATTCGAGCTAATGTGCGATGCTAGTGACATTGCCGTTGGCGCCGCCCTAGGGCAGCGTAGAGATAAACTCTTTCATGTCATATACTACGCTAGCAAAACACTGAATACCGCCAAGACCAACTACACCACAACAGAAAAAGAATTGCCGTCAGTAGTATTTGCGTTTGATAAGTTTCGGCGCTACCTGATTGGCACAAAGGTGATAGTTCATACAGACCATTCTGACCTAAGGTACCTATTTGCAAAAAAAATGCAAAGCCCTGCCTAATTCGGTGGATCCTACTATTGTAAGAATTTGACGTAGAAATCCGAGATAGAAAGGGTACAGAAAACCATGTGGCGGATCATCTCTCATGGCTTGAAAATAGACAAGAATGCACCTCCCACCACGAAATTCAAGATGAGTTCCCTGATGAACAGCTGCTGCTAGTCTTTGCCCTAGTTGCTGCCTTAGAAGCTGAAGGATTCATACCGGCCGTCCTCGCAGAAGTAGCGGCAACAACTTCAATAGACACACTGTTGCGTGTAAAAGTGTCTATCGCAATGGAGTGCAAGTGTACACGACGCAAGTAGTAAAGTGATACGTAAGTATCAGATATCGTCTCCACAGGGACAAGGCTAATAGCTTCACCTTGGATTACTGCACGAGAAGAAAAAGAATAGTTTAAATTGTTGTCACAAAAATAATAAAGAGAACTGGAAATTAAGAGTAAAGAAATCAGGATAGAGAGAATGGGCTGGTATTGAATTTCTCAGTAGTGTAGGTGTTGCAAAGTTTAGGAGTATCTATTCAGTCGTCGCGCCTGTCGCGGCAGCGGTCTGTTGTTAGTCGCGGCAACGATCACACAACTCTGTACTTCAAGCTTGGCAAGAATCCCTTATGTGCCTTGGCCTATCCCTAGGTCCAAGTCTGTCGATGAACACGTCTTTGATGATAGCTGTTACGTGTAAAAGTGTCTATCGCAATGGAGTGCAAGTGTACACGACGCAAGTAGTAAAGTGATACGTAAGTATCGGATATCGTCTCCACAGGGACTGGGCTAATAGCTTCACCTTGGATTACTGCACGAGAAGAAAAAGAATAGTTTAAATTGTTGTCACGAAAATAATAAAGAGAACTGGAAATTAAGAGTAAAGAAATCAAGATAGAGAGAATGGGCCGGTATTGAATTGCTCAGTAGTGTAGGTGTTGCAAAGTTTAGGAATATCTGTTCTGTCGTCGCGCCTGTCGCGGCAACACCTGTCGTGGCAGTGGTCTGTTGTTAGTCGCGGCAGCGGTCACACAACTCTGTACTTCAAGCTTGGCAAGAATCCCTGCTGTGCCTTGGCCTATCCCTAGGTCCAAGTCTGTCGATGAACACGTCTTTGATGATACCTCCCGGCGTGAATTGTAGGATGAACACCGATGTTGTTGAATTCTTCCTTAGCCACTTAACCTCATCCTATCCCTAGGTCCGAGATAGTTCAACAATAAACTGGAGAACCCGTACTTATTCCTTTCGTATACTTAGCTCTCTCGATATTAAGTAAATAGATAATCTCACAATGCTCTCCCGATACTCTTGCAAGATGTTGAAAACCAGAATAAGCAAACTTGAAGTCTATTTTATTGAACAGAAAATTCCTAAAACAAAAGCAATCCTTGCAACTACTTTACAAATCAACCCGTGGCCCTAGGGGAAGTTTAGAACATGATGAGAAGGGGAAAACGGCTAGGGTTTTGGGAAGAAGGCTAGAGATGATGATGTCCCTCCCTAGGTCGAATTACATACCTTTATATAGGCCTTGGGTTCAAGTTTTCTAATATGGCAAGAATACAAGTTTAAACTAAAGTACAATTCTATTAAAGAGTAAATCTTTAGAGAATATATCTTTAATTCGTCCTTCCTTCTTGCTTGGAGTTTCTTCCTTGAACTTTGGGCTTGGCCTTTATTATGATCTAGGGTTTGGAAAAATATAAGGGTGCTCCACGACAGACGGGCTTAATTTTCTCTTTCTATCGAGGCCCACTTTGCTTCTTTTCTTCACCATTGCTGTCGTCCTTGGCTGCCACGGTAGCGGCCTTGGCAACATCGTCCTTCTCGTGTGCATTCCAGCTCCAGCGTCTGCTTCTTTACTGCCCAGCGTCTGCTTCTCCATCTGCTACAACAGCTACCTGTAAAAGCAACCAACTTCAGTAGAAACTGTGCCATTTAATATATTTGTGATGTATAACTGAAATCTAACCTAAATGCAATGAATTATGCTTTAATGCAGCAGAAGATGGCATAAGGGTTTTGTGATCTTCGAAAAATTCGCGATAAACCTCCGATAAAAACCAGCATGCCCTAAGAAACTTCTGATCCCCTTGAATGTGGTGGGTGGTGGTAGCTTTTTGATTACCTCGATCTTAGCTCTGTCGACTTCTATGTCGCGGCAGCTGATTTTATGGCCAAGGACTATCCCTTCATCCAACATGAAGTGACACTTCTCCCAGTTTAATACCAAGTTTGCTTTCTCACATCTTTCGAGAACTTTCTGTAGGTTGCCTAGGCAGCTTTCAAAATTGTCTCCAAAGACAAAAAAGTCATCCATGAATATCTCTAGGAAATCCTCCACCATATCAGAGAATATTGCCATCATGCACCTTTGAAAGGTCGTTGGTGCATTGCAAAGTTCAAATGGCATCCTCCGAAAGGCATAAGTACCGTATGGGCATGTGAACGTCGTCTTCTCTTGATCTTCTAGTGCGATGGCTATTTGATTATAACCTGAGTAACCATCAAGAAAACAATAGTAAGGTTTACCGGCTAATCTATAAAGCATTTGATCAATAAAGGGCAAGGGGAAGTGGTCCTTCTGGGTAGCTTTGTTAAGCTTCCGGTAGTCCATACAAACCCTCCAACCGGTCACAGTCCTGGTTGGGATTAGCTGGTTTTCTTCGTTGGTTACCACGGTTATTCCTCCTTTCTTGGGAACGCACTGCACCGGGCTCACCCACTTGCTATCCGAGATGGCATAGATTATTCCAGCATCTAGTCATTTTATGATCTCTTTACGCACCACCTCTCGCATTGCATTGTTCAGACGTCTTTGTGCATCAATGGCCGGCTTATGATCATTCTCTAAGAGAATCTTATGCATGCATAATGCCGGACTGATGCCTTGGATATCAGCTATCGTCCATCCAATAGCCTTCTTGTGCTGCTGCAGCATCCCTATCAACTACTGTTCCTGTTCCTGCATCAACTTGGAAGAGATGATTACGAGCAACGTATCATTTAAACCAAGGAAAACATATTTTAGCTGCCCTGGTAGGGGCTTAAGATCTAGAACAGGGGGCTCAACAGTTGATGGCTTTTGAATTATATGGTTATCGGAGGTATAGTTTAAGGGCTCGAACAACTTACCTGGACGATTTCCTATCCAATTTACCTCCTCTTGATCTTCAATATCAGATGTATCAGATTCTGAGGAGCTGCTGTCGTCGGTGCTGTCGTGACAGTCGTCTAAATGGCTGCTGAGGCAGTGGCCAATTTTGATGTCGTGGCAGCCCAACCTGATGCAGGGTTGGTCAAGGGTAACTTCAGTGATAGCCTTGCATTCTTCTTCTGCATCAGATGTTTCATTTCTTGGAGAACATTCAACTTGATCTCTTGATCGTTCACTCTCATAGTTAGTTCTCCTTTTTACACATCAATCATTGATCTTCCTGTGGCTAAGAAGGGTCACCCCAGGATGATTGGTGCGTTTTCATCTGCTTCACAATCTAAGACAAGAAAGTCTGCAGGAAAAATAAATTTATCCACCCTTACCAGAATATCTTCAATTTTTCCTTCTGGATGAACGTAAGAGCGGTCTGCCAGCTGCAGTAATACTGTTGTGGGCCGAGCTTTTCCAATAACTAATTTCTAAAAAACAGATTTGGGCATTAAATTTATGCTAGCACCAAGATCACAAAGTGCCTTACCCACAAATTTGTCTCCGATTATGCATGGTATGATGAAGCTCCCAGGATCCTTCTTCTTTTGGGGTGGATGCTTGTGCAGAATACTCATGCATCCTTCTGTCATCTTAACCATTTCAAATTCCCCAAGTCTGGATTTCTTCGACATTGCATCCTTGAGAAATTTGGCATAACTAGGCATCTCCTTTATAGCATCTAACAGCGGAATGTTGATATGGACCTGCTTAAAAATATCATAGATCTTCTTAAGCTGTGATTCCTGTTTCAATTTCTGTAACCGCTGAGGAAAAGGAGGTAGAGGACGATAATCATCAATACGTCCTTCCCACTGCATTCGGATCTGAAGAGGTTTTGGTTCTTCATCTTTCTCTTCTGTCCCTTCTGCTGTCGTGACAGGCTCATCGACAATAGGCTATTTTTCACCTGTTGGGGCAGCTTCCTCGACAGTCGACTCCAAGGCTGGTTCCTTAACTGATTCAGCTTCCTTCTCTAGCCCTGGTAGTTTCTTCCCACTCCTAGTAGTGATGGCCTTGCACTGCTCATGTGTGGGTTGTCTAGCGTTTTCAGTATCGCTAGGAAATCCTTCATTCTACCTCAGTTTCATATGCTGGGAAACCTGACCCATTTGTGTCTCCAACGATTTCAGAGTAGCTTCATGATTGGTCACCCACATCTCTGTTTTATCCATGAATGTTTCCGTCTTCTTGACAAAGTGATTCATGTTCTCAATGTAGGTTCCTGTTTGAGACATAAATGTAGCCAAAGTCTGTTCCAGTATACTAGTCGTGGCAGCTGGTGGCTGTTGTTGCTGCTGCTGTGGTTGCTACCGAGTCAATAATCTAGGTCCCCCTGATTCTGTTTGTTCTGTGCTTGAGGATTCAGGGCATTATTAGGGTTGCTCCAAGAGAACTTGGGATCCTTTCTCCAGTTGGGATTGTAGTTGTTGGAGTTATAGTTCTGTTTATTGTAGTTCCCAACATACATCTCTTCTTCTAACTGCAACGGACACGCCTCCGAACTGTGATTTCCATCGCAAGTCTCGCATACCTCTTCAGTAGAGTAGACAGGTTGTGAATCTTCTTTCAAGAGCTTTTTCATTGCCTTAGTGAGGTATGCCACCTGTGATTTTAAAGAACTGTCGGCCTCATAATCTTTTACAGCTAGAACTCGTTTACCCCCTCTTCTTGCTGTAGGAAACTGTTCCTTATTCTTCGCCAGATTTTTCAATACTGCCATTGCCTCATCTGGATCTTTGTCCAGCAGTAATCCATTTGCTGCTGAATCAATTCTTATACGAGTCTGTAAGTTGGCAGCATTATAAAATTTAGTTACCTAGTTCCAAACAGGGAATCCATGCATTGGGCAGTTCCTTAGAAGAGTGGTAAATCTTTCCCAGGCCTCGTGCATTGGCTCGTCATCTTCATGTAGAAAAGTAGCAATTTCATTACGTAATCGCTCAGATAAATGTGAAGGATTAAAACGAGACAAAAATTCACGAGTTAAATTTGCCCAAGTTCGTATTGAACCCGGCGTTAGTTTATTCCACCAAGTCTTTGCCCTCTCCCTCAATGAATGAGGAAATAACCGAAGCCTCAGTATCTCCGGATTAACTCCTGGTAGTCTAAACGAACCACAGATTTCCTGGAACGTTTTCAGATGCTCCCTAGCATCCTCTGTAGCAGCACCACTAAATTGGCCAGCGTTGTTAATCATGCTGAACATAACAGGTTTCAGCTCAAAGTTGTCAACATCTACGTCTGGCAGGGTTGTCTCTAGTTCTACATGATCATTGAGCATGTAGTCTCGGCATGACCGGCGTGCGGCAGCGACAGGAGGGTCGGCAGGTGGATCGTTCCCTCCGTCTCCGACAAGATTTATATTATCCTGGGGATTCCTTTGGTCGTTCCTTCTTTCTTCTCGTCTTTCGTTCACCATTGCTTCTAATTGCTTCTCTAGGTATTCGTTTCTTTCAACGAGGTAACAGACTCTTCTCCTGAGATTGTACGCTCGTTCGATTTCAGGATCTAACTAGTGCTCAGGTTCTTTTCCACGTTGAGATCTGCGCATACGCGAACAAAAGACCTTGTGAAAGCTATATGTTGAATAATCCAAGTAAAAACAAAAAAGTAAATGAAGTGCAGTAAAAGATAGGGTAAAGATATTTTGCCAGTCCCCGGCAACGGCGCCAAAAACTTGTTGCGTGTAAAAGTGTCTATCGCAATGGAGTGCAAGTGTACACGACGCAAGTAGTAAAGTGATACGTAAGTATCGGATATCGTCTCCACATGGACTGGGCTAATAGCTTCACCTTGGATTACTGCACGAGAAGAAAAAGAATAGTTTAAATTGTTGTCACGAAAAGAATAAAGAGAACTGGAAATTAAGAGTATAGAAATCAAGATAG
This sequence comes from Hibiscus tridactylites, assembly GCA_958450335.1. Taxonomy (NCBI): domain Eukaryota; kingdom Viridiplantae; phylum Streptophyta; class Magnoliopsida; order Malvales; family Malvaceae; genus Hibiscus; species Hibiscus tridactylites. Next base: position 48,844,500 of record OY288290.1, read on the forward strand.
AGAGAATGGGCCGGTATTGAATTACTCAGTAGTGTAGGTGTTGCAAAGTTTAGGAATATCTGTTCTGTCATCGCGCCTGTCGCGGCAGCACCTGTCGCGGCAGCAGTCTGTTGTTAGTCGCGGCAGCGATCACACAACTCTGTACTTCAAGCTTGGCAAGAATCCTTGTTATGCCTTGGCCTATCCTTAGGTCCAAGTCTGTCGATGAACACGTCTTTGATGATACCTCCCGGCGTGAATTGAAGGATGAACACCGATGTTGTTGACTTCTTTCTTAGCCACTTAACCTCGTCTTATCCCTAGGTCCGAGATAGTTTAACCATAAACTGGAGAACCCGTACTTATTCCTTTCGTATACTTAACTCTCCCGATATTAAGTAAATAGATAATCTCACAATGCTCTCCCAATACTCTTGCAAGATGTTGAAAACCAGAATAAGCAAACTTGAAGTCTATTTTATTGAACAGAAAATTCCTAAAACAAAAGCAACCCTTGCAACTACTTTACAAATCAACCCGTGGCCCTAGGGGAAGTTTAGAATATGATGAGAAGGGGAAAACGACTAGGGTTTTGGGAAGAAGGCTAGAGATGATGATGTCCCTCCCTAGGTCGAATTACATGCCTTTATATAGGCCTTGGGTTCAAGTTTTCTAATATGGCAAGAATACAAGTTTAAACTAAAGTACAATTCTATTAAAGAGTGAATCTTCAGAGAATATATCTTTAATTCGTCCTTCCTTCTTGCTTGGAGTTTCTTCCTTGAACTTTGGGCTTGGCCTTTATTCTGATCTAGGGCTTGGAAAAATATAAGGGTTCTCCACGACAGACGGGCTTAATTTTCTCTTTCTGTCGAGGCCCACTTTGCTTCTTTTCTTCACCATTGCTGTCGTCCTTGGCTGCCACGGTAGCAGCCATGGCAGCATCGTCCTTCTCGTGTGCTTTCCAGCTCCAGCTCTGCTTCTTTACTGCCCAGCGTTTGCTTCTCCATCTGCTACAGCAGCTACCTGCAAAAGCAACCAATTTCAGTAGAAACTGTGCCATTTAATATATTTGTGATGTATAACTGAAATCTAACCTAAATGCAATGAATTATGCTTGAATGCAGCAGAAATATGGGTTAAATAAGGGGTAAATTTTAGAACTTTTACACACTCAACAATACCTCCCGGCGTGAATTGAAGGATGAACACCGATGTTGTTGAATTCTTCCTTAGCCACTTAACCTCGTCCTATCCCTAGGTCCGAGATAGTTCAACCATAAACTGGAGAACCCGTACTTATTCCTTTCGTATACTTAACTCTCCCGATATTAAGTAAATAGATAATCTCACAATGATCTCCCGATACTCTTGCAAGATGTTGAAAACCAGAATAAGCAAACTTAAAGTCTATTTTATTGAACAGAAAATTCCTAAAACAAAAGCAATCCTTGCAACTACTTTACAAATCAACCCGTGGCCCTAGGGGAATTTTAGAACATGATGAGAAGGGGAAACGGCTAGGGTTTTGGGAAGAAGGCTAGAGATGATGATGTCCCTCCCTAGGTCGAATTACATACCTTTATATAGGCCTTGGGTTCAAGTTTTCTAATATGGCAAGAATACAAGTTTAAACTAAAGTACAATTCTATTAAAGAGTAAATCTTCAGAGAATATATCTTTAATTCGTCCTTCCTTCTTGCTTGGAGTTTCTTCCTTGAACTTTGGGCTTGGCCTTTATTCTGATCTAGGGTTTGGAAAAATATAAGGGTGCTCCACGTCAGACAGTGTAACCCCCGTAGCCCGGTCTAGACGGTTGACCCGAACTACGAAGATTACACGGGGAAAACCAAAGTCAACCCGAAAGTCAACCTTGATTAACGACCTTTTTTTTTCTTTTTAATCTTATCTAGATGCACATTAACCTTAAGTGTGACCATACAGACAACGTATCAAAAGATCACAAACATCAGAGATCAAACTGGGACCCAATTGAACAAATTACAACTTTAGGGACCAAATTGTAAATTCTGATAAATTAAGGGACTTAGCCCAAATTAAAGTTACCATCTTGAAATTAGTCAGGTTTCATGCACCTCTGTGAAATTTCAGCTTAAAAGGACATCCACAGCTCATGCAATTGATCACACAAGATTTAGGACCAAAACACAAACATTTCAAAACATGTAACTACCATGTCAGCCCCCTAACGGTCGACCGTTCCGAAACAGGCTAGCCCTGTTCCGAAACACGGGCCGTTCCGAAACGGGTTCCGGAACATGGCCTCGGCAGAGGCTAAACCGTTTCGAAACGGTGCATACCGTTTCGGACGCCTGGGTTCATGCAAGGCACCCGTTCCGAAACGGTACACCCCTGTTCCGAAACGCCTGCACAAAAACCAGCAAACAAGCATACTAGATCATGCAATTGGACACTCAAACATGCTCCAAACATCACCAAACTTTACCAGCATGCAATTAAACATATTTAACACATATAAGCATCATCAATTCAGCAAGATAACATCTCATGCAAAAAGGCCCAAATTTAAGGTCATGCTTCCTACACAAGCTATCCACTCAAGCTTCAACTTGCAAAACAAGCATATAAGGTTCAATCCAAAAATCAGCAACATCAACCACATTCAACATACTTAGGGAGTCGTAAACACCTCCCAAAACAAATACATTGGTCCCCCATTGCCAAAAACTTACAAAAGCTAAAACACTTATAAAACCTTCATACATTGAGCTTTACTTGTACTTGTTTGCTTGCCTCCTCTTGCTGCCCTCAAAGCACCCTAATGCTCTGCATTATTGAATCAAGAAAACGAGAGAGCGTAAGCCAAAGCGTAGTGAGGAGTGCTCTTTTAAAACCATTCAATAATGCATTTAAAACCATTTGTAAATCATGCTTGTAAACAACCTTTACACATGCTCAAAGCATACTTTAAATCAAGCAATAACATGCTTCCACATTTCATTTAAACTAGCATCTCATGCTTCAACATAAACATTAAATCATGCATCTCATGCATCTCATGTACTATACATGTCATATTGGCTCAAGTGATACATTTCATTTAGAAATCAAGTTCAACAACTTTCCCCAAGGACTTTTAAACACCTTGGACCCCAAGGACTTTTAAACACCTTGGCCATGGACTTTTAAACACCATGAATGGACCACACAAGGACTTTTAACCACCTTTGTGTCCGTAACTTGAAGTACCCCAAGGACTTTTAAACACCTTGGCCCCAAGGACTTTTAAACACCTTGGCCCCATGGACTTTTAACCACCATGGAAAGGAGCACCTAAGGACTTTTAACCACCTTAGTGTCCGCAACAAGATTCATCCAAGGACTTTTAACCACCTTGATGATCTTAGATAACAAGGCTCACTCAAGGACTTTTAACCACCTTAGCGACCTTCACTTTTACAAACCATCACTTGCCAACACACACTTTATACATCATGTAACCCACTGTTTTAAAGCATTTAAATCAAGCCATTTCATCATGCATTTTAAAGCATTAAATCATCATTTAACAATGCATAAAACAAGGTACTCTTACCTAGAGACACCTTCAACACATGGCTTAAAACATTAGCATAAATCATGCTAAAACATCAGCAAATAACATGCTAAAACATGCTTTCCAAAACAGTAGTAAATCATGCAAAATCATCATTTCACATTTCATCAAAACATGGCACCCACTCTAAGAGAGTAATCCGAAAACTTACACTTGAGCTTAGCAAAGTTGTTTAGACTTATACTAAGCTCCCAAAACCTTCAACCTTTGGTTTAAAAGCTGAAAATCCATTTTCACTCACCGATTACCAAACAAGCCTAGCCAACAAGCTTTCCAAGCTTCCGAAACCTTCCGAAAACACCTCCAAAACTCAAGGATCAACCTCCCCTGTTTCAAGCACATAAAAACAAAACATTAATGCATCCTTATGCATTAAAACACCAGCAACATCAACACAACTCGCTGCTCATCACAAATCTAACAATTTGGCTACCAAACACAACCGAAATCATCTCCAAACACCTCCAAAACTTAACCCAGCCAAGATCCATCACTTCTAACCATTTTTATACATCAAATAACATGCAAAAAGATCACAACCACGTCCTTATACCTCCAGGTATAACAGATCACCAATTACACTCCAAAAACAACCAAAAACTCAAGCCAAACTTAGGAAATTCAACCTATCCGGGATTGCATTGATTAAACCTCAACTTCTAATCATTTTAGCATTCATTTAACATCATTTTAACACCTCAAAACCCTGCTTAAACAGATCACACGAAATTTTCACCAAAATCACCAAATCTTGCATTTTAGCCAAAAAATCAAGATCTCAATTGAAAAGCCTTTAATAAAACATGAATCAAGGATTGAGAACTTAGGAATTTCAGTAAAGAACTGATAGTTTAGAGAAGAAGGACGTTCTTACCTCCAAACTTGAATTTCTCCACTTTAGAGCCAAAATGCTTGATGAATCAACTTGTAAATTGTGAGGTTTTGATGATGAGATGATTAGAAATCAAATGAGAGTTGAAATGAGAGATTAAGAAGTCAAAATCAGAGAAAGAAATCTGAGGAAATCTTGTTTGGGTAGAGAGAAAATGAGAGAAAAGAGAATTTGAGAGAAAATAGAAAAATTAGTTAAGAATTGGTTAAAATGATTTCCCTCTCTTTTCTTAATCTTTAAAATCAGATTTTAGACTTAAAATATCTTAGAAAAATCTGGAGAAATCCTTTTTGGAATAATAGCTCCTTAAAGATTCAAAGTTTCAATCCTTTATAAAACTGTCCTGCAACTTTCAAAAATTACATTTTGGTCACTAGTCAAAATGTCAACCTTCCGAACCTCATTTTCCAAAATTGATTTCACAGTTCACTTTTATATATTAAAAGATGATTTTAGAATATTTTTCCATATTTTTAGTGCAACCCGAACTAGGTTTTCCTAAATTCCCTCTTATATATTCGATCAGCACTTTGACCGAACCGGTCAACGCCAAAACTTCTGAGCCCAAAACCGGGGCGTTACAACTCTCCCCCCCTTAAGAAATTTCGTCCTCGAAATTTACCTGAAGGAAAGAGATAAGGAAACTGCTTCAGCATATCCTCCTTCCGCTCCCACGTGGCTTCCTCAACACCGCGATGCTTCCACAGCACCTTCACCAACTCAATGGTCTTGCCACGAAGAACCTTGCTATCTGAATCCAGAATCTTCACCGGTTCCTCATCATAGGTCAAATCCGGGTTCAATTCCACCTCCTCCACAGGCAACACATGCGAAGGATCAGATCGATACCTCCGGAGCATAGAAACATGGAACACATCATGAATCTTCTCCAGCTCCTGAGGTAACCTCAACCGATACGCAACAGGACCAACACGCTCAACAACCTCATACGGTCCAATGTATCTAGGGCTCAGCTTACCCTTCCGCCCAAACCTCATCACCTTCTTCCAAGGCGAAACCTTCAAGAACACGCGATCACCCACCACAAACTCTATCTCCCTACGCTTCAAATCCGCGTAAGACTTCTGCCGATCAGAAGCAGCCTTTAACCGCTCACAAATGAGCTTCACCTTCTCGGTGGTACCTTTCAACAAAGCAGGCATCGAGACCAACTTTTGACCAGTTTCAGCCCAACACAGAGGAGTCCTACACTTCCTCCCATACAGAGCCTCATAAGGTGCCATCTGTATACTTGCCTGAAAACTGTTGTTGTAAGCGAACTCAACCAAAGGCAGATGCTTCTCCCAAGAACCTTGGAACTCTATCACGCAACATCTCAACATATCCTCCAAAATCTGAATAACTCGCTCAGACTGGCCATCCGACTGAGGATGATAGGATGTACTGAAATGCAATCTTGTACCCAGAGCTTGATGTAAACACTGCCAAAAACGCGACGTGAACCTCAGATCCCTATCCGACACGATCGACTTAGGCACACCATGCAACCTCACAACCTCAGCAACGTACAGCTCTGCCAGCTTATCCAAGGAAAACGTAGTATGCACAGGCAAGAAATGTGCACACTTCGTCAGGCGATCCACAATCACCCAAACAGAATTCTTCTTCGACGGAGACAAAGGCAAACCAGATACAAAATCCATGGTAACCCTCTCCCACTTCCATTCAGGGATTTTCAACGGTTGCAACAAACCAGAAGGAACCTGATGTTCAGCCTTAACTCGCTGACACACCAAACACTTGCTCACGAACTCTGCCACATCCTTCTTCAAGCCCACCCAATAGTACTCATCACGAAGATCGCGATACATCTTTGTACTACCAGGATGCATAGCAAAAGGACTACTATGACCTTCAGCTAGAATAGCATGCCTCAACTCAGCATCTGCAGACACTACTATCCGATTACCAAAACACAACACCCCATCCTCATTAAAACAGAAATCCGAAGGTCTACCCTCCGCGATATCCTGAACATGAGACACCAAGGAATCATCCAACAACTGCTTATCCTTGATCAACTGAACCAACGAAGGTTTCACTTGCAACTCAGCAACAAGACCACCATCCTGCGATATACTCAAGCTAGCAAACATAGCTCTCAGCTCAACAGCCACCTTTCTACTCAAGGCATCCGCAACAACATTGGCCTTTCCAGGATGATACTCTATCGTCAGATCATAATCCTTGAGCAACTCCAACCAACGTCACTGCCTGAGATTCAACTCCTTCTGAGACATCAGATACCTCAAACTCTTGTGATCCGTGTACACCGTACACTTCTCACCATACAGATAATGCCTCCAGATCTTCAGAGCAAAAACCACTGCAGCCAACTCAATATCATGCGTAGGATAATTGCGCTCATGCACCTTCAACTGCCGCGACGCATAAGCCACAACCTTACCCTCTTGCATCAGCACACACCCCAAACCAACATAGGATGCATCACTGTAGACTACAAACTCTTTCCCTGATTCAGGCTGAATCAAGATAGGAGCTTGCGTCAAAGCCAACTTCAGCTTCTCAAAAGCTTGCTGTCTCGCTTCTGTCCACTCATACCTAACATCTTTCTGCAGCAACTTCGTCAAAGGAGCAGCAATCTTGGAAAAACCATCCACAAACCTTCGGTAGTATCCTACCAAACCAAGGAAACTACGAACCTCCTGAACAGACTTAGGAACTTTCCAGTTCATCACCGCTTCAATCTTCTGAGGATCAACACGAATCCCCTCAGCTGAGACCACATGACCAAGAAAAACAACCTCCCTAAGCCAGAACTCACACTTGCTCAACTTAGCATAAAGCTGATTCTCCAACAAAGCTTGCAACACAACCCTCAAATGCTCTTCGTGCTCTTCCTCAGTACGCGAGTACACAAGGATATCATCAATGAACACCACAACAAACTTGTCCAGGTATTCATGAAAAACACGATTCATCATGTCCATGAAAGCAGCAGGAGCATTTGTCAAACCAAACGGCATCACAAGGAACTCATAATGCCCATACCTTGTCCTGAAAGCTGTCTTAGGCACATCCACATCCTTCACCTTCAACTGATAATACCCTGACCTCAAGTCAATCTTAGAGAACACAGCAGCTCCCCTAAATTGATCAAAGAGATCATCAATCCTCGGCAAAGGATACCGATTCTTGATAGTCAACTTGTTCAGCTGACGGTAATCAATGCACATCCTCATCGTGCCATCTTTCTTCTTCACAAACAAGACAGGAGCACCCCAAGGCGAAACACTCGGCCGGATGAAACCACGATCAAGCAACTCTTGCAACTGCGTCTTCAGCTCCTTCAGCTCCTTAGGTGCCATTCTATAGGGAGTAATGGACACAGGAGTGGTATTCTCATACAGCTCAATACCAAACTCCACCTCGCGATTAGGAGGTAAACCAGGCAACTCCTCATGAAAAACATCAGGAAACTCCTTCACAACCCTGATATCCTGCACCCTCAGCTCCTTCGAACTAGGATTCATCACAAAAGCCAGAAAAGCTTCACAACCTTGCCTCAGCATCCTGCTCGCCTCCAAGGTAGAAACAACATTGGCAAGAAACTTCACATTCTCACCAACCACCACCACTTCATAATCATCCGCAAGCCTAAGCGAAACCCGCTTATTCTCACAATCCACAACAGCACGATGCTCAGCAAGCCAATCCATACCAAGGATCACATCAAAACCATAAAAGGGCAACTCCATAAGATCAACAAGAAAGACATGCTCTTGAACAACCAAAGGACACCTTTTATAAAGCTTACGAGTCACAACAGTTTCACCAAAAGAACTAGTGACTCTAACACCAACATCCAAAGACTCAACAGGCAAACCAAGCAACTCAGCATGCTCACGAAGAATGTATGAATGCGTAGATCCAGAATCAATCAAAGAAAGCAATGACAAGGATTGCAAAGTAAAGGTACCCGCAATCACATCTGCATCATTCCTTCCTTCGCGCTGAGCATACACCCTCGCTTGGCCTCCACCCTCAGGTTGAATAGCCACAACATGAGCTACACTGCGCCCACCTTCCTCTCGCCTCTGAAAATTACCACGGCCGCGCCCACGACCTCTCTGCGATGCTGCAACAACAGGAGCACGCTCTTGACCACCAGCCATCCTCGGACAATCACGCCTCAGATGATCAGCTGAACCACAATTCCAACACTCATAACCAGCTGCTATCACAGGAGCTTGCACCTCCCTCCCAGCACGAGGACAGTCACGCTTCAAGTGACCACGGGAACCACAAATCCAACAAGCACTAGGGTCAGCTCTAGCATTGCCGCCCCTAGCAGATGCACCTCCACCTCTCTTAGACGAGGACTGAAACCTCTGATCATGCCCTCTCTTATTCCGTCCACCACCGGAACTATACTCAGCAGCTCTCTTTCCAGAACTAGCTCCAGCACCCTTAGCAGACAAACTCAGATTCATCTCAATGTCCTTCGATCGACTAACCAACACATCGAAATCATTGTACTCAGCAGCTAACATATAGGTCTTAACTTCCGTCACCAAACCATAACGGAACCTTTCGCACCTTTCGCGCTCATCAGGTACCAACTCAGGTGCATACTGGCTAAGACGTACAAACTGTACCTCATACTCAGCCACACTCATGTTCCCTTGGGTCAGAGACATGAATTCACGCTTCTTTTCATCCAGATATCTAACTCCCAGATATCTCCTCTTGAACGCATGCTGAAAGAACGTCCATGTAACATCAGCATCAGCCATCCCAGAGATTGTGGTCGTCCACCACGTATAAGCATCACCTTGCAGCAGTGACACCACACATCCCAGCTTCTGCACATCAGTGCAACTCATTTGTCCCAAGACACGCTTGGTACTCTCCAACCACGCTTCAGACCTCTCAGCTGACATACCCCTAAACTCAGTCCCACCAAGACTGCGCAAACGTTCCAAGGGTAGTCTAGCACCAGCATCTCCCTGATGCCCAGCTCCTTGAGCTCCAGCTACTGCTGCTCGAAACGCACCCGCAATAGCTTGTACAAGCACAGACATGTCAGGTATCGCTTGCCCCTGACCAGCTTCAGGTCCTGCAGCTCCAGCACCAGCTGCCTCAGCTCCAGCTCTTTCCCTCTCCGCACCACCACCACCAGGTGGAGGAGGAGGTATCACAGCACTACCAGTGTGCTCATCATTCACATTCCCCTCCGGGGTCGTAGCTCTCGCGCTACTCCTTAACTCTCTACGTGGTGCCATACTTTACCATGCATAACAATACAAAATAAACAAGTCAGGACCAGCAACGTAAGCAAATTCCAAGTATTCAAGCTCAATTTCTTTCAAAAACAACATCATCCCTTTAGCTTTTGTTCGGCAATGGGTACCCTCATCATGCATCATCACAACATGCATCACATACACATCATCATATCATATCATAACACTGAACATGCTTTCACTCAACAAGCATACCAACCAAACCATGCTTCAATCATGCATTCACACATTCCCAATTACTCGAGAACTCAGCTCTGATACCACCAAATGTAACCCCCGTAGCCCGGTCTAGACGGTTGACCCGAACTACGAAGATTACACGGGGAAAACCAAAGTCAACCCGAAAGTCAACCTTGATTAACGACCCTTTTTTTTTCTTTTTAATCTTATCTAGATGCACATTAACCTTAAGTGTGACCATACAGACAACGTATCAAAAGATCACAAACATCAGAGATCAAACTGGGACCCAATTGAACAAATTACAACTTTAGGGACCAAATTGTAAATTCTGATAAATTAAGGGACTTAGCCCAAATTAAAGTTACCATCTTGAAATTAGTCAGGTTTCATGCACCTCTGTGAAATTCCAGCTTAAAAGGACATCCACAGCTCATGCAATTGATCACACAAGATTTAGGACCAAAACACAAACATTTCAAAACATGTAACTACCATGTCAGCCCCCTAACGGTCGACCGTTCCGAAACAGGCTAGCCCTGTTCCGAAACACGGGCCGTTCCGAAACGGGTTCCGGAACATGGCCTCGGCAGAGGCTAAACCGTTTCGAAACGGTGCATACCGTTTCGGACGCCTGGGTTCATGCAAGGCACCCGTTCCGAAACGGTACACCCCTGTTCCGAAACGCCTGCACAAAAACCAGCAAACAAGCATACTAGATCATGCAATTGGACACTCAAACATGCTCCAAACATCACCAAACTTTACCAGCATGCAATTAAACATATTTAACACATATAAGCATCATCAATTCAGCAAGATAACATCACTTCTAACCATTTTTATACATCAAATAACATGCAAAAAGACCACCAAATGTAACCCCCGTAGCCCGGTCTAGACGGTTGACCCGAACTACGAAGATTACACGGGGAAAACCAAAGACAACCCGAAAGTCAACCTTGATTAACGACCCTTTTTTTTTCTTTTTAATCTTATCTAGATGCACATTAACCTTAAGTGTGACCATACAGACAACGTATCAAAAGATCACAAACATCAGAGATCAAACTGGGACCCAATTGAACAAATTACAACTTTAGGGACCAAATTGTAAATTCTGATAAATTAAGGGACTTAGCCCAAATTAAAGTTACCATCTTGAAATTAGTCAGGTTTCATGCACCTCTGTGAAATTTCAGCTTAAAAGGACATCCACAGCTCATGCAATTGATCACACAAGATTTAGGACCAAAACACAAACATTTCAAAACATGTAACTACCATGTCAGCCCCCTAACGGTCGACCGTTCCGAAACAGGCTAGCCCTGTTCCGAAACACGGGCCGTTCCGAAACGGGTTCCGGAACATGGCCTCGGCAGAGGCTAAACCGTTTCGAAACGGTGCATACCGTTTCGGACGCCTGGGTTCATGCAAGGCACCCGTTCCGAAACGGTACACCCCTGTTCCGAAACGCCTGCACAAAAACCAGCAAACAAGCATACTAGATCATGCAATTGGACACTCAAACATGCTCCAAACATCACCAAACTTTACCAGCATGCAATTAAACATATTTAACACATATAAGCATCATCAATTCATCAAGATAACATCTCATGCAAAAAGGCCCAAATTTAAGGTCATGCTTCCTACACAAGCTATCCACTCAAGCTTCAACTTGCAAAACAAGCATATAAGGTTCAATCCAAAAATCAGCAACATCAACCACATTCAACATACTTAGGGAGTCGTAAACACCTCCCAAAACAAATACATTGGTCCCCCATTGCCAAAAACATACAAAAGCTAAAACACTTATAAAACCTTCATACATTGAGCTTTACTTGTACTTGTTTGCTTGCCTCCTCTTGCTGCCCTCAAAGCACCCTAATGCTCTGCATTATTGAATCAAGAAAACGAGAGAGCGTAAGCCAAAGCTTAGTGAGGAGTGCTCTTTTAAAACCATTCAATAATGCATTTAAAACCATTTGTAAATCATGCTTGTAAACAACCTTTACACATGCTCAAAGCATACTTTAAATCAAGCAATAACATGCTTCCACATTTCATTTAAACTAGCATCTCATGCTTCAACATAAACATTAAATCATGCATCTCATGCATCTCATGTACTATACATGTCATATTGGCTCAAGTGATACATTTCATTTAGAAATCAAGTTCAACAACTTTCCCCAAGGACTTTTAAACACCTTGGACCCCAAGGACTTTTAAACACCTTGGCCATGGACTTTTAAACACCATGAATGGACCACACAAGGACTTTTAACCACCTTTGTGTCCGTAACTTGAAGTACCCCAAGGACTTTTAAACACCTTGGCCCCAAGGACTTTTAAACACCTTGGCCCCATGGACTTTTAACCACCATGGAAAGGAGCACCTAAGGACTTTTAACCACCTTAGTGTCCGCAACAAGATTCATCCAAGGACTTTTAACCACCTTGATGATCTTAGATAACAAGGCTCACTCAAGGACTTTTAACCACCTTAGTGACCTTCACTTTTACAAACCATCACTTGCCAACACACACTTTATACATCATGTAACCCACTGTTTTAAAGCATTTAAATCAAGCCATTTCATCATGCATTTTAAAGCATTAAATCATCATTTAACAATGCATAAAACAAGGTACTCTTACCTAGAGACACCTTCAACACATGGCTTAAAACATTAGCATAAATCATGCTAAAACATCAGCAAATAACATGCTAAAACATGCTTTCCAAAACAGTAGTAAATCATGCAAAATCATCATTTCACATTTCATCAAAACATGGCACCCACTCTAAGAGAGTAATCCGAAAACTTACACTTGAGCTTAGCAAAGTTGTTTAGACTTATACTAAGCTCCCAAAACCTTCAACCTTTGGTTTAAAAGCTGAAAATCCATTTTCACTCACCGATTACCAAACAAGCCTAGCCAACAAGCTTTCCAAGCTTCCGAAACCTTCCGAAAACACCTCCAAAACTCAAGGATCAACCTCCCCTGTTTCAAGCACATAAAAACAGAACATTAATGCATCCTTATGCATTAAAACACCAACAACATCAACACAACTCGCTGCTCATCACAAATCTAACAATTTGGCTACCAAACACAACCGAAATCATCTCCAAACACCTCCAAAACTTAACCCAGCCAAGATCCATCACTTCTAACCATTTTTATACATCAAATAACATGCAAAAAGATCACAACCACGTCCTTATACCTCCAGGTATAACAGATCACCAATTACACTCCAAAAACAACCAAAAACTCAAGCCAAACTTAGGAAATTCAACCTATCCGGGATTGCATTGATTAAACCTCAACTTCTAATCATTTTAGCATTCATTTAACATCATTTTAACACCTCAAAACCCTGCTTAAACAGATCACACGAAATTTTCACCAAAATCACCAAATCTTGCATTTTAGCCAAAAAATCAAGATCTCAATTGAAAAGCCTTTAATAAAACATGAATCAAGGATTGAGAACTTAGGAATTTCAGTAAAGAACTGATAGTTTAGAGAAGAAGGACGTTCTTACCTCCAAACTTGAATTTCTCCACTTTAGAGCCAAAATGCTTGATGAATCAACTTGTAAATTGTGAGGTTTTGATGATGAGATGATTAGAAATCAAATGAGAGTTGAAATGAGAGATTAAGAAGTCAAAATCAGAGAAAGAAATCTGAGGAAATCTTGTTTGGGTAGAGAGAAAATGAGAGAAAAGAGAATTTGAGAGAAAATAGAAAAATTAGTTAAGAATTGGTTAAAATGATTTCCCTCTCTTTTCTTAATCTTTAAAATCAGATTTTAGACTTAAAATATCTTAGAAAAATCTGGAGAAATCCTTTTTGGAATAATAGCTCCTTAAAGATTCAAAGTTTCAATCCTTTATAAAACTGTCCCGCAACTTTCAAAAATTACATTTTGGTCACTAGTCAAAATGTCAACCTTCCGAACCTCATTTTCCAAAATTGATTTCACAGTTCACTTTTATATATTAAAAGATGATTTTAGAATATTTTTCCATATTTTTAGTGCAACCCGAACTAGGTTTTCCTAAATTCCCTCTTATATATTCGATCAGCACTTTGACCGAACCGGTCAACGCCAAAACTTCTGAGCCCAAAACCGGGGCGTTACAGACAGGCTTAATTTTCTCTTTCTATCGAGGCCCACTTTGCTTCTTTTCTTTACCATTGCTGTCGTCCTTGGCTGCCACGGCAGCGACCATGGCAACATCGTCCTTCTCGTGTGCATTCCAGCTCCAGCTCTGCTTCTTTACTGCCCAGCGTCTACTTCTCCATCTGCTACAGCAGCTACCTGCAAAAGCAACCAATTTCAGTAGAAACTGTGCCATTTAATATATTTGTGATGTATAACTGAAATCTAACCTAAATGCAATGAATTATGTTTGAATGCAACAGAAATATGGGTTAAATAAGGGGTAAATTATAGAACTTTTACACACTCAACACACCCCCAAACTCAAGTTTTTGCTTGCCCTCATGCAATTCAGACCTAAAAGAAAAATAAAATATTTTTGTTTGGCTTAAAATAGTGAACTTTCCCTTACTTACCACTTGTATTCTATCACGAACAATACCTTGTCGGACATTTCTGGACTTATTCAGAACCATGTTATAATTCTTGTGAAGTGTGTGCGGGTTTTGTGAACACTTGTGCATCTAGACTTCCTTAGTATACCAGAATAGTTATGACTACAAACTTGAGGTTATGCCATTTCAAATTTTTTTGGAGGCAATTCTTAGGCTCCTTTAGTTTTTTCTGACTCTTTAATTAACTGCATCTTTTCTGGAGGCAATTCTTAGGCTCCTTTAGTTTTTTCTAACTTAGCTCAAAAAGAAAATCTCCTAAAATAAGTGCAAGGCGGTTTTTGCAAGCTATTGAGTCTGATTATTTTTTTCTCATTTTCTTAGAGCCAGTGATAGGCACCTCTAGGGGCAATTTCAAGTGGGTAAACATTCCTATTCTAGTGTACTAAAGAAATCTAAAAGGCATAAGAGTCACAAAGAGTGTTTTACAGGGTAGAATCATAGCAAGGCTCTAAACAAATTCTAAAATTTCCTAAAGGCACTGTCACAACAACATATGTCGTGGCAGGTAAGTTCAGTTCAAAGACTTAAGCCATTTTTAAGCAAAAATAACTAAGTAAAGACACAATTTTTAAACTTAAAAAGACTCCATTAATGGAGGGATGCCACCCCCAAACTCGAGGATTGCATTGCCCTCAATGCAAATGACATGGATGAGAAAGAAAAATAAAAACAACATCACAAAATATAATAAAAGGCAGACAACAATATAAGATAAGAAACTTAAAATTTCAGGCGATGTCGTCGCCGCTGCTGTTGCTAAGGTGAATCTGCCGACGGGCAGTGACCTTCTTGGCTGGTGCTGGCAGGCGGATGGGAGAGGCAGAGGTATTCTTGGTTTTGGCCTCCCTTGGAGGTTGGATACGAGTAGGGGAGATATGAGGAGGTTTCTCCACTACCTGAACCTTGGAGCTGCTGCTGCTTTCGCTGTTGCTGCTACTGCCACTATCTTCTTTTCCCTTGTCTGCTACCGTTTTCTACCGCTTCTCTGGTGTGAACTCCTTGGACAAATTCCTCTTGACAGAGGGCTCGTTGTCGGAGGCTACCCAGATTTCAGAAGACGAGAAACTAGCAATATACCTATCAAGGTCGTCTTCAGTGTCCTTTCTCTTGGTTCCTTGGGCAGAGGTGTCTGCTGTGCGGCTGCCGCCTGCAGCTGTTGTGGCAGGGGTCGGTGTGGATGCAGCATATGGTGTTTTGGGCGTGACAGCAGGTGTAGGGGTGTGGGCAGGGGTGGGGGCAGCAAAATATTAATTGGGGAAGGTAGGGAACACAACATTAGGGAAATTTAAAGAAGTGTGAATGAAATGTACCGTGGCGATGGTGGAGTCTCGGATGAAGCTCATGAGGCCGAGCTGTCGTTCCTCCAGTTTTTGTATGGCAGCAAGGATCTGGGAGGAGGTATCAGCGGGAGGAGCTGCTGCAGTGGGCTGCCTGGGTTCTGTGGCAGCAGGCTCGGTGTCGGTTGGCTCTGTCAGCTCTGCTGCTATGGCAGTAGGGTCGAAAGACGACAGGGGCGTGGCAACTTTGAGTTCCATCAGGCTGAGTATATTTCTATCAGTCCAGCCTTTCCCTCGAACTCTTAAGTCATCGGCAGCTTCCGGTACATGATGGCCGCGACAGAGGGCAGTGATGAGATAAGGGAAGAAGAGTGGTCCTGTCGGCCGATATGCACATTCCAATATACTCTCCCGGATGTATTTGCCCATGTTAATTGGCCTCTCATTTAAAATAGAATGGATGAGGGCTAACCTTGGTTGGTCGACAGTTGTGTTGTGCGAGGAGGGCATAATTCGTTTCTTGATGAAAGCGTTCCAAAGCTTTGCCTCCGGGGTGAGCTAAACTCTTTTCACCGTCCTTGGGTTTTTAGGGTCGGTATTCCACTCGGAACCCTCGTCTGTGAGTTATGCCATCACAGCGTCGTAGTCGGCAGGCTCTAGACTCTCGAGAAATCTTTGGTGGCCAGCTTCTTTCTTTCCCACATAGAACCCGTAGAGAGTGTTGATGTACTCGGGCTCGAAGGGTACCTCTCTCCCTCGTACGGTGACTGCTGTCGCGTTCCTGTTGCCGATGGCAACATAAAAACCCCGAACAAGAGTCACGTTCATCTCCTCTGGCTGCTCCGTGAATGTCTGCCACTGCAGGGCTCTGATTTTGCTGGATATGAACGGCTGCAGCCCCAGGTTCCCCGTTTTCAAAGTGTAGATGAAACCTCTCTCCTCCCACATATCTCGGATTTGGAAGGATCGTGGAGTCGATGTTGTCGGGGCAGATCCTGAAGCAGAGCTTCGGCGGGTGTTTCTGGAAGACATGTTGCAAGGATTGTGTAAGAAAATGAAAGAAAATAAAAATTCTAGAGAAAACAAGTAGAAGGAGTAGAAGTGAGTGCAAAATGAATAGTAAAATGGGGTTTATATAGGTGAGGGTTTGCTGCCCGTTGGAGCTGTAACGATAGGCGTGAATAACGGGGCCAGCTGTTACGCAGTTTCTGACGCGTCTGTCATGCGTTTCCGTGTCTGCTGCACGTCTGTTACGCGTTTGCGTGTCTGCCGCGACAGCGTGTCGACAGGCTGGATTTTCCGCGTCTGTCGCGGCAACTGTAACGACAGGCTCCAAAGTTGGGCTGTTTGGGCTGATGGAAAGATGGTGGGCTGAATTCACTTCTCTTCTTTATTTCCTAAAAATAATGAAAATAAAACTTTAGTTCCTAAAAATAAAATAATTCTAATTACCTAATAAATAATAAATAAAAATAAATAAAAATAAAACTTAGGTTAAATTAGGGATGCCAGGAGGGGCATCTCCTAAGGTAACCACTTTTTGCATTCTTGGGGCTTCAGTCCCCTGATAATGCTTCAATCGTTGTCCATTGACTTTGAATTGGTGCCCGTCTTTTAAAGATCTAATCGTTATGGCACCATGGGGAAAAACCTGCACCACTTGGAAAGGGCCAGACCATCTAGATTTCAGCTTCCCTGGGAAGAGTTTCAACCTAGAGTTAAATAACAACACAAGCTGCCCTGGGCAGAACTGTCGTGGCAGCAACTTCTTGTCATGCCACTTCTTGGTCTTGTCCTTGTAGATTCTTGCGTTGTCATAGGCCATTGTTCGAATTTCTTCGATTTCATTCAAATCAAGTAGCCTTTTCTTTCCTGCTTTTTCCAAGTCCATATTCACTGCCCTGATGGCCCAGTATGCTCTGTGCTCAATCTCAACAGGTAAATGACATGTTTTCCCATAAATCAGCCGATAGGGTGACATTCCCAATGGAGTTTTGAACGCTGTTCTATAGGCCCATAATGCATCATTGAGGTGTAGAGACCAGTCCTTCCTAGTTGGCTTAACCATCTTTTCAAGAATGTTCTTGACCTCTCTGTTGGATATTTCAGCCTGTCCATTGGTCTGAGGGTGGTATGATGTTGCTATCTGATGTCCGACACCATACTTTTTCAAGGCAGCAACTATAACCCTATTGTTGAAATGCCTCCCTTCATCACTGATGATCGCCTTTGGGATGCCAAATCTGGAAAAAATGTTTTTATGCAAAAACCTATGAACCGTTTTGGCATCATTTTTCTGAGTAGCGATCGCTTCGACCCATTTGGACACATAATCTACTACCATGAGGATATATAAGTTCCCACATGAAGTTGGGAATGGTCCCAGAAAATATATCCCCCAAACGTCGAAGATCTCGACTTTAAGAATATTCTGCAACGGCATCTCATGTCTCCTTGAGATGTTTCCAGTTCGTTGACACTTGTCACAGTTTTTGTAGAATGTTTGGGCATCCTTGAACAGTGACGGCCAATAAAACCCCGACTGCAAAACCTTGGCAGCAGTTTTGTTACCTCCTAAGTGTCCTCCATATTGTGAAGCATGACAATGATGTAGTATAGCTTCCTGTTCATCCTGTGGTACACATCTCCTTATAACCTGATCTGCACAACATTTGAAAAGAAGAGGTTCGTCCCAATAATAATGCTTAACATCATTTTGGAACCTCTTCATAGCTTGATAATTAAGGTCAGGAGGAGTTATTCCGCTAACTAAATAATTAACGAAATCAGCATACTAGGGGAGTTCAGAAAACTTACCTGCCACCATGGCTGTCGCGGCAGTGCTTGTGGTAGCAAACAACTGCTCGTCTAGGAAGGTCTCCAGTATGTGTGTCTCGTCTGCCGGTAGACTCTTTCTCTTCTCTAACCTTGACAAGTGATCTACAACTTGATTCTCTGTCCCCTTTTTGTCCTTAATTTCAAGATCGAACTCTTGCAGTAGCAGAATCCAACGTATCAATCTACGCTTTGCATCTTTTTTGGTGAACATATACATCAATGCAGAGTGGTCTGTGTGGACTATGACCTTCGTTCCAAGTATATAAGAACGGAACTTGTCAATAGAGAACACCACAGCTAACAGTTCCTTCTTTGTTGTGGTGTAGTTCACTTGGGCGTCGTTCAGTGTTTTGCTGGCATAATATATGACATGAAAGAGCTTGTCTTTTCTCTGCCCAAGTGCTGCCCCGACAGCATAGTCACTAGCATCACACATGATCTCGAATAGCAGTTTCCAATCTGGTGGCTGTACTATTAGAGCTGTTACCAGCTTTTCTTTAAGAACCTTGAATGCGTCAGTACATTCAGCGTTGAATTCGAAGGGACGGTTCTACTCCAGAAGATGGCATAAGGGTTTGGTGATCTTTGAAAAATTCGCGATAAACCTCCGATAAAAACCAGCATGCCCTAAGAAACTTCTGATTCCCCTGACTGTGGTGGGTGGTGGTAGCTTTTCGATTACCTCGATCTTAGCTCTGTCGACTTCTATGCCGCGACAGCTGATTTTATGGCCAAGGACTATCCCTTCATCCACCATGAAGTGACACTTCTCCCAGTTCAATACCAAGTTTGCTTTCTCACATCTTTCGAGAACTTTCTGTAGGTTGCCTAGGCAGCTTTCAAAATTGTCTCCAAAGACAGAAAAGTCATCCATGAATATCTCTAGGAAATCCTCCACCATATAAGATAATATTGCCATCATGCACCTTTGAAAGGTCGCTGGTGCATTGCAAATTCCAAATGGCATCCTCCGAAAGGCATAAGTACCGTATGGGCATGTGAACGTCGTCTTCTCTTGATCTTCTGGTGCGATGGCTATTTGATTATAACCTGAGTAACCATCAAGAAAACAATAGTAAGGTTTACCCGCTAATCTATCAAGCATTTGATCAATAAAGGGCAAAGGGAAGTGGTCCTTCCTGGTAGCTTTGTTAAGCTTCCGGTAGTCCATACAAACCCTCCAACCGGTCACAGTCCTGGTTGGGATTAGCTCGTTTTCTTCGTTGGTTACCACGGTTATTCCTCCTTTCTTGGGAACGCACTGCACCGGGCTCACCCACTTGCTATCCAAGATGGCATAGATTATTCCAGCATCTAGTCATTTTATGATCTCTTTACGCACCACCTCTCGCATAGCATTGTTCAGACGTCTTTGTGTATCAATGGTCGGCTTATGATCATTCTCTAAGAGAATCTTATGCATGCATAATGCCGGACTGATGCCTTGGATATCAGCTATCGTCCATCCAATAGCCTTCTTGTGCTGCTGCAACATCCCTATCAGCTACTGTTCCTGTTCCTGCATCAACTTGGAAGAGATGATTACGAGCAACGTATCATTTAAACCAAGGAAAACATATTTTAGCTGCCCTGGGAGGGGCTTAAGATCTAGAACAGGGGGCTCAACAGTTGATGGCTTTTGAATTATATGGTTATCCGAGGTATAGTTTAAGGGCTCGAACAACTTTGATGTCGTGACAGTCGTCTAAATGGCTGCTGAGGCAGTGGCCAATTTTGATGTCATGGCAGCCCGACCTGATGCAGTGTTGGTCAAGGGTAACTTCAGTGATAGCCTTGCATTCTTCTTCTGCATCAACATGTTTCATTGCTTGGAGAACATTCAGCTTGATCTCTTTATCGTTCACTCTCATAGTTAGTTCTCCTTTTTCCACATCAATCAGTGATCTTCCTGTGGCTAAGAAGGGTCGCCCCAGGATGATTGGTGCGTTTTCATCTGCTTCACAATCTAAGACAAGAAAGTCAGCAGGAAAAATAAATTTATCCACCCTTACCAGAATATCTTCAATTTTTCCTTCTGGATGAACGTAAGAGCGGTCTGCCAGCTACAGTAATACTGTTGTGGGCCGAGCTTTTCCAATACCTAATTTCTAAAAAACATATTTGGGCATTAAATTTATGCTAGCACCAAGATCACAAAGTGCCTTACCCAAAAATTTGTCTCCGATTATGCATGGTATGATGAAGCTCCCAGGATCCTTCTTCTTCTGGGTGGATGCTTGTGCAGAATACTCATGCATCCTTCTGTCATCTTAACCGTTTCAAATTCCCCAAGTCTGGATTTCTTCGACATTGCATCCTTGAGAAATTTGGCATAACCAGGCATCTCCTTTATAGCATCTAACAGCGGAATGTTAATATGGACCTGCTTAAAAATATCATAGATCTTCTTAAGTTGTGATTCATGTTTCAATTTCTGTAACCGCTGAGGAAAAGGAGGTGGAGGACGATAATCAACAATACGTCCTTCCCACTACATTCGGATCTGAGGAGGTTTTGGTTCTTCATCTTTCTCCTCTGTCCCTTCTGCTGTTGTGATAGGCTCATCGATAGCAGGCTGTTTTTCACCTGTCGGGGCAGCTTCCTCGACAGTAGACTCCAAGGCTGGTTCCTTAACTGATTCAGCTTCCTTCTCTGGTAATTTCTTCCCACTCCTAGTAGTGATGGCCTTGCACTGCTCATGTGTGGGTTGTCTAGCGTTTTTAGTATCGCTAGGAAATCCTCCATTCTGCCTCGGTTTAATATGCTGGGAAACCTGACCCATTTGTGTCTCCAATGATTTTAGAGTAGCTTCATGATTGGTCATCCGCATCTCTGTTTTATCCATGAATGTTTCCGTCTTCTTGACAAAGTGATTCATGTTCTCAATGTAGGTTCCTGTTTAAGACATAAATGTAGCCAAAGTCTGTTCCAGTATACTAGTCGTGGCAGCTGGTGGTTGTTGCTACTGCTGATGTGGTTGCTGCCGAGTCAATAATCTAGGTCCCCCCTGATTCTGTTTGTTCTGTGCTTGAGGATTCAGGGCATTATTAGGGTTGCTCCAAGAGAACTTGGGATCCTTTCTCCAGTTGGGGTTGTAGTTGTTGGAGTTATAGTTCTGTTTATTTTAGTTCCCAACATACATCCCTTCTTCTAACTGCAACAGACACGCCTCTGAACTGTGATTTCCATCGCAAGTCTCGCATACCTCTTCAGTAGAGTAGACAGGCTGTGAATCTTCTTTCAAGAGCTTTTTCATTGCCTTAGTGAGGTATGCCACCTGTGATTTTAAAGAACTGTCGGCCTCATAATCTTTTACAGCTAGAACTCGTTTACCCCCTCTTCTTGCTGTAGGAAACTGTTCCTCATTCTTCGCCAGATTTTTCAATACTGCCATTGCCTCATCTGGATCTTTGTCCAGCAGTAATCCATTTGCTGCTGAATCAATTCTTATACGAGTCTGTAAGTTGGCAACATTATAGAATTTAGTTACCTGGTTCCAAACAGGGAACCCATGCATTGGGCAGTTCCTCAGAAGAGTGGTAAATCTGTCCCAGGCCTCGTGCATTGGCTCGTCATCTTCCTGTAGAAAAGTAGCAATTTCATTACGTAATCGCTCAGATAAATGTGAAGGATTAAAACGAGACAAAAATTCACGAGTTAAATCTACCAGAGTTCGTATTGAACCCGGCGTTAGTTTATTCCACCAAGTCTTTTCCCTGTCCCTTAATGAATGAGGAAATAACCGAAGCCTCAGTATCTCCGGATTAACTCATGGTAGTCTAAACGAACCACAGATTTCCTGGAACGTTTTCAGATGCTCCCTAGCATCCTCTGTCGCAACACCACTAAATTGGCCAGCGTTGTTAATCATGCTGAACATAACAGGTTTCAGCTCAAAGTTGTCAACATCTACGTCTGGCAGGGTTGTCTCTAGTTCTACATGATCATTGATCATGTAGTCTCGGCATGACCGGCGTGCGGCAACGACAGGAAGGTCGGCAGGTGGATCGTTCCCTCCGTCTCCGACAGGATTTACATTATCCTGGGGATTCCTTTGGTCGTTCCTTCTTTCTTCGCGTCTTTCGTTCACCATTGCTTCTAATTGCTCCTCTAGGTATTCGTTTCTTTCAACTAGGTAACGACTCTTCTCCTGAGATTGTACGTTCGTTCGATTTCAGGATCTAACTGGTGCTCAGGTTCTTTTCCTCGTTGAGATCTGCGCATACGCGAACAAAAGGCCTTGTGAAAGGTATAGGTTGAACAATCCAAGTAAAAACAGAAAAGTAAATGAAGTGTAGTAAAAGATAGGGTAAAGATATGTTGCCAATCCCCGGCAACGGCGCCAAAAAACTTGTTGCGTATAAAAGTGTCTATCGCAATGGAGTGCAAGTGTACACGACGCAAGTAGTAAAGTGATACGTAAGTATCAGATATCGTCTCCAAGGGACTGGGCTAATAGCTTCACCTTGGATTACTACACGAGAAGAAAAGGAGTAGTTTAAATTGTTGTCACGAAAATAATAAAGAGAACTGGAAATTAAGAGTAAAGAAATCAAGATAGAGAGAATGGGCCGGTATTGAATTGCTCAGTAGTGTAGGTGTTGCAAAGTTTAAGAATATCTGTTCTGTCATCGCGCCTGTCGCGGCAGCACCTGTCACAATGTTGTCACTTAACCTCGTACTATCCCTAGGTCCGAGATAGTTCAACCATAAACTGGAGAACCCGTACTTATTCATTTCGTATACTTAACTCTCCCGATATTAAGTAAATAAATAATCTCACAATGCTCTCCCGATACTCTTGCAAGATGTTGAAAACCAGAATAAGCAAACTTGAAGTCTATTTTATTGAACAGAAAATTCCTAAAACAAAAGCAATCCTTGCAACTACATTACAAATCAACCTGTGGCCCTAGGGGAAGTTTAGAACATGATGAGAAGGGGAAAACGGCTAGGGTTTTGGGAAGAAGGCTAGAGATGATGATGTCCCTCCCTAGGTCGAATTACATGCCTTTATATAGACCTTGGGTTCAAGTTTTCTAATATGGCAAGAATACAAGTATAAACTAAAGTACAATTCTATTAAAGACTAAATCTTCAGAGAATATATCTTTAATTCGTCCTTCCTTCTTGCTTGGAGTTTCTTCCTTGAACTTTGGGCTTGGCCTTTATTCTGATCTAGGGCTTGGAAAAATATAAGGGTGCTCCACGACAGACGGGCTTAATTTTCTCTTCCCGTCGAGGCCCACTTTGCTTCTTTTCTTCACCATTGTTGTCGTCCTTGGCTGCCACGGTAGCGGCCAGAGCAGCATCGTCCTTCTCGTGTGCATTCCAGCTCCAGCTCTGCTTCTTTACTGCCCAGCGTCTGCTTCTCCATCTGCTACAGCAACTACCTGCAAAAGCAACCAATTTCAGTAGAAACTGTGCCATTTAATATATTTGTGATGTATAACTGAAATCTAACCTAAATGCAATGAATTATGCTTGAATGCAGCAGAAATATGGGTTAAATAGGGGGTAAATTATAGAACTTTTACACACTCAACACACACCCTGGTATGCGGATATTGTTAATTATTTAGTATCCGGTGTTTTGCCTTATGGACTGAACTATCAAGGATAGAAACGTTTCCAACATGATGCTAAGCATTATTTTTGGGACGAGCCTTTCTTGTTTAAAAACTGTGCAGATCAGTTCATCCGACGATGTGTACCAGAGGACAAACAACAAGCCATACTCTCATAATGCCACTCAACATCGTATGGAGGCCATTTCGGTGGGCAGAGAACAGCAGCAAAGGTGTTGCAGTCGGGGTTCTTTTGGCCAACACTGTATAAAGACGCTCAGGCATTTTACAAACAGTGTGACAGCTGCCAAAGAACAAGAAATATATCGAGGCGAAATGAAATGCCCCTACAAACAATCTTGGAAGTCGAGCTTTTTGATGTTTGGGGAATAGACTTTATGGGACCATTCCCATCTTCGTACGACAACCTATACATCCTCCTCACAGTGGATTATGTTTCTAAGCGGGTAGAAGCCATCGCCACCCCCCACAATGATGCAAAGACTGTTCATCGATTCCTACGAAAGAACATCTTCACGAGAATCGGAGTACCAAGAGCAATCATAAGCGATGAAGGCACCCATTTTGACAACAAATTAATTGCAAAGGTACTCCAGAAAGTAGGGATCAAGCATAAGATCGCTGCAGCCTACCATCCACAAACAAATGGGCAAGCAGAAATTTCAAACAGGGAAGTCAAAACTATTCTGGAAAAGGTTGTAAATCCTAACAGAAAAGACTGGTCATTGAACTAGACGATGCTCTTTGGGCATATCGAACAGCTTACAAAACACCGTTAGGAATGTCCCCATATAGTCTAGTATACGGAAAAGCCTGCCACCTACATGTGGAAATAGAACACAAGGTATACTGGGCAGTAAAGGCAATTAACATGGACTGGAAACAGGCTGGGGAAAAGAGACTGCTCGACCTGATGGAAATGGAAGAATTTCGGAGGGAGGCGTACGAGAACGCCAAGATTTACAAGGAAAAAAATAAAAAAATGGCATGACAACAAAATTCAGCAGCGGCAATTCCTGCCAGGGCAGCAAGTACTGCAATTCAATTCTCGCCTAAGACTGTTTCCGAGAAAACTAAAATCCAGATGGCTAGGACCTTACGAAGTAGTCGAAGCCTTCCCTCATGTTGCCGTAAAAAAACCAATACAAGGAGGAACGAAGTTCAAGATCAACGGGTAACGACTAAAGCACTACTCAGGAGACCCAGACATCAAAAGACATGAAGTATTCACATTGGGGATGGCAACCCCACTGTGACTTAACCTTATCTAAGCATTTATTTACTGCTTTAGTAGGAGTAGTTTTAGGACTAGGTTTCTTTTGTTTTATGTTTTATTTATTCCCGTCTCACAATCAGTTATGCAGATCCAAACCCAAGGAAAAACGGACAACAAGGCAGCAATATCAAGCCCGCTGCCAGCACCGGCTATTGGTAGCAACTTCAGGCGTTCTTCCCTCTACTTACTCTAACTCAGTTTTCTTTTTTTTCTGCATTGAGGGCAATGTCCATCTTGAGTTTGGGGGGATAGCTCTCGCATCATTTGTAGGCATTCTTAGTTGCATTTAGATTGTATTGTACTTGCCTTAGTAATAATCGGAAAATAAAAATTTGTTATGACTTGTGCCTATGATAGGATAGCCGATTACTTTATTTTCGCACCAAACTAAAATTAAACTTAATCTTGGGAAAGAGCATGAAATATGACTTAGATTTTTTTTCTTTTTGCCTGAAAATGTTGAATATCTCTATTACTTGCTGAATGTGTAGAATATTTGATGAACACTGCCTGTTTGTTTTTATTGCAAAATTCCAACAATAATTGCAGGTAGTCACCGAGGCAGGCAAAAGAAACAGAAAAATGCAGAACTGCCAAAGGCAGAAAAATCAAAAACAAAGAAAAATGATGTGTTACCCTAGAGGTGCCCGCAACAGGCTCTAGGAAGAATCATGTGCGAGGACACTCCGCTGCTATCAAAGTCTATGAAACTGAAAGCCTAAAAGTGACAGACAAATTAGCATGAGTGAATGAAAGCCTTCATGGGATGACTCTACTCCAACGGTTCGAAGTTCTGTAGTTTGCTCTTACCTAAACGTCAGACCTGGAAGAGTAGTTGTGATAAGCTGAAGCCTTCAATGCCTTGATTAAAATAATATGCTTAACTGTGCTGCCTCGGCAACAACCTTTTAAATTATAGCAGCATCTTTGTTTAATCTTTTATTCTGCATATTCAGTTTGTTTGCAGATTTGCAAACATCACACAAGCACCATGAATTTAATTCAGAGTTATTTTCTTGTTTATTTTCCTTCATTAAGTTATATGTATATAGGTGCCACAACCTTGAGGTAGAAAATCAAGTTAAAAACAAGTTTTTCTTTCTGACTATTATTAGAGCAAGTACTTTAGGTTGCATTGCTTGAGGACAAGAAATAGTTCAAGTTTGGGGGTGTGTAAAGTGTCCAAAATTCCTATATTTCATTCACTGTCCAACTCTTATTATTACTGTTTTAAGCACATTTTAGGCATAATTAGGTTCATGCATAGCATTTTACAGTATTTCATTGTTTTGCCTTACTTTTATAACTTATCATTCATTTGGTGAACAAGAGGTATTGTTCTAATGTATTCTTGCTTGTAGGTACTAACAGTTGAACGAGGGAGCCGAGGAACGGAGGACACACCGCTAAGAAGCAAACCCATGAGCTGTACTGAAGCAGTTCCATTTGAAGTAAGTTACTGCCGAGCACCTGCCGAGTATCTGCCAAGCAAAAGCTGCTGCCAACCTTGCTGCCCGCGGCAGCTGACTATGGAAGTTTGGGGAACTGGAGCGCGATTTGTAGAGCTAAAACTCCTGATTCTATCGCTGACGTTCACGCGATTTTCTGACGTCTGTAGCAGCGGCTAGGGTCGCCGAAGCGAAATTCCCAAGCTTACTCGCGGGCTAAGGAAAACGAGGAAGAGTGCATATTCCAAGCAAAGAAGTCAACATTTAAAGCTACATTATAAAAAAGCTACTTTAGAGGACTTCTACTCCAAGGAGGACTTGACCTATTTTTAAGTCTATAAATACCCAATGTACTTCTAGTTTAAATCATCCCAGGTTTTCTATAGACTTTACTTGTGCTCTTCTCTACCGCCGTGTTCTAATTCTCTATTTGGTTAGAGTTATGTTGTAACTAGAGTGAAACAATTGTTTTAGATTTTTTTAGTTATTTATTCAATAAAATATTCCAAGTTTACTTAATCCATTGTTCTTCATTCTTTCAATCTTTCCACACTAGTTGTTTGAGAGAATCTATTTGTCGGGCACGAAAGTGCAAGGCTCACGAAAGGGTTAAGTACGGTCACAACAAGAGGTGTGACTAACTTGGTTCCATACTAGTCCACATGTTTCAACGGCTAAAAGGGATCTCTAACCGAGTTGATTGATTTGGTTCCACACTAGTCCTCAAGTTATCAATCTCGAGCATCCTAACCTAGAAATAGGAGGGATCATTGTCGACTATCCTGCCGAACTTGGAGTATCTGCCAGACTTGCCGCCAGGACGTCTTTCCATTCCACCTACTGAGACAGTACACACCCCTGTAGTGGCAGTGACCTGCTGCGGCCGCATGACAGGGTCATAGTTTGCCGCCCATCTACCCGCCGAGGCAGCATATCGTGGCAGCAAAGGATAACTCATACCTAATTTAACGCAGTTTTCACACTAAGTGGTAGCATAACCCTGCCTACTCTATCAACCTGATTCTTCTCTTCTCTTTTACTCGTCTTTTATTTACTTTCCAATCTAAACCAATCTATTCACTTGTGTTTTTACTTTACCATTGTGCAGGAACTACAAAGACGAGACAAGTTGTCCAATCCTCGTGGGATTCGACATCTTTTATACTATAACTTGATAAGAGTGTGCACTTGCGCTCCCACAAAAAAGGAACACCTACACACCCTACAGATGCCGACGGTACGGATGGAACTAGCTCGTGTGTTGAGGCGGACGATCCTGCACAGGTGGCTGGAACTGGTAGTGGGGTTGAGGATGAATCTATGTCAGCACAACGACCAGATGATGGGAAGCACAAGGCTTCATATGCCAGTAAGGTGGTTACCGAGTTCGGATCAGAAATTGAAGCCGAGTTCGGTTGAGAAGAAAGTGGTGATCTTAGACGAGGATGTTCAGATTGATAAGTCTAGGTCATACTTGAAGATTCAATTTTCGAATCGTGTGCATGATCAAGTGGATTTTAATATGCGAAACGTTCTTATTGTCAGGCTGTTAGGGCGTATGACCTCAGGTTGGCCAAGGTCTGGCTGGTATAGATCTGGCTCCGTTGGTTCAGGCTATAGCTGGGGCTTTTCAGGCAACCGTGGCCGAGAGACAAGCTGTGGCACCACCTCAGGGTGAGGGCACCGGTTTGCCACTTGAGAGGCTTCGTAGCTTGGGAGGAGAAGAATTCCGAGGGTTGGCACCCGAGAGATCAGAGGCTTGGTTTGATAAGACTATTCGTATCTTGTCTCAGAAGGTTTGTACTGGGGCACGCAGACTGGGATGTGTTGTTTCCTTGCTTCAGGGTGATGCCTACACTTGGTGGGTCACCATAACTACATGCATGCCAGATGCTGAGATTACTTGGGAGTTCTTTGAGTTTGCTTTTCGCAAGAAGTATCTGGGTCCCCGCTATCTTGATGAAAAGAATAGAGAGTTCATGGCCTTGCTTCAGGGTGACATGACAGTGACCGAGTATGAGGTACGGTTTGTCAGATTGAGTCAGTACGCGTCCGAGCTAGTTCCTACTGAGAGGGAACGATGCGACCATTTCCGTTACGAGTTGAGTGAGGAAGTGAAGAGGTATACCTTGGCTATGGATTATACAGACTTCGATGTCTTGGTCGCTAGGGCCAAGGACATAGAGCACAGTTTGGGTCTGACCAAACGTTCAGGTGGGTCTGGTTCAGGGAAGAGGTTTGCTAGCTTTGATAGAGGTGATGCCAAGAAGCACAGGGACAATAGGAATCATTTTGATCACAGACGTGGAGTGGTAACCACAGAAGAAGCCATCAGGGCCAGAGAGCTGGTGGGCGTTTACCCGAGTGTGCTAGGTGCGGGAGGCATCACACCGGAGAGTGCTGGGGAAACTTTCATGTGTGCTGGAACTGTGAAGCTAGAGATCACCTTAGGCGTGATTGTTCACATCAGGTCGGGCTTGCACCGGCTCAGGTTCAGGCTCCTGCTAGAGCTAATGAGTACCCGAGAGGTCGTGGGCGCAGTCAAAGTAACTTTCAGCCGAGGAACGATGGTCAGAGGAATATAGCTCATGTGGTTGCGGTTCAGCCGGAGGACGGAGGTCAGGCTAGAGTTTATGCTCAGCGTGAGGGACAGAACGACACGGGCATGATTGCAGGTAATTTCTTGATATAGTGTCCGAGTTTGCTTTCCTTGATTGACTCCGGGTCTACGCATTCAAACATATTGAGTGAGCATGCAAAGATGTTAAATATACCTTGTGAGGTGCTAGAGGTAGGTGTTAGTGTTACTAGTTCCTTCGGGGATATAGTAGTGGTTAGGAAGATGTACAGAAGGTTTCCGTTAATGGTTTAGGGGTATATTTTTCCATTGGACTTGATAGAGTTACCGTTCTATGGCTTCGATGTGATTTTGGGTATGGACTGGCTTACAGAGCATAGGGCTAGGATAGATTTTGAAACAAAGAGAGTCTACTTGAAGCCTGCAGATGGCTACGAGATTGTGGTAGTATGGGAGAATGTAAAATTCTTATCGAATGTTGTTTCAGCCTTTGAGGCTCAGAGATTATTTGAGTTGGGTTGTGAGGCGTACTTGGCCTACGTGATGAATCCGAACATGAATGAAGTTAGACCGCAGGATATCAGAACAATGTGTGATTTTCCGAGTGTGTTTCCGGAAGAATTGCCTGGTTTGCCACCTGACAGAGAAGTAGAGTTTGCCATGGAGACATACTCAGATTCTGCTCTCGTTTAGATTGCTCCATACCATATGGCACCGAAAGAACTAAAAGGGTTGAAGACTCGGTTACAAGAGCTATCAGATAGAGGTTTTATCCGTCTGAGTTCTTCGCCTTGGGGCGCTCCGGTATTATTTGTGAAGAAGAAAGACGGTAGTATTAGGATGTGCATCGATTATAGACAGTTGAATCAGCTGACAGTGAAAAACAGGTATCCCTTACCGCGTATCGATGATTTGTTTGATCAGTTGAGAGGGGCATCAGTCTTTTTGAAGATTGACTTGAGATCCGGTTATTACCAGTTGAAGGTAAAAGAGGTTGATGTACCGAAGACAGCTTTCAGGACTAGGTATGGTCACTACGAGTTCTTGGTTATGCCGTTTGGGTTGACAAACGCACCAACTGCTTTCATGGACATGATGAATAGAATCTTCCATGAGTACTTAGATCAGTTTGTGGTTGTATTCATAGATGATATTTTGGTGTATTCGCGTACCGAGGAAGATCATGACAGGCATTTGAGGATAGTTTTGCAGACTTTGCTAGACAACCAGTTGTACGCTAAGTTGAGTAAGTATGAGTTCTGGATTAGAGAAGTAGTCTTCCTAGACATGTAGTATCAGCCGAGGGGATTAGAGTTGATCCGAAGAAGGTAGAAGCCATTGTTGAGTGGAAGCAACCAAAGTATGTGACAGAGATTCGTAGTTTCCTAGGCTTAAAAGGTTATTATAGGAGGTTTGTGAATGGGTTCTCGAAGATAGCCACTCCTTTGACAAAATTGCTTCAGAAGAATGTTCAGTTTGAGTGGTCAGATGCGAGACATCAAGCCTTTGAGAAACTGAAAGAAGCTTTGACAGATGCGCCGATTTTGATTCAGCTAGAGTCGAGGAAAGAGTATGTGATCTACAATGATGCTTCATATGTAGGATTAGGTTGTGTGCTCATGTAGAACGAAAGAGTTGTAGCTTATGACTCGAGGCGGTTAAAGAATCACGAGCGCAGTTATCCGACATACGACATAGAGCTAGCCGCAGTTGTGTTTGCCTTGAAGATCTGGAGACATTATTTGTATGATGAGAAATGCACAGTGTATACGGATCACAAGAGTCTGAAGTATATAATGACACTAAAAGAATTGAACCTTAGACAACATAGGTGGCTAGAGTTACTTAAGGACTACGATCTCACGATTGAGTACCATCTGGGTAAAGCCAATGTAGTGGCAGATGCTTTGAGTAGAAAGGTAGTTGTTGAGTTGAGAGCCATGTTTTCTAGTTTGAGTTTGTCCGGTGATGGTGGTCTAGTGACAGAGCTTCAGGTTAGACCTACCTTTGGCCAGTTGATTAGAGAAAAACAGCTGTTAGATAGATCTTTGGCACCTAACGTGCAAGATATATCCGAGGGTAAACCGTCAGACTACAGTTTCAGTGTTGATGGGGTCTTGTGTTTCAGAGACATAATAGTTGTGCCCGATGACATTGATTTGAGACGTACTATCTTGACCGAAGCACACAGTAGCTCGTTCACTATGCATCCTGGTAGTACAAAGATGTATCGTGATCTGAAGAATGAATACTACTAGGTTGGTTTGAAGAAAGACGTAGCCAATTTCGTGAGTAAGTGTATGGTATGCAAGAGAGTTAAGGCAGAACATCAGGTTCCATCAGGTTTGTTGCAACCATTGAGGATTCCTGAATGGAAGTGGGAAAATATCACCATGGACTTCGTTTCGGGTTTGCCTTTGACACCTTCGAAGAAGAACTCGGTTTGGGTTATAGTTAACCGCTTCACAAAGTGTGCTCACTTTATAGCTGTTCATACGACTTACTCCTTAGATAAGTTGGCCGATTTATACATCAGTAAGATTGTGAGATTGCATGGTGTGCCGAAGTCGATTGTGTCTAACAGAGATCCGAGATTTACACCCAGATTTTGGGAGTGTTTGCATAGTGCTTTGGGTACCCGATTGAATTTCAGTACGTCGCATCATCCTCAGTCGGATGGTCAGTCAGAGAGGGTTATACAGATTTTGGAGGACATGTTGCGTTGTTGCATTATTGACTTTCATGGTACTTGGGAGAAACACTTGTCGTTGGTCAAGTTCGCATACAATAACAATTATCAGTCGAGCATTCAGATGGCTCCGTATGAGGCACTGTATGGTAGAAAATGTAGAACTCCGATTTGTTGGGCCGAAGCAGGTTAGAAGTTGTTACTGATGCCGGATATGCTTAAGGGGACCATCGATAAGGTGAAGTTAATCTGTGATCGTTTGAAGGTAGCTTCGGTTAGGCAGAAATCCTATGCCAATTTGAAGAGGAAAGAAGTTGAGTATGCCGTGAGAGATAGAGTGTTCTTGAAAGTCTCTCCGTGGAAGAAAGTTATGAGGTTTGGCAGAAAAGGGAAATTGAGTCCGAGATGCATTGGGCCGTATGCGATTGTGAAGCGAATCGGTCCGGTTGCTTATCAGTTACGTTTGCCATCAGAGTTAGAGAAGATTCACAATGTGTTCCATGTTTCGATGCTTCGAAAGTATAGATTAGATCCGTAACATGTTATGCCTGTGGAAGAGATTGAGTTGAACCCAGACTTGACGTATGATGAAGAACCATTTGAGATCTTGGCATCAGATAGCAAAGTGTTGCGTGGTAGATCGATTGAGTTGGTCAAAGTGAAGTGGAAACGCCGAGGTGTGGAAGAGGCCACTTAGGAGAGAAAGGAGGATATGGAGAGGTAGTTTCCGTATCTCTTCCCGTTAGGTAATTTCAGGGACAAAATTTTCTTAAGTGGGGGAGAGTTGTAACACTCGGGTTTAGGGGGTCGGGTGTTAAGTGAGTAAATTGGGTTTGGGTTTTTGGGCTTGGTTTAAATAAAAGAGGCTTGGTTTTGAATTAAAAAGACCTTGTGTTTTCATTAAGGGTAAAATGAGGTTTTTCTAATTAATGAAATAAAACAAGTAAAAGTGTGTTTGAAAGCTATCATCTTCTTCCTCTACAAACTAAAACCCACGACACAAAATCCCCCCAACCCAAACATTGTTCCATCATCTTCCTCAGCGATTTCAAGAGTTTTTATCACGGTAATAATGTTTTTGACTTCTCCTCTTCATCCTTAACATTTTCATGGTTTTAGATTTTCATAAACTCCATTTTTGAGTTGCTTCAAGTGTTCAAATTTTAAATCAAAGGTGGAAACTTTGTTGGTTTTTCATTGAGTTTTTTATTTGTAAAGTTTATATATGTTATAGCCTTGCTTTTAAGTTTATCATATGTTAAAATGGTGAAGTTTTAATGAAATCCCAAAATGGGTATTTGCGGGTGAGTTTAGAGGTGGAAATCTTAAGTTTTTGAGCTAGTTATGTGAGGAAAAGTTGGGCTGATGGTATGGTTATAGTTGGGGGCTGTTTTGAACATGTTTACTGATGATTTGGATGATGAATTTGATGGGTAATTGCTGGGTTGTGTTCAAGTCCGAAAATGATGAGTTTGTGTTAGTTCTTGGCTTGGAAATGTAGTGAAATTGCCTTGAGTTGTAATCTGATTTGTGGCAGTGATTTTGTGGATGTTTTGATGTGTAATGCACTGTTTTTGGTAGATTAGAAGCAAGGGAAAACGTTGGAGAAGCTTCGGGCTCAATTCCGGGGAACTTGGAGGCTTGATCGACATTCTCGGCTTGTTTTGGGGGTGTTTGGTGAGTGGACTGTTTTCAATGGTTTTAAATTGGTTCAAAGTATGTTGTTGGAGTGCTAGATTGTGCTTGGTAGGCTAATCTAATGTGAGGCTAAGTTGGTAGCTTAATCTCTTGTTCAATTTTATTTATTTCTTCTAAATGTGCATAAGTGTGGTCTTGTGTGATAAGTGTTTGATTATGCGTGTTACGATATATATTTATGTTGCATGATGGTGATTTGTATGTTGTATTGCATGATTGTGAAATTATGGTGAGTACTAGCTTAGTATGTTGGCACTAGTTATGTTACCGGATATGAATGATCGATCATTAGGATGAGTGTGCACACTGTAAGAGTCAAATTCGCGTGTGGCCTTGGTGGTGTGAAGTCACCAAGGTGGAGTACGGTGAAGTAACATTCCACCAGAAAGTATATATGTGTGATGATGAGTGGAATCCCATCCGTAAAAGAAAACGGTGATGAGTGAAATCCCATCGGAAGGTAATATTGTTGTTATTGAGTACGTTGGGAGAAAAATCCCAACGGAAGTTATCCGCATATCCGAGTAAGCTATTGTAACCCCCTCGTCCCGGTCTGGTCGGATGACCGGTCCGAGTGGGCCACACGGGGAAAACCGAAGCGAAACCCGTTAAGGTTTCCCCCTCGGTTAGCAACCCTAAAAATTTCTTTTTTTTTTCTTTAGTCTTATCTAGATACATACTTAATTCCTATGTGAAACATATCAGCGGAAGAAACAAACACGAAACAAATCACCGACCAAACAAACCCAAACAGTCTATTAACCTTGTTCCAGTAGGCCGTTTCGAAACACCTATAGGGTGTTCCGAAACGCCCTGACCTGGTCAACGAGCCTGGGTCAACCACAAGGTGACCGTTCCGAAACAGGGGTGACCCGTATCGGAACGACCTTGACGGTCAACATCTCATGGTCAACGAGATTTGACCGTTTCGGAACTTCCAAGACCCGTTTCGGAACGGCTTCATCTCGCCAATTTCTCAAAATTCCAGAGGCGAAAACGTTCCGGAACGACCCTCATCCGTTTCGAAACGGCAGGCCATATACGCAGGGGTCGTTTCAGAACACGGGGACCCGTTCCGGAACGCCCCCTGTCTGCAGATTTTTCTGAGCTGTTTTGAGGCACAAGGATGCCCCAAAACATCCCTTAGACACCATACAACAGCCAAGTAATCCAATCCAACCTACCACCACATTTCCATCATGCTTTGACACAACTTCAATATGTCTAGGACAAAGGCAACAATCAACACGTAAACATCCATTCCTACAACACCCAACTTTAAACATGATTTCTTAAAACATTAAATCCACAAGCAAGAGAGCAATTTAGGCATGGTTCACAACTTAAACATGGCATCACAAGCCACACAAGATCAACGTAGCATTACATGCATCCAATCCATAATCAAACCAAAACAACATCAATCAAATGAGTCACACATGCTCATACAAAGACCCTTGCCACATTGCTAGCTATTACAAAATCGATAACCATACTTGAGCTACGAACTTGGGAGCCCCTCTTGCCTTGCCTCGAGCTAACACCACGCTAGTGATCTGCATTGTTGAACATTGAGAGCGTAAGCTATAAGCTTAGTGAGGGTGCTCTAAAACGAAGAACAACAACAATGCAGGGTTCAAGCATGTAATCCTAATCTCACACATATCAAGCATTGCATAATCAAGTAGACTTAGCTAGTCTTTCAAGTGGCAATTATGGTCTCTCAATTCTAGCAAGATTAAGCATCATTATAGGTCATCATGCAATACCATATATCAAAATCACATATCACCATCATATATCACATTACATAAACAAGTTTAATTGGCCACTTTAATTACCCCGATTGTGCGGATTAAAACCTTGACAACACTTTACCTCGGTGGGATTCCACTCATCACCGGACCTTGCAATGTGCGGGATTCCACTCATCGCCACATGCCCTACGGATGGGATTCCACTCATCATCCCGTAGAAATATATGAATAGCTTCCGGTGGAATGTCACATCACCGTACTCCTCCTTGATGACTTAACGCCACCAAGGCCACGTACGTTTTGACTCAATTTGTGTGCACACTATCCTAATGATCGATCATTTACAACCGGTAATTATCTTAGTGCCAATCATCATTATCACATCACATATCATCGACCACACTCATGCTCATCACATACATATACATATCATGACATACATGCATAACTTATCCACATTTCTCAAGAGCATAGATAAGCCAACACAAGCATTCAAGGGAAAATCAATAGCTAAAATCAACAACATGAATTAAATGGAAATGGCCTACCAAGCACATTCCTCTCGCACACTAAACACACTTGAACCATACTTTAAAACAAGTTTGAAACCACTCACCGCCCTTCCTTAGCAAATCGAACAATCCTCCTACGCACCCGGATTCGGTCCCAAAGCTCCTTCAACGTTTCCCCTTGCTTCTAGCCAAGCAAAACACACTTATTACACCACAATTCAATGCTAAAGCTCAACTATCAAATCACTTCACAACCATAACCCAAATTTCACAAATTCCCCAAATCACAAAATCTCCCAAAACTCAATTTTCGTGCTTCCCAAAACCCTTGCTGAAAAACCCACTCCCAAACACCCAAATGGCTTCCAAAGCATCCCAAAACACTCTCATACCATAGGTAAACCAACAGCCCTTCATTTTCAACACAAAACCCACCAAAAACTCAAGTTTTACAACCTTAAATCTAACCCTAAGACATCACTACGAAATTCTATCAAAATTTAACCAAATTTAAGTATGTGGTGTATTTTATCAAGCTTAAACAAATCCCCAACATAATTTAACAAAACAAATTAAAAAGCCCCATCAAAAACCCCAAATTTCATATAAACCCTAATTTTTCAAAACTCAATATTCTTGAAATCCAAGACCATTGTTAGATAGAGGTTGAAGAGGAGAGTTAGAAAACCTAATTACCTTTGCAAAACACCTTGAAACGAAGTAGAAATCAAATGGAATAGTAACCAAACTTTTGGGAGAGTTTGAAAGGGAAGATGGTGTTTTTTGACGTGAGAAAAGAGATGGGAAAGAGGGAAGACAATTTTTTTTGTTAAAGTGGTCTAGCTTTTTAGAAGTTTTTGGTAAAATTGCAACATTGGTCCCTCCCCATTTAATTGAAGCTTAATTAGGTCACTACTTGAAGCTTAATTATTTTAATTAAATTTAATTTGACTCGAATTATAACCCGGCTAACTCCTAGGCCCAAAACACGGGCGTTACAGCTATATAGTTGCCAATATACCTTGTTTATGTGTGGTTGATGTGGTAAGATGTTCTGTTACATCCATGCTTAGCATAACATGAGGTAAGATGCCATGTTCATGCATTCTTGTAGCGGTTGGCTATGTTGTTATGTTGGTGTTAATGCATGCCTTATTGATGATTTATGGATACCATGCTTTGGACCCTGCATTGTCGATAATTATTTTCGAGTTCCCTCACTAAGCTTTCAAGCTTACGCTCCCATTTCTGACAATGCAGATCATTAGTGTGGAAGTTAGCAAGGAGCAAGGAAGGGGCACCCAAGAGCGTGTGTTGCTGTTCAAGTATGGTTTTTCTTGAATAATGTAATAGTTGGCAATGGGGATGCTAAGTGTTGTAGGAGCATATGTTAGACTCCTATGTTGGCTTTCATGTTGTTGAATGTTCATGTTTTTGTGTTGAAGGGATGTAAACCTTGTTTTATGTGACGCTCAAGTTGCTACATGTTTCTTATAGCTAAATAGACTCGTTATGCATGCTTGTATGTTTAATCAAGCTCAGTTGTAGGATGGGTTGCCTCTAGATTGTTTGTATGATCGTTGCTTTGGTGAATGTTTAAATTGCTTTATATGATTATCCATGGATGCCTTGTGTTGTATTTGAGTGCTTCTATGTTGCTTGGCTAGTCGTTTAATGCATCTAGAGTTGAGTCCTTGTATCTTTTGCAGCCAAATTAAGGTTTGCAGTGCATGGCGTATCGATACGCTCAAGGGCTGTATCGATACGGTCCCTTGCCTTGAACCTTGTTTTAGGCTATACGTATCGATACGCGGGGGTGTATCGATACGCCAAAAGCTCTATGGAAATTTGAGAAATTGACGAGATTTTGGCGTATCGGTGCGAGTCCTGAGGGTATCGGTATGGTCTTGTAGTTTGACCTTGGAAAGTTGACCGTTGAGAGCGTATCGGTAGAGTCTTCTAGCGTATCGATACGGTCTCCCTAGGTTGACTTTGGGGAGTTGACCAAGTCTAGGCGTATCGATACGGTCTTCTAGCGTATCGATACGTCATGTTGTTTAAGTTAAAATGGGTTTGTTAAATTGTCTGTTTCGCGTGTTTTGTATCTGTGTGTGTTTCCGCTGCGTGTCCTCTCACATAGGATATGATTAAAACGTCTAGATAAGACAACGTTAAAAAAATTAGGGTTGCTAATCGGAGTGAGGCCTTAGCGGGTTTCACCCTGATTTTCCCCGTGTAACCCGTTCGGACCGGTCTGTCGCCTACACCGGGACGAGGGGGTTACATGTCATCCTTATAACCTCACTATCGTTGGGTAGAAGTATTCTTAAAATGACCATATTTTTCATGTCTATATTCATAGCCTCGACCACGACCACAACTTCTAATGTAGTTTTGTTCTTTCCATAATATAATCTCACATTCACTTCAGGGAATGAAGTAGAGCCAGTGAGCCTCTGAAACCTTTTTCACATATCCTTATCACAGAGAACAAAGATTTAATCCTCGTACGCGACATTGTTAAACTAGTTCACAAGGTCATTAAAAAACCTCCTTTGAGACCACTAGTCTCGCAGAACGGGATGTCCAACCAATATACTTGGATTATATCGAAATTATGTCTCTAATTAAATAATGATTTACCATGTTTGCATTCACTTAAGGGAATAAAACAATTCCAATAATCGCATGAAATAAACATCATGCTTGCATTCACTTTAGGGAATGCCCCATCATTGATAATCACATGGAATAAACATCATGTTTTACATTCACTTCAGGGAATGCCTCCCATAAAACTTTTTTGAATCAAGACGAATTTTAGTAACTTGAAATTGAGAGAAGTCTATGGTCGAGTTTTTCGACGAAGAAGAAATATTGCTTTCGAGCAAATATAGACTTTATAACAATTTTTTATAGATTGAAATTCACCATGATTTATCGCACATTAAAATCATAATTTAAAGAGAGAAAAAATATAGTTTACCGATAATAATTTTGCTCTTGAAGACAATAGAGACATAGCAAATGGCCGAAACAACTTCTCATAATTTCTTTATGTCATGTCTCTTTTCAAGCCATTTAAGCATATCATGT
Organism: Hibiscus tridactylites; assembly: GCA_958450335.1. Lineage (NCBI taxonomy): Eukaryota > Viridiplantae > Streptophyta > Magnoliopsida > Malvales > Malvaceae > Hibiscus > Hibiscus tridactylites. The sequence goes on from OY288290.1 coordinate 48,883,832, forward strand.
AAAACTTAAAATGTGGTTAAATAAAATAAAAAAAACATTCACCATATTATATATCATGAATCCATAAAAAATATACTTATCTGTAAATATACTCAAGATAATCATCTTCTCCCCCACGATTTCCTTGATATGGATTTGGGTCGCTTGAGAGATCAATTTTTTGAGCGAGATTGGATTCGATGCGATTAAGCATGCTTCCATTCTTTTCGAAAAATAAAATAAAATATAATAGCTAAAAAATGAGAGAGAAAAAAAAACTTATCTTTAGTTTCATTCTATAATCGAATTTAGTCTTTTCGATAACTTCTTTTGGATTCGAACGATGAAGATCTCAGTTGATTAGAGTCTCGTGCTGATAACGTGTTGTGAATAAAATAAAGAGGAACAATAATAAGAACAAAGAACAAGAATGTAAGAATAAAGAAATGAGAGGAAGAGAGATTTATATTATTCACAATACTCAAGTGTATACAATGCCTTCATTAGATCATCTATTTATAGGCATAAGAAGTACATAATACATTAAACTCTAATTAATGAAGATAATATTTTTAATGATAAAGTAAATCAAATCTCCTTGATAAAGTTCTTATCATGATAGACATCCACATAGATAAATATTCATAATATTTTAATATTTTTATGTGAAATTTTTTGTTTTCAAAAAAATTTAGATTACTCAAGTTTACTTCGCCAATGTCTTGGTTCTATCTTTCCTCGACCCGAAGCTTGTCAAGTTAACTTAACTAGTTTTCATCTTTTATTTTACTATGAAATTTTGTTTCGTTTCATTTTTGTCGATGTCAAAATGAAGAGGGAGCAAAGAGATGAAGACAATGGACCAAGTTGGTTGTGACAAATACGAATGATTTACCACTATAAATTTGAAGCTGAGAGCCACAGAAAGCATGACGGTTTGTGCCACGTAGTATGTATGGAAAGATGATGAAGAAGGAATGGGTATTGCCATTTCGATTGGGCTTGCCTTCTTTATTTCCTAGCCCGAATTTTTATAGTACCCGAGAGTGTTGTTAATTAGGTGGTGCCAGACCTAATGACGACCTACGGATGAGGTGACAGAAATAAGTCCAACTTCAAAGTATATAGGTTTTGCATGTTAGACATGTGGGAGAGTTGCTAAACTGAGGTCTTTGTCTCTGGAGCCATGGGCGGAGCCACTAAGGCCATTAGGGTGTCTGATGACACCTTAATTTTTTTTTTGAAAATTGTATTTTTCTATATAATTTGTATATAAAAAATTGAAAAATAAATAATTGACACCCATTTATAAATAAGATGACACCCTTAATAAATAAAATGACACCTCTTTATAAATAATTAACCCCTCTTAAATACTGTTCAAAAAAATAACACCCCTTGAAAAAATTTCTAGCTCCGCCCGACTGGAGGAACCTTTCTTTATAGAGACAATTATTGTAAATCATCTCCAGTATTGGTCATATATGGAGTAACCGGAAGGTGCTTCGAAAATTGTACAAAAATAACATATTTGAGGGTGACAAATTTGTTTAGGAAGTGAATGCGTAAAAAAATTTAGATTCTTGATAATATGGTTTGAAATATCATGAGCAGGTTTTTGATGAAGTTGAACAATGAAACGGTGTCGATTGAGCTCAAGAATGCAAATGTTGTTCACGGTACCATCACAGGTTCCACCTCTTTTGCCTCTCTTATTTCCCGACATTGGGGGTTTAGCTAAACCCTAAAGCTCCGCTTAGAAAGATTTCTTGCGATGTGCCTTGGGCAGTGAAGGTTTATTGTGTTCACATATAATATTGCTTTTTAAAGGTGAATTGACTAATTGGACCTATGCTGAGTCCGGGGTTCCTTAGCTTGTGTTACGGTTAAATCATTATCATAGTTTCTTGGAATCACATAGTTAGTAATGGAGTAGCAATTCATTAGCCTTGTGTGGACCTAGAAGTATTTTTCACGGCGAGCACAAATCATATAAAATTCAAACTTTAGAATAGACACAAGTCAACAAAATTAAAAAAAAATTAATTTATAAAAATAAAAAATTGAAGTTAAATGTGTGAACTTTAAAATGTTCAAAGTGAGCATAGGTCCACCCAAACATACACGTAGACTCGCCACTGCATTAGCCACACTCGAAATAGGGGTATTCAATCAGTCGATTTGGTTAATTAACCGATTTATCAGAAAAAATTAATTATATCGGTTAATTCGGTTAAAACCAATGTTTGAACACATATCAGGGGAAGGCCTCAGCAGCTGATGATTTTGGTGGTCTAATAATTTAAAGGGTAAACTAATAATTTAGTACCTTACCTATTACTGTGTTTCTATTTTGGCACCCCGCCATTATTTTTGGTAAAATAGTACCTATCGTTATATTTTTGTTCTGTTTTAGTATCCAACCATTAAAAATTAACAGAGATGATTACATGACTTATTTTTAATTGGAATAATAAAAATTTTAGTCTCAAAATTTATACATTTTTATTAATTTGGTCCAAACTCTATCAATTTAATCACAATCTTAAATATTTGGGTTTAAACTGCAAATTCCCTTCTTTTTTTCTTCTTCCCCAAAACCCATCCCTCCTTTTCTCGTAAATCCTAGACACTCTCCATAAACTCTGCCTGGGATATTCACAAATTACTTCTCGAATTTATTCATTGTCTCTAACATTTTTCTGCAAATTGCCTGCATCATACCAACCCCCCAATTTTACCATTCCCATCAAAATTAGTTTACAGTATGGATGGAAAAAAATTCTTAAAATAAGAAAGCAAAGCTAACATCTCCATTGCATATTATTTCAAATAAACAACACTAAATTTCCCAGAAACCCCAAAAATCGAGAGTTAAAAATTGAAACTTTTAAGGGTAAATTATCGCCACTTTACGGATGGCGTTCAGCACCGTCCATGTTACTTTTCTTGATGACCTTATTCGCCTTTAATTTCTCGGATTCTCTTCCTTCTCGCACTATTTTACCTAACTTTACAGCGATTTGGAGGTGAATTTCAGGTCCATGATCTGGTTCAAGAGCTTCTCCGTATTCCCCATGGCTGGAGTTAAGGATGTAAAAAGCTGACCCGACCTGAAAACCCGACTGAAACCTGTTCGAGTCAGAACCTGATTTGACTTGAAAATTTAATGACTCGAACCCGATCTGTAACCGACTGTTGTTGACCCGAACCTGAATTCGACCTGTTACTGTAGTCACTGAACCCGACCTGCGTCCGTCTGAAAACGACTCGAACCCGAATTGGACCTGTTAATGTGGACCTGAAACACGACCTGCGCCCGACTGAAACGAACCCGAAGCCGACCTGGCAGATAACCGATTTTACCCGACTGAATTGACCCGAGATCCGATATTACCCGACCTGTTTTGAACCCGACTTATTTTGGACCCGACCTGTTTTGAACCCGACCTGTTAATTGACCCGACCTGCTTTGAACCCGACTTATTTTTAACCTGAACTGATATTGATCTGACTTGATATTTACCTGATATATAGTTGAAGAAGTCTACGATTTGATAAATTTAAAGTGTTGATAAATGTAAAGTATTAATTTATTAAATTAATTTAATACTAACTCGTTCAATATAAATTATTTGTGAAGTTTAATAAGAATTAACATACTTAAATTTATTTTGTTAAAAATATTCAAAATTTAAAAGTTTTATTAAATTAATAAGTTGTGATGGATGAATTTAAAACAAATTATTTAAAATTTAAATCAATTTATTAATTGTGATCGTTAAATTTAAAAATATTTTATTGAAAAATTTAATTATAACTATTAAAATAATAAAAAAATTAGTTTAGGGGAATTTTTTTTTGAATTAGTAGGGGGAAAGTTTTTTTTTGATTGATAGGAAATTATAGGGGGAGATTTTTGCCGCCAGATTAAATGGGTGGGGGGTGGTTGGGGGGCTTTTTGCCGCTAATATCAAACAAAAAATTGAGTGGAGGTGAGATTTTTTTATTTAGGGGTTAATTATCCTTTAGGTCCTTCCTTAATTAGATGGATAGGGTTTAGGTTTTTTAGGTTTTAGTTTGTTTTTTTTAGTCTTAACTTTTGGTTTAGTTTCTTTAAATTTTATTTAATTAGGTCATGCTTCATAAATTAATTAATTATTAAGCTTTTTAATTTGCTTTAAATTTGATTTGGTCCTCTTATAAAGATTTGGTAAGTAATTAGGTTTAATAATTTTATTCATTTGCGATTTGGGCTCTAATTAATAATTTAGTTTTAATTTATTTTTAGATTTGTCCTTTTATGTTTCAATTTATTTTGTTTGTTAGATTTATGGGTTTATGTTTAAGGTTTAAGGGTAAGTGTGTCAAGTTGATTGTTTGGGGCTATGAGATTAGTTTAGGGATTATGTGATTAGGCTTGCATTCTAATTATTAGTGAATAGTGTCTGTAAGATTTAGATATTCATGTTTGGGGTTTAGGGGTAAATGTGTCAACTTAATTATTTGGGGTTATGAGATTAGTTTAAGGATTAGGGGATTAGGCTTGTACTTTAATTATTAGTGATTATAAGATTTAAGAGTTGAAGTTTATGTGTATTGTTTAGGGGTATACATATATACATACAAATATGTATGTTCTAGTATATATATATATATATATATATATAACAATATATGCATACTAAAACTTACATACATATATATGTATATATATAATTATAACAATATATATATATATATACTAAAACTTACATACATACATACATGTATATATATACTAAAATTTAAATACATGCATATATATGTGTTTTAATATGTATGTATACATGTGCGTTTTAGTATATATATATATATATATATATGTTTAATTAATTATAACAATACATGTATATGTATATATCATAATATATGTATATTTATATGTATATGTGTATATATATATGTAGATATAAATTTTATTATTTTTAATATGATGATATTTTTATTTATTTTATTTCCTAAAATTTTATTTTCCACAGAAAGTTACCTTTATTATTTTTTAATTTTTGTAATTTACTCCAATATTTTAGATATAAATCATTTGATGATATTTTTGTTCATTCTAGTGCCTAATATTGAGACTAAAATCTATGTAAGTATGTATGTATGTACCTATCAATGTATGAACCCTAAACCCATAATGAATTTTCTCTTAACCTAAAACCATAAACCCTAAACATTAAACCCTAATGTATGTAAGTATGTATATATGTACTTATTTATGTATGAACCCTGAACCCTTGATGAATTTCCCTAAACCATAAACCCTAATGTATACAAGTAGGTATGTATCTATCAATGTATGAACCCTAAATCATTAATAAGATTTCCCTAAAACCTAAACCCTTTAAACCCTAAACTTTGAATCGTCCAATATTTTATAATTTTAATTTGATATTTCTGTTCATTATAGCCCTTAAAACTTCATTTATATTCCAAATAGACCCCTACTAATTGTTTTTTAATTAGTCCAATAATATATAATTTTACTTTGACATTTTGTTCATTTTAGTCCTTAAACTGTATTTGTATTCCAAATTGACAATTTTTTATTTTTTTAATTAGTCCGATGTTTTATAATTTTAATTTGATATTTTGTTCATTCTAGTCTCTTAACTTTATTTTAATTAGTTTGATGTTTTATAATTTTAATTTGATATTTTGTTCATTTTAGTCCCCTAGACTTTAGTTTAATTCCAAATTGACCCTTATTTATTGTTTTTTCATTTCGTCCGATGTTTTATATTTTTAATTTTTACTTTGTTCATCCTAGTCCCTTTAACTTTATTTCAATTCCAAATTGACCCCTAGTCATTGTTTTTTAATTCGTCCAATGTTTTATAATTTTAATTTGATATTTTCATCTTCTAGACCCTAAAACTTTATTTTTATTCCAAATTAACCCACATTTATTTTTTTAATTTGTCAAATGTTTTATTATTTTAATTTGATATTTTCTTCATTCTAGTCCCTTAACTTTATTTTAATTCCATATTGACCCCTATATATATTTTAATTCATCATGTTTTATAATTTTAATTTGAAATTTTGTTCATTCTAGACCCTAAAACTTTATTTTTATTCTAAACTGACATCTACTTATTATTTTTTAATTACTCTAATTTTTATACTTTTAATTTGATATTTTTGTTCATTACAGTCCCCAAAATTTTATTTTTATTTCAAATTGACCCCTTTTCATTGTTTTCTTTTAAAATTGTCTAATGTTTTATAATTTTAATTTGGTATTTTTGTTCATTATAATCCCTGGAACTTTATTTTTAATCCAAATTGACCCATTTTCAGTATTTTTTAATTACTCCAATGTTTTATAATTTTAATTTGATATGACTTTAAATAATTAACTCCAAATCAATGACGATTGACGAAGGCCAACCTAAAGTCTATCGACTACTTATACGGTTGTACCGAACTCAAACTCAATACGAATTTCAATCCTAAAAATACCCCGACCTGAATTACCCGACCTAAAACTACCCGACCTAAAATAATCCGACCTGAAATGCACCCGACCTGAAATGCAACCGACCTGAAATGAACCCGACCTGAAATGGACCCGACCTGAAATGGACCCGACATGAAACGGACCCGACCTAAAATGGACCCGACCTGAAGTGTATCCGAACCTGAATTAACTTGTCAATTATCTGCTTCGGACCCGACCCGTTTTGACCCGACCTGAAATGAATCAGACCTGAAATGGACCCGACCTGAAATGGACCCGACCTGAAATGGACCCGATCTGAAATGGACCCGACCTGAAATGGGCCCACACCCGACCCGAGTCGAGTCAAAATAGAAAAATGACCTGAAATGACATCTACCCGATTTTACCCGACCTGAAACCTATCCGATTACCTGTTTTAACATCCCTAGCTGGAGTCATGGTTTAGACAGAGTCGTGGTGGTCTTTATCAGGTAAATTTAATTACTTTAATATCTTAACATATTTAAATGTTAAAGAACAAAATGAAAACCAAATCTACTTATTTCAAATGAATTTTAAGTATTTTGAGGGAACTAAATTTGAAAAAAAGAGGGGATGTGGCTTCGGGTAAGAAGAAAAAAGAGAGGAAAATTTGTAATTTAAATCCAAATATTTAAGATGATAATTAAATTGATAGAGTTTAGACTAAATTGATAGAAGTGTATAAGTTTTAAAACTGAAATTGTTATTATCTCAATTAAAAATGAGTCAGGTCATGATATCTGTTAATTTTAACGGTCGAGTACCAAAATAGAACAAAAACATAATGTTATGTACTATTTTACCAAAAATAATTAAATAGGGTACCAAAATAAAAACACTATAATAAGTTGGGTATTATGTATGCAGATTACCCTAATTTAAGCGTTGAGGGGGGCTAGAATCAAGAAATAACAAAAGGTAAAATTAAAAGAAATGAAGGATTTTAGGTTCGGGGAACAATAAACAAGAAAAAAAGCAGGGTCACTAAATGCCATATTAGTCATACTATGTGGTATTAGGGGTGTTCATTTTCGGGTACTCGAATTTTCGGGTATTCAAAGTATCGGATACTCAGATCTTCGAGTATTATTTTTTTCGGCTTGTTTTCGACTCATTTTAACCGGGTATCTGAGAATTCGGATAACAAGTACTGTTGAGTGCGTAAAAGTTCTATTATTTACACCCTATTTAACCCATATTTCTGCTGCATTCAAGCATAATTCATTGCATTTAGGTTAGTTTACAGTTTAGACATCACAAATATATTAAAAGGCACAGTTTCTACTGAAATTGGTTTCTTTTTGCAGGTTGCTGCCGTAGCAGATGAAGAGGCAGGCGCTGGGAAGTAGAGCAGAAGAGCTAGAACTGGACGATCAGTAAAGAATGACGATGCTGCCATGGTTGCCACCGTGACAGCAAAGGACGACAGCAGTTTTGAGGAGAAGAAGCAAAGTGGACCTCGACAGATAGAGAAAATTCAGCCCGTCTGTCGTGTAAAACCACTATATTTTTCCAAGCCCTAGATCGGAAGGAATGCCAAACCCAAAGTTCAAGGAGAGAAAATCCCAAGCAAGAAGATGGACGATTTAAAGTTAGATTCTCTGAAGATTTAGTCTTTATTAGAGTTGTACTTTAATTTAAAGTTGTATTCTTGCTATTTTAGAAAACTTGGACCCAAAGCCTATATAAGGGCATGTATGTCGACCTAGGGAGAAGATCACGCATTCTCTAGCCTTCTTCCCAAAACCCTAGCCGTTTTCATCCTCTCAACATGTTCTAAATTCCCCTTAGGGCCACGGGTTGTTTTGTAAAGTAGTTGCAAGGGTTGCTTTTGTTTTAGGAATTTTCAGTTCAATAAAATAAACTTCAAGTTCTCTTATTCTGGTTATTAACATATTGCAAGAGCATCGGGAGAGCATTGTGAGGTTATCTATTTAGTTAATATCGGGAGAGTTAAGTATACGAAAGGAATAAGTGCGAGTTCTCTAGTTTATAGTTGAACTATCTCGGACCTAGGGATAGGACGAGGTTAAGTGGCTAAAGAAGAATTCAACAACATCGGTGTTCATCCTTCAATTCACGCCGGGAGGTATCATCAAAGACGTGATCATCGACAGACTTGGACCTAGGGATAGGCCAAGGCACAACAAGGATTCTTTCAAAACTTGAAGTACGGGGTTGAGTGTTCGCTGCCGCGACAAGCAACAAACTACCGCCGCGACAAGTGCTGCCGCGACGGGGACGACGACAGAACTAATTTTCCCAGACTTAGCAATACCTACACTACTGAGCAATTCAATACCAGCCCCTTCTCTCTATCTTGATTTCTCTACACTTTTATTTAAGTTCTCTTTATTATTTTCGTGACAAACATCTTAATTATTTTCTGTACTTTCGTGTAGTAATTCAATGTGAAGCTATTAGCCAGTCCCTGTGGAGACGATATCCGATACTTCCGTATCACTTTACTACTTGTGCCGTGTACACTTGCATTACAATTGCGATAGACACTTTTACACGCAACAAGTTTTTGGCGCCGTTACCGGGGACTGGCAACATAACTCTACCTTTTCTTTTACTGCACTTTTCGTTTTTACTTTTGTTTTTCTGTTTTAATTTGGTTTGCTCAACTTTTGCTTTTCACAAGGTTTCTTGTTTATGCGCAGATCGAGAAGAGGAGAAGAACCTGAATATCCATTAGATCCGGAAATCGAACGTTCGTTCAACCTTAAGAACCGACTTCGTCACATACTAGCCAGGAACGAGTACCTTGAGGAATAGTTAGAAACGATGCAAAACCAAGGGAACCCCCAGGGTAATGACCCTCCTGTCGGAGATGGAGAGATTATACCTCCTGTCGGCAACCCGCCTGCCGCTGCCGTACGACGGTCATGTCGCGACTACATGCTGAATGATCACGTAGAACTGGAAACCACGCTGCCGGATATAGATGTTGACAACTTCGAGCTGAAACCTGTTATGTTTAGCATGATCAACAATGCCGGTCAATTCAGTGGTGCTGCTACAGAGGATGCTAGGGAGCATCTAAAAACGTTCCAGGAAATCTGTGGTTCGTTTAGACTACCAGGAGTTAATTCGGAGATACTGAGGCTTCGGTTATTTCCCCATTCATTGAGGGACAGAGCAAAGACTTGGTGGAATAAACTTACGCCGGGTTCAATTAGAACTTGGGCAGATTTGTCTCGTGAATTTTTATCTCGTTTTAATCCTTCACATTTATCTGAGCGATTACGTAACGAAATTGCTACTTTTCAACAGAAAGATGATGAGCCAATGCACGAGGCCTGGGATAGATTTACCACTCTTCTACGGAACTGCCCAATGCATGGATTCCCCGTCTGGAACCAGGTAACTAAGTTTTATAATGCTGCCAATTTACAAACTCGTATTCGAATTGATTCAGCAGCAAACGGATTACTACTAGACAAAGACCCAGATGAGGCAATGCAAGTATTGAAAAATCTAGCTAAGAATGAGGAGCAGTTTCCGACAGCAAGAAGAGGGGGTAAACGGGTCTTAGCTGTTAAGGAATATGAGGCCGACAGGACGATGAAATCACAAGTGGCATACCTTACTAAGGCAATGAAAAAACTTTTGAATGATGATTCACAGCCGGTATTTGCTGTCGAAGAGGTATGTGAAATTTGTGAAGGAAATCAAAGTTCGGATGAATGTCCTATACAGTTAGAAGAGGGAAAGTATGTTGGAAATTACAATAAACAGAATTACAACTCCAACAACTACAATCCCAACTGGAGAAAGGATCCCAAGTTTTCTTGGAGTAATCCCAATAATGCCCTGAATCCTCAAGCACACAATAATCAGAATCAGGGAGGACCTAGATTGCTGACTCGACAGCACCTGCAGCCGCAGCAGCAACAACAACAGCCACCAGCTGCCACAAACAATATACTGGAACAGACTCTGGCTACGTTTATGTCTCAGACAGGAACTTATATTGAGAACATGAATCAATTTGTCAAGAAGACGGAGACATTCATGGATAAAACAGAGATGCGGATGACAAATCATGAAGCTACTCTGAAATCTTTGGAGACACAGATGGGTCAGGTTTCCGAGCACATCAATCCAAGGCAGACTGGCGGATTTCCTAGCAATACTTAAAATGCTAGGTAGCCCACACATGAGCAGTGTAAAGCCATTACTACTAGGAGTGGGAAGAAACTACCAGGGCTAGAGAAGGAAGTTGAAACAGTGAAAAAACCAGCCTTGGACAGACCTGCCGAGGAAGCTGCCCCAATAGGTAATAAACAACCTGCTGCCGATGAGCCCGTCACGACAGTAGAAGCGACATAGGAGAAAGATGATGAACCCAAACCTCCTCAGATTCGTATGTAGTGGGAAGGACGTATTGCTGATTATCGTCCCCCACCTCCTTTTCCCCAACGGTTACAGAAATTGAAGCAAGAATCACAGCTTAAAAAGATTTATGATATTTTTAAGCAGGTTCATATTAACATTCCGCTGTTAGATGCCGTGAGGGAGATGCCCGGTTATGCCAAATTCCTCAAAGATGCCATTTCAAAGAAATCTAGACTTGGGGAATTCGAAACGGTTAAGATGACATAAGGATGCATGAGTATTCTGCACAAGCATCCACCCCAGAAAAAGAAGGATCTGGGGAGCTTCATCATACCTTGTGTAATCGGAGACAAATATGTGGGTAAGGCACTTTGTGATCTTGGTGCTAGTATTAACTTAATGCCAAAATCTGTTTTTCAGAAATTAGGTATTGGAAAAGCTCGGCCCACGATAGTAATTCTGCAGCTGGCAGACCGCTCTTACGTTCATCCGGAAGGAAAAATTGAAGATATTCTGGTAAGAGTGGATAAGTTTATTTTTCATGCTAACTTTCTTGTTTTAGATTGTGAAGCAGATGAAAACGCACCAATCATCCTGGGGCGACCCTTTTTAGCCATGAGAAGATCACTGATTGATGTGGGGGGAAAGAAGAACTCACCATGAGAGTGAACGATCAAGAGATAAAGTTGAATGTTCTCCAAGCTATGAAGCACGCTGACGCAGAAGAAGAATGCAAGGTTATCACTGAAGTTACCCTTGACCAACCCTGCATCAGGTCGGGCTGTTACGACATCAACATTGGTCACTATCTCGACAGCCACTTACAAGACTGTCACGACAACACCGACGACAGCAACTCCTCAAAATCCGATACATTAGATACTGAAGATCAAGAGGAGGTAAACTGGATAGGCGATCGTCCAGGTAAGTTATTCGAGCCTTTAAATTATACCTCGGATAACCATGCAATTCAAAAGCCATCAACTGTTGAGCCCCCTGTTTTAGAACTGAAGCCCCTGCCAGGGCAGCTAAAATATGCCTTTCTTGTTTTAAATGATACGTTGCCCGTAATCATCTCTTCCAAGTTGATGCAGGAACAGGAACAACAGTTAATAGGGATGCTACAACACAAAAAGGCTATTGGATGGACGATAGCTGATATTCAAGGCATTAGTCCGGCATTATGTATGCATAAAATCCTTCTCGAGGATGATCATAAGCCGACTATAGATGCTCAAAGGCGGCTAAACCAAGCGATGAAAGAGGTGGTGCGAAAAGAGATAATCAAATGGTTAGATACTGGAATAATCTACGCCATCTCTGACAGCAAATGGGTGAGCCCGGTGCAATGTGTTCCCAAGAAAGGAGGAACGATCGTGGTAACCAACGAAAACAATGAGTTAATCCCAACCAGGACTGTGACCGGTTGGAGGGTTTGTATGGACTATCGGAAGCTTAACAAAGCAACCCGAAAAGACCATTTTCCTTTACCCTTTATTGATCAAATACTTGATAGACTAGCGGGTAAACCTTACTATTGTTTTCTTGATGGTTATTCAGGTTACAATCAAATAGCTATCGCACCGGAAGATCAAGAAAAGACGACGTTCACATGCCCCTACGGAACATATGCTTTTAGAAGGATTCCATTTGGACTATGCAATGCACCAGCCACCTTCCAAAGGTGCATGATGACCATATTCTCCGATATGGTGGAGGACTTCCTAGAGATTTTTATGGATGACTTTTCGGTCTTTGGAGACGACTTTGAAAGCTGCCTAGGCAACCTACAAAAGGTACTCGAAAGATGTGAAAAACCAAACTTAGTTTTGAACTGAGAAAAATGTCACTTCATGGTGGATGAAAGGATAGTCCTTGGCCATAAGATTAGCTGCCGTGGCATAGAAGTCGACATGGCTAAGATAGAAGTGATCGAAAAGCTGCCGCCGCCCACCACAGTCAAGGGAATTAGAAGCTTCTTAGGATATCCTGGTTTTTATCGAAGGTTCATTGCGAATTTCTCAAAAATCACCAAGCCCCTATGTCATCTTTTGGAACAGAACCGACCCTTCGACTTTAACGATGAATGTACTGAAGCATTCAAGGTTCTGAAGGAAAAACTGGTAACAGCCCCAATAGTACAGCCACTAGACTGGACACAACCATTTGAGATCATGTGTGATGCTAGTGACTATGCTGTCGGGGCAGCACTTAGGCAGCAGAAAGACAAATTATTTCATGTCATATACTATGCCAACAAAACTCTGAATGACGCCCAAGTAAACTACACCACCACAGAGAAGGAGTTATTAGCTGTGGTATTCTCCATTGACAAGTTTCGTTCTTACATACTTGGAACGATGGTCATAGTGCACACAGACCACTCTGCATTGAAGTATCTGTTCGCGAAAAAGGATGCAAAGCCTCGATTGATATGTTGGATCCTGCTATTGCAAGAATTTGACCTTGAAATCAAGGACAAAAAGGGGACAGAGAATCAAGTGACAGATCACTTGTCAAGGTTGGAGAAGGGAAAGAGTCTACCGAAAGATGAGACAAACATATTGGAGACCTTCCCAGATGAGCAGCTCTTTGCTACCGCAGTCACTGCTGCGACAGCCATGGCGGCAGGTAAGTCTTCTGAACTCCCCTGGTATGCTGATTTTGTTAATTTCTTAGTTAGCGGAATAATTCCTCATTACCTTAATTATCAAGCCAGGAAGAAGTTCCAAAATGATGTTAAACATTATTATTGGGACGAACCTCTTCTTTTCAAAATCTGTGCAGATCAGGTTATTAGGAGATGCGTACCACAAGAGGAGCAAGAAGACATACTTCATCACTGCCATGCTTCACAGTATGGAGGACACTTAGGAGGCAACAAAACTGCTTCCAAGGTGATGCAGTCAGGGTTTTATTGGCCATCACTGTATAAAGATGCGCAAGCCTTCTACAAGAGTTGTGACAAATTCCAACGGACAGGTAACATCTCAAGGAGACACGAGATGCCGCTGTAGAACATTCTATAAGTCGAGATCTTCGACGTTTGGGGGATTGATTTTATGGGACCATTCCCATCTTCATGTGAGAATCTATACATCCTCCTTGCAGTAGATTATGTCTCTAAGTGGGTTGAAGCTATCGCCACTCAAAAGAATGATGCCAAGACAGTTCAAAGATTTTTACAAAAAAACATTTTTTTTCTAGGTTTGGCATCCCTAAGGCGATCATCAGTGATGAAGGGAGACATTTCGACAACAGGGTTATTGTTGCTGCCTTGAAGAAGTATGGTGTCAAGCATAGGATCGCAACAACATATCACCCTCAAACTAATGGACAAGCTGAAATATCCAACATGGAAGTTAAGAACATTCTTGAGAAGATGGTTAAGCCAACTAGGAAAGATTGGTCTTTACTCCTTAATGATGCATTATGGGCCTATAGAACAGCTTTTAAAACTCCATTGGGAATGTCTCCATACCGATTGATTTATGGGAAAACATGTCATCTACCTGTCGAGATCGAGCACAGAGCATACTGGGCAATCAAGGCAGTTAATATGGACTTGGACAAGGCAGGGCAGAAAAGGCTACTGGATCTGAACGAAATTGAAGAAATCTGGACAATGGCCTATGACAATGCAAGAATCTACAAGGATAAAACTAAGAAGTGGCATGATAAAAAATTGCTGCCACGACAGTTCTGCCCAGGACAGCTTGTATTGTTATTCAATTCTAGATTGAAACTCTTCCCAGGGAAGCTAAAATCTAGATGGTCTGGCCCGTTCCAAGTCGTACAGGTTTTTCTCCATGGTGCCATCACAATCCGATCGTTAAAAGACGTGCACCAATTCAAAGTCAACAGACAGCGCTTAAAGCATTACCAGGGGACTGAAGCCCCAGGAATACAGGAAGTGGTTACCTTAGGAGATGCCCCACCTGACATCCCTAATTTAACCTAATTTTTATTTTTCGTTTTATTATTACTTATTATTTATTAGGAAATAAGATTTATTTTATTTTATTTAATGTTTTTATTTTTCTGTTTTTAGGAAATAAAGGAGTCAAGACGAACAGGAGAAGTGAACTCAGCCCACCATCCATCCACCAGCCCAACAAAGCCCAAATTGTGGAGCCTGTCGTTACAGCTGCCACGACAGACGCAGAAAATACAGGCTATCAACATGCTGTCACGACAGACACGGAAACGCGTCACAGACGCGCAACAGACACGGAAATGCGTGACAGACGCGTCAGACACGCTACCGCGTAACAGCTGGCCCCGTTATTCACGCCTACCGTTACAGCTTCAACGGGCAGCAAATCCTTCTCTATATAACCCCGTTATATTTTTCATTTTCACTCACTTCTACTCTTCTTACTTGCTCCCTCTAGATTTTACTTGCTTTCATTTTTATTTCCACAACCCTTGCAACAATGTCTTCCAGGAAAACCCGTAGGAATGCTGCTTCCAGCTCCACACCGGCAACAACCACCCCACGATCATTTCAGATCCGAGATATGTGGGAAGAAAGGGGATTCATTTACACGTCAAAGGAGGAAAATCTGGGCCTAAAGCCGTTCATAGCCCGGAAAGTTCGAGCTCTACAGTGGCAGATCTTTGCCGAACAGCCTGAGGAAATGAACGTCTCATTGGTACGAGAATTCTACGCTGCCATTAACAGCAGGACGACGACATCGGTAATCGTACGAGGAATGGAAGTGTCGTTCGAAGCTGAGTACATTAACATATTGTACGGATTCTACGTCGGCAGCAACGACGACGCTCACCAACAGTTCCTCAACACCCTAGACCCTGCCGCCTATGATGCTGTCATGGCAGAGCTGACAGATGAGGGAACTCAATGGAACACCAGCCGCAAGAACCCACAGACGGTAAAGAGGACTCAACTACTGTCGGAGGCTAAATTATGGAATGCTTTTATCAAAAAGCGTATCATGTCGTCGTCACACAATACAACGGTTGACCAGCCCAGGTTAGCCTTAATTCACTCCATTCTACATGAGAGGCCCATCAACGTGGGCAACTATATCCGTGAGAGCATCTTGGAGTGCGCACACAGACCGACAGGTTCGCTTTACCTCCCATACCTCATCACATCCCTCTGCCGTGGCCATGGCATACCAGAAGTGACCACTGATCTTCGAGTCCAAGGGAAGGGATGGACGGAAAAGAACATACTCAGCCTCATGGAGCTGACTGCTGCCACTCCTCTGTCATCATTTGATCCAGCTGCCACAACAGCAGACACGACAGAGCAGTCAGAGACTGAACCTGCTGCCACAGTAGCCAGGCAGCAACAAGCAGCAGCCGCCCCCACTGACTCCACATCCCAGATTCTTGCTGCTATCCAGAAAATGGAGGAACGACAGCTCGGTCTAATGACCTTCATCAGGGATTTTACTGCATCTACGGTAAACTTTATCCATAACTCTTTAAATTTCCCTGATATTGTCTTCCCCACCTTCCCTGCACATTACTTTACTGTACCTACCCCTGCCCACACTCCAACACCTGCTGCCACACCACGGACACCCTTTGCCGCATCAACACCATCATCTGCCCCGACAACAGCTGGCAGCAACCGTGCTGAGACGTCTGCCCGGGGAACGAAACGCAGAATGGCATCGGAAGAGCTTCACGCCTTCATTGCTGGTTTTTCTTCCTCTTTCGTTTGGGCCGCAAATGACAATGAACCCTCTATTAAGAGGAATCTATCGAAGGAGTTTTCACCGGTGAAAAAGCAGAAGCGAATGGCAGACAAAAACAATATGCCAAGAGCCAGTGGGAGCAGCAGCGACAGCAGCAGCGGTATAGACAGTAGCAGCAGCTCAGAAGTCCAGGTTGTGGAGAAACCCCCTCATATCTCCCCAACCAGGATTCAACCACCATGGGAGGCCAAAGAAAAGAACGCATCAGCCTCCCCCATTCCCCAGCCAGCTCTGAAAGCTCGTGCCCGCCGCCAGATCAGACTTAGAAGCAGCAGTGACGACATCGCTTAAATTTTAAGTTTCTTAACTTATTTTGCTGTCTGCTTATATATTTTGTGATGTACTGCTTTTATTTTTTTTAACTTGTCATTTGCATTGAGGGCAATGCAACCCTCGAGTTTGGGGGTGGCATCCCTCCATTTATGAAGTCCATTTTTGTTTTAAAAATTATGTCTTTTAGTTAGTTTATTTTCTCCAAAAAAATGAAAATATGAAAATTTTGGCTTAAGTCTGTGAACTGAACTTACCTGCCGTGACAGCTCTGTCGTGGCAGTGCCTTTAGGATAGTTTTAGGAGAAGTTTAGAGCTTTTCTATAGTTCTGAAAACTTAAACACCATTTTGTGACTGTTATACTGCTTAGAACTCTTTTAGTCAACTAGAATAGGAAGCTTAGCACTTGAATAGCCCCTAGAGGTGCCTAACACTGGCTCTAGGAAAGAAGTTTAGCAAAAGAGACTCAACAGCCCTAGAGGTGCCCGAAACTGGCTCTAGGAAGTTAGCTAGAGGTGCCTAAAACTAGCTCTAGTGAAACTTTAGCTTAAAAAATAATAAATGAAATCGAGTCAAAACAAAAAAAATCAAAGGAGCATAAGAAATGCCTTCAAAGAAATAAACTTTGGCATAAAAATTCGAGTTAAGGGCTGAAATATTCTAGTGAAACTAAGAGAGTCTTGGCATATAACTGTTCACAAGCATGCACACACTGCACGAGGACTATAGTGAGACTCCGGACAGATCCTAAATTATCCGACAGGGTGCTGCCGCCACAGGGAACGAATGAAGGGTAAGGGAAAGTTCACTGTTTTAAGCCAAAACAAAAATATTTCATTTTTCTTTTAGGTCTTAATTGCTTGAGGGCAAGCAAAAACTTGAGTTTGGGGGGTGTGTTGAGTGTGTAAAAGTTCTATTATTTACACCCTATTTAACCCATATTTCTACTGCATTCAAGCATAATTCATTGCATTTAGGTTAGTTTACAGTTTAGACATCACAAATATATTAAAAGGCACAGTTTCTACTGAAATTGGTTGCTTTTTGCAGGTTGCTGCCGTAGCAGATGAAGAGGCAGGCGCTGGGCAGTAGAGCAGAAGAGCTGGAACCGGACGAGCAGTCAAGGAGGACGATGCTGCCATTGTTGCCGCCGTGACAGCAGAGGACGACAGCAGCTTTGAGGAGAAGAAGCAAAGTGGACCTCGACAGATAGAGAAAATTCAGCCCGTCTGTCGTGTAAAACCACTATATTTTTCCAAGCCCTAGATCGGAAGGAATGCCAAGCCCAAAGTTCAAGGAGAGAAAATCCCAAGCAAGAAGGAGGACGATTTAAAGTTAGATTCTCTGAAGATTTAGTCTTTATTAGAGTTGTACTTTAATTTAAAGTTGTATTCTTGCTATTTTAGAAAACTTGGACCCAAAGCCTATATAAGGGCTTGTATGTCGACCTAGGGAGAAGATCACGCATTCTCTAGCCTTCTTCCCAAAACCCTAGCCGTTTTCATCCTCTCAACATGTTTTAAATTCCCCTTAGGGCCACGGGTTGTTTTGTAAAGTAGTTGCAAGGGTTGCATTGTGAGGTTATCTATTTACTTAATATCGGGAGAGTTAAGTATACGAAAGGAATAAGTGCGAGTTCTCTAGTTTATAGTTGAACTATCTCGGACCTAGGGATAGGACGAGGTTAAGTGGCTAAAGAAGAATTCAACAACATCGCTGTTCATCCTTCGATTCACGCCGGGAGGTATCATCAAAGACGTGATCATCGACAGACTTGGACCTAGGGATAGGCCAAAGCACATCAGTGATTCTTGCCAAACTTGAAGTACGGAGTTGAGTGTTCGCTGCCGCGACAAGCAACAGACTGCCGCCGCGACAGGTGCTGCCGCGACGGAGACGAAGACATAACTGATTTTCCCAGACTTAGCAATACCTACACTACTGAGCAATTCAATACCAGCCCATTCTCTCTATCTTGATTTCTCTACTCTTTTATTTAAGTTCTCTTTATTATTTTCGTGACAAACATCTTAATTATTTTCTGTACTTTCGTGTAGTAATTCAAGGTGAAGCTATTAGCCCAGTCCCTGTGGAGACGATATCCGATACTTCCGTATCACTTTACTACTTGCGTCGTGTACACTTGCACTACAATTGCGATTGACACTTTTACACACAACAAGTACCCAAATGTTTTTTTCTTTTACAATTTCTTTTTTTAATCAATTGATTTTATAAAATAAATTCACACCTAATAAAAGTTCGAATTAGATAATCCAAGCATAGAGTTTAAGATTCAAATTATCAAACTCAAACAATTTTAAAATACAAGTACCATAATCCTAAAAAAACCTTAAAAGTAGGAACATTTTTTCAAAACACAAACAACATTTTCCACTTTTCCAGTTTCCACTCCAAGCTCGATTGTAAATCCATTGATCATCAACCAACATTGGTTCCTTTCTTCAGGTGAAAGAAGCGGTATGTCACCTGAAAATAAGGTAATAATTTCAGTAGAGAGTAGGCCAACAAGATAATTTGAATTATAATAATAATTTGATATTGAAACGTACATGAAACGAATTAAAGCTTTTAATCCCTAATAATTGATAGAATCTAGGTTAATCCTAGATTAGAGACAACGACTGAGAAAAGAGGAAAAGGGAAAACAAAGAATGAAAATGAATTTTATTAATTGGATCACAAAATCAGTTAACCATTACAGGCTTAGATAATGGGTTTGTATAGACAAATGCCCAATAACAAAATAACAAACAAGCCCAACCAACTCTAACAACCCAACTGAAACTAACTTATATTACTCTAATATCCTTCCCGTTCTTCTCAATTTGTTAAACACATCGAAAAGAAAACACACCCAGTTTCTCCCTCAGCAACGGAAAAACAGCGGGAGGAAGAGGCTTAGTAAGAATGTCTGCCACTTGCTCAGAAGAAGGAAGAAAATTCACAATCAGCTTCCCGACAAGAACCTTTTCACGAACAAAATGGAGATCAATTTCAACATGTTTGATCCGAGCATGATGGGTAGGATTAGCAGACATGGACACAGTAGAGGAATTATCACACCACACAGTAGGAGTACCCTCAACGGAAATATTGATATCCTGAAGAACATGAGCAACCCGGGTAAGTTCAGATACTGAATTCGCCAAGCTGCGATATCCAGCTTCAGAAGAAGAACGAGAGACCACAGCCTATTTCTTGGAACACCAAACCACTGGATTAGAGCCAAAAAATACAGTACCCGGAAGTAGATCTTCTATCCACAAGGGATGATGCCCAATCAGCGTCAGCATAGCAGACAAGGTTCAAGGTTTCAGTAAATCTGAAATACAAACCATGACCAGTAGTACCAGCTAAGTATCTCAGAATACGCTTAACAGCCTTCCAGTGAACTTCAAGAGGAGAGTTCATATGTTAACTGACCTTGTTAACAGCAAAAGCAATATCAGGTCATGTCAAACAAATATATTGCAACCCTCCCACCATACTCCTATAAAGATGAATATCGGCAAAATCCTGATCACCAGTAGCAACAACATCGGGACCAACAATCATAGGAGTAGGAGTATGAGAAGTGTGAAGCATAGCAGCTCGATCAAGCAACTCAGTAGTGTACCTTTGTTGAGTTAACAACACACCACAAGCAGTTTGTTGTATCTCCATCCCAAGAAAAAAAACATGGTTCACCCAAATCTTTAAGGGAAAATTCAGAGTGAAGTTGTTGAACAACAGTATCAACATCAGTAGAATTACTTCCAGTAATTATGATATCGTCTACATACACCATAAGAAGAAGATGAGAAGAGTTGGTATTTCGAATGTATAGAGAAGAATCAGCCCTGGACAGGTGAAAACCCTGGGTGTGAACCAAAAATGCTTCAGAGTATCAAACCAGGCTCAAGGGGCATGCTTCAGACCATATAAAGCTTTAGTCAAACGACAGACCAGCTTCTCACCATTTGGCCCCAACTGCTCAAAACCTTGAGGTTGAGACATGTACAGTTCTTCAGACAAAACACCATTCAAAAAGGCATTATTAACATCAATTTGCCGAATAGGCCAATGATGAATAACAGCCACAGCTAAAACAATTCTAATGGTAGCTGACCTAACTACAGGACTGAAGGTCTCTTTATAATCACAACCAGCTGCTTGAGAGAAACCTTTAGCCACCAAACGAGCCTTAAGCCTATCAACAGAACCACCATGCTTCTTTTTTACTCGAAAAATCCATTTGCAACCAATTGGTTTTCGAGTAGAAGGCAGAGTAGTTAATTCCCAAGTATTGTTCTTGAAAAGGGCTGAATATTCTTCATAAACAGCAGCTGTCCAGGCAGGACTGTTAAAAGCCTCGAAAACATCCACAGGTTCCTTGTTTTCAACTTCAGTGATATACACCTTAGGCTTAAAAATGCAAGACTTTCCCTTAGTGACCATGGAATGAGAATTAGTAACCAATGGAGGTGGAGGTGGAATAGTAGTAGAAGATGGAGGTGGAGATGAAAGTATAGAAGTGGAAAGTGGAGGTGGAATAGTAGTAGAAGATGGAGGTGGAGGTGTAGAAGTGGAAAATGGAGGTGGAATAGTAGGTGAAGATGGAGGTGGAGATGGAGTTGTAGAAGTGGAAAGTGGAGGTGGAATAGTAGTTGAAGATGGAGGTGGAGATGGAGGTGTAGAAGTGGAAAATGGAGGTGGAATAGTAGGTGAAGATGGAAGTGGAGATGGAGATGTAGAAGTGGAATAGTAGGTGAAGATGAAAGTGGAGATGGAGATGTAGAAGTGGAAAATGGAGATGGAATAGTAGGTGAAGATGGAAGTGAAGATAGAGATGCAGAAGTGGAAAATGGAGGTGGAATAGCAGGTGAAGATGGAAGTGGAGATGGAGATGTAGAAGTGAAAAATGGAGAAGGAATAGTAGGTGAAAATGGAAGTGGAGATGGAAGTATAGAAGCTGGACTTGCAGGAGAAGATGTATTTGCAGTAGGAGATGGAACTAAAATAGGAGATGGATTTGCATTAGGGGATGAATTTGTAGTAGAAGATGGAATTGCATTTGGAGATGGATTTGCAATAGAAGATGGAACTAAAATAGAAGATGAACTTACATTAGATGATAGAATTGCAGTAGAAGATGGAACTAAAACAGGAGATGAAGGAGCATTAGAGGATGGAGTTGCATTAGGAGAAGGAACTAAAGTAGGGGAAGAATGTGGAATTGGAGAAGAAGAAGAAGAAGAAGAAGAAGGGGAAGGGGAAGAAGAAACTAGAGGAGATAAAGAAACAGAATTATTAGTATGAAAATGCTTTGTAGAGAAAGAAGGCAAAGAAGAAGATGAAGGAAAAACAACAGACTTGCCCTTAGAGACAGCAGAAACTGGAAGAGAAGAATGACTAAACTCTTTATAAGGAAAAACAGATTCAGCAAACCTAACATTCCTGGAAATATACACCTTGCCAGACTCATCAAGACACTTAAAACCTTTATAACTAGGAGAATAACCAAGAAAGATACAAGGACTAGATCTAAATTAAAGTTTATACTGATTAAAAGGTCTAGTATAAGGATAACATAGACAACCAAAAGTTTTAAAAATACTATAATCAGGCTTTGAATGAAATAGTTTCTCAAAAGGATTCATACCAGATAAGGCAGATGTAGGCAATCTGTTAATGAGGAAAACAGCAAAAGCAAAGGCATCATTCCACATATGAAGAGGCAAACAAGCCTAAGCAAGCAAGGTGAGCCCAACCTCAATCACTTGTCTGTGCTTACGCTCAACCAAACCATTCTGCTCAGAGGTTTGAGGACAAGTCACCCTATGCTGAATGCCATGAGACTGAAGATATTACTTCAGCGCAACAAACTCACCCCCACCATCAGTTTGGAGAGCCTTAAGCTTAACACCCAATTGTCTTTCAGCAAACAAATGAAACTGTTTAAAAGCATCAGACACATCAGATTTCAATTTAAGAAAATAAATTCAAGTATAACGAGTAAAAGCATCAGTAAAAGCAATGTAATATCGAAAACCTTTAGAAAGAAAAGGGGCAGGGCCCCAAACATCAACAACAATTAATTCAAGAGGCTGAGAGTACACAGAAGATGATTTGGGAAAAGGAAGTTTATGAAACTTCCCTAACTGACAAGCTTCACAAAGAATAGTAGTGCCTTTATTAAGAAAAGAAACATTACAACTTTTTAAAGCATGGACAAGAATATCATGACTTAGATGACCAAGCCTTTTATGCCAAACATCCAAAGACACAAGACTAGAAGAGGACAAAAAACAATTCAAAGAAGAAGAAACATTAGAAGCTGAACAACCCTTATTAACAAAAGACACACTAGGACTAGACAAACCAAACATGTAGAGACCATTATCTTCATATCCTTCATAGAGAACTTGTTTGCTGCTCAAGTCCTTCACTTGACAGAACCTTAGAAAGAATTCCACTGAAACATTATTATCTTGAGTAAACTTGGAAACATAAATTAAATTTTTAGTAATTCTAGGAACAAACAAAACATTATTAAGCAAGAAACGTTTATTAGGAGTAATAAGAGCTGATTGACCAGAAGAAAGAATTGGTAAAGCATTACCATTACCAACTTGAACACAACCAGAAGCAGAGGTGGAATCAGGTTGAATATGATGAGAGTCATTTGT
This sequence comes from Hibiscus tridactylites, assembly GCA_958450335.1. Taxonomy (NCBI): domain Eukaryota; kingdom Viridiplantae; phylum Streptophyta; class Magnoliopsida; order Malvales; family Malvaceae; genus Hibiscus; species Hibiscus tridactylites. The sequence goes on from OY288290.1 coordinate 48,907,382, forward strand.
GATATGGTGAGTAGCACCAGAATCCGGATACCAAGCATTGTCATCAACAACCTCAAGAGTTGCAAGTTGAGTGGTGCCAGAATGTGGAGAAGAAGCATGATAAGCATAAGGAGAAAAACTACCAGGCCAAGGAAAACCAGTATTAGGGAACATCATAGGGGAAACAGAAGGAACAAAACCAGGAGAAACCCCTTGAGAAGGAAACACAGGAACAGAAGATAGAGGATAAAAAACAAGAGCATAAGGAGAAACAGCAGCTGTATGAGCTTGAGCAGAGAAATGACCTCTACTAGTAGACACTGGAGTAGTCCGAGCAGCTTCATTCTTAAAACGAGTATCAAACCTAGAGTAGCACCTTTCAGCTAAATGTCCTAATTTTCCACACAACTGACATTGTGGACGAGGAGATATTCCCCTACCTCTACCCCTACCAGCATCACTATCAGGTCTAGGATAATAGCCAGAACCAAAAGAAGTAGGAGCAGGATCAGAGGAAGGAGTATACACAGGCTGAGTAGAAGAACCAGAAGAAGGAGAATGCACTGTAGCAGTATTAGCAGATGCAACAATTTGACTATTAAAAGTAGATTGTCTAGGTTCAACATCAAGTAAAATAGTATGCACATTGCTCGCAGTAGAAGGAGCAAAACCAGCAGTTAAAACAGTAATAGCATACTCATACTCAAGAGGCAACCCATTCAGAATAGTAGTAACATGCTCTTGTTCAGAAATCACTTCACAACAATTATCCAAATTATCCACAACATTCTTAACTTTGAGTAAAAAATCTTTCATACTAAAATCACCCTTTTTCTGAGAATGTAAATGCCTCCTAAAGGACATCAACCGAGAAGTTGTCTTACCACTATAAATCCTATGCAAGGTATTCCAGATTTGACTAGCAGTATTTAAACCTATAAGATATGGCAAAACATTTTCCCCTACAGTACACAAAAGCCAGGTGGCCAGAGCCCCATCTTGTTCCTCAAAAGACTCAAAGTCAGGATTAATACTAACTTGGCCATCTTTAGTAACATATTCAGGAGGTGGTTTGACATTAGAATCAATAAAACGAAGCAACCTATGTGTCTTAATTGTGAGGTAAACCTGTTGATGCAACAACAGGTAATTATGCTCTTCCAAGACCACATTAATTTTCTTAGAAGAAAACAAACGACTCGACGCAGCAGACGAAGAGTCAACAGCATTATGACTACTCGAGTCATTAACAACATGATCAGATTCAATATTAGTCATGCCTAATCAACAAACAAGAGAAGCAGCAAGGAAAGCAACAGATCCACAGTAACTGATACACACGAGGGATAGAAAATCCTAGATCCTCAGAACAACTACAACCAGAACGCAGAATAGTCAAACACAAACAAATCAACAGAAACCAGATCCACAGAGGAAATAGCAACCGAGAAACGATAGAGATAACCAAAGCAAAAGGCAGCCAAGACCACATTAACCAGAAAACCAGAACCACAGCAAAAACAACGATAAAAAAATAGCACAATCAACACGAAGAGAAGAAGAAACAGAAATGAAACAAAGAGTAACGATCTCACCAAGCAGAATTGCAAAAAACCGAGACCGTCGGAGAGAACAGTAGAGACGAAGCACCAACGCACGACGGACACCAACGCACGACAGACACCAACGCACGGCAGACACCAACGCACGATGGACACGAATCAACGAGCACCGAAACGAAGAAGAAAACAATGACCACCGGAACAACAAAAAACACCGCCGCCAAGGATCCTTCGTCACTAGAAAAACGGCTTCGATGCCATGATAGAATCTAGGTTAACCCTAGATTAGAGACAACGACTGATAAAAGAGGGAAAGGGAAAACAAGGAATGAAAAGGAATTTTATTAATTGGATCACAAAATCAGTTAACCATTATAGGCTTAGATAATGGTCTTATATAGACAAATGCCCAATAACAGAATAACAAACAAGCCCAACCAACTCTAACAACCCAACTGTATTTTAACAACCCAGCTGAAACTAACTTATAATACTCTAATAATAATAATGATGCATCAATTCAAATTTTAAACAATATCTCTAAGACAAATGAAATATATAGACTAATAAATAATAATGATCCATCAATTTAAACTTACAATCTACGACTTAAAAGAAGAATAAGAATGAAAATAAATTGTTGTTGTTGTATCACAGTTGGCAAATGATTTGAAGTTTTTATTTTAGCCATTTTCACTATTAATGAATATAGTTTCACTCTGTGTTACTTGCCTTGACTAAGTGTAGGAGGGAGGGCTGGCCACCGACGCTAAAGACGGTGTTGGCCAACAGATTTATCGAAAGGAAGCCCATGCAGCATTCTTGGCATGTCAACTTGATTAAATTGATTCATAACTTTGTATGCAAGAAAACACAATTGCCAAAATGTATGCGAGTAATTATCACTTAACACAGTTTTTCAATGTAAAACTTATTGTAGGAGACAGTCATATTGTAACACCTCAAATTTTAGCCCTAATTAAAACCCTAATTTTGAAATCACTAAATTCAAAACTTTAGGAATTGAGAATTTTGATATGAAACCATAATTAAGAAATTTGGGAATTTAGGTTAAAAACCCTAAATAAATTTTAGGAATTCGAATTTGGGAACCTAATTGTTGTTAAAGGATTTAATTGAGTTAATTTAGAATTTTAGGGGCCATTATATAAATTAAGTAAAGTTTAGGTGCTATTATGCAAACCCTTAAATAATGGGATGGCTTATAACATAATTTAACCATCAAATTGGGTATTTAAAACGCTTTTCGGCATATTAGGCTTTTCAACGCATCCGCGCGCCACTCTCTCTCGACGTTGTTTTTCTTTCGTTCTTATTTCATTCGAACTTTGGTGAGTCTCTAGCATCGCACAAGCTTAATTTTTGAAGGATTTGGATATAAGATCTGATGCAGTTTAAATATGTGTTTTAGGCAACATTGATTTTGAAGAAGACGAACTACAACCTCTTTCACCTATTCGATCTAATTGTGCACGTACTACAAGGACTATGTAACACCCCAATTTTGGGCTTAGAAGTTTAGGGTCTGAACCAGACCGGTCTGATATACGGTTCGAATATAAAAGGAGGTTTTAGGGAAAACCTAGTTCGGGATGCTTTAAAAATATAGAAAAATATCTAAAAAATCCTCATTTAATATATATAAGAGAGTGGTGAAACCAATTTTACAAAATTAGTTTTGGAAATACTACATTTCGGTATAGTGACCAAAATGCAATTTTTGCAAAGTTTAGTAGTGACTGTTTTGTAAAGGATTGGAACTTTGAATCTTTAAGGAGCTAATTTACCCAAAATGTTTTTCTCCAGATTTTTCCTTAATTTGGGTGATTTAATTTATGTTTTAATTAAATAAAAAGAAAAGGGAAACTACTTTTTGGATTTTCATAACTACCTTTTCCTAATTTTCTCTCATTCATTTTTCTCTCAAAATCCCATCATCCAAACACATTTTCTCCAGAAAAATTCACATTGATCTTCACTTCAATTGATGATATTTCTATCATCTATTGGTTCCTAATCAATCTTGCATCAAATCCTTTTGATTTCCACATTGAGTTTTCAAGGAATTTGGCCCAAATCAAGGAGAAATCATCATTTAGAGGTAAGGATGTTCTTCTTCTCTAAATATTCAGTTCTTTACTGAAATTCCCAAGTTTTCAATCCTTTATTAAAGTTTTATAAATGGATTTAATGTTAGAAACTTGATTTTGGCTTAAAACTCAAGATTTGGAAGAGATCTTGAAGATTTTCGTTGTAATTGTTTGGGCTCTGTTTTGAGATAGTTCTTTAATGTATTTTGGATGTCTAATGATGTTAGAAATGAGGTTTTATCAATCTAATCCCGAATAGGTTGTATTTCCTAAGTTTTTACTTATGGAAATGGTGGTTTTTGAGGTGTTCTTGGTGTTCTGTTATAGCTGGAGGTATAAGGACGAGTTTAGGTTTATTTTGGATGTTAATTGATGTTTAGAAATGGTTATAAGTGATGGATCTTGGTTGGGTTAAGTTTTGGAAGAGTTTGGAGGTGTTTTCGGTTGTGTTTGGTAGCCGAAATGTTGGTTTTGGGTAGAGCAGCGAGTTTAGGAGTGTTGGCTGAAGATTTCAATGCATGATGATGCATTAATCCTCTGCTTTGATGTATATAAAACAAGGGAGACATCTTCGGACACTTTTGGAGTTGATCTGGAAGCTTAATTGGCGTTTCGGCAAGCAAGCGAAACGAAATTGGTGAGTGGAGTTGGTTTCCAGCTTTGAAACACTTATTTGGAGGTTTTGGGAGCTTAGCTTAAGTCTAAAAAACTTAGCTAAGCACAAGAGTAAGTTTTCGGAAAAACTCCCTCGGATGTGCCAAGTTATGGTTTGATGCATTAGTTATGAAATGCATGTTTAATTACTGTTTTGAAAGCATGTTTTAGCATGATTAATGCTGGTTTTGAAAGTCTTGTATTGAGGGATGCTCAAGGTAAGAGATCCTTGGTTTGACATGTTATTAATATGGTTTTGATGCATAGTGATGCATGATGATAAGTGGCTTTGATTTATGCTTTAAAACAGTGAAATGATGATGGTATTTGATGTATATTGGCAAGTGATGAAATGGTTTTAAAGTACTTGAATCGGATATAGTTAGCCGGCTATAGGATTGGGTGCACCGTAAGTAAAGTCGCCTTGGATGTTGAGGGGTTGTGATTGTACCGTAAACTCCATCCAAGTACCCTAACGAATGAGGTAAGATCACAATGGTGGTTGTAAATTCCGTGTGTGGATCTTGTGTTATGTGTCCCTTACTCTTGTTAGTGGAATTATACAACTACTGGTGAGTGGTGTTGAGGGGTTGAGATTGTACCGTTATACTCCACCACGAGTGTCACATCAATGGAGGGATTGCTCTTGAGTGTGAACCTTGTGTAGTCCGGTAGTGTGTATGAAGCGTGTGGGACAATGCTTGTAATCCGCGTATCCGATATTGTTTTGTGTTGTAATGGTTATGAACTATCACTTGAAAGCCAATATATTATATTTGAATGTAACGAAGCATGAGATGCTTGAAATGGATGCAAGGTGGCATGAGAAAGAGATGTGCATGTGGTTTAAAAGCTTTGTTAAAAGTGTTTTCTAAAAATGCATTATTGTATGGTTTTGTTTAGAGCATGCCTCACTAAGAATTTGTGCTTACGCTCTCTCTTACCAATAATGCAGATAATTGAGGTGCTTTGGGCATCAAGGAAGCTAAGTTCATCCAAGGAAATCCAAGCTCACGTATGGTGAAGTTTTCATACACTGTTAGTTTTCATAAATTGGCAATGGGAACCTAAGTTTTGTTTTGGGAGATGTGTTGAACTCCCTAAGGTTGTTGCATGTTTGCCTTATTGGTTTGAATTGTAAATGGCCGTTAAATGCTTGATTTGAAGTTGGTTTGCCTTTTTGGTTTTGATAATAGGAAGCATGCCTCTAGTCTCGTGAAATTTCATGTTTGATGATATGAATGTGTTAGGGTGTCTTAAACATGCACCATTTATGTATGATGACTTGTTGACATGATTAGGGGGTCATTAGGTTGTGTTTGATTGGGTTTTTGCATGAAAAACCAACTTTTGCTGCTGTTTCTGGGCAATTCGTATCGAAACATCCCCAAGTGTTTTGAAACGGGGGCCTGAAATGGCCTTCGTGTTTCGAAACGGTAAGGGCTGTTTCGAAACGAATTGGCTACTAGAATGCCTCGTTTCGGAACCAGTCTCGAAACCAACCCGCGTTTCGGAATGGTCAACGCTGTTTCGGTCCACGTTCCGATATAGCTGGTGAACATTTCGAAACAGGTGACCGTTGGGCACTGAATTGAATGGTGTTGAAGTTTGCAAGCTTACATTTTAGTCCCAAAAGTTGAGTTTGCAATTGTATGAGTTTGGGATGTCCAATTAAAGTGAAATTTGGCAGGGAAGCATGTAACACAACTAATTTCATATTGGTAACACAAAAATTAGTAAAGACTCTCTAATTCATAGAATTTACATTTTGGTCCCTATTCTTGTAATAAGTGCAATTGAGTCCCTGTTTGTTATCCGATCGTTATGCCTTCCTCAAATAAGTTTTATGGGAACTCACTTAGGGTTAATGTGCATATAGACAAGATTAAAAAGAGAAAAAAGGGTTGTGAATCAAGGTTGACTTTCAGGTTGACTTTGGTTTTCCCCGTGTAATCTTCGTAGTTTGGGTCAATCGTCTAGGCCGAGCTAAGGGGGTTACATTTGGTGGTATCAGAGCTTGGTTCTCGTGTAATTGGGAATTGTTCTGTGGGTGATGTATGTGTCTTTGCATGATGAGCCTTTTAGGTGAAAGAATGTTTTATGAATCGTGATGCATGGTTGCAATTGTGATGTTATGCTATGTTGAAGCGTGTTAGGGGAACCCATTGCCATATCAAAACTAATGAAAGGAATTGTTTTTGGAAAATGAGCTTGAGTACTTGGATTACTTACCTTGTTGAGACTAATTGTGTTTAATGCATTTGTGTCAGTGCATTGTTTTCTTTTTAAATGGGGTAACGTAGAGAAACGAGGATTAATACAAGAGCTATGGCTCAGAATGAAAATGAAGAGAATGCTGAGAATGTTGTGGATTTACCTCCTCCTCCTGGTGGTGGACCACCTGGTGGTGATGGTGGTGCTGGAGCTGGTAATGCTGGTGCTGATGCGGGGGTCGCTGGACCTGAAGGTGTGCAGGGGCAAGCTGCTCCTGACATGACTGTGTTGATTCAGGCTATTCCTGGAGCCTTTCAGGCAGCGGTAGCTGGAGCTCATGGAGCTGCGCATCAAGATGATGCTAATGTGAGATTGCCTCTAGAACGTCTTTGCAGTCTGGGAGGGACTGAGTTCAACGGTTTGTCTCCGGAGGGATCGGAGTCTTGGTTGGAAAGCACCAAGAGGATTTTAGGCAAATGAACTGCAATAATGTGCAGAAGTTGGGTTGTGTGGTGTCATTGCTGCATGGTGATGCTTATACGTGGTGGACGACTACTATCTCTAGAATGGAGAAAAATGATGTAACTTGGACGTTTTTCCTGAATGCGTTCAAGCGGAAGTATATGGGTGTGCGATACCTAGATGAGAAGAAAATAGAATTTATGTCTCTTGTGCAAGGCAACATGACGGTAGCTGAGTATGAGATCCAGTTCGTTCGCCTTATCCAGTATGCACCTGAGCTGATCCCTGATGAGCGGGAGAGGTGTGAACGTTTCCGTTACGGATTGGTGATGGACGTGAAGACATATATGCTTGCGACTGATTATACCGATTTTGATGTGCTTGTGTGTCGAGCGAAGGATATCGAGCAGAACTTGGGTTTATCTTCCAGAGGCGTTAGTTCTGGCTCGGGAAAAAGAGTCGCTGATCATAGTTCTAGTGGTGGACGGAACAAGAGAGGACGAGATACGAGGTATCAACCTACTGCTATGCGTGATAGTGGAGGACATGGTACGGCTGTTCAGGGAGATAGGATGAGGGTTGATCAGAACACGTGCTGGACGTGTGGATCTCGTGGACATTTGAGGCGAGATTGTCCTCGGGCAGCGAGGAAGGTTCAGGCTCCTGTTGTAGTGACAGGTAACTCATGATGGAATTGTGGTTCGGCAGACCACATGAGGAGAGAGTGTCCTTTGTTGGCTAGTGGTGGTCAGGGACGTGCTCCTGGGGTAGTTGCACCTCGGAGAGGCCGTGGGCGCGGCCGTGGTAACTTTCAGCGCAGAGATGATGGTGGCAGAAATGTAGCGCATGTTGTGGCTGTTCAACCTGAGGGTGGTGGCCAGGCTCGAGTGTATGCTTAGCGTGAGGGAAGGAATGATACGAATGTGATCGCAGGTGCCTTTATTTTGCAATCCTTATCATTACTTTCTTTGATTGATTCTGGATCTACACACTCATACATATTGCGTGAACATGCTCAAATGCTTGGATTACCTGTTGAGTCTTTGGATGTTGGTATGCGTGTGACTAGTTCCTTTGGTGAGACAGTTGTAACACGAAAGTTGTATAGGAGATGTCCCTTGAAAGTGCAAAACCATGTTTTTCTTGTTGATCTCATGGAGTTGCCATTCTATGGTTTTGATGTAATCCTTGGTATGGATTGGCTTGTTGAGCATCGAGCTGTGGTAGATTTTGAAAGTAAGCGAGTTTTGCTGAAACTTGCGGATGATTACGAAGTAGTGGTGGTTTGTGAGAATGTGAAGTTTCTTGCCAATGTGGTGTCTACGTTGGAAGCAAGTCGGATGTTGAGGCAGGGTTGCGAGGCTTACCTAGCTTTTGTGATGAACCCTAGTTCAAAGGAGTTACGTGTTCAGGATATTAGAACCGTATGAGAGTTTCCTGGAGTATTTCCGGAGGAGTTACCTGGATTGCCGCCTAGTCGAGAGGTGGAGTTTGGAATTGAGTTGTATGAAAACACAACTTCAGTGTCCATTGCTCCTTATCGCATGGCACCTAAGGAGTTGAAGGAATTGAAGATGCAGCTTCAGGAGTTGCTTGACCGTGGTTTCATTCGACCTAGTGTGTCACCGTGGGGTGCACCGTTCTTGTTTGTGAAGAAGAATGATGCCACTATGAGAATGTGCATTGATTATCGTCAGCTGAATAAGTTGACTATAAAGAATCGGTATCCTTTGCCGAGGATTGATGATCTTTTTGATCAATTTCGGGGAGTGTTTGTGTTCTCCAAGATTGACTTAAGGTCAGGGTACTACCAACTTAAGGTGAAAGATGTGGATGTGCCAAAAACAGCCTTTAGGACGAGGTATGGGCATTATGAGTTCCTTGTAATGCCGTTTGGTTTAACGAATGCTCCTGCAGCTTTTATGGACATGATGAACAGAGTGTTCCATGAATACTTGGATAAGTTTGTTGTAGTGTTCATTGACGATATCCTTGTGTACTCTCGTACTGAGGAGGAGCATGAAGGTCATTTGAGGGTTGTCTTGCAAGCACTTTTGGAGAATCAGCTTTATGCTAAGCTGAGCAAATGTGAATTCTGGCTTAAGGAAGTTGTTTTCCTTGGTCATGTGGTTTCTGTTGAGGGGATTTGTGTTGATCCTCAGAAGGTTGAGGCGGTGATGAATTGTAAGCCTCCTAAGTCCGTTCATGAAGTCCGTAGTTTCCTTGGGTTGGCAGGATATTATCAGAGGTTTGTGGATGGATTTTCAAAGATTGCTGCCCTTTGACAAAGTTGTTGCAAAAGGATGTTAAATATGAGTGGACGGAAGCGAGACAACAAGCTTTTGAGAAGCTTAAGGCAGCATTGACGCAAGCTCCTATCTTGGTTCAACCTGAATCAGGAAAAAAGTTTGTGGTGTACAACGACACATCTTATGTTGGTTTGGGGTGTGTGCTAATGCAGGTGGGTAAGGTGGTGGCTTATGCATCGCGATAGTTGAAGGTGCATGAGCGCAATTATCCTACGTATGATATTGAGTTAGCTGCGGTGGTTTTTGCTTTGAAGATCTGGAGACATTATCTGTATGGTGAGAAGTGTACTGTGTACACGGATCATAAAAGTTTGAAGTATCTGGTGTCTCAGAAAGAGTTGAATCTTAGGCAACGATGTTGGGTGGAGTTGCTAAAAGATTACGATCTGACGATCGAGTATCATCCTGGAAAAGCTAATGTTGTAGCGGATGCCTTGAGTAGGAAGGTGGCGGTGGAGCTAAGGGCTATGTTTGCTAGCTTGAGCATTTCGCAAGATGGAGGTCTTGTGGCTGAATTGCAAGTGAAACCATCTTTTGTTCTATTGATAAAAGATAAGAAATTGTTGGATGATTCTTTGGTGCCACATGTTCAAGATATTGCTGAGGATAGACCATCAGATTTCTATTTTAATGATGATGGAGTTTTGTATTTCGGAAAGCGGATAGTAGTGCCAAATGATGCGGGGTTGAGGCGTACTATTCTGTCTGAAGCTCATAGTAGTCCTTTTGCTATGCACCATGTTAGTACAAAGATGTATCATGATTTAAAGGATGAGTACTATTGGGTAGATTTGAAGAAAGATGTTGTAGAGTATGTGAGTAAATGTATGGTTTGTCAGCGGGTTAAGGCTAAGCACCAGTTTCCTTCAGGGTTGTTGCAACCGTTGAGGATCCCTGAATGGAAGTGGGAAAGGATCACCATGGACTTTATGTCTGGATTGCCTTTGTCGCCATCGAAGAAAAATTCGGTGTGGGTGATTGTGGATCGCCTTACGAAGTGTGCGCATTTCTTACTTGTGCACACTACGTATACCTTGGGCAAGCTTGCAGAGCTGTACGTTGCTGAGATTGTGCGACTGCATGGTGTGCCAAAGTCTATAGTGTCTGATAGAGATCCGAGGTTCACATCGCGTTTTTGGAAGTGTTTGCATCAAGCTTTGGGTACGCGGCTGAATTTCAGTACTTCTTATCATCCACAGTCAGAAAGACAGTCTGAGCGTGTTATCCAAGTGCTTGAGGATATGTTGAGGTGTTGTGTGATTGAGTTTCAAGGCTCTTGGGAGAAGCATTTGCCTTTGGGTTTGCTTTTAATAATAGCTTCCAGGAAAGTATTCAAATGGCACCTTATGAAGCCTTGTATGGGAGGAAGTGCAGAACTCCTTTTTGCTGGGCTGAAACAGGTCAGAAGTTGGTTTCAATGTCGGCTTTGTTGAAAGGAACCACCGAGAAGGTGAAGCTCATTTGTGAGCGGTTAAAGGCAGCTTCTGATCGACATAAGTCTTACGCGGATTTAAAGCGTAAGGAGATTGAGTTTGCGGTGGGTGACCATGTGTTTTTGAAGGTTTCGCCTTAGAAGAAGGTGATGAGGTTTGGCCGGAAGGGTAAGTTGAGCCCTAGGTATATTGGACCATACGAGGTGATTGAACGTGTGGGTCCTGTTGCTTATAAGTTGAGGTTACCGCAAGAGTTGGAAAAGTTACATGATGTGTTTCATGTCTCTATGCTTCGGAGGTATAGATCGGATCCTTCGCATGTTATGCATGTGGAAGAAGTAGAGTTGAATCAGGATTTGACCTATGACGAGGAGCCGGTTGAGATTCTGGATTCGGACAGTAAAGTTCTTTGAGGTAAGACCATTGAGTTGGTTAAGGTGTTGTGGAGGCATTATGGTGTTGAGGAAGCCACTTGGGAAAGAAAAGATGACACGAAGAAGCAGTTTCCTTACCTTTTTCCTCTAGGTAAATTTCGAGGACGAAATTTCTTAAGAGGGGGAGAGTTGTAACACCCCAATTTTGGGCTTAGAAGTTTAGGGTCTGAACCAGACCGATCTGATATACGGTTCGAATATAAAAGGAGGTTTTAGGGAAAACCTAGTTCGGGATGCTTTAAAAATATAGAAAAATATCTAAAAATCCTCATTTAATATATATAAGAGAGTGGTGAAACCAATTTTACAAAATTAGGTTTGGAAATACTACATTTCGGTGTAGTGACCAAAATACGATTTTTGCAAAGTTTAGTAGTGACTGTTTTGTAAAGGATTAAAACTTTGAATCTTTAAGGAGCTAATTTACCCAAAATGTTTTTCTCCAGATTTTTCCTTAATTTGGGTGATTTAATTAATGTTTTAATTAAATAAAAAGAAAAGGGAAACTACTTTTTGGATTTTCATAACTACCTTTTCCTAATTTTCTCTCATTCCTTTTTCTCTCAAAATCTCATCATCCAAACACATTTTCTCCAGCAAAATTCACATTGATCTTCACTTCAACTGATGAGATTTCTATCATCTATTGGTTCCTAATCAATCTTGCATCAAATCCTTTTGATTTCCACATTGAGTTTTCAAGGAATTTGGCCCAAATCAAGGAGAAATCATCATTTAGAGGTAAGTATGTTCTTCTCCTCTAAATATTCAGTTCTTTACTGAAATTCCCAAGTTGTCAATCCTTTATTAAAGTTTTATAAATGGATTTAATGTTAGAAACTTGATTTTGGCTTAAAACTCAAGATTTGGAAGAGATCTTGAAGATTTTCGTTGTAATTGTTTGGGCTCTATTTTGAGATAGTTCTTTAATGTATTTTGGATGTTTAATGATTTTAGAAATGAGGTTTTATCAATCTAATCCCGAATAGGTTGTATTTCCTAAGTTTTTGCTTATGGAAATGGTGGTTTTTGAGGTGTTCTTGGTGTTCTGTTATAAATGGAGGTATAATGACGAGTTTAGGTTTATTTTGGATGTTAATTGATGTTTAGAAATGGTTAGAAGTGATGGATCTTGGCTGGGTTAAGTTTTGGAAGAGTTTGGAGGTGTTTTCGGTTGTGTTTGGTAGCTGAAATGTTGGTTTTGGGTAGAGCAGCGAGTTTAGGAGTGTTGGCTGAAGATTTCAATGCATGATGATGCATTAATCCTCTGCTTTGATGTGTATAAAACAGGGGAGACATATTCGGACACTTTTGGAATTGATCTGGAAGCTTAATTGGCGTTTCGGCAAGCAAGCGAAACGAAATTGGTGAGTGGAGTTGGTTTCCAGCTTTGAAACAATTATTTGGAGGTTTTGGGAGCTTAGCTTAAGTCTAAAAAACTTAGCTAAGCACAAGAGTAAGTTTTCGGAAAAACTCCCTCGGATGTGCCAAGTTATGGTTTGATGCATTAGTTATGAAATGCATGTTTAATTGCTGTTTTGAAAGCATGTTTTAGCATGACTAATGCTGGTTTTGAAAGCCTTGTATTGAGGGATGCTCAAGGTAAGAGATCCTTGGTTTGACATGTTATTAATATGGTTTTGATGCATAGTGATGCATTATGATAAGTGGCTTTGATTTATGCTTTGAAACAGTGAAATGATGATGGTATTTGATGTATATTGGTAAGTGATGAAATGGTTTTAAAGTACTTGAATCGGATATAGTTAGCCAGCTATAGGATTGGGTGCACAGTAAGTAAAGTCGCCTTAGATGTTGAGGGGTTGTGATAGTACCGTAAATTCCATCCAAGTACCCTAACGATTGAGGTAAGATCACAACGGTGGTTGTAATTTCCGTGTGTGGATCTTGTGTTATGTGTCCCTTAATCTCGTTAGTGGAATTATACAACTACCGGTGAGTGGTGTTGAGTGGTTGAGATTGTACCGTTATACTCCACCACGGGTGTCACATCAATGGAGGGATTGCTCTTGAGTGTGAACTTTGTGTAGTCCGGTAGTGTGTATGAAGCGTGTGGGACAACGCTTGTAATCCGCGTATCCGATTCTGTTTTGTGTTGAAATGGTTATGAACTATCACTTGAAAGCCAATATATTGTATTTGAATGTAACGAAGCATGAGATGCTTGAAAAGGATGCAAGGTAGCATGAGAAAGAGATGTGCATGTGGTTTAAAAGCTTTGTTAAAAGTGTTTTCGAAAAATGCATTATTGTATGGTTTTGTTTAGAGCATGCCTCACTAAGCATTTGTGCTTACGCTCTCTCTTACCAATAATGCAGATAATTGAGGTGCTTTGGGCATCAAGGAAGCTAAGTTCATCCAAGGAAATCCAAGCTCACGTATGGTGAAGTTTTCATACACTATTAGTTTTCATAAATTGGCAATGGGAACCTAAGTTTTGTTTTGGGAGATGTGTTGAACTCCCTAAGGTTGTGGCATGTTTGCCTTGTTGGTTTGAATTGTAAATGGTCGTTAAATGCTTGATTTGGAGTTGGTTTGCCTTTTTGGTTTTGATAATAGGAAGAATGCCTCTTGTCTCATGAAATTTCATGTTTGATGATATGAATGTGTTAGGGTGTCTTAAACATGCACCATTTATGTATGATGACTTGTTGACATGATTAGGGGGTCATTAGGTTGTGTTTGATTGGGTTTTTGCATGAAAAACCAACTTTTTCTGCAGTTTCTGGGCAATCCCTATCGAAACACCCCCTAGTGTTTCGAAACGGGGGCCTAAAATGGCCTTTGTGTTTCGAAACGGTAAGGGTTGTTTCGAAACGAATTGGCTACTGGAATGCCTCGTTTCAGAACCAGTCTCGAAACCAACCCACGTTTCGGAACGGTCAACGCCGTTACGTTCCACGTTCCGATACATCAGGTGAACGTTTCAAAACAGGTGACCGTTGGGCACTGAATTGAATGGTGTTGAAGTTTGCAAGCTTACATTTTAGTCTTGAAAGTTGAGTTTGCAATTGTATGAGTTTGAGATGTCCAATTAAGATTAAATTTGGTAGGGAAGCATCTAACACAACTAATTTCATATTGGTAACATAAAAATCAGTAAAGACCCTCTAATTCACAGAATTTACATTTTGGTCCCTATTCTTGTAATAAGTGCAATTGAGTCCCTGTTTGTTATCCGATTGTTGTGCCTTCCTCAAATAAGTTTTATGGGAACTCACTTAGGGTTAATGTGCATCTAGACAAGTTTAAAAAGAGAAAAAAGGGTTGTGAATCAAGGTTGACTTTCAGGTTGACTTTGGTTTTCCCCGTGTAATCTTCGTAGTTCGGGTCAACTGTCTAGGCCGGGCTAAGGGGGTTATAGACTACACGTGAGTATTCTTTTAGATTAGTACTAGTGTTAATTGGTGGCATAGTGTTAGCTTATGTTGGGATTTTAGGGGCTCGATTCGATCAACCAAATTAGCTCACCAAGTGGTGGAGAGGTGGATTTTTGGGTGGAAGGGTTGAGGAAGCTAGAAAGTAAAAAGACACAATGATTTATAGTGGTTCGGCCTTCTAACAAGCACCTACATCCACTACCTTAGCTCCCCACTAAGGATTTCACAATCAATCCACTAATTGATTCGTCCCCTTTTCTAGGATTAGGAGGAAACCCTTACAACCGATCAAGCTTCTACCCAAAGCCTTGATCAAAACCCTCTTTACAAAGAGACAAAGAAAGCAAACTTAAAACCCTCTAATAGGTGTTTGTTTGCACAATTAAGCACTCACCCAAAACCTAAAACACTTGAGCAAATTTGACAATTTTGGCTCACTAGTGTTTGTCTATACAAGAATTGACAATTTAAGCACTAAGACACTTTTTGATCATTTGATGTTTGACAATATGAGCATTAGCCTTCTCTTGTTGCTTGGAGGTCCCTTTTATACTCCCAATTGAGTTTGTAGCCGTTACTAGCCGTTGGGATCAAATTGGAGCCGTTGAGGACTTTAATTCCCACCATAAATGCAGTTATGCAGCTCCCCGTTTCGAAACGCTCGAAGCCGTTTCGAAACACTCTCAATGTAGAAAGAGTCGTTGCAGTCTGTCAGGGTACCCGTTTCGGAACACCCCCTTGCCGTTTCGAAACGCATATCGAAACGCTAAAAGCCCGTATCAAAACGCCTGCGTTTTGAAAGTTGGTTGGGAAAGAGTCGTTGGGGTTTATGACCGTTATGGTCAATGCCACGTAGGCGTATCGAAACGGCCTAGCCCGTTTCGAAACGCTGGGCAAAAATCCTGTCCAAAGAAAGCCCGTTTCGAAACAAGTTTTGAAACGTTTTGGCTACTGTAAACCCCTGTTTCGAAACGCCCCAAGGTGTTTCGAAACACCTGGACAGTTTTGTGAAGTTTGGCTTTGAAAATCATGAAAAACCCTTTTGAAAAATTCCCTAAACATAATTTCAAGTTGTTTGGACTTTGGAAATGTTTTAAATATTTTTTAAATCAGTCCAAAACATTTTTCAATTATTATATAAAAACATTAGTTCTACAATCTCCCCCTTTTTGATATAATAAAACTTACTTGAAAAATTGTTTGAGATTCTCCCCCTTTAACTTTAAAAATATGAATAAGAGATAAAAAAATTTAATTCAAATAAAGCTCCCCCTTATTCATTTGAAAATTCAATTTTTCAAACCATTTCTCCCCCTTTTTGTTATATCAAAAAAAATTTAAAAACATTAAGTTCAAAATAACAATAGAGGTAAAAACTTTGACAAAAATAAGAGTTTGGTTTAAAAATAGCTCCCCCTTACTCAAAGCATCATTAAAAATGTTAGTCCAACATTTATGATCATCTAGTTGAATAAACAAAAAATAAAACAAATAAATGCTAAAACAACTAGATTTTTACCAACACTTGAACTCAAGGTAGGATGTGAAGCCTTCCTTCTTCAAGTGTTCTTCCTTGTGTGCATGGAGCTCCCCCTCAGTGTTTGACTTGTTGAACATCTCCATCACACCTAGCAATAGACAATCACGTAATTTTTGGTATCCAAATTGCTTTGGATCCATGAACGTTAGTAGCACAAATTTTAGTCCCTTTAGGAATCCATTTCTCAATGTCATCCTTTTTAATTGAAGTGGTTAGTCCTTTTGGGACCCAAACACTTCTAAAACATTTTCCTTTAATAAATCTTGGGGCACTAGATTGTCTAACATAAAAGTTTGATTTTCCAAGATTGTTTTTCTTTTCAAGCTCTTTGGAAATCAAATCTTTTTCTTCTTGAACTTTTTGAAGCAATTTTTGTAAATCAAAACATTTTAATTCAAACTCTTCAAGTTTTACTTCAAGTTCAAGTTTGGTTTTAGAAAGCAAATCATTTTGAATTTTTAACTTTGAAATCAATTTATTGTTTTTCAAAATGTGGCTTTTAAAATCTAAAACCAAATCATCGTAGGCATCTTGTAATTCATCAAAAGAATAAGAACATGAAGTAGATGAATTAGAAGTTACCCTTGAATCTTCTTCGATGGCCATAAGGCAAAGGTTGGCTTGTTCATCATCGGTGGAGTCATCATCACTCCAAGTAGCCACGTTTGCTTTCTTCTTATGGCTTGAAGTGCTTGCCCTCTCCTTTCTTTTAGGTTCTCGTTCAAGCTCTCTCAAAGCTTTCTTCATGAACGGGGCACACTTCTTGAAGAGATGAACTATCTCTTCATCTTCATCCTCCTCTTCACTTGAGTAGACATGATGGCAAGTGGAGGATTTGAGAGCCATGGCACTTGCATTGATGTCAAGCCCTTTGATTTTATTCTCTCCCATAGCTCTAATTTCTTCCCTCTTCTTCTCATCCTCTTTGTTCTTCTTCATGATTTGATGAGTAAGGAGAGACCCCATGAGTTCATCAAGCTTCAAAGTCTTCAAATTTTTGGCTTCGATGATGACGGTCCTCTTTGAGTCCCAAGACTCGGGAAGTGAGTAGATGAGCTTTCGAACAAGCTTCTCCTCCGGGATGGCTTCTCCATAGCCTTTGAGACCATTGGTGATGGTGGAGAACCTATCAAACATCTTCTCGATGTTCTCTTCCGGATCCATTTTGAAGTTCTCATACTCTAAGGTTAGGAGCCCAATCTTGGTCTCCTTGACTTCATTTGTCCCCTCGTATGTGACTTCAAGCTTGTCCCATACTTCCTTGTCACTCTCACAAGAAGACATCTTCTCGTAGATGGATGGACCAAATGCACAAAATAGAATGTGCAAGGCTTTGCAATTTAGCTCCATCTTCTTGCGATCGTCGGCACTCCACTCCGCTTTACTTCTTTGAGGCACGAACGAACCATCTTCAACTACATCCCATAGCTTGTAATCTCTTGATTTGATGAAGAACTTCATCTTTGTCTTCCAATGGGCATAGTGAGTTCCGTCAAAGAAAGGCGGTTTGTCGATAGAATGTGCCATTTGAGCCGGTTGATGAAAAAGTGATCGAGCTTGCCGAATCTTCTCAATAGGATGTGAATCCCCTTCGATTGAGCCAAGCTATGATACCAATTGTTGGGATTTTAGGGGCTCAATTCGATCAACCAAATTAGCACACCAAGTGGTGGAGAGGTGGATTTTTGGGTGGAAGGGTTGAGGAAGCTAGAAAGTAAAAAGACAATGATTTATAGTGGTTCGGCCTTCTAACAAGCACCTACATCCACTACCTTAGCTCCCCACTAAGGATTTCACAATCAATCCACTAATTGATTCGTCCCCTTTTCCAGGATTAGGAGGAAACCCTTACAACCGATCAAGCTTCTACCCAAAGCCTTGATCAAAACCCTCTTTACAAAGAGACAAAGAAAGCAAACTTAAAACCCTCTAATAGGTGTTTGTTTGCACAATTAAGCACTCACCCAAAACCTAAAACACTTGAGCAAATTTGACAATTTTGGCTCACTAGTGTTTGTCTATACAAGAATTGACAATTTAAGCACTAAGACACTTTTTGATCATTTGATGTTTGACAATATGAGCATTAGCCTTCTCTTGTTGCTTGGAGGTCCCTTTTATACTCCCAATTGAGTTTGTAGCCGTTACTAGCCGTTGGGATCAAATTGGAGCCATTGAGGACTTTAATTCCCACCATAAATGCAGTTCTGCAGCTCCCCCCCGTTTGGAAACGCTCGAAGCCGTTTCGAAACACTCTCAATGTAGAAAGAGTTGTTGCAGTCTGTCAGGGTACCCGTTTCGGAACACCCCCTTGCCGTTTCGAAACGCTAAAAGCCCGTATCGAAACGCCTGCATTTTGAAAGTTGTTTGGGAAACAGCCGTTGGGGTTTATGACCGTTATGGTCAATGCCACGTAGGCGTATCGAAACGGCCTAGCCCGTTTCGAAACGCTGGGCAAAAATCCTGTCCAAAGAAAGCCCGTTTTGAAACAAGTTTTGAAACGTTTTGGCTACTGTAAACCCCTGTTTCGAAACGCCCCAATGTGTTTCGAAACACCTGGACAGTTTTGTGAAGTTTGGCTTTGAAAATCATGAAAAACCCTTTTGAAAAATTCCCTAAACATAATTTCAAGTTGTCTGGACTTTGGAAATGTTTTAAATACTTTTTAAATCAGTCCAAAACATTTTTCAATTATTATATCAAAACATTAGTTCTACAGATTCTGATGTAGAATTTTATATCATAGGTTCCGGTTCAACTAGATCCGAACGTAAGAGGCGTTCATCCCGACGTTAGAGCTATTGATGCTTAAGGTGTGTTTTCTTCTAGTGTTATAATTAAATTATATGTTATTTTTCTATGTGTTGGTGTTTTACCTCTTGTGTGATTATTTATATGTATTATGAATTTTATAGTTGACATCACATGCATAAGTTTTTCAGAATATGTTTTTACTATGATTTACAAACCGTGATTTATGGACTACGTTTATGAACTATGATTTATGGACTTATGGACTATGCTTTATGAAATATGTTTACTGAATATCGATTTATGGAACTTTGTTTATGAAATTTGATTTTTAATCATCATATCATTGTATGAGCATGGGTTGGGATTTGTTCGGGGAAGTTCAGTGGTTTCACCCTTCGGGCTGAATTCCACTTTGGATTGGCGGTTGTAGTGAGGAGTTTTGGGGAACTTTTCTCTCGGCGGTTGTAGTTGGGTGCATTGCATTGCGCTTGTGATTTATGTGTTGTGCTTTAAAGAATTTTAAGAAAATATTACTATGTTTTTATGACTATGATTTTCTTGCACTTTAGAGACACACTAGGCTCTTTAGCTTACTCCTTCATAGTTTTCTCTTACAGATATCTTCGAACTTAGGCGACGTGGTACTTGAAGGATCTCAGATTTTATCTGGTTATTTTATTATTCAGTACGAAACTATTTTAGTTTAATCCGATTTCTATTTATTATTTTGGGACATGGATGTAATTTTAGACTATTTATGTTTTAGGATTATTTTTTTAGCATTCATTTATTGTTATTTTAATTCAGAGATTTTATATAAATATTAGAATATTTATTATGATATTATATTTTTATTTATTATTAAAATTATGTTATTTTATTTTAATTAAAGTATAATTTTTAAAATTGGATTTCTTGAGGGAAAAGTTTTCAAACGTAACTTCCTAAATTTGATCTTTTCTTCTAGGTCGGATTTAGGGGTTACATTTAGTGGTATCAGAGCCAAGTTCAAACCCTCGGACTGTGGGGCTCACATAAAATTTTAAGCCAAAAATGATTTTTGCATGCATATTAAATGTTTTGGGGCAAATTGGGATTTTCTGATAAATTTATTATTTTAAAGAATTAAAGATGTGTTTTGAATAGAGACTCCAATTACCAACTCTAACTTTAGGATTAATTCCTTTTGTAGATAGACTACTATGCCACCTCGTAGGAGCTCTAGGTTAACAGCTGGTCGTGGCCGAGGCCGTGGTCGAGGTCATACCGCTGCTTTAGATAGTGATCAATTGCCCCTATTGACCAGACGCAGAATTAGAATGAGATTCATAATGATGGTGTGGATGAGCAACCTGAGGATCAGACTAGAGCTCAGCAAACTGGTGGTAAGAATCCACCTGTTCAACAGAATCAGAATGATGGTCCACATGATTCTAGAGATAGTGAGACTGATGGATTGGATATTGCTACCGTACATAGGGAGTTACTTCGTTACCTCCGTCAGTCAGAGGGGTGAGGAAACTCATATTTACCGAGTTTCTGGCTACAAGGATGACTATGTTTGATGGGAAGACGAGTACAAATTCGGCAGATGCTGAGTATTGGCTGAAGAAGCTTCAAAGGTTGTTTATTGAAATGGATTATCCTATCGGCCGAAAGCTTAGGGCTGCGGTATCACTGTTGCAGTGTGAAGCCCAGAATTTGTGGAAGGCTGAGGAACATGTTAGTCCAACCAGTCAAATCTCTTGGGACCATTTTCGACAGGTATTTCGTGACCGCTATGTTGGGGCAGAGTACTTAGCAAAGTGCTGAGATGATTTCATGAATATGAAGTAGAACGACATGTGTGTGAATGATTATGAGATAGAGTTCATGAGGTTGATACAGTATGTTCTGGGGTTAGTGATCACAGAGGAAGAAAAATGTGACTGGTTTCTAAAAGGGTTGCGTCAAACGATTAAGGCGGGAGTCGCCTTGCATATGGATAAGGAGTACAAGGAGATTACCAAACGAGCTAGGACTGCTTA
The DNA here is from genome assembly GCA_958450335.1 of Hibiscus tridactylites. Taxonomy (NCBI): domain Eukaryota; kingdom Viridiplantae; phylum Streptophyta; class Magnoliopsida; order Malvales; family Malvaceae; genus Hibiscus; species Hibiscus tridactylites. Next base: position 48,928,262 of record OY288290.1, read on the forward strand.
ATGGAATGAGGCAGAGATGAAGCAACTTGAATCTCAGGGTACCGATCAAGCTAGTAAGCAACCGACCACATCGGTTCATCATAGTCAGGGGAATCAGTCTAGGAATAGGGCTTTAGACGAATTCGATCATCAAGGTTATTCTAGAGCTAGACCAGTGACTTCTACTTTTCCGACCACTAGTGTAGGTGGATCGACAGGTTCCCGTTCTTTTCCTATATGTTCTTATTGTAACAAACGACATGCTGGTGAGTGTCGAAAGAAATTGGGAGCATGTTTCTTATGTGGTTCTTTAGAGCACTTTCGTGGAGAGTGTCCCCTTGCTCATAGTAGCAATCAAGCCCCGACACAATCTCAAAGATCAGTACAAGCACCATCTAGAGTTAGCGGCCAGAATAGGCATGATGCTTCGGGTAATGCTAGTAGAGCTAGACCTACACAGAGTAATAGATCAGATGCTAGACGACCAGGGTTGGTTTATGCAACTAAAGCTCATGAGGGTTATAATGATGAGCCAAAGGACATATCATGTACATTTCTAATGTTCTCAGTTTTTACTTTTATGTTGAAGGATGAGGAACTCAGAGTGAAGAATTTGAAGTTGTGTCAGTTAATTTTTAGAATCTATTGCAAAATCTGAAATTTTGGGGATGATTTTTTTAAGGGTGAGAGAGTTGTAACACCCCAAATTTTAGCCCCAATTAAAAACCTAATTTTGAAATCACTAAATTCAAAACCCTAGGAATTGAGAATTTTGATATGAAACTATAATTAAGAAATTTGAGAATTTAGGTTAAAAACCCTAAATTAATTTTAAGAATTCAAATTTGAGAACCTAATTGTTGTTAAAGGATTTAATTGAGTTGATTTAGAATTTTAGGGGCCATTATATAAATTAAGTAAAGTTTAGGTGCTATTATGCAAACCCTTAAATAATGGGATGACTTATAACACAATTTAACCATCAAATTGGGTATTTAAAACCCTTTTCGGCATATTAGGCTTTTCAACGCAGACGCGCACCTCTCTCTCTATCGATATTGTTTTTCTTTCTTTCTTATTTCAATCGAACTTTGGTGAGTCTCTAGCATCGCACGACCTTAATTTTTGAAGAATTTGGATATAAGATCTGATGCAGTTTAAATATGTGTTTTAGACGACATTGATTTTGAAGAAGATGAACTACCACCTATTTCGCCTGTTCGATCTAACCATGCACGTACCACAAGGACTACACGTTAGTATTTGTAGAACTAATGTTTTGATATAATAATTAAAAAATGTTTTGGACTAATTTGAAAAGAATTTAAAAAATGTCCTTAAGTCCAAACAACTTAAAAATATGTTTGAGGCATTTAAGAAGGTTTTTGGCAAAGTTTTTCATGCATTAAAATAGCCAAACTTGAATTTTCAAGCTGCTCGTACCGATACGGTGCACCCCGTGTCGATACCATTTTGCCCAGGTTTTGTCATTGCCAAAACCCGTATTGAAATAGGTTTTGTCATTTCGATACGGTGAGGGAACATTTCAATACGCCTGGTAAGCGTACAGATCCCCATTTTAACAACCCCAACGGCTACTTTCCCAACGGTCTTTTAAATGACATATCATACCGATATGCTCTCAAGCGTATCGATAAGCTTAGGCTAGCAAGAGCACAACGGCTAGTTTCTGAAGAAGTCCGTACCGATACGGGTCCACGCATATCGATACGGAAGGCTGCAAAACAACATTAAAGATGGGAAATAAAGTCTCCAACAGCTCCAATTCATCCCCAACGGCTAGTAACTGCTATAAACTCAAAGATGAGTATAAAAGGGACCTCCAAGCATCTAGTAATGGTAAATTCTTCAATTGTAATACAACATATGATCAAAATGAGTCTTAGTGCTTAATTGTCAATTCATTGTATAGACAAACACTAGTGATCCAAAATTGTTAGATTTGCTCAAGTGTTTTTAGGATTGGGTGAGAGCTTTATTGTGCAAAAAAATACCTATTAGAGGGATTTAAGTTTGCGTATTTTTTATCTCTTTGTAAAGAGGGTTTGATCAAGGCTTTGGGTAGAAAGCTTGATCGGTTTGTAAGGATTTCCTCCTAAGCCTAGAAATGGGGACGAATCAATAGTGGATTGATTGGAAATCCTTAGTGGGAAGCTAAGGTAGTGGATGTAGACTTTGGTTAGAAGGTTGAACCACTATAAATAATCTTGTCTTTATTCATTTTAGCTTCCACACCTCTTACACCCAATATTCCACTTCTCCACCACTTGGCGAGTAAGAACGGTTGAAAGAATTGAGCACCAAATAACCCAACAATTGGTATCAGAGCTAGGCTCAATTAAAGAGGATTAACATCCTATTGAGAAGATCTGGCAAGCTCGATCATCACTTCACTCAACCGGCTCAATGGCGCAATCAATCGACAAACCGTCCTTCTTCGACAGAACACACTATGCCCATTGGAAGACAAGGATGAAGTTCTTTATAAAATAAAGGGACTACAAACTTTGGGACATAGTAGAAGATGGTCCGTTCATTCCTCAACGAAGCAAGGCGGAATAGAGTGCCGAAGATCGCAAGAAGATTGAGCTTAATTGCAAAGCCTTGCACATCTTGTTTTGTGCTTTTGGCCCAAGCATCTATGATAAGATGTCTTCTTGTGAGTGTGCCAATGAGGTATGAGACAAGCTTGAAGTCACATACGGAGGAACCGATGAAGTAAAGGAGACCAAGATCGGGCTTCTCAATCTAGCGTATGAAAACTTCAAGATGGATCTGGAAGAGGACATTGAGAAGATGTTCGATAGGTTCTCCACCATCACCAATGGACTTAAAGGTTATGGAGAAGCCATCGAAACTTGTCCGAAAGCTCATCTACTCCCTTCCTGAGTCATGGGACTCAAAGAGGACTGCCATCATCGAAGCTAAGAATTTGAAGACCTTGAAGGTTGATGAACTCATGGGGTCACTTCTCACTCACCAAATTATGAAGAAAAGTAAAGAAGAGGGAAGAAATTAAAGCTATGGGGAAGAAGAAGCTCAAAGGGCTTGACATCAACACAAATGCCATTGCTCTCAAATCCTCCACATGCCATCATGTAGATTCAAGTGAGGAGGAGGATGAAGAAGAAGAGATAGTTCATCTCTTCAAGAAGTGTGCCCCTTACATGAAGAAAGCCTTAAAAGAGCTTGAACGAGAATCCATGAAAAAGAAGAGGCAAGCACTTCAAGCCATAAGAAGAAGGCATATGTGGCTACTTGGAGTGATGAAGACTCCACTGACGATGAACAAGCCAACCTTTGCCTTATGGCCATCGAAGAAGATTCAAGGGTAACTTCTAATTCATCTACTTCATGTTTATATTCTTTTGATGAATTACAAGATGCCTATGATGATTTGGTTTTAGATTTTAAAAATCACATTTTGAAAAACAATAAAATGATTTCAAAGTTGAAAATTGAAAATGATTTGATTTTTAAAACCAAACTTGAACTTGAAGCAAAACTTGAAGAGTTTGAACAAAAATGTTTTGATTTACAAAATTTGCTTCATAAAGTTCAAGAAGAAAAAGATTTTATTTCCAAAGAGCTTGAAAAGAAAAATAATTTTGGCAAATCAAATTTTTATGTAAGACAATCTAGTCCCCCTAGATTTATAAATGGTAAATGTTTTAGAAGTATTTGGGTCCCAAAGGACTAAGTACTTCAACTAAAAAGGATGAAATTGAAAAATGGATTCCTAAGGGGACAAGATTTTGTGCTACTAACGTCTATGGATCCAAAGCAATTTGGATACCAAAAATTACTTGATTGTCTTATGATAGGTGTGATGGAGATTGATCAACAAGTTAAACTTTGAGGGGGAGCTCCATGCACACAAGGAAGAACACTTGAAGAATGAAGGCTTCACATCCTCCCTTGGGTTCAAGTGTGGTAAAATCTAGTTGTTCTTGCTTTTATTTGATTTATTTGTTATTTATTTCAACTAGATGATCATATATGTTGGACTAACATTTTGATGATGCTTTGAGTAAGGGGGGGCATTTTAAAACCAAAATTCTTAATTTTGTCATTTTTTAACCTCTATTGTTATTTTGAGCTTAAAAGTATTTTAAATTCTTTTTGATATAACAAAAAGGGGGAGAAATGGTTTGAAAAATTGAATTTTCAAATGAATAAGGGGAGCTTTAATTGATTTCAAATCTCAATTCTCTTATTCCAGATTTATTTCACAAATGGGGAGAAATCCCAAACAATTTTTCAAGTTAGTTTTGTTATATCAAAAAGAGGGAGATTGTAGAACTAATGTTTTGATATAATAATTGAAAAATGTTTTGGACTAATTTGAAAAGAATTTAAAACATGTCTTTAAGTCCAAACAAATTGAAAATATGTTTGAGGCATTTAAATAGGTTTTTGGAAAAGTTTTTCATGTTTTAAAATAGCCAAACTTGAATTTTCAAGCTGCTCGTACCGATACAGTGTACCCCGTATCAATACCTTTTTGCCCAGGTTTTGTCACTGCCAAAAGCCGTATCGAAACATGCTTTGCCGTTTCGATACGGTGAGGGATCGTTTCGATACGCCTGGTAAGCATACCGATCCCCATTTTAACAACCCCAATGGCTACTTTCCTAACGGTCTTTTAAATGGCATACCGTACCAATACGCCCTCAAGCGTATCGATACGCTTAGGCTGGCAAGAGCACAACAACTAGTTTCTGAAGAAGGTTGTACCGATACGGGTCCACGCGTATCGATATGGAAAGTTGTAAAACAGCATTAAAGATGGGAAATAAAGTCTACAACGGCTAGTAACGGCTACAAACTCAAAGAGGAGTATAAAAGGGACCTCCAAGCATCTAGTAATGGTAAATGCTTCAATTGTAAAACAACATACGATCAAAATGAGTCTTAGTGCTTAATTGTCAATTCATTGTATAGACAAACACTATTGAGCCAAAATTGTTAGATTTGCTCAAGTGTTTTTAAGATTGGGTGAGAGCTTTATTGTGCAAACAAATACATATTAGAGGGATTTAAGTTTGCGTATTTTTATCTCTTTGTAAAGAGGGTTTGATTAAGGCTTTGGGTAGAAAGCTTGATTGGTTTGTAAGGGTTTCCTCTTAAGCCTAGAAAAGGGAACGAATCAATAGTGGATTGATTGGAAATCCTTAGTGGGAAGCTAAGGTAGTGGATGTAGACATTGGTTAGAAGGTTGAACCACTATAAATCATCTTGTCTTTATTCATTTTAGCTTCTTCACCTCTTACACCCAATATTCCACTTCTCCACCACTTGGCGAGCAAGAACGGTTGAAGGAATCAAGCACCGAATAACCCAACAATATTCTTTTAGATTAGTACTAGTGTTAATTGGTGGCATAATGTTAGATTCTGATGTAGAATTTTATATCATAGGTTCCGATTCAACTAGATCCGAACGTGAGAGGCGTTCATCCCGACGTTAGAGCTATTGATGCTTAAGGTGTGTTTTCTTCCGGTGCTATAATTAAATTATATGTTATTTTTCTATGTGTTGGTGTTTTACCTCTTGTGTGATTATTTATATGTATAATGAATTTTATGGTTGACATCACATGCATAAGTTTTCAAAATATGTTTTTACTATGATTTGCAAACTATGATTTATGGACTACGTTTATGAACTATGATTTATGGACTTATGGACTATGATTTATGAAGTATGTTTACGGAATATCGATTTATGGAACTTTGTTTATGAAATTTGATTTTTAATCATCATATCATTGTATGAGCATGGGTTGGGATTTGTTCGGGGAAGTTCAGTGGTTTCTCCCTTCGGGCTGAATTCCACTTCGGATTGGCGGTTGCAGTGAGGAGTTCTGGGGAACTTTCCTCTTGGCGGTTGTAGTTGGATGCATTGCATTGCGCTTGTGATTTATGTGTTGTGCTTTAAAGAATTTTAAGAAAATATTACTATGTTTTTACGACTATGATTTTCTTGCACTTTAGAGACACACTAACCTCTTTAGCTTACTCCCCCATAGTTTCCTCTTACATATATCTTCGAACTTAGGTGACGTGGTACTTGAAGAATCTCAGATTTTATCCGGTAATTTTATTATTCAGTACGAAACTATTTTAGTTTAAACAGATTTCTATTTATTATTTTGGGACATGGATGTAATTTTAGACTATTTATGTTTTAGGATTATTTTTTAACATTCATTTATTGTTATTTTAATTCAGAGATTTTATATAAATGTTAGAATATTTATTATGATATTATATTTTTATTTATTATTAAATTTATGTTATTTTATTTTAATTAAAGTATAATTTTTAAAATTTCTTGAGGGAAAAGTTTTCAAACGTAACTTCCTAAATTCGGTCTTTTCTTCTAGGCCGCGTTTAGGGGGTTACACGTATAAATGGCTGATCGATTGACTGTTATGCTGCTCGTTGTTGTGCTGCTAGAGTGCTACTACAGATGGAGGCCCGAGGGGTGGCCGGAACACGAGGTGACCGACGACGACGAAGAGTGGCGTGAGAGAATTGGACGACAAGAGTGATCGAGGGTTGACACTTGGCCGGTTGTGGATGATTCAGACGACTCAGACGAGGGTGAGTGAATGTTTAGGGATTTTAGTTTTTTAGGGATTTCAAATCTGAAAGTTAAAAAACATAATATATTAACCGCGTCATCAGGTACATGATAAGGGGTATTCCTTCGGCCTGGGCCTAAACTGGGAAAATATAATTTTTAGCGACTGGGTACCCGACCCGGGAGAAAAAAATTCGAATAATTTTCCAATTATTTATATTCGGGTAATCGAGTCGGGCCGATCGAATCAGATATTTTTAAACACCCCTACGTGGTATTGTTCCACGTCATTATCTCATATGCCCATTATTTTCCATGTCACCTTACCACATAAGCAGCTGTGCTAGAGAATGACAATTACTTGCCAGTCAAATCTTTGAACTTGTTCATTTCAAAAGTTTGTTTTATGTACCGCAGAAGAAGCAAAAAATTAACAATAAATTGGTCTACTGAGATGAGGCACTAGTTTCTTTAAGTAAAATCAAGAGTTCAAATTCTGATGTTATGAATTGAACAAATTAAATTGAAATAGTTCTTCTATAATAGACATCTGCAACATCTGACCCAGATTAGTCAATCAATAAATTTGATATTGGTGGTTATATATATATATATATAGATAGATAGATAGATAGAGACACACAGAGAGAGAGAGGTATACTCACATGCAATAAGCTTATTTGCTTGTAATGCCGTTTCTTTGACATTGATAGGGTGGTTTAAAAATCCATATATCGGTTCATAAGGTTTTAGTTTTTTGTTGGACCCTCCCATCTGCTGGAAGGTGCTCCACTACAATACTTTTATAGCACTTCCATTGTCTACTAATATTCTCTGGACGGTGTAGTCGTTAATACGTGTTGATACTACCAATGGTTCATCTACAGTTTCATCTAGGACATGAGAGGAGTCTATGTCCCTGAAGTTGATTTTCTAGTCCTCTGCAGGCCTAGATCTCATCAGCGATGTTCCCATGGATAATACGCTAATGAGATTAGGTCTACCAGAGGCTTGTCCATGAGCAACGAGGGTTGAGATCCTCTTATTATTACATTAATCACGTCGCGGATATGACGTTGTTCACTCTTCTCCACCTACCCCTCATTCTGTTGCTGGGGGTGTTGGACGTTCCAGTCTAATAAGCCTTTTCTTATAGCCTGTTCTACCACATCCTTGAGATAGATGCATTGGTGGTGTCGTTCCCTTTCTGGCCATAGAATGCATAAGAGAAAGAGCTATTTTGATGGGACCCTGGTTTCATTGGTGGGGGAGGTTTCACTATTCCCGTTCCTTGGAATTGACGTAGGATTTCTTATAAGGGCGTGTTTAAGAGGTATAATTTGTGTAGGTTCGGTAAGGGACTTCCTTGGATTTTTTTGTTATGTAGCCTTGTTGGGCAAAACATACTCTGTTCCTATTTTCATCTCTACTCCCGGATGATGAGGATCCTCCGGACCAATGATTTACTCATAGAGATTCGTGAAATCTTGGTTTAGGCCTATGGTTCCTTTAGGTTCTTTGGTTCTAGGGAGAATGTTTTTGCGGAGAAAAGCTTTAGGCTGTATTAGGGCTGATCCCATTTTTTCAACTTTCGCGTATCGACTAACCACTTTGTACAACTGGCTGATTTTGGTGGTTTTGTTGTCCATTAGGGCATACTTCAAGGGGGTCGTGTCTTAGCTCAGAAATATATGTTGAGATGGCCTAGTCATTTAAGAGGTCTTTGATATCATAGGCAGCTCTGAAGAATCTTTTGGTGTACTCTCTTAAGAACATGTCGGGTCTTTGGATGATGTTAAACATGCTAGGCTTGGATATGTGGATCACTTTGTTGGCTAAAAAATGTCCCACAAAGAGTTGTGATAGTTGCTTGAAGTTCCCGATGGATTTTGGCGGTAAGACTCACACCAATTTTTTTGTTCCCCTTCGAAGGGTGTAGGGAAGACTTTGCACTTCAGCTCATCGCTCGCCCCCATGTTGTCTATATAATTTTTCTACTGGGATAGATGATCGGGTAAGAGGCAACAAATACCTGGGTGTGAGATGGCTCTCTTCCTCCGTTATCCATTCGCTATTGAGGTCATTGGCTAGGCGAAGGTCGTCAATTTGTTGTTGCATCATCTCTAATTGCCTTTTCCATGCCTCTTCTCTGGGGTCTACTGGAGATGGACATTCAGCATTGTCCCCTCTTGGCCCTACCCCTAGATGGTACCTCCAGTGCCTGCAGCATTCGCACGGGTTGGCATTTGCTCTTGCATATGACGCTCATCCACATTTGAGGCTCTTCGCCTACTATCCTGCTATTGGGAGGTTAATAATTCCTATAAGAGTTTTTGTATTAGCTCTTGTTGCTGTTGATTGTGTTGTTGGAGTTGCGCCTGAGCTGTCTGGGACGCTTGAAACTGTGCTTGCAAGTTTCATTGCTCCTTCTACAAAGCTAGAGTTTTCCAATGACTTTGGTTCACCGGATATAAAGTTTATTGGTGTTGGGATTCGAGTAACCTTGGTAAGATCCATGATATGTCGAGTTTAGGGATTTTGAGGTTGTCGGTTTGAGGATTCAGGCATGTAAATGAAATTTTGGGTGAAAGGGGGCAGTTACCTTATTGGAGTTGTTGCTCGTGTGGGTGTATCTTGACTGATTTCTTCGGTCGGTAAGACATCTACGCTTACCACACTAATTATTAATGTCTAAAATATCAGACACCTAACAAAATAGAGGAATGGGGACGCACGGTATAACAATTATAATTACAGAATCTAATTACTGAGTTTGACTGTCTATAGATCATTCGTGCTCTAAATGACAGCCGACAGGAACACATGCTTTTCTAAAGTAAGTTTGATTGTTGATTGTTTAAAGTTTAAAGCATTTTTAATGTCTCGTTTGTGATAGGAATTGATACTTTGCTTTGAAAAAATTAATGATGAATGTAAAATTTTATGTTAGATAATATTAACTTTTATAATTAATAAAGTTATATGAGAATTTGAGTAACAAATTTTCTATTCTTATTTATCTTCATTCTTTATTTGGCAGGATCGATACTTAAGAGGATCAGTGAAGGTTACATCCCTAAATTTTAAAATTTTAAAAAAATAAATTTGGATAATGATAAAATTATATTTTAGTCCTGTAAAATATATAATTTATATTGTTTGCCCTATAAATTTAGATATTTTAAAATAATCTCTCGATAAATAATTTCGAATTCTGCCCCTTACTATTGATCAAGAATATTAATCTCTTAAGGTGTTGTGAATTTGAGTTGCATGATTTATCCACTATTTACGACTTTTGAGTGTGTGAATGAGATATGTTGACGCCATAAATGTAGTGTCTAAGGTGTGGTGTGGTTAAAAAGGCACAATCTAAATGTTAAAAAAATACGGAATTTAAAACATTATTACGTAACTAAAATGTTATATTTTTTTAATATTCTAGGTTTGATGTTTTTTACGAAAAATTTTGAAATTTGACGAAAAACCACCACCTAAAATGTTATAAAAAAGCATAACATTATAAAATTTGTATTTTCTCATATTTCGATTATGTTATTTTTTAATCTTAAATTAGACTGATGTACTGCAAACTCGCCCCATAAATATATGAGTTGTGCCGAAAGGAAAACACATGAGAAACCAAAAAAATTAGGAATCTCTTCCATCCATTAGCCTTTTTGAATTTGCATCGCTTTTTCCAAATATGTGCTCAGAGTTGGACATAGGGATATTGTTGTATTCTTTAGAAAATTAAAAAATTCTCGTATAATTTATATGTTCTTTTATCCAAAGAAGTATGATTTCATTAGATGGATGAGAACAATACAAAGAAATTATTTGGTTAAAAGTCTTCCTAACCTAAATGAGAGGAAAATAGTATACTCGTCTGATATAAGAACGATCAATCAAACACGAAAAAAACCACAAATGCCCAAGAAACATAAAGACAACCCACTGCCCATCGGACCATTACACCGACACCACAGCCAACGCATGAACAGTACAATGTGTTGAAATATAAAGGGTATTTTTGTATTTATCAGGTTAGTTAGAGTAGTTAGGGTTTACCAAAATAGGTTTTTAGTTATATAAATAAGGAAACTTTCCTTATCTTTTTTGTATCGAATAACAAACAATAATAAAGCTCTTTTCTTCTCTTCTTCACGTTAAACACCACTGTGTTTCTTTACCAACATCACCACCACCTCGCCGGCGATCAACGGTAACTCAACATGGTATCAGAGCCACCGGTAGAGGACTTTCCGATGATCATCTTGTCTGGTTAATGTCGTTTAAAGCTCTTTTGATGTATCTTTGATCAAACGCTCGTTTTTTCTTCATTTCCAGTTTCTTCTTCATTTCTTTACTAGCTTCTTGATAGCTTCTTGATGAAGACTACTATAGATTCGAATCATTCTTTGTTTCTACATGCATCGGATACACCGGGGACGCTTCTTGTCTCGCATCAGTTGGCAGGTATAGAGAATTACAATCTTTTGAGTAGATCCATGAAGATCGCTTTGTTAGCAAAAAACAAAGTGGGTCTTGTTGATGGAACCTGCAAAAGGGAGTCAGTAGCAGAAAATTTACGAGCTCAATGTGATAGGTGTAACGTGTTAGTATTGTCATGGATTCTTAACACTGTTAGCCAAGATCTTTCTGCAGGAATTGTTTTTGCCTCTAATGCAGCAATCGTGTGGGCAGATCTTAAAGAATGCTTTAATAAAGTAGATGGTTCAAGAATATATTACTTACATCGAGAGATTGTTACACATGTGCAGAATCTTTCTTCAATTTCAGTCTATTTTTTGCGTCTGGAACTGTTATGGGATGAGTTCGATGCGTTAGTGTCATTTACTTCTTGTGATTGTGAAGTAGCACGAGAAAATAGTACTATTCTTGCGCAGCAAAGATTGTTTCAAATGTTAATGGGATTAAATGATTTCATATTCTATGGTTAGAAGCCAGATCCTATTAATGAAGCCTTTACCGACTGTGAACCAGGCTTACAATATGTTGGTACAAGAAGAAGGACAGCGTCAGCATTCTGCTGGTTCAACACAGATTCAATCCGAGCCAACAACCTTGTATACTTCTTCTTATGCACAAAGACACAATCAGTTCAAAAAGAAGTTTAATGGAGTGTGTGATTTTTGTCACATTAAGGGGCATAAAAGAGAAAGTTGCTATAGGTTAATAGGATATCCACCAGATTTTAAATTTACTAAGAAGAATGGAATGAATGTAAAGCAGGCAGCTAACTCAGCAACTATTGAAAGTGGATCAGATGCTGTGGATTAGTCTACTATAACACAAGCACCGACCTTTACAGCAGAACAATATCAGCAAATTTTGAATCTTCTTGGAAAGGATCTTGTTATCAAGGGTACAGCTCACATGGCAGGTATGTTTTCTAAACCTTCAATTCAAGAATGGATCCTAGATACAGGGGCAACCAGTCACATGACATATGATTTAAGTTTGTTGAGTGGATAGAAAGATCGATATTTACCAAGAGGGGGGGTGAATTGGAAATTTGAAGGATTGTAGTGGAAATTGGCAAATTAAAATTGAAGGACAAGGAATTTAGAGTGGTTCAAGTTCCAAATGAACTCTACATCCACTACCTTAGTCTCACTAAGGATTTGCAACAATTTCACTAAATTGATCTTCCCCTTTTCTAGGACAAGGAGGCAACCCTTTACAATATCGGTTGATTTTTATACCCAAAAATCAACCCAACTCTCACACAAGAGAACAAAGGAATTTGTAGGCTAATTAGGTATCTCTCAATACAAATGATAGCCCCAATACAAGCACTCAACCCAATTTTACAAAGTATGAATGAAGAACACAAATTGGGATTTTACACAAATTTGGGATTTTTGCTCTAATGCTTGAATTTGATGTTTGGATGTTTGCTTGAAGTTCAATAGTTGTTGCTGATGCTTTTGGATGTCCCTTTTATACCTTCTCATTGATTTCTAGCCGTTTGAGTGGTTGGAGAAGTAAATGGAGCCGTTGGAACCCTCTCTTACCACCATAAATGCACCTCTCCAGCTACGAGTATTGGTACTCGGGAATGGGTATCGATACCTGTCTCAGAAAAGAAAGATCCGTTGTATGCATTTAATAGGGCGTATCGATACGCACGTAAGCGTATCGGTACGGGGTATCGAAACGGCAAAGGCCGTATCGATACCTTTTTCTGAACTTAGCTCACTGTCAAAAGTCGTATCGATACGGGGGTTAGGCGTATCGATACCGGTCAACGGCATTTTAAAATTTGGTTACCAACCAACTGACACCAACGGTCATATTTTTAAACCGACTTAAATGCTTTAAAATTCTTTAAACCAGTATCGATACTGGTGTTACCGTACCGATACACTCTTGCAAACTCTTTGAAATTTAACACAGGGCGTATCGATACGAGGGTTTGCCGTATCGATACGTGTTCCGACAGTAGCCAATTTTGGCAAAAAGGTATCGATACTCCTCGATGGGTATCGATACTCGTTGACGATTTTCTATAAGTTTGGCTTGGAACACTTAGAAAATATTTTGAGTTTGAGTTTTACAAATCAGTTTTAAAGTGTTGGTGTTTCAAAACTTGTTAAGAGACTTGTAAAAACAATTTTAAGTTTTTCAAATTGATCCTTAAAGATCTAGTTATATCAAAATCAAACATAGGTTTTACAATCTCCCCCTTTTTGATATAACAAAATCAAAACTTAAAATTTTGACACTTTTGAATAACCTTTACAAAGTAACTCCCCCTTAATATAAGCTTGGTAACCTTTGAGTTAAAATCAAAATATTTTAAAGATGTGAGCAAGTTTCTTCTCCCCCTTTTTGTTAGATCAAAAATTGCATGGAGACAATAAAGTGCATAATGAAATCAAAGGTATAATAATAATAAGCAACATAATTTTATTCATCATAGCATGAGAAAATCCAAACGAAAACAAACAAGAAATTAAAGCATAGGTTTTTAATCCTAAAACAAACTTAGTCCTAAAAATAGAAACATAGGTGCATAAAAATAGAAAATCCTAGATGATTATGAATGATATGCAAGAAGAGATGTCTAGGCATTGTCTTCGTCGTCTTCATCATCTTCATCATCATCGACCATAGGCTCATTGCTCCGCATGCTATTACGCCATTCATCATGGAAAGCGGCAACGGAGATATTCAAGGAATTGTGCTCACTTTCAAGGGATGTAAGGCGATTTTCCATACCCGTCATCCTTGTATCGAAGGTGGTTTCCATGGAGGTTAGACGAGTGTTCATGTCCGTGCGTAGCCCGGTAAATTGCTCATTGAGATATGTCATGAGAGCATCCAAATTGGGCTGTGGGACTTGAGGAGCCGGAGGAGCTGGAGGAGCTTGTGGTTGTTCCAATGCGGCTGCGGCCTCGGGTGGAAGTTCGGAAAGACGTAACCAACTTCCATTAAAGTAATGGAACTTTCCCCGAGCAAGGGATCGCTCATCAATAGGATCGGTAAGAGTAGATGCAAGATCAAATGAGCAATCAATATCCTTTTTCATAAAATAGTAACTTAAAGCCGTACCGTAAATGAAGGATGTGATGAGAGGGGTTTGGCGATTTTGAACATGATAGGCGATCTCATCGAACATGATTCGAGCTAGGTTTGGGCGCTTTCGTTGACGGAAACAACGGATCCAAAAATCATCCACTTGACGGATGGTAGAGTATTTGCCACCGGAGGGACGTAACCACCAAGACACCATCAAATGTAGGATTCGATCGTGAGCATTGAGGACGGTTACGGAACCACTGAGAACATGGCCCAAGGCATTCTCATCATTTAAGCCTACATCCTCTAACTTAAAAACCTCACAAATCCCTTTGACATCGAGAACAATTTGCTTCCCCATGAGATAAGAGCGGATGGCAACAATTTCCCCATTGCGAGAAATAATTTTGGCATTAGAATAGAAAATTAAAACCAAAAGACGATAGTAAATACCGGGGATAGAAAGAAACTCCATGAATTTCCAAGTGCGAAGCAATGGAAGATATTCAAACTTGAAGCGCTCGGAGTCGAGAAAAGGAATGGAGACGACCCTTTCCGCACGAATTTTGTAGTTCTCAAATTGGCGAAAATAGGGAAGACCCGCGGAAGTTTCAAAGGATTGGTTATAAATTGTAACATAATCCGGGCGTGCAACCATTCCGGGAGTTGATGATTCACCGGCAAGAGTAACCCTCGGTCGCTTCCTCGAATGTTCTTTAGGTGCCATAATCTAAAAGAAAATTAAAGAAGGTTTCTTCAATTTGAGTAAAAATCAAGGTAAAAAGATTTTAAAAAATTTTGAAAAACAAAGAGATAAAAAAAACAAAAGAGAATTAAAAGAAGAGATTACCTTGAAGGAAACTTTGAGGATTGAAGAAAAACTTGAGAGAGAGCACAAAACTTTTCTTGATGCAAGAATTCTTTTAGAATTGAGTTGTAGTGTGGAAAATATGAAGGAGGAAGGGCCTTTTTATAGCCAAAAACGGCTAGGGTTTGTTAGGGTTAAAGAGTTTTAATTTTGGTAAAATTAGATCTCATTTAAAACAGATTTAATGCCATCTGCGCGATAGGGTATCGATACTCCTGAGGGGGTATCGATACGGGGATAGAATTGTCTTTTCTCAAAAAATGCCCGTTGGAAAGTCGTATCGAAACGGTGGGGCCCGTATTGAAACGACCTGTATCGATACGATTTTAAGCGTATCGATACATGTGAAGCGAGGAAAAAAAATCTAGGAAACAAGATGAAGAACACGTATCGATACGCGTATATCCGTATCGATACCATATGAAGCGAGGAGAATTCTGGGAAACAAAATGAAGAACACGTATCGATACGCGTATAGTCGTATCGATACCATATGCCCAGAATGACCTATTTGGTTCTAAGAACAACCAAGGGCTCGAACTTAACACCTCCTAAAAGTATGCAAATGATGAATGAATAGTTCTAAGCATGTTTTAACAGAAGCATACTCCCCCTAACTATAAGCATGGATAAGATTAGGAGTTTAAACACATAAACATGGCAATTTCACAAAATCAAGCATTTTAAGCACAAAAGAGGTCCTAAAAGGTCAAGATAGGCTAGCTAGACCTAACTCTCTCCTAAGGGACCAAAAACGCTCTTTGTCTAAGGGTTTTGTAAAAATGTCCGCTAATTGATTCAAGGTGTCTACATACTCTATAACCACATCTTCCTTAAGGACATGATCTCTAATGAAATGATGCCTTATTTCTATATGTTTGGTTCTAGAGTGTTGGATGGGATTTTTAGTTAGGCATATTGCACTAGTGTTGTCACATTTTAGGGGTATGGTTCCAACTTTAATTCCATAATCTAAGAGTTGTTGCTTCATCCAAAGGACTTGAGCACAACAACTCCCTAAGGATATGTACTCGGCTTCGGTGGTAGATAAGGCTACACTATTTTGTTTCTTAGAGAACCAAGATATGAGCATACTACCTAAGAATTGGCAAGTTCCTGAAGTACTTTTCCTATCAATTTTGCAACCCCCATAATCCGCATCCGAATAAGCATGTAGGTTGAAGGTAGAGTCTCTAGGATACCAAAGGCCTAAACAAGGAGTGTCTCTAAGGTATCTAAAGATTCTCTTAACGGCTATAAGGTGAGACTCTCTAGGACTAGCTTGAAACCTAGCACACAAGCAAACACTAAACAAGATATCCGGTCTACTTGCGGTAAGGTAAAGCAAAGATCCAATCATAGAACGATAAAGCTTAGAGTCAACACACTTACCTCCTTCATCTTTGTCAAGCTTTGTAGATGAGCTCATAGGAGTGGCTTGAGGCTTTGCATTCTCCAAGCCAAACTTCTTGAGCATATCCTTTATGTATTTTGCTTGGTTGATGAAGGTGCCATCCTTCTTTTGCTTGATTTGGAGTCCCAAAAAGAATGAGAGCTCCCCCATCATGCTCATCTCAAATTCACCTTGCATTAGCTTAGCAAACTCTTGACAATGACATTCATTAGTAGAACCAAAAATTATATCATCAACATAAATTTGAACTACTAAAATGTCATTTTTATACATTTTTATGAAAAGTGTAGTGTCCACCTTACCTTTTTCAAAACCTTTTTCAATTAAAAAGTTTGAAAGCCTTTCATACCAAGCTCTAGGAGCTTGTTTTAAACCATAAAGAGCTTTGGTAAGTTTGAAAACATGATTTGGAAATTTTGAATCTTCAAAACCCGGTGGTTGTTCCACATACACTTCTTCATTTATAAAACCATTTAAAAATGCGCTTTTAACATCCATTTGAAAAAGCTTGAAATTATGATAACATGCATATGCAAGCAACATCCTAATGGCTTCCATTCTAGCTACGGGTGCATAGGTTTCATCAAAATCTATTCCCTCTTCTTGAGTGTAACCTTGTGCTACAAGTCTAGCTTTATTTCTCACAATGTTACCACTCTCATCTAGTTTGTTCCTAAAGACCCATTTAGTTCCTATTGTAGATTGATTACTAGGCCTATCAACTAATGTCCATACATTACTTCTCTCAAATTGATTTAACTCTTCTTGCATAGCCATAATCCAAAAATCATCTTTCAATGCTTCTTTTATGTTTTTAGGCTCTATGCATGAGATAAATGCAACATGGTTCATTAATTTAAGAGAAGAACGAGTGGTTACCCCCTTGGATGGATCACCCAAGATTTCACCATCTTTGACATAGTTCAACTCCCTTGGGTAGCTCACTTCCTTTTCCTCAATAGCCAAGTCCTTCAAGGCTTCAAGAGGTGGATCTTGTGTGTCTTCTTCTTTTGGTTGAATCTCATCCTCCTTTGAAGTTTGACCTCCATCAAAGGCATTTATGATTCCTACATCATCATCATCACAAGAATCCTTCCTAGGAAGGAGGTTATCATCGAATACAACATGAATGGATTCTTCTACTACTAAAGTTCTTTTGTTAAATACTCGATAGGTTTTAGAGGTTAAAGAGTAACCTATAAAAATAGCTTCATCACTTTTTGCATCAAATTTACCTAAGTTATCTTTTCCATTATTTAAAACAAAACACTTACACCCAAAAGGGTGAAAATAGCTAATGTTAGGCTTTTTAGATTTTAAAATCTCATAAGGTGTTTTCTTTAAAATTGGCCTAATCATTACTCGATTTACAATATAACAAGCGGTGTTTGTGGCTTCCGCCCAAAAATATTTAGGTAAATTATTTTCACAAAGCATAGTTCTAGCCATTTCTTGTAAAGTTCTATTTTTCCTCTCAACTACCCCATTTTGTTGAGGAGTTCGAGGAGCCGAAAAATTATGGCTAATACCATTTTCATTTAAAAATTCTTCAAACCCTAAATTTTGAAACTCGGTTCCATGATCACTTCTAATGTGTGAAATTCTAAGTTCAAGATCATTTTGGGTTAATTTTGAAAATGTGATGAATTTTTCCAAAGCCTCATCTTTAGTACTTAAAAAGAGAACCCAAGTAAATCTAGAAAAATCATCAACTAACACAAATGCATAAGATTTACCACCCAAGCTCATAGTCCTAATTGGCCCAAATAAATCCATGTGAATTAATTGTAAGCATCTACTAGTAGAGACATCATTAATGGATTTAAAGGAAGACTTATGTTGTTTACCCTTAGAGCATGCATCACAAATTTTGTCATTTGAAAATTTAATTTTGGGCAAACCTCTAACTAGATTTAGAGAGACTAGTTTTTCCAAAACACTAATGCTAGCATGTCCTAGCTTCCTATGCCACAACCATGCATCATTTTCATTTTGAGCAACTAAACATGCATGAGATGTATGAATGTCATCTAAATGCACCATGTATATATTTCCTATGCGATGACCTATGAGCATAATACTATTTGATTTAATGTCTACAATTTTACATCCATTTTTATCAAAAAGAACATTAAATCCTTTATCACACAATTGACTTATGCTCAATAAATTATGTTTAAGACCATCGACATACAAGACATTTTCAATGAGAATGGTAGAGTGATTACCTATGGAGCCAATACCTTTAATGTGGCCTTTGGAGTTGTCACCAAATGTTACTACTCCTCCACTTTTTGGCTTTAAATCCATGAATCGACTCTTGTCTCCGGTCATGTGTCTCGAGCATCCACTATCAAGGTACCATGAGTTTTGACTTTGTGCTTTGGCCTTGTAGCAATGCTCCCCCTACAAACAAAGATATTAAACCTTGGTTTTTGGTACCCAAATCATTTTGGGTCCATGAGTGTTAGCTCCCAAAACCTTGGTTCCCTTAGGAATCCAAGATGACATAGCAATAATATTATTAGATTTTACAAGTTCCTTAGGAACCCATACACTTCTAATTCTTTTAGCTCTACTATGTCTAGGGTAGCTACCTTGTTTGTAGTAATTAGTCCTTTTCTTAGGTTGGTGTGTTCTAGAGGATTCTCCTACTTCATGTTTGACACTACCAACATTTTTTAAGGACTTTTTGAGCTCATTTAGCTCACCTAACACCTTTTGGTGTTCACTATTGCATTGAGACAAAAGATTATTAAGATCAACATTTTCATCTTGAAAGAATTTAAGTTCATCTTTTAATCCTAAAATCTTTTTCTCAAATTTAGAATTAGCTTGAGTGAGTGAGTCATTTTTCTCATTTAGCTCTAAAATGATTTTCTTGTTTTTAATGACCGACTCTTTAAACTTCTCAACTAATTCATCATATACCTCTTGTAACTCATCATATGCATCATTTAATTCTTCATATGAAAAATCTAAAGTAGATGAGTTAGAGGTTACCAAGGAGGAATCTTCCTCAAGTGCCATGAGACAAAGGTTAGCCACTTCTTGTTCGTCATCCTCCGATGACTCCTCATCACTCCAAGTAGCAAGCTTGGCTTTGAGTTTCTTCTTCTTCTCAAAGCCCTTCTTCTTGAGTTGAGGACACTCCGAACGGATGTGACCGGATTGTTTGCACTCATAGCAAATGATGGGATCCTTCCCTTCTTCTTTGTTCCTTCCTTTGAAGTCCATCTTTCTTTGGATTTTCCTTCCCCGGTTGGACCTCATGAAGCGTGAGAATCGTTTGGCTATCATAGCCAATTCTTCAAGTTCATCCTCCTCACAAGATGAGCTCTCATCATGTTGTGAAGCTTTTGCCTTGAGAGCTATTCCCATCTTCTTCTTCTTTTCAACTTCAAGCTTCTCTACTCTTTTCTCTTCTTTCTTTTTCTCATCTTCCCTTCCTTGCTTCATGATCTCATGAGTAAGGAGAGAACCCACAAGCTCATCAAGCTTTAATGTCTTCAAGTTCTTTGCTTCGATGATGGCGGTTCTCTTCCCATCCCAAGCTTCGGGAAGTGAATAGAGTAGCTTCCGGACAAGCTTGTCTTCCGGTATGATCTCTCCATAGCCCTTTAGCCCGTTGACAATTGTGGAGAATCGATCAAACATCTTTGACACCGTCTCATCGGGCTCCATCTTGAAATTTTCATAACTAAGATTGAGAAGTCCAATCTTAGTTTCCTTGACATCATTGGTGCCTTCATAAGTGGTCTCAAGTGTGTCCCACACTTCTTTGGCATTTTCAATGGAAGAGACCTTTGAATAGATGTCCGGACCGAAAGCACAAAAAAGCATGTGGAGAGCTTTATCGTTGACTTGAATCTTCTTCCTCTCCTCTTCACTCATTTCGGCTTTCTTCTTCAACACCATCTTGCCTTCACCATCTTGCTTCAATGGAATGTATGGCCCATCCTCAATGACATCCCATACAAGGTAGTCACTTGACTTGATGAATAGCCTCATTTTGTTCTTCCAAAAGGAGTAGTTGTCACCATTGAAGAAAGGAGGCTTGGTGGTTGATTGTGACTCGTACATGCCGGAACCGGAGGTTGAAGCCATCTCTTGATAATTGGATGATCACACTCTTCCAAGGATCTCCTCTTGTGGTTGTTAATCCTCAAAGAGTTAAGCTCTGATACCAATTGTTGAGTGGATAGAAAGATCGATATTTACCAAGAGGGGGGGTGAATTGGAAATTTGAAGGATTGTAGTGGAAATTGGCAAATTAAAATTGAAGGACAAGGAATTTAGAGTGGTTCAAGTTCCAAATGAACTCTACATCCACTACCTTAGTCTCACTAAGGATTTGCAACAATTTCACTAAATTGATCTTCCCCTTTTCTAGGACAAGGAGGCAACCCTTTACAATATCGGTTGATTTTTCTACCCAAAAATCAACCCAACCCTCACACAAGAGAACAAAGGAATTTGTAGGCTAATTAGGTATCTCTCAATACAAATGATAGCCCCAATACAAGCACTCAACCCAATTTTACAAAGTATGAATGAAGAACACAAATTGGGATTTTACACAAATTTGGGATTTTTGCTCTAATGCTTGAATTTGATGTTTGGATGTTTGCTTGAAGTTCAATAGTTGTTGCTGATGCTTTTGGATGTCCCTTTTATACCTTCTCATTGATTTCTAGCCGTTTGAGTGGTTGGAAAAGTAAATGGAGCCGTTGGAACCCTCTCTTACCACCATAAATGCACCTCTCCAGCTACGAGTATCGGTACTCGGGAATGGGTATCGATACCTGTCTCAGAAAAGAAAGAGCCGTTGTATGCATTTAATAGGGCGTATCGATACGCACGTAAGCGTATCGGTACGGGGTATCGAAACGGCAAAGGCCGTATCGATACCTTTTTCTGAACTTAGCTCACTGTCAAAAGTCGTATCGATACGGGGGTTAGGCGTATCGATACCAGTCAACGGCATTTTAAAATTTGGTTACCAACCAACTGACACCAACGGTCATATTTTTAAACCGACTTAAATGCTTTAAAATTCTTTAAACCAGTATCGATACTGGTGTTACCGTATCGATACACTCTTGCAAACTCTTTGAAATTTAACACAGGGCGTATCGATACGAGGGTTTGTCGTATCGATACGTGTTCCGACAGTAGCCAATTTTGGCAAAAAGGTATCGATACTCCTCGATGGGTATCGATACTCGTTGACGATTTTCTATAAGTTTGGCTTGGAACACTTAGAAAATATTTTGAGTTTGAGTTTTACAAATCAGTTTTAAAGTGTTGGTGTTTCAAAACTTGTTAAGAGACTTGTAAAAACAATTTTAAGTTTTTCAAATTGATCCTTAAAGATCTAGTTATATCAAAATCAAACATAGGTTTTACAAAGTTGTCTAGATTCTCCTATTGTTTGTGATCCTTCTTCAGTTGTTCAATTACCAAATGGTAATTCGACTAGAGTAACACATATTGGTTCGTACATGATATCTTCTACAAGGATTCTTAAAAATGTCTTATGTGTTCCAAGTTTTAAATTCAACCTTATATCTGTTTCTCAACTGGCCAAGGATTGGAACTGTGCTATTCTATATTTTTCTTGCATGTGTGTGTCTCAGGAACTTTGCAATGGAGAGATGAAGAAGATTGGTAGAATACGAGACGGTCTATATGTTCTTCATACATCTTTAGATATGAACTCTTGTCTCAGTGCTTGTATAACCAATGAATCGTGTTTACATGTTAGTATGAATCCTATATGGCATGCTAGGTTAGGCCACAGCTCAGTTAAAACTTTGTCTCACATTCCTTGAATACATTATAATGTGAAATTGGAAGCTGAAATAAAAAGTTGTAGTGTTTGTCCTCTTGCGAAACAAACAAGGTTACCTTTTCATTCAAGTACATCTACTTCTAGTGTTCATTTTGATTTGATTCGCATTGACCTATGGGGACCTTATCGTATTAGCACTGTGCATAGGCAGCGTTATTTCTTAACCATAGTTGATGATTGTTCTCACATGACATGGATTCGATTGTTAAAGCTTAAGAGTGATGCTTTTGTTGCTTTAAAACATTTTATTAGCTTTGTTAAAACTCGGTTTTCTATCAATATAAAGAAGGTTCGCATCGATAATGGTCATGAATTCTTTACTAATGAAAGTAATTATTTTTTTCAAGAGAATGGCATTGAGCATCATAGCTCTTGTGTTTATACGCCGCAATAGACCGGTGTTGCTGAGCGTAAACACCGTCATCTCCTTGAAGTAGCTAGAGCCTTGAAATTTCATTCTAACATGCCTACTAAGTTCTGGGTTATTGTGTGAATGCAACTTGCTACATCATTAACAGTTTACCCAGTGCGGTTCTAGAATGAAAGTCACCCTTTGAAATTTTGTATAAAAAATCACCAGATCATTCAATCTTGCGTGTTTTTGGATGCTTAGCTTATGCTACTGTCACGAATTATTCAGATAAAATTACTCCTAAAGCTATTGCATCTGTTTTCATGGGTTATTCTCTTGTTCAGAAAGGATATATTTTGTTTAACTTGGAAAGTAAAATGTTCTTTGTTAGCAGGGATGTGGTCTTCCACGAGGATGTCTTTCCTTTTACATTTCCTGCTAATCATCTTGTTTATTTCCTCCTTCTTCTTATACTAATCTAAATTTTTTGGACATTGAGTCTGAGTCACCACCCTTACCCGTACCACCTTTGGATCCAAGCGGTGATCAACATCTTGATAATGATGTCACAGCACAAGGTGGTGCACAGCTCGATCCTAACATTACAACCAATGATATTGGGATATCACCTCCAATTATTAATCAACCTCTTGATAATGACAATCAAGTTGAAATTCCACAAGTTGAGAACATTACAAGAAAATCTTCATGTGTGCAACGTCAGCCTACTTGGTTAAATGATTACATTTGTGCTAATCCAGGGTCACATAACAAGAATTCTATGGCCAATTTTGTCTCCTATGCGCATCTACCTTCACAGACTCATGCTTTTGATGTGTCCATTTCTTCCACTTGTGAGCCACAAACATATAAACAAGCTATGCATGATGAGAATTGGATCCATGCAATGAAACAAGAAATTTCTGCTTTAGAGTCTAATGGCACTTGGGAGTTGGTTGAGTTACCAGCTTGACACAAGCCTATCGGGTGCAAGTGGGTGTATAAAATAAAGTACAATGTAGATGGTTCCATTGAACGCTACAAGGCACGCCTGGTTGCAAAGGGGTACAATCAACAGGAAGGCATAGACTATCATGATACTTTCTCACCGATTACTAAGATGGTTACAGTTCGAACCATCATTTCTTTAGCAACTTTAAATGGTTGGCCATTATTTCAAATGGATGTTTTTAATGCCTTTTTACAGGGCGATCTTTATGAAGAAGTGTATGTGACACTTCCTGAAGGGTTTTTCCATCAAGGGGGGATCGTGTATGTCGATTGCGAAAGTCATTATATGGCCTGAAGCAAGCTTCACGCCAATGGAATCTGAAGCTCACTGAAGCACTAGTAATGCATGGTTATGTTCAGAGTTTACATGACTATTCCATGTTTACCAAGAGAGAAGGAGAAAAGCTGGTGATCTTGTTAGTTTATGTAGACGACCTCTTGATTACAGGGAACAATGCAATGATGATGGATGAATTAAAGACAGTTTTGAATCAAAGTTTCAAAATGAAGGACCTTGGACAGTTGAGATATATCTTGGGAATTGAGGTGCTTCGATCAAAAGAAGGGATTATTCTTAACCAGAGGAAGTATGCCCTTGAATTGATAGCTGATTCGGGCCTTGGAAATGCTAAGATTGTATCAACTCCTTTAGAGCATAATGTCAAGCACAGCTTGAATGATTCTACATGTCAAGGTACAACAGTTGAGGAGGATCTCTTAGCTGATGTGGGATCCTATCAACGGTTGATTGGGAGGTTGCTATATCTTACTAACACGAGGCCGGACACAGCTTTTGCGATTCAACATTTAAGCCAATTCATGCATAAACCTAGGAAGGAACATTATGATGCAGCATTAAGGGTTGTATGTTATATTAAAAAAGATCCAGGACTTGGGATTTTTCTTTCAGCAATTGGGGAACCCAACTTAACAGCATATTGTGATGCTGATTGGGCAGCATGTTCTTTAACAAGGAAATTTGTCACGGGATACTGTGTCAAGGTAGGGAATTCTTTGGTTTGTTGGAAATAAAAAAAAACTACAGTCTCTAGATCTTCAGCAGAGGCTGAATATAGAAGTATGGCATCAACAACTACTGAAATTATTTGGTTACGAGGCTTGCTGCAGGAACTTGGTTTTCAACAGAAAGAGCCAACACTTCTGCATAGTGACAGTCAGGTAGCGTTGTAAATTGCAGCCAATCCGGTGTTTCATGAACGCACGAAACATATAGAAATTGACTGTCACTTTATCCGGGAGAAAATTCAAAATAAAGTGATTCGAACTCAGCATGTATCTACTGGAGATCAGCAAGCAGATATCCTGACTAATGGCCTTCCAATAAGCCAACATGAGTATCTTAAGTTCAAGTTGGGTGTGAAAGACGTTTTTCACCCTCCAACTTGAGGGGTGTTGAAATATAAAGGGTATTTTTGTATTTTTGTATTTATCAGGTTAGTTAGAGTAGTTAGGGTTTACCAAAATAGGTTTTTAGTTATATAAATAAGGAAACTTTCCTTATCTTTTTTGTATAGAATAACAAACAATAATAAAGCTCTCCTCTTCTCTTCTGCACGTTAAACACCACTGTGTTTCTTTACCAATATCACCACCACCTCGCCGGCGATCAACGGCAACTCAACACAGTGAACCAGCCAGCAAGAGCAACCAACCGACACACGGACACCACCCGTCCATGCTACAACTCGGCCATCAATACCCTAAGAACTCACACAAAACCAGGACATGCGATCGACCCCACCCTTTGCCAACACATCCGTTAAGCCATTCGCTCCGCACAACACATTTACGAAGCATACACACGACTGCTTAGAATAAGCAATGTGAAAGCACCACCATAAGCGCCATGGTCGCATTTTCACATGTAAGATATAAGAGACTGCAACCGTTGAATTAGATTCTATGATGAAAGCATACCCCTCAGTCCTCACTCTATCTGAAGCTCACCAACATTTCCAACGCAAATTTAATTGCATGTACTTGTGCTTCATTCGATTCCATCACTCCCAACGGTCCTCAAAAAAACTGACAAAATACACCTGGATGAATCACGCAACACTACCACAACTTGCCAAACTAGGCTTGCCTCGCGCTGAATTATCCACGTTGAATTTCAACACCCTAAATGAAGGAGGCTGCCAACTAATTCTCGTACGCTTCCTCCAGGCACTCACCTACACAGACAATCCCACCAAATTGCTTCAACAATTGTATCCGACGATTTATATATTTTTTTATTGATTATATAATTTCATACACTTAAGATTATTTAATTTTATCTTCTAAATTTTAATATTTCATATCTCTAACATAAAATATTATGTTCGTCTATGTATCTGTTCAACATTTTCATCCCAGCACATGGCTAATTCGTTGCCCTTTGATTGTGTCTCGGAATTTATGTTTATGTTTAATTTAGAAATTGTTTTTTTTTTTACTTTTCTATTTAAGATTTGGGTAAACTACACTACATGCCACTCAACTATGGCCGATGACTCGAAAATGCCACTGAACTTTAAAAAAGTTCAAAACTAACACTGAACTTTAGTTTGTGACTCGAAATTTTCACTCCGCCGTTAACTCAAAACGATGTTGTTTTGCTGAAGGAAAATGTTAAAACAATAGACTTAGAGGGGTTTGAACCCAAGAACTTTGAATATAAGGGCTAAGCCTTAACCACTGAACCAACATGATATTATGTAATATTTTACCACTGAACCAATATGATATTATATGAGAGCTAACCCTTGTTTGATTTGAGAGCATTCCCCCTATGGGGTAATAGTCTTTTCTCAATAGTGTCATTTCCTCCTAGATGGTGAGAATGTCATTCCCATCAATTTCTTAGGTATTTGTCAATTCTCACCCGTTGCACTATATTGCCCCTAAATTAATGAATTTTGTTCATATAGATCTTTTATTTTAATTTTTAATTAGAAGATTAATTATTTATGGTGTAAATTAATTAAATATTTTTATTCAATATTAATTTAATATTTAAATAGCGTTACACTTATTTAAATATTGTTTTAGTATTTAAAGTACTTTTATTAATATTATATTTATGATGTTTATAGGTTATATGTTGGATTGCATATTGCTTGAGAATAATAAGTTAGTAGTTGATGTTTTTAATTTTATTATTTCATTTATAAGATGTTTATCTTGTTATAAAACTTTTAGTAAGTTAAATTTATGATCTAATTTTTATCACTATTTTACAATTTTTAAATTTTTTATTATTACTTTAATTTATTTGACAATCTGTCATAAGTAATACTAAAAACTTAAGAAACTGAACATATTAAACGATTTATCATTTGACAATTCACAAAATTATTTTAATAGTGAATAAAGAAAATATGCAAATATAAAAAATAATTTTTTAATCTAATAATTATATTAATAATATGATATATATATATATATATATATAGTTTTTGTAAATTTTAGACAGTATAATAAAAATAGTTCTATAACTTTTTATGTAGATATTTTTAACTTAATATTGAAAGTTTAACATGTTAGAAAGAAAATATAACACATGGATAATTTGATAAATTTTACTTCTTGATAATCTTATATTCCTCCAACCAAACAGAGTAATCTTACATTCCTTTCAAATAAATCAAGGTAATGTTACATTCTGACAATCTTATTTTTAGAGTTAATCTTACATTCCGTGAATCAAACGTACCCTAAAGATTAGTAGAAGAAAAATTCCTAGCAGTAACTACTAATAACATTTAAACTTTAAAGTAAAGAAAATAATAAATAATAATATATGAAATGATTTGGTTTCTTGTTTATTTTGTATTTTTGGATAATAGATTATGATTGTGAAGTTTGTTGAGGAACATTTTATATAATTGACAAGTCTTTTATGTTTCAAATTTATTTAATCTCGGTATCATTTGATATTTGTAAATATTTCTATATATATATATTAAATATTTTTAACATATAATAAATATGAAAAAAGTTATTTAAAAATATTTTGAGCAAGTGGTTAAAGCTCTCACTTGACACCATCTCATCTCTCATAGGTTGTGGGTTCGTAACACAATAAGAGCAAACTCCTCCTTTTCTTCCCCTAAGTAGAAATTGTTTAAAAAAAATGGAACTACACGTTGAAACATGAAAAAAGAACTTTGACACACAAGCTTGTTAGATTTAAGGTTTAGAGTTTAAGGATTTAAAATTTAGGATTTAGGGTTAGGTTTAGAGTTCAGGTTTTTGGATTTTATGTTTAATAATTTAAAATTTAAAATTTTAAAAAAATTGTTTAATTATTTTTTACATAACTTGTGTATCGATCAAAATATAACCCTTGAAACATGTTTGATACTTGTATGTACCAAATTCTGTTGAAAAAGAGTGCAACCCCCAGTGTGATACCAGTTACCTTACTTCTTATTCTTAGGGACGAACGTAATATTTTACGTCAGGGAGTACAAATTGTTAAGGAGTTATATTATAATTTTACGTCTTTAAAATTATAAAATTTTAGAGGTTTAAACTTAAATCATTGATAAAAATATATATAAACTATATGAGATTTTGAAATTTGTAGGGGGTACGACTGCCCCTTTCAACACCCCTCAGTCCATCCCTGCTTATATCATTAAGCCAATAATTTAAAGTATAGAAATATAAAAAAAATTCTAGAAGAAATTCTAAAAATGTAAAGATTTATTTACATGAGTTTACCTTGACTGCTAGGGGACATATAATAACGTTTAGAATTTAACATTTTAGTCAATATTTTTATTAAAAATAACTGTTCAACTATTTGGTCAAATTTATTTATTTTTAAATGTTGGGGTAAACTACAATGAAGGTCACTCAATTATGGGTAAGGTTACATTTAGGTCACTCAATTATTAAAGGTTACATTTGGGTCACTCAATTATTAAAGGTTACATTTGGGTCACCAAATTATTAAAGGTTACATTTGGGTCACCCAATTCTACTTTTTAGATTGGCCGGTAATTAAGGGTGGACAAAACTCGACTCGACTTGAATCAAAAAATCGAATTATTCAACTCGACTTGAGGCGAAAAAAATTGACTCGTTTTGACTCGACTCGTAATTCCATAAACTCGACTCGACTCAAAAAAATTCAAATAAAGTTTGAGTTATGAAATGGAAATTCGAATAACACGAAATTTTTAGTAATTAGATGATCAATTTTCATATTCGAATCGAGTTTGTCAATTCAACATTATATATTATATTTATTACATGTGAAAATATGAAGAAATATATATGTATGTTATATATGCATATAGAAAGCCGTTAAAATTGGAATCAATATGTGTGCCGCACAGCCCTAAGTATATACATATAGAAATATATATATGTGCGTCGTTCAACCCTAAGTATATACATATAGAAACATATATGTCCATCGCTACGTATATGCATATAGAAATACATATGAAGAAATATATATGTACAATTAAATTTGTACAGAAACTCGAAACTCAACTTGATTCGACTCGACTCGAGTTTTATAAACTCGACTCAATTCGAAAAATTTCAAATAAAGTTTGAATCGTAAAATAGAACTTGCAAACTCGATTAACTCGAAATTTTTTGACTCGACTCCACTTGATCGAACGCCCAACCCTACCGGTGATGACATTAGTCTTACTTTTTAGTGCTGGTCGTCGACCTTCGATATTTTTTCTCCATTGTTTTTTTATAATCAGTCTTTGTTTTCTCTTATGTTTTGTTTTTTAGTTTTTATTTGCTTTTGTGACACGTTTTTGCCTACATTTGCAGTAGATTTACATTCGTGGATAGTTTTCTCATGACGTTCGGCTCTGATTTACGGTTGTCGGTAGCTTTTCAGTAGTTTGGCCCCTTTACGGTAGATCTATTTTGCAAAACAACTTGTAAGATTATTAGTTTCGCTCATCACTTCTATTTCAATCAACATGTAGTTAGATTGAGACAAAGGGTTCCAAAACCCTATTTCAATCTAGGTGTTTTGGTAGTCATATGTTAGATTTATCAATGGAGCAATTCTCTCATATTCATTACTTGAAGCTCAAACATTTACATTATTAAAAAATTTTTTTGAAATCCTAAATTTTAGAAAGAAAAAAACGCATTTAGACATAATGAAAAATAAGTACTTTGAAAAATAATTTAAAAAGGGTAAACTACACCACATACCACCTAACTATGGCACTTGAGTCGAAAATGGTACCGAATTTTAAAATTGTTCAAAAAACCACTGAACTTTAATATGTGAGTCAAAATACCACTCCGCCGTTAATTCTTACTCCCCCGTTAAGTCAAAACGACGTCGTTTTGGTGCGGCTGTTTTGAAGCCTAATTTAGCTCAAAACGACATCGTTTTGCCGTTAACTCTTAACTCCCCTGTTAAGTCAAAACGACGTCGTTTTGATGCTGCTGTTTTGAATCCTAATTTAGGCCAAAACGACATCGTTTTGTTGGAGGAAAATATTAAAACCATGCACTTAGGAGATTTTGAACCCATGACCTTCGGGGAAAAGAGATAAAACTTAATCACTAAATCAACATGATATTATATAATATTTTACCACAAATATTATATATCTCAAAGTTCTTCAGATTAATTCAAATTATTTTATGAAATAAATAATATTATACATAATATAAAATATATTATTTATACATATTATATATATAAATAAAAGTGTATTGTTTTTATTTTTATATAATATTTATAATATAAATATATTATTTTAAAAAACCCCAAAATATTCATAAAAATAATATATTTATATTATAAATATTATATAAAAACTCTAAACTCTAAATCTTAAACCTTATACAAAGCCCAAACCTCAAACTCTAAATCTTATGATTTGAGGTTTATAATATTTTATATATTATTTATAATATAAATATATTGTTTTTATGATTTTTTTTGTTTTTTTAAATAATATATTTTTATTGATATATGTAAAAAAATGTATTTTATATTATTTATAGAATCATTTTTTATAAAATAATTTGGTTGACCCAAATGGATAAGTTTATATAATTTAAATAAAAATATTTTATTTTTATATATTATTTATAATATAAATATATTATTTTAAAAAGGGTAAACTACATAAATGACCACCATAATATTAGAAAAGTCGCGATCTGACCACCTTACTTTTTTCGAAGCAATTAAACCATCATACTATTAAATTGGATGCAATGTGACCACCAGCCGTTAGAGGTTAACGGTAGGGTGACGTGGCAGTTAAAAAATAAGGGTATAATTACACATTTGATCCTCGTTACTTATTCACTCTATCAATTTGGTCTTAATTTTAATTTAATAAAATAAATTAATTATTTAATTAGGTTGTGACACGTGTCGCCATCTTATTGGAGGACTTTAATTATTTTTATTTAATTTATTTAATTAATTTTCCACCTCCAATCATGTGGTGACACGTGTCACCAGATTGGAGGAGGAAAATAAAAGCAAGAAACATCTTGCTCTTGATAGGATTTGAACCAGGGTCGGCTGGGATGAAAGGAAGTAAGCTTACCACTAGGCCAAATGGATTTTTGTGATCTATGATACAAAACCTAATCTTTAACAGATAAAACATCTTGCTCTAAGTCCTTGGTCGCGAGGGCCAAGGACTTAGAGCACAGTTTGGGCTTGACCAAACGATCTAGTGGTTCTAGTTCGGGTAAGAGGTCCAGTGATTATGATAGAGGTGATGCCAAGAGGCATCGGGACAACCGGCATCGCTATGATCATAGACGTGGTGGCGGTAACCACGGTAGGGGCCAATAGGGCTAGAGGGCTGGTGGGAAGTTGCCCACATGTGCTACTTGCGGGAGGAACCACACCGGTGAGTGTTGGGGAAACTTCCACTCGTGTTGGAGTTGTGGGGCTAGAGATCACATTAGACGTGACTGTCCACATCAGGTGGGGCAGGCACCAACTCAGGCTCCTACTAGAGCCAATGACTTCTAGAGAGGCCGCGGGCGCGGTAGAGGTAACTTCCAGCCGAGAAATGATGGTCAGAGGAACATAGCCCATGTAGTTGCAGCCCAACCGGAGGGCAGAGGTCAGACCAGAGTTTACGCTCAGCGTCAGGATCAACATGACACCGATGTGATCGTAGGTAACTTCTCGATACAGTCTTTGGGTTTGCTTTCTTTGATTAACTCTGGGTCTACACATTCCTATATATTGGTGAGCATGCACAGTCGTTGAACTTGCCTTGTGAAATGTTAGAGGTAGGAGTTAGTGTTACTAGTTCTTTTGGGGACACGGTAGTAGTTAGAAAAATGTACAGAAGGTGTTCGTTGATGGTTCAGGGACATGTGTTTCCAGTGGATATGATGGAGCTACCTTTCTATGGTTTTGATGTAATTCTGAGTATGGACTGGCTCACGGAGCATAGAGCTAGGATAGACTTTGAAACTAAGAGGATTTCTTTGAGGCTCACAGATGATTATGAGATTGTAGTGGTGGGTGAGAACGTGAAGTTCTTGTCCAATGTAGTTTCAGTTCTAAAGGCTAAGAGGTTAGTTGAGTTGGGTTGCGAAGCATACTTGGCCTATGTGATGAATCCGAACATGAGTGAGGTTAGACCTCAAGACATCCGGACAGTGTGTGACTTTCCTAGTGTGTTTCTGGAAGAGTTGCCAGGGTTACCACCGGATAGAGAGGTAGAGTTCACCATTGAGACTTATTCTGATTCAGCTCCTGTTTCGATCGCTCCGTATCGCATGACACCGAAAGAACTGAAAGAGTTGAAGACTCAGTTGCAAGAGTTGACAGATAGAGGCTTCATTCGACCTAGTTCTTCACCTTGGGGTGCACCAGTTTTGTTTGTGAAGAAGAAAGATGGAAGCATGAGAATGTGTATAGATTACAGACAATTGAATCAGTTGACAGTGAAGAACAAGTATTCGTTGCCTAAAATTGATGATTTGTTTGACCAGTTGAGAGGATCATCAGTCTTTTCAAAGATTGACTTGAGATCGGGTTACTACCAGCTAAAGGTAAGAGAGGTTGATGTACCGAAGACGACCTTTAAGACTAGGTATAGTCACTATGAGTTTTTAGTCATGCCTTTTGGGCTGACTAATGCACCGGCTGCTTTCATGGATATGATGAATATGATTTTTCATCAGTACCTAGATCAGTTTGTAGTTGGTTTTATAGATGACATCTTGGTGTATTCGCGAACTGAAGAAGACCATGACCGACACTTGAGACTAGTTTTGAAGACTTTGCTAGATCATCAGTTGTATGCGAAGTTGAGCAAGTGTGAATTCTGGATCCGAGAGGTAGTCTTCTTAGGACATGTAGTGTCAGCCGATGGGATTAGAGTTGATCCGAAGAAGATAGAGGCCATTGTTGAATGGAAGCAACCGAAGTCTGTAACAGAGGTACGTAGCTTCCTAGGCTTAGCTGGGTACTATAGAAGCTTCGTAGAAGGTTTCTCTAAGTTAGCCGCTCCATTGACACAGTTACTTCAGAAGAGTGTTCAGTTTGAGTGGACAGATGGAAGACAGAGAGCCTTTGAGAAATTGAAAGAAGCTTTGACCCAAGCACCGATCATGATTCAGCCAGAGTTTGGGAAAGACTATGTAGTTTACAGTGATGCTTCTTATGTAGGCCTAGGTTGTGTCCTCATGCAAGACAAGAGAGTGGTGGCTTATGCTTCAAGACAGTTGAAGACCCATGATCGCAACTATCCGACCCATGACATAGAGTTAGCTGCAGTTGTATTGGCTCTGAAGATTTAGAGACATTATTTGTACGGTGAGAGATGCACAGTGTACACCGATCACAAGAGTTTGAAGTACATTATGACTCAGCGAGATTTAAATCTCAGACAACGTAGGTGGTTAGAGTTGCTAAAAGACTATGATCTTACCATTGAGTACCATCCGGGTAAGGCCAATGTAGTGGCTGATGCATTGAGTAGGAAGATAGTTGTGGACTTGAGAGCCATGTTTGCTAGATTTAGCTTGTCCGGAGATGGTGGCTTGGTAGCCGAACTTCAGGTTAGACCTACCCTAGGTCAGTTGATTAGAGAGAAGCAGCTCTTAGATAGATCTTTGGCACCTCACGTGCAAGATATAGCAGAAGGTAGATCTTCAGACTACGGTTTCAGTACCGATGGGGTTTTGTGTTTCAAAAATAGGATAGTTGTGCCAGAGGACAGTGACTTGAGACGCACGATCTTGACTGAAGTCCACAGTAGTCCGTTTGCTATGCATCCTGGAAGTACGAAGATGTACCGTGATTTGAAGAATGGGTACTTTTCGGTTGGCTTGAAGAGAGATGTAGCCGACTTCGTGAGTAAGTGTTTAGTGTGTCAGAGAGTGAAGGGGTAACATCAGGTTCCCTCAGGTTTGTTGCAACCGTTGACGATTCTGGAATGGAAATGGGAAAACATCACCATGGATTTTGTTTTGGGTTTGCCTTTGACTCTTACGAAAAATAACTCAGTGTGGGTTATAGTGGATCGTTTTACGAAGTGTGCTCACTTATTGGCAGTCAATACTACTTACACTTTAGATATATTGGCCGATTTGTACATTGGTGAAATTGTTAGACTGCATGGTGTGTCGAAGTCTATTGTGTCCGATAGAGATCCGCAGTTTACATCTCGATTTTGGGAGTGTCTGCATACATCTTTGGGTACCCGTTTGAACTTCAGCACGTCTTATCATTCGCAGTCAGATGGTCAGTCAGAGAGAGTTATACAGATCTTAGAGGATATGTTGCGTTGTTGCATCATTGACTTTCAGGGTACGTGGGAGAAGCATTTGCCTTTAGTTGAGTTTGCGTACAATAATAGCTTCCAATCGAGTATTCAGATGGCTCCACATGAGGCCTTGTATGGCCGGAAGTGTAGAACTCCAGTTTGTTGGGCCGAGGTGGGACAGAAGTTGTTACCTATGCCGGATTTGCTCAAGGGGACAACTGACAAGGTAAAATTGATTTGCGATCGATTGAAGGCTGCTTCGGATAGGCAGAAGTCCTATGCCGACTTGAAGAGGAAGGAAGTTGAGTTCTCAGTGGGTGAGAATGTATTCTTGAAAGTGTCTCCGTGGAAGAAGGTAATGAGATTTGGCCGAAAGGGGAAGTTGAGTCCGAGGTACATAGGACCGTATGAAATTGTGAAGAGGGTTGGCCCGGTTGCTTATCAGTTGCGTTTTCCATCCGAGCTAGAGAAGATACACGATGTATTTCATGTTTCGATGCTCCGTAAGTATAGGTCTGATCCATCACATGTTATGCCTGTAGAGGAGATTGAATTGAATCCGGATTTGACTTATGAAGAAGAACCAGTTGAGATCCTAGCTTCTGACAGTAAGGTGTTGCGGGGTAGATCGATTGAGTTAGTAAAGGTGCGGTGGCAACGTCGAGGGGTGGACGAGGCCACTTGGGAGAAGAAGTAGGATATGGAAAGGCAGTTTCCGTATCTCTTTCAGTCAGGTAATTTCGGGGATGAAATTCCTTAAGTGGGGGAGAGTTGTAACACCCGTGTTTCGGGGTTAGGAGTTAGTCGGTTCGTAGGTCCGAGTCGGTAAAATTAAATTTTAATCAATTTGGCCTAGGCTTGACCTAATTGAACTTTTGAATAAAAGGGAGGGACCAATCTGGTGATTTAACCTAAAATAAATTAAAAGGTAGACAACTTTTTGAAAGTTAAAAAGAATAAAAAAAAGTGGTCTTCTCTCCTCCCCTTTTCCCCCCAACGTGGAAACTCATTCAAAACCCCTCCCCAAACCCAAAATCACTATTCCATTAGATTACTTCTTCATCTCAAGGTCTTTTTCAAAGGTAATTGTATATTCTCACTCTCCTCTTCATCCTCTACCTTTACCTAGTTGTAGAATTTAAAACCATCAACTTTTGAAAACTTAGGGTTTAAAGAAAGTTTGAGTTTTTATAGAGTTTTTCAACTTGTTTTGAAATATTAGGTTGGGTTTTGGTTTAGCCACCTTAAAATACATATAATATGTTAAAATGGGTAAGTTTGGGTGAAAACCCGAAATGGGTTCTTGTGGCCATTTTTAAAGTGTCTAAAACTTGGTTTTTGGTGAGTTTTAGGATTAATTTGAAGGGCTGATGGTTTAGGGATGTTAGGAAGATGTTTTGGGACCATTTGGGTGTCATTTGGGTGTTTGAAAACATGGTTTTCAGCTAGGTTTAAGGGGAGCTCGAAAATGGACATTTGGGTGATTATTTGGGTTTGGAATTGATGAAGAGTGGTTTGTGTTTGTGGGTTGAAGTAGTAACTGAGATTTAGCATTGAATTGTGAGTAATGGTGTGTTTTGATTGGCTAGAAACAAGAGGAGAGATTGGAGGAGCATCGGGATCGAATCCGGGCACATAGGAGGCTTGCTTTGGTTGCTAAGGAAGGGTGGTGAGTAACTTTAAATATGTTTTAAAGTTGGTTCGAGTGTACGTAGTGTATGTGTTGGAATGTGCCTTGTAGGCCATTCCTATGTGGAGTTAAATTGGTAACTTAGCTCCTTGATTTCCATTGAATGCTACTTATGCCTTGCCTATTTGTTCTTGTGAAATGTGAGTTGATTTGCATATGTGTGCCTTGTTATATGTATATGATGAGTATGTGATATAAATGTTGGATATGTGATGTGGTAAATGAATTTGGCACTAATTAATTTACCGGGTGTAAATGATCGACCATTAGGATTAGTGTGCACACAAATTGAGTCAAAACGTACGTGGCCTTGATGGTGTTGAGTCATCAAGGAGGAGTACGGTGAAGTAACATTCCACCGGAAATTTATTTATATTCTACGGGATGATGAGTGGAATCCCATTCGTAGGGCATGTGGTGATAAGTGGAATCCCGCCCATGTAAGGTCCGGTGATGAGTGTAATCCCACCGAGGTAATGTGATTGTTGAGATTAAATCCGCACATCCGGGTAAACTAATAGTGGCCAATTGAACTTGTTCTTATAATTGTGATGTATGATGTTGATATATGATATTTGAGCTTAGTATGATGTGAGATGCCATATTATGACTCTTGAAAGACTAGCTAGGTTGACTTGATGTTTACCTATGTATGTTGAATGTGAGATTAAGGATTTGCATGCTTGAACCCTGCATTGTTGATGTTGTCGATTTTAGAGCATCCTCACTAAGCTTCTAGCTTACGCTATCATTTTCAACAATGCAGATCATTAGCGTGGTGTTAGCACGGAGCAAGGCAAAGGGGCTTTCTAAGTTTTTGTTGCTCAAGTATGGTTTAACAATTAATGTAGTAGCTTAGCGATGGGGCAAGAGTATATTTTGTTTGAGCATTGTATGACTCATGGAGTTAGTTGGTATTCATGTTTTGTTGAATTTGTAAACTATGCTAAGCCTTGATGGATGCTTGATTGTGATGCTATGTTTTGTATGAGTACATGTGTGGTTGTGGCATGTAACTCTATGTGTGGTAAATTGAGCCTTAAGGGCCTTTTATGCTTAAGTATGCTTGGGATGAATCTTGGAATGAATGTCTTGTTTTAAATCTTGTGATGTTTATGTATGATTGCAATAGGAAGCATGCCTCTAGAGTGTATTTGTTGTGGTGTAGGCTTCTTGATGTTATTGAGGGATTTTGGGATCGTTTAGAGTGCCTAAGTCTGATTTTTAAATGTTGCAGACAGTTAGTGTATCGAAACGGGATGAGCTGTTTTGGAACGGGTAAGGCTTCAGGGACCCCGTATCGGAACCCGTTTCGGTACGGTTTGGCCACTGTGAGCCCCTGTTCCGAAACATGCTTCGGAACGATTTTGCCACTGTCCATGCCTGTTTCGAAACCAGTTTAAAAACGCCAAGGCCAACTTGTAGCCATGTTCCGAAACAGGGTGGAGGCGTTTCGGTACGGGAGACTTGCTTTTTACCTGGAGCCCGTGTTTCGAAACGGGCAGTACCAGTTTCGAAACACAGGCCTGAATGTGGGCTTTTAGGCATCTCTAAAGGGTCTCGATGCTCGGGTTGGGCCTGTTTTGCTGTAGGGCCTCCCGGGAGTCTTGTTTCCGCTGTAGAAATCACTTAAGAATTAATTATGCCTCTAGTATGAATGTAATTTAAATAAAAGAAAAAAATTAAGGTCGCTAACCGAGGGGGAACCTTAACGGGTTTTGCTTCGGTTTTCCCCGTGTGGCCTACTCAGACCGGTCATCCGACCAGACCTGGACGAGGGTGTTACATGTTGGGCAAAACATATTATGTTCTTGTTTTCATCTCTACTCCCAGATGATGAGGATCCTCCGGACCAATGATTTACTCTTAGAGATTCGTGAAATCTTGGTCTAGGCCTATGGTTCCTTCAGGTTCGTTGGTTCTAGGGAGAATGTTTCTGCGAAGAAAAGATTTAGGTTGTATTAGGGCTGATCCCATTTCTTCAACTTCCGTGTATCGACTAGCCACTTTGTACAACTGGCTGATCTTGGTGGTTCTGTTGTCCATTAGGGCGTACTTCAAGGGGTCGTGTCTTAGCTCAGAGATATATGCTGAGATGGCCCAGTCATTTGAGAGGTCTTTGATATCATAGGCAGCTCTGAAGAATCTTTTGGTGTACTCTCTCAAGAACATGCTGGGTCTCTGGATGATGTTAAACATGCTAGGCTTGGATCTGTGGATCACTTTGTTGGCTAAAAAATGTCCCACAAAGAGTTGTGACAGTTGCTTGAAGTTCCCGATAGATTTTGGTGGTAAGACTCACACCAATTTTTTTGTTCCCCTTCGGAGGGTTGTAGGGAAGACTTTGCACTTCAGCTCATCGCTCGCCCCCATGTTGTCCATATAATTTTTGTACTGGAATAGATGATCGGGTAAGAGGCAACATATCCTTGGGTGTGAAATGGCTCTCTTCCTCCGTTATCCATTCTCTATTGACGTCATTGGCAGGGCGAAGGTCGTCAATTTGTTGTTGCATCATCTCTAACTGCCTTTTCCATGCCTCTTCTCTGGGGTCTGCTGGAGATGGACATTCGGTATTGTCCCCTCTTGGCCCTACCCCTAGATGGTACCTCCAGTGCCTGCAGCATTCACACGAGTTGGCATTTGCTCCTGCAGATGACGCTCATCCACATTAGAGGCTTTTCGCCTACTATCATGCTATTGGGAGGTTAATAATTCCTATAAGAGTTTTTGTATTAGCTCTTGTTGCTGTTGATTGTGTTGTTGGAGCTGCGCCTGAGCTGTCTGGGACGCTTGAAACTATGCTTGCAAGTTTCATTGCTCCTTCTGCAAAGCTAGGGTTTGCCAATGACTTTGGTTCGTCGGGTATGAAGTTTGTTGGTCGTTGGGATTCGAGTAACCTTGGTAAGATCCATGATATGTCGAGTTTAGGGATTTTGAGGTTGTCGGTTCGAGGATTCAGGCATGTAAATGAAATTTTGGGTGAAAGGGGGTAGTTACCCGAATGGGGTTGTTGCTCGTGTGGGTGTATCTTGACTGATTTCTTCGGTCGGTAAGACATCTACGCTTACTACACTAATTATTGATGTCTAAAATATCAGACACCTAACAAAATAGCGAGAATGGGGACGCACGGTATAACAATTATAATTACAGAATCTAATTACTGAGTTTGACTGTCTATAGATCATTCGTGCTCTAAATGACAGCCGACAGGAACACATGCTTTTCTAAAGTAAGTTTGATTGTTGATTGTTTAAAGTTTAAAGCATTTTTAATGTCTCGTTTGTGATAAGAATTGATACTTTACTTTGAAAAAATTAATGATGAATGTAAAATTTTATGTTAGATAATATTAACTTTTATAATTAATAAAGTTATATGAGAATTTGAGTAACAAATTTTCTATTCTTATTTATCTTCGTTCTTTATTTGGCAGGATCGATACTTAAGAGGATCGGTGAAGGTCACATCCCTAAATTTTAAATTAAACAAAATTAAGTTTGAATAATGATAAACTTATATTTTAGTCCTCAAAAATATATAATTTATATTGTTGGCCCTATAAATTTAGATATTTTAAAATAATCTATAGATAAATAATTTCGAATTCTGCCCCTTACTATTGATCAAGAATATTAATCTCTTAAATGGCGTTGTGAATTTGAGTTGCATGATTTATCCACCATTTACGACTTTTGAGTGTGCGAATGAGATATGTTGACGCCATAAATGTAGTGTCTAGGGTGTGGTGTGGTTAAAAAGGGCACAATCTAAATGTTAAAAAAATACGGAACTTAAAACATTATCACGTAACTAAAATGTTATATATTTTTAATATTTTAGGTTCGATGTTTTTACGAATTTTTTTGAAACTTGACGAAAAACCACCAACCTAAAATGTTATAAAAAGTATAACATTTTAAATTTCGTATTTTCTAATATTCCGATTATGTTATTTTTTAATCTTAAATTAGACTGATGCACCGCAAACTCACCCCATAAATATATGAGTTGTGCCGAAAGGAAAACACATGAGAAACCAAAAAAGTTAGGAACCTCTTCCATCCATTAGCCTTTTTAAATCTGCATCGCTTTTTCCAAATATGTGCTCAGAGTTGGACATAGAGATATTGTTGTATTCTTTAGAAAATTCAAAAATTCTCGTATAATTTATATGTTCTTTTATCCGAAGAAGTATGAATTCATTAGATGGACGAGAACAATACAAAGAAATTATTTGGTTAAAAGTCTTCCTAACCTAAATGAGAGAAAAATAGTATACTCGTCTAATATAAGAACGATCAATCAAACACGAAGAAAAACCACAAAAGCCCAAGAAACATAAAGACAACCCACTGCCCCTCGGACCATTACACCGATACCACAGCCAACGCATCGAACAGTACAGCGAACCGGCCAACAAGAGCAACCAACCGACACACGGACACCACCCGTCCATGCTACAACTCGGCCATCAATACCCTAAGAACTCACACAAAACCAGGACATGTGATCGACTCCACCCTTTGCCAACACATCCGTTAAGCCATTCGCTCCGCACAACACATTTACGAAGCATACACACGACTGCTTAGAATAAGCAATGTGAAAGCACCACCATAAGCGTTATGGTCGCATTTTCACATGTAAATATAAGATTCTGCAACCGTTGAATTAGATTCTATGATGAAAGCATACCCCTCACGCTATCTCGAGCTCACCAACATTTCCAACGCAAATTTAAATGCATGTACTTGTGCTTCATTCGATTCCATCACTCCCAATGGTCCTGAAAAAACTGACAAAATACACCTAGATGAATCACGCAACACTACCACAACTTGCCAAACTAGGCTTGCCTCGCGCTGAATTATCCACGTTGAATTTCAACACCCTAAATGAAGGAGGCTGCCAACTAATTCTCGTACGCTTCCTCCAGGCACTCACCAACGCAGACAATCCCACCAAATT
Source organism: Hibiscus tridactylites (assembly GCA_958450335.1). Taxonomy (NCBI): domain Eukaryota; kingdom Viridiplantae; phylum Streptophyta; class Magnoliopsida; order Malvales; family Malvaceae; genus Hibiscus; species Hibiscus tridactylites. The sequence goes on from OY288290.1 coordinate 48,969,321, forward strand.
GCTTCAACAATTGTATCCGACGATTTATATATTTTTTTTATTGATTATATAATTTCATACACTTAAGATTATTTAATTTTCCCTTCTAAATTTTAATATTTTCATATCTCTAACATAAAATATTATGTTCGTCTATGTATGTGTTCAACATTTTCATCCCAGCACATGGCTAATTCGTTTCCCTTTGATTGTGTCTCGGAATTTATGTTTATGTTTAATTTAGAAATTGTTTTCTTTTTTACTTTTCTATTTAAGTTTTGGGTAAACTACACTACATGCCACTCAACTATGGCCGCTGACTCGAAAATGTCACCGAACTTTAAAAAAGTTCAAAACTAACACTGAACTTTAGTTTGTAACTCAAAATTTTCACTCCGCCGTTGTAACCCCCTCGTCCCGGTCTGGTCGGATGACCAATCCGAGTGGGCCACACGGGGAAAACCGAAGCGAAACCCGTTAAGGCTTCCCCTCGGTTAGCGACCTAGAAAATTTCCTTTTTATTTTATCTTGTCTATAGGCATAATTAAAACCTATGTGAAGTACAGCAGCGGGAAATACAAACAATGTAACATACTCCGACCAACAAAACATTAAACAGCTCATTTTAGTCCTTTACAGCAGGCCGTTTCGAAACGCCCTTAGGGTGTTCCGAAACGCCTTGACTTAGTCAACAGGCCAGGGTCAACCATAGGGTGACCGTTTCGAAACAGGGGTGACCCGTATTGAAACGTCCCTGACGGTCAATTTCTCGTGGTCAACGAGATTTGACCGTTTCGAAACATTAAAGGCTCGTTTCGGAACGCCTTTATCTCGTCAAATTCTCAAAATTCCAGTAGCAAAAATGTTCCGAAACGACCCCCATCCGTTTCGAAACGGTAGACCAATTGCAAAGGGACCGTATCGGAACAGGGTGACCCGTTCCGAAACGCCCCCTGTCTGCAGATTCGTTTTGGCTGTTTTAAGGCACAAGGGTGCCCCAAAACACCACCAAAACACCCTTCAACCTTACAACACATAAACCTAAGGCAATCCAACAATACTAGCATGCTTTAACAAGATTAAGACAAGTCTAAACACTAAGGCAAGACATCACAAGGCATGCATTCATACAACATCATTTAAGGAGTTAAGCATTCAAAGGTCAACACTTAGACAACTTCAAAATAGTAACAGGCAACAAAGTATCAAGCAAGGCATAAATCCCAAGTAAAATAGCCAACACATATAAAGAGTCTAACATGCTCCCAAGCAACATCAACCACAACATAGCCATCAATACAACACATGTCCCATTGCTTAGACTATTACATGTTCACATTTAAAAACTCATACTTGAAGTACTCAAGGCTAACAACCACACTTGGAGACCCTCCACTTGCTCGAGCAACCCGCGAACTAAGGATCTGCAATGTTGAACAAAGAGAGCGTAAGCAATGATGCTTAGTGAGGGTAAGCTCTAAAAACAAACCTCAACATTGCAGGGTCCGAGCACGATCTAGCCAAGGCATTACACAAACATGCCAAGGATCCACAAGAGTCATAAGATAAAGATGCATGAGCAATGTACATTATAAATGCCATGATCATAAGCTCAACTCCATAATACATGTAATCACATTCAAGCATCCCATCAAAGATCATAAACCTTAACACATTGATATACATATCAAACAACATTGGCACCTAGCTATGACCCGAATACGCGGATAGACATGTTGGAACTCACATCCAACAACCACATTACCTCACGGTGGGATTACACTCATCACCGGTCTCGCGGAAGGGATTCCACTCATCCTCACGCCCCGTCGATGGGATTCCACTCATCACCGACTATATTTAAATACCATTTTCTGGGCGAACCCGTACTCCTCCTTGGTGACTCAACGCCACCAAGGCCACGCGCGACTTTTGACTCATGTGTACACACTAACATCCTAATGATCGATCATTTGTATTCAAGTATACTAGTGCCAACATTTACTCATTCCACATTACTCATTTCAACCAATTCCGTGCTTAGCACGTACTCACCAATAACCATCATCATGCATGCTTCAAGCATCACAAATCATGCCTCATTTCACATGTATAACATAATATACATAAGCATTCATATCACATTTCATACGAGACACACATAACCACATATATGAGTTCATCCAAAGGCTCTAGATCAAGTTTAGGATTAGGCTACCACCCTAATCCTAACTCTAGGTGGGTCTACCAAGCCCGACCTAGTCCACATACTCGAACCAACCATTTTAAAACCATATAAAACAATTAACCACTCACCTAAGCTCCCAAGCTCAAAGATCAAGCAAGCAACCACCTTCAACTCCCCAGATTTACTTCCGATGCTTCATCGATGCCCAAACTCGATTCTAATCAATCCCAAACACAAACAAAACATCCACAATCAATAACTCATCATCGAAACTAACCCGGATTAACATTTTCAAACATCCAACACCCAAATCAAGCCCAAAAACAGAATTTTCGAGTAACCCACAAAACCCACTGAAATCTTCCATTTCAAGCATCCAATCAACCATCAAATACACCCAAAGTGACCCTCATATATCATACTACCAACAACCCCCAAAATCCAACATTAAACCACCCCAAAAACCACTTTAAAACCCTCCAAAAACCCCCTTGAAACTCAATTCCGAAAATCACTATAAAACCTTATAAAAATTAGATATATTGGACCTTTTGAACAACAAATGACTCATCTATCATTACCAAATCAAAAGCTCAACTTAACGTTAACAAAGTTAACATTTTTAATTTCAAACTCTAAAACTTCATAATACAAAAACAAGAGTTTTAATGAAAACTATGGGTATGAGCATGTAGAGGGAAGTGAGGACAAGCTAGAAACATGTTTACCTCTCAAAAATCACCAAGGATGTGAGTGTATGGTGATGGAATAGTGAATCCCCCAAGGAGAGAAGAAGAAAACGTTAGGTTTGAAAGAGGGAGGGGAAGAAGATGAGAAAGGTGGGTGTTTTATTTGACATGTGTTAAATTTTTAAAGCTCAAAAGACTTGTTTACCCTTAATGAAATGGGGCATTTACAAGGAAGGTAAATCCATGGCTAAATGGAGTTTAATCTTAAAATATGGTCAACCCAAATTAATTAATTTTGAAAACAACTCGAAATATTATTTAGAGTATAAAACCGAGCCCAAAATAATATTAAAATATTATTTTCACCTAACCCCTAAACCCGGGTGTTACAGCCGTTAACTCAAACCGATGTTGTTTTGCTGAAGGAAAATGTTAAAACAATAAACTTAGAGGGGTTTGAACCCAAGACCTTTAAATATAAGGGCTAAGCCTTAACCACTTAACCAACATGATATATATTTTACCACTGAACCAATATGATATTATATGAGAGCTAACCCTTGTTTGATTTGAGAGCATTAGGGGTGTAAACGAACCAAGCTTGAACGAACAAGGGTATGTTCGTGTTCGTTTATTTATTTTTAAAGGTGTTCGAACTCGGTTCGTGTTCGTTTAAGTTTTTAATAGCATGTTCGAGCTCGGTTCATTTATATTTTGGTGCGTTCGGGCTCGGTTCATTTAACGTTCGCGAATGTGTTCGTTTAACGTTCGTGAACGTGTTTGTTTAACGTTCGCGAACGTGTTCGCCAATTTGTTCGTTTAGTGTTCGTGAACATGTTCGTTTAGCATTCGCGAACATGTTCGTTTATATATGTTCGCGAACATGTTTATTTATATATGTTCGCAAACATGTCCGTTTAGCGTTCACGAACATGTTCGTTTATAATTTCTAAAATTTAACTAAAAGAACAAACAAAAATAAAATAAAATAAAACAACATAAACTTTTCCGCAACAATCCTCCCAAATGGCTCTTGACAACTCACCAAACATTGTTTAAAATTTACTATTATTATCAGCTATAAGATGTATTAATCATAAGCTGTGTTTAGGATCAAATAACAACTACTAAAAGGAGTATTAGGCTAAACATAACCACTTAAAATGGAGTAATTTCCCAATTACAAGTATTTGCATTCAACCGAATATTAGGCTTATAATTCAAAACATATTTTCTCCCCTTTTTACTGTGTTATAAAGCTTTTGATTCATGCGCTTGTAGGTGAAGAAAAAGAATGTATTCGGGTACAATAAATTTCACAAGAACTTAGCAAAACCTAAAACATGGCAGTCTGTAACTTACAATATCATACAATTGCCGATTTCAATTAGAAATATATCACCAACTCAATTTCAACTCAGAACTCGTTGACTAGGCTGAATGAAAGCTGTTTGTTGGAGTGTTGGCAATGCCAAACACCTTCAGTATTTTCATTTACAAAGCTACAATCCTGGTATAAACCAGGTGATGAACTCGTAAACGTATACCAATCAGGTTATATCTCACCTAGCTGTTTTAGACTTTCATTCTTGTTCATGTAATCCAGGTATGCCTGCAAATGCAGATTTCAGAAAATGGAAATTATAACATGTATAGGAAACTGACTAAAACCAATCTGGATTAATAGGTTCGGTATCTCACAGAACTATCCTTTGTAATTGTCTCTTTGAATGTTGAAGAAAATTTAGTAAAAGAATAACGTTGAATTTTAGAACGCCTACGAAGGCTTTAGGACAATCATCATCAAGTCAACATTTAGTAATATGGTATTGTAATATAAATTCCCTCACTTTCCAATCAAAAGACTACCGATTTATACAATGTTAACTTGCAAAGAAGTGTGGAAATGTAGTTGTTCTTAATTTACGATTTGAATTGACTCGTGCTGCCTTAATATTTAAAGTTTAAACTAACAAGTCTAATACTTAAACATGTTACTCAAGGAACTTACGAACTTGCATAGGATCAAAAGCAAGATACCTGAAGAATCTGAACAGTAGCAAACTTATCAACTATAGTTTTCGCTAGTACTAGATGCAAACTCAAAGGCTTTAGCAGCAATTCCACATTCTGTTGAGAATACAAACTATGAGATTTGTTACTGCTTGTCACATAAAGCTGCAGCAGTGACACTGAGAGGCATAGGCATAGAAATCAGTTTGTTTAGATAGGTCGCCATTAGCTAAACCTAAAATTAGTAGTTTCATCTGAGATCGTGGGCCATCTGAGATTTGGGGAAAGGGAAAGGTTTTGAGAGATTTTCCAGATCTGAGAATTAAAAAAATTCAGAGGGATTTAGGAGAGGGATGCGACTACAAATATTAGAAATTAGGGAAAAGGGTGGTAGGGGGTTATAATATGGTTTATATACCTTGAACTTAGGGTTATAAACGAACATAAACGAGTTTTTAAACGAACATAAACGAGCATATAAACGAACATAAACGAGCTTCTAAACGAACATAAACGAGTTTGTTCGTGAACATAAACGAGCCGAACATACCTATGTTCGTGTTCGTTCGTTTATTAAACGGACATAAATTTTTTGTTCATACTCGTTTATTTAGCTTAATAAATGAACATAAACGAACGTTATACGAACGGTTCACGAACAGTTCGTCGAACGCTCTGTTCATTTACACCCCTAGAGAGTATTCCCCCTATGGGGTAATAGTCTTTTCTCAATAGTGTCATTTCCCCCCTAAATGGTGGGAATGTCATTCCCATCAATTTCTAGGTATTTGTCAATTCTCACCCTTTGCACTATATTACCCCTAAATTAATGAATTTTGTTCATATAGATCTTTTATTTGAATTTTTAATTAGATGATTAATTATTTATGGTGTAAATTAATTAAATATTTTTACTCAATATTAATTTAATATTTAAATAGCATTACACTTATTTAAATATTGTTTTAGTATTTAAAGTACTTTTATTAATATTATATTTATGATGTTTATAGGTTATATGTTGGATTGCATATTGCTTGAAAATTAATAAGTTAGTAGTTGATGTTTTTAATTTTATTATTTCATTTATAAGATGTTTATCATGTTATAAAACTTTTAGTAAGTTAAATTTATGATCTAATTTTTATCACTATTTTACAACTTTTAGATTTTTTATTATTACTTTAATTTATTTGACAATCCGTCATAAGTAATAAAAACTTAAGAAATTGAACATATTAAACGATTTATCATTTGACAATTCACAAAATTATTTTAATAGCGAATAAAGAAAATATGCAAATATAAAAAATAATTTTTAATCTAATAATTATATTAATAATATGATATATATATATATATAGTTTTTGCACATTTTAGACAGTATAATAAAAATAGTTCTATAACTTTTTATGTAGATATTTTTAACTTAATATTAAAAGTTTAACATGTTAGAAAGAAAATATAACACATGGATAATTTGATAAATTTTACTTCTTAATAATCTTATATTCCTCCAACCAAACAGAGTAATCTTACATTCCTTTCAAATAAACCAAGGTAATGTTACATTCCGAAAATCTTATTCTTAGAGTTAATCTTACATTCTGTGAATCAAACTTACCCTAAAGATTAGAAGAAAAATTCCTAGCAGTAACTACTAATAACATTTAAACTTTAAAGTAAAGAAAATAATAAATAATAATATATGAAATGATTGGTTTCTTGTTTATTTTGTATTTTTGGATAATAGATTATGTTTGTGAAGTTTGTTGACGAACATTTTATATAATTGACGAATCTTTTATGTTTCAAATTTATTTAATCTCAGTATCAATTGATATTTGTAAATATTTCTATATATATATATATATATTAAATATTTTTAACATATAATAAATGTGAAAAAAATTATAAAATTTTAGAGGTTTAAATTTAAATCATTGATAAAAAATATATATAAACTATATGAGATTTTGAAATTTGTAGGGTACGACTGCCCATTCCAACACTCCTCAGTCCATCCTTGCTTATACCATTAAGCCAATAATTTAAAGTATAGAAATATAAAAAATATTCTAGAAGAAATTCTAAAAATGTAAAGATTTATTTAACATTTTAGTCAATATTTTTATTAAAAATAACTGTTCAACTATTTGGTCAAATTTATTTATTTTTAAATGTTGGGGTAAATTATAATGAAGGTCACTCAATTATGGGTAAGGTTACATTTAGGTCACTCAATTATTAAAGGTTACATTTTGGTCACTCAGTTATGGGTAAGGTTACATTTGGGTCACTCAATTATTAAAGGTTACGTTTGGGTCACCAAATTATTAAAGGTTACATTTGGGTCACCCAAATCTTCTTTTTAGATTGGATGGTAATTAAGGGTGGACAAAACTCGACTCGACTTGACTCAAAAAAATCGAATTATCAACTCGACTTGAGGCGAAAAAAATTGACTCATTTTGACTCGACTCAAAAAAAATTCAAATAAAGTTTGAGTTATGAAATGGAAATTCGAATAACTCGAAATTTCTAGTAATTAGATGATCAATTTTCATATTCGAGTCGAGTTTGTCAATTCAACATTATATATTATATTTATTACATGTGAAAATATGAAGAAATATATATGTATGTTATATATGCATATAGAAAGCCGTTAAAATTGGAATCAATATGTGCGTCGCCCAGCACTAAGTATATACATATAGAAATATATATATGTGTGCCGCTCAACCCTAAATATATACATATAGAAACATATATGTCCATCGCTACGTATATGCATATAGAAATACATATGAAGAAATATATATGTACAATTAAATTTGTACAGAAACTCGAAACTCAACTTGATTCGACTCGACTCAATTCGAAAAATTTCAAATAAAGTTTGAATCGTAAAATAGGACTTGCAAACTCGATTAACTCGAATTTTTTTTACTCGACTCCACTTGATCAAACGCCCAGCCCTACCGGTGATGACATTAGTCTTACTTTTTAGTGCTGGTCGTCGACCTTCGATATTTTTTCTCCATTGTTTTTTTATAATCAGTCTTTGTTTTCTCTTATGTTTTGTTTTTTTAGTTTTTATTTGCTTTTGTGACACGTTTTGCCTACATTTGCAGTAGATTGACATTCGTGGATAGTTTTCTCATGACGTTCGGTTCTGATTTGCAGTTGTCGGTAGCTTTTCAGTAGTTTGGCCCCTTTACGGTAGATCTATTTTGCAAAACAACTTGTAAGATTATTAGTTTCGCTCATCATTTCTATTTCAATCAACATGTAGTTAGATTGAGACAAAGGGATTCTAAAACCCTATTTCAATCAAGGTGTTTTGGTAGTCATATGTTAGATTTATCAATGGAGAAATTCTCTCGTATTCATTACTTGAAACTCAAACATTTTACATTATTAAAAAATATTTTTGAAATCCTAAATTTTAGAAAGAAAAAAAACGCATTTAGACATAATGAAAAATAAGTACTTTGAAAAATAATTTAAAAAGGGTAAACTACACCACATACCACCTAATTATGGCACTTGAGTCGAAAATGCTACTGAATTTTAAAATTGTTCAAAAATATTACTGAACTTTAATATGTGAGTCGAAATATCACTCCGCCGTTAATTCTTAACTCCCCCGTTAAGTCAAAACGGCGTCGATTTGGTGCAGCTGTTTTGAAGCCTAATTTAGCTCAAAACGACATCGTTTTGCCGTTAACTCTTAACTCCCATGTTAAGTCAAAACGACGTCGTTTTGGTGCGACTGTTTTGAAGCCTAATTTAGGCCAAAACGACATCGTTTTGTTGGAGGAAAATATTAAAACGATGCACTTAAGGGATTTTGAAGCCATGACCTTCAGGGAAAAGAGATAAAACTTAACCACTAAATTAACATGATATTATATAATATTTTACCACAAATATTATATATCTCAAAGTTCTTCAGATTAATTCAAATTATTTTATGAAATAAATAATATTATACATAATATAAATATATAAATAATATAAAATATATTATATATATAATGTATATATATATATAAATAAAAGTGTATTGTTTTTATTTTTTATATAATATTTATAATATAAATATATTATTTTAAAAAACTCCAAAATATTCATAAAAATAATATATTTATATTGTAAATATTATATATAAACTCTAAACTCTAAATCCTAAACCTTATACAAAGCCCAAACCTCAAACTCTAAATCTTATGATTTGAGGTTTATAATATTTTTATATATTATTTATAATATAAATTGTTTTTATGATTTTTTTTGTTTTTTAAAAATAATATATTTTTATTGATATATGTAAAAAAATGTATTTTATATTATTTATAGAATCATTTTTTATAAAATATTTTGGTTGGAACAAATGGATAAGTTTATATAATTTAAATAAAAATATTTTATTTTTATATATTATTTATAATATAAATATATTATTTTAAAAACATAAAATTCATATATAAAAACCCTTAAACCCTAAATTCTAAACTCTAAGATTTAGAATTTAAGTTCGAGGGTTGGGGTTTGTGGGTTAACAATTTAGGATTTAGGGTTTTTTATATATTATTAATAATTAAAATATATTATTTTATGAATATTTTGGGTTATTAAAAATAATATATTTATATTATTAATAATATAAAAAATAATATATTTTTATTTATATATATTGATATATATATATATATATATGCAAATAATATATATATTTATATATTTATATGTTAATATTATTTATTTAATAAAATAATTGTAATTAATTTTAGCTAGTTTGAGATATATAATATTTGCGGTAAAATATTATATAATGTTATGTTGGTTTGGTGTATAAGGCTTAACTCTTTCCCTAAAGGTCTTGGGTTTAAAAACCCCTAAACGCATGGTTTTAACATTTTTTTCTCTAGCAAAATAACGTTGTTTTTGGGCTAAATTAGGCTTCAAAACAGCCGCACCAAAACGACGTTGTTTTGACTTAACGAGCGTTAGGAGTTAACGGCGGAGTGGTATTTTCGACTCACATATTAAAGTTCAGTGATAGTTTTAAATAATTTTAAAATTCAGTGACATTTTCGATTCAGAGGCCATAGTTGAGTGGTATGTGGTGTAGTTATCCTTTGAAAAATGTAATATTTGCAGAACAGCTAACTAAAAGGTTGGTAAGAAGGTTAGGCCGAATTGGTAGAGATGAGTGATGAGTGATGGGGGGTAGATCACGTTTCTAGCTGGGCCTCGCTGCTCCGGCGTCGGCATCTAACATTCTTAGTTTTAATATGCCACACCTCTGTCTCTTTCAGTGACATTAATTTAGCCCTAACATCTTTAAAAAAATGTTAAATTATTTTTCTTTAAACGAAAATGTTGATAATATATTAGATTTTAAAAATATTTAAACAATTAAAGCTAACATATATTTAAAAAATATATATGTTATAAATAATTAAAAATTTATTAAAAGAACTAAAGGGTTAGTCCAAGTGGTAAACAGTTTGATATCGCTTAAGTAGGTCTCGAGTTTGAGATGTTGTGTACGCAGAAAATTTCAGTTGGGAGATTCACACACCAAAACTATGTGTGTGATACAAATCGGTTCGAATTAATTAGGGCGAAACTTTAAAAATCGGAAGGGCAACCAAAAACAATTTATTAAAATGAACTATATTTTATAAAATATTCAATAAAATACTACAATGTTAAAATTTTGTAAAAATAATTGAAATGTTTTACCGGACAAGTTTTCACCCATGAGAGCTAGAATCTATCCTGATTCCCCAAACAGATTTTCAATAGAATCGACCTTATCTCTTATGACATTTCCATGTATGGTTTAAAAATGATAGTGGAGTTTGCAACAAACATGTGCTTCGGATATCAAAATTTTATTTTCAGAAGCAATCCACTTAACAAGAGGACATTGGTTTAAATTATGAGCACCATTTAGGCCTAGTCTTTGCCCCCATCAATTAATTTTAAATCAAATGAGTGAGCCTAATAAGAGTTAGTTGCTCCAATGCAAGGTTTTATTCCATTAAAAGTGTATTTGAGGAATCACAAGACTCAGGCCGACAAGGGTGAATAGTTGTCTAGCAAAGAAATTCGAATTTGTAAAATATTAATATAAAATTTTTAATATTTTAAAAAAGATATTTTAATATACATGTCGCGTAAGTTATGTTTACACAAGTATGTTTATTTTAGAGTTTATGAGTCTTATTTTAGGTTTAAAAGTTTAATGTTTAGAGTTTAGAATTTAGTGTGCAAGGTTAGAATTTAAGATTTATCATCTTAAGGTTTAGATTTTAGAATTTAAGCTTAAAATAGATAGATTATGTAAAATTTATTTTACACAATTGATATATCAAAAAATAACTCACATCTTAATACTTTCTTCAATATTTTTTAAATATTTATTTATTATAATTAAAATTTATATTATTTTATGAAATTTGATAATTTACTTTTAAATATTTTAATAATTTTTAAAAATTAAATGTGATGTTAAGAGTTTAAAGGTATATATTGTGGATGAAAATCTTTTGTCCCGCTTCGATGCTCCTATTTATACCCCACACTCAAAATTAGATTTAAGATTTAGAGTTTTACGTCAAGGTTTATGGTTAGGATTTAGAGAATTTAGGGTAAGGTGTATTTTTAGAGTATAGGGTACATGATTTATGATTTAAAATTTAAGATTAGAGCTTAAAATTTAATTTTATACTACCTTTTAGTATTGAGGCATAAATAGAAACACCGAAAAAAACATAAAATTTTTATACATATATTGGAGGTAGAGGAATCTTATCCACTGAGTGCTATTATTAATTAATTGCCCCGCAATTAGATTTGATGATCATCTTATTTAACGAGGTTTTTAAATCAACGAAACACTCAACAGTAACTTCTTTTGTTTTACTACGAATAACTTTTCTGAACAGAATTTTTTTATATTTATGTTTCTAACGCTAAAATAAATAGATTTAGGATTTAGAATTAAAGGTTTGAATTTTAAACTCTAGAGTTTAAAATTTAAGATTAAGACTTAGAGTTTAGTTTTTTAATGTTAGGACATATATAAAAACACCAAAAAAAAAAGCACAAGATTTTCTTTTTTGCCTTTTCTCCCACCACGAGAAGCAAAGTTATGGTGGCTCAAGATAACAATTATGCTTCGTTTAATATTCATTTATCATCAAATAATTTTTAACCACTCGAATAAATTAAAGAGCTCTTAATTTGGGGGATTTTCCTCCGTTGGTGGTGCCGTCTGTAGCCGACAATAGCTCTGCTGTGGTGGGTGATCAGGTGCCCATTGCGACGCCGTCTGGGCTTGCATCGTCTGTTGTTGTTGGGGCTATCGTCGTTGAGCCAGAGAATGTGGTTGTGGCAGAAACTACTCAGGCTACGGTGACTCCTGATTTTGTGGGGGTTACTGTGAGAAAGGAGAAGGTGGTTGATGTTGAAGCAATAACTCCAGCTACGATGTTGCCTACTTTTATGGGTGTTGCGGTGGGAAAGGAGGTTGTGGCACTGGTTGCAGTTGATTTGGGTGAGGCTTGGAAAGCTTTGTTCACTGGTCAAACTCTCATGTTTCACCCCCTTATTGAGCAGAAGAATGGCAAATGGTTGGTTCAACCATCCCGGGAGGTAATGGATTTGGGTGCGAAACAATGGAGTAATTCACTTTTGGGAAATCTCCTCCTCTTGGTGTATTTCAGCGTACTGTGGATAAGCTTTGGGGGGTGGATGGATCGATTGTAATCTGGTTCCTTGCACCTAGTGTTTACCTTATTAATTTCCCCTCCCAGCGTGTTCAAGATTGGGTGTTGGAATCTGGGCCATGACACATCCAGCATAAAGCTCTTGTCCTTCGCAAATGGTTGCCAGGTATGCTCTCTGAGATTGTTAGTCTTGATGTTGCTCCTGTTTGGGTGAAATTGTGGCATGTTCCGTTAGAATTGTTTCCTCAACAAGGTTTAGGGTATTTAGCTAGTGCTTTGGGTAAACTGTTAGGCTTGATAGACTCTATTTTCTTCAACCGATTTAGTTAGCCAAGTGGTGGAGAAGTTGGATCTTTTGGGTGAATGATTTGTGGAAGCCAAAAATGTATGACTCGATAAATTTATAGTGGTTCGGTCTTCGAACAAGAACCTACATCCACTACCTTAGCTCCCACTAAGGATTTCCCAATCAATTCACTAATTGATTCGTCCCCTTTTTTAGGCTTAAGAGGAAACCCTTACACAATCAAAGCTTTCTAGACCAAAGCTCGAGTAAACCCTCTTTACAAGAGAAAGAAAAATAAGCAAACTAAAATTCCTCTAATAGGTATTTGTTTACACTCTTTAAGCTCTCACCCATACCTAAACACTTGAGCAAATATGACAATTTTGGCTCACAAGTGTTGTCTATACAAAGAGTAAACAATTAAGCCCCTAAGATAATTTTCTCATCATAATGTTGTTGAAAATTGAAGCATTAGTCTTCCCTTGATGCTTGAAGGTCCATTTTATACACCCAAATAAGTTTGTAGCCGTTGAAGACCGTTGGGATTGAATTAGAGCCATTGGAGACTTTATTTCTCACCATAAATGCAGTTCTGGTGATGTCTGTTTTGATACACGGGTAGTTGTATCGAAACACCCTTCTTCAAAACTAGCCGTTGGAGTCTGATGCAGTGTGTCGTATCGAAACATGTTAGGCCATATCGGAATGCCCGTATCGAAACGTCTAGTGCCGTATCGAAATAGCCTTCAATTCAAATAGTCGTTGGGAAATAGTCGTTGGGGGTTTTAGCCGTTGGGATTTCTGCCACGTAGGCGTATCGAAACTCAAAGGGTGTTTCGAAACAACCCCCATATGTATCGAAACATGTAAGCCTTGTATCAAAATGGGTTTTGGTAGTTTCAAAACGTATCGATATAGAGTATGCCTTTATCGAAACGGGTACATTAAAAGCACTAGTTTGGCTACTCAAAAACGTTTCAAACATTGCCAAACTTATTTTAAATTATTTTCAATTTAGTCCAAAACATTTTTCAATTATTATATCAAAATATATATATTTATACAACCTCCCCTTTTTGATATAATAAAACCAACTTGAAAAAATGTTTGAGATTTTCCCCCTGATATTTAAAAATTTGAATAAGAGATTTTGAAAAATTAAATGAAGTTAAAGCCCCCTTATTAAGTGAATAAGAGATTTTGAAAATTTTGAATAAGAGATTTTGAAACCCTTATTCATTTGAAAAAAAAATCAATTTTTCAAATCATTTCTCACCTTTTTGTTATATAAAAAGAATTTAAAAGACGTTAAGCTCAAAATAACATAGGAGGTTAAAAAGAAAATTGACACAATTAAAACTTTGGTTTTAAAATTGGCTCCCTCTTACTCAAAGCATCAAATATTGTTAGTCTAACAATATGATAATCTAGTTGTAAAGAAAAAAAAATCTAATTAAAAACAAAAAAAACCAACTAGAAATTTTACCAACACTTGAACTTCAAGGGAGGATGTGAAGCCTTCCTTCTTCAAGTGTTCTTCCTTGTGTGTATGGAGCTCCCCCTCAAATTTGGACTTGTTGATCACTCTCCATCACACCTAAACAAAACAATCATGTAATTTTTGGTATCCAAATTGCTTTGGATCCATAAACGTTAGTAGCACATAATTTTGTCCCCTTTAGAATCTATTTTTCAATTTCATCTTTTTTAGTTGAAGTGATTAGTTCTTTTGGAACCCAAACACTTCTAAAACATTTTCCATTTAAAAATCTAGGGGCACTAGATTGTCTTTGATAAAAATTTGATTTTCCACAATTTGTTTTCTTTTCAAGCTCTTTGGAAATCAAATCTTTTTCCTCTTGAACTTTATGAAGCAAATTTTGTAAATCAGGACACTTTTGCTCAAACTCATTGAGTTTTGCTTCAAGTTCATATTTGGTTTTAGAAATCAAATCATTTTGAATTTTCAGCTTGAAACCACTTTCTTATTTTTCAAAATGTGATTTTTAAACCATAAAACCAAATCATCATAGGCATCTTGTAATTCATCAAAAGAATAAGAAGTATAAGTAACCTTTGAATCTTCTTGGATGACCATAAGGCAAAGGTTGGCTTGTTCATTATCTGTGGAGTCTTCATCACTCCATGTAGCCACATATGCCTTCTTCTTATGGCTTGAAGTGCTTGCCCTATTCTTTTTCCTTGATTCATGTTCGAATTCTTTCATTACTTTCTTCATGAACGGGGAATACATCTTGAAGAGATGAACTATCACTTCTTCTTTATCCTCCTCCTCGCTTGTATCAACATGGTTGCACTTGGAGGATTTGAGAGCAATGACATTCGTGTTGATGCTAAGCTCCACAATTTTCTTCTTCTCCATCTTTTTTATCTCTTCCTTCTTCTTCTCGTCTTATTTTCCTTTCTTCATAATTTCATGAGTTCATCAAGCTTTAAAGTTTTGAGATCCTTGGCTTCGATGATAGCGATCTTCTTTGAGTCCCATGAATCGGGGAGAGAATAGAGAAGCTTTCAGAAAAGCTTATCTTCCGAAATAATTTCTCCATAGCCTTTGAGCTTATTTGTGATGGTGGAGAATCTATCGAACATCTTCATGATGTCTTCATCCGGTTCCATCTTGAAATTCTCATACTTGAGGTTGAGAAGACTGATCTTAGTCTTCTTTACTTCGTTGGTTCCTTCGTATGTAACTTCAAGCTTGTCCCATACCTCATTGGCATCTTTACAAGAAGACATCTTCTCATAGATGTTGGGGTTAAATGCACAAAAAAGAATGTGCAAAGCCTTGCAATTTAGCTCCATCTTCTTGCGATCATCCGCATTCTATTCCGCCTTGCTTCGTTGTGACACGAACAGACCATCCTCAACTATGTCCCAAAGCTTGTAATCTTTGGCTTTGATGAAGAACATCATTCTTGTCTTCCAATATGCATAGTTGGTTCTGTCGAAGAATGGTGACTTGTTGATGGATTGCACCATTTGACCGGTTGATTGAATTGATGTATCGAGCTTTCTAGATTGCCTCAATGGGTGGTTAAACCTTCTCGATTGAGCCTCACTCTGATACCAATTGTTAGGATTGATATACTCAATTTCCTTCAATCGATTTAGTTAGCCAAGTGGTGGAGAAGTTGGATCTTTTGGGTGAATGATTTGTGGACGCCAAAAATGTTTGACACGATGAATTTATAGTGGTTCTACCTTCGAATAAGAACCTATATCCACTACCTTAGCTCCCACAAAGGATTTCCCAATCAATTTACTAATTGATTCGTCCCTTTTTCTAGGCCTAGGAGGAAACCCTTACACATTCAAAGCTTTCTAGACCAAAGCTTGAGTAAACCCTCTTTACAAGAGAAAGAAAAATAAGCAAACTAAAATTCCTCTAATAGGTATTTGTTTGCACTCTTTAAGCTCTCACCCAAATCTAAACACTTGAGCAAATATGACAATTTTGGCTCACAAGTGTTGTCTATACAAAGAGTAAACAATTAAGCCCCTAAAACAATTTTCTCGTCATAATGTTGTTGACAATTGAAGCATTAGTCTTATCTTGATGCTTGAAGGTCCCTTTTATACTTCCAATTAAGTTTTTAGCCGTTGAAGATCGTTGGGATTGAATTAGAGCCGTTGGAGACTTTATTTCCCACCACAAATGCAATTCTGGTGGTGACTGTTTTGGTACACGGGTAGCTGTATCGAAACACCCTTCTTCAGAACTAGCCGTTGGTGTCTGATGTAGTGTGCCGTATCGAAGCACGTTGGACCGTATTGGAACACTCGTATCGAAACGTCTAGTGCCGTATCGAAACAGCCTGCAATTCAAATAGTCATTGGGAAATAGTCATTGGGTGTCTGCCACGTAGGCGCATCGAAACACCAAATGGTGTTTCAAAACAACCCCTATCCATATCGAAACAGGTAAGCCCTGTATCAAAACGGGTTTTGGCAGTTTCAAAACGCATCGATATAGATTTTGCCTGTATCAAAAAGTGTACATTAAAAGCACTAGTTTGGCTACTCAAAAACTTTTCAAACATTGCCAAAACCTTTTTAAACATTCTCAAACTTATTTTCAAGTTGTGTTTTACTTAGAATATATTTTAAATTCTTTTATTTTTAGTCCAAAATATTTTTCAATTATTATATCAAAACGTATATTTCTATATAAACCCTTATATATTGATCGTTCGACTGCTTTGAAGCTTCAACTTGAATTTGCTAAAGTGTGTGTCGAGGTTAAGGCTACACATTCCTTCTTGATTCTATTATTGTTGATCTTGGAGATTGTAATTATGTGAATGTTGTTGTTGAGCTTGTTTAGGCTCCTTTATGCTGCACTTCTTGTGGTGTGTTTGCTCACTCAGTTTATAAATGTAAGAGACATGTTGCTTATGTTAGTGGAGCTATTGTTGTTAGTCCTGATGTTGATAATCTTGTTGTTGTGCCTAGTTTTGATTTTAATGACTCTTCTGTTGTTAGTCATGGGGTTGCTAGTCCAGTTGTTGCTAGTCCCGATGTTTTGTGTCCAATTGTTGCTAGTCAGGATGTTGCTTGTCCTATTGTTACTAGCCAGGATGTTCCTTGTCCTGCTGTTGCTTGTCCTGTTGTTTTTAGCCAGGATGTTCCTTGTTCTGTTGTTGCTTGTTCGGTTGTTATGGAGTAGAAAGAGGTTAGGGAGTTGGATTGTAATTCTAATTCTAGAATTGTGGTTGAAGGAATTAGTAATAAGGATGGATCTGGTGTTTCCGAGTTGTGTATTGGGACTATGAAGCCTGCTGCTAGTCTTTTTACTATTCTTGTTAACAGTGTAGAGTCTATTTTAATATCAAATAAATTTGATGCCCTTTTGTGGTGTGGTTGAGGAACAAGCGATGCCTGCTAGGCCCGAGAAGTGGTTGCTGGAGGTATGGCTGACCTCATGGAGAAATTAAAGCCTAAAAAGAAAAGAGATAATAAGAAGAAAGGGAAAGTAAGGGTAGAGGTGCTGGAAAGGGTAAGAGTTCTAAGGATTGTTCTTCCCCATCCGTTTGATGACTATACTGATTTGGAATGTAAGGGGTTTCAATGGTCCCCTTAAAACAAAAGAAGGTGGTTAATATTGCTAGTAAATTGGATATAGAGGTTTTATGTCTTATGGTCCAATGCTGCTTTCATAATTCAAAGTATGTTTGAGGGTTGAAGTTTTTTCAATAATTATTCTTTTTCTCTTACTGGTAGAATTTAGATTCTCATTAGGGATGCTTGGCATTTTGAGGTAATTGGTTTTTATTCTCAAGTCATTACTTGTTGCTTGCGTAAAGGGAGTGTTTGTTTGTATTGTTCCTTTGTGTATGCATGTAATGGTAGGAAGGATAGGTTGGCCTTGTGGAATGATATGGTTTCTGCTAAAGCTAGTGTTGGAGATATTCCTTGGCTTCTTGTAGGGGATTTTAATGTTATCTCGAGGCCTCAAAAAAGTTCAGATTACAATGGTTCCTAAGGTGTAACAGGTACTATGTAGGACTTCTTGAATTTCCAGAAAAGTGTAAATGTCACCGATCATCCTTATTCAAGCTTTTTTTCACTTGCTGCAATCATAGAGAGGATAACCTTCTGTCTAGGGAGTTAGGCAGAGCCTTGGTTAGTCAAAGTTGGTTTCATTATTTTCCTAGTGTCTCTGTCAAGTTCTTAGAACATGACTGTTCTGGTCATTCCCCTTGTCATGCAGTTCGAAAAAAAATACACTGCAAAACAGTTTCAGTTCGAATGAAAAAAAATAGTTTCGAATATATTTTGGGATGATTTTTTGTCTTGAATTTTAACCCTTATTTTCAGCCTTTATCTTAGCCGTACCTTAGCCTCATTACAACCCTTCTTTAAGACCTCTTGATTTTTGCATCATATTCATGTTAGTAGAGGAGATTAGATTTAAACACAAGCCTATGGTTATGCTCTAATTAGCTTTGGCTCGAGTGATTTTTTTCTCTACCCTTAAACACTTTGAGTGACATGAGCGATTCCTTGTGAGGGTACTTGGTTTGCATCATTGATGTTAGTAGAGTTTTAGAATGTCGCTTTTGCTTTAAATTGTTAGTCTTGCCATTTATCTATTTTTGCTCCTTAGTTTTCTTTCATATTTAGATGCTTAATCATATTGAAACCTTTTGAGACTTCGTAAAATTAAGGATGAAAACTTGAACTTAAGTTTATTTAATTTTGAGATACTTGAGGACAAGCATCGAATAAGTGAGGGGGAATTTGATAAGTAGTTATTTTGGTTATGTTTTTAGTCCTTATTTTGATCGAATATATGTTTGAAGGACTTAATTGGGCTGTTTTATGATGTTTTCATGCAGGAGACGTGATGCTGGAAATAAGCTGGAATTCTGCAGAAAATGCTGGAGTCATGGGCAGATTCATGGGCATGAACCAGGGCATGAATGCTGACTGGGCGCCACGTCAGCATCTTCTAGAAGATGACGTCAGCAACTCAGATAACTTATCAGTCCACTTATCAAGATAGCTTATCATCCGATTTTTATTTTAAATTTCAAAACTTGGATATTTATCTTATGTAATTTTATTTAAATTTAGGATTTATCATCTTAGGTTTTTAGGGTTTTCAACTACTATAAATACCCCCTTTGGGGTAAGTATTGTCATCATTCAATTAGCAATTGAACATCATTTCTTCTTCTCTTGGAAATTCTTCTCTTTTTTAGTTTTTCTTAAAGTTCTTTTCTTTTAATTATTTCCTAAATGTCGAGCATGATTAATTTAATAACCATGCTCGGCTAGATCTTTTTAAGCCAAAGGCTTTTGCTATGACGCGTTCTCAAGGCGAGGTTTGAAACTATGCTTCAAACATTTCGAAAACTTTCTCAATTTCTTCAAACTTTATTTTCTAAATCAAAATGATTTTTAAAACCCAAAGATTGACTTTGGAGAAAAACAATTGTTTTGATCTATCAAGTGGGAGGGAGGATCGGTTATTGAAACAAATTCGACTTCCAAGGAACACACTTAGTAAATAGATTACTAAGCGAAATTGAGATCGAATCGTTTTTATAGAAATGACTTTTCGAGTTGGTTACGAGCTTAAGTAATTTGTTTTCTCAAACATTGAGTTGGTTTAGACAAATTATCAAAACTGAAACCAAAAGTTGATTTTGGAAATTCAGTTTACAAACAAAAACTCAAGGATTGACCTTGAAGTAATTTTGCCAACAAGTTTTTCGAAATAAAAATCTTTACCAAGGAACCGAGTAGAACAAGTCAATGCGGAAGCCCGAGGCTGATAATCTCATATTTACTTTAAACTCTTTTAAAAGCTTTCTTTTACTTTCTTAAACAATTGCATTTAATTACAACAACCCCCCCCCCCCCACCTAAATCACATTATCATATCTCCAACAACAACTCTTGGTTCAGAAACTACAAAAGCGCGACAAAGAAAGTTCTAAGTCCCTGTAGGTTCGACTCCTACTTCCCTATCTATACTCAATTTATTTTCTTTATTTATTTTAATTATTTGGAAGAAGGAAATTATTCTTGACACGTTACGACGTGTGTCAAAATTGGCGCCGTTGCCGGGGACTTTGGCAACTTTTACTGTTTGTTTTTTATTGTTTATGATCAGGAGAAATTCGGAAGAACAGGTTAAATACATCCCAAAAATCAAAGCCAAATGGGAAACAACGAACAGACGATCCATCAGCTGATTAGGGCAACAGAGGACAATCAGCCCCTGTGCATAACCTTTCCGAATGGTGAAACACCGTTCCAACTAAAAACGGGCTTGATTCATCTACTACCAACCTTCCACGGTTTGCCCAACGAAAACCCACACAAACATTTGAAGGAATTTCACATGGTTTGTCTAAGCACAAAGCCACAAGGAGTATCCGATGACCAAATCAAACTTAGAGCTTTTCCATTTTCTTTAGCAGATATAGCAAAAGATTGGTTATTTGATTTACCCCCTAATTCTGTTACAACCTGGACTGACATGGCTAAACTTTTTCTTGATAGGTTCTTCCCTGCAGCTAAAGCAAGCGAGATTAGGCGTAGCATCCTGAGCATTCAACAAAAAGAAGTTGAATCTTTGTATGAATACCGGGAGAGGTTTAAAAAGTTGTGTGCAAATTGTCCACAACATGGATTGTCGGAACAAACCCTCCTTCAGTATTTTTATGAAGGATTGACGCCTATGGATATGAAAGTAGTGGATGCGGCAAGTGGCGGAGCTCTAGTCAATATGACCCCAACAACGGCTAAAACACTAATATCAACCATGGCTGCCAACTCACAAAGGTTTAATCAATCTAGCGAACCATCTCGAAGTGTTCGCGAGGTAAGCACAGTTTCTTTAGAAAATAAGGTTGATAAATTAGCTGAAATAGTGCAAACTCTTCTTGCAGGAAAAAAAGGAACAGCTAGACTTTGTGGGATTTGTACTAGCCCAGAACATCCGACAGACTGTTGTCCGATGATTCAGGAAGATGATGTCGCCCAAGCGAATGCCATGGGAAATGCATACAATCCAAGGTGGAGAAACCAATCAAACTTTGGATACGCAAACAACCAGAGACAAAATCAACCCTACCCACAACAAAAGACATCTCTAGAAACCTTAGTTGAGCGTTTAGCGATGTCCCAAGAGAAATTCCAACTTCGTACCGAGGCCCACTTACAAGAGATAGACAAACAAATAAGCCAGCTAGCAAGTCGTCTTGATTCCAAAGGTAAACAACCCGAGACAAACCCTAGAGAAAATATAAGCGCCATCACACTCCATAGTGGGACAGTTATAGCTCCAAAAGAACCATCAAAAAACAACAATCCCACTCCTGCCATGGAAGAAGGTAACGAAAAACAAAATAACCCTCTACCATCATCTCCTCCTTCTTCTCCACCTCTTAAAATCGCACCTCCTTTCCCATCACGATTAGTAAAACGTGACAAAAAGGCTGAAGAGAGAGAAATTATTGAAGTGTTTAAAAAGGTCCAAGTGAACATTCCCCTCTTGGAAGTCATTCGCCAAGTGCCAAGGTACGCTCGTTTTCTTAAAGAGCTCTGTACAACCAAGCGAAAACTCACCGGGCACGAAAAGGTAAATTTGGGAGAGCATGTTTCTGCAGTTTTTCAACGTAAGTTACCACCCAAAATGAAAGACCAAGGTATGTTTGCTATACCCTGTCAAATTGGTAACGTATCTATTAAACGTGCTATGTGCGATCTTGGGGCTTCAATAAATGTAATGCCGCTTTCTGTTTATAAAATGATAACTAATGATCCTTTGAAGGAAACCAGGATTACGATACAGTTGGCGGATCGATCAGTCATCTATCCAGAAGGAGTGTTGGAAAATGTTTTGGTAAAGGTAGATGTCTTATTTTTCCCTGCGGACTTCTACGTGATCGATATGGCTCACGATAGAACAAACACTTGCTCCGAAGTGTTGTTGGGACGTCCATTCCTTAGCACAGCAAACACAAAAATAGAAGTAAGGATCGGCCTTTTATCCATGGAATTCGACGGTGAGGTAGTAGAATTTGATGTTTATAAGGCAATGAGGTATCCTGATCAGGTTGAATCTGTTAACTCAATTGATATTGTTGATCCATATATAGAAGAGTATGCAGATACTAATGTTTTTAATAACTTTGATATGAACTATGAGCTTTGCGACGATGAAGCAGAAAATGAGGACGAATCTGTTTCCTTTATAATTCTGATTTAGCTTTAACTCCATCAAAGACTAAACCTTTGCCATCTATTTTGCAGGCTCCAAAGTTAGAATTAAAAGAACTCCCATCCCACCTTAAGTACGCCTTCCTGGGAGATAATGATACCTTACCGGTTATCATTTCGAACGAATTAACCGGAGAGGAAGAAGTCGATCTTGTCACAGTCTTGCAAAAATACAAGGAAGCAATCGGGTGGACGGTAGCGGACATCAAAGGACTTAGCCCCTCAACTTGTATGCACAAGATCAAAGTTGAGGAAGGGGCAAAGCCGTCACGACAAGGTCAGCGACGCTTGAATGATCCCATGATGAAGGTAGTAGAAGACGAAATTCAAAAACTCTTAGACGCTGATATCATATATCCGATCTCGGATAGCGAGTGGGTAAGTCCTATTCATGTTGTTCCTAAAAAGACCGGCGTCACGGTAATCAGAAATGACAAAGGTGAGTTAGTTCCAACTTGAGTTCAGAATGGATGGCGAGTTTGCATAGATTACAGGAAGTTGAATTCTCTAACCCGAAAAGATCACTTTCCCTTACCATATATTGATCAAATGATTGAAAGATTAGCTGGTAAATCTCACTATTGTTGTCTCGATGGTTTTTCAGGTTTCTTTCAAATTCCCGTAGCCCCTGAAGACCAAGAGAAGACCATGTTTACATGCCCATTCGGGACCTTCGCCTATTGACGAATGCCGTTTGGACTATGTAACGCTCTGGCTACGTTCCAGCGATGTATGGTAAGTATATTTTCAGATTATGTTGAGAAAGGGATCGAGGTATTTATGGACGACTTCACTGTATATGGTAATTCGTTTGGTGAGTGTTTATTGTATTTAACTAATGTCTTAAAACGATGCATTGAATTTAACCTTGTGCTTAATTATGAGAAATGTCACTTTATGGTTAATAAAGGCTTAGTATTAGGACATATAATTTCTTCAAAAGGGATTTCTGTTGATAAAGCTAAAACGGATATTATACGCTCACTCCCATACCCCACAACCGTGAGGGATATTCGCTCTTTTCTTGGACATGCAGGTTTCTACAGGCGATTTATAAAAGACTTCTCAAAGTTAGTACAACCACTATGTTGGTTACTGCAGAAAGATGTAGAGTTCGACTTTACATCCGAATGTAGGAAATCATTTGATACAATTAAGGAGAAACTTGTATCCGCGCCAATAGTGCAACCGCCCGATTGGAACTTGCCGTTCGAAATCATGTGCGATGCCTCGGATTTTAGTGTTGGAGCGGTACTCGGACAAAGGAAAGGACGAGAGCCTCATGTCATCGCCTATGCATCGAGAACGCTCGATCCAGCGCAACGAAATTATTCAACTACAGAAAAAGAACTGTTTGCTGTAGTTTTTGCTTTATATAAATTCCACTCTTATTTACTTGAAACTAAAATTATTATTTTTTCTGACCATGCAGCCTTGCGATATTTGATGAGGAAGAAGGAAGCAAAACCAAGGCTAATCCGATGGATTTTACTCCTCCAGGAGTTTGATCTCGAGATAAAGGACAAGAAGGGGAGTGAAAATCTTGTGGCCGATCACCTCAGCCGAATCCCACTTACCAATTCAGATTCGCCTGTCAATGACGAATTCCCTGAAGAAAATTTAATGATGGCCCAAGCTTCAACACCTTGGTTTGCAGACATCGTGAACTATTTGGCTACAGGTGAATTACCTCATGACTTGCCACGGTCAGAAATTACCCGAATCAAGAGGGAATCCAGGTTTTATATTTGGGATGATCCCTACCTTTGGAGACATTGTTCCGATTAGGTAATACGACGATGTGTAACCGAAGACGAGGTAAAATCTATCCTTAATTTCTGTCATTCATATGCATGTGGTTGACATTATGGACCTAAAAGGACAGCTGATAAAAATCTTGAATGCGGATTCTATTGGCCTAATATTTTTCGAGACACATATTTATTTTGCAAATCATGTGATAAATGTCAAAGAGTTGGTAACTTAAGCCGACGTAATGAAATGTCTTTAAATCTTATTCATGTTTGTGAAATATTTGATGTATGAGGGATAGATTATATGGGGCCATTTGTATCATCATTCGGTAATTTTTATATTATTTTAGCTGTTGATTATGTCTCGCGATGGGTTGAGGCGAAAGCCACAAAAAATAATGATGCTAAAACCACTGTCAAATTTCTGAAAGATTGTATTTTTCCAGGTTTGGCACACCAAGAGCGTTGATATGCGACAGAGGGAAACATTTTATCAATCGAGTCATCGACGCGCTAATGAAAAAATTTGGCGTCACCCAACGCATCGCGACGTCGTACCATCCGCAAACAAATGGTCAGGCGGAAGTGTCAAATCGTGAAATCAAGACCATTCTTGAAAAGATCGTGAAACCTGATCGGAAGGATTGGAGCGTTAAGCTGAATGACACATTATGGGCCTATCGGACAGCATATAAGGGTCCCATCAGGATGTCCCCTTATCGCCTTGTTTTTGGTAAGCCGTGCCATTTACCGGTCGAATTGGAGCACCGCGCGCTTTGGGCAGTCCAAAAATGCAACATGGAAATGGATCTAATTGGCGAAACGCGTAAACTCGATATCCAGGAGTTGGAAGAAATTCGGAAAAATGCCTACGATAGTTCGAAAATTTTTAAGGAAAAAAATAAAGAATTTCATGATCGTAATATTGCATTTAAATCATTTTATATTGGTCAAAAGGTTTTATTATTTAACTCTAAATTAAAACTTTTTGCAGGAAAATTACGATCAAAGTGGCTTGGACCATACACAGTGACTAATATTTTTCCACATGGTGCAGTGGAAATTAAAAGTAATTCTGGAGAGCCATTTAAAGTTAACGGTCAACGGCTTAAACCGTACTATGACAATGCTCCGGTTGGTCTAGTCGAGGAAATTCGTTTATTCGAACCTGTTACTTGAATAAGGTCGTCAAGCTAGCGACGATAAACAAGCGCTGAATGGGAGGCAACCCATTTCTTTTCTTCTTTTTACTTTAATTATTTTTATTATTTATTTTTTTCTTTTCTTTATTTTATTTATTTTATTCCAATTTAAACTGCCATAGTTTAATGTCATTCAAATTTTATTTTTAGTTAAAATAAACAAAAAAAAGAAAAAAAAGAGATAATCGAAATTATCTCTCATTTTAGATTTTTAATTTTGATTTTATCTTTTTTTTTTCAAATTTATTTTTCATATTTATTTTGAATTTATTTTCTTATCTACTTTTGAATTTATTTTTATCTTTTTTTTATCTTTTTGAATTTATTTTTATTATCTCATTTTAATTATTTTATCTTTTTTATTTTTTATTTTGAATTTTATTTTATCTAATCTCTTATTTATTTTATTTGCAGATAATTTAGATCGAATAAAGGAATGAGAAGCTATCAGGATTTTGTGGGCCATTTTTTTAATTTAATTTTTGGATTTTTATCCCTTTTTCACCCAATCACCTCACCCATATTTTAAACACATTCAAAACCCATTTTTTTCTCCACAAATTAAATTCTCATTGTAGACCCCACTTCTTGATAAATTACATCTTTTTTTTTCTTTTTCAATTTTTAAACCCCACCAGTGCCACCTTATCCCCACCGATTACTCCCCCATTTTTTTATTTTATAATTCCAAAATCCTTAGTGAGCTTTATTTTCTCAAGTGAGTTTTAATAAAACAAGCACAAATATCAATCCCTAGCTTTTTGACCCACCCCGCCGTCAAGTTTTTCCCATTCAATTCCATCTCCTTCGATTACCCTCTCCCCTTGCCTCATTCGTTCTTTCGATCACCATGGTGAGAACATGGCAGCAAGCACATGCCACTCCTCCGGTCGAACTCGAACCTTCACTCGTTTGCACCGCCGCAGCCGATGTTAAATAAGGGAGTTTCCTATTCCTTCTCTTTTATTTTCTTTTACATTTTGGGACAAAATGCATCTAAGTGAGGGGGAGGGAGATATGCTTATCAATTTTTATCTTGCTTATCCGTTTTGATTGTTCGCTTGAAATCTTGATTTTATTAATTTAAGTTCTTCGTTTAATCCTTAGTTTTGCCTTGTCTCACTGTTTTCATATGGCTTTGTATCTATCTTGTTAGAAAAATCTAGGTTGCATGGTAGATTTTTGGCATGATTAATTTTTGATTAAAATCTTTTATATGACATTTTCTTTCTCTATTAATTCACATGATGCTTACCTAAGTACACAAGACATATTTGTGAGTTTTTGAGCCTAATGAGCATGCATGATATTTGCTCTTTGTTTCTTTGAGTGTGCCTAGCTAAATTAGTTGCATTCTAGAACTTGTTTTTAAATTCTTTTTGAGATTACATTGATTGATTATGATGCTTTAATATGATAGAGGCACTAGGTTTTAACCATTTCTCTTCCCAAATAAATTACCTACCCTTTAATTAATTTCCCCTAGTGAACCAATTTTTGAGCCTTGGCCTTTTTCTTGATCACCACATTTTTTAAGCCTAATCCATTTTTTTTTCTAAATTCCATTACTTTTTGTCCCCTTTTTCAAGACAAAAATCGTCTTAAAAAAACAGATTCGAATAAGTGCAGTGCAGCAGCAGAAAATATACTGTGCAGAAAAAAAACTGTGCAGAATTGATTCGAATATACAGTGCAGAACTGTTCGAATATGCAGTGCAGAAAAAAAAAGAAGTGCAGGAAATTGTTCGAGTCTGCAGAAAAATAAAAACAGAAAAAAAACAGTGCAATTCGAAAAAAAATACACTGCAAAACAGTTTCAGTTCGAATGAAAAAAAACAGTTTCGAATATATTTTGGGATGATTTTTTGTCTTGAATTTTAACCCTTATTTTCAGCCTTTATCTTACCCGTACCTTAGCCCCATTACAACCCTTCTTTAAAACCTCTTGATTTTTGCATCATATTCATGTTAGTAGTGGAGATTAGATTTAAACACAAGCCTATGGTTATGCTCTAATTAGCTTTGGCTCGAGTGATTTTTTTCTCTACCCTTAAACACTTTGAGTGACATGAGCGATTCCTTGTGAGGGTACTTGGTTTGCATCATTGATGTTAGTAGAATTTTAGAATGTCGTTTTTGCTTTAAATAGTTAGTCTTGCCATTTATCTATTTTTGCTCCTTAGTTTTCTTTCATATTTAGATGCTTAATCATATTGAAACCTTTTGAGACTTCGTAAAATTAAGGATGAAAATTTGAACTTAAGTTTATTTAATTTTGAGATACTTGAGGACAAGCATCGGATAAGTGAGGGGGAATTTGATAATTAGTTATTTTGGTTATGTTTTTAGTCCTTATTTTGATCGAATATATGTTTTAAGGACTTAATTGGGCTGTTTTATGATGTTTTCATGCAGGAGACGTGATGCTGGAAATAAGCTGGAATTCTGCAGAAAATGATGGAGTCATGGGCAGATTCATGGGCATGAACCAGGGCATGAATGCTGACTGGGCGCCACGTCAGCATCTTCTAGAAGATGACGTCAGCAACTCAGATAACTTATCAGTCCACTTATCAAGATAGCTTATCATCCGATTTTTATTTTAAATTTCAAAACTTGGATATTTATCTTATGTAATTTTATTTAAATTTAGGATTTATCATCTTAGGTTTTTAGGGTTTTCAACTACTATAAATACCCCTTTGGGGTAAGTATTGTCATCATTCAATTAGCATCTGAACATCATTTCTTCTTCTCTTGGAAATTCTTCTCTTTTTTAGTTTTTCTTAAAGTTCTTTTCTTTTAATTATTTCCTAAATGTTGAGCATGATTAATTTAATAACCATGCTCGACTAGATCTTTTTAAGCCAAAGGCTTTTGCTATGACGCGTTCTCAAGGCGAGGTTTGAAACTATGCTTCAAACATTTCGAAAACTTTCTCAATTTCTTCAAACTTTATTTTCTAAATCAAAATGATTTTTAAAACCCAAAGATTGACTTTGGAGAAAAACAATTGTTTTGATCTATCAAGTGGGAGGGAGGATCGGTTATTGAAACAAATCCGACTTCCAAGGAACACACTTAGTAAATAGATTACTAAGCGAAATTGAGATCGAATCGTTTTTATAGAAATGACTTTTCGAGTTGGTTACGAGCTTAAGTAATTTGTTTTCTCAAACATTGAGTTGGTTTAGACAAATTATCAAAACTGAAACCAAAAATTGATTTTGGAAATTCAGTTTACAAACAAAAACTCAAGGATTGACCTTGAAGTAATTTTGCCAACAAGTTTTTCGAAATAAAAATCTTTACCAAGGAACCGAGTAGAACAAGTCAATGCGGAAGCCCGAGGCTGATAATCTCATATATACTTTAAACTCTTTTAAAAGCTTTCTTTTACTTTCTTAAACAATTGCATTTAATTACAACAACCCCCCCACCTAAATCACATTATCATATCTCCAACAACAACTCTTGGTTCAGAAACTACAAAAGCGCGACAAAGAAAGTTTTAAGTCCCTGTGGGTTCGACTCCTACTTCCCTATCTATACTCAATTTATTTTCTTTATTTATTTTAATTATTTGGAAGAAGGAAATTATTCTTGACACGTTACGACGCGTGTCACCCTTGTCATGCAGTATTGAAGAATCCTGTTTTTTCTCCTCCCAAGCCTTTCGAGTTTTTTGCTTTTTGGGCTGATCACCCTGGTTTTCTTCAAGTGGTGGAGGAGTCTTGAAATTTGCCAGTCTTAGGTAATCCTTTACATGCTCTCTTTACTAAACTGAAGAAACTTAAAAGCCCTTTGAGACAGTTTAATAAGGATAATTTCAGTGGTATATCTCAACAGGTTTTTGGAAATGAAGGTTGAGTTAGGCAATATTCAGAAGTTACTTCTAAGTGAGCCTACTGTAGAATGTGTTCGAAGGTAGAAAGAGCTTCGAAGGGATTTGGATGAGATGGAGAAGGTTGGGGAGAATTTTTTCAAGCAAAAATCTAGGGTGGAAAGAGATCATAATTCTACTTACTTCTTCCGTAAGGTTGCAGTTCGACAAAAGAAAAACACTGTGCATAATTTACAAAACTTTCAAGGGCAGACTCTAGAGACTTTTGAGGCCATTCAGTAGAACTTATAAGCTAATTTTCTGGTTCCTTAGGTGTGAAGGATCCAAATGTTCAGGGTGTGATTGATTTCTTGCTTAAGGAGATCCCGAATTACGAATTGGATGATGAGGTTAAGGAGGGTTTAACTGCTCCTGTTACGAAGGAAGAAATTAAAGACGTTATATTTGGCATGAGTGGGAATAAAGCTCCTGGCCCTGATGGACACAGTGCTAAATTCTTTCAAGTTGCTTGGCGGGTTGTGGGAAGTGAGGTTGTGGAAGCTGTGAAGTTTTTCTTCTCTTCTTGCTCCTTACCTGCTAGCTTTAATTCAACGATTCTTACCTTAGTTCCTAAGGTAGAGGTGCCTAATTATGCTACTGAGTTTAGGCCAATTGCTTGTTTTAGTACTATCTACAAGTGTATTATGAAGATCTTGGGTAATAGATTGAAGATTTGTCTCCCTTCTATTATCCTTCCTAACCATAGTGTATTTTTACAAGGTAGGGATTTAGTAGAGAATGTGTTATTGGATCAGGAGATAGTTAATGGGTATGGTAGGCATCATTTTCCTCCTCGATGTACTTTGAAAATTGATCTCAGGAAAGCTTTTGACTCCCTGAGTTGGGATTTCATTTTACAAGTTCTAAAGGTTTTAAGAGTTCCTAGTTTGTTCAGGAGATGGATTGCTACTTGCATAACTCAACCTAGATTTTTAATTGGGCTTAATGGGGGCTTGTGGGGTACTTTGCTGGTGCAAAAGGGATTCGACAAGGGGAATCATTGTCTCCCTATCTCTTTATTATTTGCATGAATGTACTATCCTGCTTGTTGAATCAGTCTGCTTCCCATGATGTTTTTAGTTTTCACCCAAAATGCAAGAGGGTTGGTTTAACTCACATTTGTTTTGCGGATGATCTCTTAGTTTTTACTAGAGGTGACATTGAATTTGTGTTGGGTGTTAAGAGAATTACGCATTTTTTTATGGACTGTCAGGGTTGCAGTTGAATAAGGCTAAGAGTGAGTTATTTTGTGCTTGATTGAATATTGCTAAAGAGCAAGCTTTGGCTTGTGATTTTGAGTTTATTTTGGGATATTTGCATGTTAGATATTTGAGTGTTCCATTAGTGACTAAGAATCTAACAAGGGTGGATTGTGATAGTTTGATTAGCAAAATTGTCAAAAATATTTCTGGTTGGCCATCCAGATGTCTTTCTTTTGCAGAGAGACAATAGTTGATTCAAGCTGTGGTATTTAGTATTCATAATTTTTGGGATAGGATATTCCTTTTTCCTATGAAAGTTATCAAACTGATTGAAAGCATGTGTGCCTCTTTTTTATGAAAATATGAGATTGGCTCTACTAAGGGTGCACATGTTAGTTGGATGCAAGTGTGCCACCTAAAAAAAGAAAGGAGTTTAGGGGTTAAAGACCTATATGTTTGGAATAGGGCATGCCTTTTGAAGTGTTTATGGTTGATTTTTGCTAACTCTGGCTCGCTTTGGGTTGCATGGGTGAATAGATATCTGCTTAGAGGTTGTTCAATTTGGAAGGTCCGGGCTAAAGCCTATCATAGCTGGGCTTGGAAGAAACTCTTAAAATTGCGTGTATTGTGGCTGCAGGTTGATTTTATTATGTACGATACCTTTAAAGCTCGGCTAGTGTGGGAGAAGCTTAGGCACAAACATGAAAAGGTTCCATGGGTTAAGGTGGTGTGGGGTTCTCCATCTATCCCCAGATATTTCTTTATAGTTTGGTTGGTGATTCTTGATCGACTTCCTACTAAATCTAGATTGAATTCGTGGGGCTGTGAGGTGGATCCCTTATACTTATTATGTGGTGAGGGAATGAAATTGAGAAATCATATTTTTGTTGAATGTCAATTTGCGAGACAGCTGTTTGAGATGATTATGTCGCATTGTGGTATTTTATACAGCTATAGTTCTTGGGCTGAGTTGCAGATTTGGTTGCAGTTGAAGGGTAGAGGCAAGGCTTTGATGTTAGTCATCTTGAGGCTTGCCTGGTGTTGTTTTGTTTATTTGCTATGGCAAGAGAGGAACTCAAGATTGCATGGGAGAGTTCCCCAAACGATTGATACTCCGTTCTTGCGTATCAAGAAGGATGTTAGTATGAGATTGGTTGGATTTATTAAACTTGTAAATTGTTCTTCTTTCCTAGTTGATAGATGGGCCATGATCTGTAATTAGTTTTTTTTGTTTTGGTTGGTTGAGTTTATATTGGATGGTGTTATAGTTGGTTTCTTTGGATGGATAAAACAATATTTATCTAAAAAATTAAATAAAGAAAGTAAAATATTTTATTTAAATGTTTTTGATAAACTAAAAAAATCAAATACTAAAAAACTAAATATTGATTTTAAAGTATAAAACTTGTTTGATATTTTGTTTTAAATTAAGTAATAAATATAAATAATTAGATTGTTTGATAAATATAAATTTTAAAGGATAAACGGTTTAAAAGATATAAAAATAAAATAAATTGTGTTGAACAAAATTCTTCATTAAATAAGTAGGTCTTATCAACTTATTATTTTTTTACACTTTTTTCATTAAAATGATTCTGAAAAATAGTTTTATCTTGAATTTCCAAATGTATTCAAATAATAAAGTCCAAGAAATATTAAATTTTAGTTAACAACTTATGAAACAAGACCTTGTTTTGAGTATGTCTTGTTTTTTACTAGAGTTTTTACTAATATTTATAACTTCAAGTTTAAATTTGTATTGATTATTTTTTTTGAATTGTCTAAAAGTAATTATAAGTCAATATCTGTTCATACAAATTCTTAACTCTTTGACAATGGGTATACACTTTGTAGACAAAGAGATTTGAACTCGTGTCTCCTAAGATGAACACCACTCGTTTTTTCACTGGGACACTTTGTTCGGTTCTTGTATTGATTATTCTTTATATTACTATAAATTATTTTGATACTTATATAATAATTAATTTTTTTCTCATGTTAATAGAGACATGTTATGAATATTTATCTATGTGGATGTCTATCATGATTAGAACTTTATCTAAAGAGATTGATTTACTTTATCATTAGAAATATTATCTCATTTAATTAGAGTTCAATGTAATATGTACTTCTTATGCCTATAAATAGATGACTTGATGAAGGCATTGTACACAATTCTATATTTGAGAATAATACAAATCTCCCTCTTTCTCTCATCTCTTTGTTCTTCCATTCTTATTCTTTGTTCTTACTATTGTTCTTTGTTATTTTATTCACAACACGTTATCAGCACGAGACTCTAATCAACTGAGATCTTCATCGTTCGAATCCAAAAGAAGTTACCGAAACAAATGAATTCGATTATAGAATGAAACTAAAGATAAGTTTTTTTCCTCTCATTTTTTAGCTATTGATTGTCTTTCTCTTTATATTTTAATTTTATTTTTTTTGGAAAGAATTGAAGCATGCTTAATCGCATCGAATCCAATCTCACTCAAAGAATTGATCTCTCAAGCGACCCAAATCCATATCAAGGAGATCGTGGGGAGAAGATGATTATCTTGAGTATATTTACAAATAAATATTTTTTATGGATTCATGATATATAATATGGTGAATGTTTTTTTTTAATTTTATTTAACCATATTTTAAGTTTTGCATGATATGCTTAAATGGCTTGGAAAGAGACGTGACGTAAAGAAATTATGAGAAGTTGTTTCGGTCATTTGCTATGTCTCCATTGTCCTCGAGAGGAGAACTATTATCGATAAACTTTTTTCTCTCTCTTTAAATTATGATTTTAATGTGCGACAATTCATGGTGAATTTCAATCTATGAAAAGATTGTTATAAAGTCTATATTTGCTCGAAAGCAATATTTATTCTTCGTCGAAAAACTCGACCATAGACTTCTCCCAATTTCAAGTTACGAAAATTCGTCTTGATCCAAAAAGTTTTATGGGAGGCATTTCCCTGAAGTGAATGCAAAGCATGGTGTTTATTCCATGCGATTACCAATGATTGGGCATTCCCTAAAGTGAATGCAAGCATGATGTTTATTCCATGCGATTATTGGAACGGTTTCATTGCCTGAAGTGAAAGCAAACATGGTAAATCATTATTCAATTAGAGACATAATTTTGATATAATCCAAGGAGGTTTTTAAAGGACCTTGTGGACTGATTTAACAATGCTGCGTACGAGGATTAAATCTTTTTTCTCTATGATAAGGATATGTGAAAAAGGTTTCAAAGGCCCACTGACTCTACTCCATTCTCTGAAGTGAACATGAGATTATATTATGGAAAGAATAAAAATCACATTAGAAGTTGTGATCGTGGTCGAGGCTATGAATATAGACATGAAAAATATGGTCATTTTAATAATACTTCTACCCATCGGTAGTGAGGTTATAAGGATGACAAGAGTGACAAAGATCATTCTATTGAAGTAAAACTCTTTTATTACAAATGTGATGTTATAAATCATTGGTCTCATACGTGTTGTACGTTGAAAAATCAAGAATCATTAAATGATAAAGGAAAGAAAATAGAAGTAAATTTTGTTTGCGAAACATGATGAAGATGATACTGGTCCAACTTTATTTGGACATTGTTGGTCCAACTCTTTTGGACGTTGTTGATTTTCTTATAACCCTCGAAAGGAATAAATCATCTTCTAATTATTCTCATAACTTTGAAGAGAATTATTTATTTATTTTATTTATTTTACTTTACGTTTATTTATTTTAAACACATTAATTATTTACGTTTTATATTTATATATTATGATATTTATTTATTTTGTTTAACGTGATTACTTGTCAAATAAAATCTATGGTGATGATTTATGCTCAACATAAGCATAAGATATATTTTCCCATTTAAATGCAAGGGAATAATGTGAGTACTATATCTCAAAGTACTGAAAATATTGATGCTCTAGAAGAGCAATAAATTCTTGAGAGAAATCACATTATGAAAAGTGCAGAATTGCGAATATTGCAATAATTATTGCTAATGGTAATAATATCGTCACCACTATAAGTGGAAATTTTAAGAGAGCAATGTGAGTTCGCAAAATATCCCTTTGGGAATTATAGATAACATATGTTATCAATTGGCATTTGAAATAAGCCAATATGGATATAAGTTCTGGTAGCCAAAAAGTTAGTTTAAAGCTCTAGAAGAGCTATATATTGCTACCAAAAGATAATTTCAATTGAAAGCTCCGAAAGAGCTAAATATATTCCTATTTAAAGGAACAATTTTGATGATCGTACTAGACATGTACGAGTGAGATTGAATTACATGTTATGGTAAACAAGAAGTTTACAAATTCAGAGATATATACACACATATATATAGTTGGCATGATCGATTAGACCATCCTGATCAATAATGGTGCAGAAATTATTGAGATTTTCATGCACATGTATTAAAAGAACCTGTAGTTCTTGTGGTGCTTATTCTCAAAAGAATGGATTAAATTCCACTTATTAAAGAACGTGAAGTTCTTGTGTTGCTTAAAGGAATTGATTAAATTCCACTCACTAAAATAACCTGAAGTTCTTGTGTTGTTTGTTCTCAAAGGATATAGATGATCCCACTTACCAAAAGAATTAGAACTTAAAGTTCTTGTACTGAAGTTGAGACTGTATGTCTTGCATATCTGAACGAAATATTAGCCCATATATCCATAAATGTGGAAAGTTTTATATGATTTTAGTAGATGCATCTACATTGTTTATCGACTTACAACCAGAAGTTTGTGAGATTTATCATAAAAAGATTCAGATTATATAGTTAGACTATTCGTCTTGAAAAGCTAGTGGGTTTATATTTAGGCTATATCGGTTGTTACAAAGCCTATTGGTTATGAAAAATACGGTTTAGCAAATTTTTAATTTGATGCCTCCTATTTAATAGCTAAATTGTGAGAACAAAACATTCATTACTTATATGGTATTTCCATATAGCAACACTTATACGCATCAAGCCAACGAGTTATAATAAACTCCCCATTATGATTTGACTTTCGGTCAGAAGTCATATTTCCCATTTTTGAATTTTTGAATGCGCGATATATAGTTGAATTGCTCCACCATAATGCACAAAATGGGCAAGTAAAAATGGTTGAGAATATATATTGAGTACGAGTCTCCTTTTATGTTTAAATTCTTAAACATTAATTGGAGAATAATTTATGACATGATTTTTCTCAACATCAGGGGGAGATAATAATCAGCTGGATAGAGGAAAATGAATTATCATTATCTAGATCCTCGTATATGAACTAGAAGTTCATAAAATAATTCATGTTATTACATGTCAATTGCCAGACATATTTACTGACCTAATGAGAGTAATTAAGTCTCATATACCAGCTGAAATGCTCTAAGTTTAAATTACATGTTAGAGCGAGAGAATGTAAATCATGCCTAAAGCATGGTAGTTGAAATGGTTCCAATGATCAAAATTCTCATAAATAAAAAGTAATATGAGATGGTCATATATTGGAGGCGGGTGCTCCTGAAGAGACCCAAGACATAACTAATAATAAAACTCTTGAAGAGTTTCAGGTACCTGAGATAAAGATTGAAATCTTGAAGAGATCTCGATGAGTTATGTCATTACGAGAATGAAACCAGAAAATTGAAAAGTTGTCGACAACGATTTTACAAATAGTTTTAAATAGAATACTTCTATAAAAGTAAAGAAAGAAAACGAGAATCTTGTATAGAAATCTATCAGGAAGTATAGATATTGAATTTTCCAATATAAAAAGACGCTTTGAACTTCTAAAAGAGAAGTATTTGGACCAACAGTACAAACACCTAAAGGTGTAATGCAAGTGAGACACAAATAAGTAGTCGTAAATACGACAAATTATGATTTATGAAGAGTTTTAATTACTTCATGGTGAATACAATTACTTTGGCGGTATGAAATATATTACATACGTCTAATTATTTATGGATCCCTATTTATCCTTAAAGGATTTAAAATGCTAAAAGCATTTGGAATTTTTTGAGAAAATTTATTTAGACATGTCTCATGAATATTTTGGCACATTTGGTATAATCGCCTTAGTGAATACTAATTGAGAAAATACTATAAGAATGATCAAATTTCCTTATGTATTTTATAAAGGAGTTTGGATCAAGATCCATTATAATAATTTTAGAACTCCTAAAGAGCTTCAAATTGGAAACTCGTGAAGTACTTTCAATACAAGTACTTGAATCTTGACATCAATTTTATCTCGACCTGAAGATCGTGCATTTTTATATATTTCTTTTTTTCTATGAATAGACATAAGCTGAAAGAATCTTAAATAAGATTCAATATGAATAGAGCATATCTATTGAGTATCCCAATAGTTGTAAGATTGTTGGATGTGAATAAAGATAATTATATCTTTTCTTGGTCTTGAAGCACTATATATTAGTTGGTCAATAAATATCTATGAATATACAAAGATCATTACATTTAGATCTTCAAACATTCGTCGATGTCTCCTCAAATCTTGTAGAAATAATTGTTATGCACAAGGCAAGCCAAAAATATGTTTGGCTAAGACCATTGACCCAACATATCTAGAAGATATGTGATTTACTTTCACAAGATATGATACAAATGCTATCTTGTGTAGACATAATGGAAGGTGGATACATCATGGAAAATATTACTCCAAAGTTTCATCCCCTGATATCTTTAGAAAATAGTATTCAAGGTTGAATTATGAAGATTCAAAGATCTTTAGTAGTGTTTTCAAGAGGGGGAGTAAATACGCGTTGCACTCTTTTTCCCTTGACCGAGGTTTTTTCCCAATGGGTTTTCCTGTTAAGGTTTTTAATGAGGCAACATGTTATGTGTATCAAAGATGTGTGTACTCTTTTTCCTTCACTAAATAATTTTTTTCCCACTGTGTTTTTATCTTAGTAAGGTTTTAATGAGGTGCATTATCTACATAGACATCCAAGGGGGAGTGTTATGAATATTTATCTATGTGGATGTTTATCATGATTATAACTTTATCTAAGGAGATTGATTTTCTTTATCATTAGGAATATTATTTCATTTAATTAGAGTTCAATGTAATATGTACTTCTTATGCCTATAAATAGATGACTTGATGAAGGCATTGTACACAATTCTATATTTGAGAATAATACAAATCTCCTTCTTTCTCTCATCTCTTTGTTTTTCCATTCTTGTTCTTTATTCTTATTATTGTTCTTTGTTATTTTATTCACAACAAGACAAGATTTATTGTTACAATATAATTTTTCAAGTTTTATATTTTTTTGAAATCGTTAGATGAATTAAAATTAATGAATGACATTAAAATGTGAAATTAAAATTTGTAAAAAGAAAACCTCAATTAAATTTTTTTAATCTCATTCATTAATTGTTTCTACTCATCTAACGTTAAAAAAATGTAAAACTAAAATCGTGTTTAACAAAAAATGGAAGATGATGTTTACTATTATTTTTGTTAAACCAAAAATTGTTGATCTAATCGTTTTGACCACGACTGATTCTTATAACATTATTTAGAGGGATTAGTATGTTGTTTAGTCTATAATTTAGAAAACATCCGTATACTTTAACCCATAAGTTTATATGAATATACTAGTAAGTATATAAATAGTAAATGTTCTATACTCAAATAAAAGTAAAAAAAAAATGCCCTCTAATATTTGATTGGACAATTATTTTTGTCTCTTATCTTTTTCGTAGCCCTTTTTTTTATTAAATAAGAGGTATTATATTCTTATACTGAGATTCGAACCCATATAAGATTTGACAATATGATCACCCTTAGCCACTAAGTTAATTAGTGAATCTCTTTTTTTGAAGCACTTTAACCGTCAACCAGGGGCGGAGTTTAGTGGGGTGAATTGACCCCACTTGGGTCTAGAACAGGGACGGAGCCAGGATTGAATATAAGGAGAGTATGAATTATTGAACTTAAAAATATAAGGGTTTATTAAGTATTTAAAGTCAAAATTAAGTGGCAATGCCTTATTTATCTAATATTTAAATTTGTAGGGACCTAAATTGTCATAGGACCAAAAAATTGAAGGGGCCAAATTAAATTTACATGATTTATTAAAAAAATTCAAAAATTCAAAAATTTTAATATTTAATATGAATTTCTAACAATTTAAGGGAACTAAATTAAAATTTTCAAATAAATAAATAAAAGGATTATTAATTTTTTTCTTCAAATTATTGGGCAAGGGACAAGCCCCCTTTGGCCCTCATTGTGCTCCGTCTTTGGTCTAGAAAATTTTTATAAAAAGCATGAAAATTTTGAGGAGAAATTTTTTTAATGTACTTGAACCCATTTGATATAGCACCTGAAATTTAAAGTGGTCATACTCAAACAAAAATTAAAAATAATATCCACAAAATTGGAGTAAAAGATGGCTGTGGGCCCCTAGTTAAATTCTTTAGTATTTAAAATTATTTTGGTTCAAAAAATTATATTTTAAAATTTAAATTATTTTAAAGTCTTATTTTTTTCTAATAGACAAAGTCATTAATTGTCAATTTTTTT
Organism: Hibiscus tridactylites; assembly: GCA_958450335.1. Taxonomy (NCBI): domain Eukaryota; kingdom Viridiplantae; phylum Streptophyta; class Magnoliopsida; order Malvales; family Malvaceae; genus Hibiscus; species Hibiscus tridactylites. The sequence goes on from OY288290.1 coordinate 49,008,588, forward strand.
TGTTCATTTGACTTTGACTTTCTTGAACCCACTCGATAGGAAGTCTAGGCCAAAATGGTCCATATCTGAATGAAAGCTGTTAGTCACTAACTGTAAACGACTTGAAATGACGTGACAAACCTACATGATAGTGCATGATGTCATATATTGTCATATATACAAAGGTATTGAGTTTACAGAATCACACGTCATTCATAAAAATAATTTTATAAAATTATTTTTTTGCCGACGTGTCTGTAACACCCCTTGCCGACCTGGTAGAGAACCGGGTCGGAGAGCGTTATCGGAAAACATAATTGGAGATCGAAAGCTAAATCGGAGTTCGGAAACTTTTTTTTTAAAATATCTTATTTATCATTCTTTAAGACTTAACGAACCTATTCGTTACTAATCTTATCTGATTTGGGGTCTACAAATTTAAGGACTAAAGCGTAAATTTTACAAATTAAGGGTCCTTAACTGAAATTTGTGTTATCAATCTAAAATTAAACTTACTAATTATTAGCCTGTGAAATTTCATCATCAACCGATGTCATTTACCTATCCGATTAGACGATACAATATTTAGTGACCACTTTGTAAACTGTTCAAAATTGTTTTTATTCGAATTAACCTACCAAACGAATTTCATACCTTATCAAATTTTACCAGAATGCTTAAAAATCATATTTCTAATAGCATACAAAATGTTAAAACGTTTTGATTTACTAAGTTTTCACTATTTAAGCCAAACTAATACGACATTATAAGCACTTAAACTTTATACAGAACATAGTCTTAACAACCATATCCTAACTAACTAATTAAATTATTTTGACACCATTCTAGGATTTTATAAAAACAAAATACGTTACTTTAAGCTTGTGGTGACTTACCAATCCTTTGACTTCTCCGATCTCGAACCGAACACTTTGCTAGCCTGAAATGTTATGAAAATGAATGCATTAGACTTAAATAGTCTAAGTGAGGTAGTCATAAACAATGAACGAACATGACATGCTAAGCAAATCATAATTCGGTAGTATTACTAGACATGGATTCATTGAGCTATTAACATGGTTCAACAAACAACATGGTTTACACACTTACCACATAACATAATATTAATGGAAAATGTGTTTATCAAAGATCATTATCTTAGTATCACAACATCAATATCCTTAGATCGAATCAACTGTGTTTAAATACGCGGATTCTCTCTATATCAAACATATTATCGAAAAATGGACTGTAGTTCTTGAGCCGTAGCTCCGGAGATATATTTTCCTTACACATTCACCCTTATTACTCCACATATAGGCCGTAGCCTTGGACCGTAGTCCTCCATTACTTGGTGAGCTCGAATAACCCTATGGCATGCCAATTGTATCCAATACTCGAATCCAAGGTTCAATAATTAATAATCCAATTATAACATTTCAATAGCAATATTTTCACATCAATATATCAATAACAATAATTCAATAGCAATAGAGATATATCAAAGTTTTACTAACAATATTTAATGTTCGATATGCAATACTTAATCAAACTTACCAAATAAAAATTTCAATATGGTTTTTATGCAATGACCTTCAATAAAATGGTTAGCAAATCAATAAACAATGATTCGAGATGTCACCTAGCCAACTCTCGAGACTCCGATTACACTCACCTTGACAACCCGGCGTTTTTAAGGCTCTTGGACAACAACGCCTTTACCCTTGATTTTTGGAGGAGACGACGGTTGTTCTTTATCGACCTCTAGGTTAATTAATAAGAATCGGTTAGAATCGAAATAACGATATCAAATTAATACGAAATTATTAACTAAGAATTTTACCCTAACGTTAGCAGAAATTCGATATCGCTAAATCGAAAAATTTTGCTACCAATCTAACAATGAAACCGTATTATTTCTTCTTTAATTTTGATGTGTACTATGTGCATATCATTCCCCTTTTATACTTGTATACCAGCTCCCATTGATTTTTCAATGGTGCCGTGACATGCCCTAAAAAGGAACATAACACTTATGTTGTTCACATGTGGCAACAATTGCTATTTTTTATTTGGCATTTGCCGAGTGTCTCTTACATGTGAGGTGACTCACGATATTTCTTTCAATTGAATGATTTGTTGTGGGTCCCACCCCTTTATTTATTATATATATATATATTTCATACTAATTAATAATAAGCTGTTACGATTAAATAAAATAACTAGATTTCGAGCCTAATTTCAGTTAAACCAATTTTAGGGATGAGACAAAAATCGGTTTAGTTAAAATTAGACTCGAAACTTAATTATTCGATTTAATCATAACTACTTAATAATAATAATAAATAAATAAATAAATAAATAAATGGGTGGGACCCACATCAAAACCTTCAATTGAAGGAAATGCCGTGAGTCCCACACATGTAGGCGACACTCGGCAAATGCCAAATAAATGTGGCAATTGTTGTCACACGTGGACAACACAAGGATTATGTCCCTTTTTAGGGCATGCCACGACACCATTGGAAAATCAATGGGAGCCGGTTCATACAAGTATAAAAGGGGAAGAATATGCGCATAGTGCAGAACAAAATTAAGGAAGAAATAATGCAGTTCGGTGTTAGATTGGTTGCACAATTTTTCATATATCACATACATGAGGCATAATTCAAACATATCAAAATAATACAAGACACTTACTAATTTGTCATTCAAACATAGTTGCTCTACGTGAGCCCTTCACAAATGTATAAATAACAATAAAATAATACAGCGGGACGGCACTAAGCCTATCCTTTGACACAACTACACTCACCTTGACAACCCAACGTTTTTAAAGATCTCGGATAACAACGCCTTTACCCTTAGTTTTCAGAGAAGATGATGGTTGTTCTTTATTGATCTTTAGGTTAATTGTTCTTTATCGACCTTTAGGTTAATTAATAAAAATCGGTTAGAACCGATATAACGATATCGAATTAATACGAAATTATTAACTAAGAATTTGAGCTTACCCCAATATTAGTAGAGATTCGATATTGTTAAATCAAAAATTTTTGCTACCAATCAAACACTGAACCGTATTATTTCTTCTTTAATTTTGTTGTGTACTATGCGCATATCCTTCTGCTTTTATACTTGTATAAATCAGCTCCCATTGATTTTTCAATGGTGCCGTAGCATGCCCTAAAAAAGGGACATAACTCTTATGTTGTCCACGTGTGGCAACAATTGCCACATTTATTTGGCATTTGCCGAGTGTTCCCTACATGTGGGGTGACTCACGGCATTTCCTTCAATTAAAGGTTTTGCTGTAGGTCCCACCCTTTCATTTATTATATTTATATTTTATATTAATTAATAATAAGCAGTTACGATTAAATTAAATAATTAGATTTCGAGCCTAATTTCAACTAGATTAATTTTCTTGATATGACAAGAAATTGGTCTAATTAAAATTAGACTCGAAACTTAATTATTTAACTTAATTGTAATTATTTATTATTAATTAATATAATATATATAATAATAATAATAATAATAATAATAATAATAATAATAATAATAATAATAATAATAATAAAGGGGTGGGACCTACAATAAATCCTTCAATCGAAGGAAATGCCAAATAAATGTGGCAATTGTTGCCATACGTGGACAACACAAGGGTCATGTCCCTTTTTAGGGCATGCCACCACACCATTGGAAAATCAATGGGAGCCGGTTCATACAAGTATAAAAGGGGAAGAATATGCGCATAGTGCAGAACAAAATTAAGGAAGAAATAATGCAGTTCGGTGTTAGATTGGTTGCACAATTTTTCATATATCACAGGATGTAGCATATCATAGTTATATTCAAACATATCAAACTAATACAAGGTACTTACTAAATTTGTCATTCGAACATAGTTATTCTACGTGAGCCTTTAACAAATACAAACATAACCATAAAATAATGCAGTGAGACGGCGCCAAGCCTATCCCTTGACACAAATACACTCACCTTGACAACCTGGCGTTTTTAAGGCTCTCGAATAACAACGCCTTTACCCTTGGATTTCAGAGAAAACAATAGTTGTTCTTTATCGACCTCTAAGTTAATTAATAGGAATCGATTAGAATTAGTATAACGATATCGAATTAATACGAAATTATTAATTAAGAATTTGAACTTACCCCAACGTTAGCAGAAATTTAATATCACTAAATCAAAAAATTATTCTACGAATCTAACACTAAACCGTATTATTTCTTCCTTAATTTTGCTGTGTACTATGCGCATACCCTTCCCCTTTTATACTTATAAGAACCGGCTCCCATTAATTTTCCATTGTGCCGTGGCATGCCCTAAAAAGGGACATAACCCTTGTGTTGTCCACGTGTGGCAACAATTGCCACATTTATTTGACATTTGCCGACTGTCCCCTACATGTGGGGTGACTCACGGTATTTTCTTCAATTGAAGGATTTGCCGTGGGTCCCACCCCTTTCTTATATATATTAATTTATAATAAGCAGTTACGATTAAATCGAATAACTAGGTTTCAAGCCTAATTTTGATTAGATCGATTTTTGGATGTAACAATGTCATTGTGTCAAATCATGTCAAGTTGTTTATCGTTATTTGACTAACAATTTTTATCTACAGAGGTATTATTTTAACTAAAAATAAAATGTTGAGGGTTAAAGTGCTTCAAAAAATAATAAAAACGAAAATGACTATTCAGTTAGACGTTAAAAATATTTTTTTGACATGTATGTTTGACGATTCAGTCAAACTTACATGATAGTACATGATGACATACCAATGTTATATACACAAAGGTGTTGAGTTAACAGAATGACACATCAGTCATAAAAATAATTTTATAATATTATATAAAATATAAAATTATTTTTTCTTGCTGACGTGTCATTGTGTCAAATCATGTCAAGTTGTTTAACGTTAGTTGACTAACAGTTTTTTTCACGGAGGGGTTATTTTAACCCAAAATAAAATATTGAGGGTTAAAGTGCTTCAAAAAAATAAAAACTAAAATGACCATTTAATCAAACGTTAAAAACATTTTTTTGACATCATGTCCAAATAAAAAGAATCTATCGTTTACTTGTATATTTGGATAACTTTTTTTAATAAAAATTGCAAACAAATAAGAAATTTTAATGTATCTTCAATTAATAATTAAAAAATATAACAATCAAGTATTTGGATAAATTGTAATGGGGTTTTGAGACGTCATGAATACGACAACGACAACGTTAAATACGTTATGAGAATTCTACACGACTCGATAATATTAGCTTTATGCTTAAATTGTTAAAACGAATAGGTGAAGAAACTCATAGTTTACATTATATATAATCGATGGATAAAGCAGGTCTCGAGTTTGAGACATTGTGTATGTATAAAATTTTTGTTAAAAGATTCACTTATTAAAGTTAGACTTGTAATGCGAGTCGGTCCAGATCAGTCAGGACAAAACTCTAAAGAACTGGGAGGGAAAAAAAAGAGACATAACAATTTATTAACCCATATTTTTTCACCAATATACTAGATAATTCCATAATTTTAAGTATAAATAAATGTCGTTCAACCAGTGTTAAACATGTTGATAATTCCTTAACTTAATTATACTTGGCATAAGGGAAACATTGTTAAGCTTAATTCTAAAATGAAAACCAAGAGTTGTAATTTTCAAAGTTCATCTTTTCAATTGTTTTTCAAAAGTTAATTTCAATTTGACACTAATACCTTTCTATGATATTTCTATATCAAGTTAGGGTAAGTAAAATTTGACTTAATTAAAAAAATTAAAATTTTTGACTCAATTTGAAAAAATCAAAATTTTTTACTTAACTTGAAAAAGAATTCAAATAAAGTTTGAGTTATAAAACAGAACTGCAATAACTTGAAAACTTAAGTGAACAACTTTTTTTTACAATTTAGTCTCTCAATTGTATAGTTTATTCAATTTAGTCATTTAACTACAATTCTTTGCAAATATTTTCTTTTCGTCAATTCTTTGATTCCTTTATACCCTCGCCAACATTTCCCCTCAAAAATTTCTTCCTGTAGAAAATAATATTATAAATATATTATATAATTTTAGATGATATTTGATTTATTAAATAACATTACAAATCTTACTCACATTTGTGAGAAAAAAAATAAAGTAATGTTACTTTGATACCATAAACTAGTTAATGTATTAGTGGTAAAATGTATAAGTGAAAGTAAACTCGTTTTACTTGAAGTTAACAGATCAAATTTTATTATTGACATTTTTAGTCATGTTTTTTATGCCAAAATACCATATAACTCTTACAATAACTATTATTTTCAGGCTTGTTAACTTTTAATTTTTGGCTTTGCCCTTTTATATCGTATATGGTCATAGAAATCTATTTAAATTGTAACCAGTCAATGCCATAACATTATAAATATTTATAATTAAATTTGAACAGAAACATAAACAACTCGACTTGAAAATTTTAAATACACTTTTTGTAATAAAAATAGGACAAGTTAATTGGACTAACATGACATATTTTTTACTCGATTCAATCAAATACACATAAAATATACGTTTTTAAAATTGTCACTTATATAATATAGATATCATTGTTTAATTTATTTTTTTTTTAAAAAAATCATATGCCAAGTAAATAAGAAAAATACCGTATTTGACATTTGTCAAAAGGAAAATTACACTAATTAAAACATAAATTATATACAACCTAAATCATAACCTTAAAAAAGAATTTCGTAAAAAAATTAAAAACATAGCTGTAAAGGAAACCAAATCTCCAATCCAAGACACACGTGAGAGAGATGGGTTTTGCAGTTGTTAAGTGTAAAGTCTTATTTTATTAACTCTTTTTTACTCGTATTATTATTAGACTTAGACACATTTTAGTTGCATAATCAGGTATTCATGCATATTCTTATAATTTCCTTCACCATTAAGTTTGATTACATATTTTAATGTATTTTGTGGAAAATGTGCTGTTTTGGTATGTATTTTGGTGCATACAGGAAAACTGTCGCCGAGCCTGCCGCCACGACAACCTGCCGCAGAGACTGTATGCCGCCGAGGCAACACCCCAAGGCAGATGAAAATATGCAAAGTGGTACCCGCCCAGGCAGATGCCGCCGAGGCAGCAGAGAGGGAAGAAGAGGAGAAGCTGGAAATTGATGGAGGAAACCATTGTACTATCTGGAGAGCTGATCGAGAACTGACAAAGAGGAGAGACCCAGAATGAAGAGCTGTGTCAACCCCTACACACCAACCCAGACCTCTGTCGAGGCAGACAACAGTATGCCGTCGAGGCAGCAACTCGAGGAAGGATGAAAATATACAAAGTGGTATGCGACTGAAAGAGCCCATCAAGCCCGATATTTGGAGACCACTTGCAAGTGCATCGGAGCCCATCAGACAAAGAAAAGCCATGGTCAAAGTCAAGGTGGAAAATTCAAACGGGAATCTAGGAAGATTTAATGTTAGATTTGTTCTTTTAATGAGTTGTAATTAGATTCTAACTAGGATTCCTGCCCTAAACCGAATTAGACCTAGGCTCCTCCCCTGTAAATGTAATCAACTTGAAGGAGGAAAGAACACAATTGAGATTAGAGAGAAAACTCCTTGTCAAAAAATGTTGTGCCGCCATCCTCCATTACGTTCTAAACCTTCCCTAGGGCTAAGGGTTGGTTCTGGAGTAGTTGTGAGAATTTTTCTTGTATTCGTCTAGGTTTTCAGTTTTTGCAATAAAATTCAAGGTTTGTTTACTCTTGGTTCTTCATTGTTGCAATCTTTATCGGGAGAGAAGAGAGCATCAATCTATTTGTTCAATATCGGGAGAGTTGGACTCACGAAACGAGTAAACACGATTTTATCCAACCATAGGGTAATGCTACTTCAAGCTTAGGGATAAGTTAGAAGTTCAGCGGCTAAAAGAGGCTTCACAATAGGTTGGTGTTCATCCTTAGATTCACGACGGGAGGTATTATCCAAGACGTGTTCGCCAATAGTACTTCAAGCTTAGGGATAAGAGGAAGTCATTGAAGGGAGCCTTGCCAAACCTTGAATCTTCGGTTAACTGCCCATGCAATCACATTGGTCTCTGCCGAGGCGGGCATCTGCCGAGGCATACTCGTGGGCGACTACCAAAAGTTGTTAAGTCGATATGCAAAACTGTGCCGAGACAGTGCATCGAATCTCCACACTACGAAGCATTCCAATACCGACCCATTCCCTCACTCTGATTTCTCAATTTATTTTATTTGCTTTAATCTTAGTTTTAATCAAACCAACTCTCAACATTTGTGTTTTTACTTTTACATGTGCAGAAAAGTGAATTCCGAAAGGTTGTCACAATCCCTGTGGAGATGATATCTTAAATACAATAACTTGGCACTGTGTATACTTGAACGCAATTTGCGCATCACTTTTGCACACAACAACAGTCTATCTCTTGGTCAACAAAATGGGTTTTGCAGTCTATCTCATGGTCCATGAAATGGGTTTTGCATTGTTACATTTTGATACATAAGTTGTGTTAAAAATTTACACCATTCATAATTAAACTATAAAATCTAAAACCTAAATTCCTAACACTAACACCCTAAAACCCAAACTCTAAATTCTAATCACAAATTCTATATTCTACACCCTACAACCTAAACCCTAAATCCTTAAACCCTAAACCTGAAAGTCTTGTGCAAACTAAAATTCAAAGTATTTTCCTTTGCAGTATATCTCTCAGTCAAATGCTATCATCACTTCATATGGTATATAAAAGGGAAAATATTTTATGTGCTGTGAAATTTTTCACAAGTATCTAGTTTTTAGTGTTTAGAGTTTAATGTTAGGGTTATAGTGTTTGTGATTAGATTTTAACGTTTGAGAATAGATTTTAGAGTTTAAAGTTTAGGATTTAAAATTTAGGAGTTAGGGTTTAGAGCAACTAACTCAAACAAGAACATAGCAACAAAATTATCCAAAAATCAAACTGAACCGCAATGTGTCAACGACTTATGATTCACAAGTGTAAAAAATTATAATTACCCTACCCGAACAAAAAAATTAATTTTCTAATAACAACAATGTTGCCCCTCGTTTTTAATTTCATCAATTAGCCCTCGAAATTCCTGAATTGCATCAATCTCACACTTTGATTGTCATTAACTAACAATATAGTTATCACAAATTATCTTTTGTCGTGTCAGGCACTATGTCGTTAAATATTTAATAGTGTTTGAGTTAACATGTCCAAATGTCACTTTGAAAGGCTCGATGTCTTCAACCAAAATTAGCGCCAATGAAGGGTGTAGAGGTTTCTTTTAAAATTGGGAAAATAAAAAACCGAAAAAGAAATAATAATTTGACACGATCGATTTTAGAGTGGTTCGACCTTCTAGCCAAGGTCTATATCCACTACCTTAGCATCCACACTAAGGATTTCTGAATTCACTAACAATGAATTCTTCCCTTTTTACGGGTTCAAGGGGTAACCTTACATCCCTATCTTTTCACGGGCTAAGGTAGAACTTTATCCCTAGTTTTTATAAGGATCAACTAGAATTTATCCCTCAACAATGAGGTCTTGACATTGTAAACTAATTGCCTCTTTAGGTGGGTGTTTACACAATTTAGCTCACTAGACTAAATAATTTACAAGAGATTACAAAATAAACAATGGAAAACACAACTCTCTCGATCTTTAAGCTTGGATGTCCATCCTCTTGTTCTTCAAGTGTCCCCAAGTCTTCTTTTATAGTGTGCAATGAGCTACTAGCCGTTGAGGATGGTTTGGAGCCGTTGCAGAACTTTAAAACAGGGCATTCAATGTTCACCTGCACATAAGTTTCGAAACTACTCAAAGAGTTTTGAAACTCTTCGAGTCGAATTTGAAAATATGTCCGTTGAAGCCCAAAGTTTTAAAACTTGAAACTGTCTAGAATTAGAAGTTTGGAAATTTCTTCAGAAGTATAGAAACTTCTGTATAAAAGTTTGGAAACTCTTGTAAGAGTTTCGAAGCTTCTCTACGAGTTTCGAAACTTCTCTACGAGTTTCGAAACTTTTGGTAAAGTTCAAAAACTTTGCTCTAGAAATTTCAAGAATTAAATAGTTTTGACTTTATGAATATGTTTTAAGTTGAGGATGTAAGAGTATGCCCAAAGACCAATCATGAGATGATTGTAAAAGACATACTTATTTTATCTTGTTTATTAATAAATCCATTATTATTATTATTATTTCAGTCTTATTATGTGCATCTATAAATAAATCGAATTATAATAAAGTCCTTAAAATAATATAGTTATTATTGAATGTCCTTAGTCGAGAATTATTATGGACATGGACAACAATAATATATTAAGACTAATATGTAGTTGATTGATAACAAAGTGTTGTTATTGACATAGAGATGTCAAAATCAATACATAAGTATGTGTTAGAGAACGACATACTGGACTGACCCGCTATGAGCATGTTTCTTGGATTATTATGTGACAAATACAATATTGCTCATGGTGATAACTAAGTGTATGATCCTCAGACTTAAGATCATCATTATTTCAATATCGAGAGTGACAAATTTTGATGCAGTCAAACGTGTGTTGTAACAGACTACACTATAAAGATTAATATTAGATATGTCACACTCTATATAGCAAAATATAGTTGATCATGATAGGATTTGTCCCTCCTACATAATAGGAGTAATATCGTAGGCCACTTGATTGAGTGAGACTAGAAAATGCATGGCCATGCTCGAATAAATTGACATGAGATATCATAGTTATCCGTTTATCATAGTCTACTCAAGACATCAAGAAACATTAGATGGACTATACAAGTGTGACTAATCCACGACTTGCGTTTGATCTAGATATAAGGACAAAAGGATGTAATACAAAAAAGAAGTTAATCACGGAAAAAGTAAAGTCGAACCACGACTTCATGTAACTTAGGTAGCAATGATGTATTGCTAGATGCCGCTCATTCTTTGTAATATTAGAATTGTTCTAGATATTACTACTAACGTTACATGAACCTACAAGGGTCACACCATATGATTGAAACGAACAAATATCGACTAGATATCATGTGTACAAACTTGTTGTACATGTAATAATTATTAAAGACGAAATTATTATAATTATTGTAATTATAGATAATCTCGTTTATATATTTTTTAATAATTAGATAATTATTGTAATTATCAAAAACTATTAATATATATATATCCCTAAAGAAACCTAATTAAAGTAGAATTAGATTCTACATATTTAATTGTATTCGGTTAAATATATTATATATTTAATGAATTCGAATTAAAGTAGAATTAGATTCTACATATTTAATTATATTTGGTTAAATATATTTTATATTTAATGAATCCGAATTTAATTAGAATTAGGTTTTTGAATGCTATATTAAGGCATAAGGTCTAGCGGCCAAAATATACTTTTTCGAAAAACCACTTTAACAGTTAGATAAGAGAAAATATTGTTCGTTTCGTCCGGGTGGACTGTGTAGAGGTTGGAGCGCTATTGTGATGACTCAGATTCGATTTGATTTATCCTAACTTCCTAAGGATATCAAGATACCAGATTTATTAAGGTAATATTTCATTGCTACTCACCCCGAATTCGTCCCTTGTACATGGATCATTGGCAGAATTCGCCAGATAATTTTTCGTTGCGCCATGTGGTGTACTGACGTTTCCCAACAATGGTATCAGAGCCACTTGTACGATACGAATTCAGACTTAAATACTTGGATGATGCTTTTGTATGAGATGTATGTTATTAAATTAGGGTTTATTCGATTTTTGACAAATATATGATATTTTCACACATTAGATCTTTTTACGCCTAATCTGAATAAATTAAATTGATTGTTCCAAGTGATTAAAGAGTTAGTCACATATATGTTAGGGTTTTCGAATGTTAAGCATTAAAATATATGGGTAACCGTTATATTTAGACTAATGGCTAATATATAGATAACATGCGGGGAAAGTAACAAAGAGTTGTTCAAGTAAAAACCTCGTGGATTTTGAAATCCTGAAAAAAGCGATAATGTTGATAAAATTTATCAAATCGTTAGGTTTTTCCACAGCAATTAAGATGCTGATCTTTAAAAATTTCCCTGTTGGCTGTTGCAGGCCCGCCAGACCCCCGCAAGGGTCTCCGCCCCTTGAACCCTAAACGCTAAACCCTCAATAATAAACCGCTCGATGTTATGTTCGATATGCACAATGTTTGAAATGCATGGTTATAGCCCAGTAGCCCTTTTATTTTGATTTTAAATAAATATGACCTACGTGTCGTGTCGTGTCTTTCTTTCTTCTATTTTAATTCTCTTCTCTTCTTACTCCGTCGTACGAAAAACAAGTTTCTGAAAAATTGTAATATTTGCGGAGAAAACGTGGACAAAAGAAGCAGAATGACGGGCCGATCAAAGGTGGATTAGATGCTTGAGAAGCAAGTTCTATCTTTAGTAATTTTGGTTCTCCATTGGCTTGGGATGGGTCACCTTAGCTTTAAGGGCTATAACCATTGCATTTATATCTATTGCTTTACATGTATGTGATACAATGTATTTTTTTTGGCATGATGGTAACTGCTTAAATCATAATAGAATGATGAGAATAATATAACAAAAACTCTCCATATTTAATAAAATTAGTCATCCTATATTAACCCTCGTTAAAACCTCAATCGGTACCATGTAGGTTTTGCCAAAGAAAAATACTTAGATCTATCTTGGTTAAACACGAAAAATAAGCAAGTAATATTCAATGGTAGTAATATTTGTTAAACTAGGTTGTTCTAATAAGATTAGAAACCTAAAGACTAATGATTGTTCAAGGACTTAGGTAATTAAAATACAATAAGAAAGTGCATGTCTAGGATTGGTTCTTTGAAAGACTTGGTATTTAAGCGTGCCCAGTACAACACCTGTAATCCCCTCGTCCCAGTCTGGACGACTGACCGGTCCGAGTAGGCTACACGGGGAAAACCGAAGTGAAACCCGTTAAGGCTCCCCTTCGGTTAGCAACCCTAGAAAATTTTCTTTTTATTTTTATCTTGTCTAAATGCCTTAATACAACCTACGTGACATACTACAGCGGAGGACATCGAACGAGGCAAGCATGCAACACAAGCAACTTAAAACAACCCATTTTATACATTACAACAGGCCGTATCGATACTCTAGAAGAGGGTATCGACACGCCTTGACTAGGTTAACTGCCCATGGTCAACCCAGGGAGACTGTATCGGTACACTGGTTGGCCGTACCGATACGCCCTCCTTGGTCAACATCTCACGGTCAACGATAAACGATCGTACCGAAACGCTTAGAGCCTGTACCGATATGCCAAAATCTCGTCAAAATCTCAGATTTCCAGTGAGTTTTTGGCGTATCGATACACCCTCGTGTATCGGTACGCTAAGCCAAATCTGAGTCCCAAAGTGTAGGACCGTATCGATACGACCCTTGGGCGTACCGATACTCCCTGCACTGCAAGACTCCAATTTGTAGCAAAACGAACCAAGACTCAACTCTAAATGAAATTTACGACTCTCCTAGCCACAAACAACCAGTCATCCAACACTTAACCAACAAAATTAAACATACCATGCAATTTAACCCAACATACATAGCATCCATCATAGATAAGCACAAAGGTAAGAAACTTGCAAAAAGACATACATAGCAACCAATTCATACAAGGTTTACATGCCTAAAACACACCACACATAGCATTCATAGACATAACCCTTTAAACACAAGCATTAGACAAAACATAACATGGTTTACAAATCCAACAAGGCATAAACATCCAACCAACATACATGAGTCCAGCAAAGCTCATACATCCACACGGCATAAAAAACAAAAGATACTAGGACATCAAAAGCCAACAAAAGAGTTTGAACTCCAACACCAACAAGTCTACACCCCCATTGTCTAGGCATTATTACAAATACGTAAATCATACTTGAGCTACTTGAGAACTCCAAAAGCTCCTCCCATGCCCGCTGGCCTTCCGAACTCTAACGATCTGCATGTTGGAAAAAGGAGAGCATAAGCTTGACAGCTTAGTGAGCGAAGCTCTAAAACTCATCAACAATGCAGTTTAAAAACACATTCCTTAAGGGTTAAGTAAAACATTTAAATGCACAATGAGAGGAACAACAACATAGTACATGGTTTGCACAAGCACAACCAAAACACGGTGGGACTACACATTACCGTTTCGACTAGTAGTTTTCCAATGGGACTACACATCAAAGTACTTTTCTACTAGTCACTACCGGTGGGACTACACATCACCGTAGTTATGACAACCATCACGTGAAGCTCGACACCAACAATGACTACACAACAACAACAGATGTAAAGCAATTCACCATGCATATGAATTCACAACAATTATCCACACTTCATCACTTAACCACAAAGGTAAGGTTAGTGAACTTACACTTGGGTTTAGAAGAGCCCTCGAGGCTTCACCCAAACCCCCAAGAATCCCATTTCTAAAGCAAGACGAGGTTAAACATTTTCACTCACTGTTACAACCCAAACGGAAGCCGAACACCAATATCAATTCTCCAAATTTCCTGGATTTGTGCCCGAAGCATCTCCAATGATTTCCCTTGGTTCTAGTCAATAAAAAACAACAATTTACTCAATCATTCAACCCCAATATCACTGTCACAAGTCAAGATGCAATTCCAAGACTCATTTACCACACTTTCAACCCATAAGCTACACAACTTCTTCATTTTCGTATACCCAAATTACCCAGCAGAAAACTACAACTTCCCATGCTCAAAATGCTTCCAAACATCCTCAAAACACCCTCCTAATATCACTATAACCCCAGCCCAACTCCTATTCACAAAACCATACCAAAAATACTAGTTTAGACACTCTTAAAATGTGCCCAAAAACCCATTTCGGGATTTTTGACCAAAACCCCACCATTTTAGGTTTTAACACTTCTTAAGACTAGATTAAAGCTTAAACAAATTTATCAATTCAATAGTTAAACGAAAAACTCACAAAGATCCTTCCTTTTCCTTTGAAAGTTTGAAAACTTGAAATCTAAAAAGATGAAGCTTTTAAAAATTTAAAACCATGGAAGTAATCGGAATAGAGAGGAGAAGTCAAAATGAAGTTACCTCGAAGAAATCTCTTGAAATGATGAAGAACCTTGATGGAATAGTGTTTGAGAGGTTTTAGGGGTTTTAGGTCGTGAGATTTTGAAGACAAGGAAAATACCATTTTTTTTGTTTCAAAAAGAGCCTTTTTGCTCATCTTTTCCTTACTTTAGGATAATTACAAAAATGCCATTACTATAATTTCAAGCCTTATTAAAATAAAACCAAAAGCCTCTTTTAATTAAACCGAGTCTAATGACTCGAATCTGACTCACACACTCAACTTAAGGAATTTGTCCTCGAAATTACCTGACTGAAAGAGATAAGGAAACTGCCTTTCCATATCCTCCTTCCTCTCCCAAGTGGCCTCGTCCAACCCTCGACGTTGCCACCTTACCTTGACCAACTAAATTGATCTACCACACAACACCTTGCTGTCTGAGGCTAAGATCTCTACTGGTTCCTCATCATACGTCAAATTTGGATTCTATTCAATCTCCTCTACGGGCATTACGTGGGACGAATCCGACCTATACTTACGAAGCATCGACACGTGGAATACATCATGAATCTTCTCTAGCTCGGCCGGGAGTCTCAATCTATATGCAACGGGACCAATCCTCTCAACTACCTCATAGGGTCCAATGAATCTTTGGCTTAACTTACCCTTCCTACCAAACCTCATCACCTTCTTCCAAGGTGAGACTTTCAAAAACACTTTATCTCCCACATAATACCCAACCTCTTTCCTCTTTAACTCGGCATAGGACTTCTGTCGAACTGAAGCTGCCTTCAAATGATCACATATCAACTTTACCTTCTCGGTGGTGCCCTTAAGCAAATAGGGCATCGGTACAAGCTTCTGTTCGGCTTCGGCCCAACAAATCAGAGTCCTACATCTCCTACCATACAGAGCTTCATACGGCGCCATCTGAATACTAGCCTGATAACTGTTGTTGTATGCAAACTCTACTAATGGTAGATGTTTCTCCCATGACCCCTGAAAATCAATGATACAACATCTCAACATATCTTCCAACACCTAAATCACCCTCTCCGACTGACCGTATGACTGCGGATGATACGAAGTACTGAAGTTCAACCAAGTACCCAAGGCACGATGCAGACACTCCCAAAATCTAGCTGTAAACCTCAGATCTCGGTCTGACACAATCGGTTTCGGTACCCCATGCAGTCTCACTATCTCACCAATGTACATATCGGCCAACTTATCTAAAGTATATGTGGTATGAACAGGTATGAAGTGAGCACATTTAGTAAACCTATCCACTATCACCCACTCTGAATTCTTCCTCCAAGGAGTCAACGGTAAGCCTGACACAAAGTCCATGGTGATATGTTCCCATTTCCATTCCGGAATCTTCAACGGTTGTAACAACCCTGAGGGAACCTAATGCTCGGCCTTGACTCGCTGACAAACCATACATTTACTTACAAACTCGGCCACATCCTTCTTCAACCCAACCCAATAATACTCTTCTTTTAACCCTTGATACAACTTCGTACTACCCGGATGCATAGCAAAAGGACTGTTATGAGCTTCATTCAAGATCGTACGCCTCAACTCGGCATCTTTCGGAACTACTATCCTATCCTTGTAACATAGGATCCCATTCTCACCAAAACAGTAATCGGTAGGCCTATCTTCGGCTATATCTTGCACGTGAGGTGCTAAAGACTTATCTCACAACTGCTTCTCTCGAATCAACTGAACTAACGAAGGCTTAACCTGAAGTTCGGCTATTAACCCACCATCCTTGGACACACTCAATCTTGCAAACATAGCTCACAACTCAACTGCCACTCTTCTACTCAAAGCATCGGCCACCACGTTTGCCTTACTCGGATGGTACTCTATCGTAAGGTTATAGTCCTTTAGAAGCTCTAACCATCTACGCTGCCTAAGGTTCAACTCCCTCTGAGACATCAAGTACTTTAAGCTCTTGTGGTCGGTATACACGGTACACTTCTCACCATAAAGATGGTATCTCCAAATCTTCAATGCAAACACTACTGTGGCTAACTCTATATCATGGGTGGGATAGTTCTTCTCGTGTACTTTCAACTGTCTCGAAGCATAGGCTACCACCTTACCTTCTTGCATGAGCACACAACCTAAACCTACGTACGATGCATCACTATAAATCACAAATTCTCTTCCCGGCTTAGGCTGTATCAAGATAGGAGCTTCGGTCAAAGCTTTCTTCAACTTCTCAAACGCTTCTTGTCTTGCATCTGACCACTCATAGGGGACATTCTTCTGAAGCAACTTAGTCAAAGGAGTCGTTATCCTAGAAAACCCCTCGACAAACCTTCTATAGTATCCCGCCAAGCCTAGAAAACTGCAGATTTCTGTCACTAACTTTGGTTGTTTCCAACTCACTATGGCTTCAATCTTCTTGGGATCCACACTCATCCCCTTAGCCGAGATCACGTGACCTAAGAAGACTACCTCCCTAATCCAAAATTCGCATCTGCTTAGCTTGGCTTACAGCTGGTTCTTTAGTAGGGTCTGAAGCACTAACCGCAAATGCTCATCGTGCTCCTCCTCGGTCCTAGAGTACACTAGGATGTCATCTATGAACACTACCACAAATCTGTCTAAGAACTCATGAAACACACGGTTCATCATATCCATGAAAGCTGCTGGAGCGTTAGTCAACCCAAAAGGCATCACCAAGAACTCATAGTGCCCATAACGTGTACGAAAGGCCGTCTTCGGTATGTCCACATCCTTTACTTTCAACTGATAGTACCCGAATCTCAAGTCAATCTTCGAAAACACTGAAGCACCTCTCAACTGATCAAGCAGGTCATCTATCCTAGGCAAAGGGTACTTGTTCTTCACCGTCACTTTGTTCAACTACCTATAATCTATACACATCCTAATGCTACCGACTTTCTTTTTCACAAACAGAACCGGAGCACCCCATGGAGAAATGCTAGGCCTAATAAAACCCATATCAGACAACTCCTGAAGCTGTGTCTTCAATTCTTTCAACTCTTTCGGTGCCATTCTGTACGGAGCAATAGACACTGGTGCAGAATCAGAATACGTCTCAATAGCAAACTCAACTGCTCTATCTGGAGGCAAAACTGGCAACTCTTCCGGAAAGACACTCGGAAAATCACATATTGTTCTGATGTCTTGCGGTCTCACCTCACTCATATTCGGATTCATCACGTAAGCCAAGTAAGCCAGACAACCAGAACTCAACAACTTCTGAGCTTCCAAAGCCGAAATAACATTGGACAAGAACCTAACGTTCTCACCAACTACCACAACCTCAAAGTCATCCGTAAGCTTCAAGGAGACTCTCTTGGTCTCAAAGTCAACCCTAGCTCTATGCTCTATGAGCCAATCCATGCCCAAAATTATGCCAAAGCCATAGAACGGTAACTCCATCATATCAATCGGAAACACGTGACCCTGAACCATCAAGGGACACCTCCTATACATTTTCCTAACTACCACTGTGTCACCAAAAGAGCTAGTGACATTCACCCCTACCTCTAACCATTCACAAGGTAACCCTAATGACCTTGCGTGCTCACCCAAAATATAAGAATGTGTCGACCCTGAATCTATCAAAGAAAGCAAACTCAAGGACTGTAATGAGAAATTACCTGCAATGACATCTGTGCCATTCCCAGCCTCTCGCTGAGCATACACTCTAGCTGGTCCTCCTCCCTCGAGCTGAACTGCTATCACATGAGCCAAGTTCCTCTGACCCTCGTTCCTTGGCTGAAAGTTCCCACGATTGCACCCACGGCCTCTCTGATGCTCAAAACCCCTAGCTGGAGCCGGTCCGCCCCTAGCCGGGTGTGGACAGTCACGCCTCAAATGGTCTCGGGAGCTACAGTTTCAACATGCTCCATAGATACCCATACACTCGCCCTGGTGGCATCTCTCACACCTAGTGCACTCCAGAGTGTGCACAACAGCTCCTTGGCCCTAACAACCCTGACCATAGTTACCACCCCTATGTCTCGAGTCAGGCTGATACATCCTATCTCTATGCCTCTTGGCATTGTCTCGATCCCAATTTGCGTGTCTCTTCCCGGAGTCGGACCCACTAGCACGAGCACTTGAGCCTAGGTTCTGCTCAACATCCTTGGCCCTAGAGACCAAAACATCAAACTCAGTGTAGTCGGAGGCTAGTATGTAGGTCTTCACATCTCTAGTCAACCCATACCAGAACCGTTCACACTGTTCCCTCTCACTAGGGACCAACTCAGGTGCGTACTGGCTCAACCTCACAAACTGAACCTCATACTCAGACACGGTCCTGTTACCCTGAACCAAGGCTATAAACTCCCTCTTCTTCTCATCCAAGTATTGAACCCCAAGGTACTTCCTCTTAAAGGCATTTCTAAAGAACTCCCATGTGATATCCGCTTCGACCATACCAGCTGTGATAGTGGTCCACCAAGTGTATGCGTCTCTCTGGAGCAAGTAGACAACACAACCCAACTTACAGACGTCTGAACACTCCATCTGACCCAAGATGCGTGTAGTACTCTCAAGCCACACCTCTGAACCCTCGGGAGTTAACCCACAGAACTCAACTGCCCCCAAATTACGAATCCTCTCTAAGGGTAGACCTGTCCCCGCACCCTGAGGTGGTGCTGCAGCTTGCATACCGGCCAAAGCTGTCTGAAAAGCTCCGGCTATGGTCTGAAACAAATGGGTCATGTCCGCGCCCGCTGAACCCTGACCCGCCTGAGCCCCAACACCTCTAACGTTAGCACCGGCCTGAGGCCCATTACCATCACCTCCAACTTGAGCACCAGCCTGAGCCACGTTACCTTCGCCACCCACTCCATTACCACCGGGAGTAGGAGGAACAAGAGGCTCACCCCCGGGTGCCTGGTCACCCGCTCTAGGTCGGCCCCTCGGTCTCACCATAACAAGATAGAATCCAGAGTAGCAAACACACAACACACAAAGAAAAACGTGAGGTTAGCAAAAGGGCAAGGACTTAAGTTCTCAAGCTCGTCAGACCAAAACCATTTTCTTTTTATTTTGACAACAATGCCTAACAATGGGGACATTCGACCAACCCTAAACCAAAACAAAGGCCATTAAAGCATGCTTTCAAACACCGTACCAACAAGCAAACTTCAAGCATACATAAAAAGACACTCATCGATACAAGCAACAACATAACACATCAATTTACCTCACTTACCTACTCGAGGTCTCGGAAACCTCAGACTCTGATACCACCAAATGTAACCCCCTCGTCCCGGTCTAGACGACTGACCGGTCTGAGTAGGCTACACGGGGAAAACCGAAGTGAAACCCGTTAAGGCTCCCATTCGGTTAGCAACCCTAGAAAATTTTCTTTTTATTTTTATCTTGTCTAAATGCCTTAATACAACCTAGGTGACATACTACAACGGAGGACATCGAACGAGGCAAGCATACAACACAAGAAACTTAAAACAACCCATTTTATACATTACAACAGGCCGTATCGATACTCTAGGAGAGGGTATCGGTACGCCTTGACAAGGTCAACTGCCCATGGTCAACCCAGTGAGACCGTATCGGTACACTGGTTGGCCGTACCGATACGCCCTCCTTGGTCAACATCTCACGGTCAACGATAAACGATCGTACCGAAACGCCTAGAGCCCATACCGATACGCCAAAATCTCGTCAAAATCTCAGATTTCCAGTGAGGTTTTGGCGTATCGATATACCCCCGTGTATCGGTACGCTAAGCCAAATCCGAGTCCCAAAGTGTAGGATCGTATCGATACGGCCCTTGGGCGTACTGATACGCCCTGCACTGCAAGACTCCAATTTGTAGCAAAGCGAACCAAGACTCAACTCTAAATGCAATTTACGTCTCTCCTGGCCACAAACAACCAGTCATCCAACACTTAACCAACAAAACTAAACATAACATGCAATTTAACCCAACATACATAGCATCCATCATAGATAAGCACAAAGGTAAGAAACTTGCAAAAAGACATACGTAGCAACCAATTCATACAAGGTTTACATGCCTAAAAACACAACACACATAGCATTCATAGACATAACCCTCTAAACACAAGCATTAGACAAAACATAACATGGTTTACAAATCCAACAAGGCATAAACATCCAACCAACATACATGAGTCCAACAAAGCTCATACATCCACATGGCATCAACAACAAAAGATACTAGGACATCAAAAGCCAACAAAGGAGTTTGAACTCCAACACCAAAAAGTCTACACCCCCATTGTCTAGGCATTATTACAAATACGTAAATCATACTTGAGCTACTTGAGAACTCCAAAAGCTCCTCCCTTGCCCGCTTGCCTCCCGAACTCTAACGATCTGCATGTTGGAAAAAGGAGAGTGTAAGCTTGACAGCTTAGTGAGCGAAGCTCTAAAACTCATCAACAATGCAGTTTCAAAACACATTTCTTAAGGGTTAAGTAAAACATTTAAATGCACAATGAGAGGCACAACAACATAGTACATGGTTTGCACAAGCACAACCAAAACACGGTGGGACTACACATCACCGTTTCGACTAGTAGTTTTCCAATGGGACTACACATCAAAGTACTCTTCTACTAGTCACTACTGGTAGGACTACACATCACCGTAGTTATGACAACCATCACGTGAGGCTCGACACCAACAATGACTACACAACAACAACGGATGTAAATCAATTCACCATGCATATGAAATCACAACAATTATCCACACTTCATCACTTAACCACCAAGGTAAGGTTAGTAAACTTACACTTGTGTTTAGGAGAGCCCTCAAGGCTCCACCCAAACCCCCAAGAATCCCATTTCTAAAGCAAGACGAGGTTAAACATTTTCACTCACCGTTGCAACCCAAACGGAAGCCGAACACCAATCTATATTCTCCGAATTCCCCAGATTCGTGCCCGAAGCCTCTCCAAAGATTTCCCTTGGTTATAGTCAACCAAAAACAACAATTTACTCAATCATTCAACCCCAATATCACTGTCACAAGTCAAGATAAAATTCCAAGACTCATTTACCACACTTTCAACCCATAAGCTACACAACTTCTTCATTTTCGTATACCCAAATTACCCAGCAGAAAACTACAACTTCCCATGCTCAAAACGCTTCCAAACATCCTCAAAACACCCTCATAATATCACTATAACCCCAGCCCAACTCCTATTCACAAAACCATACCAAAAATACAAGTTTAGACACTCTTAAAATGTGCCATATAGAACTAATGTTTTGATATAATAATTGAAAAATGTTTTGGACTAGTTTGAAAAGAATTCAAAATTATTTTTAAAGTCCAAATAACTTGAAACTATGTTTAGGGGATGTTTTCAAAGGGTTTTATATGTTTTCAAAAGTCAAACTACACAAAACCATCCATGTAACCCCCGTAGCCCGGTCTAGACGGTTGACCCGAACTACGAAGATTACACGGGGAAAACCAAAGTCAACCCGAAAGTCAACCTTGATTAACAACCCTTTTTTTTTCTTTTTAATCTTGTCTAGATGCGCATTAACCTTAATTGTGATCATACAAACAACATACTAAAAGATCACAAACATCAGAGATCAAACAGGGACCCAATTGAACAAATTACAACTTTAGGGACCAAATTGTAAATTCTGATAAATTAAGGGACTTAACCCAAATTAAAGTTACCATCTTGAAATTAGTCAGGTTTCATGCTTCTCTGTGAAATTTCAGCTCAAAAGGACATCCACAGCTCATGCAATTGGTCAAACAAGATTCGGGACCAAAACGCAAACAAATCAAAACATGTTAAGATACTTTTAACTGATTTTAACGGTCTGGTATCGATACGCCACGTGTCGTATCGATACTCGGGGAAGGCAGTAACCAAACTCTAGCAACGGTATCGATACGAGTTCCCCCGTATCGATACGGCCTTCATACGGTATCGGTACCTGTTCACCCGTACCGATACGCCTGGGCAGGAATGAGCATATTTGGCTCAGGCGTATCGATACGCTAGCCCGAGTACCGATACCCCTGCCTGATTTCGACTCAAAAACCACAACAATCATGCTTCAAACTCCAAATTAACAACACCAAACCATACCACCTAATCATACAACATGCAAGAACCATAATTGCATCACCAATTCAGCATATAAACAACACATATGAAAAGCCCCAATTCATATAGCATGCTTCCTATTTAAGCTACCATTCAAGCAATAAACCTTCTTAAACAAGCAATAGAAAGTCAATCCAAACACCAGCAATTCAAACAACAATTAACATCCATAGGGAGTCTCAAACACCTCCCAAAACATATTCATTGGTCCCCCATTGCCAAATCAACCAAAAGCTAAAATGTTTAACAAAACCTTCCATACATTGAGCTTTACTTGAACTTGTTTGCTTGCCTCCTCTTGCTGCCCTCAATGTACTCTAATGCTCTGCATTATTGAATCAAGAAAACGAGAGAGCGTAAGCCAAAGCTTAGTGAGGAGTGCTCTTTAAAAACCATTCAATAATGCAATTAAAACCATTTATAAAACTTGCTTTCAAACAACCTTTATACATGCTCAAAGCATACTTTAAATCAAGCAATATCATGCTTCCACATTTCCTTTAAACAAGCATCTCATGCTTCAACATAAACATTAAATCATGCATCTCATGCATCTCAATGTACTATACATGTCATATTGGCTCAAGTGATACATTTCATTTATGAAATCAAGTTCAACAACTTTCCCCAAGGACTTTTAAACACCTTGACCCCAAGGACTTTTAAACACCTTGGCCATGGACTTTTAAACACCATGAAAGGACCACACAAGGACTTTTAACCACCTTTGTGTCCGTAGCTTGAATTTCCCCAAGGACTTTTAAACACCTTGGCCCCAAGGACTTTTAAACACCTTGGCCCCATGGACTTTTAAACACCATGGAAAGGAGCACCTAAGGACTTTTAACCACCTTAGTGTCCGCAACAAGATTCATCCAAGGACTTTTAACCACCTTGATGATCTTAGGTAACAAGGCTCACTCAAGGACTTTTAACCACCTTAGTGACCTTCACTTTTACAAACCATCACTTGCCAATACACACTTTATACATCACATAATCCACTGTTTTAAAGCATTTAAACCAAGCCATTTCATCATGCATTTCAAAGCATTAAATCATCATTTAACAATGCATTAAAAACAAGGTACTCTTACCTAGAGTCACCTTCAACACATGGCTTTAAACATCAGCATAAATCATGCTAAAACATCAGCAATTATCATGCTTAAACATGCTCTCAAAAACAGTAAACAAATCATGCAAAATCATCATTTTACATTGCACCAAAACATGGCCACCACTTAAAGAGAGTAATCCGAAAACTTACACTTGAGCTTAGCAAAGTTGTTTAGACTTAAACTAAGCTCCCAAAACCTTGGTTTCAAAGCCGAAAACCATTTTCACAAATCCACTCACCGATTTCCACTTTGCTTCAAGCCAAAGCACCAAATCAAGCCTCCGGATCAACAACTCTTGGATCCAAGGATGCCTCCCCTGTTTCAACACATTAAAGCAGAGGATTAATGCATCATCATGCATTAATTGCTTCAATGAAAGCATCTAAACTCGCTGCTCTCACTAAACCTCCATTTTCGGCCACCAAACACAACCGAAAATGCATCCGAAACACTTCTAAACAAAGCCCAGCCACAAACCAGCAAAACCTCACTTCCATCAACATCAAAACACATCTAAAAACAACCTATAAACATCCTTATACCTCCAGCAACATCAGATCACCAAGATCACCACAAAAGCTACCTTAAAACACAAGCTAAACTTAGGAAATCCAACCTATCCGGGATTGCATCAATCAAGACTCATTTCCACATCAATTTAATGATCATTTAACATCAAAAACACTCCTCAAAACACAGATTTAACAGATCAAACGAAAATCAAGTGAAATCATCAAAATCTTGCATAATTAGCCAAGATCCATAAATCAACCTTAAAACCTTTAATCAATTATCAAATTAGGATTGAAAACTTTAGGAATTTCATTAAAGAACTTGAAGTTCAGAGGAGAAGGACGTTCTTACCTCCAAACTTGAGTTTCTCCTCTTTTTGGAATTGAAAAGCTTGATGAAACTTGAAGCAATTGAAGAGGATTTGAAGACACAATGATTTGCAATCAATTGAGAGTTGAAAGAAGGATTTTAGGTGAGAAAGTCAGAATGAGATCTCTGGAAATTGAGTGTTTGGGTTGAGAGAAAAAGATAGAAAGAAAATAGGTAGTTAAATGAGAAAATGGCTAAAATGAATTTTCCCTCCTTTTGATTACTTTAAAAATCAGAATTATGTGTTAAAATATCTTAGAAAAATCTGGAGAAACTCCCTTTGGGTAAATAGCTCCTTAAAGATTCAAAGTTTCAACCCTTTATAAAATAGCCACCAAACTTTCAAAAATTACATTTTGGTCACTAGCCAAAATGTCACACTTCCGAAACTCATTTTCCAAAATTGATTTCACAGTTCACTTAATTATAATAAAAGAGGATTTTAGAACATTTTTCCATATTTTAAATGCAACCCGAACTAGGCTTTCCTAATTTAACCTCTTACGATTCGAACAGCACTTTGACCAACCGGTCAACGCCCAAGACTTCCAAGCCCAAAACCGGGGCGTTACAACTCTCCCCCCCTTAAGAAATTTCGTCCTCGAAATTTACCTGAAGGAAAGAGATAAGGAAACTGCTTCAGCATATCATCCTTCCGCTCCCACGTGGCTTCCTCAACACCGCGATGCTTCCACAGCACCTTCACCAACTCAATGGTCTTGCCACGAAGAACCTTGCTATCTGAATCCAGAACCTTCACCGGTTCCTCATCATAGGTCAAATCCGGATTCAATTCCACTTCCTCCACAGGCAACACATGCGAAGGATCAGATCTATACTTCCGGAGCATAGAAACATGGAACACATCATGAATCCTCTCCAGCTCCTGAGGTAACCTCAACCAATACGCAACAGGACCCACACGCTCAACAACCTCATACGGTCCAATGTATCTAGGGCTCAGCTTACCCTTCCGACCAAACCTCATCACCTTCTTCCAAGGCGAAACCTTCAAGAACACGCGATCACCCACCGCAAACTCTATCTCCTTACGCTTCAAATCCGCGTAAGACTTCTGCCGATCAGAAGCAGCCTTCAATCGCTCACAAATGAGCTTCACTTTCTCGGTAGTCCCTTTCAACAAAGCAGGCATCGAAACCAACTTTTGACCAGTTTCAGCCCAACACAGAGGAGTCCTACACTTCCTCCCATACAGAGCCTCATAAGGTGCCATCTGTATACTCGCCTGAAAACTGTTGTTGTAAGCGAACTCAACCAAAGGCAGATGCTTCTCCCAAGAACCTTGGAACTCTATCACACAGCATCTCAACGTATCCTCCAAAATCTGAATA
Source organism: Hibiscus tridactylites (assembly GCA_958450335.1). Taxonomy (NCBI): domain Eukaryota; kingdom Viridiplantae; phylum Streptophyta; class Magnoliopsida; order Malvales; family Malvaceae; genus Hibiscus; species Hibiscus tridactylites. The sequence goes on from OY288290.1 coordinate 49,035,237, forward strand.
ACTCGCTCAGACTGGCCATCCGACTGAGGATGATAGGACGTACTGAAATGCAACCTTGTACCCAGAGCTTGATGCAAACACTGCCAAAAACGCGATGTGAACCTCGGATCCCTATCCGACATGATCGACTTAGGCACACCATGCAACCTCACAACCTCAGCAATGTACAGCTCTGCCAGCTTATCCAAAGAAAACGTAGTATGCACAGGCAAGAAATGCGCACACTTCGTCAGGCGATCCACAATCACCCAAACAGAATTCTTCTTCGACGGAGACAAAGGCAAACCAGATACAAAATCCATGGTAACCCTCTCCCACTTCCATTCAGGAATTTTCAACGGTTGCAACAAACCAGAAGGAACCTGATGTTCAGCCTTGACTCGCTGACACACCAAACACTTGCTCACGAACTCTGCCACATCCTTCTTCAGACCTACCCAATAGTACTCATCACGAAGATCGCGATACATCTTTGTACTACCAGGATGCATAGCAAAAGGACTGCTATGACCTTCAGCCAGAATAGCACGCCTCAACTCAGCATCTGCAGGCACTACTATCCGACTACCAAAGCACAACACTCCATCCTCATTAAAACAGAAATCCGAAGGTCTACCCTCCGCGATATCCTGAACATGAGACACCAAGGAATCATCCAACAACTGCTTATCCTTGATCAACTGAACCAACGAAGGTTTCACTTGCAACTCAGCAACAAGACCACCATCCTGCGATAAGCTCAAGCTAGCAAACATAGCTCTCAACTCAACAGCTACCTTTCTACTCAAGGCATCCGCAACAACATTGGCCTTTCCAGGATGATACTCTATCGTCAGATCATAATCCTTGAGCAACTCCAACCAACGTCGCTGCCTGAGATTCAACTCCTTCTGAGACATCAGATACCTCAAACTCTTGTGATCCGTGTACACCGTACACTTCTCACCATACAGATAATGTCTCCAGATCTTCAGAGCAAAAACCACTGCAGCCAGCTCAATATCATGCGTAGGATAATTGCGCTCATGCACCTTCAACTGCCGCGACGCATAAGCCACAACCTTACCCTCTTGCATCAGCACACACCCCAACCCTACATAGGATGCATCACTGTAGACTACAAACTCTTTCCCTGATTCAGGCTGAATCAAGATAGGAGCTTGAGTCAAAGCCATCTTCAGCTTCTCAAAAGCTTGCTGCCTCGCTTCTGTCCACTCATACTTAACATCTTTCTGCAGCAACTTCGTCAAAGGAGCAGCAATCTTGGAAAAACCATCCACAAACCTTCGGTAGTATCCTGCCAAACCAAGGAAACTACGAACCTCCTGAACAGACTTAGGAACTTTCCAATTCATCACTGCTTCAATCTTCTGAGGATCAACACGAATCCCCTCAGCTGAGACCACATGCCCAAGAAAAACCACCTCTCTAAGCCAGAACTCACACTTGCTCAGCTTAGCATAAAGCTGATTCTCGAACAAAGCTTGCAACACAATCCTCAAATGCTCTTCGTGCTCTTCCTCAGTACGCGAGTACACAAGGATATCATCAATGAACACCACAACGAACTTGTCCAGGTATTCATGAAAAACACGATTCATCATGTCCATGAAAGCAGCAGGAGCATTTGTCAGACCAAACGGCATCACAAGGAACTCATAATGCCCATACCTTGTCCTGAAAGCTGTCTTAGGCACATCCACATCCTTCACCTTCAATTGATAATACCCTGACCTCAAGTCAATCTTAGAGAACACAGCAGCTCCCCGAAATTGATCAAAGAGATCATCAATCCTCGGCAAAGGATACCGATTCTTGATAGTCAACTTGTTCAGCTGACGGTAATCAATGCACATCCTCATCGTGCCATCTTTCTTCTTCACAAACAAGATAGGAGCACCCCAAGGCGAAACACTCGGCCGGATGAAACCACGATCAAGCAACTCTTGCAACTGCGTCTTCAGCTCCTTCAGCTCCTTAGGTGCCATTCTATAGGGAGTAATGGACACATGAGTGGTATTCTCATACAGCTCAATACCAAACTCCACCTCGCGATTAGGAGGTAAACCAGGCAACTCCTCAGGAAAAACATCAGGAAACTCCTTCACAACCCTGATATCCTGCACCCTCAGCTCCTTCGAACTAGGATTCATCACAAAAGCCAGAAAAGCTTCACAACCTTGCCTCAGCATCCTGCTCGCCTCCAAGGTAGAAACAACATTGGCAAGAAACTTCACATTCTCACCAACTACCACCACTTCATAATCATCCGCAAGCTTAAGCGAAACCCGCTTATTCTCACAATCTACAACAGCACGATGCTCAGCAAGCCAATCCATACCAAGGATCACATCAAAACCATAAAAGGGCAACTCCATAAGATCAACATGAAAGACATGCTCTTGAACAACCAAAGGACACCTTCTATAAAGCTTACGAGTCACAACAGTTTCACCAAAAGAACTAGTGACTCTAACACCAACATCCAAAGACTCAACAGGCAAACCAAGCAACTCAGCATGCTCACGAAGAATGTATGAATGCGTAGATCCAGAATCAATCAAAGAAAGCAATGACAAGGATTGCAAAGTAAAGGTACCTGCAATCACATCAGCATCATTCCTTCCTTCGCGCTGAGCATACACCCTCGCTTGGCCTCCACCCTCAGGTTGAATAGCCACAACATGAGCTACACCGCGACCACCTTCCTCTCGCCTCTGAAAATTACCACGGCCGCGCCCACGACCTCTCTGCGGTGCTGCAACAACAGGAGCACGCTCTTGACCACCAGCCATCCTCGGACAATCACGCCTCAAATGGTCAGCAGAACCACAGTTCCAACACTCATAACCAGCTGCCATCACAGGAGCTTGCACCTCCCTCCCAGCACGAGGACAGTCACGTCTCAAGTGACCACGGGAACCACAAATCCAACAAGTACTAGGGTCAGCTCTAGCATTGCCACCCCTAGCAGGTGCACCTCCACCTCTCTTAGACGAGGACTGAAACCTCTGATCACGCCCTCTCTTGTTCCGTCCACCGGAACTATACTCAACAGTTCTCTTCCCAGAACTAGCTCCAGCACCTTTAGCAGACAAACTCAGATTCATCTCAATGTCCTTGGATCGACTAACCAACACATCGAAATCATTGTACTCAGCAGCCAACATATAGGTCTTAACTTCCGTCACCAAGCCATAACGGAACCTTTCGCACCTCTCGCGCTCATCAGGTATCAGCTCCGGTGCATACTGGCTAAGACGTACGAACTGTACCTCATACTCAGCCACACTCATGCTCCCTTGGGTCAGAGACATGAATTCACGCTTCTTCTCGTCCAGATATCTAACTCCCAGATATCTCCTCTTGAACGCATGCTGAAAGAACGTCCAAGTAACATCAGCATCAGCCATACCAGAGATTGTGGTCGTCCACCACGTATAAGCATCACCTTGCAGCAGCGACACCACACATCCCAGCTTTTGCACATCAGTGCAACTCATCTGTCCCAAGACACGCTTGGTACTCTCCAACCATGCTTCAGACCTCTCAGCCGACATACCCCTAAACTCAGTCCCACCAAGACTGCGCAAACGCTCTAAGGGTAGTCTAGCTCCAGCATCTCCCTGATGCCCAGCTCCTTGAGCTCCAGCTACTGCTGCTCGAAACGCACCCGCAATAGCTTGTACCAGCACAGACATGTCAGGCATCGCTTGCCCCTGACCAACCTCAGGTCCTGCAGCTCCAGCACCAGCTGCCTCAGCTCCAGCTCTTTCCCTCTCTGCACCACCACCACCAGGTGGAGGAGGAGGTATCACAGCACTACCCGTGTGCTCATCATTCACATTCCCCTCCGGGGTCGTAGCTCTCACGCTACTCCTTAACTCTCTACGTGGTGCCATACTTTACCATGCATAACAATACAAATAAAACAAGTCAGGACCAGCAAGGTAAGCAAATTCCAAGTATTCAAGCTCAATTTCTTTCAAAAACAACATCATCTCTTTAGCTTTTGTTTGGCAATGGGTACCCTCATCATGCATCATCACAACATGCATCACATACACATCATCATATCATATCACTGAACATGCTTTCACTCAACAAGCATACAAACCAAACCATGCTTCAATCATGCATACACACATTCCCAATTACTCGAGAACTCGGCTCTGATACCACCAAATGTAACCCCCGTAGCCCGGTCTAGACGGTTGACCCGAACTACGAAGATTACACGGGGAAAACCAAAGTCAACCCGAAAGTCAACCTTGATTAACGACCCTTTTTTTTCCTTTTTAATCTTGTCTAGATGCGCATTAACCTTAATTGTGATCATACAAACAACATACTAAAAGATCACAAACATCAGATATCAAACAGGGACCCAATTGAACAAATTACAACTTTAGGGACCAAATTGTAAATTCTGATAAATTAAGGGACTTAACCCAAATTAAAGTTACCATCTTGAAATTAGTCAGGTTTCATGCTTCTCTGTGAAATTTCAGCTCAAAAGGACATCCACAGCTCATGCAATTGGTCAAACAAGATTCGGGACCAAAACGCAAACAAATCAAAACATGTTAAGATACTTTTAACTGATTTTAACGGTCTGGTATCGATACGCCACGTGTCGTATCGATACTCGGGGAAGGCAGTAACCAAACTCTAGCAACGGTATCGATACGAGTTCCCCCGTATCGATACGGCCTTCATACGGTATCGGTACCTGTTCACCCGTACCGATACGCCTGGGCAGGAATGAGCATATTTGGCTCAGGCGTATCGATACGCTAGCCCGAGTACCGATACCCCTGCCTAATTTCGACTCAAAAACCACAACAATCATGCTTCAAACTCCAAATTAACAACACCAAACCATACCACCTAATCATACAACATGCAAGAACCATAATTGCATCACCAATTCAGCATATAAACAACACATATGAAAAGCCCCAATTCATATAGCATGCTTCCTATTTAAGCTACCATTCAAGCAATAAACCTTCTTAAACAAGCAATAGAAAGTCAATCCAAACACCAGCAATTCAAACAACAATTAACATCCATAGGGAGTCTCAAACACCTCCCAAAACATATTCATTGGTCCCCCATTGCCAAATCAACCAAAAGCTAAAATGTTTAACAAAACCTTCCATACATTGAGCTTTACTTGAACTTGTTTGCTTGCCTCCTCTTGCTGCCCTCAATGTACTCTAATGCTCTGCATTATTGAATCAAGAAAACGAGAGAGCGTAAGCCAAAGCTTAGTGAGGAGTGCTCTTTAAAAACCATTCAATAATGCAATTAAAACCATTTATAAAACTTGCTTTCAAACAACCTTTATACATGCTCAAAGCATACTTTAAATCAAGCAATATCATGCTTCCACATTTCCTTTAAACAAGCATCTCATGCTTCAACATAAACATTAAATCATGCATCTCATGCATCTCAATGTACTATACATGTCATATTGGCTCAAGTGATACATTTCATTTATGAAATCAAGTTCAACAACTTTCCCCAAGGACTTTTAAACACCTTGGCCCCAAGGACTTTTAAACACCTTGGCCATGGACTTTTAAACACCATGAAAGGACCACACAAGGACTTTTAACCACCTTTGTGTCCGTAGCTTGAATTTCCCCAAGGACTTTTAAACACCTTGGCCCCAAGGACTTTTAAACACCTTGGCCCCATGGACTTTTAAACACCATGGAAAGGAGCACCTAAGGACTTTTAACCACCTTAGTGTCCGCAACAAGATTCATCCAAGGACTTTTAACCACCTTGATGATCTTAGGTAACAAGGCTCACTCAAGGACTTTTAACCACCTTAGTGACCTTCACTTTTACAAACCATCACTTGCCAATACACACTTTATACATCACATAATCCATTGTTTTAAAGCATTTAAACCAAGCCATTTCATCATGCATTTCAAAGCATTAAATCATCATTTAACAATGCATTAAAAACAAGGTACTCTTACCTAGAGTCACCTTCAACACATGGCTTTAAACATCAGCATAAATCATGCTAAAACATCAACAATTATCATGCTTAAACATGCTCTCAAAAACAGTAAACAAATCATGCAAAATCATCATTTTACATTGCACCAAAACATGGCCACCACTTAAAGAGAGTAATCCGAAAACTTACACTTGAGCTTAGCAAAGTTGTTTAGACTTAAACTAAGCTCCCAAAACCTTGGTTTCAAAGCCGAAAACCATTTTCACAAATCCACTCACCGATTTCCACTTTGCTTCAAGCCAAAGCACCAAATCAAGCCTCCGGATCAACAACTCTTGGATCCAAGGATGCCTCCCCTGTTTCAACACATTAAAGCAGAGGATTAATGCATCATCATGCATTAATTGCTTCAATGAAAGCATCTAAACTCGCTGCTCTCACTAAACCTCCATTTTCGGCCACCAAACACAACCGAAAATGCATCCGAAACACTTCTAAACAAAGCCCAGCCACAAACCAGCAAAACCTCACTTCCATCAACATCAAAACACATCTAAAAACAACCTATAAACATCCTTATACCTCCAGCAACATCAGATCACCAAGATCACCACAAAAGCTACCTTAAAACACAAGCTAAACTTAGGAAATCCAACCTATCCGGGATTGCATCAATCAAGACTCATTTCCACATCAATTTAATGATCATTTAACATCAAAAACACTCCTCAAAACACAGATTTAACAGATCAAACGAAAATCAAGTGAAATCATCAAAATCTTGCATAATTAGCCAAGATCCATAAATCAACCTTAAAACCTTTAATCAATTATCAAATTAGGATTGAAAACTTTAGGAATTTCATTAAAGAACTTGAAGTTCAGAGGAGAAGGACGTTCTTACCTCCAAACTTGAGTTTCTCCTCCTTTTGGAATTGAAAAGCTTGATGAAACTTGAAGCAATTGAAGAGGATTTGAAGACACAATGATTTGCAATCAATTGAGAGTTCAAAGAAGGATTTTAGGTGAGAAAATCAGAATGAGATCTCTGGAAATTGAGTGTTTGGGTTGAGAGAAAAAGATAGAAAGAAAATAGGTAGTTAAATGAGAAAATGGCTAAAATGAATTTTCCCTCCTTTTGTTTACTTTAAAAATCAGAATTATGTGTTAAAATATCTTAGAAAAATCTGGAGAAACTCCCTTTGGGTAAATAGCTCCTTAAAGATTCAAAGTTTCAACCCTTTATAAAATAGCCACCAAACTTTCAAAAATTACATTTTGGTCACTAGCCAAAATGTCACACTTCCGAAACTCATTTTCCAAAATTGATTTCACAGTTCACTTAATTATAATAAAAGAGGATTTTAGAACATTTTTCCATATTTTTAATGCAACCCGAACTAGGCTTTCCTAATTTAACCTCTTACGATTCGAACAGCACTTTGACCAACTGGTCAACGCCCAAGACTTCCAAGCCCAAAACCGGGGCGTTACAATCCAGGTGTTTCGAAACACCCTTAGGTGTTTCGATACAGTGTCTTCTAGTGTAAAAAACGTTTCGATACGGGTATCGAAACAGGTCTTTTCTAGATGAGATTTTTTCCCAGCGTTTCGATACGAGCTATGTCGTTTCGATACACCTACGTGGCATTGACCACAACGGTCATAAACCCCAACAGCTATTTTCCAACTAACATTTAAAATGCAGAGCGTTTCGATACGGTGCCTAGCGTTTCGATACAGGCGTTTCGATATGGCCCATGGCGTTTCGATACGGATGCTCATCAGACTGCAACGACTCTTTCTACTTGAAGAGCGTATCGAAACGGGTTCAAGCGTTTCGATATGGGTAGCAGCAGAACTACATTTATGGTGGGAAATAAAGTCCTCAACGGCTCTAAATCAACCCCAACGGCTAGTAACAGCTATAAACTCATCAAGGAGTATAAAAGAGACCTCCAAGCATCAAGATATGGTTAATGCTTCAATTGTCAATCAACAAATGATCAAAAAGTGTCTTTTTACTTAAATTGTCAATTCCTTGTTTAGACAAACACAACTGAGCCAAATTGTCTAATTTGCTCAAGTGTTTTAGGTTTTGGGTGAGTGCAAATTGTGCAAACAAATACCTATTAGAGGGATTTAAGTTTGCTTATCTTTTCTCTTTTGTAAAGAGGGTTTGATCAAGGCTTTGGGTAGAAAGCTTGATCGGTGTATAAGGGTTTCCTCCTAAGCCTAGAAAAGGGGACGAATCAATAGTGGATTGATTGTAAATCCTTAGTGGCAAGCTAAGGTAGTGGATGTAGACCTTGGTTAGAAGGTTGAACCACTCTAAAATCATTGTGTCACTTATATTTTAGCTTCCACACCACATCCACCCAAAATTACACCTCTCCACCACTTGGCGAGCAAGATCGGTTGAAGGAATTGAGCCCCTTAAAACTCAACAATTGGTAGCAGAGCTTGGCTCAATCGAAGAGGATTAACATTCTATTGAGAAGATCCGGCAAGCTCGATCATCATTTCACCATACCGGCTCAAATGGCGCAATCCATCGACAAATTGCCCTTCTTCGACGGAACCCACTATGTCCATTGGAAGATAAGGATGAAGTTTTTCATTAAGTCAAGAGACTTCAAGCTATGGGACATAGTTGAAGATGGTCCGTTCGTGCCTCAACAAAGTAAAGCGGAGTGGAGTGCCAACGATCTCAAGAAGATGAAGCTAAATTGTAAAGCCTTGCACATTCTCTTTTGTGCATTTGGCCCAACCATCTATGAGAAGATATCTTCTTGTGAGCATTTCAAGGAGGTATGTGACAAGCTTGAAGTCACATACTAGGGAACCGATGAAGTTAAGGAGACCAAGATTGGGCTCCTCATCTTAGAGTATGAGAACTTCAAGATGGATCCAGAAGAGAACATCGAGAAGATGTTTGATAGGTTCTCCACAATCACCAATGGTCTCAAGGGCTATGGAGAAGTCATTCTAGAGGAGAAACTTGTCTGAAAGCTCATCTACTCACTTCCCGAGTCATGGGACTCAAAGAGGACCGCCATCATCGAAGCCAAAAATTTGAAGACCTTGAAGCTTGATGAACTCATGGGGTCACTCCTTACTCATCAAATCATGAAGAAGAACAAAGAAGATGAGAAGAAGATGGAAGAAATTAGAGCTATGGGAGAGAAGAAGATCAAAGGGCTTGGCATCAACACAAATGCCATTTCTCTCAAGTTCTCCACTTGTCATCATGTAGAGTCTAGTGAGGAGGAAAGTGAAGATGAAGAGATGGCCTATCTCTTCAACAAATTTGCCCGGTTCATGAAGAGCGAAATGGAAAATTCCAAGCATGAATCGAGGAAGAAGATGAAGAATTCCCACAAGTCCAACAAGAGGGGATCATCTTCAAAGCAAGCATATGTGGCCACTTGGAGTGATGAAGACTCCACCGATGATGAAGTAGCCCACCTATGCTTGATGGCCCTCAATGAGGGGGAGGTAACTTCTAACTCATCTATTTCAAATTCATATACATTTGATGAGTTGCAAGATGCCTATGATGATTTGCTTTTGGAATTCAAGGCATCATTTTCCAAAAACAAAAAGTTGATTTCAAAAATAAAAATTGAAAATGTTTTGCTTTCCAAAACAAATCTTGAACTTGAAGCAAAATTGAAAGATTTTGAACAAAAATGTTTTGATTTACAAAATTTGCTTCTTAAAGTTCAAAAAGAAAAATATTTGATTTCCAATGAACTTCAAAAGAAAAATGATTTAGGAAAATAAAATTTTTATGTAAGACAATCTAGTGCCCCTAGAGTTGTTAAAGGAAAATGTTTTAGAAGTATTTGGGTCCCAAAAGGACTTAGTACTTCAATTAAAAAGGATGAAATTGAAAAATGGATTCCTAAGGGGACTAAAGTTTGTGCTACTAACGTTTATGGATCCAAAGCAATTTGGATACCAAAAATCACTTGATTGTTTTTTGCTAGGTGTGACGGAGAGTGATCAACAAGTCCAATTAATGAAGGGAAGCTCCATGCACACAAAGGAAGAACACTTGAAGAAGGAAGACTTCACATCCTCCCTTGGGTTCAAGTGTTGGTAAAAATCTAGTTTTTTTTATTTGATTTATTTCCTTTTATTTCAACTAGATGATCATATATGTTTGACTAACACTTTATTGATGCTTTGAGTAAGGGGGAGCCATTTTCAAACCAAATTGTTATTTTTTTGTCAAATTTTTTACCTCTATTGTTATTTTGAACTTAAAAGTATTTTGAATTCTTTTTGATATAACAAAAAGGGGGAGAAATGTGGTTTGAAAAATTGGATTTTCAAATGAATAAGGGGGAGCTTTATTTGATTTCATATCTTTAATCTCTTATTCACATTTTTAAACTTAAAGGGGGAGAATCCTAAACAATTTTCAAGTTAGTTTTATTATATCAAAAAGGGGGAGATTGTAGAACTAATGTTTTGATATAATAATTGAAAAAAAATTTGGACTAGTTTGAAAAGAATTCAAAATTATTTCTAAAGTCCAAATAACTTGAAACTATGTTCAGGGGATATTTTCAAAGGGTTTTACATGTTTTCAAAAGACAAACTACACAAAACCATCCAGTTGTTTCGAAACACCTTTAGGTGTTTCGATACGGTGTCTTCCAGTGTCAAAAACGTTTCGATACGGGTATCGAAACGGGTCTTTTCTGGATGAGATTTTTGCCTAGTGTTTCGATACGGACTATGCCGTTTTGATACGCCTACGTGGCATCAACCACAATGGTCATAAACCCCATCGACTATTTTCCAACTAACATTTAAATGCAGAGTGTTTCGATACGGTGGCTAGCGTTTCGATACGGGCGTTTCGATACGGCCCATTTCGTTTCGATACGGATGCTCATCAAACTGCAACGACTCTTTCTACTTGAAGAGCGTATCGAAACAGGTTCGAGCGTTTCGATACGGGTAGTAGCAGAACTGCATTTATGGTGGGAAATAAAGTCCTCAACGGCTCCAAATCAACCCCAACGGCTATAAACTCATCAAGGAGTATAAAAGAGACCTCCAAGCATCAAGATATGGTTAATGCTTCAATTGTCAATCAACAAATGATCAAAAAGTGTCTTTGTACTTAAATTGTCAATTCCTTGTTTAGACAAACACTACTGAGCCAAAATTGTCAAATTTGCTCAAGTGTTTTAGGTTTTGGGTGAGTTCAAATTGTGCAAACAAATACCTATTAGATGGATTTAAGTTTGCTTATCTTTTCTCTTTTGTAAAGAGGGTTTGATCAAGGCTTTGGGTAGAAAACTTAATCGGTGTATAAGGGTTTCCTCCTAAGCCTAGAAAAGAGGACGAATCAATAGTGGATTGATTGGAAATCCTTAATGGGAAGCTAAGGTAGTGGATGTAGACCTTGGTTAGAAGGTTGAACCACTCTAAAATCATTGTGTCACTTATATTTTAGCTTCCACACCACATCCACCCAAAATTACACCTCTCTACCACTTGGTGAGCAAGATCGGTTGAAGGAACCGAGCCCCTTAAAACTCAACATCCCCAAAAACCCATTTTGGGATTTTTGACCAAAACCCCACCATTTTAGGTTTTAACACATCTTAGGACTAGATTAAAGCTTAAACAAATTTATCAAATCAATAGTTAAACGAAAAACCCACAAAGATCCTTCCTTTTCCTTTGAAAGTTTGAAAACTTGAAATCTAAAAAGATAAAGCTTTTAAAAATCTAAAACTATGGAAGTGATCGGAATAGAGAGGAGAAGTCAAAAATGAAGTTACCTCGAAGAAATCTCTTGAAATGATGAAGAACCTATATGGAACAGTGTTTGAGAGGTTTTAGGGGTTTTAGGCCGTGAGATTTTGAATACAAGGAAGAAGACCATTTTTTTGTTTCAAAAAGAGCCTTTTTGCTCATCTTTTCCTTACTTTAGGATAATTACAAAAATGCCATTACTATAATTTCAAGCCTTATTAAAATAAAACCAAAAGCCTCTTTTAATTAAATCGATTCTATTGACTCAAACCCGACTCACACACTCAACTCCCGACCCCAAAACACAAGTGTTACAACACCTCTTTTCTCATAAGTTATCTACCTGGTGCATTGTTCGTTATTGTGCTTTCTATTAGACCATATAAACTTTTGTTTTGGACAAATAGTTGTTCATCAAATATAGGAATTACATGAGATGTAATTAGCAAGTGTTGCTTACCTAAATAATTGGATTCTAAGAGTAAAGCCAAAGTTGACTTGGAATAAAATGAAATATGGATCCTTACCCACTAGAAATACTTTTAGTAAGTTTTTCAAATTTGAGGGGTTTTAATAGTGAGAATGTAATTTCTTAATAAAAATGATAAAAGGTACTTATAAATTATATTTTATCATTGTAGATTTTATGGAAAACTCAAACACATTATCATTGTGATCCGTCCTTGAGAAGGACAAATTGAATGGCTTAAACTTTCTTGATTGGTTCCGTAACTTAAAGATTGTCCTTAAGCAAGAACGGAAACTGAAAATCATCGAAGAACATGTCCCTAAAAAGCCAGCGGATGATGCCTCCAAAGATGAAAGGGAAGCCTTTGAGAAATACTCAAATGACATGGTAGATGTTGGATGCTTGATGCTTGCGACCATGACATCTGAGCTTCATAAGCAACATGAGGACATGGTTCTGTTGTCACTGAATTTCCACATCATTTTTTGTATTTAATTATTATTATTATGTATATTAGTATTATTAATATTTATTAATAAAGCCCAAAAAATAATAAAAAATATGTAAAATATAATAAATGAGCCCATTTTAAAGATGGTCCACTTAATAAATAATAGGGGGCATTATATAATAAGGGTCCATGTTTTAAAAAATAATAAGAGCCCACTTTAATTAAAATAAAGGGTCCATTTAGTTTGATTAGGAGCCCATTTAAATAAAATACAATAAATAATCCAGTTACCTTAGTTTTTGGTGCAGGTTTAACAATAGCCATTAGGATATGGGGAAGGAAATCTGATGACTAGGATCGAATCAAAAAAAGGAAGGGAAGAACCACCCACGCGCCTGGCGCGTGAGCACCACGCGCTCGGGGTGGTTCCCTCAGAAAATTGTTCCAGCTTCGGTTTGAAGTTGCTGGACGTAGCTTCTCCGGCCGTTGCCGCCGCTGAGAGCGCCGGTTGACTCTCCTCAAGCTCGTCGTGCCAACGTCGCTGCTGCCACGTCCCCTCACCGTCGGCCACCTGCAAAAAAAGGAAAAAAGGTGGTCAAACCCTACTCGAATTTAGAGAGATTTTCATATGAAGATTCTCAAATTCGAGCCATTTTTTATCTGTAAATTCATAAAAGGATGGATTCATGTGTTAGCTTGAGATTAGGGGTTTAAAAACAAATTTTTGGGAAGAAATCGAGGATTTGTGCTTTGAAACCAATCATTCTTGCACCTATAAAAAGCCTTGTATTTTTCATTGTTCTACACCAAAAAAAACCACCAAGAAAAATCCGAAAAACACATTGAAAAATCATTAGAAAAGCTTTAGAATGTCAGTAGACTTGTAGAAGGAAAAAGCTCGAATTTCCTGGTGAAGTTGTAATCAAGATTGTTGGAATCAAAGAAAGCAAATTCATCTTTTTGGTATTGTGTTCTTCTCTTTAATTCTATTACTTTGATGTTTGTTGTTAAATTTGATGTTAAATTCATGTTTGATTGTTGAAGTTCGATGTTTAAAATTTAAGATTGTTTTGGTTTGAATTAAAACAAAATCTGATCTTTTTTTGGTTAATTTTTGGATATAAATAGAGATGGGTGTTCTTCATTTTTTGAAGAACACCAAGAACAATGTTAAAAGTTATTTTGTTGTCGTTTGATCCATTTGGAATCAAGGAAAAGGTAAAAATGTGTTTTTGGACATTAACCCAAATCTTTTAAAAATCACACAATTTTTTAGGCTTAAAGAAGTTTTTTTTTTTCTTTTGAACTTTTTTATTGAGCGTGGTTTTAATAAAGTTTTTTTTAATTAAATAGTCATTTTGGAAAAAAATAATTTTAAAAAAAAACCTATTTCAAATAAAATAATTTTTTTGAAAAATAAAGACTAAAAAGACAAAAAAAAGGGTTTGAAAGAATAAATGTTTAAAAATAAAAAACTTTGAATCATAAAAATGTAAATAAAAGTTCTTTAAGAATAAAGTAAGGGTTTAAAACATAAAAATTTAAAAAACTTTAATCCGTCGTTTTGTCTTGTCTTGTTTGCCTTTTGTTTTTGAACTTTAAGATTTAGGATCTTGAAGCCTAGATTAGACACTTGCTTGTTTAAAACTTTCTTCACAATTCAAAATAAAATACACTTTTTAAAATATCATAACTTTAAAATAAAATGAACTTATAGATAATTTAGGACTTAAACCCTAAACTTAAAAAAAATGAAAACTCACTAAATTTCCATGTTGTTTGAAAAGTAAAAACCTAATCAATGTGGTGTCTTACCAAACGGAGGTGACGGGTTAGCGCCAGGAATGTTGGCGGTGATCGCAGTTCATTTTCCGGGCGGTATGACCGTTAAAATAGATTTTTATTCATTAAACGGACGTATAAATTAAACTTTTGTGAACTTGCAAATTCTAATTTTGAAAACGATTTTAAAACCAATTAGGTACAAATTTTGGTCGTCGTGGGGGTGTTAACCCTTCCCCACGCGTAACCGACCCCAAACATTTTTTCTGATTTTCGTAGACCAAAACCGTTGTTTTATTAAAACAAAATATTTTATAAAATAACCCTGATTTAAAGTGATCCAATCACACTTTTCAAAAAGATTGGTGGCGACTCCGTTTTTAAAGTTTTTAAAAAGTCGAAGCCTCCTAAAAAAAGGGTTGCGACATCTTGGCGACTACGCTGGGGATGTGTTTTTGTTTTTTTTAAATAAAAAACAAAAGAGGGTCAGGCCACAAATTGATTTTAAATGGTTTTTGTAAAACCTATGTTTGATTTTGATATAACAAAGTGCTTTAAGGACCAAATTGAAAAACTTGAAATAAATTTTTAAGTCCCTCAAAAGGTTTCAAATCTACAAGGTTTTGCTCTAGTTTGAAAAACTCAAATTCCAAAATATTTTCTAAGTATTCCATGGCAAAACTATTCAAAATCGTTAATGTGTATCGATACGCTTCTTTCCGTATTGATACATTTTTTTTACAAACTTGGCTACTTGAGAGAGTTGTTTCGATACACCCTTTACCGTATCGAAACATGGTATCGAAACAGATTGCATCTGTATCAATACGCTTTCTCTATAAAATCAGAAGGAGATTGAATGGTGTACCGATACGATCTCACCCATATCGATACGGTTTAAAAAGAATTTTTAAATTCTAAGCCTTAAATATTTTGATCGTTGTGTGTTAGTTGGTTGGTAACAATTTTTTAAAAAGTTGGTTAACCCGTACCGATACGCTCTTGCCCGTATCGAAATGGTGCCCTAACTCGTACCGATACGCCTACACGTGTATCGATACATCCCTATTGTAATTGTGCAACAGCTCTTTCTTTTTTAAGACATGTATCGATACGCCTCCCCGTGTACCGATATGGTAGGCTACATAAGTGCATTTATGGTGGAAAGAGAGGGTCCCAACGGCTATAATCAATTCCCTAACCACCCAAACGGCTAGAATTAATGGAGAATGTATAAAATAAAGCCTATTGAAGACCAGCAACATCTATTTCATCCAAGAGAAACATCTATACAAAAATCCAAGCTCAAGTGTTAAAAAGTCTCATTCTTGTAAAATCCCAAATTGTCTTTGAGTGTAATTCTTATCTTGTATTTCAATTTGGGTTGAGTGCTTGTATTAAAAGGGGCAAATCTGTATTGTGGGATATTCTACTTGCCTTCAAATTCTTCTTTGTATCCCAGTGAGGGTTTGGTCAATTTTGGGTAGAAAAGTGACCAGTCTTGTAAAGGTTACCTCCTAAGCCTAGAAAAGGGGAAGAACAATTAGTGAATTGTTGGAAAATCCTTAGTAGGAGCTAAGGTAGTGGATGTAGAGTTCATTTGGAACTTGAACCACTATAATTGCCTTCTTCTTCATTTTATTCATACCACTTCTCCTACAAAATTTTAAAAACCCAATTCACCCCATGTTGGCTTTAATCAATCCCTTGATCCACTCAACAATTGGTATCAGAGCTTACCTCTTTGAAAGATTAACAACCGAAAAAGGAGATTCTAGGAAGAGTGTGATCATCAATAAAACAAGTCGTAACATCTACCTCCAGCTCTAGCATGTATGAGTCTCAATCGGTTACCAAACCACCTTTCTTCAACGGTGAAAACTATTTTTTTTGGAAGAACCGTATGCGTCTCTTCATAAAGTCTAGTGAATATCTTGTTTGGGATGCTATAGAGGATGGTCCCATAATTCCGGTGAAGAGAAACGATGAAGGAAGACTTGTGCCGAAAAGAAAAATAAAAATGAGTGAAGATGATCGAAAGAAGATTCAAATCAACGACAAGGCTCTTCACATGCTATTTTGTGCCTTTGGACCAGATGTCTACTCCAAAGTTTCTTCCATTGAAAGTGCTAAAGAAGTGTGAGATACACTTGAGACAACCTATGAAGGGACAAGGGATGTGAAGGAAACAAAGATTGGAATTATCAATCTTAGTTATGAGAATTTCAAGATGGAGCCCGACGAAACCGTATCGAAGATGTTTGATCATTTTTCAACCATCGTTAATGGGCTAAAGGGTTTTCGAGAGATCATCTCGGAGGACAAGCTAGTCCGGAAGCTACTCTGCTCTCTTCCCGAGTCTTGGGATGGGAAAAGAACCGCTATCATCGAGGCAAAGAACTTGAAGACATTAAAGCTTGATGAACTAGTTGGTTCTCTCCTAACTCATGAAATCATGAAGCAAGGAAGGGAAGATGAAAATAAGAAAGAAGAGTGGAGAAGCTTGAGGTAGACAAAAAGAAGAAGCTAGGAGTAGCTCTCAAAGCTTCTCTACATGAGGAGAGCGCTTCTACTGAGGAGGAAGATCTTGAAGAATTGGATATGATAGCCAAAAGATTCTCACGGTTTATGAGGTCCAACCGAGGTAGAAAATTTCAAAGAAAGATGGACTTCAAGACCAAGAACAAAGAAGAAGAAAAGGATCTGATCATATGCTATGAGTGCAAGAAATCGGGTCATATTCGTTCCGAGTGTCCTCAACTTAAGAAGAAGGGCTTTGAGAAGAATAAGAAGCTCAAAGAAAAGCTTGCTACTTGGAGTGATGAGGAATCATCCGAGGACGAGGAACAAGAAGTGGCCAACCTTTGTCTCATGGCTCTTGAGGAGGATTCTTCTATGGTAACCTCTAACTCATCTACTTTTGATTTTGCATATGATGAGTTACAAGAGGTGTATGACGAGTTAGTTGAGAAGTATAAGGAGTCTGTTTTGAAAAATAAAAAGGTCATTTCGGATTTAGATGCTAAAAATGATTTAATTTCTGAAGCTAACTTGGAATTTGAGAAAAAGATTTTAGGTCTACAAGATGAACTTGAATTCTTTCAAAATGAAAATGTAGATTTAAATAATCTTGTTTCTCAATGTAACATTGAACACCAAAAGGTGTTAGATGAGCTCAATGAGCTCAAAAAGTCTTTCAAAAGTGTTGGTACCTTGAAAAATGAAATAGGTGAATCATCTAGAACAAACCAACCTAAGAGAAAGAACTTAAACTACAAACAAAGTGACTCCTATAGGCATAATAAAACTAAAAGAATTAGAAGTGTATGGTTTCCCAAGGAACTTGTCAAATCTAATAATGTTGATGCCATGTCACCTTGGATCCCTAAGGGAACCAAGCTTTTGGGATCTAACACTCGTGGACCCAAAATGATTTGGGTACCAAAAATCAAAGCTTAATCTCTTTGTTTGTAGGGGGAGCATTTCTACAAGGCCAAAGCACAAAGCTAAAACACATGGTACCTTGATAGTGGATGCTCGAGGCACATGACCGGAGACAAGAGTCGATTCATGGATTTAAAGCCAAAAAGTGGAGGAGTAGTGACATTTGGTGACAACTCCAAAGGCCACATTGAAGGTATTGGCTCCATAGGTAATCACTCTACCATACTCATTGAAAATGTATTGTATGTCAATGGTCTAAAACACAATTTATTGAGCATTAGTCAATTGTGTGATAAAGGGTTTAATGTCTTATTTGATAAAAATGGGTGTAAAATTGTTGACATTAAATCTAGTAAAACAATGCTTATTGGTCATCGCATATGAAACATATACATGGTGCATCTATATGACATTCATACATCCAATGCATGTTTTGTTGCACAAAATGAAAATGATGCATGGTTATGGCATAGGAAACTAGGACATGCTAGCATTAGTGTTTTAGAAAAATTAGTTTCCCTAAATCTAGTTAGAGGTTTACCCAAGATTAAGTTCTCAAATGATAAAATATGTGGTGCATGCTCTAAGGGTAAACAACATAAATCATCCTTTAAATCCATTAATGATGTCTTTACTAGTAGATGTTTACATTAATTCATATGGATCTATTTGGGCCAATTAGGACTACTAGCTTGGGTGGAAAATCATATGCTTTTGTGCTTGTTGATGATTACTCTAGATATGCTTGGGTTCTCTTTTTAAGCACCAATGATGAGGCTTTAGAAAACTTCATCACATTTTCAAAAATAACTCAAAATGATCTTGAGCTTAAGATTTCTCACATAAGAAGTGACCATGAAACCAAGTTTCAAAATCTAGGTTTTGAAGAGTTTTTAAATGAAAATGGTATTAGCCACAATTTTTCGGCACCTCGAACTCCTCAACAAAATGGGGAAGTTGAGAGGAAAAATAAGACTTTACAAGAAATGACTAGAACCATGCTTTGTGAAAACAATTTACCTAAATATTTTTGGGTGGAAGCCACTAACACCGCTTGCTATATTATTAACCGAGTAATGATTAGGCCTATTTTAAAGAAAACTCCTTATGAGATTTTAAAATCAAAAAGGCCTAACATTAGCTATTTTCATCCTTTTGGTTGCAAGTGTTTTGTTTTAAATAATGGAAAAGACAATTTAGGTAAATTTGATGCAAATAGTGATGAAGCTATTTTTCTAGGTTACTCTTTAAACTCTAAAGCTTATCGTGTGTTTAACAAAAGAACTTTAGTTGTAGAGGAATCTATACATGTCGTTTTCAATGATAACCTCCTTCCGAGGAAGGAATCTTGTGATGATGATGATGTAGGAATCCTTGATGCCTTTAATGGAAGACAAACTTCAAAGGAGGATGAGATTCCAACTAAAGAAGAAGAAGCAAAAGATCCACCTCTTGAAGCCTTGAAGGACTTGGCTCTTGAGGAAAAGAAAGTGAGCTACCCAAGGGAGTACAACTATGTCAAAGGTGGTGAAATCTTGGGTGATTCATCCAATGGGGTAACTACTAGATCTTCTCTCAAACTCATGAATCATGTTGCTTTTATCTCATGCATTAAGCATAAGAATATTAAAGAAGCATTAAAAGATGATTTTTGGATTATGCTTATGCAAGAAGAGTTAAACCAATTTGAGAGAAGTAATGTATGGACATTAGTTGAAAGGCCTATTAATCAATCTACTATAGGAACTAAATGGGTATTTGGGAATAAACTAGATGGGAGTGGTAACATTGTAAGAAACAAAGCTAGACTAGTTGCTCAAGGTTACACTCAAGAAGAGAGAATAGATTTTGATGAAACCTATGCACCCGTAGCTAGAATGGAAGCTATTAGGATGTTGTTTGCATATGCATGTTATCATAATTTCAAGTCTTTTCAAATGGTTGTGAAAAGTGCATTTTTAAATGGTTTTATAAATGAAGAAGTGTATGTAGAACAAACATCGGGTTTTGATGATTCAAAATTTCCAAATCATGTTTTTAAGCTAACCAAAGCACTTTATGGTTTAAAACAAGCTCCTACAGCTTGATATGAAAGGCTTTCAAACTTTTTGATTGAAAAAGGTTTTGAAAAAGGTAAGGGGGAAACTACACTTTTCATAAAAAGATATAAAAATGACATCTTAGTAGTGCAAGTATATGTTGATGATATTATCTTTGGATCTACTAATGAATGTCATTGCAAAGAGTTTGCTAAGTTAATGCAAGGTGAATTCGAGATGAGCATGATGGTTAAGCTCTCATTCTTTTTGGGAATCCAAATCAAACAAAGGAAGGATGACACCTTCATAAATCAAGCAAATTACGTGAAAGACATGCTCAAGAAGTTTGGCTTGGAGAATGTAAAGCCTCAAGCCACACTAATGAGCTCATCTACAAAGCTTCACAAAGTGAAGGAGGTAAGTGTGTTGACTCTAAGCTTTATCGCTCTATGATTGGATCTTTGCTTTACCTTACCGCAAGTAGATCAAATATATTGTTTAGTGTTTTCTTGTGTGCTAGGTTTCAAGCTAGTCCTAGAGAGTCTCACCTTATAGCATTTAAAAGGATCTTTAGGTACCTTAGAGATACTCCTTGTTTAGGTCTTTGGTATCCTAGAGACTCAACCTTTAACCTTCATTCTTATTTGATGCGAATTATGAGGGTTGTAAAATTGATAGGAAAAGTACTTCCGACACTTGTCAATTCTTAGGTAGTATACTCATATCTTGGTTCTCTAAGAAACAAAATAGTGTAGCTTTATCTACCACCGAAGCCGAGTACATATCCTTAGGGAGTTGTTATGCTCAAGTCCTTTGGATGAAGCAATAACTCTTAGATTATGGAGTTAAAGTTGAAACCATACCCCTTAAGTGTGATAACACTAGTGCAATTTGTCTCACCAAAAATCCCATCCAACACTCTAGAACCAAACATATAGAAATAAGGCATCATTTCATCAGAGATCATTTCCTTAAGCAAGATGTTGTTATAAAGTTATGTTGACACCTTGAACCAACTAGCAGACATTTTTACCAATCTTTAGAAAAAGATCATTTTTGGTCCCTTAGGAGAGAGCTAGGTCTAACTAGCCTATCTTGACCCTTTAGGACTCTTTTGAGGTTAAAATTGCTTGAATTTGAGAAAATGCATGTTTATGTGTTATTGATCTTGATAAAAATCATGCTTGTAGCTAAGAGGAGTATGCTTCTATTAGTATATGCTTATATTTGTTCATTCATCAATTGCATACATTTAGGAGATGTTAAATTCGAGCCTTTGATTTTTCTAAAAGCCAAAAATGCATTTCTGGGCATAGGGTATCGATATGGCCTTATGTGTATCGATACAAGTACTTCATTAGTTTACCAAACTGCATTTTCTCTCTTGCGGGTATCGATACGGTTAAACCCGTTTCGATACGAGTTGTGAGCGTTTCGATACAAATTCCATCCATTTCGATACGGTTCCTTGATACGTGGTTCCACAGAATTACCTTTTTACCCCCGTATCAATACACCCTTTGGCGTATCGATACTCGATCGCGTAGAAAGCTATTAATTGGCATTAAAAGAGTTTCACTTTTATCAAAACTCTTATTTCAAAACCCTAGTCGATTTTCCTCTATAAAAAGCCTCTCAATCCCTCATATTTTCACCACAAAACTTAAAATCTCTTGATGGTTTTTTAAAATCAAACCAAAGTCTTAAGGCTCTCCATCAATTGGTGCAAAATCTTCATTCATTCTTCCCTATCTCAATATCAAGGTATAACAACTTTCTTTTCTTTCTATTTTCTTTCTTTTTTTTGTTTTTAGATCTTTTTTTTTGTTTTGTTATGTACTTTCAAAAGATTTTATCAAACTTTGTTCGTTTTGGTTTTGTCTTTCCAAAAAAAAAATTTACCTTGATTATTGATTTACTCATGGGATCGAATGCGAACATTAATGCATGCACATATTGTTTTACTCAATTTCTCTAGACTATGACACCTAAAAAGAGAGCGCGTACTACAAGCGAAGTGGGTGAAGGATCGAATCCCGGCGATGACACTCGTCTGAATTTGACTCTTTTCTATCAAAGGTGCTTTAGAACTCCCGGCGAACTCAACTATTTTCTATCTTTTCAAAATTATAAGATTCGACCGGAGAGGGTAATTTCCATTCCGTTTCTTAATTCAGAGTGCTTCAAGTTTGTCTATTTACCATTGCTCCACGAATGGAAATTTATGGATTTTTTACAAATCTCGGGTTTCTTCTTTAGAAATTTAGTTTTGATATTTTATGCCAATGCTAAGTGTGTTGTCGACGCCTCGGGTAATGTCATTTCTGTTAACTCTTATCTCATGGGCAAAAAGATTACCATTGATGTTCCATCTCTTTGTTATGTTTTTAAGTTTGAGGATGAGGGTATCGAAGATGAAAATTCTCTTGGACATGTTTTGGGGGGTTCCGTGACCGTTCTAAATGCTAAAGACCGTATCCTACACTTGATGATCACTTGGTGGTTCAGGCCTTCGGGAGGAAAATATTCAACCATCCCCCAAGTTGATGACTTTTGGATACGGTGCTTTCGCCAGAGACAACAACCTAACCTTCCTCGCTTCATGTTTGCGGAGATTGTGTTTCTCGTGCAACATCGTCACACATCTCTGTTGGAGTATGCCCACAGACCAATCATATGATGATTGAATAAACATACTATTTTACTAGATTTATCAAGTAATGGCATTACTGTTATTATCATTTCGTATGTTTATGTGCATCAAACTAACCATTGGATAATAATGTCCATACAATAATACGATTATTGTTAAATAGGATCCTTAGTCGAATATTATTACGAGTATGGACAATAATAATATATAAAGACTAATATGTGGTTGATTGATAACAAGTGTTGTCATTGGCATAGAGATGTCGAAATCAACACATAAGTATTTGTTAGAGAACAACATACTAGATTGACCCGCTATGAGCATGTTTCTTAGGTAATTATGTGACAGTCACAACATTGCTCATGATAAACATATGTATAATCCTTAAACTTGAGATCAACATGATTTCAACATAAAGATTTACGTATTTTGACATAGTCAAACGTGTGTCGTAACTGACTACATTATAAAGACTGATGATTGGATACGTGATGACCTATGTAGTGAAATATGGTTGATCAAGAAAGGATATGTCCCTCCTACATAATGGGAGAAATATCTTCGGCCACTTGATTGAGTGAGATTAAAAAATGCATGGCCATTCTCGAATATTATGATATGAGATATCATAGAGATTCATTTATCATAATTACTCAAGACATCAAGAAACACTAGATGGACAATGCAAGTGTGACTAACCCATGACTTGTGTTCATTTAAGATATAAAGGACAAAAGGATAAAATACATAAAGAAAGTTTATTCAGGAATGAGGAAAGTCAAACAATGACTTCATGCAACTTAGGTAGCAATGATGTATTGCTAGATGCCACTCATTGTTTGTAAAATTAGAACAATTCTAATTTTGCTACTAACGTTGCATGAACCTACAAGGGTCACACCCTTCGAATGAAACGAACAAAAATGGAAACCATACTCCCTATTTTAGGGAGGTTGCCAAAAATCCCCTATGGGATAAGGGAAATTGGCAACTCCTTTAAAAATGGATAATATTCGATAAATAATGTATTTATCAGATATTATTTAGAGTATGGAAAATATTTAGAGACTTAAATATTATAGAATAAGATTCTATAAATTTAAATATATATTTGGAATTTATATAATGTATATTTAATTCCAAGTTTATGTAGAATTAGATTCTACATAATTAAAATATATATATTTAAATCCAAGTAAAGATAGAATGAGATTCTATATAATAAAAATATATATTTTTGGATTAAATATAATGTATATTTAAATCCATGTTTTATGTAGAATAAGATTCTACATAATTAAATATATATATTTCATTTAATATTATTAAATATAATGTATATTTAATATAAACCAATTTCAAGTAGAATTAGATTCTATGAATTTTGGTTGAACTTGGATTTAAGGAATTCGACTAGAATTAAGTCTATGAATACTATTTAAAGGGACAAGGGCTGACAACCAAATCATCCCTCTTCTTCCTCTTGAAGATTTCGACAACACCCCTAGGGATTCCCCACTGGAATTTGCCATATCCCAGAAAGCTCTCTGAGAAGCTGTTTGATATTTTTCTGGTGTTCTACTTGCCCTCTGGCAAATCCCTGAAGGTTCCCTTGCTCGATTGCAAGTCCCGGTTGAACTCCTGGTCGATTTCAGACTCCCTCAAGAATCCCTAGAGGGATTTCGACTTCTCTTTGGAAGGTGTTTAAACCTGTCGAAATTTATCCCTAAGTGTTAGGGAGGCAGAAACTTTGTTCGTTTTGTTCGGGTGGACTCCGTAGAGGTCATTGCGAACATGTGATGATTCCGGTTTTACTTGACGTGGTTATTCCGACATACCGTCGGTTTTTCCAATTTCTAGAGTTTTTAAAGGTAACTCTTCATATTTTCACGCCGGATTCGTTCATGTACATGGATCCTGACTGGATTATGTCGGATTAAATTTTCCGCTGCGCCACGGGGCGTGCCGACGTGACACAACAATGGTATAAGAGCCACTTGTATCATACGAATTCGAACTTAAATTCTTGGGTGATGTTTATGTATGAGATGCATGTTGTTTGATTCGATTTATATATTTATCGTTTATCGCATCACACCTAATAAAGACTTATTTTGATTATCACTGAATGATTAAGAGTTAATCATAACTATGTTAGGTTGCTTCAATGTTAAATGTTAACATGTTGAGACTAATAGTTAGTCTAGAGAACAAGTAGTTGTTTGTAGTTTTACAGATTTATGAGATCTCTGAAAGGGCTTCTAATTTGATAAAAGTTATCAAACTATCTTTCACGATGAATACATAAGAGTTATGGTTAGACGTTATGAAAAATGCATGTCTAGGATTGGCATCATCAAAGACCTGGTACTTAAGTGTGCCTAGTGCGCCACCTCTCTTTCATGTTGACCTACCTGGTGCATTTGTTCGTTAACGCAAATGGTTTATGAAACCTCGTGATCCTTCTTTGGCCCATTAATCGCAACATAGGGATAATCAGTTTAAAACTCCGTAAACACGTCGTTACTTTGTTCGCACGATGTTTGAAATGCATGTTAGATTGCACGGTGTTTGTTTTGCAAGGTTATAGCCAATAGCCTTTATAGTTTTGGTTTTTATAAATACGGCTTGCGTGTCGTGCCTTTCTCTATCTTCTATTGTACTTCTCTTCTCATCTCACTCCCTCGCTTGTAACGCGAGTTTCTGAAAATTGTAAATACTCATGTAGATAGAGCAAGGACCAAGGTAGCAGTGTGGTGGGCCTTCCCTGGTGGACCGGGCGTTTCAGAAGCAGATTCTATCTTCAGTAGAATAGTCCTCCCATTGGCTTGGGACGAGTCACCTTAGGTGAAGAAGGGCTATAATCATTGCATATTTATTTACCGCTTATATTTACCTTGTATGTGATTCAATGGATGTTTTATAAGCATGATTAAACATAGTTCTATTGATAGGATCAATGTTAAAATGATGAGATAATTAAGTAAATCCCTCACTATAATTCTAAGTCTGTTTTAACCATCCAATATTTACCCTCGTTAAAGCTTCGATCGATATAATGCGAGCTTTGCCAAAGCAATGTCATATTTATCTATCTTAGTTAAACGCGAAGAATAAGCTAGTGATATTCGTCGGTTGAGATATTGGTATTGACTTAGCTGGGTTGTTCTAATAGGAATAGAAAACCTAGTGGTTAAAAGTTTTGGTAAATCATAAGTTGATTTAAAGAACAAGAGTTGTTCGCCAAAAGATGAGGAATTACATGATATGTAATTAGTAAGGTGTTACTTACCTAAATAACCATTTCCTAAAAGACTGGCCAAAGCTGATTTAGGAATGGTGAAATACGGATCCTCACTCACTAGAAAAACTATCGAAACGTTTTTCCGAAATTAAAACTAGAAGGTTTTTAATTTTGAAGAAAATAGTGGGAGTAAATTTATAGTAAAGACCTATCTATAAATTTTAAAATTTAGTAAAACTTATGTAGCATATTTTCTTTGTTGTAGAATTAAAGGAAAATAATACTCTATCTCTGCGATCTATCCTTGAGAAGGATAAGCTCAATGGCATAAACTTCCTTGACTCGTTCCGCAATTTGAGAATTGTTCTCAAACAGGAAAAGAATGAATATGCCATTGAAGAACATGTTCCATATGAACCGGTTGCCACTGCTTCCAGAGCTGACAAAGACAAGTTTAAGAAAAACATGGACGATATGCTGGATGTCGGTTGTCTTATGCTTGCCTCCATGACCCCTGAGCTTTCAGAAGCAACATGAGGACATGGTAGCTTATGATATGATTCAAAATCTCAAGGAGATTTATGAAGGGCAAGCTCGTCAAGAGAGGTACGAGACCTCTAAAGCTCTGTTTCAATGCAAGATGAGTGAGGGATCTCCCGTAGGAGCTCACATCATCAAAATGATGTGCTACATCCAAACGTTAGAGAAGCTCGGCATTCCACTGAAAGACGAATTAGCTACTGATGTCATCCTGCAATCGTTGTCGGATAATTTCAATCAGTTCATCCTTAAGTTCAATATGAATGAAATTAACAAGACGCTGCCACAATTGCTCGGCATGTTGAGAACTGCTGAAATCAACCTGAAGAAGGTAGGACCTAAACCTGTTCTGATGGTCCGCAAGGGCAAGAAGAAAGGTAAATCGGCAGCAAATTCTAAAGGTGATGGTAAGACCAAAACCGATGGAAATGAGGCATTGAAACCTAAGAAGGGAATCAAGAAGGATGGAAAATGTTTCCATTGCGGCAAGACCGAACATTGGAAGAGAAACTGCGCCACACACCTAAGAGAAGTCAAGAAAGCAAAAACGAGTGAGGCATCAACCTCAGAGGCTTCTAAAGAGAAGGCGTCAGAATAGACATGGACATGCGAATGGAAATAAAGCAAGAGTTGCTACATCATCCATTAGGACATGTGTTTTTGCTTAAATAGATTTGTTTTAGTTTTTAAGATTATTATTTTGTGCCTAAGTTTTAGTTATCTTGTAAGGACAAGATATTTTAATTTTGAGATTATTTAAATAAATGTTATTCTTTTAATCTCTTATGGCACAACGAATCAATGATCTTTAAACTAATCAAATCAATAATATTTATAAGATAAATAAAACAAATGACTAATCTCAAACTCATAAAAAGTATTAAGGTAATTTGATGAGATCAAATTCAAGAATATTTAAAGTTTGATGAACTTTCAAAGAATATGGGATTGTCCCATAATTAAATCCCACAAGTGGAACGAAAAGTCTTTGAAAGAGAATCAAATATGTTAGACATGTTTTGATTCAGAACAAGTCATTTTCGACTTCTTTACACACTAGAAAAACAACTCTCATACTTAATAGTTTTTTTTCAAACTTGGTTCGAAACGCCATATAAGATATGGACTAAGAATTGTTCTATAATACCTTTGAAGTTTCAAGGTTACTTACATGTTGAAATGTTTACAAAGTTCGAACCTTAAAAACTCCATTTGTTGTTTATCCTAACGAGAACAAAGCGTTTGTTTCTCAAAAGAGAGTTTATCTTGAAAGAGATTAATTCTCACAAAGGGATATTATTTCTTCAACTTTAACGAGAACAAAATATTTGTTCCTCAAACGAGAGTTTCTCTCAAAAGAGATTACCTCTCACAAAAGAAAAAATGGAATTTGGAATTTGAAGAAATTTTAGACAACAAATTTATGAACTAAAGATTGAGAATGTTCCACAAATGATCAAGGAACATTGGAACAAAACACAACCATTGTGTTGATCCTTAAGAGAATATCATATACTTGAGAAATATGGATTTCTCACTATCCGTACATGGAAACACTCTTCTTTTCGGATCAAGATAAAGACTAGGTCTTATCAGAAAGCAATGGTGAGCCCAAAATTCGAGAAATGGCTAAGAGCCATGAGATATGAGATGGAATCCATGTCTAAAACCAAGTATAGACTTTGGTTACTTAAAAGGGTAAAACCTAAGAGGTTTGGATGAGTTTTTCAAAAAGGAAAACCGATATGGATGATAAAACATACAAAGGATGATTCGTCGCTAATTTTTTTTTTGTCAAACTTCATAGTATAGACTATGATAAAGCATCTTCCTTGTAGCTATGTTTAATCCATCTTAATCTCACTTGCAAGTAGTTACATACCATGATTATGGAATCAAATAAAGGAATGTCAAAACCGCTTTCCTAAGGGAAAACTTGAAACAGATGTGTACATGACACATCTAGAAGGTTTTGTCACTCCAGTAAACACTTGGAAGGTATGTAAGCTACAAAGGTCTATCCATATACTAAGGCAAGCTTCTGAAGTTGGGATATTCGTTTCAGAAGATACAATCAAAAGGTTTGGTTTATCTAGAAACAAAGGGGAGTCTTGTTTTCAAAAGAGCTAATGAGAGCATTGTTACTTTCCTAAGTATTGTATGTAGATGACATACTCATCAAAACGAACTAAAGATCGCAATTCGTTTTGCATTAATAAAAGATACTGCGAGTTAGCAACATGAGACAGTATCTAACTCTACAACATAGGCTGAATGTATTACAGTCCACATAGCAATAAAGAAGGATGTTTGGATCTAAAGGGTTCACTTCTGAACTAAGGGTTGTTCCCAGCATATTAGATGCTACATAACTCTGTTATGATGGAACCTTTGCGTAAGTAAATAAAACCCAGATATCATCAATAAA
This sequence comes from Hibiscus tridactylites, assembly GCA_958450335.1. Lineage (NCBI taxonomy): Eukaryota > Viridiplantae > Streptophyta > Magnoliopsida > Malvales > Malvaceae > Hibiscus > Hibiscus tridactylites. The sequence goes on from OY288290.1 coordinate 49,064,054, forward strand.
TCCAAACATATTCTAAAGTGCTTACATCTTGGAGATGTAAAAGTATGCAACATACGCACAAAGTTGATAACTTTGTCAACTCCCTGACAAAGCTTTTGGCACAGCATAAGCATGTCAGTTACACTAAGCCATATCGTATTAGATACGAGAATGATTGGTCTTAGTGCTAGTGGGAGATTGTTGGAGTATGCCCAAAGACCAATCATATGATGATTGAATAGACATACTATTTTACTAGATTTATCAAGTAATGTCATTTTCGTTATTATCATTTGGTATGTTTCTGTGCATCAAACTAACCATTGGATAATAATGTCCATACAATAATACGATTATTGTTAAATAGGATCCTTAGTCGAATATTATTACGGGTATGGACAGTGATAATATATAAAGACTAATATGTGGTTGATTGATAACAAGTGTTGTCATTGGCATAGAGATGTCAAAATCAACACATAAGTATTTGTTAGAGAACAACATACTGGATTGACCCGCTATGAGCATGTTTCTTGGGTAATTATGTGACAGTCACAACATTGCTCAAGATAAACATATGTATAATCCTCATACTTGAGATCAAAATGATTTCAACATAAAGATTTACGTATTTTGACATAGTCAAACGTGTGTCGTAACTGACTACATTATAAAGACTTATGATTGGATACGTGATGACCTATGTAGTGAAATATGGTTGATCAAGAAAGGATTTGTCTCTCCTACATAATGGGAGAAATATCTTCGGCCACTTGATTGAGTGAGATTAGAAAATGCATGGCCATGCTCGAATATTATGATATGAGATATCATAGAGATTCGTTTATCATAATCTACTCAAGACATCAAGAAACACTAGATGGACAACGCAAGTGTGACTAACCCATGACTTGTGTTCATCTAAGATATAAAGGACAAAAGGATAAAATACATAAAGAAAGTTTATTCAGGAATTAGGAAAGTCAAACCATGACTTCATGCAACTTAGGTAGCAATGATGTAATGCTAGATGCCACTCATTGTTTGTAAAATTAGAACAGTTCTAATTTTGCTGCTAACGTTGCATGAACCTACAAGGGTCACACCCTTCGAATGAAACAAACAAAAATGGAAACCATACTCCCTATTTTAGGGAGGTTGCCGAAAATCTCCTATGAGATAGGGGAAATCGGCAACTCCTTTAAAAAAGGGATAATATTCGATAAATAATGTATTTATCAAATATTATTTAGAGTATGGAAAATATTTAGAGACCTAAATATAATAGAATAAGATTCTAGAAATTTAAATATATATTTGGAATTTATATAATGTATATTTAATTCCAAGTTTATGTAGAATTAGATTCTACATAATTAAAAAATATATATTTAAATATATTTAAATCCAAGTAAAGATAGAATGAGATTCTATATAATAAAAATATATATTTTTGGATTAAATATAATGTATATTTAAATCCATGTTTTATGTAGAATAAGATTCTACATAATTAAATATATATATTTCATTTAATATTATTAAATATAATATATATTTAATATAAACCAATTTCAAGTAGAATTAGATTCTATGAATTTTGGTTGAACTTGGATTTAAGGAATTCAACTAGAATTAAGTTTCTGAATACTATTTAAAGGGACAAGGGCTAGCAACCAAATCATCCCTCTTCCTCCTCTTGAAGATTCAGACAACACCCCTAGGGATTCCCCACTGGAATTTGACATATCCCAGAAAGCTCTCTGAGAAGCTGTTCGATATTTTTCTGGTGTTCTACTTGCCCCCTGGCAAATCCCTGAAGGTTCCCTTGCTCGATTGCAAGTCCCGATTGAACTCCTGGTTGATTTCAGACTCCCTCGGGAATCCCTAGAGGGATTTCAACTTCTCCCTGGAAGGTTTTCAAACCTGTCGAAATTTATCCCTAAGTGTTAGGGAGGCAGAAACTTTGTTCGTTTTGTTCGGGTGGACTCCGTAGAGGTCGTTGCGAACCTGTGACGATTCCGGTTTTACTTGACGTGGTTATTCCGATATACCGTCGGTTTTCCAGTTTCTAGAGTTTTAAAAGGTAACTCTTCATCTTTTCACCCCGGATTCGTTCCTGTACATGGATCCTGGCTGGATTACGTCGGATTAATTTTTCCACTGCGCCACAGGGCGTGCCGACGTGACCCAACAATCATGTCACTTCATTCACCTATGGCACCGCTTTGAGCTATTTCTTCAATCAGAAGGAGATTGATTGCTCTCATGACTATCCGACAAGCCTTACCGATCCTATTGATGAGAGGTCTCTTTCTAGGGGAAATTTCACTACTTCAATGGTAATTGGTTTCGTCTTTTCGAGCTTCATAGTGATGCGATTCCCGAAGAGATTGACAATCCTCAAGCTACTCAAGTTCTTCCTCCTCCATCCATGTTTGCTCTCATGACCTACCTCAATGAACAGTTCACGGGCTTACGTACGGGAATTGCCTCTATAGATCAAGTCATGAATTTTGGATTTGCCACCATTGATACACGCTTCAAAAGCCTAGAAGACCGAATGACTAATGTTGAGAAGCGCATCTCATCTATTGAGGCCGAGCACAATTTGATGAATATATCTCTCACGACCTTCCATGATGAGTGGCGTCAATCTAGGAGGAATGATGATGCGATGAAGATGAAGATAAAGATAATGGTGATGGAGACAAGTCGTAGATTGTCTTTGCATATCATTCATGTCATCGTATGATTTATTTTCATGCACTTTGAATTCAGTTCTTAGGATTAAGTTTATCTTTTAAAATCTATGCTTTGATTTCCATTGTTTGGATCTAAGTTTGATGTTACTTGAATTGTGAACTTTATGTTTATCTATTATATGTTGCTTGGTTATTGATTATGCCTTTATAGCCTATGTCTCTTATTTTTTATCTAACAAAAAGTGGGAGAGGGAACAAGCTCACTTAAAATTTACCTAGCCCATATTAAGGGGGAGTTGTTTTACAAAGTTTTTCAAAAAGACTTAAAAATTTTAAGCTTTGGTTTTGTTATATCAAAAAGGGGGAGATTGTAAAACCTATGTTTGATGTTGATATAACAAAGTGCTTTAAGGACTAAATTCAAAAACTTGAAATAAAATTTTAAGTCCCTCAGAAGGATTCAAATCAACAAGGCTTTGCTCTAGTTTGAAAAACTCAAACTCCAAAATATTTTCTAAGTTTTCCAAGGCAAAACTGTTGAAAATCGTCAATTCGTATCGATACGCTCCTTACCGTATCGATACCTTTTTTACAAACTTGGCTACTAGAGAGAATCGTTTCGATACGCCCTTTACCGTATCGAAACAGGGTATCGAAACATATTGCATCTGTATCAATACGCTCTCTCTATAAAATCAGAAGGAGTCTGAATGGTGTACCGATACGATCTCACCCGTATCGTTACGGTTTAAAAAGAATTTTTAAATTCTAAGCCTTAAATATTTTGACCGTTGTGTGTCAGTTGGTTGGTAACAATTTTTTAAAAAGTTGGTTAACCCTTATCGATACGCTCTTACTCGTACCGATACGAATTCCTCTAGTGAGCTATGTTGGAAAAATTACATCGATACGGTCTTGCCCGTATCGAAACGGTGCCCTAACCCGTACAGATACGCCTACACGCGTATTGATACGCTCCTCTTGCAATTGTGCAACAACTCTTTATTTTTTGAGAAAGGTATCGATACGCCTCCCCGTGTACCGGTACGGTAGGCTGCAGAAGTGCATTTATGGTGGAAAGAGAGGGTCCCAACGACTATAATCAATTCCCTAACCACCCAAACAGCTAATATTAATGGAGAAGGTATAAAAACAAGCCCATTGATGACTAGAAACAACTATTGCATCCAAGAGAAACATCTATACAAAAATCCAAGCTCAAGTGCTAAAAAGTCTCATTCTTGTAAAATCCCAATTTGTCTTTGAGTGTAATTTTTATCTTGTATTTCAATTTGGGTTGAGTGCTTGTATTAAAAGGGACAAATCTGTATTGTGAGATATTCTACTTGCCTTCAAATTCTTCTTTGTATCCCAGTGAGGGTTTGGTCAATTTTGGGTAGAAAATTGACCGGTCTTGTAAAGGTTACCTCCTAAGCCTAGAAAAGGGGAAGAGCAATTAGTGAATTGTTGAAAAATCCTTAGTGGGAGCTAAGGTAGTGGATGTAGAGTTCATTTGGAACTTGAACCACTATAATTGTCTTCTTCTTCATTTTATTCATACCACTTCTCCTACAAAATTTTAAAAACCCAATTCACCCCCATCTTGCCTTTGATCAATCCCTTGATCCACACAACAGTTTTCAAAAAAAGTTTTTTTTTAAAATATGGAATTTACAGGTTCACGATAGGTTCTATTTATTTGTCTGTTTAAATGAATATAATTCTATTTTACGCATCTAAGACTAAATTCCAAGCTTTATTCCCGAGCTTTGTCTCGTTCGTTTAAGTGGGGGAAAATACTCTTTGCTAATGTAAGAATATTGATTCTTCGTATGAGCCTAGCAAGTACCTTCGGGACTCATTCCCTTGATTTCATAAGGATATTGATTCATCGAGAAGGCATCGGTGGTGAGTCCTCCTGAGTTGAACTCGATTCGTTTGAAGCATGTAATGGGTGAGAATCGAGGGCCTTGCTACCTTTTGTAGGGGACAACAAGGACAGTTCAGGTACCCTTTAGAACCAAACCAAGTTTGAGAATATAGAGCCTACCCCTAATAGAGCCATGCGGAAAGCCTAGGGTGTTGAGTCGCAGGAATAATCCGTGGAGACATGTCCTGAAATGTTGGAATGTCACCCCAGAATTATTATGCATCTTTTAGGTTTTGTTTCTGTTTTACTAACCTTTTTGCGTGTGGGTTTTGTTTTGTTTATGTAGCATATTTATTTATTACTAACCTTTTTGTGTGTGAGTCGTTTGAAGCATGTAATGGGTGAGAATCTAAGTCCTTGCTACCTTTTGTAGGGGATAGCAAGGACAGTTCGGGTACCCTTTAGAACCAAACCAAGCTTGAGAATCTAGAGCCTACCCCTAATAGAGCCATGCGGAAAGCCTAGGGTGTTGAGTCGCAGGAATGATCCGTGGAGACATGTCCTAAAATGTTGGAATGTCGGCCCAGAATTATTATGCATCTTTTAGGTTTTGTTTCTGTTTTACTAACCTTTTTGTGTGTGGGTTTTGTTTTGTTTATGTAGCATATTTATTTATTACTAACCTTTTTGTGTGTAAGTCTTGTTTTGTTTTTGTAGCATATTTATTACTAACCTTTTGTGTGTGAGTTTTTTTTTTTTTTTGTGGCATATTTATTTTTTGCATGCATCCAATATCTGAGGGGATCAATTTTAAAGCATGTTGCTCAACCAGAGAAAGCTTATGCCATGGATGGAAGGTACCTAAAGGAGGAAGACAACGCTTAAACAATGAGAATTTGTCGAATGGTCACACGGGGGAAACATCGAAGTATGTTCGCTTCAGCACCAAGCAGAATATCAGAAGTTGCAAGAGCAATATGACCACTTCGACGGTCCAACCAAACAGAATTTGAAAAATGATCTTTGGTCTACTCGACTTAGGAGTAACATCAAGAGGACCCAGAAGCAAGACGAGTTCGATAAGGGCATGACATCCTAAATTGAAGATGTAGCAAAGCATATGATGTCAAGAAGCTACATTTTTCACCCCGCATCAGATCAACAAGGTGAGACCAAGGCTTCAAAGGTTGATTAAAGAAATGAGAGCTCAGATCGAGAAGTATTTGTAGGACCTTTATCATCCAATGGAAGCTTCATTTAGAGCAACATCTTAATAGAATTGATGACCCTTCGCCTGCATTCATGCTTTTGCATACGTATATTTGCTTCCTTGCATTTGTTTTTGTTTGTTTGCATTAAATAGTGTTTCATTCATTGCATACATACATGTATAATAAAAGAGTAATTTTAGGAAATTTCATTTAAATAGTAAAGATCCAGCACAAACACGACTCGAGCCATGAATACTGAGGAAAGATTGACAACTCTGGAAGCAAATCAGAAGAGCATCCATAATAAGTTTAAGAAAATGATAAATAATTTGAAGAAAGAGATTGAGTTATCACACAGGAAAACAATCAGCCAAATCACAGCCATGTTTGGGTTCAAAGACCAGAAGCAAGAGAAGACACCAGCACTTTCCTGGGCATGGCTTCCGTACAAAAGGAAATGGCTTCACCTAAAGTCAAGATCTCACCACATTTTATAGAATCTTCTGCCCGTACTGAAGACAACACCGATGAGGTTCGCCGTCACGAGGTGCCTGACTTAAATGAAGAAACTGACATGGCAAAGGTCGAGAAGAAATGGGAAGACCGTTATAAGAAGCTGGTGGAAATGATTAAACCTTATCAAGAAGGAAGCATTTATGGTTGTAGGGATGCTAAAGATTTGAGTCTAGTTTCTGACTCGGTGGCTCGTCTAAAGTTCAAGGCCCCTGACATTGAAAAGTATAATGGAACTACATGCCCATTGGCACACTTGACTATGTACTGCCGGGAAATGTCACCACACTTGGAAAATGAGAAATTTCCGACTCATTGCTTCCAAGATAGTTTATTTGGGTCTACTATCCGATGGTATGCTCAATTTAGTCGGGCCAACTTACGCACTTGGAGAGATCTGTCGAGAGCTTTCCTTTAACAGTACGAGTATGTAACAGATATGGCCCCAAGCAGGATTGTGCTACAGAATATGGAACAAAAGCCTAATGAGAGCTTCCGCCAGTATGCCCAGAGATGGAGAGATGTGGCAGCCCTAGTTCAACCTCCACTGTCGAAAAATGAGGTTACTCAATGTTTATGGAAACTTTAAATGAACCTTTCTATGACTACATTTTAAATCACGCCACCGAAGGTTTTGCACACAAGGTAATGAATGGAGAGTTAATATTGGCAGCCATCAGAAGTGGAAGAATCGAGAGAGAAGAAGATGACGAGCACGTCTAGAGTTTTGTCACGAAGTCCTTGGAGGCAAGATTGGCTTGAATTCATGCTTTCATGGAATAATACTTAATTTTCTCTAGAAAGTTGGGGTTATGCTTAGAACCAACCCTTTTGCTTTTTCCTGCGAGCTTTAGGGATCTTCTGTAAGGGCTTCTATGTCAATTTACTTGTTTAAAGATGCATTTTTTTCAAGTGGCAAACGTTTCTCATTTTTGTTTCATCCTTGTCCTTTCTTTTCATTCTTCATCCATTTCTTTTCAAGCATACATCTTCTTTAACAGAGTCCATATTATTGATTGTATGAATGATTCTTAAATCTAATCCCAAGATAGAGGGGCAAAATGTGTGTTCAGGATTAATGGGGAAATCCCATATACAGATTATAAGTTTATTTTCCTCTCATACATTGTTGTTAGGGTCCTTGAATGAATTGATAACTCTAAAACATCTACCAACTTAAGAGTATCGGGAGAGCATTGCGAGTTATCTATTTACTTAATATCGGGAGAGTTAAGTATACGAAAGGAATAAGTGCGAGTTCTCTAGTTTATAGTTGAACTATCTCGGACCTAGGGATAGGACGAGGTTAAGTGGCTAAAGAAGAATTCAACAACATCGGTGTTCATCCTTCGATTCACGCCGGGAGGTATCATCAAAGACGTGTTCATCGACAGACTTGGACCTAGGGATAGGCCAAGGCACAGCAGGGATTCTTGCCAAACTTGAAGTACGAAGTTGTGTGTTCGCTGCCGCGACAAGCAACAGACTGCCGCCGCGACGGGGACGACGACAGAGCTGACTTTCCTAGACTTAGCAATACCTACACTACTGAGCAATTCAATACCAGCCCATTCTCTCTATCTTGATTCTATTACTCTTTTACTTAAGTTTTCTTTATTATTCCCGTGACAAACATCTTAATTATTTTCTTTACTTTCGTGCAGTAATTCAAGGTGAAGCTATTAGCCCAGTCCCTATGGAGACGATATCTGATACTTCCGTATCACTTTACTACTTGCGTCGTGTACACTTGCACTACAATTGCGATAGACACTTTTACACGCAACAAGTTTTTGGCGCCGTTGCCGGAGACTGGCAACATAACTCTACCCTATCTTTTACTGCACTTTTCTTTTTATTTTTATTTTTCTGTTTTACTTTGGTTTGTTCAACTTGTGCTTTTCACAAGGTCTCTTGTTTATGCGCAGATCGAGACGAGGAGAAGAACCTGAGTATCCATTAGATCCTGAAATAGAACGTTCGTTCAATCTTAGGAACCGACTTCGTCACGTCCTAGCCAGAAACGAATACCTTGAAGAAGAGTTAGAGGCGATGAACGACCAAGGGAATCCCTAGGGTAATAACCCTCCTGTCAGAGATGGAGAGATTATTCCTCCTGTCGGTTACCCTGCTGCCGCTGCCGCACGACGGTCATGCCGCGACTACATGCTGATTGATCATGTAGAACTAGAAACCACGCTGTCGGATGTAGATGTCGACAACTTCGAGCTGAAACCTGTTATGTTCAGCACGATCAACAACGCCAGTCAATTTAGTGGTGCTGCTACAGAGGATGCAAGAGAGCATCTCAAAACTTTCCAGGAAATCTGTGGTTCGTTTAGACTACCAGGAGTTAATCCGGAGATACTGAGGCTTCGGTTATTTCCCCATTCATTGAGGGACAGGGAAAATACTTGGTGGAATAAACTTACGCCGAGTTCAATTAGAACTTGGGCAGATTTAACTCGTGAATTCTTATCTCGTTTTAATCCTTCACACTTATCTGAGCGATTACGTAATGAAATTGCTACTTTTCAACAGGAAGATGACGAGCCAATGCACGAGGCCTGGGACAGATTTACCACTCTTCTAAGGAACTACCCAATGCATGGATTCCCCATTTGGAACCAGGTAACCAAGTTTTACAATGCTGCCAATTTACAAACTCGTATTCGAATTGATTCAGCAGCAAACAGATTACTACTGGACAAAGACCCAGATGAGGCAATGCAAGTATTGAAAAATCTGGCTAAGAATGAGGAGCAGTTTCCGATAGCAAGAAGAGGGGGTAAACGGGTCCTAGCTGTTAAGGATTATGAGGCCGACAACACAATGAAATCACAAGTGGCATATCTCACTAAAGCAATGAAAAAGCTCTTGAATGACGATTCACAACATGCATTCGTTGTCGAAGAGGTATGTGAAATTTGTGAGGGAAATCACAGTTCAGATGAATGTCCTATATAGTTAGAAGAGGGAAAGTATGTTGGAAACTATAATAAGCAAAATTATAACTCCAACAACTACAATCCCAGCTGGAGAAAAGATCCCAAGTTTTCTTGGAGTAACCCTAATAATGCCCTGAATCCTCAAGCACAAAATAATTAGAATCAGTGAGGACCTAGATTGCTGCCTTGACAGCAACCGCAACAACAGCAGCAACAGCCACCAGCTGCCACAAACAGTATACTGGAACAGACTCTGGCTACGTTTATGTCTCAGACAGGAACTTACATTGAGAACATGAATCAATTTGTCAAGAAAACGGAGACATTCATGGATAAAATAGAGATGTGGATGACAAATCATGAAGCTACTCTGAAATCGTTGGAGACACAGATGGGTCAGGTTTCCCAGCACATCAACCCAAGGCAGACTGGCAGATTTCCTAGCAATACTGAAAACGCTAGGCAGCCCACACATGAGCAGTGTAAAGCCATTACTACTAGGAGTGGGAAGAAACTACCAGGGCCAGAGAAGGAAGCTGAAACAGTTAAGAACCCAGCCTTGGAATCACCTGCCGAGGAAGCTGCCCCAACAGGTAACAAACAACCTGCTGCCGATGAGCCTGTCACGACAGCAGAAGAGACAGAGGAGAAAGATGATGAACCCAAACCTCCTTAGATCCGTATGTAGTGGGAAGGACATATTGTTGATTATCGTCCCCCACCTCATTTTCCTCAATGGTTACAGAAATTGAAACAAGAATCACAACTTAAAAATATTTATGATATTTTTAAGTAGGTTCATATCAACATTCCGCTATTAGATGCCGTTAGAGAGATGCCCGGTTATGCCAAATTTCTCAAGGATGCCATGTCAAGGAAATCTAGACTTGGGGAATTTGAAACGGTTAAGATGACAGAAGGATGTATGAGCATTATGCACAAGCATCCACCCCAGAAAAAGAAGGATCCTGGGAGCTTAAACATACCATGTGTAATCGGAGACAAATATGTGGGTAAGGCACTTTGTGATCTTGGTGCTAGTATAAATTTAATGCCAAAATCTGTTTTTCAGAAATTAGGTATTGGAAAAGCTCGGCCCACAACAGTAATTCTGCAGCTGGCAAACCGCTCTTACGTTCATCCGGAAGGAAAAATCGAAGATATTCTAGTAAGAGTGGATAAGTTTATCTTTCCTGCTGACTTTCTTGTTTTAGATTGTGAAGCAGATGAAAACGCACCAATCATCCTGGGAGACCCTTCTTAGCCACGGGAAGATCACTAATTGATGTGGAAAAAGGAGAACTCACCATGAGAGTGAACGATCAAGAAATAAAGTTGAATGTTCTCCGAGCTATGAAGCATGCTGATGCAGAAGAAGAATGCAAGGTTATCACTGAAGTTACCCTTGACTAACCCTGCATCAGGTTGGGCTGTCACGACATCAAAATTGGTCACTGCCTCGGCAGCCACTTCGAAGACTGTCACGACAGCACCGATGACAGCAACTCCTCAGAATCTGATACATATAATACTGAAGATCCAGAGGAGGTAAACTGGATAGGCAATCGTCCAGGTAAGTTATTCGAGCCTTTAAATTATACCTCGGATAACCATGCAATTCAAAAGCCATCAACTGTTGAGCCCCTGTCTTTGATCTTAAACCCCTGCCAGGGCAGCTAAAATATGCTTTTCTTAGTTTAAATGATACGTTGCCCGTAATCATCTCTTCCAAGTTGATGCAGGAACATGAACAACAGTTAATAGGGATGCTGCAGCAGCACAAAAAGGCTATTGGATGGACGATAGCTGATATTCAAGGCATTAGTCCGGCGTTATGTATGCATAAAATCCTGTTAGAGGATGATCATAAGCCGACTATTGATGCACAGAGGCGGCTGAACCATGCGATGAAAGAGGTGGTGCGAAAAGAGATAATCAAATGGCTAGATGCTGGAATAATCTATGCCATCTCAGACAGCAAATGGGTGAGCCCGGTGCAATGCGTTCCCAAGAAAGGAGGAATGATCGTAGTGACCAACGAAAACAATGAGCTAATCTCATCCAGGACTGTGACCGGTTGGAGGGTTTGTATGGACTATCGGAAGCTTAACAAAGCTACCCGAAAGGACCACTTCCCTTTACTCTTTATTGATCAAATGCTTGATAGACTAGCGGGTAAACCTTACTATTGTTTTCTTGATGGTTATTCAGGTTACAATCAAATAGCTATCGCATCGGAAGATCAAGAAAATACGACATTCACATGCCCTTACGGAACCTACGCTTTTAGGAGAATGTCTTTTGGACTATGCAATGCACCAACCACCTTTCAAAGGTGCATGATGGCAATATTCTCCGATATGGTGGAGGATTTCCTAGAAATCTTTATGGATGACTTTTCAGTCTTTGGAGACAACTTTGAAAGCTGCCTAGGCAACCTACAAAAGGTGCTCAAGAGATGTGAAAAAGCAAACTTAGTTTTGAATTGGGAAAAATGTCACTTCATGGTGGATGAAGGGATAGTCATTGGCCATAAGATTAGCTGCCGTGGCATAGAAGTCGACAGAGCTAAGATAGAAGTGATCGAAAAGCTGCCGCCGCCCACCACAGTCAAGGGAATCAGAAGTTTCTTAGGACATGCTGGATTTTATCGGAGGTTCATTGCGAACTTTTCAAAAATCACCAAGCCCCTATGCCATCTTCTGGAGCAGAACCGACCCTTCGACTTTAACACTGAATGTACTGAGGCATTCAAGGTTCTGAAGGAAAAGTTGGTAATAGCCCCAATAGTACAGCCACCAGATTGGACACTACCGTTTGAAATCATGTGCGATGCTAGTGACTATGCTGTCGGGGCAGCACTTGGGCAGCGGAGAGACAAACTCTTTCACGTCATATACTATGCCAGCAAAACACTGAACGATGCCCAAGTGAACTACACCACCACAGAGAAGGAGTTATTAGCTGTGGTATTCTCCATTGACAAGTTTCGATCTTATATACTTGGAACGAAGGTCATAGTGCACATAGACCACTCGGCATTGAAGTATCTGTTCACGAAAAAAGATGCAAAGCCTCGACTGATACGTTGGATCCTGCTATTGCAAGAATTCGACCTTGAAATCAATGACAAAAAGGGGACAGAGAATCAAGTGGCAGATCACTTGTCAAGGTTGGAGAAGGGACAGAGTCTACCACCAGACGAGACAAATATATTAGAGACCTTCCCTGATGAGCAGCTATTTGCTGCCACAGTCACTGCCGCGATAGCAATGGCAGCAGGTAAGTCTTCTGAACTCCTCTGGTATGCTGATTTTGTTAATTTTTTAGTTAGCGAAATAATTCCTCATGATCTTAATTATCAAGTCAGGAAGAGGTTCCAAAACGGTGTTAAGCATTATTATTGGGACGAACCTATTCTTTTCAAAATCTGTGCAGATCAGGTTATAAGGAGATGTGTACCACAGGATGAGCAGGAAGATATACTTCATCACTGTCATACTTCACAGTATGGAGGACACTTAGGAGGCAACAAAACTGCTGCCAAGGTTTTGCAGTCCGGATTCTATTGGCCGTCACTGTATAAAGATGCTCAAATCTTCTACAAGAGTTGTGACAAGTGCCAACGGACAGGAAACATCTCAAGGAGATAGGAGATGCCGCTGCAGAACATTCTTGAAGTCGAAATCTTCGACGTTTGGGGGATCGATTTTATGGGACCTTTCCCATCATCATGTGGGAATCTATATATCCTCCTGGTAGTAGATTATGTATCTAAGTGGGTAGAAGCTATCGCCACTAAAAAGAATGATGCCAAGACAGTTCAAAGGTTTTTACACAAAAACATATTTTCTAGATTCGGCATCCCTAAGGCGATCATCAGTGATGAAGGGAGGCATTTCGACAACAGGGTTATAGCTGCTGCCTTGAAGAAGTATGGTGTCAAGCATCGGATTGTAACAACATATCACCCTCAGACTAATGGACAAGCTGAAATATCCAACATGGAAGTTAAGAACATTCTTGAAAAGATGGTTAAGCCAACTAGGAAAGATTGGTCTTTACACCTTAATGATGCGTTATGGGCCTATAGGACAACTTTCAAAACTCCATTGGGAATGTCTCCTTACTGACTGATTTACGGGAAAACATGTCATTTACCTGTCGAGATAGAGCACAGAGCATAATGGGCAATTAAGGCAGTTAATATGGACTTGGAAAAGGCAGGGCAGAAAAGGCTACTGGATCTGAACGAAATTGAAGAAATCCGGACAATGGCCTATGACAATGCAAGAATCTACAAAGATAAAACTAAGAAGTTGCATGACAAGAAGTTGTCGCCACGACAGTTCTGCCCAGGGCATCTTGCGTTGCTTTTTAACTCTAGGTTGAAACTCTTCCAAGGGAAGCTGAAATCTAGATGGTCTGGCCCATTCCAAGTGGTGCAGGTTTTTCCCCATGGTGTCATCACAATCAGATCTTTAAAGGACGGGCACCAATTCAAAGTCAATGGACAGCGCTTGAGGCATTATTAGGGGACTGAAGCCCCAAGAATGCAGGAAGTGGTTACCTTAGGAGATGCCCCACCTGGCATCCTTAATTTAACCTAATTTTTATTTTTTTAGTTTTATTATTAATTATTATATATTAGGAAATTAGATTTATTTTTAAATAATGCTTTTCTTTTTATTGTTTTTTTAGGAAATAAAGGAGACAAGAAGAAAAAGAGAAGTGAATTCAGCCCACCATCCATCCATCAGCCCAAAAAGCCCAGATTTTGGAGCCTGTCGTTACAGCTGCCGCGACAGACGCGAAAAAGACAGGTTGTCGACACGCTGTCGCGACAGACACGTAAACGCGTAACAGACGCGCAGCAGACACGGAAACGCGTGACAGACGCGTCAGACACGCATACGCGTACCAGCTGGCCCCGTTATTCGCGCCTGCTGTCACAGCTCCAACGGGCAGCAAATCCTTCTCTATATAAACCCCGTTTCATTTTTTCATTTTCACTCACTTCTACTCTTCTCACTTGCTTCCTCTAGAATTTATTTGCTTTCATTTTTATTATCTCAACCCTTGCAATAATGTCTTCCCGAAATACCCGAAGGAGTGCTGCCTCCGGCTTCACCCCGACAGCATCCACCCCACGATCATTCCAGATCAGAGACATGTGAGAGGAAAGGGGATTCATCTACACTTCAAAGGAGGGAAATTTGGGCCTAAAGTCATTCATTGCTCGCAAAATAAGAGCTCTATAGTGGCAGATCTTTGCCGAACAACCTGAGGAGATGAAGGTCTCTTTAGTGTGAGATTTCTACGTTGCCATCAACAGCAGGACGGCGACAGCAGTTACCGTACGAGGGAGGGAAGTGTCATTCGAAGCTGAATACATCAACACCTTGTACAGATTTTACGTAGGCAGCAACGACGACGGTCATCAGCAATTTTTGAACAGCCTTGACCCTGCTGCCTATGATGCTGTCATGGCAGAGCTGACTGATGAAGGAACACAATGGAATACCAATCGCAAGAACCCGAGGACAGTGACGAGAACTCAACTCCTGCCGGAAGCAAATTATAGAACGTTTTCATCAAAAAGTGCATCATGCCGTCCTCGCATAACACCACTATCTACCAGCCCAGGTTAGCCTTAATCCACTCTATTTTGCATGAGAGGCCTATTAATGTGGGCAGCTTCATCCGTGAAAGCATTCTAGAGTGTGCACACCGGCCGACGGGACCGCTCTACCTTCCCTACCTCATCACAACCCTTTGTCGCGGCCACCATGTACCTGAAGCTGCCACCGATATTAGAGTTCAAGGGAAGGGATGGACGGACAAAAATATACTCAGCTTAATGGAGCTGACTGTTGCCACCCCTCTGTCCTCATTTGATCCGGCTGCCACGACAGCAGACACGACAGAGCCGACGGAAACTGAACCTACTGCCACGGAAGCCAGGCAGCAACCAGCAGCAGAAGCCCCGACCGACTCCTCCTCCCAGATCCTCGCTGCTATACAGAAGATGGAGGAACGTCAGCTGGGTCTGATGAGCTTCATCAGGGATTTCACCGCATCTACGGTACACCTTGTACAAACTTCTTTAAATTTCCCTGATATCGTATTTCCTACCTTTCCTGCGCATTATTTTGCTATACCAACCCCTGCCCACACCCCAACACCTGCTGCCACACCACGGACACCTTCGGCAGCGTCCACACCAACTCCCGCCACGACAGCCGTCGGCAGCACCCGTGCTGAGACTTCTGCCCGTGGAACAAAAATGCCCTCGGAAGAGCTTGACGCCTTCATTGCCGGTTTCTCTTCTTCCTCCGTTTGGGTAGAAAGCGATCACGAACCCTCTGTAAGAGGAATCTCTCAAAGGAGTTTACACTGGTAAAACGGCAGAAGAGAATGGCCGACAAAAACAAGCAGGATAGCAGCAGCGGCAGCAGCAGTGACGGCAGTAGTAGTAAGGATAACAGCAGCACCTCAGAGATCCATGTTGTGGAGAAACCTCCTCACATCTCCCCGACCAGAATTCAACCCCCAAGGGAGGCCAAAACGAAGAACACATCTGCCTCCCCCATCCACCAGCCAGTTCAGAAGGCTCGTGCCCGCCGACAGATCCGAGTCAGCAGCAGCAGTGACGACAGCGCTTAAAAATTTGAGTTTCTTAACTTATTTCGTTGTCTGCTTATATATTTTGTGATGTACTTCTTTTTTCATTTTGTCATTTGCATTGAGGGCAATGCAACCCTCGAGTTTGGGGGTGGCATCCCTCCATTAATGGAGTCTAATTTAGTTTTAAAATTGTGTCTTTTACTTAGTTTATTTTTGCTAAAAAAATGAAAAATTGAAAATTTTTGGCTTATGTCTTTGAACTGAATTTACCTGTCGTGGCAGTGCCTTTAGGATAGTTTTAGGAGCAGTTTAGAGCCTTACTATAGTTCTGAAACTTAAACACCATTTGTGACTGTTATACTGCCTAGAACTCTGCTAGTTAACTAGAATAGAAAGCTTAGCACTTAGAGTAGAAAAGAGACTAGAATCTTAGGAAACCTAGAGGTGCCTATCACTGGCTCTAGGCAGATAACCAGAGAAAAACTTCTAGAGGTGCCTATCACCGGCTCTAGATAGTTAACTAGAGGTGCCTGAAATACTGGCTCTAGTAGAAAAGAGAAAAATTTAGAAAAAAAGGAAAATAACTAGAGGTGCCCGATTCTGGCTCTAGTAAAAAGTTAAGTCTCGAAGAAAAACTCTAAACAAGCTAAAGTATAATATTCTAGTGAAACTAAGAGAGTCTTGGCATATAATTGTTCACAAGCATGCACACACTACACGAGGACTATAGCAAGATTCCGAACAAATCCCAAGTTATCTGACAAGGTGCTGCCGTCAACAGAGAAGGAATGGAGGGTAAGGGAAAGTTCACTGTTTAAAGCCAAAACAAAAATATTCATTTTTCTTTTAGGTCTTAATTGCTTAAGGGCAAGCAAAAACTTGAGTTTGGGTGTGTGTTGAGTGTGTAAAAGTTCTATTATTTATCCCCTATTTAACCCACATTTCTGCTGCATTCAAGCATAACTCATTGCATTTAGGCTAGTTTACAGTTAGACATCACAAATATATTAAATGGCACAGTTTCTACTGAAATTGGTTGCTTTTGCAGGTTGCTGTTGTAGCAGATGGAGAAGCAGGCGCTGGGCAGTGAAGCAGAAGAGCTGGAACTGGACGAGCAGTCAAGGAGGACAATGCTGCCATGGTTGCCGCCGTGACAGCAGAGGATGACAGCAGTTTTGAGGAGAAGAAGCAAAGTGGACCTCGGCAGAAAGAGAAAATTCAGCTCGTCTGTCATGTAATACCACTATAATTTTCCAAGCCCTAGATCAGAACGAAGGCCAAGCCCAAAGTTCAAGGAGAGAAAGTCCAAGCAAGAATGAGGACAAGTTAAAGCTATATTCTCTGAAGATTTAGTCTTTATTAGAGTTGTACTTTAATTTAAACTTGTATTCTTGCTATTTTAGAAAACTTGGACCCAAATCCTATATAAAGGCATGTAATTCGACCTAGGAGAGGACATCACCTATCTCTAGCCTTCTTCCCAAAACCCTAGCCGTTTTCATCCTCTCAACATGTTCTAAATTCCCCTTAGGGCCACGAGTTGATTTGTAAAGTAGTTGCAAGGGTTGCTTTTGTTTTAGGAATATTCAGTTCATTAAATAAACTTCAAGCTCTCTTATTCTGGTTATTAACATCTTGCAAGAGTATCGGGAGAGCATTGCGAGGTTATCTATTTACTTAATATCAGGAGAGTTAAGTATACGAAAGGAATAAGTGTGAGTACTCTAGTTTATAGTTGAACTATCTCGGACCTAGGGATAGGACGAGGTTAAGTTGCTAAAGAAGAATTCAACAACATCGGTGTTCATCCTTCGATTCACGCCGGGAGGTATCATCAAAGATGTGTTCATCGACAGACTTGGATAGGCCAAGGCACAGCAGGGATTCTTTCCAAACTTGAAGTACGGAGTTGTGTGTTCGTTGCCGCGACAAGCAACAGACTGCCGCCACGACAGGTGCTGCCGCGACGGGGACGACGATAGAGCTGACTTTCCTAGACTTAGCAATACCTACACTACTGAGCAATTCAATACCAGCTTATTCTCTCTATCTTGATTCTATTACTCTTTTACTTAAGTTTTCTTTATTATTCTCGTGACAAACATCTTAATTATTTTCTTTACTTTCGTGCAGTAATTCAAGGTGAAGCTATTAGCCCAGTCCATGTGGAGATGATATCTGATACTTCCGTATCACTTTACTACTTGCGTCGTGTACACTTGCACTACAATTGCGATAGACACTTTTACATGCAACAGCTGCCGCTGAGAGCGTCGATTGACTCTCCTCAAGCTCGTCGTTCCAACGCCGTTGCTGCCACGTCCCCTCACTGTTGCCACCTGCAAAAAAAAGGAAAAAGGTGGTCAAACCCTACTCGAATTTAGACATATTTTCATCTAAAAATCCCCAAATTCGAGCCATTTTTTATCTGTAAAATGATAAAAAGGCTGAATTCATGTGTTAGCTTGAGATTAGGGGTTTGAAAACGGATTTTGAGAGAAGAAATCAAGGATTTGTGCTTTGAAACCAAGCATTCTTGCACCTATAAAAAAGCCTTGTTTTTTTCATTGTTCTACACCAAAAAAACCACCAAGAAAAATCTGAAAAACACATTGAAAGATCATTAGAAAAGCTTTAGAAATGTCAGTAGACTTGTAGAAGGAAAAAGCTCGAATTTCCCGGTGAAGTTGTAATCAAGATTGTTGGAATCAAAGAAAGCATGTTCATCTTTTTGGTATCGTGTTCTTCCCTTTAATTCTTTTACTTTGATGTTTGTTGTTAAACTTGATGTTAAATTCGTGTTTGATTTTTGAAGTTCGATGTTTAAAATTTAAGATTGTTTTGGTTCGAATTAAAACCAATTTTGGTCTTTTTTTGGTTAATTTTTGGATATAAATAGATATGGGTGTTCTTTGTTTTTTGAAGAACACCAAGAACAATGTTAAATAAAATTTTGTTGTTTGATCCATTTGAAATCAAGAAAAAAGTAAAAAGGTGTTTTGGGGTATTAACCCAATTCTTTTAAAAAACACACAATTTTTTGGGCTTAAAGAAGTTTTTTTTCTTTTGAATTTTTTTATTGAGCTTGTTTTTAATAAAGTTTTTTTAATTAAGTAGTCATTTTGGAAAAATAATTTTTAAAAAAACTATTTCAAATAAAATAATTTTTTTTGAAAATAAAGACTAAAAAGACAAAAATGGTTTGAAAGAATAAATGTTTAAAGTAAAAAAAATTAGAATCATAAAAATGTAAATAAAAGTTTTTTAAGAATAAAGTCAAGGTTTAAAACATAAAAAAACTTTCTTCACAATTCAAAATAAAATACATTTTTTAAAATATCATAACTTTAAAATTAAATGAACTTAGAGATAATTTAGGACTTAAACCCTAAACTTTAAAAATGAAAACTCACTAAATTTCTATGTAGTTTGAAAAGTGAAAACCTAATCAATGTGGTGTCTTACCAAACGGAGGTGACGGGTTAGAGCCAGGAATGTTGGCGGTGATCGTAGTTCATTTTTCGGGCGGTATGACCTTTAAAATAGATTTTTATTCATTAAACGGACGAATAAATTAAACTTTTGTGAACATGCAAATTCCAATTTTGATAACGATTTTAAAACCAATTAGGTACCAATTTTGGGAATCCTGGGGGTGTTAACCCTTCCCCACGCGTAAGCAACCCCCGAACATGTTTTCTGATTTTCGCAGACCAAAATCGTTGTTTTATTAAAACAAACGTTTTATTAAAATAACCCTGATTTAAAGTGATCCAATCACACTTTTCAAAAAGATTGGTGGCGACTCCGTTTTTTTTAGTTTCAAAAAGTCGAAGCCTCCTAAAAAAAGGTTTGCGACAGGTTCCCTATGAGATGGTTAAAAATCTCAAAGAATTATATGAGGGGCAAGCTCATCAAGCGAGGTATGAGACCTCTAAGGCTTTGTTTCGATGCAAAATGTTGGATGGAACTCTAGTGGGAACTCATGTTTTTAAAATGATAGGGTATATTCAGACCCTTGAAAAATTGGGCTTCCCTCTAAGTGTTGAATTGGCAACTGATGTTATCCTGCAATCATTGTCGGATAGTTTTAATCAGTTTGTTCTTAATTTCAATATGAATGAAATTAACAAATCGTTGCCCCAGCTTCTTGGTCTGTTAAGAACAGTAGAAAATAACATGAAAAAGGTTGGTTATAAATCTATTATGATGGTCCGAAAGGATAACAGAAAAGGAAAGCCCAACACCAAGGCAAAGACAAAGCCCAACAAAGGAAAAGTTGCATTGAAACCCAAATGAGGAGTTGCAAAAGAAGGAAAGTGTTTTCATTGCAACAATGCTAGACATCGGAAGAGAAAATTCTCTGTCTATCTTGAGGACATCAAGAAGGCAAGACAAAATGGACAGTCTGGATCAAGTATTTATGTTATTGATATTAATATTTCAACATCTACTTCTTGTGTATTAGATACCAGTTGTGGTTCACACATTTGTACTTTTGTATAAGGACTAAAATGAAATAGAAAATTGGCAAAAGGAGATGTAGACCTACGATTGGGAAATGGAGCAAGAGTTGCTTCATTATCTACAGGAACATATACTTTGTCATTACCTAGTGGACTTGTTTTAGATTTAAGGGATTGCTATTTCGTACCTAGTTTGACTAAAAACATTATTTCAATTTCTTGTTTGGACAAGATTGGTTTTGAGATTATCATTAAGAATAATAGTTGTTCTTTTTCCCTTAATAATGCTTTTATGGTATGGCACAATTAATCAATGGCCTCTATATCTTAGATCAAGACAACTCCATATATAACATAAATACGAAAAAATCAAAAACAAATGACTCTAATCAAATTTATCTCTTGCATTGTCGCTTGGGTAATATAAGTGAGAAACGCATATCAAAACTTCATAAAGATGGATTTTTGGATTCTTTTGTTTTTGAACAATTAGATATATGTGAACCTTGCTTAATGGGAAAAATGACCAAATCACCATTTGACGGTAAAAATGAGCGAGCAAGTGATTTATTAAGTCTAATACATAGTGATGTATGTGGACCGATGAATACACAAGCTAGAGAAGGGTTTCAATACTTCATTACTTTCACTGACGACTTCAGTAGATATGGGTATGTGTACCTAATGCATCATAAATCTGAAGCCCTTGAAAAGTTCAAGGAATTTAAGAATGAAGTACAAAACCAGTTTGGAAAGAGTATCATAGCTCTTCGATCAGATCGAGAAGAAGAATACTTAAACCTAGAGTTTGATGAACTCCTTAAAGGATGTGGGATTGTCTCACAATTTACACCTCTCCACAATACAATGGAGTCTGTAAAAGAAGAAATCAAACATTGTTAGACATGGTTCGGTCAATGATGAGTCATGTTGATCTTCCAACTTCTTTTTGGGGACATGCGCTAGAAACAGCTACTTTCACACTATATCGTGTTCCGTCTAAATCGGTTCAAAAGACACCATATGAGATGTGGACTGGGAAGCGTCCTAGTATGTCTTTTATAAAAATTTGGGGATGCGAAGTTTATGTTAAACAACAGATGTCTACAAAACTTGAACCCAAATCTCATAAATGTAATTTCGTTGGGCATCCTAAAGAAACTAAAGGATGCTATTTCTTCAATCCATCTGAGAACAAAGTGTTTGTTGCTCGAACATGAGTCTTCCTCGAAAGAGAATTTATTCTCGAAAAGGAAAGTGGGAGAAATATTGAACTTGAAGAAATTCAAGATCAACCACAGATCACTGAACCAGAGATTGAACAACCGCTAGTTCCACAAATAGTTGAGGAACATCTAATCGTTCTTAAAACACAACCACTGCAGAGATCTATGAGAGAATGCACTGCGCTTGAGAGATATGGATTTCTTGTCACATTGCATGGAGACGTTCTTCTCGTAGACCAAGATGAACCTAAGACTTATCAGGAAGCAGTGGAGAGCCCAGACTCTGAGAAATGGCTAGAAGCCATGAAACCCGAAATGGATTCCATGTCAGAAAACCAAGTATGGACTTTGGTCGACCCACCCGAAGGGGTTAAGCCCATAGGGTGCAAATGGGTTTTCAAAAAGAAAACCGACATGGATGGCAATGTACAAACATACAAAGGGCGATCGGTCGCTAAAGGATTTTGTCAAATTCATGGTATAGACTATGATAAAACTTTTCCCATGTTTCTATGTTTAAATTTATCCGGATATTGCTTGCAATAGCTGCATATTACGATTATGAAATCTGGAAAATGGATGTCAAAACCACTTTCCTTAATGGAAAATTAGATGAGGATGTGTACATGACACAACCTGAGGGTTTTGTTGATCCAAAAGATGCCCTAAAAGTATGCAAACTACAAAGATCCATTTATGGGTTGAAACAAGTTTCTCGAAGTTGGAATCTTCGTTTTAATGAGGCAATCAAAGAGTTTGGTTTCATTAAAAATGAAGATGAGCCGTTTGTTTTCAAGAAAACTAGTAGGAGCATTGTTACATTCTTGGTATTGTATGTGGATTACATACTAATAATAGGAAATGACATACCTACCTTACAGTCTGTAAAGACTTGGTTAGGAAAATGTTTTTCTATGAAAGACTTGGGTGAAGCAACTTACATATTAGGATTCAAGATTTATAGAGATAGATCAAGACGACTCTTAGGACCAAATTAAAATACATGCATAGACAAAGTACTGAAAAGATTCAGTATGAAAGAATCTAAAAGAGGATTCTTACCTATGAGACATGGTATTTCGCTCTTGAAGGAAATGTGTCCTTCAACGCCTCAAGAGAGAGAACGCATGAGTAAGATTCCATATGCTTCAACCATTGGTTCTATCATGTATGTCATGCAATGTACACGTCCAGATGAATCATATGCATTAAGTATGAAAAGTCGATATCAAGTAGATCCTGGTGAAGGTCATTAGGTTGCAGTAAAAAACATCTTTAAGTACTTAAGAAGAACTAATGATACATTCCTTATATATGGAGGTGAGGAAGAACTAAGTATAAAAGGTTATACTGACGTAAGCTTCCAAATTGATAAGGATGATTCTCGATCGCAATCAGTTTTTTGTTTTGCCTTAATGGAGGTTCTGTAAGCTGGAAAAGTTCAAAGAAAGATACAGTAGCAGATTCTACAATAGAAGCCGAGTATATTGCAGCAAGTGATGCTGCAAAAGAGGCTGTTTTGATAAAAAAATTCATATATGAACTAGGGGTCGTGCCTAGCATATCAAATGCTATATATCTACATTGTGACAACAACTGAGCCATTGCACGAGCAAAAGAGCCCAGATCTCACCAGCGATCCAAACACATACTTAGGCGTTACCATCTTATTTGTGAAATCATTGATCGAGGAGATGTAGAAATATGCAGAGTACCAACATATGACAATGTTGTCGATCCACTGACAAAGCCTCTGACACAGTAGAAGCATGAACGTCACACTAAGTCTCTTGGTATTAGATACATGAGTGATTGGTCTTAGTGCTAGTGGGAGATTGTTGGAGTATGCCCAAAGACCAATTATGAGATGATTGTAAAAGGCATACTTATTTTATCTTGTTTATTAATAAAGTCATTATTATTATTATTATTTTAGTCTTATTCTGTGTACCTATAAATAAACTGAATTATAATAAAGTCCTTAGAATAATATAGTTATTCTTAAATGTCCTTAGTCGAGAATGATTGTGGGCATGGGAAACAATAATATATTAAGACTAATATGTAGTTGATTAATAACAAAGTGTTGTTATTGACATAAAGATGTCAAAATCAATACATAAGTATGTGTTAGAGAACGACAGTCTGGATTGACCCGCTATGAGCATGTTTCTTGGACTATTATGTGACAGTCACAACATTGCTCATGGTGATAACTAAGTGTATGATCCTCAAACATGAGATCATCATTATTTCAATATCAAGAGTGACATATTTTGATGCAGTCAAATGTGTGTTGTAACAGACTACACTATAAAGACTAATATTAGATGTGTCACACTCTATATAGCGAAATATGGTTGATCAAGATAGGATTTGTCCCTCCTACATAATAGGAGTAATATAGTAGGCAACTTGATTGAGTGAGATTAGAAAATGCATGGACATGCTCGAATAAATTGATATGAGATATCATAGTTATTCGTTTATCATAGTCTACTCAAGATATCAAGAAATATTAGATGGACTATACAAGTGTGACTAATCCATGACTTGTGTCCGATCTAGATATAAGGACAAAAAGATGTAATACATAAAAGAAGTTAATAAAGGAAAAAGGTAAAGTCGAACCACGACTTCATGTAACATAGGTAGTAATGATGTATTGCTAGATGTCACTCATTGTTTGTAATATTAGAATTGTTCTAGATATTACTACTAACGTTTCATGAACCTACAAGGGTCACACCCTATGATTGAAATGAACAAATATCGACTAGATAACATGTGTACAAACTTGTTGTACACGTAATAATTATTAAAGACGAAATTATTATAATTATTGTAATTATATATAATCTCGTTTATATATATTTTAATAATTAGATGATTATTATAATTATCAAACACTATTAAAATATATATATCCCTAAAGAAACCTAATTAAAGTAGAATCATATTCTACATATTTAATTGTATTCGGTTAAATATATTGTATATGTAATGAATTCGAATTAAAGTAGAATTAGATTCTATATATTTAATTATATTCGGTTAAATATATTGTATATTTAATGAATTCAAATTTAATTAGAATTAGGTTTTTGAATGCTATATAAAGGCATAAGGTCTAGCATCGAAAGTATGCTTTTTCGAAAAACCTCTCTAACAGTTAGAGAAGAGAAAATATTGTTCGTTTCATTCGGGTGGAATGCGTAGAGGTCGGAGCGCTATTGTGACGACTCAGATTCGATTTGGTTTATCCTAACTCCCTAAGGATATCAAGATACCGGATTTATTAAGGTAATATTTCATCCTTACTCACCCCAAATTCGTCCCTTGTACATGGATCACTGGCGGAATTCGCATTTTTAAACATATTTTTCAAGTTTTATGGACTTTGAAATATTTTTTCAATTTTGTTTAAGTCCAAAAACATTTTTCTTTAAGTTATATCAAAATCAAATATCTCAATAATCTTCCCTTTTTGATATAACAAAACCACTTGAAAATTTGTTTTGTGAAAACTCTCCCTTAGGAAAATATTTTTAGAAAAAATGAATATTTTGAAAATATTTAAATCCCCTCTTTTTCTTTTGGAAATTTAATTTTCAAACACATCTCTCCCTCTTTTTTACATATCAAAAATATTTCAAAATCAAATTTGAAATCACATTAAGTTCAAAACAATGGAGAAAAGACCAAAAATTTTAACAATGAAAAATTAAAAATATATATATGGCTCCCCTTACTCAAACAACAAATAACTTATTAGTCCAACAATTTGATATGCTCCAACTCTCCAATTGTAGTTGTTGAGAGAAGCTTTGATTGTCCCGGCCGTGAATGCAAGCAAGCATGTGCCTCCAAACGTCTTTTGGATGAAAGATGGATGAAACGATGAAGGTTGAGTTTGGTGTGAAAGATGGTAGAGTGGTGTTTATATTTGAAGAAAGAAAAGGGTGAAAAGAAATGAAATGGAGAAGTGTTTAGGATGGTGGTTTCAGATGGTGAAAGAAAAGGAATGAAAATGGAAGTGATAGTATTCAAAGTTTCAAAAGAAGAACTTATGCTATAAAAGCACAAACTCGTTCTTAAAGAAAGAATTTGAGGGTGGTAAGGGACTTAGACCGAATGATTAGAAGAACCAAACAATCGGAAGTATAGAAATAAAAGATAAGAGATGCCACAAACCTTTGAAAGGCTTGATAAGTCAAGAAAGTTCTAAAAAGAACAAGTTTGAGAGATAACTCACAAAAAGAATTTTATATATTGAGAATTGTGCATTTACAAATGAAATAATCAGCCCTATTTATAGTTTTCTAAGGGCTGGCCGAAATGGCATGATACATGGGTGAAAAGGTGACCGAATGGTCATGGTGTCTTCTTATAAGGGTGCTTTGATGATTCGGCTAAAGTGATGCCTCCCTCCAAGTACATTTTTGCGCCCAAAATCAGATTTCCCTCCAAAGAATTGGCGCCACTTTGGTGTTCCCTCTAAGGGGGATGGACATGTCTCTTGGGAGGAAACATGCCCCTTGAGGTGTCGAGCTGGCATATGAAGCTTAAGCTGAGATGAGCTGGTCTAGCTAGCCTTGAGATGAATTGAACTGGTTCAAGCTAACCGAACTTGCACTTCTTCATTTGAGCTTCTTGAGCTTCCATGAGCTGCCCTTGAGCTATGTGAGCTTCCCTTAAATGCCTTTGAGCTGCCTCAAGTTGATTAGAGCTTAATGGAGCTGGTTGGAGCTTGTTTAAGCTTGATTCGAATGGTTGAGCTAGGATGAGCTGTTTTGAGCTTCTCGAGCTAAAGTTGAGCTGCCTTTCCACCCCCTTGAGTATGTGGATTATATGACCTATAAAGGAAATCAAAAATTACATAAGTAAATTGAATGATTGCCTATGATAGCAAACGAAATGAAAACTTAAGTAAAAATGTGGCTAACTTAATGTTATGCATAATAGAATGTACGATGCATGAAATGCACGTGAATAGAAAGTAAAGATGTGGTCATATAGGATATGCATGCATGACAATACTTGATATGCAAAATGCAGGGTATGATGTATGGAAATGCATTATAATACTCAAATACATAAGGCGTGAAGTCAAGCATAGTCACATTATGAGTATGGATAATATGAGTAACTATGATGCGTGCATGCATAACTAATAATAATAGTATTGTGTAATCAAAAGGAAGATAAGTAGAAAATCCCTTGTCTTTCATTCATGTGAACAAGGATGAAAGTATAGCGAACAATAGTAGCACGTGGAATAGGATCGCATCATAATTTAAGAGGAATAAAATTGAATTCAAACAAATAAAAACAAGAAATTCAATTAAAATGTCGTTTATGAGATATGAATCATAAACATGCAAGGCATGGAAAAAGGAGACAAAACTGTCCCTTTTTGTCTACGCGTACCGGTACGGAGGAGACCGTATCAGTACTTGGTTGAATGTTGTATTGGTACGATATGGGTGGTACCTATACCGAAGGCACGAAATGGTGAAAATATGCAGCAAAATTAACCCAAAAAGCCTTACAACTTAGTTTTAAGTTCATACAAAGGCTTTAGGAGATCCTAGGTATACTTTTTGCATATATTGCTACACATGCTTCTTAAAAATCACCTTTTGAAACATAGAAAGCATGAATTTTAACAAAATCATCCAAACATTACAAGTTTAAGGCCAAAAACATAAATATGAGCTTACTAGTAAAAAAAAACATGTAACTCATGCAATTTGAGACTCCCCTAACTATATGCAATTAGGCACAACATGGATTCATATTGTAACACCCCAAAATTTTCCTTAATTTGAAAACCCTAAAATTTCCAATCCCTAATTGAGAAACCTAATTTTTGTGAATTTCCAATTTATGAAACTCTAATTTTTAAGGATTTTGAATTGATTTGCTAAAATCTGAAATCAAAATTCATGAATAATTTGCAAAATCTTAAATCTTTCAAGTTTTGAACCGTAATTTCTGAGAACATTTGATCTTTAGTTTTTGAAATTTCTAAGTTCATGACTAAATTTTGAGAAATGCAGTAATCAAGTTTAAAATTACAAGTCTTCAAATTTCAAGAACTATTTGAAAATTTTTCTAAAAACTTTAGGGACTTTATGTGTGATTAACCCTTCAATTCCTAATTGAATTCTAATACCTTTGGAGACTACCAAATTGGTGGTTTGTTTATTATTATTATTATTATTATTATTATTATTATTATTATTATTATTATTATTATTATTATTATTATTATTATTATTATTATTATTATTATTATTATTATTATCAAAACCCTAGCATGTTTCCATCACTGCCGCCAATGTCTTTATTTTTTATACTTAAGGAAACCAATTTTCTCACACGTGATTTTTTTAAAATCCCAACCATGTATTTTATGTTTTCTCCAAGTTAGAATCACTTGCGAGAGTCCCCTCTTGAGACGGTCTTCTCGAGGTTAAGCTATTGCCGCTAAGGTGTGTTTCTTCCGGTGCTATAAATAAATTATTATTTTTTTGTGTGTGTTGGTGTTTACACCTTATGTGATTATTTATATGCATTATATTTTTTATGGTTGACATCTCATGCATACGATTTCAGAATATGATTTTACTATGATTTCGAATTGTGATTTATGAACTACGTTTTATGAACTATGATTTATGAAGTATGTTTTATGGAATATCGGATTTATGAAACTTTGTTTATGAATTTGAGTTTTTAAGTATCATGTATGTATGAGCATGGGTTGGGATTTGTACGGAGGAAGCAACGGTCTTGACCACACATCGATTGTTGGTTGTAGTGAGGAGTTTTGGGAACTTTCCTCTTCTCTTGGCGGTTGTAGCTGGATGCATTGCATTACGCTTGTGATATGAATTTTAAGAAATTAGTATTGGGTTTTACGACTATGGTTTTCTTGCACTTTAGAGAAACACTAAGCTCTTTATCTTACTCCCTCATAGTTTCCTCTTACAGATATCTTTGGACTTTAGGTGACGTGGTATTTGGAGGATCTCACATTTAATCTGGTTATTTTATTATTCAGTGCGAAACTATTTTTAGTTATTCATACTATTATCCAGTATTTTAAGACATTGATGTAATTCCATACTTTGAGACTATTTACGTTTTGGGATTATTTTTAACATTCATTTAATGAGGTTTTACTTCGGAGATTTTATATCAACTTTTGAATATTAATTATGACATTTATGTTTTATTTATTATAAGTTATTTATTAAATTATTGTGATAATTACCTTTATTTTAAATTAAAGTATTTTTTTAATTTAGTTTTCTTGAGGGCTAAGTTTTCAATCGTGACTTCCTAAATTTAGCCTATTCTTCTAGGCCGAATTAAGGGGTTACACATACAAACATGCTTAGATCAACAAGAAAATTAGACATGGATAAAAATATCAAGCAATTGCATGAAAATAGATTTTACCACTTGAACCAAGGTAGGATGTTAAACATTCCTTCTCCAAGTTTCCTTCATCCTTTGTGTGTCAAGAGCTTCCAAAAATTTCACTTTGATCATCAATGGCTCAAGCACACATATAAAAGGCAATCAAGTAAATTTTGGTATCCAAATTGCTTAGGATTCAATGGCGTTAGTCCTAAATATTTTAGTCCCCTTAGGAATTCATTTTTCAATTTCATCATTTTTCTTTGAAACAATAAGTCCTTTTGGGACCCAAATGTTTTTAACACATTTTTCCGTTTATAAATCTAGGGAAACTATATTGTCTTCGATAAAAATTTGATTTTACAAAATTATTTGTAGAGCATTCTCAATTTTCTCTTTTACAATTTTTGTAAATCAAAACTTTTTCTTTCTTTTTGATGGTTTTCTTGAACCTTTTGAAGCAAGTTTTGTAAATCAAGGTTCTCTTGTCAAAATCTTTAAACATTGCTTCAAGTTCGAGATTAGTTATAGAAACACATCATTTTCAATTTTCAACTTTGAAATCAAATTTTTGTTTTTAGAAAATGAAGCCTTGAATTCCAAAACCAAATCATCATAGGCTTCTTGTAACTCATCAAAAGTATAAGAAATTAAATTAGATGAGTTAGAAGTTACCTCTTCATCTTGGAAGGCCATGAGACATAGGTGTGCTACCTCATTATCAATTGAGTCCTCTTTATCACTCCATGTAGCCACAAATACCTTCTTCTTATGGCTTGATCTCTTTTTCTTGAAACAAGGGAAATCGTATTTGGTATGCCCCGGCTTCTTGCATTCAAAGCATATGATGGGATCCATCCTCTTCATTTTTGATTCATGTCTTGATTCTTCCTTTTGTTACTTCATGAATCGGGTGAATATCTTGAAGAGCTGGGCAATCTCTTCATCTTCACTTGATTCTTCTTAAATTCTTGAGGAGGATTTAAGAGCAATAACATTCAAGTCTTCATTGTCTTGCTCTACTTTCTTCTTCCCCTTTGACATCATCATCTCAAGGGTTAACAAAGACCCCATAAGCTCATCAAGCTTTAGCTCTTTCAAATTATTTGCCTCAATGATTGGGGTCTTCTTTGAATCCCATGAATCGAGAAGCGAGTAAATCAACTTCCTCACAAGCTTGTCCTCCGGAATCATTTCTCCAAAACCTTTAAGTCCATTTACAATGGTAGAGAACCGATTGAACATAGCTTTGATGTTTTCTTCAGGGTCCAACTTGAAGTTCTCGTACTCAAGGTTGAGAAGACCAATCTTGGTCTCCTTTACTTCGTTGGTTCCTTCATGGGTGACTTCAAGCTTGTCCCAAATTTCCTTGG
The DNA here is from genome assembly GCA_958450335.1 of Hibiscus tridactylites. Lineage (NCBI taxonomy): Eukaryota > Viridiplantae > Streptophyta > Magnoliopsida > Malvales > Malvaceae > Hibiscus > Hibiscus tridactylites. The sequence continues at coordinate 49,094,403 of OY288290.1, forward strand.
ACTTTCACAAGAAGATACTTTAGAATAGTCTTCCGGACCAAGTGCACAAAAGAGAATGTGCAAGGCCTTGGCATTTAGCTCCATCTTCTTGTGATCTTTCGCACCCCATTCTACCTTGCTTCTTTGTGGAACGAACGAGCCATCAAGAATAATATCCCAAAGACGATAATCTTTGGCTCTCATAAAAAACATCATCCTATCCTTCCAATAAGAGTAGTTGGCATCGTCGAAGTAAGGAGGCTTGTTGATGGATTGCGCCATAATCACTGGTTGATGTAGAATGGTTGAGCACTTCAAGGATCCACTCTAGGATGTTAATCCGATGTAGAGATGATGCTTTGATACCAATTGAAAGGCTCGATGTCTTCAATCGAAATTAGTGTCGATGAAAGGTGTAAAATTTTCTTTTGAAATTGGGAAAACAAAAAACCGAAAAAGAAATGACAATTTGATAGGATCGATTTTAGAGTGGTTCGACCTTCTAACCAAGGTCTACATCCACTACATTAGCATCCACACTAAGGATTTCTCAATTCACTAACAATGAATTCTTCCTTTTTACGAGTTCAAGGGGTAACCTTACATCCCTATCTTTTCACTGGCTAAGATAGAACCCTATCCCTAGTTTTTATAAGGATGAACTAGAACATATCCCTCAACAATGAGGTCTTGACATTGTAAACTAATTACCCCTATTTTTTTTAGAAATTGTATTTTTCTATATAATGTGTATATAAAAAATAAATAATATATATGTAATTGACACCACATTACAAATACAATGACACCCCTTTATATATAATTAATTACTCTTAGATATCGTTCGAAAAAATGACACCTCTTGAATAAATTCTTGGCTCTGCCCCTGCTTGACATTGTAAACTAATTACCTCTATAGGTTGGTGTTTACACAATTTAGCTTACTAGGATTGGACTAAAGAATTTACAAAATAAACAATGAAAAACACAAATCTTGATCTTTAAGCTTGGATGTCCATCCCCTTGTTCTTCAAGTGTCTCAAGCCTTCTTTTATAATGTGGAATGAACTACTAGCCGTTTATGGTCGTTGGGGATGGTTTGGAGCCATTGGAGAACTTTAAAACACAGTATTCAATGCTCACCTGCACATATGTTTCGAAGCTACTCAAAGAGTTTTGAAACTCTTCGAGTTGAATTTGAAAATTTGACCGTTGGAGCCCAAAGTTTTGAAACTTACTCAATAGTTTCGAAACTTGAAAACTTTCAAGAATCAGAAGTTTGGAAACTTCTTCAGAAGTATGGAAACTTCCGTACAAAAGTTTGGAAACTCTTGTAAGAGTTTTGAAACTTCCGGTAAAGTTTAGAAACTTTGCTCCAGAAATTTTAAGAATTAAGTAGTTTTGACTTTATGAAAATATTTTAAGTTAAGGAATGAGTCAAAACACTTAGAAAATATTTTTAAACATATTTTTCAAGTTTTATGGACTTTGAAATATTTTTTTAATTTTGTTTAAGTCCAAAAACATTTTTCTTTAAGTTATATCAAAATCAAATATCTCAACACACTTTTTAATAAATTAATGTCATCCAATAAGATAATGACTTGTCAGTTTTGATGGTGTGGCAGTACAATTGACATGTTTTTTTAACCTATAATTTTAAAATAATTAATTAATTATGAAACCTTATATTTGTACTACTAAGTCATCAGAATTAATTTATCTTCATCGACATGGCAGGAAAGATGGCTATAATGACTGATGTGGAAGTAAATAAAGACCACGTGCATAGATTTTAATGACTTTGTTAGATGATAATTTAATTCGAATTTGATTCGAAGAAAAATTTGATTCAAATTTGATTGGAAAAAGTATGAATCCGAAAAAGAGTCTTAGTCCTAATAGGAGGTGGATCGAATATGAATACTATTAGGATCCGATCCGATCTGAATCTGATCTAAATCCGATCCAATTTTGATCCATATCCGAGTTTGAATTAAAACATTTATGACTTTTAATTCTTTAAAGTAAAATATCATTTATAATATTTATGTTTAAACAATAAGAAACATATATGAAGTAAAAAAGTTAATCTAAATACATTAAAAGAAGGGAAAATATCTCATGCACTGGCGGTGGTAACGAAAAGTTTCCACAAGCGCCTTAATTTTAGGGTTTAGGGACTCAATTTGTGATTTAATGTTTAAGGGTTTAATTGTATTAGTTTAGAATTTTGGGTTTATGGTTAGAATTTAGGTTTTAATGTTAGAATTTAGAGTTTAGAGGTTATGGCTTAGGTTTGGAGTAACATGGTTTGGGATTTAGGTTTTAACCTATAAACTCTAAATTTTAACCGTAAAACCATACCCCCTAAATTTAAAACTCATACACTTTTAAACCCATAAACACTAGACCCTAAATGAAATCCTTAAACACTAAAACTAAGATACTTGTGGAAACAAATTTTTCACAAAGCGCTTGTGCATAGAATAACTACCCTTAAAAGAAACATAAAAATATATTAGATAACTCGGAATAATAGTAAAAAAATTACTTACATTTATATCCATATTAAAAGTGATAATAAAAATATAAATGTATTCAAAATACAAGTTAAATAATAATATTTACTATAATTTATATTAATTAAACTTAATATACTGCAATATAATTAATTAAACTTAATATTTACATTTATATAATCTTATTCATTGTCATCCCTAGAATTTGTTAGTTAATGATGGTCAAAGGGTGATATTGAAGCAATTTAGGAGTTTGAGGGTTAAATTGATAAAATTAAAAGTGAGAGACAACATTCTTATTTTAGAATACTACGAGGGTTAAATTGATAAAAATAAAAAAAAAGAAAGACAAAATTGCTTATCTTATATTACTACAAAAAGTAAAATTACCTCTTAAACTTTACTTTAATTATAGTTTTTATATTTAGTATTTTTTAATAACAATATAAAATTAAAATATATTATGTGAATTTTTTAAATCTAATTCATTCCTTCCACAAAATAGTATCATACAAGGAAATAATTAGAAAATTCAAACAAATAACTCTAAAAAATAAAAATACAAACAAACATCATTATCATTTGTCAATGATAAGCATAGTAAACATTAACATGATAATATAACATGGTAGCATGTTAGACAACCAGGGACGGAGTCATGATTTGGGATTGGGGGACAAACTATAAATATTTGAAATGGGAGGGCAAATTTATAAATAAACCAATTTTAAAAAAATTTAAATAGAGAGACAAAAGTAAAAAAAAAATCTTCTGGGGTGGGGGCGATTGCCCCTCCCGAAGCCTTAATGGCTCCGTCCCTGTTGACAACTAACTTTACCATAATTCAAGCATGACTACAAGCACATATCAAGATGAGAGAATTAATTCAAAGGTCCAAAACATGATTAAATCAACAAGATAATCAAATAACCACAACCAGCATCTTTGGCAATTAACGGATATCTGATAGCTGGTAGCGCATTACATTACCTGATAGCTGATAGTTAATTGCATTAATTGATTTGACTAGTGAATTATATTAGCTGATTGTATAAAAGTGATTGGTAAAATTAACTGATAGCTGATAGTTGATTGATTATTTAAACAAGCAAAATAACATATAAAAATATGATTATATTCAATACTTATTTGAATAGTTTATTAGTTATCAATATTTTGTATCTATTAATATTAATTAGATTAAAAATAATTTTTAATATTACTAAGCATATTTGAAGAATCTATATATTAATTTATTATTTATATAATTATTTTTAATACAATTTAATTAATTATTAAATTTAAATACAAATATAAATGTGTGAGAATAAAAATAAAAAACAAAAAGTTTTAGTTTACAAATGCCACCATGAAAATACGTAATGTTGAAGAATTAAAATAGAAATGGTTAAATTTAGGTTATTTAGAGATTTTTTATAGTTGTTAAGGGTAAAAGGGTCTTTATAACTCTTATGTCAAAATCTCTAATTTCAAAAAGCTCCTATTAGCAACTTTTTCAAAATTAGAGGTTTCACTACAATCCGTTCTTTACCAAACATCCAAATTAGCGGATTTGACCGCTCAAACCTCTAATTTTAGATCAAACCTCTCTTTACCAAACATGGCCTATAATTTTTTTTTGAAAGGGAAAATTTATTTATGAGAGTAAAAAGAATAACACCGACCTCGTTAAAAAACCTCTCTAAATCTGAATGAAAAAAAAAGAGTGCACGATGTTATTATTTTACGACAATTCAACGAATCAAATCAGCTCTTCCAAAGGAACCAATAAAACTCATACCATCCAAAAACCAAAGCTCAAGCAAAAGAAGGGATTGGGCCACACAAAACATCACAGGAACGAAGCAAAAATAGACAAGGTCAGCACAAGGGTGAAGCAAAAACATGCAAGTTCAGCCTGGTTCTATGCGAACAAGATCCATTTTTCTGGATATCCCTTCTATATCCAAACGATCAGCCGTAAAATTAAAATCCCTAAGGACAAGCTGGGTGCACCATTGTACATCTTCACACAGCTTTAGACATGACAACACTAGAACTTTGAATGCCTCGGGAGATTTATGGGGATGCATCAACCAATCAACTGCAAGTTTCGAATCACATTCAAGTGTGAGAGACAAAAACTTACTCCAAGGGAAATTTTTGAACAGACGACAAGCTTCAAAAATGGCCAATAATTCTATAGAGGTGGAGTCTGTAGTGCCGGCATGTTTTAAAAAAGAGATTAATTTTTTTTTATTTTTGTTGCAAAGTGAGAAATATGAATCAAGGAGAGATTTTGATGTATAACAGAGAAGAGAAAGAGTAACAAGAAGGAGAAAAGAATGTAGTATTGCAAGATTTTAATGATAAAACTCAACTGAGTTTACAAGGATTACATCTCTGTTTATATAGACTAAGCTTAACAAAGCTTAACGGCTAAGCTTGACAGATAAGCAAAGCTTGACAACTAAGCAGCTTCTTAACAAACTTTAACTGCTACATAACAAACTTAACTGATTCTAATCAATCTTGATTTACATAGATATAAACCTCTAACATGCTTCAAATTTCCTTTCTTCTTTCTTCTGAAGACCGGCAACCATCCACTTTATGAAATAGAATTCATACCAGTAGTACTGAACCTGACTTCTTCTGCAGAGAAAACTTTTAACTTCTGTCTGAGATTGATGAAAAAGATGCAGACAAAGGTTTAGTTAGGACATCAGCAACTTGTTCTACAGCTGGTACATACTCAATATGAAAAGAATCATCAGTCACTTTTTCCCTAACAAAACTAAGATCTAATTCAACATGTTTGAGTTTGGCATGATGAACAGGGTTTGCAGAATGAGCAATTGCACTGGTGTTATCACACCACAAAATTGGAGTAGAAGAAAGAGGAATCTGCAATTCTTGAAGAAGAGATTTAATCCATATCCCCTCACACATAGCATCAGCAATGCTTCTGAATTCGGCTTCAGTAGACGAACGAGAAACTACACTTTGTTTCTTTGAACTCCAAGCTACTAAATTTCCACCTAGATATATACAGTAACCTCCTGTAGACCTCTTATCATCAGTATTGGTTCCCCAGTCAGAATCAGTATATCCTATAAGAGTTGTAGGAGCCCCACATGTATTAAAGAAAATACCATGGTCAACTGTGCCTTTGAGATATCGAACAATTCTCTTTACAGCCTTTCAATGTGTGTCAAGAGGTGCTTGCATGAATTGACTTACTTTGTTCACGAAAAATTGGATGTCAGGCCTGGTGGAACAGATGTGTTGTAATCAGCCAACCACTTGCCTATAAAGAGTGGCATCAGAAAAAAAAGTACTCTATCAGTAAGAGATAACTTTGGAGTTGTAACCATTGGTGTAGGTGTAGGAGTAGCCTCTAACATCTGAACTTTTTCAAGTAGATCCATAATATGCTTCCTTTGACTTAAAATGACACCATTATGAACAGCAGTAACACTCATTCCAAGAAAAAAATTTTAAACACCCTAAATCTTTAACAAAAAACACACAATTGATGTCTTTGATTACTTTATCAACCTCAGTTGAATCATTCCCTATGACCACTATGTCATCAACATAGACCAGAATATAAACTTTGTTGCCTCCTTTTTCCCTGAAATGTAAAGAAACATCAGCAAGAGAAGATGTGAACCCAAGAGATTTAACCAAAAGGTCTTTAAACTTATTAAACCAGGCACGAGGTGCTTGCTTAAGACCATATAAAGACTTCTTTAACTGGCAGACAAGCTGATTTCCTGAACCATCTTCTTACTCAAAACCAAGTGGTTGCACCATATATACTTCCTCTGTTAAATCTCCATTGAGAAAAGCATTATCAACATCTATTTGTCTCAAGACCCAACCATTACTTAAGGCAACACTAAGAAAAATCCTAAATGTTACTAGTTTGACAACAGGGCTGAAGGTTTCTTTGTAATCAAAACCAGCTTGTTGAGAATATCCTTTGGCAACTAGCCTTGCTTTGTACCTAGCAATAGAACCATCTGAATTTCTTTTGATCTTAAACAACCACTTACACCCTATAGGAACTCTATCATTAGGTAGTTGAGTTAAATCCCAAGTCCCTTTCTGAATTAATGCATCTAACTCTTTGAGAACAGCTTCTTTCCACTCACTAACAGCCATAGCTTGATAAACATCTTTGGGAAACTGAGGATCAACTACTTCAGAAGTATGAAAAACCTTAGGCTTGAAAGTTCCAGCTTTAGACCTAGTGACCATAGCATGAGTAGGAACCACTTCACCTTTGGAACTAGGCAAAGCATTACTTGAAGAAGAAATTTGCCCAGTCTGAGATACAGGAGACTGAACAGGACTTAAATGAGGAGACACTGGAAAAAGGTGATCAGAACCAGCAGAAGTTTGACCAGACTGAGAAACAACTGGACTAATAGCAGCAGGACTCACAGCAACAGGACTCATAGCAGCAGGGCTCACAGCAGCAGGGCTCAAAGAAGTAGGTTGTTCCATAGGTTGAAACAAAGAAGCATTATCAGAACTAATAGAACCAGAAGAAAAAGATGGAACATTTTGAGAATTATCTTGTATAAAAGAAGTATTGGACTGGGAAGAAGAAACAACTCTTTGACTTGACTTAGAAGATACAGGTCCATAATACTTAACTTTGAAAAACTTAGCAGCCTCATCCTGAGAACTAGACTCATCTTTAGATGAAAGAAAAGGAAACACTGACTCATTAAACAAAACATGTCTAGAAACAATGACTCTTCCATCAGCAGTAAGACACTTATAACCATGTTTCTTAGAACAATAACCTATAAAAGTACAAGGTTTAGACATAAAGTCAAGCTTATGCTTATTATAAGGTCTAGTAAATGGAAAGCATTGAGAGCCAAAGACTCTTAGAAAAGAATAATCAGGTTTCTGTTTGAACAATTTCTCATGAGGACTTATCCCTTCTAAGACTCTAGAAGGCAATCGATTTATTAGAAAAACAGCAGAATAGAAAGCATCAGACCAGAACTTAAGAGGCATACCACTTGGAGCAAGTAAAGTAAGACCCGATTCAACTATATGGCGATGTTTTCTTTCAATTTTACCATTATGTTTAGAAGAATAGGGACATGTATGTCTAAACACAATACCAAGTTGAGAAAAATAAGTTTCAAGAGTTTTAAATTCAGAGCCACAGTCAGACTGAATAGCTTTTAACTTCCTATCAAATTGTCTCTCAGCCATCTTATGAAATTCAACAACAACTTTATAAACATCTGATTTCTTAGAAATAAAATAAATCCATGTAGACCTAGTACATGCATCTATGAAGCTAATGTAATAACAACAGTTATTAGAAATCAAAGGGGCAGGACCCCTAACATCCATCTGAATTAACTGCAAAGGCTCAGAATAAAGGGAAACAGGTTTTTGAAAAGGTAATTTGTGACTCTTGCCTAACTTACAAGCTTCACAAAAAGGCATTTTATCGATATTGGAAATATTACAGATAGATGACAGCTTTACAAGGGATTCAATAGAGGGGTGACCTAATCTCCTATGCCAAAGCTGAGAGCTAGATTTGGAAACAGAAAGACATGTGCTGACATTATTAATTTGATCAGAAACAAGCTTAGAACTAACTAACAGGGCATTACTAGCAGCAGCAGAAGCATCAGGAAACTTGTAAAGACCATCACTTTGAAGTCCTTGCAATATTGGTTGACGAGTTATCAGATCCTTCACAAGACAATAATCAGGGAAAAACTCAACAGAGACATCATTATCTTTAGTGAATTTAGATACAGATAAAAGATTTTTCTTAATAGACAGTAAATGCAATAAATCATTAAACAACAGAGACCTAGATGAAGACTGAAGCATAGACGAACCGATATTAGCAATTGGAATAGTAAAACCATTGGCAACAAAAACCCTACCATTGCCAAAATAAGGATAAGTTTGAATAATATTACCAGCATCCGGGGTTAAATGTGAAGTGGCTCCCGAATCGGGATACCAAGCAGCATCGCCATAGCCACCACTGAAGTCATCAGAAACAACCGCAACGGTGGCCACATGCGGTTCAGCAGAATTTTCAAGATCCCCAGATCCAACAGCGTTGAAGCCACCTTGATTGTCGACTTGACTGCTACTGAAATTGCCTTGAAAGACTCCTTGTCCAGCAAAAGTTCCTTGCCCAGCAAACCCTTGCGAAAAACCTCATTGATCTTCAGAAAATTCTTCAAATGAGCACTGATTCACGGAAGGACCACCATCAAAATCTTGGTTGAAACGGAAATAGCAACGATTGGCAAGATGCCCAATCTTGCCACAGATTTGGAATTGACGACGGGAACGGGCGGGGAAAGATCGACCACCTCTACCCCTGGGATTAGGAGAACCACGAAAAGACGGCCGAAACCCTAGACCTCCTCTCTGATTAGAAAGACCATGACCATTATTCGTATAACCCATATTCGAATTAAAGAATGGGCCTTGTTGGGCATAGGTCATATCAGACCCATTAGATTGACCATAAGCCATATGCACTGACCCATGACTGAGAAACTCAAGCTGACGGGCCTCAGTGTCAAGAAGCACACTAAAAACATCGTCTAGCTTATACGGCTGCTGACTGGAGGTGATGACCACCACGACCGACTCTTACTCCGGTGGCAACCCTAAAAGAATAGTCGAAATATGCATGGTTTCTGAAAGTGGATTACCACAGGCTGCGAGACTGTCACAAACAGCTTGAATCTGAGCAAGATACTCCCGCATCGATTGATCTCTCTTGCGAATGTTCTTAAGAGAACAATGAAGATGCATAATGCGGGTTGTTGAAGTAACAGAGAAATTATGTTTCACCTTGTTCCAAATATCAAAAGCAGTGCGACAATTTACCAGTGAAGGAAGAATCGAAGGCCCAATCGATGATAGAAGCCAAGAACAGAGGGCACTGTCTTCTTGCCTATACCGAACATAATCTGGGTTCGAGACCCTCGTACCACCTTCACCGGAGACAGTTTGCGGAGGAACCACCAAAGAGCCATCAATATAGTCTGTGAGAGCAAGACTTTCTACAGCAAACAAGATTTGCTGTTTCCATAGCAGATAGTTTGAATCATCAAGACGGATGGAAACAGTCTTGTTAGTGAAGGGTTTGGAAGAAGAAGAGCTTTCAACCTCTGATACCATGATGAAATATGAATCAATGAGAGATTTTGATGTATAACAGAGAAGAGAAAGAGTAACAAGAAGGAGAAAAGAATGTAGTATTGCAAGATTTCAATGATAAAACTCAACTGAGTTTACAAGGATTACATCTTTGTTTATATAGACTAAGCTTAACAAAGCTTAACGGCTAAGCTTGACAGATAAGCAAAGCTTGACAACTAAGCAGCTTCTTAACAAACTTTAACTGCTACATAATAAACTTAACTGATTCTAATCAATCTTGATTTACATAGATATAAACCTCTTACACAAAGACAGCAACCAATATCAGCCGCGCCGAAACTCCCAATAACAGTACCGTTGAACTTGATTGAACCACCAGTTGAGGACTCCACTTGCAAGGAGTTGTAAGCACATTTTTCAGATTCACAAAGCTAAAGTTTAATGGAGAAGACATGATGTTGTTAATAGAAATCCTGGCATCCGGCCATTTAGCATAGCACCACCAACATAACCGAAGCAAACATAAATCAAACAATTGACTGACATCCACCTTTGCCTTCTTAAAATTCACTTCGTTCTTAAACTGCCAGATAGACCATGAGAAGCTTAAGAAACTAAGCTTCTATAATTAGATATGTAAATTCTGGATTGAAATGGAAGACCAATGGAGGATAAATTCTCTGAAATTGACAAGCATAACCAGGTGGACTCCCCATAAAGCGCATCATTTCTGCCAAACCAGCCATGTCACTTTACAATGACATATAATGTGACTAACCGATTCAGAATAAATTGCGCAAAAAGGGCACATCACTATTTGCATTTGGACAACGCCTCTGATCACTAGTAGCCACTCTCCCTAATACAACTTTCCGACCTTAGGTGGAGCTAAAATTGCCCACACCAACTTTCAAACTTGGTCTTTTGCCACCCCTGAGAAATGAGCAATCTTGTAAAAAGATTTCGAACTATAGATCCCATTCGAGGAAGCAGTCCACCGAATGTTATCAGGAATGGAAGCATTGGAACCAAAATATCAATGGTTGATAGGAATGCATGCCAAACATCGAGTTCCCAATCAAAGAATCACAATATTCCAGGCCCAAAGACCATCAATATTAACACCAAAATCTACAATCACCCATGATTTTCTAACTACTAATGCAAAAATTCTAGGAAAGGTTACCCACCTATGAGTTAGATCAGAAAAGAATAATGCTGCCATCCTCCACTGAATAATAAATATTTTGCTCAAAAATATTACCTGGAGTGGCCAATTGAGCTGAAATGTTCCTCCAAATCTAAGATTTATCGGATGAGTTCACATTGGACGGCAAGTTTTTTTTACCAAAATAAAATTAAGTCTAAAACGTGAAAAATTTGTTAAACAAAAGAAAATATATGTCTAAAACGTGGAAAATTTATTAAACACAAGTAAATCTAAGTCTAAAACTTGCTACAAATTTATCTGCACAAGCAAATGAACCACAAAATATGATAAAACTATTGAAAGACTACTGATAACCGCAAATCAGAGCTAAACGTCGTGAGAAAATCATCCACGAACTCAAATCTACTATAAAGGTAGGCGAAAACGTGACACAAGACAGACTCGAGCCGCATGACAAAAAACGTGCCACAAAAGTAAATAAAAACTGAAAGAAAACAAAAATATAAAAAAACAAAAACTTAATATAAGAAATAAATGGCAAAGAGTATCGACGGTCAACAATCGACGACCTACACTAAACTTGATGTCATCATAGGCTAGTCAAGAATGAAGAGAAAAGGGATAAGAGAGAAAACAAGAAAGAGAAAATAAGAAAAATTAAATTATTTTTTAACATATGCATGTTTTTTAAAAGACTTAATCCCTAAATAGGTGCCCGAACTATACCTTATGTTGAGTGGATCGAAAGATCGAAGTAAACCAAGAGGGGGTGAATCAGATTTTTAAAGTTCTTGGTGGTGGAATTTGCAAATAAAAATGGTAGACAAGGAATTTTAGAGTGGTTCAAGTTCCAAATGAACTCTACATCCACTACCTTAGCTTCACTAAGGATTTGCAACAATTCCACTAATTGCTCTTCCCCTTTTCTATGCTAAGGAGGTAACCCTTACAATTTTCGGTCAAATTTTTTACCCAAAATTTGACCCAATCCTCACATAATTGAAAACAAAGAATTTGTTGGCTAAGCAAGTATCTCTCAATACAAAATATAGCCCAATTACAAGCACTCAACCCAATTGAAATGATAAGAATGAAAAATAAAATTGGGGTTACAAGACAATATTGAGATTTAGGCACAAATGCTTGGATTTGATGTTTGGATGTTTGCTTTTGGATCAATAGTTATTGCTGAAGCTTTTAGAGGTCCTTTTTATACCTTCTCATTGAATTCTAGACGTTGTGGTTGTTGCATTCATCAATAGAGTCGTTGGGGGTGTTATCTTCCCTCCATAAATGCAGTCTGCAACCAACCGTTTCGAAATGCCCGACCCTATTTCGAAACAGACCAAAATAGAAAGAGTCGTTGGGGTGCATTTAAGAGCCCGTATCGAAACAATTAGACCTGTTTTGATACGCTAAGAGCCGTTTCGAAACTTGTTTCGAAACATTTTGCCACTGTCAAGGATCATATCGAAACGGCTTGAAATCGTTTCGATACGCATTAACGGTTTGTTAAAAATCAGTTAAAAACATTCAACGATAATATTTTTCAAATCAATTTTAAAGTCGTTTCGAAACACTTGATGTCGTTTCAATACGGTTGCCCAATGTTCTTAAGCCGTTTCGAAACTTGTTTCGAAACACGGGTTGGCAGTGTTGAAAACGTTTCGATACCCGTTTCGAAACATGGACTCACAGTTTCAAAACTGTTTCGAAACGCCTTAGGCCGTTTCGAAACAGTGACTCGAAAATTACTGTTTTTGGCTTTAAGAACACTTAGAACATATTTGATAAACTTAGTTTTTAACTTAGACATATTGTTTAAAACATGTAGAGAGGTTTAAGGACTTAAAAATTCGTTTTCACATTTTCAATTTAGTCCTTAGGTTCTTTAGTTATATCAAAATTAAAATATCGGATTCACAATCTCCCCTTTTTTGATATAACAAAACCAAAGTTAGAATTTTTAAGAGTTTTGAAAATTTTGAACACATTCTAACTCCCCCTCAATTTAAGATAGGTTTTTAAAGTTTTAAAAAGATTTAAGGATTTAAATTCAAGGTTTAAAACTTAAAAACACTTAAAACATTTAAAACGAATTTTGGCTCTTAGATTACTTCTCCCCCTTTTTGTTAGATCAAAAATAAGAAACAAGGCTCATAGAGAAGAGATAGGGTTAATAGCAATAATGATTAAGCAATAAGCAATAAGCAACATAATATTAATTCATAAAATTAAAATATCCAAAACATAAATCTTCAACAATAAGTTCAGAGCATAATCCCAAATAAAATCAAAAGCATAGGTTCATAAAACATAAGAAGTAAAGATGCAAACTTAAACCTAAAATGCATAGCTAATATGATATGTCATGAGAAACCTAGGCCTCGTAGTCATCACCATCATCATCCGTGGACTCATCATCGCTCTTGACTTGAGAACGACGAAACTTCATCCATTGGCCATAAAAGGTAGAGAAGGACATGTCCATGGCCGATTGTTGATTCTCAAGGGATTGGAGTCGATTCACATTGGCAAGGAGACGATCCTCTACGGATTGCAAGCGTGTATCGAGAGCACCAAAACCTCTAGACATGGTAGTGTCCAAAGTGTTGAACGGCTCGGTAAGAAAAGCCGTGAGAGCTTCATTGTTCGCAACTGGAGCTTGTGGTTGAGGTTCAACGGGAGGAGGAGGAGGAGGTGTTTCCCTATCAACACATTCCCAATGCCCATTGTTTACATAGCGAAATTCGGACCGACGGAGAGAAGACTCGCCAATTTTTGACTTGCGGGGTTCCGGAGAGTCATAGGTGCAATCAAGACGAAGCACACTAAAGATGTGACTTACAACAGTCTCATAAGTGAAAGATTTTAGAGCATCGGTGTCACGAAGCTTAACATTATTGACTATTTCGGCAAACATGATCTTAACAAGATTAGGGCGCTCACCACGACGAAAACACTCAAGCCAAAAATAGTCTACTTGACGGATGTGAGAAAATTTACCTCCGGAGGGGCGAAGGAACCATGAGACCATCAAATGGAGGAATTTATCATGCGCATCCAAGGTAAGCACCGAACCGGTGTGAGAACCAAAATGACTCTAATTCTCAATTCCTTCGTTCTTAAGAGCAAACGTAGACTCCAGGAAAGGGATGTCAATGACAATCCTCTTGCCCAAGATAGAAGACTCAAGGCCAACCACTTCGGTATTGTCTTCACTATTAATAAATTGAGCATTGGAGTAAAAGAGAAGTACCATGTGTTTGTAGCAAATGTCCGGGATGCTCAACAAGACGAGGAAATCCCATTCTCTTAAACGGTCGAGGTAACAAAAGAGAAATCGTTCGGAGTCAAGAAACGAGAGGTCAACAACACGCTCACGATGAATTTCAAATTCCTTGACATAGTTGAAACAATCCCTCATCTCTTGAGTTCGAAGAGTTTTTTGAAATAGCTGGGTGAGATTAGGACGAATACTCGATTCACTTGCTTGACCGTCTTACGCTTTTTGCTAACGTTCTCCGTAGACATCCTAAAAATATAAAGCCAGCAATTTAAAAACAAGTTTAAGTGTATGCATGAGATTTCTTAATTCAATCCAATGATAAATCCCACTTAGGTTTAAAAATAAATTTTAAAAACAAGGATACAAAACAAAACAAAAAAAATTAAGAGAAAAAATAAAAAAACAGTGAAGAAAATATGAATGAAAACTTATATATTCGAATAAAAAAATTAAAGATTTTGAAAAAATTTTACAAGATTTGAAAAACCCAAGTATCAAAACACATAAACTATAAAAAATTAAATTTTTCTAACCTAAGATTCGAATATAAATTGAAGAAAAAAGAAAAAGAGGAAAATATACCTTAAATTGAGATTTTGGATGAATATGTGAAATTCCTTGCACAAGATTGTTGATGCTTGCTTAGACTTGTGTTTAAGAGAAAAAGCCCTCAAGATTTAGTGAAAAACAATGAGGTTTAGAGGGTTTTTATAGGAAAAATCGATTCTAGGGTTTTGATTTAGGTTAAACTTTAACATTAAAGCCCCTTTAAAGCAGTCCGCGAACCCGTTTCGAAACGGTGTCGACCGTTTCAAAACGCGGGTACGAAAGTTTGACCGATTTTTTAACACTAGCTGGCCGTTTCGATACGGGTTGGACCGTATGGAATCCCCGTTGACTCGTATCGAAACTTTTTTCGATACACCCCTTGGTAGTAGCCAAAACGTTTCGAAACCCTTGGAAGGCGTTTCGAAACGCCCTTCTCTCAGATAGAAATTTAAAGCATCTGTATCGAAAAAGGTGGACCCGTTTCGATACACCTGGGTCTGGAAGTGCATATGAGGCTCTAAAAGTGCAAAAAAAATGAAGTTTTCTAAGGCCTAACTTGCATGAATGACATGAATGAGCAGGAAAAACATATGCAAACATAAACATACTCCCCCTAGCTATAGGCATGGATGAAATTAGGAGTAAAAACACATAAACATGGCATTTCGCAAGATCAAGCAATTTTAAGCACAAAAGAGGTCCTAAAAGGTCAAGATCGGCTAGTTAGACCTAACTCTCTCCTAAGGGACCAAAAATGCTCTTTGTCTAAATGTTTTGTAAATATGTCCGCTAATTGATTTAAGGTGTCAACATACTTTATAACCACATATTCTTCAAGGACATGATCTCTAATGAAATGATGCCTTATTTCTATGTGTTTGGTTCTAGAGTGTTGGATGAGATTTTTTGTCAAACATATGGCACTAGTGTTGTCACATTTAAGTGGTATGGTTTCAACTTTAATACCATAATCTAAGAGTTGTTGCTTCATCCAAAGGACTTGAGCACAACAACTCCCTAAGGATATGTACTCGGCTTCGGTGGTAGATAAGGCTACACTATTTTGTTTCTTAGAGAACCAAGATATGAGCATACTACCTAGGAATTGACAAGTTCCCGAAGTACTCTTCCTATCGATTTTACATCCCCCATAATCCGCATCTGAATAAGCATGAAGGCTGAAGGTGGAGTCTCTAGGGTACCAAAGACCTAAACAAGGAGTATCTCTAAGGTACCTAAAGATTCTCTTAATGGCTATAAGGTGAGACTCTCTAGGACTAGCTTGAAACCTAGCACACAAGCAAACACTAAACAAGATATCTGGTCTACTTGCGGTAAGGTAAAGCAATGATCCAATCATAGAACGGTAAAGCTTAGAGTCAACACTCTTACCTTCTTCATCTTTGTCAAGCTTTGTAGATGAGCTAATAGGTGTGGCTTGAGGCTTTGCATTCTCCAAGCCAAACTTCTTGAGCATATCCTTTATGTACTTTTCTTGATTGATGAAGGTGCCATCCTTCTTTTGCTTGATTTGGAGTCTCAAAAAGAATGAGAGCTCCCCATCATGCTCATCTCGAATTCACCTTGCATTAGCTTAGCAAACTCTTTGCAATGACATTCGTTAGTAGAACCAAAAATAATATCATCAGCATAAATTTGTACTACTAAGATGTCATTTTTATACCTTTTTATGAAAAGTGTAGTGTCCACCTTGCCTTTTTCAAAACCTTTTTCAATTAAAAAGTTTGAAAGCCTTTCATACCAAGCTCTAGGAGCTTGTTTTAAACCATAAAGAGCTTTGGTGAGTTTGAAAACATGATTTGGAAATTTTGAGTCTTCAAAACCCGGTGGTTGTTCCACATACACTTCCTCATTCATAAAACCATTCAAAAACGCGCTTTTAACATCCATTTGAAAAAGCTTGAAATCATGATAACATGCATATGCAAGCAACATCCTAATGGCTTCCATTCTAGCTACGGGTGCATAGGTTTCATCAAAATCTATTCCCTCTTCTTGAGTGTAACCTTGTGCTACTAGTCTAGCTTTATTTCTCACAATGTTACCACTCTCATCTAGCTTGTTCCTAAAGACCCATTTAGTTCCTATGGTAGGTTGATTACTAGGCCTATCAACTAATGTCCAAACATTACTTCTCTCAAATTGATTTAACTCTTCTTGCATAGCCATAATCCAAAAATCATCTTTCAATGATTCTTTTATATTCTTAGGCTCTATGCATGAGATAAATGCAACATGATTCATTAATCTAAGAGAAGATCGAGTGGTTACCCCCTTGGATGGATCACCCAAGATTTCACCATCTTTGACATAGTTGAACTCCCTTGGGTAGCTCACTTCCTTTTCCTCAAGAGCCAAGTCCTTCAAGGCTTCAAGAGGTGGATCTTGTGTGTCCTCTTCTTTTGTTGGAATCTCATCCTTCTTTGAAGTTTGTCCTCCATCAAAGGCATTTATGATTCCTAAATCATCATCATCACAAGAATCCTTCCTTGGAAGGAGGTTATCATCGAATACAACATGTATAGATTCTTCTACTACTAAAGTTCTTTTGTTAAATACACGATAGGCTTTAGAGGTTAAAGAATATCCTATGAAAATAGCTTTATCACTTTTTGCATCAAATTTACCTAAGTTATCTTTTCCATTATTTAAAACAAAACACTTGCAACCAAAAGGATGAAAATAGCTAATGTTAGGCTTTTTAGATTTTAAAATCTCATATGGTGTTTTCTTTAAAATTGGCCTAATCATTACTCGGTTAACAATATAGCAAGCGGTGTTTGTGGCTTCCGCCCAAAAATATTTAGGTAAATTATTTTCACAAAGCATGGTTCTAGCCATTTCTTGTAAAGTTCTATTTTTCCTCTCAACTACCCCATTTTGTTGAGGAGTTCGAGGAGCCGAAAAATTGTGGCTAATGCCATTTTCATTCAAAAACTCTTCAAACCGTAAATTTTGAAACTCGGTTCCATGATCACTTCTAATATGTGAAATTCTAAGTTCAAGATCATTTTGGGTTAGTTTTGAAAATGTGATGAATTTTTCTAAAGCCTCATCTTTAGTACTTAAAAATAGAACCCAAGTAAATCTAGAAAAATCATCAACAAGAACAAATGCATAAGATTTACCACCCAAGCTCATAGTCCTAATTGGCCCAAATAAATCCATATTGATAAGTTGTAAACATCTACTTGTAGAAACATCATTAATGGATTTAAAGGAAGACTTATGTTGTTTACCCTTAGAGCATGCATCACAAATTTTATCGTTTGAGAACTTAATCTTGGTAAACCTCTAACTAGATCAAGGGAAACTAGTTTTTCTAAAACACTAATGCTAGCATGTCCTAGTTTCCTATGCCACAACCATGCATCATTTTCATTTTGTGCTACCAAACATGCATGAGATGTATGTATGTCATCTAGATGCACCATGTATATGTTACCTATGCAATGACCTATGAGCATAATATTATTAGATTTAATGTCAACAATTTTGCACCCATTTTTATCAAATAAAACATTAAATTCTTTATCACACAATTGACTTATGCTCAACAAGTTATGTTTAAGACCATCGACATACAAGACATTTTCAATAAGAATAGTAGAGTGATTACCTATGGAGCCAATACCTTTAATGTAGTCTTTGGAGTTGTCACCAAATGTCACCACTCCTCCACTTTTTGGCTTTAGATCCATGAATCTACTCTTGTCTCCGGTCATATGCCTCGAGCATCCACTATCAAGGTACCATGAGTTTTGACTTTGTGCTTTGGCCTTGTAGCAATGCTCCCCCTACAAACAAAGATATTAAACTTTTGTTTTTGGTACCTAAATCATTTTGGGTCCATGAGTGTTAGCTCCCAGTAGCTTGGTTCCATTAGGAATCCAAGATGACATAGCAACAATGTTATTAGATTTTACAAGTTCCTTAGGAACCCATAAACTTCTAATCCTTTTAGTTCTACTATGTCTAGAAAAGCTACCTTGTTTGTAGTAATTAGTCTTTTTCCTAGGTTGATTTGTTTTTGAAGATTCACCTATTTCATGCTTCACACTACCAACATTTTTAAAAGACTCTTTGAGCTTGTTAAGCTCATCTAACACCTTTTGGTGTTCACTATTACATTGAGAAAGAAGATTATTAAGGTCAATATTTTCATCTTGGAAGAATTTTAGTTCATCTTTCAACCCTAATATCTTTTTCTCAAATTTTAAATTAGCTTGAGAAAGTGAATCATTTTTACCATTTAGTTCTGAAATAATTTTCTTATTCCTAATGACCGACTCCTTGTATTTCTCAACTAATTCATCATAGACCTCTTGCAACTCATCATATGCATCATTTAATTCATCATATGTAAAATCTAAAGATGATGAGTTAGAGGTTACCATGGAGGAATCTTCCTCAAGTGCCATGAGGCAAAGGTTGGCCACTTCTTGTTCGTCATCCTCAGATGACTCCTCATCACTCCAAGTAGCAAGCTTGGCTTTGAGCTTCTTCTTCTTCTCAAATCCCTTTTTCTTGAGTTGAGGGCGCTCCGAACGTATGTGGCCGGGTTTATTGCACTCGAAGCAAATGATTTGATCCCTTGCTTCTTCTTTGTTCCTACCTTTGAAATCCATCTTTCTTTGGATTTTTTTTTCCCCGGTTGGACCTCATAAAGCGTGAGAATCGTTTGGCTATCATAGCCAATTCTTCTAGCTCATCCTCATCACTAGAAGAGCTCTCCTCAAGTAATGAAGCTTTGAGAGCTATTCCCATCTTCTTCTTCTTTTCCACCTCTAGCTTTTCTACTCTCTTCTCTTCCTTCTTCTTCTCTTCTTCCCTTCCTTGCTTCATAATCTCGTGAGTAAGGAGAGAACCCACTAGCTCATCAAGCTTTAAAGTCTTCAAATTTTTAGCTTCTATGATGGTGGTTCTCTTCCCATCCCAAGATTCGGGAAGTGAGTAGAGTAGCTTCCGGACAAGCTTGTGTTCCGGTATTGTCTCTCCAAATCCTTTGAGCCCATTGACTATGGTAGAGAAGCGATCAAACATCTTGGACACCGTCTCATCGGGTTCCATCTTGAAATTCTCATAACTAAGATTGAGAATTCCAATCTTAGTTTCCTTGACATCGTTGGTTCCCTCATAGGTTGTCTCAAGAGTATCCACACTTCTTCGGCACTCTCAATGGATGATACTTTGGAGTAGATGTCCAGACCGAAAGAACAAAAGAGCATGTGGAGAGCTTTGTCATTTATTTGGATCTTCTTCCTTTCTTCTTCACTCATCTCCATCTTTTTCTTCAAAACCATCTTCCCTTCACTATCTTGCTTCAATGGAATGTAGGGGTCATCTTCAATGACATCCCAAACCAAGTAATCGTTGGACTTGATGAAGAGGCGCATTCTATTCTTCCAAAACGGATAGTTGTCACCATTGAAGAAGGGTGGTTTTGTAGTGGATTGAGACTCATACATGCTTGAACCGGAGGTAGATGTCATCTCTTGATTTTTGGATGATCACACTATTCCTAGGAACTCCTCTTGTGGTTGTTAATCCTCAAAGAGGTAGGCTCTGATACCAATTGTTGAGTGGATCGAAAGATCGAAGTAAACCAAGAGGGGGTGAATTGGATTTTTAAAGTTCTTGGTGGTGGAATTTGCAAATAAAAATGGTAGACAAGGAATTTTAGAGTGGTTCGAATTCCAAATGAACTCTACATCCACTACCTTAGCTTCACTAAGGATTTGCAACAATTCCACTAATTGCTCTTCCCCTTTTCTAGGCTAAGGAGGTAACCCTTACAATTTTCGGTCAAATTTTCTACCCAAAATTTGACTCAATCCTCACACAATTGAAAACAAAGAATTTGTTGGCTAAGCAAGTATCTCTCAATACAAAATATAGCCCAATTACAAGCACTCAACCCAATTGAAATGATATGAATGAAAAATACAATTGGGGTTACAAGACAATATTGGGTTTTAGGCACAAATGCTTGGATTTGATGTTTGGATGTTTGCTTTTGGATCAATAGTTATTGCTGAAGCTTTTAGAGGTCCATTTTATACCTTCTCATTGAATTCTAGCCGTTGTGGTTGTTGCATTCATCAATAGAGTTGTTTGGGGTGTTATCTTCCCTCCACAAATGCAGTCTGCAACCAACCGTTTCGAAACGTCCGACCCTGTTTCGAAACAGACCAAAATAGAAAGAGCTGTTGGGGTACATTTAAGAGCCCGTATCGAAACAGTTAGACCTGGTTCGATACGCTAAGAGCCGTTTCGAAACTTGTTTCGAAACATTTTGCCACTGTCAAGGATCGTATCGAAACGGCTTGAAATCGTTTCGATGCGCCTTAACGGTTTGTTAAAAATCAGTTAAAAACATTCAACGGTAATATTTTTCAAATCAATTTTAAAGCTGTTTCGAAACACTAGATGTTGTTTCGATACGGTTGCTCAATGTTCTTAAGTCGTTTCGAAACTTGTTTCGAAACACGGGTTGGCAATGTTGAAAACGTTTCGATACCCGTTTCGAAATATGGATTCACAGTTTCAAAACTGTTTCGAAACGCCTTAGGCCGTTTCGAAACGGTGACTCGAAAATCACTGTTTTGGCTTTAAGAACACTTAGAAAATATTTGATAAACTTAGTTTTTAACATAGGCATATTGTTTAAAACATGTAGAGAGGTTTAAGGACTTAAAAATTCGTTTTCACATTTTCAATTTAGTCCTTAGGTTCTTTAGTTATATCAAAATTAAAATATCGGTTTCACACCTTATTTTTCATGTAGGTGTTCGAACTATATTTTGGGCTAAATAGGTGCATAATGTTTCTTTCGTTACCCAAATAGATGCCTTGCCGTGATAAACGTTAATTTTCTTCGGTTATCCATTTTTTCAACAACTAAACAAGAAATTTTCTCACTCAAAATCCTCCACACAAGAATCCAGTATTTTTTATGGGGTTGAAGCAAGACTTTAGCATTTTTGTTCGAAATCACAGTGTCAGTTTCTTCCATGTCTATTGTTCCTTATTTTATTTCAAGCTCAAAATCTAGGTTTTAATTAGTTCGAAAATTTTTCTCACCAAACAAAAAATTTTCTCACACAAAATCGTCGTTTTTGTTTCAGATTGATTTTAATTAGTTTAAGTGACATAGCAGAACCCAAGTTTTTTTCTTCAATCATCGTTGGAACACAAATATGAGTTTTTAAGATTGAGAATACGAGAGGTGAGGAGTATTTGAGAAAGCTCGTGACATCCAAACTCATGAAAAATCTGAGTTTTTCAATATTGAGAAGCCATAAGATTAGGGTAGGATTGAAATAAGGCTTTCAAGTGAAAACCATTTGTTTGTATGCCAAAATCAAAGCAGCAAATAAGAAAAATGCTGAAAGAAAATTTTGGGTTCCATGAATCAAATCTGGGTTTTTGATACGGACGGTGAGGGAAATTTGATGGGGTCAATGAGGGTAAATGTCGAATTTTGATCCTTTGAAATATTTTATTTATTTTTAAATATAATTTTTAAAATTCAAAAAGATGACACATGTCAGATAATGATAAAAATTAATGTCCGTCATAGTGAGACACCTATTTGGGTCACAGAAGAAAACGTTAAGCACCTATTTTACCTAAAATATAACTCAGACACCTATTTAAAAAATATAATTTGGGTACCTATTTGACGGTTAAGCTTTATTTAAAAAATATATTATTCTTTTTCAACCTAAGGTGTGAATGAAGTTACAGCACATGGGTTAATAATAAAAGGGTAAACTACACCACATACCACTCAACTATCGCCACTAATTTGAAAATGCCACTAAACTTTAAAAAGTTCAAAACTAACACTAAATTTTAGTTTGTGACTTGAAAATACGATTCTGTCATTAACTTTTAACACCCCGTTAAGTCAAAACGACATCATTTTGGTACGACTGTTTTGAAGCCTAATTTAGGCCAAAACGACGTCGTTTTGCTGTAGGGAAAGTATTAAAATCATGCACTTGGAGGGGTTTGAACTTAGAACCTTCAAATATAAAGGCTAAGTATTAACTACTAAGCTAACATGATATTATATGATATTTTACCATAAATATTATATATCTCAAAATACTTAGATTAATTCAAATTATTTTATGAAATAAATAATACTATAAATGATATTAATGTATAAAAATATAAAATATATTATTTTTATATTTTTATATATTACTAATAATATAAATATATTATTTAAAAAACCTTAGTTTTTATATTATAATTTTATGAATATTTTAGGCTTTTTAAAAATAATATTTATATTCTAAATAATATAAAAAATATAAAAATAATATATTTGTATTTAAATTATATAAACTTATCTATTTGGTTCAACCAAATTATTTTTTGAAAAAATAATACTATAAATAATATTAGTATATAAATAATATATTATTTACATAAATCAAAAAAAAAATATTTTAAGGTTTTTATATATATTATTTATAATATAAATATATTATTTTAAAAATATTCATTAAAATAGTATATTTATTAAAAATAATACATAAAAACATAAACCTCAAACTATAAGGTTTATGATTTAGGGTTCAGAGTTTTATATATTACGTATAATAAAAAATATTTTTTATGAATATTTTGAAGTTTTTAAAATAATATATTTATATTATAAATATTATATAAAAAACAAAAACAATACACTTTTATATATATATATTGATATATATATAATATATTCTATATTATTTATATATTAATATTATTTATAGTGTTATTTATTTTATAAAATAATTTGATTGATCTCAAGTAGTTTGAGATTTATAATATTTATGGTAAAACATTATATAATATCTGTTTGTTTAGTGGTTAAAGCTTAACCCTTATATTTAGAGGTCATAAGTTCAAACCCATGTAAGTGCAGTATTTTAACGTCGTTTTAACTAAACAGTGGTGTTAAGAGTTAACAGTGGAGTGGTATTTTTGAGTCACAAACTAAAATATAGTGTTAGTTTTGAACTTTTTTAAGTTTGATAGTATTTTTGAGTCAGCGGTCATAGTTGAGTGGTACTTGGTGTAGTTTACCCATAATAAAAGTAGTGGTGGTAGATACGAAGTCCGTTTACATGTTAAAGTAATGAAAGAAAACACTAACGGTTGAGCCCCAACGCCCAGTCTTCGCCAACTAATCAAACCACACACTCGTATCTCTGGTGTAAAACAGCAACTACAAAATCTACGCGCACCAGCCACCATGTCATGTTTTCACCATCGAACTGTCTGGTAGACCGACCAGTCAAAACTCATTATCTCATTACAACAACAATATAACAACTTACGAACCCTAGCAACTTTCTGCAAATTTTGCTTTTGATTTTCTTAAACATCAATAACTGAGCTAACAACCCTTCAACTTTTTATTTCGTTTTGTTTCGAGTCTTCATCAAAAAAGGTGGGTCATTTCCTCGGGCAACTCTAACAAATCTCTCCTCAAAGTCATCTCTACTTTTTTTATTTTGTCTCTGTCTTCTTCTTCTTCTTCTTCTTCTTCTTCTTCTTCTTCTTCTTCTTCTTCTTCTTCTTCTTCTTCTTCTTCTTCTTCTTCTTCTTCTTCTTCTTCTTCTTGTCGGTTTACCTTTTTCTGTGATTTTTTTATGTTGGGGGGGGGGGGGGGGGTGGATTAAAGGGTGTTTTGATTTTAAGATGGAGATCATGATAGGATGATTGATGGTTCTGAAGCTTCGTGTTTGCTTACCAATCTTGGTATCTCCAAATGGAAAATTTTGATTTTCTTTGTTCTTTTTTGACATAAATATTCGGGCTCAAATCTGAAAGTTCGAGTGAATTAATATTATTTGAAGGAGAGAAAGTTTTGAGATTCGAAGAATGGCGGCGCCGCCTAGTAGCAGGCTTCAGAAAATGCTGCAGGCAGCGGTGCAATCAGTTCAATGGACGTACAGTCTTTTCTGGCAAATATGTCCTCAACAAGGGTAAACTTCTTCCATGAAAATTGTGAAATAAGTCTGTTTTCATGAAATTTTATGTTACACTAACCAATTTAACCATGTTTTTAAATCAGGATCTTAATATGGTCAGACGGGTACTACAATGGAGCAATCAAAACAAGAAAGACAGTGCAACCTATGGAGGTTAGCACGGAGGAGGCATCTTTGCAAAGGAGCCAACAACTTAGAGAGCTGTACGATTCATTATCTTCGGACGAGGCGAACCAGCCAGTCCGTCGACCATGCGCGGCGTTGTCGCCGGAGGACTTAACTGAGTCCGAGTGGTTCTACTTAATGTGTGTCTCCTTCTCTTTTCCTCCTGGTGTCGGGTAAGTTAAACAAAATTAACTGTTAGGTAATTGACTTTTAATGTGAATTACTCATTCCACTGAACCTCAGTGCTCGAATCTGCAAATAAAAGTAGTAAAATAAAAGAACTCATAATGCTGCCTATTCCCTTCTGTTTGTCTCAACAACTCTTGTACAAACAAAATTCAATGTTCCCATTCCAAGACAGTAGGACATTAATCATCTCCAGCACACAATTCAATTCTTTCTTTTTCTATTTTAAGACAGAAAAGAAAACAATTATGAACAGTGAATGAGACAGTTAGGATCCGTTAAAAGCTAGAAGAATAAGCCATTTTCCCAGGTTTAATTTTGTTGCCTTTTATAATAGGTTAGGTGAGGCGGGAGAGAGGCTTGTGCTAGCTATATGCTTGTCTTGTTCATATTCTGGGGTGGTTTATGAGATTCCCGTGTGTTTTCCGCAGTTTAAATTGCATGGATTTGTCTTTTGCCGAATTTAAGATTTGAAAAACCATGCACCGTGATAGGTTGGTGATGAAATAGTGGTTGGGCGTCAGCGAATGTTTCTACAATGGGAATGCGAGTCGAGCGAAAGAAACCAAATGAATCCTACAAAGTTTGAAAACACACCAGAGAGACATTATTAATCATTGTTCTCAAACTTTCCAAGATAAGATTTACTTAGCTTGTTTGTGCCTGCACACCTGCAATCCTTTTCACACTCACGGTGTTTTACGTCCGACTTGAATACCTTGTTCTTCAGGAAGCTCGTCTCTTTACTTACAACAACAAACTTTAGCCATTGCAGTTGTTTCTTTCTTTATTTAAATTCTCAAGCAAATTTATTGAACAGTGATGCAAATTGTAGGTTACCGGGAAAGGCATATGCAAGGAGGCAGCATATATGGCTTACGGCTGCAAATGAGGTCGACAGCAAAACCTTTTCAAGAGCCATTCTTGCTAAGGTATGACATGCTTGCCTTAATTTCTAGTTTTACAAATGTGCAATAGTAACGACTGCACTAGGTCTCGGTAAAAGGTAGGGTTCAAAATGAATTAGAAATAAATAAAAGATTAGTTATAGACTAGTGGTAAAGAAACAAAATATTGTTGTATTTCATAGATAGTACTCATTTTAAATAAATAGCATGTCTCTCCGTCTTTGAACCGCACTGTATTTTTAATTAATGACAGATTAAATATTGTTATTAATTTGCATCTTTTTAATTTCACTAACGGTCTTTTTGTTTGTCAACGTAAAATAATGCCGTACGGTTGCTACAGAGTGCTTGTATACAGGTATGTCTACACAAACTATATAGGAGTATTTCTCTTTTTTTAACACATGGTTGATTAAATTGAAAGCCCCTTAAACATTGTTTACGTTTAAAACTAAACCATTTGTTTCTGTTTTTACTGTTGTAGACTGTGCTTTGCATTCCTCTTCTTGATGGTGTCCTGGAACTTGGCTCTACTGAAAAGGTAATTGAAGTTGCATTTCCCCTTACCTAAGATGAAAATATAAAAAAAAATCATTAATTTCTTTTAAAAAAAACTATTTTCATATGTCGTTAACTCATCATATATATCTTTTGAAAGAAGTATTATCTGATTTCTTCATCCATGTAGGCTGAATACATGCAGACAGTGGCCTATCTATATGATCACCTAAGAGGCAATTGCACCCCTATTTTTCGGAATATATATTTTGACATATGCATACTCATTTGAATGAAAAAAAAATATTTTGGACCATATTTTTAAATTTTTGAATCCGCCGCTTCATGCAGACATTAATTTAATCATATTTCAGGTGCAAGAAGATTTAGGGTTGGTGCAACATGTGAAAACTTTCTTCAATGATGGTCAAACTACAACCCCTCCGCCACCGAAACCAGCTCTCTCCGAACACTCCACCTCAAACCCCGCGGTCTCATCGGACCAGACTCGCTTCCACTCCCCCTCCATAATTCCTCCCTTGTGCTCCGAGGCAGACCCACCAGTAAACGCTGCTGAAGAAGATGACGACGATGACGAGGACGACGACGATGAAGAAGACAATGACGAAGAGGAAGACGAAGAACCCGAATCTTACTCAGCCGAAACCGGTAGAAATCCCTTCCAAGTCCCCACGCAAAACATTGAAGCAGTAGCAGCAGCGGTGACCGACGAACCGAGTGAGCTAATGCAGTTGGAAATGTCAGAAGATATCAAGCTAGGTTCACCAGACGACGCGTCAGATAACTTGGACTCAGATTTCCACATGCTGGCAGTGAGTCAAAGCGGGAACCCCACCGACCACCAGCGGCGAGCTGAGTCGAACCCGAGGTGGCAAATGCTACAAGAACCCCCGTGCAGTAGCCTCCAACCACCCTCAACAGGTATGATCATAATAGTAGTTGGACTGGACTGTTTCTAATTTCTTTTTAAGTTGTTCAAATTATGATTTTGGTTTTTTTTATTACGTTAAAATTCAAGATTTAATCTCTAGAATTCCGAATTCGATCGCGATAAAGGAACTAAAACTCGAAATTGGACCTTCTATTAAAGCATTAATTGTGAAGCAATAAGTAGAAGAAGTCTAGTAGAGTAGAGGGATGAAAGGCGATAATAAATCAGTTACCAAAAGTGGTATCTACGAAGGGGACCAAACCGATGAAGACCTGCTTTATTGGCTTATTTATTTCTTTTCTGTCTAATTCTCGTTTTCAACAAAAGCAAAGTTTCGAATTTTCTATTACTCAACTACCCTTCAAAAGCTTCATTTATCAGAATAGAAATTTTCTGCTATTTTCTTTTTTTTTACTAATGTTTTTTATTTAAAAAAATAAATTTAAAATTAAGGTTATGGTTTATGATTAAAGTTTAAAGAATTAGCGTATAATATATTTTTTAAGATTTAAAGTTTAAAGTTTAAAATTTATAATTATGACTTAAAATTTATATTTTTAATGTTTAGTCAAATAAAGGCACACAAAAAAAGGCTTTTCCCCAAAAGTAAATGCATGAATCAATTTGAATTAGATTGATTTAGGTTCAAAATTTTCGTTAGTGAGCTTTTTTTTTAATTTAACCTTCGGTTTGATATTTAAATTTGAATTATTCTAGATTAGAAAAAAGATTTTTTTTACCTTTTTTATAATTAAATCAAGTTGAGTTACATTTAAAATTAATTAATCAAACTAAGCGTTCCACTTCATGTTTGAATTGATAGGTATGCTTGTTGATTCCATAATCCATACTAGTCTATGTATTGATGTCGTTAATCAAAATATCATTATTTGTTCTATTGTTTATATGATTTAAATTAATTTTCTTAAACATTCATTTGGAATAATAGTTAGTATATATCATTCGATTGTTTCTTTTATAACATAGAAGGGACATAGTTGAAATTGGACAGAAATCTTTTGCCCTTCCGATGTTCTTATTTATGCTCTCACACTAAAAATTAGGTTTAAGGTTAGGGTTTGAGGAATTTAGGGTATAATGTATCTTTTAGGGTGTAGGGTATATAGCTGTATAAGGTTTAGGATTTAAAATTTAGGGTTAGAGCTTGGAATTTAAGTTTTTAGTATTTTTTATTGTTGTGGCATAGAAAGGGGCACCAAAAGGGTAGAAGATTTTTATCCATTCGAATTCTAGACAATACATTATAATTTTATCATGGATTATTATCTTATACACTGGCGGTGAAAAACAAAGTTTCCACAAACATGGTTATTTAGAGGTTTAAGGTTTTAGTTTAGGGTTTAGATGTCACAAGTTTAGGGTTTAGAATTTAGAATTTATGGTTAGAATTTAGGGTTTAGGGTTTGTAGTTAGATTTTTATGGTTCTAAGGTTAGAAATTTAAATTATAGATTTAGGCTTGAAAAGAAGCATACTTGTACAATTTTTTTATATTAGCATATGTATCAAATATTAATCATTTTATTATAGCTTAATTTGTTTTTATCTATAGTAAAAAAGTTGGTTATTAGTGTTAATTTGTTGTAAATTATTAATATTATGAAATGTTTCACTGAATGTTTTTGGTTAGAGTTTTCATTATATTTTTGAAGTATGAAATTTTAGGATTTGATTTTTGTAGGGCCCCAGCCATTGCATGAACAGTCACAAGAACATACGCAATACTCTCAGACCGTCTCCACCATCCTCCAAGCCCAACCAACCCGGTGGGCGGAGTCACCGTCAACTGGCTTCGCCGCCACCTACTCCACCACCCAATCAGCATTTTCCAGCTGGACAACCCGTTCAGACCAGCACCTTCATTCGGCCGTGGTCGAAGGCACTTCCCAGTGGCTCCTCAAGTACATTCTATTCACCGTACCATTCCTCCACAGCAAATACCGCGACGAGAACTCCCCCAAATTACGCGACTCCGACGCAGATACCGCCGCCGCCAGGTTCCGCAAGGGGACCCCACAGGAGGAGCTCAGCGCCAACCACGTGCTAGCAGAGAGGCGGAGACGCGAGAAGCTCAACGAGCGGTTCGTGATATTAAGATCGCTGGTCCCTTTTGTAACCAAAATGGATAAAGCTTCCATACTCGGGGACACCATCGAGTACGTGAAACAGCTACGTAAAAAGATCCAAGACCTCGAAACACGTAACAGGCAAATGGAAACCGATAATGAACCCAGGATGAGTGGTTTGAAGGATCAGAGAAGTGGGGTAACGGGGCCGGATAAAAAGAAGATGAGGATTGTGGGAGGTGGAGCAAGGCCGAAGACGGTGGAAACGTCGGTAGAAGTGTCGATAATAGAAAGCGATGCGTTGCTGGAGTTGCATTGCGGGTACAGGGAAGGGCTGTTGCTTGATATAATGCAGATGTTGAGGGAAAAGCTGCGGATTGAGATAACGGCGGTTCAGGCTTGTTTGAGCAATGGGTTGTTGGTAGCTGAATTAAGAGCCAAGGTACGTAAATAATGAATGAATTAAAAACATAAATCTGGGTTTTAATTAATGCGACGTGGAATGGCATTGGCAGGTGAAGGATAATATGAAGGGGAAGAAAGTAAGCATAATGGAGGTGAAGAGGGCAATCAATCAAGTAATACCTCAATATGTGTAATTCCCTGGAGTTGAAAGATGAACTAAGGGTCCGTTTGTTTCACTAAATTTGTTTTCGAAAAACGAATTCTGGAAAACAAATTACATTTTCTAAAAAACAAACTACAGAAAGTATTTTCTGGTGTTTGGATAATGTTGTGCAATTCATTTTTCATTATTTGGTAGAGTTTCCTGATAATTTCATGAACAGTCCACAAACAAGTATTGATAATGCTAAAAACAAGTTCCAGCCAAAACATGGTTTAAGGTTTAGGTTAGTGTTTAGGGTTTAGGATTTAGGGTAGCATTTAAGGTTTATGGCTTTGTGTTTAGGTTAGCATTTAAGGTTTATGGTTTATGGTAGCATTCAGGGTTTAATGTTAGCATTCATGGTTTAGAGTTTAGGGTTTATGTTAGGGTCTATAGTTTAGGGTTTAGGGTAATGTTTATGGATTATGGTTTATGGTAGCTTTTAATGTTTAATGTTTATGTTAGTGTTTAGTGTTTAGGGTTAGGTTATTGATTACAGTTTAGGATTTATGATTTATGGTAGCATTTAAGGTTTAGGATTTAGTATTTATGATAGGATTTACGGTTTAGTGTTAGTATTTAGGGTTTAACATTTAGGGTTTGTGGTTTAGTGTTTATGATTTAGGGTTTATGTTAGTTTTTAGTGTGTAGGGTTTAGGGTTTAGTGTTTAGATTAGAATTTAGGGATTATGGGTTAGTGTTTAGGGTTTAATATTTATGACTTATGGTTTAGGTTAGTGTTTAGGGTTCATGGTTCAAATTTTAGGGCATTATTTAGGGTTTATGGTTTAGGTTGGTGTTTAGGGTTTAGAGGTTAGTGTTTACTTTTAAGGTTTTAGGGTTTAGGTTAATAGTTTAGGATTTAAGGCAACATTTAGGGATTATGGTTTAATGTTTAGGTTTTATGATTTAGGGTTTAGAGTTTATGTTAATATTTGCGATTTAAGTTTTAGGGTTTAAATTAGTGTTTAGCGTTTAAAGTTTAGAGTTGAAGAGAATGTAGTTTGTTTTACGGAAAAAATATGGTAAAACAAACTGCAAAAAATGTAAAGAAAAAATAGTCAAATGTAATTAAAACTCTTTTGACCATATGAAACTACATAAACCAAATATTGTAAATCATGGAAATTGAATTCTGGATTTCAAACTACATGAAACAAACACACCCTAAGAATATGATATTCATTGGAAGAAATATGTGGGTCGCACAACAATTTCTATCAACATCAACACAAGGTTTGGTTGATGCATCCTTCCCTTTTTTTTATTATTGGAATGAATTCAACTCACCACCTCTTGCATCATCTTCATCATCATTAGTAGGAGTAGGATTTGCATCAAGAAAATGAACAATTAGTA
Source organism: Hibiscus tridactylites (assembly GCA_958450335.1). Lineage (NCBI taxonomy): Eukaryota > Viridiplantae > Streptophyta > Magnoliopsida > Malvales > Malvaceae > Hibiscus > Hibiscus tridactylites. The sequence continues at coordinate 49,125,872 of OY288290.1, forward strand.
ACTACATTTTTAGTTTTTAATAAGAAAAACAATGGAAAAAGAGAGGTAATTAAACCTTTGCATCCAGAGATTTGGAGGTTGAGAGCTTGAACAATTCAGGAAGAGAGTAAAACCAAAAATAGAAATTATATGCCTCGTTTCAGTGTCTCTTTTTATGTCTCACTGTAATACCCCCGACTCGGATGTTACAATTGGGCCCCAACCTAACCCGAAAACCATAAAATCCTCAATTCAGTTTAGCCCAAATAGTTATTTCTAAAACATTTAAAGTCCACATTTAAAAATAAAGTTAAATAGTCAAAACGATACAAAGGGTCTCTAATTTAATTTAAACAGTTGAACATTTGAATCTATTAATACAATTCTAAAAATTAGAATTACAGACTCCAACGTGTAAGGTCCTATGAATACATAGCCCACTAAACACAAGTATTGTACTCTGGAAGCCTCCATATGCTGGAATCCCGTACTAATAGTGCTCCTTTATTCCCAATATCCAACGATCAACCTACGTACGGAAACAACGATTCCGAGCGCTGAGCTTACAAAGCTCAGTGGTACACATCTACTCTACTATACTTCATGCCAATCATAAACATAAGCATGCAAGCTAGTACGAGCAATAAAGATAGATAAATAAACAGGTGGCGTTACAACTAGTCGCCTAAACACATGCTCTCATGTCAACAGTCATCATGCATAACCCACATGACCCAACCATACTCGGGATCTCACCAGACCGTCTAAGCTAAAGCACACAAGTCATACACAAACCTGGAGTGACGCTCGCTTCCACACAGCATCGGGATCGTACACTCCTGAGTGAGGCCCGGTGTCACACAACCTCAGGAACATACACTCTTTCTAGGTGAGGCCCGGTGTCACACAACCTCAGGAACATACACTCTCTCTAGGTGAGGCCCGGTGTCACACAGCCTCGGGAACATACACCTACACTCGATATCTCTCCTTGAGTGTTTTCGAATAAGGCCCGATGTCACTCAACCTCGAGAACATACATTCAGTGTCTCTAACCATGGTGTTACAATACTCTTCCACTGGGTATCCAGACCCCATCAATCAAAGTGACCCAACCACACAAGTGCCCTTACTTGGCACATAACCACACACGATCCACTGCAGATCCTATGGTTGCTATTACAAACAAGTCGCTCAATATTTACCAAGTGTTTAATACATTATAGAGAAGTATATAATCAATCTCATTCATTGTCTCCATCAGTCAATATCATCTTGTTATCAAGGCACATCACAATTATTGATATTCACATCAATTCCATCATTAATTTACATTTATTAATTATTTATCGTATCAGGTTCTGGTACTCGTACACGAGTAACGATGCGGTACCCTCGGGTATCGGTACCCACACGCGTATTGGCATTAATACTGCTTACTCGATCCCTGAAGCTTATGGAAGCCATTAAAGTTGGTTTACTAACGTATTTAACCAATTAAAATTATTTACCGGCTTCATAATCATTTATTCGAATATTACCAATTAACAACTCATTTTGTATAATTTCTATTAATATCTTCGAACAACGCACAAGGTGTCACAAATATTCAGATCAATCAAACAATAATCAAATATCACACAAGCATCGCAGACGATCCTACACAGTCTCTAAAGTCTCTAACCGTCTCATCATATCCGTATTATCATCGTGCATCTCATAACTATCAAGTCTCAACATATCGATCCCTACTCATACTTATCTATCATCAACCCATTTTGCTGATACTAACACACAAGGCAATCATATTTACGATGCTCATGAAGCGACAGGAGTTCGAGGTGTACTAACCTTATGCTGACATCACTATAATCCTTATCCAAGCTTCCCGAAAATTCTACTTAACCCGATGTCCACCCTCGAATAATCCTCGTATATCAATTAATATCATAAGCATCACTTAAACATGTTCACTAAGGAATTCAAAGGGTCAAAAGCGTAAAAAAGCTTATCGAGTTCGAATTTGGCAAAATGAACTGCACCATTGGATCCAGAACGTCGAGAAACCCCCAAGTAGAGTCACCCGGAAAAAGTCAATGTCGACCAACGGCCTGGTCAACTCTGGTCAAAGGCTGGATAATCTGGTGCAGTGCAAGTGCATGGCTAGCTGGGTGCACCCTAGGTGCATAATCCAGTGCGGGAGAGTGAAAAATAGCCTAGGTCTACCCGTAGGGCGTGCTCCAGTGCGGCAAGGTGCACAGGTATATCGTGCACTAGGGGTGTTCAAATTCGGGTACCCGAAAAACCAGGTACCCGGACCTTCAGGTATTAAGTTTGTCGGCTCGTGTCCCGACCCGTGAATACCGGGTACCCATTAAACCCGGGTACCCGGTTCTCCTTTTTATTTTTTTATTTTAAAATTAAAAAAAAACCATTAAAAGTTCATAACACATGATCCAAACAAAAAAATAATAATGATTTGAAGTTTATAACCATAAGAAAGTCATTAAAAATATTAATCTCGATCGTGATTTTTTTCGAATCTCATATTTTTTAAAGAAACCTACTAATGCATAAATGCAATAGAGAAACCTTGTTGTTTGTTTCATATCGAATCTTACATATTCACAAATTAATATATTTTTTTTGAAAATTTTAAAACATGAAAGCATATAATACAAATATAGAATGAATTTAGGGATTTAAATATAGTTCTAAAGTAAAAATATTAAGTAATCTAATAAAATAAAAAATAAAAAAGGAACCGGGTACCCGAAAAATTCATATTTTTTGAACCGGGCCCGACCCAGGTAAAAACCAATTTCCGGGTAAATACCAGGTCATTTATGTTCGGGTAGTCGGGTCGGGTAGTTTGAGTCGGGTAATTTTGATCACCCCTATCGTGTACCCGGGTGAGCAGCATCTGGTGTGGCATGATGCATCCGATCTGTGTGCACCCACCTGGCCAGGCACACGTCCACTCGCATGGGTGGCGTGTGCGCCGTTTTTCGGTGGCCGGATGACAGCAACGAGCTCCAGCCTCGATGTTCTCCAGCCGCTGGTTCCGATGGCAGCGACAGTTTTCGTTGTAGGACGTCAGAACTTGGCGTTTCATGCTAGGCCGGTTCTTCTTTTTCTTCACCCCGGCGAACAACAACTCTGATGGCGGTGAGAAGAATATCAATGATTGCGTCTCGACGAGGGCTTCCCAACGGCACCGGCAGTGAGAGCCACGATGGCCCCGGTGGCCGTAGATCGGGGTTGAAAGACTCTCCCCTTAACTTTTCCTTCTTTTTCTCTCTCTCTAAAAATATCTTCTTCCACTATCCATTATCCATTATCCATTTTCTCCCTCCATCAATCACCAACACCTTTATTTTTAAAATCCTTTTCTTTTATTTTATTTACCCATTTACCATAAGGCCCAAACCCACCATTTGGATTTGGGCTCCCAACCATAAGGCCCAATTAAATTGGGTCTAGGGCCCAATTTGCAAAGCCTAAAATTTGGGTCGGTACAACTTTCCCCTCCTTAAAAGAAATTTCGTTCTCGAAATTTGTATCCATAACCCAAGAAGATGCTAAAACCTTTAGAACCCTTCAACATTCTCAACACATCTTGCTGCGCCACTCTGATCTCAACAACAATTTTCAAACACGATCTTTGTCTTCTAACGATACAAACATAATCTCGTCTAATCCTTCCTCTTAGAGAAACTCCATCCTCACTCGGTGCAACCCAATTCAACTGACCATTTCCTTTAAAGAGGTCCATCACTATTCGATGCATAACTAAAGCCATAGTAAACCCCAATGGTACCTTGACCAAAGCGGAATGATTACACACGTAGTAGCTCCCTGAAGGAGACTTTAAATCCAACGTCAAACTTTATCAAACTTGTTGCTTGATGTTGCGTGTAAAAGGTGCTCCGCAATTAGTGCAAGTGTACACGTCTCAAGTAATAAAGTGATAAGTATTAGAGTGTTGTCTCCACAGGAATTGGGATGCCCTCATTCAACTACCTTCTTACACTGAAAAGGAAAAAGTAAAAGTAAAAACACAAGTAAAAGGGATTTTGGAATTTAAATAAACTAAAGAACATAAACTAGAGCAAATAAGTAAAGATTGAGAGATCAAGATGATAGAATGGGCCGGATTAGATTGCGTTGTAGTGTGGAATCTAATTGACTTGTCTCGGTCTTTAATTGCAATGATCACCAAATTGCCTCAGCAGTGTCCTTCATTCTTGCCGCGACAATAAGATATGTTGCCTCGGCAATCTCTTGCTGGTCAGCAGTGATGTCAACGTTTGGCAAAGCGTCCTTCGATAGCTCCTCCTTATCTCTAAGGTCAAAACCGTGCTGATGAATGGGACTTGATAATACCTCTCGGCGTAAACCAAAGTTAAACACCAACCAATCTCATGCTTCTTTTAGCCGTTTAAACTCTAACTTATCTCTAAGCCGAGTTAGCTTCCACCGTTCGGGATGAAAATCATGCTTATTCGTTTCGTGAGTCTAACACTCTTGATGCTAGACAAATAGATAACCTCACAAGCTCTCTCTCGATGAGATTGCAAGAATGAATTCAATGCCAAGAATAAGCAAACCTTGAACTAATATTGCATTAAAAACTTAAACAAAGTACAATTGTTTTCTCACAACTACTAAGCAAAATAATCCTAACCCTAAGAAAGTTTAGAACATAATGGACATGGAGAACACACGACTAAACCCTAATCTCAAGCTTTTGACTCCTCTCTCAATGAAGAATCTCCCCCTAATGTGTGCGTCAAGCCTTGGTTATATAGTAAGAGGAGTAGGGCAGAATCTTTCTTGGATAGGAAGTTAAGTTGGACTTGGACTTGTCTTCATTAAAGAGGTGAATCTCTTTAACTTTAATGCTTTTATCCACTTTGGCCAAATTCCATATTTAACCTTCCTTCCATGCTTTCGTCATCTTCCAGTGCTCCGATTATCATGCAAAGTGTGTAGAAAAATCTAGCGTTTTATGCTCTTCAAATCGACTATCACTTTGCATGCATTGCCCTCCGGCAGGTTGGCATGTGCACTACCTCGACAAAGAATATCTGCTGCCTCGACAGAGGTCTGTCATTGGATCTACTCCGTAAGGCTTCCTCTTCATACTTCAACTTCCGTCAGTAGAAGTTGTCATCTATGGCTTGGCTTGATCTGGATCGGTCTCGAGCTCATTATGCATCATCTCTCCTTTTCTTCATTGCCCGCTCGGCATCACCTGCCCTCGGCAGTGAGTAAATTTGCGCAAGTACCAAACGTGCATTAAAATAATACCTTTTCATTAAATAAATCAAATATCAAGATAAAAAATAAAGGCAATGTAAATAATGCATATAAGGCCATAATGTCACTCGAATGTGTGTAGGTTAAGCCATAATTTCCATGTTAAAAGGGTAAAAATATAGGACTTTTGGGCACTTATCACTTGCTCGATGCAAGACTTTTGAAATGAACGATGCCTCGACTCGCCTCAAACACTTACCTTAAACTTATCATGCTAATTCAAATCGACAACAAAAGTAGCCCCCAAAAACTCGGTCCACGCAAGTCTTAAACTCCAAACTATCACGTGTCTGGAGAACACATCATTTTCCCTCACTAGGATCTGTCATGGCATGAGAATCCCACCAAGGAATAAGGTTCCATCACAAATCTCGAATATCATGTCAAAAGGTAACATGTACACACCGTAGTGTCGTACAACCCAAACCTGCTAATGAACTAAGTAGACTATCTATCTGGATCTCACCTTTGCCGAAACATCAAACAATACTTACCAAGAATATATAATTACTCAATAAAATCAATTCGAAATTGTGTACTCATTGACCCTTTACAAGATCCACGCTCATCTGTTTAATTCCACTAAGGAACATCAAAGCATCACAACAACTCTAAAGAACTCAAGGTCCTACTCCTGAATGATGGCAAATCAAATGCTTATCACAATCTCAAACGCACGACTCCATATTATTTCTCAAGACACGCGATGAAAGTTAGGTACAAATTGTCGTTCCCAAAACTTACCATGTACTGACCACAATACTACATCAGATAACTTATATACTGATGCATCGATCTTTAAGGCACACTTAAAAGATCTCAGGGTCAACAAAAGTCATCAAGCTCATATATAATCTTAACAATGTATCCATTGAAGGACAATCATATGTTTCTTCTCACGATTCTCAAGGCTAATCAGTCTTTAACTTGAAACTCAGCTACCAGAAAACACGTGTAACGATATAGATCGTTCAATACTATGTAAGAAGAATCCCTTGCCTTGACATATCTTTCTTAAAAACACCCACAACAAGATCTCATAGCCCAACAAAAAACCATCGGACCTAAATCTAACCATTACACTGAACCCACTTAATTATAAGCAACCAACACTTCTCACGGCTTCCAAAACTAACTAATTCTCCACACAAAGCCTAACTATAAAAACCCACACGGGTGTTGGCGCTAGCCGATCAGTATCAACATTGAAAGAAATAAGTAACGGTACCAGGTAGTGTTTGTATTGATACTCCCTTACATTACCATCACTAGCAATCTTAGATCGCCCCATTTGGGCATCACGATACACTAACTCGAACTAACTTCATTCATTCTATCACTTATCAAGCTCACTTTACTTATGCGGTGACCGATCACACGATCAACAATTCTCAATTTCTTTAAACTCACGACGTCGTCCAAAACTCAAATTTATTAAAGATCAAATACCCAAAATTCACATTATTGGGGTAGGCACACCCTTCATCCTTCTTGCATAAAAAACGTAGTCCTAGCAAAAAAAAAACATCCTTGAAAATATTGAAACCTTACTCGATCGTAATCAAGTCAAAAACACTTTCACCACAAACGATCTCACGTAGCTCGGGTTTCAACCAACGTCCCTCGACTTGCCTCAAGGAAACTGTGATACAACCAAAAGCATTTACGAAGTCTCAAACTCTTGCTTCCTTGAGCGATTACACGGTAACTAACCATTTTCATACACAAGGTCATAAAGGTAATTATCTTGCCAACACTCATCCTTTCCATATCCCTTGTACATTCACGCGTGTCACGCAAAGAACCAAACTTATACTCGAGAGACAATATGGTGGTCACTACCCATCATCATTGAAACACCTCCAATATCGCTATAGACATCAACGTTATCGTGACATGCCCCAACGAGAAAAATCCTCATTCTAAAATTCATTTTAAAACTACAAGCATTTGACACTTTAACTGCAACCATCTTGTCCTTGAACCACTCCCGAAAAAACACGCGGGTGCTTCATAATCAGTTAAACGAGTTATCCACCTTTGGAGACACGTAACGATCCCTCACTACCACACAACATCTATCAACAGTTTAACCGTCACCTCAACAAACCAACTTCTCACTAGCAAACAAGCCCGACTCTTCCTTGAGCAAAACACTAGAACCAAAGAAACCTCGTTCGGTTGCACATTTGCAACAAAACCTCTAACTTTCTCAACTGGGTCGGTGTCCTTTAACAACGGCGATGGGCACCAACGTCCAACTCGGTCTTGCCTCTACATCCACTCGCGTCCTTGATAGGGAAGAAACCTTGACGACTCTTCCAAAGAGCATAAACAAACACTTTAGAAATCTGAAAGCTCTCGAGCATCGATATGTACACATTAGCATATGTCGAACGATGAAAAATTGCCTCACAACTTCGTTGTACCATTCTACGAACAACCACCACGAAAATCTCGATAGAAGGGAAACAATTTAACATCCTCATTACCAAAGGCTAGTTTCGCTCGAGGTCTCAAACCCTCGAGTACAACTCTCGATATTACAACTAGCATCACGCTTGATTAACCCAAGCGATTTCCAAGGTACAACAACTCCCAAGAAGGTAGATCTCTCTCAAACCCGTAGGACGTCTAACTTTAGCCACACATTAATGATTTGGTGGATCCTGAATCTACTATATCCAAGAAACACCTCTAAGAAGGGTGATGATACTTTTCAAGTATCAACAACACTCACTTTTCAGCGAACAATGGGTCATCCAACCAATATGCATCCACTGATCGATTCTAAAAGCAGTTTATCCAAACCCACAACACAACTTCTATTCACGTATAACGATGAAGATTTTTTGCCACAAACTCTTATAATGTATCTGAAGGCTCCAAAACGACTACAACACACAACAAAGACACCATTTAGATAGCGGGAGGATGACACATCCTCGACTCCAGCATCATTTAACCAACTTGTATCTCAACAATCTGGGGCAACCCCACCTATGGAATTGCTCCCATGAGTGGCTCAACACTTAACTCAGCCCTCCCGGCCATATTCGTAACCATTTTATCCTCGCAACATTGGACGCACCATCAGGATTCCAGTCTTTAAGAAGTACGAACTAAATTTAAAGGCTTGTATTCACTAGACACCTTACCAAAACACCTATACCACCCTGGGTTTCCTAGAATCGGCTAAACCTAAGCTCTGATACTATTGTGGTAATATCCCCGACCCGAATGTCACAATTGGGCCTCAAGCCCAACCTGAAAACCATAAAAATCCTCAATTCGGTTTAACACAAACAGTTATTTCCAAAAACATTCAAAGTCTACATTTGAAAATAAAGTTAAAAAGTCAAAAAGATACAGAGGGGCTCCAATTTAATTTAAACATTTGAATCTATTAATACAATTCCAAAAATAATAATTACAGACTCCGACGTGTAAGGTCCTATGAATACATATCCTACTAAACACAAGTATCGTACTCTGAAAGCCTCCACATGCTGGAATCTCGTACTGATAGTGCTCCTCGATTCCCAAGATTCAACAATAAACATACGTACGGAAACAACGATTCCGAGCGTTGAGCTACAAAGCTCAGTGGTACACATCTACTCTACTATACTTCATTCTAATAATAAACATAAGCATGCAAGCTAGTACGAGCAATAAAGATAGATAAATAAATAGGTGGTGGTACCACTAGTTGCCTAAACACATGCTCTCATATCAGCAGTCATCATGCATGATCCACATGACCCAACCACACTAGAGATCTTACCAGACCGTCCGAGCTAAATCACACAAGTCATACACAAACCTGGAGTGACGCCCGCGTCCACACATAATCGGGATCGTACACTCCTGAGTGAGGCCCAGTGTCACACTGCCTCGAGAACATACACTCTCTCTAGGTGAGGCCCGGTGTCACACAACCTCGGGAACATACACCTACACTTGGTATCTCTCCTCGAGTGTTTTTGAATGAGGCCCAGTGTCACACAGCCTCAGGAAGGTACATTCTACGTCTCTAACCATGGTGTTACAACACTCTTCCACTGGGTATCCGGACCACACACAATCCACCGTAGATCATATGGTTGATATTACAAACAAGACGCTCAATATTTATCGAGTTATTAATACATTATGGAGAAGTATATAATCAATCTCATTCATTGTCTCCATTATTCCATATCATCTCGTTATCAAGGAACATCACAATTATTGATATTCACATCAATTCCATCATTAATTTACATTTATTAATTATTTATCGTATCAGGTTTCATTACTTGTACATGAGTAATGATGTGGTACCCTCGGGTATCGGTACCTACACATGTACCGATATTAATATTGCTTACTCGATCACTAAACCTTATGGAAGTAATTAAAGTTGGTTTACTAACGTATTTAACCAATTAATATTATTTATCGGCTTCTTAATCATTTATTCGAATATTACTAATTAACAAATCATTTAGTATAATTTCCATTAATCTCTTTGAACAACGCACAAGGCGCCACAAATATTCAGATTAATCAAACAATCATCAAATTTCACACAAGCATCGTAGACGACCCTACATAGTCTCTAACAGTCTCATTATATCCATATTATCATCGTGCATCTCATAACTATCAAGTCTCAACGTATCGGTCCCAACTCATGCTTAACTATCATCAACCCATTTTGCCAATACTGACACGCAAGACAATCATATTTACGATGCTCATGAAGCGATAGGAGTTCGATGTGTACTAATCTTATGCTAGCATCACTATAATCCTCATCCAAGCTTCTCGAAAATTCCACTTGACCCAATATCCACCCTTGAATAATCCTCGTATACCAATTAATATCATAAGTATCACTGAAACATGTTCTCTAAAGAATTAAAAGGGTCAAAAGCGTAAAAACAACATACAAAGTTTGAATTTGGCAAAATGGACTGCACCATTGGATCCGAAACGTCGAGAAACCCCCGGGTAGAGTCCCCTAGAAATTGTCAACAATGGTCAACGGCCCGATCAACTCTGGTCAAAGGCTGGATAATCTGGTGCAACGCAGGTGCATGGCAAGCTGGGTGCACCCTAGTTGCATAATCCAATGCGGGTGAGTGCACAACAACCTCAGTGTACCCACGGGGTGTGCTCCAGTGCGACAAGGTGCACAGGCTTATCGTGCACCCGGGTGAGCAACATCCCGTGTGGCGTGGTACACCAGATCTGTGTGCACCCGCCTGTCCAGGAACATGCCCACTCACATGGGTGGCGCATGGACCGTCCTTCGGTGGCCGAACGAGAGCGGCAAGGTCCAACCTCGCTATTCTCCGGCCAATGGTTCTGATGGCGGTGACAGTTTCTGTGTAGGACTCTGAAACTTGGCGTTTCATGCTAGGCCAGTTCTTCTTTTTCTTCACCCCGACAAACAACGGCTCTGATGGCGGCGAGAAGACTACCAATGGTTGCGTCTTGGCAAGGGCTTCCCAACGACACCGGTGATGAGATCCCCCGGTGAATGTTGATTGGGGTTCAAATACTCTCCCCTTAATTTTCCCTCTTTTTCTCTCTCTAAAAATATCCTCCTCCACTATCCATTCTCCCTTTTCTCTCTCTATCAATCACCAACACCTTTATTTAAAATCCTTTTCTTTTATTTTATCAACCCATTTACCATAAGGCCTAAACCCACCCTTTGGATTTGGGCTCCCAACCATATGGCCCAATTAAATTGGGTCTAGGGCCCAATTTGCAAAGCCTAAAATTCAGGTCGTTACACTCACACTAAAAAATAGGTTTAGGATTAATGTTTAAGGTTAGAATTTAGATTTAGAGATTATAGAAATAGAGATATAGTGTATTTTTAAGGTTTAGGGATTTTGGTTTAGGGTTTAGATTTTAGAGTTAGAGTTTAAAATTTAACTTTTTAGTGTTGGAATATAGAAAGGGCACCAAAAAAGAACATAAAAGTTGTGTCCATACCTAAAGAGCAACTTGTATGTTTTATGTCCTAGAGAGGTGAGTACATTAATTCACATAAATAAAAATGGAGATCTAAAATATTAAAGCCTTAGTATTATATGTACATTTAAAAAAAAGAATAATGACTCATAACTCGTGCAACATGTCACGTTCGTAGAACTTTAAACCTCGAAATGTGGGTCTTATACGCTCTCGAACAAAAGACTCGCCTAAGTAAGCCTGAAACAATCGAAGCTAGAATGCATATATCTTTGTGGAAGCAATAGAACAAAGAAAGGAAAATGGCAGAACAAAAGAGATGAGGGAATTGAGTGAATGCTCAATGTATTACTTAAAATAGAAATGAGAATGTGAGGTGGGGTTAAGCCTCTATTTATAGTTTAAGCCCCTACATCCTACAGCTAAGATCAAAGTACATCGACGGTTGAGATTAAAGATGCTCTACAATATCACCTAATTTAAGGGATTGTTGTCAAACCTTCCCTAGTTACAAAATTACAAAGAATAAGACAAAGATTCAAAAGGAATATGCTGATTTGAAGGTGATACTTTCCATATTTGATGTGCAAGGCTCTTCAACCCCAAGAGTTGGGCTATCTTGGATGGGTGCTGGTAGGCCCAGAATGATGTGGAGTGCTTCCTTGGCAGCCTGGTGTGCGGTTGGCTCGGACCCTAGGGTGTAGGTCGTGACATTCTACTCCACTAGTTGTGGCGATGCCCTCGTCGCTCCACTAGTATGATACTGGTCCACTTGGTTTCTGAACTGCCATAGGGCCTCGGCTGGTTCCCAACTATCTTCGCTGTTTGGAAGTCCATTCCATTGAACAAAGTACTCGGGCATCGGCCAGTAACTCGATCTTCGAATAACTCTCTCTACCTGGATCTCTCGAACCTCATTGTTGTAGGTAACCTCCACTCCGACTAGCGCTCGATGTGACTTGCCTCAATCTGGATCTGACTCACCTTGCTGGTATGGCTTGAGTAGGTTGACATGGAACACCGAATGAGCTCGGATGGTCGATGGCAACTCCAATCTATATGCCATGGTGCCTACCCGCTTCACAACTTTGAACGGTCCCTCGTATCTTCGCACAAGCCTTTTTTGTACGGTTGGGTTGCACAAGATATCAGTGAACTTGGCAAGGACTAGGTCACCAACTTGAAAGTTCACATCCCTTTTCTTGCGATCCGCCCATTTCTTGGTCCACTTCCCACCTTGTGTAAGCAAGCTCGGGATAAGTCATGATGCTCTTGCCACTCATTGGCAAACTTGTGTGCTACTAGATTCGGCCCCTCGTACTTTGTAGCAACCGCGTTGGGTGTGAGCGGTTATTTCCCTGTCATGATCTCGAACGAACTCTAGTTGGTCACCTCGCTCCGCTGCAAGTTGTAGGAAAACTAGGCCACGTCTAATAGCTTCAGCCAGTCATTTTTTGTGGAATTCACGTAGTGCCTTAAGTAGATCTCCACTAGTGCATTCACTCGCTCGGTCAACCCGTTCGTCTGTGGATGAACACTGGTCGAGAAGTTCAAGCTCGATCCCATGAGCTTGAACAACTCGGTCCAGAATTTTCCCGTGAACCGCGTGTCCTAGTCACTGATGGTCGTCTTTAGCACTCCCTAAAACTTCACCACGTGCTTAAGGGAAAGACGAGTTGCCTCCTCGACTGGGCACACCTTGGATGCTGGTATGAAACTCCTGTACTTGGAAAACCTATCAACCATAAACATAATACTAGAAAAACCGCCAGTGTTAGGTAAACCGACATTGAAATCCATGGATACACTTTCCCATGGTCGCTCGGGAATAGGAAACGGTTGTAACAATCATGTTGATTTCTTTATTTCGATCTTCTATTGTTGGCATACGAGACAAGTCTTCACATACGCCTCGATGTTTTCTCATATACATGACCAATAGTAGTGCTCGACAATCAAGACTAATGAACTCCCCAAACTGAGGTACATAGAGGTAATGCCCCTTGGCATAGAGCAAGTCCCCATTGAGCCAAAACCTTGTGGTTTTACCTTCCTTGGCGTAATTGATCAACATCCTGGCTGTTGGGTCATGTGACAGTCCCTCCTTGATGCACTCCAATAGTTTTCCTTGTGGCAAGCTAACGAACTCCATGTTGTACCTTCGGCTTAAGGCATCGGCAACTGAGTTCACCTTCCTTGGCTTGTATTCCATGGAAAAGTCGAATTCTCCAAGAAATTCTTGCCAACGGACCTGCTTGGGAGACAAATTTTTTGGGTTAGAAAATAACTATTTGCAATGTTATCCGTAAATTAGACAAACTTTGACCCAATTATATGATGTCTCCATGTGCGCAAATAGTGCACTACCGCTGTCATCTTTTTCTCATGGATCGTGTACTTCCTCTCGGTCTCGTTGAGCTTTCGGCTTTTGAATGCAACCAGATGTCCTTCTTGCATGAGGATTCCTCCAATGGAAACATTGGATACTTTGATATAAATCTCAAAGGGTTTAGTGTGATCTGGCAACACCATCACTGGCTCACTCATCATGGCCTACTTCAATTCTTCAAAGGCTCTCTGACAGTCGGTGCTCCAATCCCACGCCTTGTCCTTCTTAAGAAACTTGTTCAATGGTGTGGTGATCTTAGAGTAACCCTTGAAAAATCTCCGATATTAGTTGGCTAGCCCCAATAAAGATCTCAACTCGGTCACCTTTGTTGGCGGCTCCTAATCTTCAATTGCTCGAATTTTGGCCCCATCCATCCGGATCATGCCACCTCCAACAACGTGGCCTAGGAAAAGAACCTCCTTTTGGGCAAATGAGCACTTCTCTTCTTTGACTCAAAGCTCGTTCTGTCTAAAAACTTTGAACAACTTTCTCAAGTGCTCAACATGCTTCGCAAGTGTCTTACTATATATTACAATATCGTCAAGGTGAACAACAACGAATTGATCAAGAAAGGGTTGTAGTACCTTGTTCATAAGGGTGCAAAATGTTTCGGGAGCATTTGTGAGGCCAAAAGACATCACAAGGAATTCGTATGAACTGTAGCGTGTCACACATGTTGTCTTTGGCTCATCTCCTTTCGAAATTCTTACCTGGTAATGAGAGGGATCATGTACTTGTTCTTCACGGTGAACTTGTTCAAAGCCCGATAGTCGTTGCATATTATGAGTGTTCTGCAGACTCTGTAGAAGATGTGTAAAATGGATGTTGGCAAAAGGTATAAATGATATGTATTGGGCAGTGTCGCAACCCTTTTGAGCTCGACTTTTGAAAAACTTTAAAAACATGGAGTCACCACTAATCTTTTTTGAAAAAAGTGTGATTGGGTCACTTTAAAGCATGATTATTTTAATAAAATGTTTTATTTATTAAAATAAAAAATTTCGGTCTACGAAAACCAGAAAATAGGTTCGGGGGTCGATTATGCGTGGGGAAGAGTTAGCACCCCTACAACGCCCAAAATTGGTACCTCATTGATTTCAAAAACGTTTTCAAAATTGGAATTTGCAAGTTCACGAAGGTTCGATTTTATTTTTTCTGTTTAATGAATATAAACCTATTTTAACGGTCTTATCGCCCAAGAAATGAACTTTAATCATCGCCAACACTTTTGGCGCTAATCCGTCATTCCCGTTTGATAAGACACCGCATTTATTTAATTTCACTTTTCAAACAACAAAGAAATTTGATGTGTTGAACATTTTTTATTTATTCTAAATTGAAATTTATTTTGAAAGAGTCTAAGTCTTTTATTCCTAATTGGGGGTTTGAATTTTATTAAATGTGTTTTATTCTTTGTGAAGAAAGTTTTTCCACAAACAAGTCTCTAATCTAAGCTTGAAGAACCTAGTCCTAAGGTTATACATATTTCTAAAAGGCAAACAAGACAAACAAAGCAAACTTGAAGTTTTTTGGATTAAATTTTCCTTGAGAAGCTTTATATTTTTTATTTTCTTGAAGGGGATTTTTATTTCTTTATTCTTTTTCTTATTCTGAAATTTAAACTATTCTTATTTGGTATTTTTACTTTTTATTTTATTTTTAAACACTTTTATTTCTATTTCAAGAAGATACTTTAAAATAGTTTTTTGTTTGAAACATTTTTTAGTTTAAAGCTTTTATTACTTGAAAAGTCTTTTACCTTTTATGTTTTAAGGTTTTCTAATTTTTTTTGAAAAGGTTGATTTTTGAGATTTTTAATTTTTATGTTTTTATTTTCAAACCTTTTTAAAAAATTAAGTTTTAAAACCCTTTTTATTTGAAATGTTTTTGTTTAGTTTTCTTTTGAATTTTAATTGTTTTTATACTTAAGAATTTTCTTTATTATTTTTAAACACCCTTATTTCTTTATATTTCCTATTAAACCCTTTTATTTTTAAGGAACTTTTAAATATTTTAAGCTTTTATTTTAGAAATAAAAATTTTCTTTTAAGCTCTTTATTTTAAGATTTCTTTACTTTCAACCACTTTTATTCATCCAATTTTTAATTTTTAAGGAGTAAATTTCAATTTTTTTTCTAAAAAAAACTTAACTTCCAACAACTTCGAATTTTAATTTTTAAGGATGTAAATGGATCGAAATTTTCATTTAAAAAACACTATTTTTTCATTTTGTAAGAACAAAAAAAGATTAAACCCAATTAAAGAACATGAACGAAGTTAAAAGTTAAACCACAAACTGAAATTTTACCAAACACTAAATCCGATCTTCCTATTCATAATTGCAACCTAAAAAAACATGAAAAAACACAAAAAATTCAACCAAGAAAAAAAAAAGAAAATTAAAGCAATGCAAAGAAAGAAAATTTACCGGAAGCGAAGAATTCGCAAATAATCTCCACCCGAACCGACTCCGATCGTCACCAAAAATTGACTCAAAGCTATCCCAAAGCTCTAACACACTTCAATAATTTTCCAGAAAATTTAGAGAAAATTCTAAGGAATTTTCGGGTGATTTTTCTAAATGTTTTTTCTTCTTCAAAATTGGTGATGAACAAAGGGGTTTGGGGGGCTATTTATACCACCACTCGAGCTTGCAAATCAAGGAAAATTCGGATTTTAATCCTTGAATTGAAGCCAAAATCAGACAAAGGGTTTGATTCTCGATAAAATCCCTAAAAAATCATCCGATTTGGTTCGGATTTGGAGACAAATTTCTCCCTTAATTCGAGCCTAGGTTTTGACCATTTTCTTCTGCTTTTTTGCATATTCTGGCGGCGACAAACAATGCTGACACTGTTGGAACGACGACATTGAGACACATCGACCGATACCATCAGCGTCAGCCACCGTGGCCCAGGGACGACATGCAAACGTCCGATAGTCGACTCGAACTGGGGGTTTGGGGGAGCCAGCTTGAGCGCGTTCGACGCACGAGCTAGGAGCGTGGCCGCGACCGTGAGCCCCCTTTTTCCTTTTTAATCTTTTTTTTTTAATTTTTGCTTGATCTAATCTTGGCCTTTGATCCTTATTGATCCAAATCTAACGACCTATATTAAACCTGAAAAAAGGACAAATGGGTTAGTTTGGGTCTCTAAAAATAAATAAATTGGGCTCCTCTATTATATTTTGGGGTGGATTTTAAAATAGTGGGCTTAATGGGCACCTTATTTAATCCAAATGGGCTATTTTTGTGTTTTGCAGTTTTTGGGCTTTAACTATAATAATAGTAGTACACACAACAACAACAACAACAACAACAATAAAAGAAGGGGTGAAAATTCAGTGACAACAACTGCCCCTCTTTGCTCATCTCTGTGAAATCGGGATAGAGCAAAGACCAAATGACACTAATTTTCACCGATTTGTTGATTGGTTCCATTCTCCTGATGCCCAAACGGATAGGCAGGGTTCTATTCTCAAAATGCCCGAATAGATGAGCAGGGTTCTATTCTTCAAATGCCCGAATAGATGAACATGATTATATTCTCCAAAAGCCCGAATAGATGAGCATGATTCTATTCTCCAAAAGCCCGATAGATGAGCATGATTCTATTCTCTAAATTCTCGAATAAATGAGCAGGGTTCTATTCTCTAAATGCCCGAACAGATGAGCAGGGTTCTATTCTCTAAATGCTCGAATAGATGAGCAGAGTTCTATTCTCCAAATGCCCGAATAGATGAGCAGGGTTCTATTCTCCAAATGCCCGAATAGGTGAGCAGAGTTCTATTCTCCAAATGCCCGAATAGATGAACAGGGTTCCAAAAAGGTTTCATTTTCCTTACGCTTGGATGAAAAAGCAGACTCTTTTCCTAGAAGGTCTTTTATGTACCTGAAAAGCAAAATGCAATATGCGATGCAATTATGATGTGCATGCCCCTAGGGATGCCTGAAACATGAATGCATGTCAAGCTTTTTCTTTTTTTTTTAAACTTCTTTCGCTTGGACTATTTTCAACTCTGGTAAAAACGCTGGACATCGATTCTGGCCCAACCAACATGAGTTCCCTTTTCATTTCTTCACACTGAATCAGACTTTGCGCAAGTAGGAAAGCTAGCTTCATCCCATCTTTCAATTCTAGTTGGCTTCACCAATTTCTTGAAAACCTTCACCATTGCCTACTCTTATTACGCGAAATTAGAGTTTACCAAAATGTCGCGAGGCCACAACATGCTTTTAGCGCCATAAACACTTTGAATCTTTTGATTCGTTTCCAATCTTTTGCATATTCAATCCAATTATCTTGTACTCTTGACTGGAGGACTAACTTCATCTTTTCTTCTCCTTCTTCTTTACTTCATTAAAAAGATTTGATTCATGTATGATAACATTCCTTAGTCTGCTAACATTGTGGTTGATACATCCATACTTAGAGACAAGCTTCTTCTAGAGCATGATTGGAAATCCTTGGGTCAAGTTTTATCATCTTCCACGTCTGTAAAATTGCCCTCATTATCATGGAGGAGGGATTGGTGATCAATAAAACATCCTCATTCCTCGACAAATGGCCCTAAGTCTCCAAGTCACTTGTATGGCTCTGCGAGAATCTTCACTTCTCCTCCCGTTTGGGTTCATTTACTTTGAAAATTTTTGCAGCAAGGCTTATTTCCACTTCGAATGTTTTTCATATTGGCGTCACATGCCCCAAGTTATAATCTTAGTCATGAAACGCCTTATAGTCCATGTACTTTTCAAACTTTTTCAGAGTAATGCACAAAAATCTTTTGTATGCTTTATTGTTGTCAAACCTATTAATTCTCATTTCAAAGCAAGATACCCACTATAATAGGGAATGAAACAAGTGAAAAAAAGGTCCATGAGACAACAATTTATTAATATTGTGGCAAACACAAGGAAGTTTACAAGAAAAAGAGAGGGAAACAAGTTTTTAGATATCAACAGTCCAAATTTCTCCAGTCAAAACGCCGAAGGAAATCTTGAGTGCCACCTTTGTTGAGAAGACTTTAAGAATGGCAATGAAGCCCAAATTTATGAGGCTCCAAAAATCACCCAGTAATATACAAGTACCAGTTACCTAAGCCGCCCTTTACGGGTTTTCAACTGAGATCCCCTTTTAGTTTCAAAACGCCCTTTATGGGTTTTCATTTTGATCCCTCCTTTTCCCTTTTCTTTTTTCTTTTTCTCTTTCCTTTTTCTTTTTCTTTTTCTTTTTCTCTTTTCTCTTTTCTCTTTTTTCCTCTTTTCTTTTTTTCTTTTTTTCTTCTTCATGCATAATACTTCTTAACTGAGTCCGAGTTCACCGGGTTTTGAAACTCTTCTCCATCTATTTCGGCCAAGATTAATGCTCCGCCTGAAGGAACCTTGGTTACTGTAAAACTAATAATTGATTTTGATATAACAAGTAATTCAAGGACTAAATTACAAAGTAAATAAATTTTTATGTAACGTCCGGGTTTGGGGGTCGGGTGAAAATAATATTAAAATAATGTTTCGGGTTTTCCCTTTTCATTTTAAAATTCATTTAATATGTTGGACCCAATTTTGATTTAAAACCCAAAAATTCCATTGATTTTAGAATGTGGAAGATGCCCATTTTTATTAATGGCAATGTTGTAAATATTTGGTCTTGTAAAATAAAAACCCTTTTTATTTTAAAACACCCATTTTATCATCTTCTTCCCCCTTCTCTCCTAAGTTTCCAACGACAAGTTCTTCCTCCTCCCCAAGGTTACTATTCCATCACCATACTCTCTCATCTTTGAAGATTTTTTGAAAGGTAAACACATTTTTGACTTGTCATCACCTTCCCCTTCATGTTTGTACCTTTAGATTTCATTAAAACCCATTGTTTTGAGACTTGAGTTTTTCAAGTTCAAAGTTAAAAATCCGAACTTTAATGTCCAATGTTAAAGCTTTTGATTCCCTATCATTATTCATGTTATTAGCAACCCAAATGGTCCAACATATGCGATTTTTACTTGGTTTTATAGTGATTCACGGATTTGGGTTTTATGGAGGTTTTAGGGAGTTCAAAGGTTGAATTTTGGGGCTGTTTTATGTTGGAGAATGAGGGCTGATTGTTGTATGATAGTTAGGGGTTATTTTGGAAGCTATTAGGTGTGTTACAAGTGTTGGAATCGATGGTTTTTGGCTGTGTATATGGGCTGCTCGAAAATGAGAGTTTTGTGGGTGTTATTGGCTTGATTTGATGCTTAATTGGTGTTATGAGTTACAATAGTGGTTTGTGGTTGTTTTGGTGTTTAATAGAGTGTGTTTGATTGTTTAGAGACAAGGAATTGTGTGGGTGAAGCCTCGAGAATGAATCCGGAATAGCTTGGTGGCTTGACCGGCTAGAGTTGTGGAGCTTGGAATAGTCGGTGAGTGGTTTTACGTTTTTAAATTGGTTTTCAAATGTTGTTTCAAGCATGTGGACCTAGGTCGGGCTTGGTAAACCCACCTAGAGTTGGGATTAGAGTGGTAGCCTAATCTCAAGCTTAGTTTAGGAGACCTTTGGTTGAACTTCTAAATGTATGATATGCCTCTTGATTCATATTCATTGTGATTAATGTTGTTATGTATATTGTGTTATACATGTGTGTTGAGGCATGACGTTGATGCATTGTGATATGCATGTGGTTGTGGAATGTGGTTTGTGCATGATGGTAAATCATGGTGAGTACGTGCTAAGCACAGAAAATGGTAAGAAATTGTATTGTGAAAGGTTGTGAAATGAATTAGTATTGGCACTAGTATGCTTGTGTACAAATGATCGATCATTAGGATGTTAGTGTGCACACGAGTGTCAAAATGTGCACGTGGTCTTGGTGATGGTAGTCATCAAGATGGAGTACGAGTACGCCCGAAAACCTTCTTAGATATATATTAGTTGGTGATGAGTGGAATCCCATCGACGGGGCGTGAGGATGAGTGGAATCCCCTCCGCATGAAACTGTGATGAGTGTAATCCCACCGTAAGGTAATGGTTGAGTTGTTGGATGTGAGTTCCAACAATTGTTATCCGCGTATTCGGGTCATAGCTAGGTGCCAATACGTTTGATATATGTGTTTTCATATGGTTGTGTTTATGGACTTTTGAGCATGACATGATAATTGAGATTATGTTCATGCATCATTTATATTTTGACTCTTGTGGTGCGAAGGTAAGGAAAGCATGCATTCTTCTTTGGTTTTGTTGCTCGTGCTTGGACCCTGCATTGTCGAAGTTTGTTTTATAAGCTTACCCTCACTAAGCTTTATGCTTACGCTCTCTTTTGTTTGACAATGCATATCCTTAGTTCATGGGTTGCTTGTGCAAGGAGAGAGCCTCCAAGTGTGCTAGTTGTGCTTTTGCTATCCTCAAGTTTGAACATTTAAGTTATGAGATGTAATAGACAAGCAATGGGATTTGAGTATTTTGGATATGAGTTGTTGTTTTGTGTTAGGAGCATGTTAGGCTCCTTATTGATGTTATGGTATGGCTTGTTGATGCCTTGTTTTGGTTTGTAAACCTTGCCTATGTTGCGTATTTTGAATGCTCTTGAGTTTTGTTCTAAGGCATGAACCCTTGAATGCTATATATGACTCTCTATGGTAAATGCGTGATTCTTCTGAATGTATGACCCTTGTTCGTTTCGAATGTCTCGTATGTTGTTCCATGGATGTTGGATGTTGTATGTATGATTGCATGTGACTAGGTGAGTCTTAATTTGCATCTAGAGTTGTGATTTGGAGTCCTTAGCTGCAAATTTGAGTATTGCAGTGCATGGCGTATCGGTACGCCCAAGGGCCGTACCGATACGGTCCTACACATTGGGACTCAAGTTTGGCTTAGCGTACCGATACACGGGGGTGTATCGATACACCAAAACCTCTATGGAAATCTGAGATTTTGACGAGATTTTGGTGTATCGGTACGGGTCTAGGGTGTATGGGTACGGATTTGTATCGTTAACCGTGAGAAGTTGACCAAGTGAGGGCGTATCGGTACGGTCAACCAATGTACCGATACGGTCTCCCTGGTTTGACCATGGACTATTGACCTAGTCAAGGCGTATCAATACCCTCTTCTAGTGTATCGATACGGTCTGTTGTATAATCTAAAATGAGCTGTTTTAAAGTTTTTGTTTGATTGTCTCGCCTCGCTTGTTGCTTCCGCTGTCGTTGTTTCACATAGGATTTATTAAAGCATCTAGACAAGATACTAACTAAATGAAAAAGTTTTCTCGGATTGTTAACCGAAATGGAGCCTTAACGGGTTTCACCTCGGTTATCCCCGTGTAGCCCACTCGGACCGGTCAAGCGTCCGGACCGGGACGAGGGGGTTACATTTTAAGTAATCAAAATACTTGATTTTGACAAGTACAATTTATATTTAAAATGTTTTGAAGTCAAAACTTAAACTCCATAAAATTTTCTAAGTGTTTCAAAGCCAAATCATACAAAATTTCCCAAGTGTTTCGAAACACCCTCAAAGTGTTTCGATACGTTTTGCCACTGGAAATGTCTGTTTCAAACCGGCTCACACTCGTTTAGATATGACCTTCATCTGGGTTTTTGATTTTTAAGTATTGTTTCGGAACGGCTCACACCCGTTTCTATACAGGGGTCAAGTAATTTTAAAATTGGGCATTAAATGAACTAGCCGTTACTTGTCAGAAACTGATTTTTGAAGATTTGGTTAAGTGTTTCGATACACCCCTAAGCAGTTTCAAAACACTCATTTACAGTTTCAAAACGTTTCGATGCTGCCCTTATCCGTTTTGATACGACCTTCTTTTTGCACTTTACTGTTTCAATACGGCCTACAACCATTTCGATACGGGCCCATTTTACACATAACAACTCTTTCTTTTTTGAGTGTTTCTTTCTATACAAGGTACCGTGTTCCGATACGGGTAGTTGCAGAACCGCATTTATGGAGGGAAGAGAGGGCCCCAACGACTCTATTGATGATCTCAACCACCTAAAGGGCTAGAAATCAATGAGTAGCTACAACAACAACTATTGAGCCTTTAAGAAACATCAAAGCATTCAAATCCAAACCTTGAGCATCTTAGAGTCAAATCTTTGTACCCAACTCAATTGAGTCTTTCATTGTAATTTTTATTAAGAGTTTGGGGTGTGATTAATTTTATTTGGGTAAACATCAACATTTGAGAGGTAATTGTAAGGTTTACCAAACTTCTTCTTTGTAAAGAGTGAGTTGGATTGAGCTTTGGGTAGAAAGCTTAATCGATCTTGTAAGGTTTCCTCCTCATCCAAGAAAAGGGGAAGAATCAATTAGTGGATTGATTAAAAATCCTTAGTGGGAGCTAAGGTAGTGGAGGTAGAGTTCATTTAGGAACTTGAACCACTATAAATTGTCTTGTGTTCAATTTTTCATTCATCCACTTGCTCCCTTCAAATTTTAATCGCCAATTCACCCCCTCTTAACCATTTGCAATCGTTTGATCAACTTAACAATTGGTATCAGAGCCACACTCATTGGAAGGATTACAACCCTCTTGATTCGATTCTAGGAGAGTTTGATCAAAAAAAAATTGAAGCAATGGCATCCACCTCCGGTCCCAACCTCTATGAGTCTCAATCCACCACCAAACCGCTATTCTTCAATGGGGATAACTACCCATATTGGAAGAATCGGATGCAACTCTTCATCAAATCCAACGACTACATGGTATGGGATGTGGTAGAAGATGGACCAAGCATTCCTTTGAAGAGAGATGGTGAAGGAAGATTAGTCCCAAAGATCAAAACTGAGATGACCGACGAAGATAGAAGACAATTGCAAGTCAATGATAATATGATCTTTTGTGCTCTCGGTCTCGATATCTATTCAAAGGTGTCTTCAATCAAAAGCGCCAAGAAAGTTTGGGATACTCTTGAGACCATATATGAGGGAACTAGCGATGTTAAAGAGACGAAGATCGGGCTGCTCAATTTAAGCTATGAAAATTTCAAGATGGAATCCGATGAAAGTGTCTCCAAGATGTTTGATCGATTCTCGGTCATCGTCAACAGATTAAAGGGCTTCAGTGAAGTCATTCTCGAAGAAAAGCTAGTTCAAAAACTACTATATTCTCTTTCAGAATCTTTGGATGGAAAAAGAACGACCATCATCGAAGCTAGAGATTTGAAGACTCTCAAGCTTGATGCCGTTGTTGGATCTCTACTCACTCATGAGATCATGAAACAAGGGAGGGAAGAAGAAAAGAAGAAAGAAGAGAAGAAAGTTGAGAAGAAGGAGGTTGAAAAGAAGAAGATTGGAATTGCACTTAAAGCTTCATACAACGATAGCGATTCTAGTGAAGAGGAAGATGAGGAGATGACCATGTTGGCCAAAAGATTCACAGGATTCATGAAGTCCAATCGAGGAAGAAAATTTAATAGTAAAAGGGACTTCAAGAATAGGAGTAAAGAAGAAGAGAATGACCAAATCATTTGTTATGAGTGTAAGAAGACCGTCCATATCTGATTCGAGTGTCCTCAATTGAGAAAGAAAAGATTTGGGAAGAAGAAAAAACGCAAAGCTCAAGTGGCAACTTAGAGTGACGATGAGTCATCCCAAGAGGAGGAGTAAGTGGGCAACCTTTGTCTCATGGCATTTGAGGAGGAACCATTGGTAAACTCTAACTCATCTCTTACTTATGATGAATTATATGATGAATATGATGAGTTAGAAGATGTTTATGATGAATTGGTTGACAAATATAAAGAGTCTATTTTGAAAAAAACAAGAAAATCATTTTCGATTTGAAATCTCAAAATGAGTCTCTTTCAAAAACCAATTCCGAATTAGAAAAGAAGGTTTTGTACTTGATAAATCTTTCAAATGACCTTAAAAAGAAAAATCTTGATGTTGAAAAACTTCTTTTCGATTTCCAAGATTATCACACTAAGGAAGTGGATAATCTCAAAACTCCTTTTGCTATTGGGAAACATGCTTTTGAAAAAGGAAGTTCTTCAAAAACCCAATATGTTAAGAGAAAACCATTTTACCCCAAATAATTAGGTTTTCAAAAGCAATCTAAAGTTAAAAGAGTTAGGAGTGCATGGGTTCCTAAGGAACTTATTGTTTCTAATAATATAAATGCAATTGCTTCTTGGATTCCTAAGGGAACCAAGCTTTTGGAAGCAAACTCTCATGGACCCAAATCATTTTGGGTACCAAAAATCAAAGCTTAATCTCTTTGTTTGTAGGAGGAGCAATGCTTCAAGGTGAAAGCTTCAAGTAAGAACATGTGGTACCTTGATAGTGGTTGCTCGAGACACATAACCGGAGACAAGAGTAGATTCTTGGAGCTTAAACCAAAAAGTGGAGGATGTGTGACATTTGGTGACAACTCCAAAGGGCATATTAAAGGCATAGGATCCACTGATAATCTCTCATCTACATTCATTGAAAATGTGTTATATGTCAATGGTCTAAAACATAATCTTTTGAGCATTAGTCAACTTTGTGATACAAGCTTTAATGTACATTTTGATAAAAATGGGTGTAAAATTGTGAACATTAAAACCAATAAAATAATACTCATTGGTCATCGCATAGGAAATATTTAAATGGCGCATTTTGATGACATACATTCATCCCATACATGTTTAGTTGCACATGATGAGAATGATGCATGGTTGTGGCATAGGAAACTTGGGCATGCTAGCATAAGTGTTTTAGAAAAATTGGTTTCCCAAAATCTAGTTAGAGGTTTACCCAAACTAAAATTTTCATTAGATAAAATATGTGATGCTTGTGCTAAGGGTAAACAAAAGATAACTTCATTTAAACTCATTAATGATGTTTCGACTAGTAGGGTATTACAACTAATCCACATGGATTTATTTTGGCCTATTAGAACAATGAGCTTGGGTGATAAGTCATATGCATTTGTATTGGTAGATGACTTTTCTAGATACATCTAGGTTAATTCTTAAGTACTAAGGATGAGGCTTTAAATTTTTTATTACATTTACAAAAATTCCCCAAAATGATCTTGATCATAAAATTTCACTCATTAGAAGTGATCATGGAACCGAATTTCAAAATATGGATTTTGAAGATTTTTGTAATGAAAATGGTATTAGCCATAATTTTTTTGGCTCCTCACACTCCTCAACAAAATGGGGTAGTTGAGAGGAAAAATAGAACTTTAGAAGAGATGCCTAGAACTATGCTTTGTGAAAACAACATACCTAAGTATTTTTGGGCAGAAGCCACTAATACGGCTTGTTATATTATTAATAGAGTAATGATTAGAACTATTTTAAAGAAAACACCTTATGAGATTTAAAAATCCAAAAAGCCTAACATTAGCTATTTCCACCACTTTGGTTGTAAATGTTTTGTTTTAAACAATGGAAAAGATAACTTCGTTAAATTAGATGCTAAAAATGATGAAACAATATTTTTGGGGCATTCTCTAAACTCTAAACCTACCGTGTATTTAATAAAAGAACTTTGGTTGTTGAAGAGTCTATACATGTTGTTTTTGATGATAACCTCCTTCCGAGGAAGGAATCTTGTGATGATGGTGATGTAGGAATCATTGAAGCCATTGATGAAGGACAAACATCAAAGGTGGATGAAATTCCAACCAAAGAAGAAGATGCACAAGATCCATCTCTTGAAGCCTTTAAGGACTTGACTCTTGAGGAAAAGGAGATGACATACCCAAGGGAGTTCAACTATGTGGGTGATCCATCCAAGGGGGTAACTACTAGATCCTCTCTCAATCTAATGAACCATGTTGCATTTATTTCATGCATAGAGCCTAAAAATATCAAAGAAGCATTAGAAGATGATTTTTTGGATTTTGGCCATGCAAGAAGAACTTAATCAATTTGAGAGAAGTAAAGTATGGACATTTGTTGATAGGCCTAGTAATCAATCTACTATAGGAACCAAATGGGTCTTTAGGAATAAACTAGATGATAGTGGTAACATAGTGAGAAACAAGGCTATGCTTGTTGCTCAAGGTTACACTCAAGAAAAGGGAATTGATTTTGATGAAACATATGCACCCGTAGCTAGAATGGAAGCTATTAGGATGCTTCTTGCATTTGCATGCTATCATGATTTCAAGCTTTTTCAAATGGATGTAAAAAGTGCTTTTCTAAATGGTTTTATAAATAAAGAAGTGTATGTTGAACAACCACCTGACTTTGAAGATCCAAACCATGTTTTAAACTATCTAAAGCTTTTTTCGGTTTGAAACAAGCTGCTAGAGCTAGGTATGAAAGACTTTCAAACTTTTTAATTGAAAAAGGTTTTGAAAAAGGCAAGGTGGATACTACACTATTCATTAAAAGATATAGCAATGAAATTTTAGTAGTTCAAATATATGTTGATGATATTATTTTTGGATCTACTAATGATTTTATTGCTAAGAATTTTCTAAGCTAATGCAAGGTGAATTTGAGATGAGCATGATGGGAGAGCTCTCATTTTTCTTGGAGCTCCAAATCAAGCAAAGGAAAGATGGGACCTTCATAAATCAAGCTAAATACATCAAGGATATGCTCAAGAAGTTTGGCTTGGAGAACGTAGAGCCTCAAGCCACTCCTATGAGCTCATCAATTAAGCTTGACAAGGATGAAGGAGGTAAGTGTGTTGATTCTAAGCTTTATCGTTCTATGGTTGGATCTTTTCTTTACCTTACCGCAAGTAGACCCGATATCATGTTTAGTGTTTGCTTGTGTGCTAGGTTTCAAGCTAGTCCTAGAGAATAATACCTAGTTGCCATAAAGAGAATCTTTAGATACCTTAGAGATACACCTTCTCCGATGCGGATAATGGGGGATGTAAGATAGATAGGAAAAGTACCTTCGGAACATGTCAATTCTTAGGTAGTATGCTCGTATCTTGGTTCTCTAAGAAATAAAATAGCGTAGCCCTATCTACCACTGAAGTGGAGTACATATCCTTAGGGAGTTGTTGTGCTCAAGTCCTTTGGATGAAGAAACAACTCTTAGGTTATGGTGTTCAAGTAGATACCATAACCCTTAAGTGTGATAACACTAGTGCCATTTGTCTCACTAAGAATCCCATTCAACACTCTATAACCAAACATATAGAAATTAAACATCATTTCATTAGAGATCATGTCTTAAAAAACGATGTAGTTCTAAAATATGTTGATACCTTGAACCAATTAGCGGATATATTTACCAAACCTTTAAGTAAAGAGCATTTTTGGACCCTTAGGAGAGAGTTAGGTTTAACCAGCCTTCTTTGACCCTTTTAGGTCCAAAATGGCCAAAAGTTGCTTGAATTTTGAATGATGATCATGCTTCTGTGATTTTGCTTCTTAATGCATCTATGCTTCTTGCTAGTGGGAGTATGCATTAATTTTAGCCATTAAATCTTGCTCATATATCATTCACATGCATTTAGGCTCGATCTAAGTTGGCTCTTTGGACATGAAACTGCCCAAAATGCAGTTTCTGGTAAGGGTGTATCGAAACAGCTAAATCTGTTTCGATACAGGCTTAATCTAAGGTGATTCTAGTAGTGACTCGTATCAAAACGGGCTCCTTGTGTTTCGATACGGGTTCGTGGTATTGTTTCGAAACAAGGTCAACCTGTATTGAAATGAGTATGGTACTGAAACGGCTCGATAGCGTTTCGAAACGGCCGTTCCAATATTCCAAGTGGCGTATTGAAACATGATCACACATATTGCTTTAAATAGGCATTAAAAGGTATCAAACTTTAATTAAATCACCAACTCTCTTTTTCTCTCAAACCCTAACCGCAAAACCCTTATAAAAACACTTCAAATCACTTGATTTTTCACATCAAAACCTAATTTTTTGAGGGTTTTCAATCTACATATCAAGGCTAGAGCTTTGCAAGTAATTTGATGCATCAATCATCCCTCATTTATCCTTATCTCATATCAAGGTATAAAACCTTTCTTTTTTTATTTTCAATTTTCGTTTAAAATTATAGGTTGTTTTTAATTCCTTATTGTATAAAGCATATACATATAGTATAGTTTTCAAGTTTTTGCAAAAAAAAAATTCAAAATCTGAAAAAAATTTATTCGAATATAAATTTATATCATATAATTTTTTAATTCGTTTTTTAAAATTCTTTTCACCAAAAATTTATTTTATGTTTATATATATTTTTAAAACTATATTGTATAGTTTTTATCACCACCTTGATTATCAGATTGTATATTGGATTGAATTTGATTGATTTACGCATACATATGTTTTTGTCTTGATTTCATTCCAGATTTCAAATGTGAGTTCTAGGAAGAGAGTTAGAACCAATGAGGCTGGTGGAAGCTCCAACGTTGATGACGATTCTACTCGTCCAAATCTTACTTTACTCTACCAAAAGTCTCTTGGAAACAAAGATGCACATAAAAATTTCAAGCTATTTCAAGATCATGCTATCTGACGTGAGCGTATCATTTCTCCTCCCTTTTTGAATTCTGAGCATTTTTAATTCCGCTATCTTGACTTATTAAGGCATTAAAATTTTATGTTTTTTTGGGCTTACCCGGTACTTTGTACCGTAACATGGTTCTCCTATTCTATGCCAATGCTCGTTGCATCTCCAATGTCGGTCAAGTGGTTGCCATTGAGTCCTATCTCATGGGGAAGAAGTTTAAGGTTGATCCGAAAACTTTGGTCAATGTGTTCGGGTTTGAAGATGAGGGAATCTCGGATGAGAACTCGTTGGGTCATACCCTTGGTGACTCTGTCACAGTCCTTAATGCTCATGACCGCATCCTACATCTCATGGTCTCGTGGTGGTTTCACCTTTCCGGAGGCAAGTTCTCCCACATTAGGCAAGTGGATGATTTTTGGATTCGATGCTTTCGTGAGGGACATCAACTGATTCTCTGTCAAATCATGTTTGCCGAGATGGTGTACCTTGTCCAAAATCGCAACTCCGATCTTGTCACCTCTTTCACCTATGGCACGACTTTGAGCTACTTGTTCTCTATGTTGGGGATTGATTGCTTACTTGACTATCAAGAACCTCTCAAAGATCCCATCGATGAGCGCACACTTCTCCGGAGCAAATTTCATTTTATTAATGGAGAGTGGACTTGTGTCGAGAATCCTTCACAAGTTACAGCCCTGGAACCTCAACCTCAAGTTGCTCCACAAAACAACGAAGCCCCCACGGCCTTCTTTACCGAGCAATTTAACAGCTTGCACACCTACATGGACTCCAACTTTGCCACTCTTGATACTCACCTCACTATCATTTGAAACTCAACAAACCTCTATGGACATGTCCTTTACCGGTTTCTATGACGAATGGAGACAATTCCGAAGGAGCAATGCCAATGATGAAGATGACGAAGATGATGAGCCTTTGATCATTGCATTCTATTTTATCTCATCTAGTTTAGGATTTCCCTATTTTTATGCACCTATTTATGTTTTTACTTTAAGACCTATGCTTTGATTTATGTTTGGATGTTATGGTTTGGATATTATGTTTCTAATTTATGAACTTATTTTGCTTTGATTTCTAATGATTAATGAAATTATGTTGCTTTAATTGTGGTTTGACTTGTGTTATATTGCTATATTCCTTCATTGATTTTGATCTAACAAAAAAGGGGAGAAGGGTTAAGCTAAATTTTAAATCTTTTTTCAAAACCTAGCTTAAATTTAGGGGGAGTTTACTTAAAAAATTACTTTAGTTTTTTATATAAAAAAAGGAGAGATTGTAAAACTAATAATTGATTTTGATATAACAAGTAATTCAAGGACTAAATTACAAAGTAAATAAAATTTTATGTAATGAAAATACTTGATTTTGACAAGTACAATTTATACTTAAAATGTTTTGAAGTCAAAACTTAAACCCCATAAAATTTTTTAAGTGTTTCAAAGCCAAATCAAACAAAATTGCCCAGGCATTTCGAAACACCCTCAAAGTGTTTCGATACGTTTCGCCATTGGAAACGTCTGTTTCGAAACAGCTCACATCAGTTTCGATACGACCTTTATACAGGCTTTTGATTTTTAAGTATTGTTTTGAAACGGCTGACACCAGTTTCGATACAGGGGTCAAGTAATTTTAAAATTGGGCATTAAATGAACTAGCTGTTACTTGTCACAAACTGATTTTTGAAGATTTGGTTAAGTGTTTTGATACACCCCTAAGCAATTTCGAAACACTCGTTTACAGTTTCAAAACATTTCGATATTGCCCTTATTCGTTTCGACACGACCTTCTTTTTGCACTTTAATGTTTCGATACAGCCTATAATTGTTTCGATACGGGCCTATTTTACACATAACAATTCTTTCTTTTTTGAGTATCCGTTTTGATACAGGGGTACCGTGTTCTGTTACGGGTAGTTGAGAAACTGCATTTATGGAGGGAAGAGAGAGCCCCAACGGCTCTATTACCCAAACGGCTAGAAATCAATGAGTAGGTATAAAAACAATTCTCTAAAGCTACATCAACAACCATTGAGCCTTTAAGCAACAACAAAGCATTCATATCCAAACCTTGAGCATCTTAGAGTCAAATCTATAAAACCAAAACTTTGATTTTGATATAACAAATATTTTAGGGACTAATTTGAAAAGAAGATAAATTTTTATGTCTTAAAACTTCCAAAAATTGACAAGCAAAATGTGTAAGTCAAAACTCAAGTTCCCATAAATTTTTATAAGTGTTTACCAAGCCAAAACAATGATTTTCGACTAACCGTTTCGATACACCCCTTAGGTGTTTCGAAACGATTTGAAACTGTAAAGTGATTTTTGACTAGCTGTTTCGATACACCCCTTAGGTGTTTTGAAATGATTTGAAACTGTCAAGTGTGGGCTCGAAACGAGAGAACTCGTATTGATACGGTAGTATCAAAATAGTCTCACTCGTTTCGGTACGAGTTTTGAAAGTTGGTTTTAAAATATGACCGTTGCTTGTCATAATCGTTTTATTGAAAGTTAGTTAAGCATATCGATACGCTTTAGGTACGTTTCGATACGGGTTTTCATAGTTTCAAAATGTTTCGATACGGCCTTGTCCCGTTTCAAAACGAGCTTTTTCAATATCGGAATGACCATGATCGTTTCGATACGGTCTCTTAAATGCTCGAACGACTCTTTTTGTTTTTTCTCCATTTCGATACAAGTGATGTCGTTTCGGTACGGGTAGTTGCAGAACAACATTAATGGGAGCTAAGGTAGTGGGAGCTAAGTTTCCTTAGTGGATTGTAATCCTTAGTGGAAGAATCAATTTCTGAACGGGCTCAGTCTCCTCCTTATCCAAGAAAAGGGGAAGAATCAATAGTAGATTGGTCGAAAATCCTTAGTGGGAGCTAAGGTAGTGGATGTAGAGTTCATCGGAGAACTTGAACCAGTATAAATCTATTGTGCAAATTTTTATTCATCCATTTCCCTCTATTTGAAATTTTAATTGCCAATTCACCCCCTCTTGGCCAATTGCATTAATTGATCAACTCAACAATTGGTATGAGAGCTACATACATTGGAAGGATTACAACCCTTTTGAGTCGATTCTAGGAGATTTTTGATCAACAACAAGTTAAAGCAATGTCATCTACCTCCATTTCCAACCTCTATGAGTCTTAATCTACCACCAAATCACCATTCTTCAATGGGGATAACTACCCATATTGGAAGAATAGGATGAGACTCTTCATCAAATCTACCGACTACATGGTATGGGATGTAGTTGAAGAAGGGGACTTCAAGAACAAGAGTAAAGAAGAAGAGAAAGAACAAATCATTTGTTATGAGTGCAAGAAATCTGGTCACATCCGATCCGAGTGGCCTCAATTGAAAAAGAAGAGTTTTAGGCAGAAGAACAAGCTTAAAGCTCAAGTGGCAACTTGGAGTGACGATGAGTCATCCGAGGAGGAGGAAGTGGCTAACCTTTTCCTCATGGCCATTGATGATGATCCAAAGGTAAACCTCAACTCATCTAATTTCGATTTTACCTATGATGAGCTTTATGATGCATATGATGAGTTGCAAGAGGTCTATGATGAGCTACTTGAAAAGTATAAAGAGTCAATTTTGAGAAATAAGAAAAATATTTCTGATTTGAAAAATCAAAATGAGTCTCTTTCAAAAACGAACTTCGAATTGGAAAAGAAGGTTTTATACTTGATAAACCTTTCAAATGATCTTAAAAAGAAAATTCTTGATCTTGAAAAACTTCTTTCCGATTTTCAAGATTATCACACCAAGGAGGTGGATAATCTTAAAACCTCTATTACTATTGGGAGAAATAATTTTGAGAAAGGAAATTCTTCTAAAACCCAGTATGTAAAAAGAAAACCTTTTTATCCTAAACAAA
Organism: Hibiscus tridactylites; assembly: GCA_958450335.1. NCBI lineage: Eukaryota > Viridiplantae > Streptophyta > Magnoliopsida > Malvales > Malvaceae > Hibiscus > Hibiscus tridactylites. Next base: position 49,158,863 of record OY288290.1, read on the forward strand.
GAAATTTTTCAAAGCAATCTAAAAATAAAAGAATTATGAGTGTTTGGGTCCCCAAGGAACTCATTGTTTCTAATAATATGAATGCTATTGCTTCTTGGATTCCTAAGGGAACCAAGGTTTTAATGGGCTAACACACATGAACCCAAAATGATTTGGGTACGAAAAACCAAAGCCTAATTTCTTTGTTTGTGGGGGGAGCATTGCTACAAGGCCAAAGCTTCATGTCAAAACTCATGGTACCTTGATAGTGGATGCTCCAGACACATGACCGGTGACAAGAGTAGATTCATGGAATTCAAGCCAAAGAGTGGCGGAGTAGTGACTTTCGGTGACAACTCTAAATGCCACATTGAAGGAATTGGCCCCATTGGTAATCACTCTTCTATTTTAATTGATATGTTTTATATGTTAACGGTCTTAAGCATAATTTATTAAGCATTAGTCAATTATGTGATAAAGGTTTTAATGTTCTCTTTGATAAAAATAATTGCAAAATAATGAACATTAAAACAAATCAATTGATGCTCATAAGGCATAGGATAAGAAATATCTACATGGTGCATTTAGATAACATATATTCATCACATGCATGTTTAGTTGCACATGATGAGAATGATGCATGGTTGTGGCATAGAAAACTTGAGCATGCTAGCATAAGTGTTTTAGAAAAATTAGCTTCCCAAAATCTAATTAGAGGTTTATCCAAACTAAAAATTTCATTAGATAAAATATGTGATGTTTGTGCTAAGGGTAAACAAAAGAGAACCTCATTTAAACCCATTAATGATGTTTCAACTAGTAGGGTATTACAACTAGTTCACATGGATTTATTTGGGCCTATTAGAACGATGAACTTGGGTGGTAAGTCATATGCTTTTATTTTGGTAGATGACTTTTCTAGATACACTTGGGTTCTATTCTTAAGTATTAAGGATAAGGCTTTAGAGAATTTTATTACTTTTACAAAAATTACCCAAAATGACCTTGATCATAAAATATCACACATTAGAAGTGATCATGGAATTGAATTTCAAAATAAGGGTTTTGAAGAGTTTTGTAACGAAAACGATATTAGCCATAATTTTTCGGCTCCTCGTACTCCTCAACAAAATGGGGTAATTGAGAGGAAAAATAGAACTTTAGAAGAAATGGCTAGGACTATGCTTTGTGAAAATAACTTATCTAAGTATCTTTGGGCGGAAACCACTAATACGGCTTGTTACATTATAAATAGCGTAATGATTAGGCCTATTTTAAAGAAAACACCTTATGAGATTTTGAATTCCAAAAAGGCTAACATTAGCTATTTCCACCCTTTTGGTTGTAAATGTTTTGTTTTGAACAATGGAAAAGAAAACTTAGGTAAATTTGATGCTAAAAGTGATGAAGCAATATTTTTGGGTTATTCCCTAAACTCAAAGCCTACCGAGTATTTAATGAAAGAACTTTAGTTGTTGAAGAGTCTATACATGTTGTTTTCGATGATAACCTCCTTCCGAGGAAGGATTCTTGTGATAATGATGATGTAGGGATCATTGAAGCCATTGATGGAGGACAAACATCAAAGGTGGATGAGATTCCAATCAAAGAATAAGATGCACAAGATCCACATCTTGAAGCCTTGAAAGATTTGGCTATTGAGGGAAAGGAGGTGACATACCCAAGGGAGTTCAACTATGTCAAAGGTGGTGAAATCTTGGGTGATCCATCCAAGGGGGTAACTACTAGATCCTCTCTCAAACTAATGAATCATGTTGCATTTATTTCATGCATAGAGCCTAAGAATATCAACGAAGCATTAAAAGATGATTTTTGGATATTGACTATGCAAGAAGAACTTAATCAATTTGAGAGAAGTAAAGTATGGACATTAGTTGAAAGGCCTAGTAATCAATCTACCATAGGAACTAAATGGGTTTTTAAGAATAAACTAGATGATTGTGGTAACATAGTGAGAAACAAGGGTAGGCTTGTTGCTCAAGGTTACACTCAAGAAGAGGGAATTGATTTTGGTGAAACTTATGCACTCGTTGCTAGAATGAAAGCTATTAGGATGCTTCTTGCATTTGCACGTTAATTTGATTTCAAGCTTTTTCAAATGGACCTAAAAAGTGTTTTTCTAAATGGTTTTATAAATGAAGAAGTGAATGTTGAACAACCACCGTGTTTTGAGGACCCTAAATTTCCAAATCATGTTTTAAAACTAACCAAAGCTCTTTATAGTTTAAAACAAGCTCCTGGAGCTTGGTATGAAAGACTTTTAAACTTTTTGATTGAAAAAGGTAAGGTGAATACTACACTCTTCACAAAAAGATATTGTAATGACATCTTAGTAGTACAAATTTATGTTGATGGTAATATTTTTGGGTCTACTAATGAGTGTTATTGCAAAGAATTTTTTAAGCTAATGCAAGGTGAGTTCGAAATGAGCATGATGGGATAGCTCTCGTTCTATTTGTGGCTCCAAATCAAGCAAAGGAAGGATGGCACCTTCATCAATCAAGCAAAGTACGCGAATGACATGCTTAAGAAGTTTGGATTGGAGAATGTGAAACCTCAAGCCACTCCTATGAGCTCCTCTTTTAAGCTTGAAAAAGATGAAGGAGGTAAGTGTGTTGATTCTAAGCTTTATAGATCTATGATAGGTTCTTTGCTTTACCTTACTGCAAGTAGACCGGATATTGTGTTTAGTGTTTGCTTGTGTTCTAGGTTCCAAGCTAGTCCTAGAGAATCACATTTGGTAGCCACAAAGAGAATTTTTAGATACCTTAGAGACACAACTAACTTAAGCCTTTGGTATCCTAAGGATCTTCCTTTAACTTTCATGCCTTTTCGGATGCGGATTATGGGTGATGCAAAATAGATAGGAAAAGTACCTCCGAAACATGTCAATTTTTAGCTAGTATGCTCGTATCTTAGTTCTCTAAGAAACAAAATAGTGTAGCCTTATCTACCACCGAAGCAGAGTACATATTCTTAGGGAGTTGTTGTGCTCAAGTCCTTTGGATGAAACAACAACTCTGTAGAACTAATGTTTTGATATAATAATTGAAAAATGTTTTGGACTGATTTAAAAAAGTATTTAAAACAATTTCAAAGTCCAAATAACTTGAAACTATGTTTAGGGATGTTTTTAAAAGGTTTTACTTGTTTTTCAAAGCAAAACTTCACAAAACTGTCCAGGCGTTTCGAAACGCCTTAGGGCGTTTCGATACGGGGGATTCCAGTAGCAAAAAACGTTTCGATACTAGTATCGAAACGGGCTTTCCCTGGATAAGGATTTTGCCCAGCGTTTCAAAACAGACTAGGCCATTTCGATACGCCTACGTGGCTTCGACCATAACGGTCATAAATCCCAACGGCTATTTCCCAACTAACATTTAAATGTAGGGTGTTTCGATACGGGTCTAGGGCGTTTCGATACGAGTTCCAAAATGGCCAGGGGCGTTCCGAAACGGGTGCCTTGTCAGACTGCAACGACTCTTTCTACTTAAAGGGTGTTTCGAAACGAGTTCGAGCGTTTCGAAACGGTGAGCTACAGAACTGCATTTATGGTGGGAATTAAAGTCCTCAACGGCTCAAATTCAATCCCAACGGATAGCAACGGCTATAAACTCATCAAGGAGTATAAAAGGGACCTCCAAGCATCAAGTAAAGGCTAATGCTCATATTGTAAATCAACAAATGATCAAAAAGTGTCTTAGTGCTTAAATTGTCAATTATTGTATAGACAAACACTAGTGAGCCAGAATTGTCAAATTTTTCTCAAGTGTAATAGGTTTTGGGTGAGTGCTAAATTGTGCAAACGAATACCTATTAGAGGGATTTAAGTTTGCTAATTGTTTCTCTTTGTAAAGAGGGTTTCGATCAAGGCTTTGGGTAGAAAGCTTGATCGGTGTATAAGAGTTTCCTCCTAAGCCTAGAAAAGGGGAAGAGCAATTAGTGGAATTGTTTGGAAATCCTTAGTGGGGAGCTAAGGTAGTGGATGTAGAACTTGGTTAGAAGGTTGAACCACTCTAAAATCATTGTGTCATTTTCATTTTAGCTTCCACAACCCTTCCACCCAAAAATCCACCTCTCCACCACTTGGTGAACCACATCGGTTGAACGAATCGAGCTCATCACAACTCAACAATTGGTATCAGAGCTTGGCTCAATTGAGGAGGATTCACATCCTATTGAAAAGATCCGGCAAGCTCGATCACTATTTCATCAACGACTCAAATGGCACAATCAATCGACAAACCGCCTTTCTTTGACGGAACCCACTATGCCCATTGGAAGACAAAGATGAAGTTCTTCATCAAATTAAGAGATTACAAGCTATGGGATATAGTTGAAGATGGTCCGTTCGTGCCTCAAAGAAGCAAAGCGAAATGGAGTACCGACGATCGCAAGAAGATGTAGCTTAATTGCAAAGCCCTGCACATCTTGTTTTGTGCTTTTGGCCCAACCATCTATGAGAAGATGTCTTCTTGTGAGAGTGCCAAGGAGGTATGGGACAAGCTTGAAGTCATAGACGAGGGGACCGATGAAGTCAAGGAGACCAAGATTGGGCTCCTAACCTTAGAGTATGAGAACTTCAAAATGGATCCGGAAGAGAACATCGATAAGATGTTTGATAGGTTCTCCACTATCACCAATGGTCTCAAGGGCTATGGAGAAGCCATCCCGGAGGAAAAGCTTGTTCGAAAGCTCATCTACTCACTTCCCGAGTCTTGGGACTCAAAGAGGACCGCCATCATCGAAGCAAAGAATTTGAAGACTTTGAAGCTTGATAAACCATGGGGTCACTCCTTACTCATCAAATCATGAAGAAGAACAAAGAGGATGAGAAGAAGAGGGAAGAAATTAGAGCTATGGGAGAGAAGAAAATCAAAGGGCTAGGCATCAATGCAAGTACCATGGCTCTTAAATCCTCCAATTTCCATCATGTCTACTCAAGTGAAGAGGAGGATGAAGAAGAAGAGATAGTTCATCTCTTCAAGAAGTGTGCCCCGTTCATGAAGAAAGCTTTGAGAAAGCTTGAACTAGATTCCAAGAAAAAGGAGAGGGCAAGCACTTCAAGCCATAAGAAGAAGGCACATGTGGCTACTTGGAGTGATGAGGACTCCATCGACGATGAACAAGCCAACCTTTGCCTTATGGCCATCGAAGAAGATTCAAGGGTAACTTCTAATTCATCTACTTCATGTTCTTATTCCTTTGATGAATTACAAGATGCCTATGATGATTTGGTTTTAGACTTTAAAAATCACATTTTGAAAAACAATAAAGTGATTTAAAAGTTAAAAATTCAAAACGATTTGATTTCTAAAACCAAACTTGAACTTGAAGTAAAACTCATGGAGTTTGAACTAAAATGTTTTGATTTACAAAAATTGCTTCAAAAAGTTCAAGAAGAAAAGGATTTGATTTCCAAAGAGCTTGAAAAGAAAAACAATTTTGGAAAATCAAATTTCTATGTAAGACAATCTAGTGCCCCTAGATTTATTAAAGGAAAATGTTTTAGAAGTGTTTGGATCCCAAAAGGATTAACCACTTCAATTAAAAAGGATGACATTGAAAAATGGATTCCTAAGGGGACTAAAATTTGTGCTACTAATGTTCATGGATCCAAAGAAATTTGGATACCAAAAATTACTTGATTGTCTTTTGCTAGGTGTGATGGAGATGTTCAACAAGTCAAACTTTGAGGGGGAGCTCCATGCACACAAGAAAGAACACTTGAAGAAGGAAGGCTTCGCATCCTCCCTTGGGTTTAAGTTTTGGTAAAAAAATCTAGTTGCTTTTGCTTTTATTTGATTTATTTTTTATTTATGTCAACTAGATGATCATATATGTTGGACTAACACTTTTAATGATGCTTTGAGTAAGGGGGAGCCATTTTAAAACCAAACTCTTATTTTTGTCAATTTTTTTTTCTCTATTGTTATTTTGAACTTAATGTTTTAAATTCTTTTTGATATAACAAAAAGGGGGAGAAATGGTTTGAAAAATTGAATTTTCAAATGAATAAGGGGGAGCTTTATTTGATTTCATATCCTTAATCTCTTATTCACATTTTTAAAGTTAAAGGGGAGAATCCCAAATAAATTTTCAAGATAATTTTATTATATCAAAAAGGGGGAGATTGTAGAACTAATGTTTTGATATAATAATTGAAAAATGTTTTGGACTAATTTAAAAAAGTATTTAAAACAATTTCCAAAGTCCAAATAACTTGAAACTATGTTTATGGATGTTTTTAAAAGGTTTTACATGTTTTTCAAAGCCAAACTTCACAAAATTGTCCAAGCGTTTCGAAACACCTTAGGGTGTTTCGATACAGGGGATTCCAGTAGCAAAAATGTTTCGATACTAGTATCGAAATGGGATTTCCCTGGATAAGGATTTTGCCCAGCGTTTTGAAACAGGCTAGGCCGTTTCGATACGCCTACGTGGCTTCGACCACAACGGTCATAAACCCCAACGACTATTTCCCAACTAACATTTAAATGTAGGGCATTTCGATACAGGTCTAGGGTGTTTCGATACGAGTTCCGAAACAGCCAGGGGCGTTTTGAAACGAGTGCCTTCTCAAACTGCAACGGCTCTTTCTACCTAAAGGGTGTTTCGAAACGGGTTCGAGCGTTTTGAAATGGTGAGCTACATAACTGAATTTATGGTGGGAATTAAAGTCCTCAACGGCTCAAATTCAATCCCAACGGCTAACAACGGCTATAAACTCATCAAGGTGTATAAAAGGGACCTCCAAGCATCAAGTAAAGGCTAATGCTCATATTGTAAATCAACAAATGATCAAAAAGTGTCGTAGTGCTTAAATTGTCAATTATTGTATAGACAAACACTAGTGAGCCAAAATTGTCAAACTTTGCTCAAGTGTAATAGGTTTTGGGTGAGTGCTAAATTGTGCAAACAAATACCTATTAGAGGGATTTAAGTTTGCTTATTTTTTCTCTTTGTAAAGAGGGTTTCGATCAAGGCTTTGGGTAGAAAGCTTGATCGGTGTATAAGGGTTTCCTCCTAAGCCTAGAAAAGGGGAAGAGCAATTAGTGGAATTGTTTGGAAATCCTTAGTGGGGAGCTAAGGTAGTGGATGTAGACCTTGGTTAGAAGGTTGAACCACTCTAAAATCATTGTTTCATTTTCATTTTAGCTTCCACAACCCCTCCACGCAAAAATCCACCTCTCCACCACTTGGTGAACCACATCGGTTGAACGAATCGAGCTTCTCACAACTCAACAAACTCTTAGATTATTGTATCCAATTAGACACCATACCCCTTAAGTGTGACAACACTAGTGTCATTTTTCTCACTAAGAATCCCATCCAACACTCTAGAACTAAACACATAAAAATTAGACATCATTTTATCAGAGATCATGTTGCGAAAAATGATGTGGTTCTAGAATATGTTGACACCTTAAACCAATTAGCGGATATTTTTATCAAACCTTTAGATAAAGAGCGTTTTTGGACGCTTATGAGAGAGTTAGGTTTAACTAACCTTTCTTGACCCTTTTAGGTCCCAAATGGTAAAAATCTTGCTTGAAATTAATTGATATTCACTCCTATGTTAATTTGCATTATTTTGCTTCTATGCTTGTAGCTAGGGGGAGTATGTAAATGTTTTTTTCCTATAGTCTTTGCTCATTCATCTTAATCATGCATTTTGAATCGATTAAAAATCAATTTTTTGTAACTTTGTGCCCAAACTGCACATTATGGCATATGTGCATCGAAACGGGTACCCCTATTTCAATACGGGCTACCTCAAAGGAGATCATTGAACCAAACTGTATCGAAACAGACACAAACGTTTCGAAACGTTTTGGTTCTAAAACAATCTGTATCGAAACACCCTCCATCTATTTTGATACAGACATCTTTGTGAGAATTCATACAGTAAAATCTGTATCGAAACGATCATAGGGTTTCGGAACGATCGATTTCGTTTCGGTACGCCTGTTTCGATACGTCTCTATCTGTATCAAAACATGTATCCGAAAAAGCCTATATTTAAAGGGTTTCCATCTTTAAAACAACTCTTCATTAAACCCAAACCTCTCAAAACCCTAACCCTAATTTTTCTTTTAAATACCCATCAACCCTAACGTTTTTTCACTCAAATCTTGAGGGTTTTTAGTCCTCAACTCAAATCTAAGCAAGATTCATCAAGTTTGTGCATCTGCATTCATCTATTCTCCCAAATCCCAAATCAAGGTATTTTTCTATTTTCTTTTCCTTTTCAATTTCGTTTGAATTCTTTGAATTTAAAATTATTTCTTTTTTATATATTACATATTTATACTATGGGTCTCAAAGTTTTTGCAAAAGTTTCTTCAAAACTCGAAAATTTTTATTCTAATATAAAATTTTTAAACCGTATATTTTTTTCAGTTTTCAAATCATCTTCTTAAAATTTTTTATATTGTATATATTTAAACCTTGATTATAGGATATCTGTTGGATTGAATGTGAATTTTAATGCATACATAATTTTTGCTTGCTTAAAACATTTTTAGGCTTTTTCAATGGCTCACAAGAAGAGAAAGACCGAAGAGATGGGCAAAGGATCTAAAGCTACCGTTGATGATTCCTCTCGTCCTAACCTAGCTCTTCTTTTCACTAAGAGTCATAGAAAAAACAACACTCGCACAAACTTAAAGCTCCATCAAGACACCATTATTCATCGTGAACGTATGGTTGATATGACCTTCCTTGACTCTGAACGCTTTTATATCAAATATCTACCTCTTTTACATCGCTGGGGATTCTTATTTTTCATGACTATACTCGACATTCTTTACTGTAACCTTGTTTTGTTGTTTTATGCAAATGCCTGGTTAGTGAGTAACCAAGACCATTCAGAAGTCATTGCCATAGAGTCCTATCTTATGGGGAAAATGGTACGAATTGAGCCATCGACTTTGGTCAATTTCCTTGGCCTTGTCGATGAATGCATTAAATATGAGACTTCATTGGGCTCTCGATCCGGTTCGGCTCTCTCCTTATATGTTCATGATCATTTCTTGCATATCATAATCTTTTGGTGGTTTCGTCCCTCTGGAGGCAAGTTTGCTCACATCCGCCAAGTTGACAACTTTTGGCTTGAGTGCATCTGTCAAGAAAAACGACTGAACCTCGTAAAGATCATGTTTGTCGAGATGGTACATTTGGTTAGGCATCTTGGTTCCGACTCCATCCAATCCTTCACCTATGGGACTGCATTGAGATACATTTTCTTCAAGTCCGGGATTGATTGCTCTTGTGACTATTCGGAATCTCTCAAGCAAAGCTTGATAAAAGTACCCTCCTAAGGTCTGGGTTTCACTACGTTCTCGGTGAATGGGTTCATGTGGATATAGGGGCAAGAGATCATTGATCCTCCACCTCAAGATCCCATTGCTCCTCAACTCAATGATGCGCTTATGGCTTATCTCAACACGCAATTCACCAGCTTATGAAGCAACATCTCTTCCAGATTTGCTGCCATCGACACACGTTTCACTGCTTTAGAGGAACATGTTCTTAATGTGGAAAATCGTCTCACTTCACTTGAGAATCAACATGCTTTGATGGATCTCTCCTTCACCGGTTTCTATGGAGAATGGAAACACTTTAGGAGAAGTCAAGAAGAAGACAACGACGAAGATGTCGATCATAGAGATGATGAGGATGGTGGCGATATGGATCCTTAGACTAGGTTGCATCTCATAGCATATTATATTATCTAGCTTTTCTTTTTACGCATCTATTTAGTGTTTTTGGACTATGTTTCTTTCCTATGTTATGCTTTTAGGATTTAATTTTGGATTTATGTTCTATGCTTTGGATTTATGAACTTAATATATTATGTTGTTTGCTTTGATTTAATTGCCCTTTTATTTCTCATTGGATTATGCATATTTTAATCTAACAAAAAAGAGGAGAAGTAGAACCAATTTTGAAACTTTGCAACTTAGTTTTAAAAACCTATCTTAAATTGAGGGGAGTAACTTTTACAAAGTTCTCAAAACTTAAAAACTTATATTTGGTTATGTTATATGAAAAAGAGGGAGATTGTAAAACCAAAACTTTGAGTTTGATATAACAAATATTTCAGGGACTAATTTGAAAAGAAGATAAAATTTTAAGTCCTCAAACTTCCCAAAATTGACAAGAAAAATGTTTAAGTCAAAACTCAAGTTCCCATAAATTTTTCTAAGTGTTTACCAAGCCAAAACAGTGATTTTCGACTAACCGTTTTGATACACCCCTTAGGTGTTTCGAAACGATTTGAAATTGTAAAGTGATTTTTGACTAGTCGTTTCAATACACCCCGTAGGTGATTCAAAATGATTTTAAACTGTCAAGTGTGGGCTCGAAATGAGAGAACTCGTATCGATACGATAGTATCGAAACGGTCTCACTCGTTTTGGTACGAGTTTTGAAAGTTGATTTAAAAATATGACCGTTGCTTGTCATAATCGTTTTATTCAAAGTTAGTTAAGCGTATCGATACGCTTTAGGTGCGTTTCGATACGGGTTTTCACAGCTTCAAAATGTTTCGATACGGCCTTGTCCCATTTCGAAACGGGCTCTTTCAATACCAGAATGACCACGATCATTTCGATACGGTCTCTTAAATGCTCCGAACGACTCTTTTTGTTTTTGCTCTATTTCGATATAGGTGATGTTGTTTCGGTACGAGTAGTTGCAGAACAACATTAATGGTGGGAAGATGAAGTCCCAGCGACTATATTTGTGATGTCAACCACCCAAACGGCTAGAAATCAATGAGAAGGTATAAAAGCAAGCATTTTGAGCACCAACAACAACTAATGAACCTACAAGAATCATCCAAGCATTAAATCCAAATCCTTGTGCCTTTTATTGCCAAATCCTTGTACCCAACTCTATTTAGTGTTTCATTCTTATTTGTATTGTGAGTTTGGGGAGTGATAAATTTTATTTGGGTAAACAATTCATCCTTTGAGAGGAATTTGTAATGTTTACCATTTTCTCTATTGTAAAGAGTGTTTCAAATTAAGCTTTGGGTAGAAAGCTTAATTTCCTTGTAAGGTTTCCTCCTCATCCAAGAAAATGGGATGAATCAATAGTGGATTGGTTGAAAATCCTTAGTGGGAGCTAAGGTAGTGGATGTAGAGTTCATTGGAGAACTTGAACCACTATAAATTTTTATTCATCCATTTCCCTCCATTTAAAATTTTAATTGCCAATTCACCCACCCTCTTGGCAAATTGCATTGTTTGATCAACTCAACAAAATCTTTGTACCCAACTCAATTGAGTCTTTCATTGTAATTTTTATTGAGAGTATGTGGTATGATTAATATTATTTGGGTAAACATCAACCTTTGAGAGGTAATTATAAGGTTTACCAAATTTCTTCTTTGTAAAGAGTGAGTTGGATTTAGCTTTGGGCTTAATCGGTCTTGTAAGGTTTTCTCCTCATCCAAGAAAAGGGGAAGAATGAATTGGTGGATTGATTGAAATCCTTAGTGGGAGCTAAGGTAGTGGAGGTAGAGTTCATTTAGGAACTTGAACCACTGTAAATTGCCTTGTGTTCAATTTTTCATTCATCCATTTGCTCCCTTCAAATTTTAATCTCCAATTCACCCCCTCTTGTCCATTTGCAATCGTTTGATCAACTCAATAGTTACAATATAAGGCACTTCCCAATTGGGTGCCCATTTTCCTCGGGGATCGCTTAGGATTCGTAGCTTCTTCTTTAATACCAAATTACCTTCTTGAAATTATCTAGGGCAGACCTTTTTTCTTATGAGCCCTTATCATTCTCATTTGGTACATTTGATTATGACATAAGGCTTTCAACCTCTTTTCCTCAATTAACTTCAATTGGTCATATCTTGCCTGAACCCATTCAGCTTCATCTTACTTGGCCTCCATCAGGACACAAAGCGAAGGTATCTCAACATCAATTGGCAGCACCACTTCTACTACGTATATTAATGAAAACATAGTTGCCCCAGTAGATGTCCGTACAACAGTTAGGTAAGCATATAAGGCAAGCGGTAACTTTGCATGCCAATCTTTATAAGTTTCAGTCATTTTTGCAACTATCTTCTTGATATTCTTATTTGCAGCCTCTACTGCTCCATTCATCTTCGGGCGAGGAGCCTTCACTTGCCTTAAACATGGTAGCTAAAGTAGCTAAGGCATCGACCATCTGGTTGTCTTCTCTTGGAAGATGCTTAAAAGTGATCACATCGAATTCTTTGGTTAACTCAAGGACCAACTTGTAATATTCTATCAACTTGGCATCTTTTGTTTCCCATTCACCACGTATTTGATAGATGACCAGCGATGAGTCCCCATAAACCTTCAAATTTCAGATCTTTCTTTCAATGGCCTCTCTCAGACCTAATATGCATGCCTCATACTCTGCCATATTATTGGTGCAAAAGAATTTCAAACGACAAGTGAAAGGGTAATGATCTCCTTCCGGCAAAACCAAAACTGCCCTAATACCTCGTCCTAAAGCATTTACAACACCGTCAAAGTTCATGACCCAGGATTCTGTTGGTGGCTCATCATTTTCTGAAATACACATTAAATCCTCATCAGGGAAATTGAAATTTAATTCCTCATAATCATCTTGAGCACGACTTGCCAGAAAATCAGCTATGGCACTTCCTTTCACCATTTTCTGACTCACATACTGAATATTTTATTCTGAGAGCAACATCTGCCATCGTTCTACTCTTCCTTATAGGGTTGGGGATTCCATCAAGAATTTTAGCGGATCCAGCTTCGAAATCAACCATGTGGTATGATACAACATATAAGCCTTTTAGTAGCCCATACCAGAGCGCAACATAGTTTTTCAATCAGGGTATATCTTGTTTCACAGTCGGTGATTTTTTTGCTCAAGTAATATATTACCTTTTCCTTTCTTCCAGTTTCATCATGTGGCCCCAACACGCAACCCATTGAGTTTTCATTGACCGTCAAACAAAGTATAAACGGTTTTCCAGAGACATGTGGTACCAACACTGAAGGGTTAGTTAACTGCTCTTTGATCTTTTCTAAGGCTGCCTGGCATTTTTCATTCCATGTCCCTGGATTATTCTTTCTAAGCAACCTGAATATCAGATCACACTTATCCGTTAATTGGGAGATGAAACGGGCTATGTAATTTAACCTTCCCAAAAATCCCAGAACTTGCTTCTGTGTTTGGGGTGGTGGAAGCTCTTGTATGGCCTTTATCTTATCAGGATCAATCTCAATTCCTCTTCTACTTACTACAAAGCCTAACAACTTTCCATAAGTATCCCTGAATGTGCACTTAGCAGGATTAAGTTTTAACTGAAACTTTCTCAACCTCTGAAAAAGCTTTCTCAAGTTCAATATATGCTCCTCCTCGATTTTGGACTTGGCAATCATATCATCAACATAAACTTCTATCCCCTTGTACATCATGTCCTGGAAAAGAGTAATCATAGCTCTCTGGTAAGTTGCCATCGCGTTTTTCAATCCAAAGAGCATCACTTTATAATAAAAAGTTCCCTAAAGCGTTACAAAAGTAGTCTTCTCCATATCTTCCGGGCACATCTTAATTTGATTATATCTAGAAAATCCATCCATGAAAGAGAAAAGGGAATGACCGACTGTATTTTCTACTAAGGTATCGATATGTGGGAGTGGGAAGCTATCTTTGGGACTTGCCCTATTAAGATCCCTATAATCGACACAAATTCGTACTTTTCCATATTTCTTTGGGACCAGAACAATGTTTGCTACCCATTCTGGATATTTAGCCACCTCGAGGAATCCTGCATTATATTGCTTTTTTACTTCATCTCTGATTTTTAAAAGTGTATCAACCTTCATCCTTCTAAGCTTTTGCTTTACGGGCTCACATCCCACCCTTATAGGAAGCCGGTGTATAAAATATCTGAGTCAAGGCCAGGCATATCCTAATATGACCAAGAAAAATGTCTTTATACTATTGCAGAAGCTCAATCAAGCATTGTCGCGTCTTGACCGTGATGGTGGTACCAATCTTCACTTCACGCTTCTCTTCTTTGGTACCAAGATTCAAAACCTCCAATTCTTCTTTGTGGGGTAGAATCTGTTTTCCTTTCCCTCTACCATTCTGAGCAAATCATTGGGCAAGTCATATTCTTCTTCTTCATCAATATTCCCAACTTCTTCCAAACATAGTGGTAAGTCAAAATTAACTTCGGAGTCTAACTCGGAGTCATTTGTACCGTTGATATCTAAAAACCTACAATGAAAAAGAGCAAAGAATATATACCAAGAAAGAAAAAAATGAATGAAATGGTATGATTCGTTTTAAGGTTTGCTTTCTGGTTTTCATTTTATGATCTTTTGCTTTTTGTTTTGCTTTGCGAAAGAAAGTTTGCCACACAAAATTACTGGAAAATATGCATCATTTATTGAAATAAAAACTATAGTTTTGACATAGACCTTTTTACATAAGATCTCTAATTACCCTTGGGCCTAAGGGTAAAAGAGTGTGTTTTGAGAATTACTCTGAGGCGGTCTTAAAAACTTTAGGGACTACTTCGGAGGTCCAGTTTTTCAGCTCAGCACTGGGGCGAATTTTAGACAGGTATTTGTTCTCCCTTTCTTCCTCGCTTGTGATAACATTAATGCTTAAATTCTCAAAAGCCTCACACAGTTCATTCTTTCCCTTTTCCTCCTCATCGAAGTGGGCATTAGGGTCTAGGAACCCTCCAGACTTGAAAGTATGACTCAAGGGTGGGTATGTCATCGGCTCCCACTCGATCTCCTCTCCCTTTAGCTTTGCCTTCCTTCTTTCTTGTTGTTCTCTGAATTATGCTTTTCTTTGCCATTTAGTGGGCTTGAAGCCCAAGCCAAACCGGTCCTTCTTTACTGGATCTCTACAGGATACAGCCTCCCCTGATGACCTTTCCCAAATCACTTTCCTACCTTAGCTCGTTTCCCTAGCATTTTCTTTACTTGCATCTTCGCACAGCTTGATAATTATGGTTTTGTCACCTTACTCCCCTCTGTGACAAAGGTTGCATTGACTAGCTCTAATGTTCTGATATGACACTCGAGCGCTCCCTCATCCACCTCAATATATGGCGCATCGGTAACTACAGATGCAATGATTTCCTCTTCCGCACCAACAGTCACCAGCTGCCCATCAATCACAAATTTCAGCTTCTGGTGAAAGGTAGTAGGTATCGTGTCTGATGTATGAATCCATGGATGCCCGAGCAAGTAGTTATAACCGGGCTTTATATCCATAACCACAAAGTCTACTTTGAAGGTTGATAGTCCAATTTGTAAGGGAACTTCAATCTTCCTTAACATATCTCTTTGGGTCCCGTCGAAGGCTTGTATTGTATTTTGATAAGCTCTCATGTGAGAAATATCAATAGGCAACTTTTTTCAACGTTGCCGAAGGGAGAACAATCGAAGCCGGCCTATTATCAACGAGGACTCCTGGTAGCATATATCCCTTGCATCTTGTGGAAATATGGAGGGGTTTGCATGATCCCCTTCCCTTCGCAGGTGTTTCTTCATCATTGAACGATATAAAATTATTGACAACAATATTGTTGACCAACATGTCCATCTTGTCGGTCGTGATCTCCTTTGACACAAATGTCTTGTTTAGAATTTTCAATAAGCTGTCCCGGTGACCTTCAAATCTTAGTAGAAATGACAGCATAGAAATTCGATCCGGAAGTTTATGTAGTTGCTCCACCACACTGTACTCACTATGCTTGAGTATTTTCAGAAACTCCTGAGCCTCTGATTCTTTCATTGGCTCATAAATCATCGGTGGCTTCTCTTGAAAGAAATCTTTTTCCCCTTCCATGTCTGGTTGACTAGCAGCCTTCCTCTATGTTGCATCTCTGTCTTCAGCTTCTAGTGGGGAAAAAAGTTTTGCACTTCTTGTGAAATGGCCTACTTCGTTGACGGGCTCTTCTGCCAAGCTCCCCGAGTCTGCTACTGTGCAGGCATAGTTCCAAGGAACCTATATACTGTCTTTATATGGGAAAGGGACCAATGCCTTTATAACCAATCGTGGGGTCACACCCCAAGCTGGTTCACTAACTCTTGCCTTGGTCTTGATCACCAAGGGCTTCATTCCTGTATAAATCTTTTTAGAGGATGACTCATCTGACACACACACTTCTATCTTTTGTTCTTCGTTTCCTTGCTAAAAAAATTCTAACTTTTTATTGTCAAATTTTGCCTGCACTAATTGCTTGAACTCTAAGCAATTTTCAATTTCATGCCCTTTCTTCTGATGGTATTCACATTACAATTCTTCAATCTTTACTTCTTCAAATCTTCCCTATGGCATCCCAGCTTCCACCATTTGGGTCCATACCCATTTCATGGATGCTTTAACCTCATCAACATTTTCCTTAATTGTCTTAACTTCCTCCTCTATGATTGCATTAATTCCAATCTTTTGGTGATTTGGCAGAGGATTTCCATTTTCCTCAGATGTTTCAAACGACAACATGCCTGGTTTTCTTAAATCGTCCACCACCCTCTTGAATGCAGTGCAGTTCTCAAGGGTATGCCCCTTCACTCCTGCATGATATTCGCATTGGGCCTTCTCATCATACCATGGCGGGTACGGGGGTGAGAACGGAGTAACATGTCTTGGCAGCACCATTAGTGATTTGACCAAGTTAGCAAATAGCTCTGCATCCGTCATTGGGATGGGAGGAAAGTAGGGTCTTGAGTTCCCTTGATATCTTCGCTCTCTTTTTGGGGAGTTTGCAACTTTCGGGGCCACAATTGAGGTGTTGGGCTTGTTAAACACCACACCTGTTGAATAGCTAAGGTTGTAGACATTTGTAGCATTGACTTCATTATCTCTCTTTTTATACGTCTTCTTTGTTTCCCCCACCATCCGACTTTCCACTTTTCATGGCTACTAGGATTAGTTCTCTGTTCATTAGCATGTCCGCAAAGATCTTTGTGGCATGATTAAGCATGCGATCATATAAAGGACCTTTTAGAGATTCTATGAACATTGGGGTAATTTCATTCTCTAGCAGTGGAGGCTAGACTTGTGCATCTACATCACTCCATCTTTGTGCATACTGTCGGAAGTTCTCATGATGTTTTTACTCCACCCCTTGCAAGACAAAACGGGTTGGAACCATGTCTGAGACATGTTTGTACTGTTCACTGAAGGCTCTGGATAGATCTTTCCATGACTTGATGTTTACCCGACTCAGTTGCGTATACCAACGTGCAGCTGATTCCACTAAACTGTCTTAGAAGAAATGAATGAGCAGCTTCTCATTGTCAAGATACATTGACATCTTTACGCAATACATGATCAGGTGTGCTGACGGGCATGTAGTTCCATTGTATTTCTCAAAATCTTGGACCTTGAATTTTGGAGGCGCCACTAGATCTGTTATTAAGCTCGGGTCCTTGGCATCCATTCCGCCATGAATACTTCCCTCCTAGAAGGATTTGATCATGCCTTCTAATTTCACATACATGTCTTCCCACTTCTTATCAGCCTTATCCACAATTTCATCAAGGTCATATACCTCATAGTTTTTAGCTTCTCCACTTGGAATACGAGCAGAGGATTCAATAAAGAGGACATGAGTTGTAACCCCCTTAACCCGGCCTAGACGGTTGACCCAAATTAAGAAGATTACACGGGGAAAACCAAAGTCAACCCGAAAGTCAACCTTGATTAACGACCCTTTTTTTTTTCTTTTTAAAATTCTCTAGATGCAAATTATCCCTAGATATAATCACAAGAACATCATATACAAAGATTATAACAATCAGAGAACATTCAGGGACTCAATTGCACAAATTACAACTTTGGGGACCAAATTGTAAATTCTGAAAATTATAAGGACTTAAGCCAATTTAAAGTTACCAACTTGTAATTAGTCATCTTTCATGCTTCTCTGCCAAATTTCAGTTCAAACGGGCATCCCAAACTCATACAATTGCACAAACAAGTTTCAGGACCAAAATGCAAACATTGCAAAACATTTAACCATCAAATTCAGAGCCCAACGGTCGAGTGTTCTGAAACAGGGAAGACCTGTTTCAGAACGCGGGACCGTTCCGCAACGGGTTCCGAAACATGGCCTGGCAGTGGCCAAACTGTTCCGAAACAGTGCCTCCCGTTTCGGAACGCCCAGGCCATTTCAAGCCCCCGTTCCGATACGGTAGCACCTGTTCCGAAACAGGCTGCCCAGATTGCAGAAAATCAGCTGGTTTAACATGCAATTCACCTATCAAACATGCTCCTAAAGCCACCAAACTTTACCAGCAAGTCACACAACATTCATGGAACATAATTGCATCAACTAAACATCAACATGGCATCAATTATGAAAAGCCCCAAATCCATAGACATTCTTCCTATCTAGCAAACCATTCAAGCATCAAACCTCCAAATAAACCACATAAGGGCCAATTACAATTACCAACAATATTAGCAACATAAATCCAACTTAGGGAGTCTAAAACATCTCCCAAAACAACAACATAGGTCCCCCATTGCCAAATTACCAAAAAGCTAATAGTGTTTAAGAAACCTTCACCATACATGAGCTTTGTTCACCACTTGGATTCTTCACCACCTTGCTGCCCTCAAATGCACTTTAATGCTCTGCATTATTGGTTTAAGAAAGAGAGAGAGAGCGTAAGCAAAATCTTAGTGAGGAATGCTCATTAAAACCACACAATAATGCATTTATATAACACCTTTATAAATCATACTTCAAGCCAACATTTAAACATGCTCATAAGCATTTAAAACAAGCAACTCATGCTTCAAGTTCATATCATGTCATATTGGCAACAAGTGATACATTCAACATAAGACTCACACATGGACTTTTAAACACCATTGTGATCTTATACTTTCCAAGGACCACACATGGACTTTTAAACACCATTGTGTCCTTAACCCCATGGACTTTTAAACACCATGGCCCATGGACTTTTAAACACCATGGCAAGGACCACACAAGGACTTTTAAACACCTTTGTGTCCTTAACAAGAACCATCCAAGGACTTTTAAACACCTTGATGTTCTTAAATAACAAGGCTTACACAAGGAATTTTAACCACCTTTGTAACCTTAACCAAGGACCAATCATGGACTTTTAAACACCATATTGTCCTTAAATACACAAGACTCATCCAAGGAATTTTAACCACCTTGATGATCTTAACCAAGAACCAACCATGGACTTTTAACCACCATGTTGTTCTTAAATAAACAAGGCTCACACAAGGACTTTTAAACACCTTTGTGACCTTAAACATCACTTGCCAAAATGCATCATTAACAACATTAATCCACTGTTTTAAAGCATTAAACCAAGCCATAAACATCATGCATCTTTAAGCATCAAACCACATTTAAACAATGTTCAAAAACAAGGATCTCTTACCTTGAGCATCCTTCAACACATGGCTTATAATCTCAGCAAATAAACATGCTAAATATGCTTTCAAAACAAGATTTAAAACATGCAAACAACCACTTTGCATACAACCAAACCATGGCTCATCATCAAGAGAGTTTTCCGAAAACTTACTCTTGAGCTTAGCTAAGTTGCTCAGACTTAAACTAAGCTCCCAAACCTTCAAAACATTGGTTTCAAGACTGAAAACCAAAATCCACTCACCGATTCCGTTTCGCCTCTTGCCGAAACACCAATCAAGCTTCCGGATCACCACCACTTGGATCCAAAGATGCTTCCCCTGTTTTTAACACATCAAAGCAGAGGATTAATGCATCATCATGCATTAATAGCTTCAATGAAAGCACCTAAACCCGCTGCTCTCATCTACACTCCACTTTCGGCTACCAAACACAACCGAAAATGCATCCAAACAACTTCACAACATTACCCAGCCATGATCCATCAAATCTAAACATTCCTAAACATCAGTTAACATCCAAAATGGATCTCAACACATCCTTATACCTCCAGCCATAACAGATCATCAAGATCACTCCAAAAACCATCAAAAACACAAGCTAAACTTAGGAAATTCAACCTATCCGGGATTGCATTAATTAAACCTCAATTCCTTATCAAATTAACATTCATTTAACATAAAAAATACACCTCAAATCACTGCTTAAACAGATCATACGAATTTTCATCAAAATCAAGCAAATCTTGCATTTAAAAGCCAAGATCATGAATACATCTATAAAACCTTTTATAAAACACAATTTAAGGATTGAGAACTTAGGAATTTCAGTAAAGAACTGAGAGTTTAGAGGAGAAGGACGTTCTTACCTCCAAACTTGAGTTTTCTCCCTTTTTGGAACCAAAATCTTGAAAATCTAATTAGCAAATGGTGAGGTTTTGATGAGGAGATGATTAGCAATCAAAAGAGAATTGAAAAGAGGTATTTAGGTAGCAAAATCAGAGGAAAAAGCTCTGGAGAAAGATGTTTGGTTTGAGAGAAAATGAGAGAAAAAGAAAAATAGAAAATATGGAAAGTTAGTTGGAAATGACAAAATATCTTCCCTCCTTTTTAGTTTTATTTAAAAAAACCTTTAATAAATCATTTAATATCTTAGAAAAATCTGGAGAAACTCCCTTTGGATAAATAGCTCCTTAAAGATTTAAAGTTTCAATCCTTTTTAAAACAGTCACGCAGTTTTCAAAAATTACATTTTGGTCACTAGCCAAAATGTCATCCTTCCAAACCTCATTTTGTAAAATTGATTTCACAGTTCACTTATATATATTAAAAGAGGATTTTAGAACATTTTTTCCATATTTTTAATGCAACCCGAACTAGGTTTTCCTAATTTCACTCTTTTATATTCGAACCGCACTTTGACCGAACTGGTCCAAGCCCAAAACTTCTAAGCCCAAAACCGGGGCGTTATAACTCTCCCCCCCTTAAGAAATTTCGTCCTCGAAATTTACCTGAAGGAAAGAGATACGGAAACTGCTTCAGCATATCATCCTTCCGTTCCCACGTGGCTTCCTCAACACCACGGTGCTTCCACAACACCTTTACCAATTCAATGGTCTTGCCACGAAGAACCTTGCTGTCCGAATCCAGAATCTTCACCAGTTCCTCATCATAGGTCAAATCCGGATTCAATTCCACTTCCTCCACAGGCATCACATGCGAAGGATCTGATCTATGCTTCCGGAGCATAGAAACATGAAACACATCATGAATCTTCTCCAACTCTTGAGGTAGCCTCAACTTGTACGCAACAGGACCCACACGCTCAATCACCTCGTATGGTCCAATGTACCTAGGGCTCAACTTACCCTTCCGGCCAAACCTCATCACCTTTTTCCAAGGCGAAACCTTCAAAAACACACGGTCACCCACCGCATACTCTATCTCCTTACGCTTCAAATCCGCGTAAGACTTTTGCCGATCAGAAGCTGTCTTCAAACGCTCACAAATGAGCTTCACCTTCTCGGTGGTTCCTTTTAACAAAGCCGGCATCGAAACCAACCTCTGACCCGTTTCAGCCCAACAAAGAGGAGTCCTACACTTCCTCCCGTACAAAACCTCATAAGGTGCCATTTGAATACTTGCTTGATAACTATTGTTATAGGCAAACTCCACCAAAGGCAAATGTTTCTCCCAAGAGCCTTGAAACTCAATTACGCAGCACCTCAACATATCCTCCAAAATCTGGATAACTCGCTCAGACTGACCATCCGACTGAGGATGATAAGATGTACTAAAATTCAACCTTGTACCCAAAGCTTGGTGCAAACACTGCCAGAAACGCGATGTAAACCTCGGATCCCTATCCGACACAATCGACTTAGGCACACCATGCAGCCGCACAATCTCAGCAATGTACAGCTCCGCAAGCTTATCAAAAGAAAACGTAGTATGCACAGGCAAGAAATGCGCACACTTCGTCAGGCGATCCACAATCACCCATACTGAATTCTTCTTCGACGGTGACAAGGGTAAACCAGATACAAAATCCATGGTAATCCTTTCCCACTTCCATTCAGGGATTCTCAACGGTTGCAACAACCCTGAAGGAACCTGATGCTCAGCATTAACTCGCTGACACACCATGCACTTGCTCACAAACTCTGCAACATCCTTCTTCAAACCCACCCAATAGTACTCATCACGAAGATCACGATACATCTTAGTACTACCAGGGTGCATAGCAAAAGGACTACTATGACCTTCAGTCAAAATAGCACGCCTCAACTCAGCATCATTAGGCACTACTATCCGACTCCCAAAACACAACACTCCATCATCATTAAAACAGAAATCCGAAGGCCTACCCTCCGCGATATCATGAACATGCGGTACCAAGGAATCATCCAGCAACTGCTTTTCCTTGATCAACTGAACCAAAGATGGTTTCACTTGCAACTCAGCCACAAGACCACCATCACGCGAAATACTCAAACTGGCAAACATAGCCCTCAGCTCAACATCCGAAGGCCTAGACGGTTGACCCGAATTAAGAAAGTCACACGGGGAAAACCAAAGTCAACCTGAAAGTCAACCTTGATTAACGACCCTTTTTTTCTTTTTAATCTTGTCTAGATGCACATTAGCCCTAATTGTGATCACACAAACATCATACTCAAAGATCACAAACATCAGAGATCAAACAGGGACCCAATTGAACAAATTACAACTTTAGGGACCAAATTGTAATTTCTGATAAATATGAGGACTTAACCCAAATTAAAGTTACCAGCTTGTAATTAGTCAGGTTTCATGCTTCACTGTGAAATTTCAGCTCAAAAGGACATCCCAAGCTCATACAATTGCACAAACAAGATTCAGGACCAAAATGCAAACAATTCAAAACATTTAACTGCCAATGTCAGCCCCTAACGGTCACCCATTCCGAAACAGGCAGAGCCCGTTTCGAAACGCGGGGCCGTTCCGCAACGCGTACCGCTACACGGGCTGGCAGTAGCCAAACCGTTTCGGAACGGTCCCTCCCGTTTCTGACGCCTGGGCTTGTTTAAGGCACCTGTTCCGAAACGGGTGATACTGTTCCGAAACACCTTGCACAGATTGCTCCAAAATGCATTCTTAAACATGCAATTAAACATCCAATCATGCTCCAATTGTCACCAAACTTTACCAGCATGCAATTCAACATATATAAGACATATTTGCATCAACAATTCATCAAAACAACCTCATATGCAAAAAGCCCCAAATATATAGGCATGCTTCCTACACAAGCAAGCCATACAAGCATAAACTTCCAATTCAAGCATATAAAGGTCAAACACAAAATCCAGCATTCTCAACATCATTCAACATACTTAGGGAGTTCAAAACCTCTCCCAAAACATACACATTGGTCCCCCATTGCCAAATTACCAAAAGCTAAATGAACTTAGGAAAACCTTCCATACTTTGAGCTTTACCACCACTTGATTGCTTGCCTTCCTTGCTGCCCTCAAAGTACTTTAATGCTCTGCATTATTGAATTAAGAAAGCGAAAGAGAGCGTAAGCAAAAGCTTAGTGAGGTATGCTCATAAAACCATTCAATAATGCATTTATAAAACATTTATAAATCATGCTTCAAATCAACATTTGCACATGCTCAAAAGCATACTTTAAACAAGCATCACATGCTTCATATCATAACATGTCATATTGGCCACAAGTGATAAGTTCCATTTCTTTAAAAACAAGTTCATCAACTTTCACCCCAAGGACTTTTAAACACCTTGGCCCCAAGGACTTTTAAACACCTTGGCCCATGGACTTTTAAACACCATGGAAGAGGACCACACAAGGACTTTTAACCACCTTTGTGTCCACATCAAGTTTCACCCCAAGGACTTTTAAACACCTTGGCCCCAAGGACTTTTAAACACCTTGGCCCCATGGACTTTTAAACACCATTGAAAGGATCACACAAGGACTTTTAACCACCTTTGTGTCCATACAAGAACCATCCAAGGACTTTTAACCACCTTGATGTTCTTAAGTAAACAAGGCTCACTCAAGGACTTTTAACCACCTTAGTGACCTTAACCTTTTCAAAACATCACTTGCCAATATACATCATTATCATCAATTTATCCATTGTTTTAAAGCATTAAACCAAGCCATATACATCATGCATTTCAAAGCATCAAACCACATTTTATCAATGTACAAAAACAAGGAACTCTTACCTTGAGCTTCCTTCAACATATGGCTTACAAAAACAGCAAATACCATGCTAAATCATGCTTTCAAAACAGTATTTAAATCATGCAATAAACCACATTGCATCACAACAAAATCATGGCCACCACTAGAGAGTACTTTCCGAAAACTTACACTTGAGCTTAGCAAAGTTGTTTAGACTTAAACTAAGCTCCCAAGACATTGGTTTCAAAGCCGAAAACCATTTTCACTCACCGATTCCACTTCGCCTCTTGCCGAAGCACCAAATCAAGCTTCCGGATCAACAACTCTTGGATCCAAAGATGCCTCCCCTGTTTTAACACATCAAAGCAGAGGATTAATGCATCATCATGCATTAATTGCTTCAATGAAAGCACCTAAACACGCTGCTCTCATCCACACTCCATTTTCGGCTACCAAACACAACCGAAAATGCATCCAAACTACTTCTCAACAAAGCCCAGCCATAAACCATCAAAACCTAACATCCTTTAACATCATTTAACATCTAAAAAGAGCCTAATAACATCCTTATACCTCCAGCAACACCAGATCCACAAGATCACCTCAAAAACAACCAAGAAACACAAGCTAAACTTAGGAAACTCAACCTATCCGGGATTGCATTAATCAAAACTCAATTCCTTATCAATTTAATGTTCAAATATCATCAAAAACACATCTCAAATCACAGATTAATCAGATCAAACGAAAATCATCAAAAATCACCAAATCTTGCATTATAAGCCAAGATCCAATTCACATCTTAAAAGCCTTTAATAAAACATCAATTAAGGATTGAAAACTTAGGAATTTCAGTAAAGAACTGATAGTTTAGAGGAGAAGGACGTTCTTACCTCCAAACTTGAGTTTCTTCTCTTTTTGGAATCAAAAACCTTGATGAATCAAGTAGCAAATGATGAGGTTTTGTAGATATGTTGATTAGGAATCAAAAGAGAGTTGAAAGGAGAGATTTAGGTGAGAAAATCAGAAGCAATTCTCTGGAAAAGAAGTGTTTGGGTTGAGAGAAAATGAGAGAAAGAAAATTAGAAAGTTAGTTAACAAAATAGCCAAAATGGCTTTCCCTCCTCTTTTGATATGTTTTAAAATCAGAATAAATCTCAAAATATCTTAGAAAAATCTGGAGAAACTACTTTTGGATTAATAGCTCCTTAAAGATTCAAAGTTTCAACCCTTTCGAAAACAGTCACCAAACTTTCAAAAATTACATTTTGGTCACTAGCCAAAATGTCACCCTTCCAAAACTCATTTTCCAAAATTGATTTCACAGTTCACTTAATTATATTAAAAGATGATTTTAGAACATTTTTCCATATTTTTAATGCAACCCGAACTAGGCTTTCCTAATTTCACCTCTTTAGATTCGAACAGCACCTTGACCAGACCGGTCAACGCCCAAAACTCCTAAGCCCAAAACCGGGGCGTTACAACTCTCCCCCCCTTAAGAAATTTCGTCCTCGAAATTTACCTGAAGGAAAGAGATAAGGAAACTGCTTCAGCATGTCTTCCTTCCGCTCCCACGTGGCTTCCTCAACACCTCGATGCTTCCACAGCACCTTCACCAACTCAATGGTCTTGCCACGAAGAACCTTGCTATCCGAATCCAGAACCTTCACCGGTTCCTCATCATAGGTCAAATCCGGATTCAATTCCACTTCCTCCACAGGCATCACATGCGAAGGATCAGATCTATACTTCCGGAGCATAGAAACATGGAACACATCATGAATCTTCTCCAACTCCTGAGGCAACCTCAACCGATACGCAACAGGACCCACACGCTCAACAACCTCATATGGTCCAATGTACCTAGGGCTCAACTTACCCTTCCGGCCAAACCTCATCACCTTCTTCCAAGGCGAAACCTTCAAGAACACACGGTCACCCACCGCATACTCTATCTCCTTACGCTTCAAATCCGCGTAAGACTTTTGCCGATCAGAGGCAGCCTTCAACCGCTCACAAATAAGCTTCACCTTCTCAGTGGTCCCTTTCAACAAAGCCGGCATCGAAACCAACTTTTGACCAATTTCAGCCCAACAAAGAGGAATCCTACACTTCCTCCCGTACAAAGCCTCATAAGGTGCCATTTGTATACTCGCCTGATAACTATTGTTATAAGCGAACTCAACCAAAGGCAGATGCTTCTCCCAAGAACCTTGAAACTCAATCACGCAACATCTCAACATATCCTCCAAAATCTGAATAACTCGCTCAGACTGACCATCCGACTGAGGATGATAGGATGTACTGAAATGCAATCTTGTACCCAGAGCTTGATGCAAACACTGCCAGAAACGCGATGTGAACCTCGGATCCCTATCCAACACAATCGACTTAGGCACACCATGCAGCCTCACAATCTCAGCAATGTACAGCTCTGCCAGCTTATCCAAAGAAAACGTAGTATGCACAGGCAAGAAATGCGCACACTTCGTCAGGCGATCCACAATCACCCAAACAGAATTCTTCTTCGAAGGAGACAAAGGTAAACCAGATATAAAATCCATGGTAACCCTCTCCCACTTCCATTTAGGGATTTTCAACGATTGCAACAACCCAGAAGGAACCTGATGTTCAGCCTTAACTCGCTGACACACCAAACACTTGCTCACAAACTCTGCAACATCCTTCTTCAAACCCACCCAATAGTACTCATCACGAAGATCACGATACATCTTAGTACTACCAGGGTGCATAGCAAAAGGACTACTATGACCTTCAGTCAGAATAGCACGCCTCAACTCAGCATCATCAGGCACTACTATTCGACTCCCAAAACACAACACACCATCATCATTAAAACAGAAATCCGAAGGTCTACCCTCCGCGATATCCTGAACATGAGACACCAGGGAATCATCCAGCAACTGCTTATCCTTGATCAACTGAACCAACGATGGTTTCACCTGCAACTCAGCAACAAGACCACCATCTCGCGATATGCTCAAGCTAGCAAAGATAGCCCTCAGCTCAACAGCTACCTTCCTACTCAAGGCATCCGCAACAACATTAGCTTTTCCAGGATGATACTCAATCGTCAGATCATAATCCTTGAGCAACTCCAACCAACGCCACTGCCTAAGATTCAACTCCTTCTGCGACATCAGATACCTCAAGCTCTTGTGATCCGTGTACACCGTACACTTCTCACCATACAGATAATGCCTCCAGATCTTCAGAGCAAAAACCACTGCAGCCAGCTCAATATCATGCGTAGGGTAATTGCGCTCATGCACTTTCAACTGCCGCGATGCATAAGCCACCACCTTACCCTCTTGCATCAGCACACACCCCAAACCAACATAGGATGCATCACTGTAGACCACAAACTCTTTTCCTGATTCAGGCTGAACCAAGATAGGAGCTTGCGTCAAAGCCGCCTTCAGCTTCTCAAAAGCCTGTTGTCTCGCTTCTGTCCACTCATACTTAACATCCTTATGCAACAGCTTCGTCAAAGGAGCAGCAATCTTGGAAAAACCATCCACAAACCTTCGGTAGTATCCTGCCAAACCAAGGAAACTACAGACCTCATGAACAGACTTAGGAACCTTCCAGTTCATCACTGCCTCAATCTTCTGAGGATCAACACGAATCCCTTCAGCTGAGACCACATGCCCAAGAAACACCACCTCCTTAAGCCAGAACTCACACTTGCTCAGCTTAGCATAAAGCTGATTCTCCAACAAAGCTTGCAGCACAACCCTCAAATGCTCTTCATGCTCCTCCTCAGTACGCGAGTACACAAGGATATCATCAATGAACACCACAACGAACTTGTCCAGGTATTCATGAAACACACGGTTCATCATGTCCATGAAAGCAGCAGGAGCATTTGTCAAACCAAACGGCATCACAAGGAACTCATAATGCCCATACCTTGTCCTGAAAGTTGTCTTAGGCACATCCACATCTTTTACCTTCAACTGGTAATACCCTGACCTCAAGTCAATCTTAGAGAACACGGCAGCTCCCTGAAATTGATCAAAGAGATCATCAATCCTCGGCAAAGGATACCGATTCTTAATAGTCAACTTATTCAGCTGACGGTAATCAATGCACATCCTCATAGTGCCATCTTTCTTCTTCACAAACAAGATCGGTGCTCCCCAAGGTGACACACTCGGCCGGATGAAACCACGATCAAGCAGCTCTTGCAACTGCGTCTTCAGCTCCTTCAGCTCCTTAGGTGCCATTCTATAGGGAGTAATGGACACAGGAGTTGTATTCTCATACAGCTCAATTCCAAACTCCACCTCGCGATTAGGAGGTAAACCAGGCAACTCCTCAGGAAAAACACCAGGAAACTCCTTCACAACTCTGATATCTTGCACCCTCAACTCCTTAGAACTAGGATTCATCACAAAAGCTAGATAAGCTTCACAACCTTGCCTCAGCATCCTACTCGCCTCCAAGGTAGAAACCACATTGGCAAGAAACTTCACATTCTCACCAACCACAACAACTTCATAATCATCCGCAAGCTTAAGCGAAACACGCTTATTTTCACAATCCACAACAGCACGATGCTCAGCAAGCCAATCCATACCAAGGATCACATCAAAACCATAAAAGGGCAACTCCATAAGATCAACATGAAAAACATGTTCTTGAACAACCAAGGGACACCTTCTATAAAGCTTTCGAGTCACAATAGTTTCACCAAAAGAACTAGTGACGCGAACACCAACATCCAAAGACTCAACAGGCAAACCAAGCAATTCAGCATGCTCACGCAAAATGTATGAATGCGTAGATCCAGAATCAATCAAAGAAAGCAATGACAAGGATTGCAAAGTAAAGGTACCTGCAATCACATCTGCATCATTCCTCCCTTCACGCTGAGCATACACCCTCGCTTGGCCTCCACCTTCAGGCTGAATAGCCACAACATGGGCTACTCCACGACCACCTTCCTCACGCCTCTGGAAATTACCACGGCCGCGCCCACGACCTCTCTGTGGTGCAGCAACAACAGGAGCACGCATCTGATCACCAGCCAACCTAGGACAATCTCGCCTCAAGTGGTCTGCAGAACCACAATTCCAGCATCTATAACCAGCTGCCGCAACAGGAGCTTGCACCTCTCTCACAGCACGAGGACAGTCACGCTTCATGTGACCACGTGAACCACAGATCCAACAAGTACTAGGGTCAGTTCTAGCATTGCCTCCTCTAGCAGGTGCACCACCACCTCTCTTAGCTGAGGACTGATACCTCTGATCACGTCCCCTCTTGTTCCGTCCACCTCCGGAACTATACTCAGCAGCTCTCTTACCAGAACTTGCTCCAGCACCTTTCGCAGATAAACCCAAGTTCATCTTAATGTCCTTGGCTCAGCCCACCAACACATCAAAATCATCATACTCGGTGGCCAGCACGTACATCTTTACCTCCGTTACAAGACCATAACGAAACCTTTCGCACCTCTCCCGTTCATCAGGAATAAGCTCAGGTGCATACTGACTGAGTCGCACGAACTGCACCTCATACTCAGCCACTGTCATACTCCCCTGGGTAAGAGTCATGAACTCACGTTTCTTCTCATCAAGATATCTCACACCAAGATATCTCCGCTTGAACACATTCTGAAAGAATGTCCAAGTCACATCAGCTTCAGCCATCCCAGAGATTGTGGTCGTCCACCATGTATATGCATCATCCTGCAGCAAGGACACCACACAGCCCAACTTTTGCACATCAGTGCAACTCATCTGACCCAAGATTCGCTTGGTACTCTCTAACCAAGCTTCCGAACTCTCAGCAGACATACCCCTGAACTCAGTCCCACCAAGACTGCGCAGACGCTCCAAAGGTAGTCTAACTCCAGCATCTCTCTGATGCCCAGCTCCTTGAGCTCCAGCTACTACTGCTCGAAAAGCACCCGCAATAGCTTGTACCAACATCGACATATCAGGCATAGCTTGCCCCTGACCAACCTCTGGTCCAGCAGCTCCAGCACCAGCTGCAGCTTCAGCTCTCCCTCCCTCAGCACCACCACCACCAGGTGGAGGAGGAGGTAACACCGCACTACCCGTGTTCTCTTCATTTTCATTCTCATTCTGAGCCGCAGCTCGCACATTACCCCGTAACTCTCTACGTGGTGCCATACTTTTACCATGCAATCACAATGCAAATAAAACAAAGTCAGGCCCAGCAAGGTAAGCAATCCAAGTATTCAAGCTCAATTTCATTCAAAATCAACATCATTTCATTAGCTTTTATTTGGCAATGGGTACCCACAACATGCTACATCACGGCATACATCTCAATTGTATCCAAATCACAAGCCACTAAACATGCTTTCAATCAACAAGCACACAAGGCATGCATACTTCAATCATGCACACATTCATTCCCAATTACTCGAGAACCTGGTTCTAATACCACCAAATGTAACCCCCTTAACCCGGCCTAGACGGTTGACCCGAATTAAGAAAGTCACACGGGGAAAACCAAAGTCAACCCGAAAGTCAACCTTGATTAACGACCCTTTTTTTTCTTTTTAATCTTGTCTAGATTCACATTAGCCCTAATTGTGATCACACAAACATCATACTCAAAGATCACAAACATCAGAGATCAAACAGGGACCCAATTGAACAAATTACAACTTTAGGGACCAAATTGTAATTTCTGATAAATATGAGGACTTAACCCAAATTAAAGTTACCAGCTTGTAATTAGACAGGTTTCATGCTTCACTGTGAAATTTCAGCTCAAAAGGACATCCCAAGCTCATACAATTGCACAAACAAGATTCAGGACCAAAATGCAAACAATTCAAAATATTTAACTGCCAATGTCAGCCCCTAACGGTCACCCGTTCCGAAACAGGCAGAGCCCGTTTCGAAACGCGGGGCCGTTCCGCAACGCGTACCGCTACACGGGCTGGCAGTAGCCAAACCGTTTCGGAACGGTCCCTCCCGTTTCTGACGCCTGGGCTTGTTTAAGGCACCTGTTCCGAAACGGGTGATACTGTTCCGAAACACCTTGCACAGATTGCTCCAAAATGCATTCTTAAACATGCAATTAAACATCCAATCATGCTCCAATTGTCACCAAACTTTACCAGCATGCAATTCAACATATATAAGACATATTTGCATCAACAATTCATCAAAACAACCTCATATGCAAAAAGCCCCAAATCTATAGGCATGCTTCCTACACAAGCAAGCCATACAAGCATAAACTTCCAATTCAAGCATATAAAGGTCAAACACAAAATCCAGCATTCTCAACATCATTCAACATACTTAGGGAGTTCAAAACCTCTCCCAAAACATACACATTGGTCCCCCATTGCCAAATTACCAAAAGCTAAATGAACTTAGGAAAACCTTCCATACTTTGAGCTTTACCACCACTTGATTGCTTGCCTTCCTTGCTGCCCTCAAAGTACTTTAATGCTCTGCATTATTGAATTAAGAAAGCGAAAGAGAGCGTAAGCAAAAGCTTAGTGAGGTATGCTCATAAAACCATTCAATAATGCATTTATAAAACATTTATAAATCATGCTTCAAATCAACATTTGCACATGCTCAAAAGCATACTTTAAACAAGCATCACATGCTTCATATCATAACATGTCATATTGGCCACAAGTGGTAAGTTCCATTTCTTTAAAAACAAGTTCATCAACTTTCACCCCAAGGACTTTTAAACACCTTGGCCCCAAGGACTTTTAAACACCTTGGCCCATGGACTTTTAAACACCATGGAAGAGGACCACACAAGGACTTTTACCCACCTTTGTGTCCACATCAAGTTTCACCCCAAGGACTTTTAAACACCTTGGCCCCATGGACTTTTAAACACCATGGAAAGGATCACACAAGGACTTTTAACCACCTTTGTGTCCATACAAGAACCATCCAAGGACTTTTAACCACCTTGATGTTCTTAAGTAAACAAGGCTCACTCAAGGACTTTTAACCACCTTAGTGACCTTAACCTTTTCAAAACATCACTTGCCAATATACATCATTATCATCAATTTATCCATTGTTTTAAAGCATTAAACCAAGCCATATACATCATGCATTTCAAAGCATCAAACCACATTTTATCAATGTACAAAAACAAGGAACTCTTACCTTGAGCTTCCTTCAACATATGGCTTACAAAAACAGCAAATACCATGCTAAATCATGCTTTCAAAACAGTATTTAAATCATGCAATAAACCACATTGCATCACAACAAAATCATGGCCACCACTAGAGAGTACTTTCCGAAAACTTACACTTGAGCTTAGCAAAGTTGTTTAGACTTAAACTAAGCTCCCAAGACATTGGTTTCAAAGCCGAAAACCATTTTCACTCACCGATTCCACTTCGCCTCTTGCCGAAGCACCAAATCAAGCTTCCGGATCAACAACTCTTGGATCCAAAGATGCCTCCCCTATTTTAACACATTAAAGCAGAGGATTAATGCATCATCATGCATTAATTGCTTCAATGAAAGCACCTAAACACGCTGCTCTCATCCACACTCCATTTTCGGCTACCAAACACAACCGAAAATGCATCCAAACTACTTCTCAACAAAGCCCAGCCATAAACCATCAAAACCTAACATCCTTTAACATCATTTAACATCTAAAAAGAGCCTAATAACATCCTTATACCTCCAGCAACACCAGATCCACAAGATCACCTCAAAAACAACCAAGAAACACAAGCTAAACTTAGGAAACTCAACCTATCCGGGATTGCATTAATCAAAACTCAATTCCCTATCAATTTAATGTTCAAATATCATCAAAAACACATCTCAAATCACAGATTAATCAGATCAAACGAAAATCATCAAAAATCACCAAATCTTGCATTATAAGCCAAGATCCAATTCACATCTTAAAAGCCTTTAATAAAACATCAATTAAGGATTGAAAACTTAGGAATTTCAGTAAAGAACTGATAGTTTAGAGGAGAAGGACGTTCTTACCTCCAAACATGAGTTTCTCCTCTTTTTGGAATCAAAAACCTTGATGAATCAAGTAGCAAATGATGAGGTTTTGTAGATATGTTGATTAGGAATCAAAAGAGAGTTGAAAGGAGAGATTTAGGTGAGAAAATCAGAAGCAATTCTCTGGAAAAGAAGTGTTTGGGTTGAGAGAAAATGAGAGAAAGAAAATTAGAAAGTTAGTTAACAAAATAGCCAAAATGGCTTTCCCTCCTCTTTTGATATGTTTTAAAATCAGAATAAATCTCAAAATATCTTAGAAAAATCTGGAGAAACTACTTTTGGATTAATAGCTCCTTAAAGATTCAAAGTTTCAACCCTTTCGAAAACAGTCACCAAACTTTCAAAAATTACATTTTGGTCACTAGCCAAAATGTCACCCTTCCAAAACTCATTTTCCAAAATTGATTTCACAGTTCACTTAATTATATTAAAAGATGATTTTAGAACATTTTTCCATATTTTTAATGCAACCCGAACTAGGCTTTCCTAATTTCACCTCTTTAGATTCGAACAGCACCTTGACCAGACCGGTCAACGCCCAAAACTCCTAAGCCCAAAACCGGGGCGTTACAACTCTCCCCCCCTTAAGAAATTTCGTCCTCGAAATTTACCTGAAGGAAAGAGATAAGGAAACTGCTTCAGCATGTCTTCCTTCCGCTCCCACGTGGCTTCCTCAACACCTCGATGCTTCCACAGCACCTTCACCAACTCAATGGTCTTGCCACGAAGAACCTTGCTATCCGAATCCAGAACCTTCACCGGTTCCTCATCATAGGTCAAATCCGGATTCAATTCCACTTCCTCCACAGGCATCACATGCGAAGGATCAGATCTATACTTCCGGAGCATAGAAACATGGAACACATCATGAATCTTCTCCAACTCCTGAGGCAACCTCAACCGATACGCAACAGGACCCACACGCTCAACAACCTCATATGGTCCAATGTACCTAGGGCTCAACTTACCCTTCCGGCCAAACCTCATCACCTTCTTCCACGGCGAAACCTTGGCCCCAAGGACTTTTAAACACCTTGGCCCCATGGACTTTTAAACACCATGGAAAGGATCACACAAGGACTTTTAACCACCTTTGTGTCCATACAAGAACCATCCAAGGACTTTTAACCACCTTGATGTTCTTAAGTAAACAAGGCTCACTCAAGGACTTTTAACCACCTTAGTGACCTTAACCTTTTCAAAACATCACTTGCCAATATACATCATTATCATCAATTTATCCATTGTTTTAAAGCATTAAACCAAGCCATATACATCATGCATTTCAAAGCATCAAACCACATTTTATCAATGTACAAAAACAAGGAACTCTTACCTTGAGCTTCCTTCAACATATGGCTTACAAAAACAGCAAATACCATGCTAAATCATGCTTTCAAAGCAGTATTTAAATCATGCAATAAACCACATTGCATCACAACAAAATCATGGCCACCACTAGAGAGTACTTTCCGAAAACTTACACTTGAGCTTAGCAAAGTTGTTTAGACTTAAACTAAGCTCCCAAGACATTGGTTTCAAAGCCGAAAACCATTTTCACTCACCGATTCCACTTCGCCTCTTGCCGAAGCACCAAATCAAGCTTCCGGATCAACAACTCTTGGATCCAAAGATGCCTCCCCTGTTTTAACACATCAAAGCAGAGGATTAATGCATCACCATGCATTAATTGCTTCAATGAAAGCACCTAAACACGCTGCTCTCATCCACACTCCATTTTCGGCTACCAAACACAACCGAAAATGCATCCAAACTACTTCTCAACAAAGCCCAGCCATAAACCATCAAAACCTAACATCCTTTAACATCATTTAACATCTAAAAAGAGCCTAATAACATCCTTATACCTCCAGCAACACCAGATCCACAAGATCACCTCAAAAACAACCAAGAAACACAAGCTAAACTTAGGAAACTCAACCTATCCGAGATTGCATTAATCAAAACTCAATTCCTTATCAATTTAATGTTCAAATATCATCAAAAACACATCTCAAATCACAGATTAATCAGATCAAACGAAAATCATCAAAAATCACCAAATCTTGCATTATAAGCCAAGATCCAATTCACATCTTAAAAGCCTTTAATAAAACATCAATTAAGGATTGAAAACTTAGGAATTTCAGTAAAGAACTGATAGTTTAGAGGAGAAGGACGTTCTTACCTCCAAACTTGAGTTTCTCCTCTTTTTGGAATCAAAAACCTTGATGAATCAAGTAGCAAATGATGAGGTTTTGTAGATATGTTGATTAGGAATCAAAAGAGAGTTGAAAGGAGAGATTTAGGTGAGAAAATCAGAAGCAATTCTCTGGAAAAGAAGTGTTTGGGTTGAGAGAAAATGAGAGAAAGAAAATTGGAAAGTTAGTTAACAAAATAGCCAAAATGGCTTTCCCTCCTCTTTTGATATGTTTTAAAATCAGAATAAATCTCAAAATATCTTAGAAAAATCTGGAGAAACTACTTTTGGATTAATAGCTCCTTAAAGATTCAAAGTTTCAACCCTTTCGAAAACAGTCACCAAACTTTCAAAAATTACATTTTGGTCACTAGCCAAAATGTCACCCTTCCAAAACTCATTTTCCAAAATTGATTTCACAGTTCACTTAATTATATTAAAAGATGATTTTAGAACATTTTTCCATATTTTTAATGCAACCCGAACTAGGCTTTCCTAATTTCACCTCTTTAGATTCGAACAGCACCTTGACCAGACCGGTCAACGCCCAAAACTCCTAAGCCCAAAACCGGGGCGTTACAACCTTCCTACTCAAGGCATCCGCTACAACATTAGCTTTCCCAGGGTGATACTCAATCGTCAAATCATAATCCTTGAGCAACTCCACCCAACGTCGCTGCCTAAGATTCAACTCCTTCTGAGACATCAGATACCTCAAACTCTTGTGATCCGTGTACACAGTACACTTCTCACCATACAGATAATGCCTCCAGATCATCAAAGCAAAAACCACCGCAGCCAACTCAATGTCATGCGTAGGATAATTGCGCTCATGCACCTTCAACTGCCGCGATGCATAAGCCACCACCTTACCCTCTTGCATCAACACACATCCCAAACCAACATAGGATGCATCATTGTAGACCACAAACTCTTTCCCTGATTCAGGTTGAACCAAGATAGGAGCTTGCGTCAAAGCTGCCTTAAGCTTCTCAAAAGCCTGCTGTCTCGCTTCCGTCCACTCATACTTAACATCTTTCTGCAACAACTTCGTCAAAGGTGCAACAATCTTAGAAAACCCATCCACAAACCTCCGGTAGTATCCCGCCAAACCAAGGAAACTACGAACCTCATGAACAGACTTAGGAACCTTCCAATTCATCACCGCCTCAACCTTCTGAGGATCAACACGAATCCCCTCAGCAGAAACCACATGCCCAAGGAACACCACTTCCCTTAGCCAGAACTCACACTTGCTTAGCTTAGCATAAAGCTGATTCTCCAACAAAGCTTGCAGCACAATCCTCAAATGCTCTTCATGCTCCTCCTCAGTACGCGAGTACACGAGGATATCATCAATGAACACCACAACAAACTTGTCCAGGTATTCATGAAACACACGATTCATCATGTCCATGAAAGCTGCAGGAGCATTTGTCAACCCAAACGGCATCACAAGGAACTCATAATGCCCATACCTCGTCCTGAAAGCTGTCTTAGGCACATCCACATCCTTCACCTTCAACTGATAATACCCTGACCTCAAGTCAATCTTAGAGAACACAGCTGCTCCCCGAAATTGATCAAAGAGATCATCAATTCTCGGCAAAGGATACCGATTCTTGATAGTCAACTTATTCAGCTGACGGTAATCAATGCACATCCTCATAGTGCCATCCTTCTTTTTCACAAACAAGACCGGTGCACCCCAAGGCGACACACTTGGCCGAATGAACCCACGATCAAGCAACTCTTGCAACTGTGTCTTCAGCTCCTTCAACTCTTTAGGTGCCATTCTATAAGGGGTAATGGACACAGGAGTTGTATTCTCATACAGCTCAATCCCAAACTCCACCTCGCGATTAGGAGGTAAACCAGGCAACTCCTCAGGGAACACACCGGGGAACTCTCGCACAACCCTGATATCTTGTACACGCAACTCCTTAGAGCTAGGATTCATCACAAAAGCTAGATAAGCTTCACAACCTCGCCTCAGCATCCTGCTCGCCTCCAATGTAGACACCATATTGGCAAGAAACTTCACATTCTCACCAACCACAACCACCTTATAATCATCCGCAAGCTTCAACGAAACTCGCTTATTTTCACAATCCACAACAACACGATGCTCAGCAAGCCAATCCATACCAAGGATTACATCAAAACCATAGAAAGACAACTCCATAAGATCAACATGAAAAACATGATCTTGAACAACCAAAGGACACCTTCTATAAAGCTTTCGAGTCACAACAGTCTCACCAAAAGAACTAGTGACACGAACACCAACATCCAAAGACTCAACAGGCAAACCAAGCAATTCAGCATGCTCACGCAAGATGTAAGAGTGCGTAGATCTAGAATCAATCAAGGAAAGTAATGACAAGGATTGCAAAGTAAAGGTACCTGCGATCACATCCGCGTCATTCCTTCCCTCCCGCTGAGCATACACCCTGGCTTGGCCACCTCCCTCAGGCTGAATAGCCACAACATGGGCTACACCTCGGCCACCCTCCTCTCTCCGCTGGAAATTACCACGGCCGCGCCCACGACCTCTCTGTGGTGCAGCAACAACAGGAGCACGCACTTGGCCACCAGCCAACATAGGACACTCTCGTCTCAAATGATCCGCAGATCCACAGTTCCAGCACCCATTTCCAGATGCCGCAACAGGAGCTTGCACCTCCCTCACAGCTCGAGGACAATCACGCTTCATGTGACCACGTGAACCACACGTCCAACATGCACTCGGATCAGCTCTAGCATTACCTCCCCGAGCAGGCGCACCACCACCTCGCTTAGCTGAGGACTGATACTTCTGATCACGTCCCCTCTTGTTCCGTCCACCACCGGAACTATATTCAACTGCTCGCTTGCCAGCACTTGACCCAGCACTCTTAGCAGATAAACCCAAGTTCATCTCAATATCCTTTGCTCGACCCACCAGCACATCGAAATCACTATACTCGGTAGCCAGCACATACATCTTAACCTCCGTCACTAAACCATAACGGAACCTTTCACACCTCTCCCGCTCATCCGGGACAAGCTCAGGTGCGTATTGACTGAGTCGAACAAACTGCACTTCATACTCAGCCACAGTCATGCTCCCCTGGGTAAGAGACATGAACTCTCGCTTCTTTTCGTCTAGGTACCTCACACCTAGATACCCTCTCTTGAACACATTCTGGAAGAATGTCCAAGTTACATCAGCCTCAGCCATCCCAGAGATCGTGGTCGTCCACCACGTATATGCATCATCCTGAAGCAAGGATACCACACAGCCCAACTTTTGCACATCAGTGCAACTCATCTGACCCAAGATTCTCTTGGTACTCTCCAACCAAGACTCCGAACCTTCAGCTGACAAACCCCTGAACTCAGTCCCTCCCAGACTGCGCAGACATTCCAAGGGTAGTCTAACTCCAGCATCTCCCTGATGCCCAGCTCCTCGAGCTCCAGCTACTGCGGCTTGAAAAGCTCCAGCAATAGCTTGTATCAACACTGTCATGTCAGGAACAGCTTGCCCCTGACCAGCAGCTTCAGGTCCAGCGACCCCAGCATCAGCTGCAGCTCCAGCTCCTTCACCCCCAGCACCACCACCACCCGGTGGAGGAGGTAAAACCGCACTCTCAACATTCTCTTCATTTTCATTCTCGTTTTGAGCCGCAGCTCGCACATTACTCCTTAACTCTCTACGAGGAGTCATACTCTAACAATGCAATCACAATGCAAATAAACAAAGTCAGGCCCAACAAGGTAAGCAATCCAAGTACTCAAGCTCATTTTCACTTAAAAACAACATCATTTCATTAGCTTTTATTTGGCAATGGGTACCCACAACATGCTTCACCACAGCATACAACACAATTGCAACATAATCACAATTCACTCATCATGCTTTCACTCAACAAGCATACAAAGCATACATGCTTAAATCATTCACATAACATTCCCAATTACTCGAGAACTCAGCTCTGATACCACCAAATGTAACCCCCTTAACCCGGCCTAGACGGTTGACCCAAATTAAGAAGATTACACGGGGAAAACCAAAGTCAACCCGAAAGTCAACCTTGATTAACGACCTTTTTTTTCTTTTTAAACTTCTCTAGATGCAAATTATCCCTAGATATAATCACAAGAACATCATATACAAAGATCATAACCATCAGAGAACATTCAGGGACTCAATTGCACAAATTACAACTTTGGGTACCAAATTGTAAATTCTGAAAATTATAAGGACTTAAGCCAATTTAAAGTTACCAACTTGGAATTAGTCATCTTTCATGCTTCTCTACCAAATTTCAGTTCAAACGGGCGTCCCAAACTCATACAATTGCACAAACAAGTTTCAGGACCAAAATGCAAACATTGCAAAACATTTAACCATCAAATTCAGAGCCCAACGGTCGAGTGTTCCGAAACAGGGAAGACTTGTTTCTAAACGCGGGACCATTCCGCAACGTGTTCCGAAACATGGCCTGGCAGTAGCCAAACTGTTCCAAAACAGTGCCTCCCGTTTCGGAACGCCCAGGCCATTTCAGGCCCCCGTTCCGATACGGTAGCACCTGTTCCGAAACAGGTTGCCCAGATTGCAGAAAATCAGCTGGTTTAACATGCAATTCACCTATCAAACATGCTCCAAAAGCCACCAAACTTTACCAGCAAGTCACACAACATTCATGGAACATAATTGCATCAACTAAACATCAACATGGCATCAATTATGAAAAGCCCCAAATCCATAGACATTCTTCCTATCTAGCAAACCATTCAAGCATCAAACCTCCAAATAAACCACATAAGGGCCAATTACAATTACCAACAATATTAGCAACATAAATCCAACTTAGGGAGTCTAAAACATCTCCCAAAACAACAACATAGGTCCCCCATTGCCAAATTACCAAAAAGCTAATAGTGTTTAAGAAACCTTCACCATACATGAGCTTTGTTCACCACTTGGATTCTTCACCACCTTGCTGCCCTCAAATGCACATTAATGCTCTGCATTATTGGTTTAAGAAAGAGAGAGAGCGTAAGCAAAAGCTTAGTGAGGAATGCTCATTAAAACCACACAATAATGCATTTATATAACACCGTTATAAATCATACTTCAAGCCAACATTTAAACATGCTCATAAGCATTTAAAACAAGCAACTCATGCTTCAAGTTCATATCATGTCATATTGGCAACAAGTGATACATTCAACATAAGACTCACACATGGACTTTTAAACACCATTGTGATCTTATACTTTCCAAGGACCACACATGGACTTTTAAACACCATTGTGTCCTTAACCCCATGGACTTTTAAACACCATGGCCCATGGACTTTTAAACACCATGGCAAGGACCACACAAGGACTTTTAAACACCTTTGTGTCCTTAACAAGAACCATCCAAGGACTTTTAAACACCTTGATGTTCTTAAATAACAAGGCTTACACAAGGAATTTTAACCACCTTTGTAACCTTAACCAAGGACCAATCATGGACTTTTAAACACCATATTGTCCTTAAATACACAAGACTCATCCAAGGAATTTTAACCACCTTGATGATCTTAACCAAGAACTAACCATGGACTTTTAACCACCATGTTGTTCTTAAATAAACAAGGCTCACACAAGGACTTTTAAACACCTTTGTGACCTTAAACATCACTTGCCAAAATGCATCATTAACAACATTAATCCACTGTTTTAAAGCATTAAACCAAGCCATAAACATCATGCATCTTTAAGCATCAAACCACATTTAAACAATGTTCAAAAACAAGGATCTCTTACCTTGAGCATCCTTCAACACATGTCTTATAATCTCAGCAAATAAACATGCTAAATATGCTTTCAAAACATGATTTAAAACATGCAAACAACCACTTTGCATACAACCAAACCATGGCTCATCATCAAGAGAGTTTTCCGAAAACTTACTCTTGAGCTTAGCTAAGTTGCTCAGACTTAAACTAAGCTCCCAAACCTTCAAAACATTGGTTTCAAGACTGAAAACCAAAATCCACTCACCGATTCTGTTTCGCCTCTTGCCGAAACACCAATCAAGCTTCCGGATCACCACCACTTGGATCCAAAGATGCTTCCCCTGTTTTTAACACATCAAAGCAGAGGATTAATGCATCATCATGCATTAATAGCTTCAATGAAAGCACCTAAACCCGCTGCTCTCATCTACACTCCACTTTCGGCTACCAAACACAACCGAAAATGCATCCAAACAACTTCACAACATTACCCAGCCATGATCCATCAAATCTAAACATTCCTAAACATCAATTAACATCCAAAATGGATCTCAACACATCCTTATACCTCCAGCCATAACAGATCATCAAGATCACTCCAAAAACCATCAAAAACACAAGCTAAACTTAGGAAATTCAACCTATCCGGGATTGCATTAATTAAACCTCAATTCCTTATCAAATTAACATTCATTTAACATAAAAAATACACCTCAAATCATTGCTTAAACAGATCATACGAATTTTCATCAAAATCAAGCAAATCTTGCATTTAAAAGCCAAGATCATGAATACATCTATAAAACCTTTTATAAAACACAATTTAAGGATTGAGAACTTAGGAATTTCAGTAAAGAACTGAGAGTTTAGAGGAGAAGGACGTTCTTACCTCCAAACTTGAGTTTTCTCCCTTTTTGGAACCAAAATCTTGAAAATCTAATTAGCAAATGGTGAGGTTTTGATGAGGAGATGATTAGCAATCAAAAGAGAATTGAAAAGAGGTATTTAGGTAGCAAAATCAGAGGAAAAAGATCTGGAGAAAGATGTTTGGTTTGAGAGAAAATGAGAGAAAAAGAAAAATAGAAAATATGGAAAGTTAGTTGGAAATGACAAAATATCTTCCCTCCTTTTTAGTTTTATTTAAAAAAACCTTTAATAAATCATTTAATATCTTAGAAAAATCTGGAGAAACTCCCTTTGGATAAATAGCTCCTTAAAGATTCAAAGTTTCAATCCTTTTTAAAACAGTCACGCAGTTTTCAAAAATTACATTTTGGTCACTAGCCAAAATGTCATCCTTCCAAACCTCATTTTGTAAAATTGATTTCACAGTTCACTTATATATATTAAAAGAGGATTTTAGAACATTTTTTCCATATTTTTAATGCAACCCGAACTAGGTTTTCCTAATTTCACTCTTTTATATTCGAACCGCACTTTGACCGAACCGGTCCAAGCCCAAAACTTCTAAGCCCAAAACCGGGGCGTTACACGAGTTTTGGCCTTGGTAGCAGCCT
This sequence comes from Hibiscus tridactylites, assembly GCA_958450335.1. NCBI lineage: Eukaryota > Viridiplantae > Streptophyta > Magnoliopsida > Malvales > Malvaceae > Hibiscus > Hibiscus tridactylites. Next base: position 49,201,507 of record OY288290.1, read on the forward strand.
CTTTCCCAAACGTCATTCTAGGAAATCGTGACAATATGCTAGTGTTTCTTCCTTCTTCAACTGCATCTGGATCCTTAAACCCTAGCATGGCAACAATTGAACTGACTCGATTTGTTGTTTCAGGTCAGTCTCTATCTTCTCCAACTTGTCTTGAGTGCTCTTCTGACTTGCCTCCAAAGTTGTCAACCTTTCTTTTGTGTTCATGGCTCGGGTTTGGGCACGTGTACTGTACTTATGAGTTGTTTTAGCTATTTTGAATATTTTGTCATTTTTATATTAAGTTAGTTTTTATCATGAATGAATGTATGCACAAATTAATTCACAAAAACAATCAACAAAGCAGTGAAAATGTATAAATGCGGTCGAAGGGCCATTAATTTCATAGAGAATTTGCTCATAAAAGAAAACTCTTTATTGAATACGGAAGTTCTTTATTACATCAAATCATTCTCAAATTACAAATATTTCTTAGCACGAACTCCTAACTCCTTGACTTCTTCAATAAGCCACATAAGCCTTGGTACAACCTCTCCTATGGGCCTAATGTAGCGAAGAAGAGCTGTAGCTTCAGTTTCCAGCATTGTCACATGCTTGGCCACATCCTGGACTTGTGTCATCACCATCCTATCAAACTCATCTCGTTCTCAGAAACTCTAGCCATTATCTCTGATGCGAGTGAACCAGTAATCATTTCCTCCTTCGGCAACATCTTCAAGAACTAAGATCTTTGTTTTGTACACTTAGAGAAGGTTATCCATTTCTTCAACTCGCTCTTTCAAGAAATCATTCTCTCTCAAACTAGCTTGAAGCTCCTCATAGGTCTGGTCATCTTGCATCTTGTGAATTGTCTGGTTCAAGTCCTCTATTTTGGCCTCTAACTCAGTGATAAAGGTCTGACTTTGCTTCAAGTTCTTACAAGCTTCATCATAGGCTGAATGTAACTCTAGTAGTCGCATCTTGTTTTCATGATCCTTCTTTTTCCATGCAGCCGAATTTTCCTTCTCTTTCTCTCGAAGCCGCTTGCCCGTTTCATTCTCCACTACTTGTTTCCCTTTCTTTCTTTCTTCAGCCAAGGCTTGCCAGAACTTTTCAATTTCCTTCTTGCTATGTTCCTTCTCTTTCCCTACAGCTTGTTTCATCTCCTGCCTCCACTGTTCTGGGCTTTTTCTGAGGTCGGCATATCAAACAGTACCTTAAAACTTGAGGAAATCAACCCTTTGAATTTCGAATTTCTCTTCTAAGTTCACGTACATATTTTTCACTCGGTTGGCTTCTCCCTTGTACTTTTCTACATCAAGGCTGGCTTCAAACTTGTCTCGTTGATTATGTTCTTTGAGAGCTTCGATTTCAAACTTAGCTCGTCTTAACTCTTCCCTCAAAATGTCGGCCTCAGAAGGAACCACCTTCAAATGTTCTTCTAAAGGTTTGGCGGGCCCAAGGGTAGGTAGCATGATCTTGTCATTCATTCTTGTATGCCTCCAAATATCATAATCAGGTGTGTACATGCAGCGTTTGTCGGATTCCAACTTCATATAGTAACAATTCTTCCATGAATCACTAATTTTTTGCATTTTTTGTGTGAATTCTCCTTGAAACTCGAACTCATATGTGCTAAGATCAATAGTGAAAGGAATGAAATGTCGTGATCCATACTGATGTGAAACTAACAAGGGAGCACAACCAATTCCTCCCCATAATCCCAACAACATCAAGAAGTTATAGTATCTGCACCTATACATCACTTTGGCATGACCCATCCACAGAACCCTCCATTTGATATCTTCGTCACGGCGATCCCTGAAGATGTCTACCCACTTGCTTCTCTTGACACTCGGTCAATCTTGCGCCAAAAATTTACGAAGTGGAGAAAAGTTTAGAGAAAACAGATTTGGTAAGGTCAAAGTTGGACACTTCCAGAAATGGCTAAGGGCCCAAACCTGAAGCAAAGGAGCACATCCCCCAAAGCGTACACCTTCTACTTTCCGACAAGCATTCAAAGAGATGAAGGTTTCAGCTAACACTGCGGGTACTTGATTGACTTTTCTCTTCAATTGTTCAAAGAATTCTAACAAGGCCACGTCAATGTTTCTCAACACCTTCAGAAAAATTACCAAGCCATAGATTGCGATAGCTAGGAGATCCACTCTTTTCACTATGTCTGGATGAACAGAAATGATGTTTCGAATGCATGACCAGGGAAAATTAAAACTTCCCCCTCACTTTCGTATTAACCCTTCGACCCATTTATCGCTCATTCAAGCAAATGAAGAAAGTCTCGAATGCGAGTTCTTGTTTTTAGGAGGCTTTGCATACACCCAATTCTCCTTCACTTTGGACAGATTGAACAGGGCCAAGTACTCCTCGAAAGTAGGCATCATATTCTCTCCATTGAAGGTAAAGCAACAGTACCCGAGGTTCTAAAACTGGATCGAAGCCTTTAGAAACATCTCATCTACCCTTACATACAGTAGATATGCTATATCACCAAAGGACTCACGGAACAATTGCTTGGTCTTATAATCAAAACGGTCCCAAATCTCTCATAGCTCATGTATGTTGTTCTACTTGACACTAATGTGGGCGTATTCTGAAGTTTCTGTCTCATGACCAGCAACCAAACTGTCTCTATAAGCTTTTTGGTTGACCTCAGACCAATAAAGTACCTTTGCATTCTCATCCTCATTCTTTAAGAGCCTTCCGTCCATAATGAGAGTTTTTAGCTTTGAGCAAATTTTAAGAATCAACCCCTTCTAGATATGTAATGATGAACATGCAAAACAAACAAGATAGGGGAACAAAGATTAGAAGCAAGAAAGGAAATAGAAGCGGTCCAAAATAATTTGATTGCATAATAATTCTGGGCGGTCATTCCAACATTCCAGGACATGTCACCACAGATTATTTTTTCGAAATGATTTTGACCAAACTCAACACCCCAGGCTTTTCGTATGGCTCTATTGGGGTAGGCTCTATATTCTCAAACTTGGTTCGGTTCTAAAAGGGTACCCGATCTGTCCTTGTTGACTGCTACTAAGGGTAGCAAGGCCCTCGATTCTCACCCATTACAGGCTTCAAACAATCGAGCTCAACTCATGAGGACTCACCACCGATGCCTTCTCGAAGAATCAATATCCTTATGAAGACAACGGGAATGACTCCCGAAGGTACTTGCTAGGCTCATACGAAGAATCAATATTCTTACATGAGCAAAGCATGTTCCTCCCCCCACTTAAAGGAACAAGACAAAGCTCGGGCATAGAGCTCGAAATTAAGTCTTAAATGCGTAAAATATAATTATATTAATTAAATAGACAAAAAAATGAACCTATTATGAACTTGCAAATTCTATTTTTAAAGAAACTTTTAAAAAATAATTTGAAATCAATTTGTGGCCTGACCCTCTTTTTGTAAAAACAAAAACATCCCCAGCGGAGTCGCCAAGCTGTCGCAACCCTTTCGAGCCCGACTTTTGGAAAAATTTAAAAACACAGAGTCGCCACCAATCTTTTTTGAAAAAAGTGTGATTGGATCACTTTAAAGCATGGTTATTTCAATAAAATGTTTTATTTATTAAAATAACGATTTCAGTCTATGAAAACTAGAAAACAGGTTCGGGGGTCGATTACGCGTTGGGGAAGGGTTAGCACCCTCACAACGCTCAAAATTGGTACCTCATTGATTTCAAACACATTTTCAAAATTAGAATTTGCAAGTTCACGAAGGTTCGATTCTATTTGTCCGTTTAATGAATATAAACCTATTTTAACGGCCTTATTGCCCGGGAAATGAACTTAAATCACTACCAACATTTCTGGCGCTAACTTGTCATTCCCGTTTGATGAGACATCGCATTAAGTTAATTTCACTTTTCAAAAAACAAAGAAATTTGATGTGTTGAACATTTTTTATTTATTCTAAATTGAAATTTATTCTGGAAGAGTATAAGTCTTTTATTCCTAATTGAGGTTTTAATTTTATTAAGTGTGTTTTATTCTTTGTGAATAAAGTTTTTCCACAAACAAGTCTCTAATCAAGCTTAAAGAACATAGTCCTAAAGTTAAACATATTTATAAAAGGCAAACAAGACAAACAAAGCTAACTTGAAGGTTTTTTGATTAAATTTTCCTTGGGAAACTTTTTATTTTTTTTATTTTCTTGAAGGAGGTTTTTTTTCTTTATTCTTTTTCTTATTCTAAAATTTAAACCATTCTTATTTGGTATTTTTACTTTTTAATTTTTAATTTAAACCATTCTTTTTAAGCCCAATCTATAATAAAAATCAAGCCTAAGTTTATTATTAATAGTCCATTACAATTAAAAAACCCAAAAAATATATATATTACTTAAGGCCCGTTGGCCCAATTGACTAGCCCTAATCTGATAAGGAAAAAACCCTAACCCTATATTTTGTCCTTGCACAGCCGAGCCTCAACCGTTAGATCTGGGGAAGATCTAACGGTCCACGATCGAAGCACGGAAGTCTCCAGAACCTTCACGCGCCGCACGTGCGGCTTCCCAGCTCCCTTACGCGCGATCACTTAGCTTCCCACGCGAACGAGATCGAGCCTTTCCGGATCTCTCTAACCATCCAGATCCTTCTCTAACGGTTGAGACGGCTCCACGACGACCAGACACGCTGATGCTTCAGCCACCGAGCCGCTCCACCTTTGGTCCCCTCCTCTCCGGCCGTTCATTCACATGCAACAAAACAACCGAAATGTTAGAGGCAAAAAACGCGAAAAAACATAAACGTACGAGGCAAAACCAATAATTACAGAGAAGGATGCAAACAAAACCATAGGCAACCAATAGGGATTTCCTTCGATTTTATGTAATTCGCAAAAAAATGTAATTATCGGCTATAAAAGCCGAAATCACGCAATGTAATCTGGGAGAAGCAAGTTGTAATCGGGAAAAATTTCAGAGAATAGAAGCAGAAAACCTCAAAGTTTCCAGAGGTATCAGCGTTATCATTTTTTTCATTTTCCATTTCGAAGCAAAAAAATAAAAAAAGAAACATAGAGAGTGAGTTTTTTTTACCTTCGCGTCACTCCATATCCCCCTCGTCCGTTCTCCATCCTCGCCGGTGACAAGCTTCATGGTCTCTTCCGAGACTATGCATAATGAATCGGTGGGGAAGTGGGTTTCAAAAGGGTTCTTTTTTTAAACTTTTTTTTTGGGTTTCTGATTTCACAAAAACAAAAAAGGGAGTTTGGGGTTCTCAGTTTTTCGGAAAGGTTTTTGGGTTCAGTTTTACATGAAGTAAAAGGTTTTATTGTTTTGGGACTGCAAATTTTTTTTAGGGTTCCGGCGCAGCCGGAACGGTTTTGGGTTTTTTCGGGTTTCGATAGAGAGGGGGGAAGGTTTGGAGAGCGTTTAGGGTTAACAAAAATAAGAAAAGGGGGTTAAGTTGTTTTTAGAATAGGTTTTATAGTGCTTTAAGGTTTTAAAACTGGTCTAATTGTGTTTTAAGGGCATCTGTGTCGTTTTCATTATGCGAGCAGGGTTTCCATATTTTAAAACCTCTTCCGCAATCCATGCACTCTTTCAAATGTTTTGAATCTCGTCCCTATCCTATTTTAATTAGATTTTGAATGGGAAAATCACCACTTTGGCCCTTGTAGGTTTCCGTTTCTTTTCAATTAGGTCTCTATTTTGCTTTTTAATCAGTTTTTCTTTTATGGTATTATTATCCTTGCGGTTCCTATCAGTTTGCTTTTTTTTACTTAGCATTTTATTATATTATGTTTTGTTATTCACGATTTTGCCATTATATTTGTATTTGTTTAATGTGTATATATGGTTCTAAATAATATGTTTTATGCACGTAATGTATGGATTATAATATGTGGTATGTTGCGTGTAAAAGAGTCTATCGCAATAGAGTGCAAGTGTACATGACGCAAGTAGTAAAGTGATACACAAAGTATCGGATGTCGAATCCACAGGGACAGGAAATAGCCTTAACCTTGAATTTCTGCACAAGAAAGAAAGAAGATAATTTAATTGTTTGTAGGGGAATAATAAAAAATACTGAAGATAAAGGATTAAAGGATTCAGAATAGAGAAAATAGGCTGGTATTGAATTGCTCAGTAGCGCATGTGTTGCACTGTCTAGAACTTCATGTTCTGTCGTCGTTTCTGCCGCGGCAGCATCTGCGGCGGCAGCGATCTGTTGTTGTCGCGGCAACGATCACACAACTCTATACTTCAAGCTTTGCAAGAATCCTTGTTGTGCCTTGTCCTATCCTTAGGTCCAAGTCTGTCGATGAACACGTCTTTGATGATACCTCCCGACGTGAATCGAAGGATGAACACCGATGTTGTTGAATTCTTCCTTAGCCACTTAACCTCGTCCTATCCCTAGGTCCGAGATAGTTCAACCATAAACTGGAGAACCCGTACTTATTCCTTTCGTATACTTAACTCTCCCGATATTAAGTAAATGAATAATCTCACAATGCTCTCCCGATACTCTTGCAAGATGTTGAAAACCAGAATAAGCAAACTTGAAGTCTATTTTATTGAACAGAAAAAATCCTACAACAGTACAATCCTTGCAACTACTTTACATAATCAACCATTAGCCCTAGGGGAAGTTTAGAACATGATGAGAAGGGGAAAACAACCAGGGTTTGGGGAAGACGGCTAGAGAATGAGATATCCTCCCCTAGGTCGAATTACATACCTTTATATAGGCCTTGGGTTCAAGATTTCTAATATGGCAAGAATACAAGTTTAAATTAAAGTAGAACTCTATTAAAGACTAAATCTTCAGAGTAGATGTCTTTAATTCATCCTTTTTTCTTGCTTTGGGTTTCTTCCTTGAACTTTGGGCTTGGCCTTCATTCTAATCTAGGGCTCAGAAAAATTTAAGAGTGCTCCACAACAGACCGGCTTAATTTCCTCTTTCTGTCGAGCTCCACTTCACTTTTCCCTTCAACATGGTTGTCGTCATTGGCTGCCACAGCAGCATCCTTCTTCTCGATTGTAGTACTGTGTTCCAGCTCTGCTTCTCCGCTGCCATACGTCTGCTACAACAGCTACCTGCAAAAGTAACCAAAATTAGTAGCAACTGTGCCATTTTAATATAATTGTGATGTATGAATGAAATCTATCCTAAATGAAATGAATTATGCTTGAATGCGGCATAAATATGTGTTAAATAAGGGGTAAAATATAGAACTTTTACACACTCAACACACCCCCAAACTCAAGTTTTTACTTGCCCTCAAGCAAATATTACCTAATTAAAATGAAATATTTTTGTTTTGGCTTAAATCAGTGAAATCTACATTACCTACCACTTATATTCTCTCAAGAGTAGTACCTTGTCAGGCATTTCTGGATTCATCCGGAACCATGCTATAATTCTTGTAAAGTGTGTGCAGGTTTTGTGAACACTTATGCATCTAGACTACCTTAGTATACCAGAATAGTTATGCCTACAAACTTGAGGTTATGCCAATTCAATTTTTTCTGGAGGCAATTCTTAAGCTCCTTTAGTTTTTTTTGACTCTTGATTTAATTGCATCTTTTCTAGAGGCAATTCTTGGGCTCTTTTAGTTTTTTCTAGCTTAGCTAAAAAAAATCTCCTAAAATAAGTGCAAGGCAGTTTTGCATGTAACTGAGTCTGAATAATTTTCTTTCTTTCCTTGTTTTCCTAGAGCCAGTGATAGGCACCTCTAGGGGCAGTTTCAAGTGGGTAAACATTCCTATTCCAATGTACTAAAGTAATCTAGAAAGCATAAGAGTCACAAAGAGTGTTGTACAGGGTAGAATCATAGCAAGGTTCTAAACAGATCCTAAAATTTCCTAAAGGCACTGTCACGACAGCAAATGTCGCGGCATGTAAGTTAAGTTCAAAGACTAAAGCCAAATTTTCATTTTTTTTAGCAAAAATAAACTAACACTTAGACACAAATTCTAAACATAATAGTCACTTCATTAATGGAGGGATGCCACCCCCAAACTCAAGCGTTGCATTACCCTCAATGCATGATGACAAAATAAAAAAACAGAAAACAAAAACATCACAATTATAATAAAATAGCATACAACAAAGATAAGATAAAAACTTAAATTTAAGTGATGTCGTCGTTGCTGTTGATGCTGCTGATCTGTACCTGCCGGCGGGCAGTGACCTTCATTGTTGGCGCCGGCAAATGGCTCGGAGAGGCAGAGGCAGTCTTCTTCTTAGCTTCCCTCGGGGACTGGATTCGAGTAGGTGAGATCTGGGGTGCTCTTGCCAGCACTTGTACCTCCTCGGAAGAGTTGCTGCTGCTGCTGCCACTACTACTGCTGCTAGACTTCCTTTGTCCGGATGGTCCGTCACCGGTGTTGGGTTTCTCCCATTTCATTGGAGTGAACTCCTTTGAAAGGTTCCTCTTGATAGAGGGCTCACCATCAAATTCTTCCTAAATTGAAGAGGATGAGAAACCAGCAAGAAATTCGTCAAGGTCGGACGATGGCTCCTTTCGCTTCTCTCCTCTGGCAGAGGCAGTGTGGCTGCCACCTTCAGCTGTCACTGCCGAGGTTGGTGTGGACACAACATAAGGTGTTTTTGGTGTGACAGCAGGGGTAAGGGTATGGGCAGGTGTGGGGGCAGCAAAATAGTGATCGGAGAAAACAGGAAACTGTACATTTGCAAAATTTAAATTACTTTGAATAAAATGCACCGTTGATGTTGTGAAGTCGCGGGCAAAGCTCATCAGACCTAGCTTTCGTTCCTCCATCTTCTGCAGGGTGGCTAGGATTTGAGTAGAGGAGTATGTTGGAGGAGCTGCTGCTGTAGGCTGCTGCTGCTCTATGGTGGCAGGGTTTTGCTGAGTGGGCTCTGCCGGCTCTTCTGCTGCGGCAGATGGGTTGAAGAAAGAAATGGGTGTGACAGCTTTCAGTTCCATCAGAGTGAAGATGTTTCGCTCCGTCCATCCCTTACCTCGAACCTTGTAATCTTCAGTAATTTCAGGGACGTTGTGGCCACGACAGATTTCGGTGATGAGGTAGGGGAAAACAAGGGGTTCTGATGGTCGAAGTGCACAGTCCAAAATCCCTTCCCGAATATAGCGGCCGACATTAATGGGTCTCTCGTTTAAAATGGAATGAACGAGAGCTAACCTGGGTTGATCAACTGTGTTATTGTGTGAGGAAGGCATTATCCTCTTCTTCACGAAGTGGTTCCACAGTTTTGCCTCGGGAGTGAGTTGAGCGCGTTTCATTGTCTGTGGGTGTTTTGGGTCTGTATTCCACTGGGTCCCTTCCTCTGTCAGTTCTGCCATGACAGCGTCGTAGTCCTCTGCCGACAGGCTCTCCATGAACCTCTTATGCCCGTCTTCCTTTCTGCTGACGTAGATTACGTAGATGGTGTTTATGTATTCTGTCTCAAGAGGGACTTCCTTACCACGCACTGTCACGGTCGTCGTGTCTTTGCTGTCGACGGCAGCGTAGAATTCTCTGACCAAAGTGACATTCATTTCCTCTGGTTGGGCAGCAAACATCTACCATTTGAGGGCTCTGATCTTACGGGTGATGAACGGTTCGAGCCCAAGGTCCTCTGTGCGTTTGGTGTAGATGAACCCTCTCTCTTCCCACATCTTCCTTTTCCGGAAGGAGGTGTAGTAGCGGTCATTGGAGTCGGAGGTGGCAAAACGGTTGGGGATTTTTGTCGTGGCTGGATGTGCCTGCTGCTGTGGCAGAGCTGGAGGCAGCACTTCGTCTTGTGTTTCTGGTACTCATAGTTGCAAGGCTGTAGAAAAATGAAAGAAAAATCTGAGATCTAGAGAGAAAGCAAGTTGAGAGAGTGAAAGTGAGGTGAAAAATGAATGGTGGGTGCGAATAATGGGGCTAGCTGTTACGCAGTTTCTGACGCGTCTGTCACGCATTTTCGTGTCTGCTGCGCATCTGTTACGCGTTTGCGTGTCTGCCGCGACAGCGTGTTGACAGGCTGTCTTTTCCGCGTCTGTCGTGACAGCTGTTGACAGGCTGTGACGACAGACTCCTCCTTTGGGCTTTTTGGGCTGCTGTTGAGATGGTGGGCTGGTTCACTTCCTCTCCTCTTCTTGTTTCCCTTATTTCCTAAAAATAATTAAGATAAAAACTTAGTTCCTAAAAATAAATAATTCTAATTTCCTAATAAATATATAAATAATAATAATAATAATAATAATAATAATAAAATTAAGTTAAATTAGGGATGCCTTGAGGGGCATCTCCTAAAGTAACCACTTCCTGTATTCTTCGGGCTTCAGTCCCTTGATAATGCTTCAGTCTTTGTCCGTTGACTTTAAATTGGTGCCTGTCTTTTAGGGATTTGATCGTGATTGCACCATGAGGAAAAACTTGCACAAGTTGAAATGGGTCGGACCATCTAGATTTCAGCTTCCCTGGGAAGGGTTTCAACCTAGAGTTGAATAACAACACAAGTTGCCCTGGGCAAAACTGTCGTGGCAGCAGCTTCTTGTCATGCCACTTCTTTGTCTTGTCCTTGTAAATCCTTGCGTTGTCATAGGCCATTGCTCGAATTTCTTCAATCTCATTCAAGTCAAGTAACCTTTTCTATCCTGCTTTTTCTAAGTCCATGTTCACTGCTTTGATGGCCTAGTATGCTCTGTGCTCTATCTCAACAGGTAAATGGCATGTTTTTCCATATATCAGCCGGTAGGGTGACATTCCCAATGGAGTCTTAAATGATGTTCTATAGCCCCAGAGTGCATCATTGAGGTGTAAGGACCAGTCCTTTCAAGTTGGTTTAACCATCTTCTCAAGAATGTTCTTTACCTCCTTGTTTGATATTTCGGCTTGTCCATTGGTCCGAGGGTGATAAGTTGTTGCGATCCGATGCTTAACGCCATTTTTCCTTAAGGCAGCAGCTATTACCCTATTGTCGAAATGTCTCCCTTCATCACTGATGATCGCCTTAGGAATGCCAAATCTGGAAAAAATGTTCTTATGCAGAAATTGCTGAACAGTCTTGGCATCATTTTTCTGTGTGGCGATCGCTTCAACCCATTTGGACACGTAGTCCACTGCCAGGAGGATATATAGATTCCCACATGATGTTGGGAACGGTCCCATGAAATCAATCCCCCAAACGTCGAAGATCTCGACTTCAAGGATGTTTTGCAGCGGCATCTCATGTCTCCTTGAGATGTTTCCAATCCGTTGACACTTGTCACAGTTTTTGTAAAATGCTTGGGCATCCTTGAACAGTGAAGGCCAATAAAAACCAGACTGCAAAACCTTGGCAACAGTTTTGTTACCACCTAAGTGTCCTCCATATGGTGAAGCATGGCAGTGATGAAGCACAGCTTCATGTTCATCCTGCGGTACACACCTCCTAATAATCTGATCTGCACAATTTTTGAAAAGAAGAGGTATGTCCCAATAATAATGCTTAACATCATTTTGGAACGTCTTCCTAGCTTGATAATTAAGTTCAGGAGGATATATTCCGCTAACTATATAATTAACGAAATCAGCATACCAGGGGAGTTCAGAAAACTTACCTGTAACGCCCCGGTTTTGGGCTTAGAAGTTTTGGGCTTGGACCGGTTCGGTCAAAGTGCGGTTCGAATATAAAAGAGTGAAATTAGGAAAACTTAGTTCGGGTTGCATTAAAAATATGGAAAAATGTTCTAAAATCCTCTTTTAATATATATAAGTGAACTGTGAAATCAATTTTACAAAATGAGGTTTGGAAGGATGACATTTTGGCTAGTGACCAAAATGTAATTTTTGAAAACTGCGTGACTGTTTTAAAAAGGATTGAAACTTTGAATCTTTAAGGAGCTATTTACCCAAAGGGAGTTTCTCCAGATTTTTCTAAGATATTAAATGATTTATTAAAGGTTTTTAAATAAAACTAAAAAGGAGGGAAGATATTTGGTCATTTCCAACTAACTTTCCATATTTTCCATTTTTCCTTTTCTCTCATTTTCTCTCAAACCAAACATCTTCCTCCAGAGCTTTTTTCTCTAATTTTGCTACCTAAATACCTCTTTTCAATTCTCTTTTGATTGCTAATCATCTCCTCATCAAAACCTCACCATTTGCTAATTAGATTTTCAAGATTTTGGTTCCAAAAAGGGAGAAAACTCAAGTTTGGAGGTAAGAACGTCCTTCTCCTCTAAACTCTCAGTTCTTTACTGAAATTCCTAAGTTCTCAATCCTTAAATTGTGTTTTATAAAAGGTTTTATAGATGTATTCATGATCTTGGCTTTTAAATGCAAGATTTGCTTGATTTTGATGAAAATTCGTATGATCTGTTTAAGCAGTGATTTGAGGTGTATTTTTGATGTTAAATGAATGTTAATTTGATAAGGAATTGAGGTTTAATTAATGCAATCCCGGATAGGTTGAATTTCCTAAGTTTAGCTTGTGTTTTTGATGGTTTTTGGAGTGATCTTGATGATCTGTTATGGCTGGAGGTATAAGGATGTGTTGAGATCCATTTTGGATGTTAATTGATGTTTAGGAATGTTTAGATTTGATGGATCATGGCTGGGTAATGTTGTGAAGTTGTTTGGATGCATTTTCGGTTGTGTTTGGTAGCCGAAAGTGGAGTGTAGATGAGAGCAGCGGGTTTAGGTGCTTTCATTGAAGCTATTAATGCATGATGATGCATTAATCCTCTGCTTTGATGTGTTAAAAACAGGGGAAGCATCTTTGGATCCAAGTGGTGGTGATCCGGAAGCTTGATTGGTGTTTCGGCAAGAGGCGAAACGGAATCGGTGAGTGGATTTTGGTTTTCAGTCTTGAAACCAATGTTTTGAAGGTTTGGGAGCTTAGTTTAAGTCTAAGCAACTTAGCTAAGCTCAAGAGTAAGTTTTCGGAAAACTCTCTTGATGATGAGCCACGGTTTGGTTGTATGCAATGTGGTTGTTTGCATGTTTTAAATCCTGTTTTGAAAGCATATTTAGCATGTTTATTTGCTGAGATTATAAGCCATGTGTTGAAGGATGCTCAAGGTAAGAGATCCTTGTTTTTGAACATTGTTTAAATGTGGTTTGATGCTTAAAGATGCATGATATCTATGGCTTGGTTTAATGCTTTAAAACAGTGGATTAATGTTGTTAATGATGCATTTTGGCAAGTGATGTTTAAGGTCACAAAGGTGTTTAAAAGTCCTTGTGTGAGCCTTGTTTATTTAAGAACAACATGGTGGTTAAAAGTCCATGGTTGGTTCTTGGTTAAGATCATCAAGGTGGTTAAAATTCCTTGGATGAGTCTTGTGTATTTAAGGACAATATGGTGTTTAAAAGTCCATGATTGGTCCTTGGTTAAGGTTACAAAGGTGGTTAAAATTCCTTGTGTAAGCCTTGTTATTTAAGAACATCAAGGTGTTTAAAAGTCCTTGGATGGTTCTTGTTGATGTTTAGTTGATGCAATTATGTTCCATGAATGTTGTGTGACTTGCTGGTAAAGTTTGGTGGCTTTAGGAGCATGTTTGATAGGTGAATTGCATGTTAAACCAGCTGATTTTCTGCAATCTGGGCAGCCTGTTTCGGAACAGGTGCTACCGTATCGGAACGGGGGCTTGAAATGGCATGGGCGTTCCGAAACGGGAGGCACTGTTTCGGAACAGTTTGGCCACTGCCAGGCCATGTTTCGGAACCCGTTGCGGAACGGTCCCGCGTTTTGAAACAGGTCTTCCCTATTTCGGAACACTCGACCGTTGGGCTCTGAATTTGATGGTTAAATGTTTTGCAATGTTTGCATTTTGGTCCTGAAACTTGTTTGTGCAATTGTATGAGTTTGGGATGCCCGTTTGAGCTGAAATTTGGCAGAGAAGCATGAAAGATGATTAATTTCAAGTTGGTAACTTTAAATTGGCTTAAGTCCTTATAATTTTCAGAATTTACAATTTTGTCCCCAAAGTTGTAATTTGTGCAATTGAGTCCCTGAATGTTCTCTGATGGTTATGATCTTTGTATATGATGATCTTGTGATTATATCTAGGGATAATTTGCATCTAGAGAATTTTAAAAAGAAAAAAAAAGGGTCGTTAATCAAGGTTGACTTTCGGGTTGACTTTGGTTTTCCCCGTGTAATCTTCTTAATTTGGGTCAACCGTCTAGGCCGGGTTAAGGGGGTTATATTACCTGCTGCCATGGCTGTTACGGTAGTGCTCGTGGCAGCAAACAGTTGCTCGTCAGGGAAGGTCTCCAGTATGTGTGTCTTGTCTGCTTGTAGACTTTTTCCCATCTCCAATCTTGACAAGTGGTCTGCAACTTGGTTTTTTGTCCCCTTTTTATCCTTAATTTCAATGTCAAACTCTTGCAGCATCAGAATCCAACGTATCAGTCTAGGCTTTGCATCTTTTTTAGCGAACAGATACTTCAGTGCAGAGTGGTCTGTGTGGACCACCACCTTTGTTCCAAGTATGTATGAACAGAACTTGTCAATTGAAAACACCACTGCTAGCAGTTCCTTTTATGTTGTGGTGTAATTCACTTGGGCATCGTTTAGTGTTTTGCTGGCGTAATAAATTATGTGGAATAGCTTGTCCTTCCTCTGCCCAAGTGCTACCCCTACAGCGTAATCATTGGCATCACACATAATTTCAAATGGAAAACTCCAGTCTGGTGGTTGTACTATTGTGGTTGTTACCAGTTTCTCTTTCAGGGTTTTGAATGCCTCGGTACATTCAGTATTGAAGTCGAAGGGACGATTCTATTCTAGTACGTGGCATAATGGCTTGGTGATCTTCCAAAACTTTGCAATAAACCTTCAATAAAACCCAGCATGCCCTAAGAAACTCCTAATTCCCTTGATTGTGGTGGGTGGTGGCAGCTTTTCAATTACCTCTATCTTCGCTCTGTCGACTTCGATGCCGCGGCAGCTTACCTTGTGGCCTAGGACTATCCCCTCATCCACCATGAAGTGACATTTTTCCCAATTTAATACCAAGTTCGCTTTCTCGCACCTTTCGAGTACCTTCTGTAGGTTGCCTAGGAAGCTTTCAAAACTGTCTCCAAAGACGGAAAAATCGTCCATAAATATTTCCAGGAAATCCTCCACCATGTCGGAGAATATCGCCATCATACACCTCTGGAATGTTGTTGGTGCATTGCAGAGTCCAAATGGCATTCTCCGGAAAGCGTATGTTCCGTATGGGCAAGTGAAAGTCGTTTTCTCTTGATCCTCCGGTGCGAGGGCTATTTGGTTATAACCTGAGTAACCTTCAAGGAAACAATAATAAGGCTTTCCCGCTAATCTAACAGGCATTTGATCAATAAAAGGCAGGGGAAAGTGGTCCTTCCGGGTAGCCTTATTAAGCTTCTGGTAGTCCATACAAACCATCCAACCGGTCACAGTCCTGGTTGGGATTAATTCGTTTTCTTCATTAGTCACCACGGTTATTCCTCCCTTCTTAGGAATGCATTGCACCGGGCTCACCCACTTACTATCCGAGATGGTATAAATTATCCCAGTGTCTAGCCATTTGATAATTTCCTTTCGAACCACTTCTCGCATAGCATCATTCAAGCGTCTCTAGGCATCAATGGTCGGCTTATGATCATCCTCGAGGAGAATTTTGTGCATGCATAGTGCCAGACTGATGCCTTGGATATCAGTTATCGTCCATCCAATAGCCTTTTTGTGCTGCCGCAGCATCCCTATCAGCTGTTGTTCCTGTTCCTGCATCAACTTGGAAGAGATGATTACGGGCAACGTATTATTTAATCCAAGAAAAACATATTTGAGCTGCCCTGGCAGGGGCTTCAGGCCTAGAACAGGTGGTTCTACAGTTGATGGCTTTTGGATGATGTTTTCATTCGAGGTATTGTTTAAGGGCTCGAATAACTTACCTGGACGATTGCCTATCCAGTTTACCTCCTCATGACCTTCAGTGTCAGGTATGTCAGAATCTGAAGATTTGTTGTTGCCGTCGTTGCCGTGACAGTCCTCTAGATGACTGCTGTGGCAGTGGCAAAATTTGATGTCATGGCAGCACGACCTGATGCAGGGTTGATCAAAGACTACTTCAGTGATAGCCTTGCATTCTTCTTCTACATCAGCGTGTTTAATTGCTTGGAGAACATTTAACTTGATCTCTTGATCATTCACTCTCATTGTGAGTTCTCCCTTTTCTACATCAATCAGTGATATGCATGTGGCTAAGAAGGGTCGCCCCAGGATGATTGGTGCATTCTCATCTGCTTCACAATCTAAAACAAGAAAGTCAGCAGGAAAAATAAACTTATCCACTCTTACCAGGATATCTTCAATCTTCCCTTTTGGTTGCACGTAAGAGCGGTCTGCCAGCTGCAGCACAACTGTTGTGGGTCGTGCTCTTCCAATACCTAATTTCTGGAATACATATTTTGGCATTAAATTAATACTGGCACCTAGATCACAAAGTGCCTTACCCACGAATTTATCACCAATTATGCACAGTATTATGAAGCTCACAGGATCCTTCTTTTTCTGGGGTGAATGCGTGTGCAGAATAGTCATGCATCCGTCTGTCATTTTAACTGTTTCAAATTCCCCAAGTCTGGATCTCTTCGACATAGCATCCTTGAGAAATTTGGCATAACAGGGCATCTCCTTGATGGCATCTAACAGCGGAATATTGATGTGCACCTGCTAAAAATATCATAGATCTTTTTAAGCTGGAACTCTTGTTTCTGCTTCTGTAGCCGCTGTGGAAAAGGAGGTGGAGGACGATAATCTTCAATTCGTCCTTCCCATGGTATTCGGATCTGAGGAGGCTTAGGTTCTTCATCCTTCTCCTCTGTCCCTCCTGTTGTTGTGACAGGTGTGGCGACAGTAGGCTGTTTGTAACGCCCCAGTTTTGGGCTCAGAAGTTTTGGGCGTTGACCGGTTCGGTCAAAGTGCTGATCGAATATATAAGAGTGAATTTAGGAAAGCCTAGTTCGGGTTGCATTAAAAATATGGAAAAATATTCTAAAATCATCTTTTAATATATAAAAGTGAACTGTGAAATCAATTTTGGAAAATGAGGTTTGGGAGGTTGACATTTTGGCTAGTGACCAAAATGTAATTTTTGAAAGTTGCGGGACAGTTTTATAAAGGATTGAAACTTTGAATCTTTAAGAAGCTATTATTCCAAAAAGGATTTCTCCAGATTTTTCTAAGATATTTTAAGGCTCAAATCTGATTTTAAAGATTTAGAAAAGGAGGGAAAATCATTTTAACCACTTTCCAACTAACTTTCCATTTTCTCTCAAATTCTCTTTTCTCTCATTTTCTCTCTACCCAAACAAGATTCTCCAGATTTCTTTCTCTGATTTTGACATCTACATCTCTCATTTCAACTCTCATTTGATTCCTAATCATCTCATCATCAAAACCTCTCAATTTGCAAATTGTTTCATCAAGCATTTTGGCTCTAAAATGGAGAAATTCAAGTTTGGAGGTAAGAACGTCCTTCTCCTCTAAACTATCAGTTCTTTACTGAAATTCCTAAGTTCTCAATCCTTGATTTATGTTTTATTAAAGGCTTTTCAATTGAGATCTTGATTTTTGGCTAAAATGCAAGATTTGGCGATTTTGGTGAAAATTTCGTGTGATCTGTTTAAGCAGGGTTTTGAGATGTTAAAATGATGTTAAATGAATGTTAAATTGATTAGAAGTTGAGGTTTAATCAATGCAATCCCGGATAGGTTGAATTTCCTAAGTTTGGCTTGAGTTTTTGGTTGTTTTTGGAGTGTTTTTGGTGATCTGTTATACCTGGAGGTATAAGGACGTGGTTGTGATCATTTTGCATGTTATTTGATGTATTAAAATGGTTAGAAGTGATGGATCTTGGCTGGGTTAAGTTTTGGAAGTGTTTGGAGATGATTTCGGTTGTGTTTGGTAGCCAAATTGCTAGATTTGTGATGAGCAGCAAGTTGTGTTGTTGTTGCTGGTGTTTTAATGCATAAGGATGCATTAATGTTCTGTTTTTATGTGCTTGAAACAGGGGAGGTTGATCCTTGAGCTTTGGAGGTGTTTTCGGAAGGTTTCGGAAGCTTGGAGGGCTTGTTGGCTAGCTTTGTTTGGTAATCGGTGAGTGAAGTTGGGATTTCAGCTTTTGAAACAAGGTTTGAAGGTTTTTGGGAGCTTAGTTTAAGTCTAAACAACTTTGCTAAGCTCAAGAGTAAGTGAAGGGGTTTTTGCCTTTGAATTGTGTGTGATTTGGTTTTAAAATCAAATGTGGTTGATGTTTGATATGCAAGTGTTATGCATGGTTTAATTCTGTTTTGTAAGCATGTTTTTTAGCATGGTTTAATGCTGGTTTTGAAAGTCATTTGAAAAGGATGCTCAAGGTAAGAGATCCTTGGTTTAATACATTGAAAATGTGGTTTTGATGCATAGTGTTGCATGTGGTTCATTGGCTTTGTATGATGCTTAAAAACAGTGAATTGATGATGATTAAAGATGATAATTGTTACCTTTTGCATATTGTTTATGCATGTGAATCATTGAGCTAATGATGTGATGGCTTTGTATTATGTGTATGCATGTGAATCATTGAGCTAATGATGTGATGGCCTTGCATTATGTTTATGCATGTGGAACATTGGATATTATGGTAAGATGGTTATATTGGCAAGTGTTGTAAGTGGTTCTTGGTTCGTTGATCGGATATAATTAGCCGGCTATAGGATTGGGTGCACCGTGAATAAAGTCGCCTTGATGGTGGAGTGGTCAAGTGTGGACCGGGTAAACTCCCCTCAAGTATTCCTAACGAGATGAGGTCAGTGGAGGGTGTGCCCACGGGAGGACCTCGGTTGCTTAAGGTCGTAGTGGAGGTTGTTGCCCACGGTAGACCTTGGTTGAGTAAAGGTTATAAGGTGGTTAAAAGTCCTTATGTGAGAACCTTGTACTTGTTAAGATCACAATGGCAATGGTTAAGTCCATGTGTGGATCTTGTGTGTGATGTCCCGGATCTCGTTAGATGATGTCTACAACTACCAATCGGTTATGCAAAGGTTGTATGGTGGTTGAAAGTCCATACGGGAAGACCTTGTGCATGTCAAGGGTGTATGGCGGTTGAAAGTCCATACATGGTAACCTTGAGGAAAGGCTAAGGTTGTATGGTGTTTAAAAGTCCATACATGGGAACCTTAGGAGGTTGAGGTCAGTGGAGGTTGTTGCCCACGGGAAGACCTTGGATTGGGTAGTGTGTAGGAAGCGTTGGGACACGCTTGGAATCCGCGTATCCGATCGGGTTGAAAAGTGGAAAGTGAATATGGTTGATCTCTTGGAAGCCAATATAATGTTTTTGATCATGTGAAGCATGGGATTGCTTGAAATGATGCATGGTTGCATGTGAAGCATGAGATGCTTGAATTGATGCATGTTTGCATGAGAAGCATGAGATGCTTGGTGAGATGCATTGTTGCATGAAATGTGTATGATGCTAGTGAAGCATGTTACTTGTAAGGTTGAACAAGTGTTGGTTATCATTTGATAAATGATGTATGTGAGCATGAGTTACCTATGTTGCATTGGAGTCATGTATGACTTGTTGTTAAAGGCATGTGATGATATTATGGTTTTATGTTGCCTTGATTAAATGCATGAAATGATTTGATTGAACTATGGTTTTAAATGGTTTCTTGCTTGATGTGGTTTTCAAGTTAAAGAAAGGTATGTTGCAAAATGGAAGTGTTTTCCATGGTTTTATTTTAAGCTTGGCATATAGTGTTTATGCATGATTTGAGATTGATGTTGAAAAGAGTTTTCGAACATGGTTTTGGAAAGCAAATCGGGTTGGTTTTAAAGTGTTTTAAGGACCCGCTGCATTGATGGTGTTTTGGTTTTGAGCATTCCTCACTAAGCATTATGTGCTTACGCTCCTCTTTGTCCGTCAATGCAGATTCTTGAAGTTTGGACAGCAAGGAGCAAGGGATTCAAGGTGGACTCCAATGGAGATGTATGTCTCGGTGAATAGCTATAGTTAATAAGGGCAATGGGGTAGAATCTCTCGGGTTTTTGTGTATGTGATCGTATATGTAGATCATGTATGTTAAATGCTGTTGTTAATGTTGTTGAACATGAATTGGCTTAATTGAGATTGCTTTGATAAGTTTATGTTTAAATGGATAGCTTGAGTAGGAAGCATGCTTTTGAATTTGGGGCTTTCCATATGTGTTGGTTATATGTTGAATTGATGATGCATTTATGGTCTCTGCATGTTGTTTATCTTTGAGGAATGATTTGGTGATGTTAATTTGATGTTTGAAGCATGTTTGATGCTGTTTTCGAGTTGTTTTCAGACAGGGGTATCGATACTCGGGCTTGGGGTATCGATACACCTGAGCCAAATATGCAAGTTTCAGGCCAGGGGTATCGATACTGATGAACAAGTATCGATACCATATGAGTGGAGTATCGATACTGGGGGGAAGGTATCGATACCCTTGCTAGAATTTGGTTACTGCCTTCCCCGAGTATCGATACGACACGTGGCGTATCGATACCGAACCGTTAAAATCAGTTAAAAGTATCTTTTATGTTTTGAAATGTTTGTGTTTTGGTCCTGAATCTTGTTTGTGCAATTGTGTGAGTTCGGGATGTCCGTTTGAGCTGAAATTTGGCAGGGAAGCATGAAACGTGACTAATTTTAAGTTGGTAACTTGAAATCTGGTTAAGTCCTTAAAGTTTTCAGAAATTACAATTTGGTCCCTAAAGTTGTAATTTGTTCAATTGGGTCCCTGTTTGATCTCTGATGTTTGTGATCTTCGAGCATGGTGTTTGTGTGATCACATCTAAGGTTATTGTGCATCTAGACAAGATTAAAAAGAAAAAAAAAGGGTCGTTAATCAAGGTTGACTTTCGGGTTGACTTTGATTTTCCCCGTGTAATCTTCGTAGTTCGGGTCAACCGTCCAGACCGGGCTACGGGGGTTACACTGTTTATCATCTACCAGGGCAGTGTTCGCGGCAGATTTTTCTAGGGCTGGTTCCTCATTTGGTACGGCTTTCTTTTCCGGCCCTGGTAATTGCTTCCCACTTCTAGTTGTGATAGCTTTGCACTGCTCATGTGTGGGTTGTCTAGCGACCTCAGTATCGCTAGGGAATCCTCCATTCTGCCTCGACTTAATATGCTGGGAAACCTGACCCATCTGTGTCTCTAGTGATTTCAGTGTAGCTTCATGGTTGGTCATTCTCATCTCTAATTTATCCATGAACGACTCAGTCTTCTTGACGAAGTGATCCATGTTTGCCCTGTAAGTTCCTGTCTGTGACATAAATGTGGCCAATGTCTGCTCCAGTATATTAGGTGCGGCTGCCGGCTGCTATTGTGGCTGCTGTTGCGGTTGCTGTCGTGTCAGGATTCTAGGTGCCCCCTGGTTCTGGGTGTTCTGCACTTGAGGATTCAGTGCGTTGTTTGGGTTGCTCCAGGATAACTTGGGGTCTTTCCTCCAGTTTGGATTGTAATTGTTGGAATTGTAGTTTTGTTTGTTATAGTTTCCAACATACATCCCTTCCTCTAGCTGTAACGGACAGTCTTCCGAACTGTGATTCCCGCCGTAAGTTCCACATACCTCTTCTGCAGAGTAGACAGGGTTTGAGTCTTTCTTTAGCAAGCTTTCTACTACCTTTGTGAGGTACGCAACCTGTGTCTTTAGGGAGTAATTGGCCTCATAATCCTTTACAGCTAGTACTCGTTTACCTCTCCTCGATGTGGGAAATTGCTCTTCATTCTTCGCCAAATTCTTTAACACTACCATGGCTTCATCTAGATCTTTATCCAAAAGCAACCCATTGGCTGCTGAATCGATTCTCATACGAGTCTATAGGTTGGCAGCATTGTAGAATTTTATGACTTGATTCCAAATAGGGAATCTGTGCATCGGGCAATTCCTCAGAAGAGTAGTAAACTTGTCTCATGCCTCGTGCATTGGCTTGTCGTCTTCCTGTTGAAAAGTAGCAATTTCGTTACGTAATCGCTCAGATAAATGGGAAGGATTAAAATGAGATAAAAATTCACGAGTTAAATCCGCCCAAGTTCGTATTGAACCCGGCGTTAGTTTGTTCCACATGGTTTTTGCTCTATCCCTCAATGAATGAGGAAATAACCGAAGCCTCAGTATCTCCAGATTTACTCCTGGTAGTCTGAACGAACCACGGATTTCTTGGAACGTTTTTA
This sequence comes from Hibiscus tridactylites, assembly GCA_958450335.1. Classification (NCBI taxonomy): domain Eukaryota; kingdom Viridiplantae; phylum Streptophyta; class Magnoliopsida; order Malvales; family Malvaceae; genus Hibiscus; species Hibiscus tridactylites. Next base: position 49,223,615 of record OY288290.1, read on the forward strand.
GATGTTCCCTAGCATCCTTTGTAGCAGCACCACTAAACTGGCCAGCGGAATTAATCATGCTGAACATGACAGGTTTTAGCTCAAAGTTTTCAGCTTCCACGTCTGACAGGGTGGTCTCTAGTTCCACATGATCGTTGATCATGTAATCACGGCATGACCGGCGTGCGGCCACGATAGCGGCAGGCGGTCTGTTTCCTTCATCTCCGATAGGATCTTCAGGATTTTGGGGATTCCCTTGGTTGTTCCTCCCGTTATGCATGGCTTCTAATTGTTTCTCAAGATAATCGTTTCTGGCTATCAAAAGACAGACTCGATTCCTGAGATTGCACGAGCGTTCGATTTCAGGATCTAGCTGATACTCAAGTTCTTTGCCTCGTCTCGATCTGCGCATAAGAAAACGAAAAACCTTGTGAAAAGCACAGGGTGAACAATCCAAATAAAAACAGTAAAATTAAAAAGAATGTGCAGTAAAAGTAGGGTAAAGATATGTTGCCAGTCCCCGACAACGGCGCCAAAAACTTGTTGCGTGTAAAAGAGTCTATCGAAATAAAGTGCAAGTGTACACGACGCAAGTAGTAAAGTGATACATGAAGTATCGGATGTCGAATCCACAGGGACTGGAAATAACCTTAACCTTGAATTTCTGCACAAGAAAGAAAAAAGACAATTTAATTGTTTGTAGGGGAATAATAAAGAATACTGAAGATAAAGGATTAAAGGATTCAGAATAGAAAAAATAGGCCAGTATTGAATTGCTCAGTAGTGCAGGTGTTGCACTGTCTAGAACTTCATGTTCTGTCGTCGCTTCTGTCGTGGCAGCACCTGCGGCGGCAGCGGTCTGTTGTTGTCGCGGCAGGGATCACACAACTCTGTACTTCAGTCTTGGCAAGAAACCTTGCTGTGCCTTTTCCTATCCCTAGGTCCAAGTCTGTCGATGAACACGTCTTTGACGATACCTCCCGGCGTGAATTGAAGGATGAACACCGATGTTGTTGAATTCTTCCTTAGCTACTTAACCTCGTCCTATCCCTAGGTTCGAGATAGTTCAACCATAAACTGGAGAACCCGTACTTATTCCTTTCGTATACTTAACTCTCCCGATATTAAGTAAATGAATAATCTCACAATGCTCTCTCGATACTCCTGCAAGATGTTGAAAACCAGAATAAGCAAACTTGAAGTCTATTTTATTGAACAAAAAAAATCCTAAAACAGTACAATCCTTGCAACTACTTTACATAACCAACCCTTATCCCTAGGGGAAGTTTAGAACATGATGAGAAGGGGAAAACGACTAGGGTTTGGGGAAGACGGCTAGAGAATGAGATATCCTCCCCTAGGTCAAATTACATGCCTTTATATAGGCCTTAGGTTCAAGTTTTCTAATATGGCAAGAATACAAGTTTAAATTAAAGTACAACTCTACTAAAGACTAAATCTTTAGAGTAGATGTCTTTAATTTGTCCTCTTTTCTTGCTGTGGGTTTCTTTCTTGAACTTTGGGGTTGGCCTTCATTCTAATCTAGGGCTCAGAAAAATATAAGAGTGCTCCACGACAGACCGACTTAATTTCCTCTTTCTGTCGAGATCCACTTCACTTTTTCCCTTCAACATTGCTGTCGTCATTGGCTTCCACGGCAGCGCCACGGCAGCATCCTTCTTCTTGACTGCAGTACTGTGTTCCAGCTCTGCATCTCCACTGCCATGCGTCTGCTACAACAGCTACCTGCAAAAGTAACCAAAATCAGTAGCAACTGTGCCATTTTAATATAATTGTGATGTATGAATGAAATCTATCCTAAATGCAATGAATTGTGCTTGAATGCAGCAGAAATATGGGTTAAATAAGGGGTAAAATATAGAACTTTTACACACTCAACATGCCATGTGCATTTTATGTTATAATATTTGATCGTATATTTCTTTTAGCCTTGTTTAAATATGTGGTTTCTTAATATGTGCATAGCTTAGTTTTTATGTTGTTCAAATAGATATGTGACATGCATATTTAATTGTCATTCATGTGACCCTTTAATGTTTAAAGGTGTATAATAATTAATTTTAATTATTAAAAAGGAGATACTTATTAATTCACGTATTCAGGTCGAAATATCCTAGCTTATTGGATGTTCCTCGAAGATTCGGATTAATTCACATCGTCTAAAGGTAAAACTCGTAACTAAAACGAACAAGATCATGATACCATATTTTATTTGCTTGCATCATGCATAGAGGTGACGTACGGGATCCGAACCCTAAACTAACACGGTAGTCAATCTTATATGATGTCGGTTTAGTCTTTGGTCCGGTATACCGTCATCATTTTTAATTAAACGACGAATTAATTCAAAACCGCCAATTTGATAAAGCTCGTATGATTAAAGTCCAATTTTCAATCAAGAACCCCTAATTAAACTCATTTTTAAATTTCGGATAATTTCCATCAAGTAAAAGCAACAATTGTTTTGGTACCGATTTCCGGGCGTGATGGGGGTGCTAACCCTTCCCTACACATAACCAACTCCCAAACCCTTTTAAACGAATCTCTGGTTTTAGTTTTCACGGTGTCCGGCCTACCTCAGTGGCCGGTGGCGACTCCAAAATGATTTTTTTAAGGTCTTTTTCAAAAACGCGAAATTTTCCCCTTTTAATTAAATGTTTCAAAAGGTGGGGAGACTTAAAATCTTTTGTTTCAAAAAACTTATCACAGCGTTGTAACACCCCGGTTTGGGGGTCGGGTGAAAATAATATTAAAATAATATTATTGAGTTTCGGTTTTATAATTAAAATAATAAAGTATTATTTTGGGCCCCGGGTTTTCAAACAAATAAATTATGTTGGGCATGTTTTGGTTTTAAAGCCCAATTCCATGGGATTGGGAAATTTAAATGGCTATCCGCATTAATGGCACTATGGTAATTAAATGGTCTTTCAATTTAAATCTCCTTTTTATTAAAATAGTTCCCTTGTCATCTTCTTCCCTCTTCACCTCTTCATTTTCACGACAAGAGAGAGAGAGATCATCCCCATTTCACTATTCCATCACCTTGCATCTTCATTTTTGGTGTTTTTTGAAAGGTAACTTCGTTTTTGACTTATCCTCCTTTCCCTCTTCAAGCTATTATCTTTAGTTTTCAAAAAGCTCATGGTTTTTGGATTTTGAGGTTTTTAGTTTTGAGATTAAAAATGAGAACTTTATTGTATTTAACCTAAGCTTTTGATTATTTAAGGTTAGATAAGTTGTTTACAACCTAAAAGGTCCAACCTATGTGACTTTTAATGGGTTTTATAAAGATTCCCGGATTTGGGTTTTGAGGGGTTTTTGGAAGGTTTAAAGGTTAGTTTTGGGTGTGTTTGATGTTGGAAATTGAGGGCTGAGGTTAGGGTGATAGTTAGGGGTTGTTTTGGAAGCATTTAAGTGTGTTAAAAAGGTTGAAATCATGAGTTTTGGACTGGGTTTCATGGCTGCTCGGGTTTGAAGTTTTTGGGGTTGTTCTTAGCTTGAAAATCTTGTGCTTTATGCTTGATTAGTGTTCTGAGTTTGCTACATTGATGTGTGAACTGATTTGAGGTTGTTTTGATTGTGTTGAGATGATTAGAAGCAAGAGTTTGTGTTGGTGAAGCCTCGGCAACAAATCTGGAGGCAATGGAAGCTTGATCGACCAGTGTGTTGAGCTTGGAATAGTCGGTGAGTGGTTAAATGTTTTTAAATCTTTTTTGAGCTTTGGTTCAAGCATGTGGACTAGGTTGGGCTTGGTGGACCTACCTAGAGTTGAGAATAGATTGGTAGTCTAATCCAAAGCTTTAGTTAGAGACTTTGGTTGCACTCTAATTGTTATTTATGCCTCATGTTTACTCGTGTGATGTTGGCTATGTATAATGTGATATACATGTATGTTGAGGCATGGTATTGATGCATTGTGATATTCATGTGGATTGTACAAGATGTTGATCATGGTGAGTACGTGCCAGGCACGGAAGTTGTTATGGAATGATGTTGTGAATTGTGTTTAATATTGGCACTAGTATGCTTGGGTACAATGATCGATCGTTAAGATGTTAGTCTGCACGCGTGAGTCAAATGTGTGCGTGGTCTTGGTGATGGTAGTCATCAGGATGGAGTACGGGTTCGCCCGGAAAATCTTCTTGTATATGTTAGTCGGTGATGAGTGTAATCCCATCGACGGGGCGTGAGGATGAGTGGAATCCCCTCCGCGTGAACGGTGATGAGTGTAATCCCACCGTAAGGTAAAGGTTGTTGTTGGATGTGTGTTCCAACGTTTATCCGCGTATTCGAGTCATAGCTAGGTGCCAATATGAATTGAGATATGAGTTGCCAATATGATATGATATGTGATTCCTATATGGATTGATATATTTCTTTACACATGATGTGGTTATGGACTTGATGAGCATGGCGTAATATTGAATATATGTTCATGCATTATGTATATTTTGGCTCATGTGGATTTGGAGGTAAGATCATGCATTCTACCTTGGTTGTTGCTCGTGCTTGAACCCTCCATTGTCGAGGTTTGTTTTATGAGCTTACCGTCACTAAGTTTTATGCTTACGCTCTCCTTTGTTCAACAATGCAGATCCGTAGTTCGTGGGTTGCTAGTGCAAGAAGGGGGCCTCCAAGTGTGCTAGTGTCGCTTTTGGTTAGCTCAAGTATGAACTTTAAATTGAGAGATTGTAATAGTCAAGCAATGGGATTCGAATGTTTTGGAGTTATGTTGATGTTTGGTTTTAGGAGTATGTTTAGACTCCTCGTTTGTGGATGTTATGTTGAGGTTTCTTGCCTAGTGTTTTGGGCTTAGTGCCCCTTATGGATGCTTAAGTGTATGCCCTTATGAATGCTTTATGTATGGATGTTTAAGGCATGAATATATGCTATGTATGTCTCCTTTTGAGTAAATGCATGAATCCTTGAATGAATGTTCCTTGTTCGTGTTCGTTGTCTCGTATGCAGAGATCTTGGTTGTTAAGTGTTGTATGTATTCTTGTGTGTGGTTAGGGAAGTCTTAAATTGCATCTAGAGTTGTGTTTTGGAGTCTTAGGCTGCAAATTTGAGTATTGCAGTGCAGGGCGTATTGGTACGCCCAAGGGTCGTATCGATACGGTCCTACACTTTGGGACTTAAGTTTGGCCTAGCGTACCGATACACGAGGGCGTATTGATACGCCAAATCTTCTCTGGAAATCTGAGTTTTTGACGAGATTTTAGCGTATCGGTACAGGTCTGGAGCGTATCGATACGGTCTTGTATCGTTGATCGTGAGAAGTTGACTAGTCAGGGCGTATCGGTACGGTCAACCTGTGTACCGATACGATCTCCCTGGGTTGACCTTGGGCTGTTGACCTAGTCCAGGCGTATCGATACCCTCTTCTAGTGTATCGATACGGCCTACTTTAAAAGGTAAAATGTGATGTTTTATGTCGTATGTTCGTTTGCTCGCCTTGCTTGTTGCTTCCGTTATCGTTTATTCACATAGGATATATAATAAAGCATTCTAGAGAAGATAATTAATGAATATGTTTTCCTTGGATCGGTAACCGAAGTGGAGCCTTAACGGGTTTTGCCTCGGTTATCCCCGTGTAGCTCACTTGGTTCTTGTATGTAATTGCACGGTGTTTGCTTGATTGTCAAGTATGCCTTGTTGTATGCTTGCTTGATCATGTATGTTGCTTTTTTTGAAGCATGTTGTGTAAAGTCTCATTGCTACTATTACATCAGAAAAAGGATTTTTAAGTGAGGGAACATACTTGAGCCACTTGGAACCCTTGCGTTGCTAACCCTATCTTTTTGTGCTTTGTTGTTGTTGTGTTGTAGTTGTATCTGTGAGCACGTATGTCGAGGCCTAGAGGTAGACCGAGGATGGTTCATCAGGAACCACGTGTTGCGGCTCCTGTTAATGAGCCAATGGCTGGAGTAGAGGCTCATGTGGAAGAGCCTGCTGCTAGAGTGGGAGCTCCACCACCACCACCTCCTCAGCCTGAAGTAGGAGGCGAGGCTGGAGCTGAGGGAGCAGGACCTCAGGTTGGTCAGGGTGGCCAAGGTCCTGCAGGTATAGATATGGCTCCGCTTGTACAAGCTATAGCGGGAGCATTTCAGGCTGCAGTTGCCGGAGCTCAGGCTGCAGCTCAGCCTAGAGGTGATGATACTAGTTTACCGTTATAGAGGCTCCGTAGCCTAGGGGCAGAAGAGTTCAGAGGGTCTACACCTGAGAGATCCAAGTTGTGGTTGGAGAAGACAGTCCGCATCTTAGCTCATATGGGTTGTGTGGGTGCTCGCAAATTGGGCTGTGTGATTTCGTTGCTTCAGGGTGATGCCTACACGTGGTTGGTCACCATTACTACTGGGGTTCCTCAGGCTGAGATTGGTTGGGATTTTTTTGAGTCTGCTTTCCGGAAGAGGTACTTGGGACGGAGATAACTTGATGAGAAGAAGAGAGAGTTTATGGCTCTTGTCCAGGGAGATGCTTCTATGACTGACTACGAGATTCGTTTTGCTCGACTGAGTCAGTATGCTCCAGGGTTGGTTCCTACTGAGAGGGACCGTTGTAACCGGTTCATATATGGGCTTCATGAGGAAGTTAAGAGGTACACCTTAGCTTCAGATTATTCAGATTCTGATGTCTTGGTTGCTAGGGCCAAGGACATCGAGCATAGCTTGGGGCTGACCAAGCGTTCAGGAGGATCTAGTTCTGGAAAGAGACATAATAACTTTGACTGTGGTGATGCCAAGAGGCATCGGGGTGGCGGATAGCAGTTTGACCATAGGCGTGGCGGTGGCCACCATGGTAGAGGTCACCAGGGCCATAGAGCTGGAGGGCGTTTGCCCGAGTGCACACGTTGTGGGAGATAGCATTCTGGAGAGTGTTGGGGTAACTTCCATAGTTGTTGGAACTGTGGTTCGAGGGACCACTTCATGAGGGAGTGTCCGCATCAAGCGGCACAAGCACTGAATCGTGCTCAGGCTCCTGCGAGGGCCATTGATTATCAGAGAGGTCGTGGGTGCGGTCGTGGCTACTTTCAGCCTAGGGCTGATACACCTAGGATAGATTCTTAGAGGAACCTTGCTCACGTTGTGGCAGTACAGCCAGAGGCCGGTGGACCAGCCAGAGTCTACGCTCATAGAGAGGCCGAGAATGACACGGATGTGATAGCAGGTAATTTTGAGTTACAGTCCATGTCTTTGTTTTCCTTAGTTGATTCGGGTTCTACGCATTCTTACATTTTGAGTGAGCATGCAAAGAAGTTAGACATACCTGTTGAGATCTTAGATGTAGGTATGCATGTGACTAGTTCCTTTGGTGAGACAGTTGTAGTTAGACGGATGTATAAGAGGTGTCTGCTGAAGATTCAGGGTCATGTGTTTCCTGTTGATATGATGGAGCTTCCGTTCTATGGTTTTGATATTATCTTGGGTTATGGATTGGTTGGTTGACCACAGAGCTAGTGTACATTTTGAGGCAAAGAGAATTTCGTTGAAGCTTTCTGATGACTACAAGGTAGTAGTAGTAGGCGAGAACATTAAGTTCTTGTCGAATGTTGTGTCAGCTTTAGAGGCTCATAGGATGATGGATTTCGGTTGTGGGGCTTACTTAGCTTATTTGATGAATCCCAATATGAGTGAGGTTAGACCGAAAGACATCAGAACAGTTTGTGATTTTCCGGATGTGTTTCCAGAAGAGTTACTAGGTTTGCCTCCTGACAGAGATGTAGAGTTTGTGATTGAGATTGTTTCATGGTCTACTCCCGTTTCTATCGCACCGTATTGCATGGCTCCGAAGGAGTTGAAAGAGTTGAAGAGTCAGCTTCAGGAGTTGTTAGACCGTGGTTTCATTAGGCCTAGTAGTTCTCCTTGGGTTGCTCATGTGTTGTTTGTAAAGAAGAAAGATGGCAACATGCGAATGTGTATTGACTACAGGCAGTTGAATCAGTTGACCGTGAAGAACAAGTACCCGTTGCCCCCTATAGATGATTTGTTTGATCAGTCTAGGGGTGCTTCAGTGTTCTCGAAGATAGACTTGAGATCAGGGTACTATCAGTTGAAAGTAAAAGAGTGTGATGTTCCGAAGACAGCCTTTAGGACTAGATATGGTCACTATAAGTTCCTTGTGATGCCGTTTGGGTTCACGAAGGCACCCGCATCATTCATGGATATGATGAACAAAATTTTCAGAGATTATCTAAACCGTTTTGTAGTTGTTTTCATAGATGACATCCTTGTGTACTCAAGATCGGAAGAAGAGCATGATGAGCACTTGAGACTTGTTTTACAGAGAATGATGAGTAATCAGTTGTATGTCAAGCTTAGTAAATGTGAGTTCTGGATTCGAGAGGTTGTGTTTCTTGGCCATGTTGTGTCAGCTAAAGGTATTCGTGTTGATCCGACGAAGATTGAGGCTATTGTTGAGTGGAAACAACCTAAGTCAGTGACTGAGATTAGGAGTTTCCTAGGATTAGCCGGTTACTATAGGAGATTTGTTTATGGTTTCTCTAGAGTAGTTGCTCCGTTGACTAAATTATTGCAAAAAGGAGTGAAGTTTGAGTCGTCAGATGCGAGATAGAAGGCCTTTGAGAAATTGAAAGAATCCTTGACGAATGCTCTAGTGTTAGTACAACCAGTATCGGGTAAAGAATTTGTGATCTATAGTGATGCTTCCTACATAGGTTTAGGTTGTGTTCTAATGTAAGAAAGAAGAGTTGTTGCTTATGCTTAGAGACAGTTGAAGGTACATGAGAAGAACTATCCTACTCACGATTAGAGTTAGTCGCGGTTGTGTTTGCGTTGAAGATTTGGCGTCACTACTTGTATGGTGAGAAGTGTATAGTTTACACCGATCATAAGAGCTTGAAGTATTTGATGAGTCAGAGAGAGTTGAACTTGATACAGAGAAGATGGCTTGAGCTGTTAAAAGACTATGATTTGACTATAGAGTACCATCCGGGTAAGGCAAATGTAGTAGCCGATGCGTTGAGCAGAAAAGTTGCAGTTGAGTTGCGAGCTATGTTTGCTAGATTGAGTGTATCTGATGATGGTGGTTTGATCACAGAGTTGCAAGTGAAGCCTTCTTTGATTCAGTTGATCAGAGAGAAGCAGTTGCATGATGTGTCTTTAGTTCCTCATGTTCAGGACATAGTCGAAGGTAAACCGACCGAGTATAGTTTCAGTGGTGAGAATGTGTTATGTTTCAGAGACAGAGTTGTTGTACCAGAAGATGTTGAGTTGAGACGTCTGATTCTGAGCGAAGTACATTCGAGTCCCTTTTCTATGCATCCGGGTAGTACTAATATGTACCGTAACTTGAAGAATGATTACTTCTGGGTTGGTTTGAAGAATGATGTAGCCGAGTTTGTGAGCCGTTGTATGGTTTGTCAGAGAATGAAGGTAGAACATCAGGTTCCTTCAGGTTTGTTACAGACTTTGAAGATTCCGGAATGGAAATGGGAGAGGATCACTATGGATTTTGTGTCAGGGTTACTGTTGTCTCCTTCGAAGAAGAATTCTGTTTGGGTGATTGTTGATAGATTCACTAAGTGTGCTCACTTCTTAGCAGTGAACACCACAGATTCTTTAGAAAAGTTGGCGAATTTGTACATTCGCGAGATTGTGAGACTTCATGGAGTTCCAAAGTCTATTGTGTCAGACAGAGATCCGAGGTTCACTTCGAGGTTCTGGAGTTGTTTGCATAGTGCCCTAGGTAGCTGTTTGCATTTTAGTACTTCTTATCATCCGTAGTCAGATGGACAGTCAGAGCGAGTGATACAGATTTTAGAGGACATGCTTCGTTGTTGTGTGATTGACTTCCAGGGTTCTTGGGAGAAGCACTTACCCTTAGTTGAGTTTGCTTACAACAACAGTTACCAGGCTAGTATACAGATGGCTCCTTATGAGGCTTTGTATGGCAGATGATGTAGGACTCCGATCTGTTGGGCTGAAACGGGTCAGAGATTGTTACCTATGTCAGATTTGCTTAAGGGGACTACTGAGAAAGTGAAGTTGATTTGCGACCATTTGAAAGAAGCTTCCGATCATCAGAAGTCTTATGCATATTTGAAGAGAAAAGAGATTGAGTTCTCAGTGGGTGAGAAAGTGTTTCTGAAATCATCTCCGTGGAAGAAGGTAATGAGATTTGGCCGGAAATGCAAGTTGAGTCTGAGGTTTATTGGTCCGTATGAGATAGTTGAGCGGATTGGGCCAGTAGCTTACCGTTTGAGATTGCCTTCTGAGTTAGAGAAGATCCATGATGTCTTTCATGTGTCAATGCTTAGGAGATATAGGTCAGATCCCTCTCATGTTATGCTCGTTGAGGAGATAGAGTTGAATCTGAATTTATCTTACAATGAAGAGCCAGTTGAGATACTTGCTTCTTATAGCAAGGTGTTGCGTGGCAAGACCATAGAGTTGGTCAAGGTGTTGTGGAGACATAGAGGTGTGGAAGACGCCACGTGAGAGAGGAAAGCTGATATGCTTGAGCAGTTTCCGTACTTGTTTTCGTCAGGTAATTTCAGGGACGAAATTCCTTAAGTGGGGGAGAGTTGTAACACCCGGGTTTGGGGTCGGGTGAAAATAATATTATTGAGTTTCGGTTTTATAATTAAAATAATAAAGTATTATTTTGGGCCCCGGGTTTTCAAACAAATTAATTATGTTGGGCATGTTTTGGTTTTAAAGCCTAATTCCATGGGATTGGGAAATTTAAATGGCTATCCTCATTAATGGCACTATGGTATTTAAATGGTCTTTCAATTTAAATCCCCTTTATATTAAAATAGTTCTCTTGTCATCTTCTTCCCTCTTCACTTCTTCATTTTCACGACAAGAGAGAGAGCTCATCCCCATTTCACTATTCCATCACCTTGCATCTTCATCTTTGGTGCTTTTTGAAAGGTAACTTCGATTTTGACTTGTCCTCCTTTCCCTCTTCAAGCTAGTATCTTTATTTTTCAAAAAGCTCATGGTTTTTGGATTTTGAGGTTTTGAGTTTTGAGATTAAAAATGAGAACTTTATTGTCTTTAACCTAAGCTTTTGATTATTTAAGGTTAGATAAGTTGTTTACAACCTAAAAGGTCCAACATATGTGAATTTTAATGGGTTTTATAAAGATTCTCGGATTTGGGTTTTGAGGGGTTTTTGGAAGGTTTTAAAGGTTGGTTTTGGGTGTTTTTGATGTTGGAAATTGAGAGATGAGGTTAGGGTGATAGTTAGAGGTTGTTTTGGAAGCATTTAAGTGTGTTAAAAAGGTTGAAATCATGAGTTTTGGACTGGGTTTCATGGCTGCTCGGGTTTGAAGTTTTTGGGGTTGTTCTTACCTTGAAAATCTTGTGCTTTATGCTTGATTAGTGTTTCGGGTTTGCTACATTGATGTGTGAACTGATTTGAGGTTGTTTTGATTGTGTTGAGATGATTAGAAGCAAGAGTTGGTGTTGGTGAAGCCTCGGGAACAAATCCGGAGGCGTTGAAAGCTTGATCGGCTAGTGTGTTGAGCTTGGAATAGTCGGGAGTGGTTAAATGTTTTTAAATGGTTTTCGAGCTTTGGCTCAAGCATGTGGACTAGGTTGGGCTTGGTAGACCCACCTAGAGTTGAGATTAGATTGGTAGTCTAATCCCAAGCTTTAGTTAGAGACTTTGTTTGCACTCTAATTGTTATTTATGCCTCATGTTTACTCGTGTGATGTTGGCTATGTATAATGTGATATACATGTATGTTGAGGCATGATATTGATGCATTGTGATATGCATGTGGATTGTACATGATGGTGATCATGGTGGGTACGTGCTAGGCACGGAAGTTGTTATGGAATGATGTTGTGAATTGTGTTTAATATTGGCACTAGTATGCTTGGGTACAATGATCGATCATTAGGATGTTAGTGTGCACACGTTAGTCAAATGCGCGCGTGGTCTTGGTGATGGTAGTCATCAAGATGGAGTACGGGTTCGCCCGGAAAATCTTCTTTTATATGTTAGTCGGTGATGAGTGTAATCACATCGACGGGGCGTGAGGATGAGTGGAATCCCTTCTGTGTGAACGGTGATGAGTGTAATCCCACCGTAAGGTAAAGGTTGTTGTTGGATGTGAGTTCCAACGTTTATCCGCGTATTCGAGTCATAGCTAGGTGCCAATATGAATTGAGATATGAGTTGCCAATATGATATGATATGTGATTCCTATATGGATTGATATATGTGTTTACACATGATGTGGTTATGGACTTGATGAGCATGGCATAATATTGAATATATGTTCATGCATCATGTATATTTTGGCTCATGCGGATTTGGAGGTAGATCATGCATTCTACCTTGGTTGTTGCTCGTGCTTGGACCCTGCATTGTCGAGGTTTGTTTTATGAGCTTACCCTCACTAAGCTTTATGCTTACGCTCTCTTTTGTTCGACAATGCATATTCGTAGTTCATGGGTTGCTAGTGCAAGAAGGGGGCCTCCAAGTGTGCTAGTGTCGCTTTTGGTTAGCTCAAGTATGAACTTTAAATTAAAAGATTGTAATAGTCAAGCAATGGGATTCGAATGTTTTGGAGTTATGTTGATGTTTGGTTTTAGGAGCATGTTTAGAGTCCTCGTTTGTGGATGTTATGTTGAGGTTGCTTGCCTAGTATTTTGGGCTTAGTGCCCCTTATGGATGCTAAGTGTATGCCCTTATGAATGCTTTATGTATGGATGTTTAAGGCATGAACCTTATATATGCTATGTATGTCTCCTTTTGAGTAAATGCATGAATCCTTGAATGAATGTTCCTTGTTCGTGTTGGTTGTCTCGTATGCTGAGATCTTGGTTGTTAAGTGGTGTATGTATACTTGCGTTTGGTTAGGGAAGTCTTAAATTGCATCTAGAGTTGTGTTTTGGAGTCTTAGGCTGCAAATTTGAGTATTGTAGTGCAGGGCGTATTGGTACGCCCAAGGGCCGTATCGATACGGTCCTACACGTTGGGACTTAAGTTTGGCCTAGCGTACCGATACACGAGGGCGTATCGATACGCAAAATCTTCTCTGGAAATCTGAGTTTTTGACGAGATTTTGGCGTATCGGTATGGGTCTGGAGCGTATCGGTACGGTCTTGTATCGTTGACCGTGAGATGTTGACTAGTCAGGGCGTATCGATACGGTCAACCTGTGTACCGATACGGTCTCCCGGGGTTGACCTTGGGCTGTTGACCTAGTCCAGGCGTATGTATCAATACGGCCTGCTTTAAAAGGTAAAATGGGTTGTTTTATGTCGTATGTTCGTTTGCTCGCCTTGCTTGTTGCTTCCGCTGTCGTTTATTCACATAGGATATATAATAAAGAATTCTAGAGAAGATAATTAATGAAAATGTTTTCCTTAGATCAATAACCGAAGTGGAGCCTTAACAGGTTTCGCCTCGGTTATCCCCGTGTAGCTCACTCGGATCGGTCAAGCGTCCGGACCGGGACGAGGGGGTTACAAGCGTGGCAACTCCACTGGAGACAATTTTGTTTTTACCAAACAAAAGAGAGTTAAGCAAAAAAATAACAATTGTTGCTTTTAACGATGGAAATTTTTGAAATTTAATTTGACTTTAACGAGGTGGTTCTTCCTTGAAAATGGGACTTGAATTATATGACCTTCGATAATTGGTGGTCTTTGAATTAATTTTTCATTTAATTTCAAAGGAATCACCGACATGTGTTGCATCACGATCATTAAAGCTCTATACCCGAGCTTCGTCCCTTAAGTGGGAGTGAAACGCCCATATCCACGTGAGCATCCCTCCACGGGTCGGTAATTTACTTCCGGAATCTACGCCTTTGACATGTGCGCAGCCCTCCACATCACTAGATCGAGCTTTCCCTCGAACCGAAACCAATTCGCAAGCTTGTAATGGGCCAGAATTAGGGTTCTTGTTACCTTAGTAGGTAATAAGATAGGTTCGGGTACCCTTGTTAGAACAGAACCCACATGTGTGAGAATTTAAGAAGCCCACCCCGATTAGAGCCATGTGGACAACCGTAGAATTAAATTCATGCTAGTAGTTTTGCATTGTTAATCTGCTTTGGTGTGTTTTCATTCGTTTGATTTATTTAGTATTCATTATTTTTGTTACTAATCCAGTTGCCTTTTTTGTCTTGTTTTGCTTAATTATTTTTGCATATACATCGCATTCTCATACGAAGTGTTGATTCGAGAACAGTCTAAAGTTGAAAACTTTCATAACGGGAGAAAAAAGTCTATAGCAACAGAGCTTCCGGATCGTGCTAAGGGGATGAGCAAAACATATTGAAAACCGTACCCTATGTATTTATTTTCTTTCCTCATTATAACAAGACTTGATCTCCGTTATAAAAAGTTGTTTAATGAGGATGTTCATCGAATCAACATTACCTTGCATTCGATTCTGTTTTTTAATTTGTTGCTTTCAATCATCTTTTTCTATTATGCATACGACATTGCATGCATTAAATCATAAAGTTGTGAGATTAATTGTTTGGGGTCATGACAGTATTCGTGACTATCGAAGATTCTGCATCCACACTTTACTCGCCATCAAAGGAAGCAAATGGAGGAGAGTTTTGCTAAGTTCGAAGCCGATTTAAGGGGGTCAGTTGGAGCAAGCTCAGCAAGAATTGAGGGACACCATCATTAAGTTCTAACAAGATATGATGCAAGAGATATCTTAGTTGCTACAAGCCAATTTGAGAGGAAAGGGTGTTGTTGGAAACCCTAGTCAGGAAAGATTGAAGATATTCTAGTAAGAGTGGATAAGTTTATTTTTCCTGCTGACTTTCTTGTTTTAGATGGTGAAGCAGATGAGAATGCACCAATCATCCTGGGGCGACCCTTCCTAGCCACAGGCAGATCAGTGATTGATGTAGAAAAGGGAGAACTTACAATGAGAGTGAATGATCAAGAGATCAAGCTAAATGTTCTCCAAGCAATCAAACATGCTGACGCAGAAGAAGAATGCAAGGCTATCACTGAAGTAATCCTTGACCAACCCTGCATCAGGTCAAGCTGCCATGACATCAAATTTGGTCAGTGCCAAAGCAACCATCTAGAAGACCGTCACGGCAGCACCGACGACAGCAACTCCTCAGATTCTGACATATCTGACACTGAAGGTTATGAGGAGGTAAACTGGATAGGCAATCATCCAGGTAAGTTATTCGAGCCCTTAAACTATACCTCGAATGAACACATCATCCAAAATCCCTCAACTGTAGAACCACCTGTTCTAGACCTTAAGCCCCTGCCAGGGCAGCTCAAATATGTTTTCCTTGGATTAAATGATACGTTACCCATAATCATCTCTTCTAAGTTGATGCAGGAACAGGAACAGCAGCTGATAGGGATGTTGCAGCAGCACAAAAAGGCTATTGGATGGACGATAGCTGATATCCAAGGCATCAATCCTGCACTATGCATGCACAAAATTCTCCTAGAGAATGATCATAAGCCGACAATTGATGCCCAGAGACGCTTAAACGATGCTATGCGAGAAGTGATTCGAAAAGAGATTATCAAATGGCTTGACGTTGGGATAATTTATGCCATCTCGGATAGTAAGTGGGTGAGCCTGGTGCAGTGCGTTCCTAAAAAGGGAGGAATAACCATGGTGACCAATGAAGAGAACGAATTAATCCCAACCAGGACTATGACCGGTTGGAGGGTTTGTATGGATTACCGGAAGCTTAATAAAGCTACCCGGAAAGACCATTTTCCCCTACCTTTTATTGATCAAATGCTTGATAAGTTAGCGGGAAAGCCTTATTATTGTTTTCTTGATGGTTACTCAGGTTATAACCAGATAGCTATAGCACCAGAGGATCAAGAGAAAACGACTTTCACTTGCCCATACGACACTTACGCTTTTCGGAGAATGCCATTTGGACTCTGCAATGCACCAGCAACATTCCAGAGGTGTATGATGGCGATATTCTCTAACATGGTGGAGGATTTCCTGGAAATATTCATGGACGATTTTTTCGTTTTTGGAGACAGTTTTGAAAGCTGCTTAGGCAACCTACAGAAGCTATTCGAAAGATGTGAGAAAGCGAACTTGGTATTAAACTGGGAAAAATGTCACTTCATGGTGGATGAAGGGATAGTCCTAGGCCACAAGGTAAGCTGCCGCGGCATAGAAGTCGACAGAGCAAAGATAGAAGTGATAGAAAAGCTTCCACCACCCACCACAATCAAGGGAATTCGAAGTTTTTTAGGGCATGCTGGGTTTTATCGAAGGTTTATTGCGAATTTTTTGAAGATCACCAAGCCTTTATGCCACCTACTAGAGCAGAATCGTCCCTTTGACTTCAATACTGAATGTACTGAGGCATTCAAAACCCTGAAAGAGAAGCTGGTAACAGCCCCAATAGTACATCCACCAGACTAGAGTTTTCCATTTGAAATTATGTGTGATGCCAGTGATTACGCTGTAGGGGCAGCACTTGGGCAGAGGAAGGACAAGCTATTCCACGTAATTTATTACGCCAGCAAAACACTAAACGATGCCCAAGTGAATTACACCACAACAAAAAAGGAACTGCTAGGAGTGGTGTTTTCAATTGACAAGTTTCGTTCATATATACTTGGAACGAAGGTGGTGGTCCCACACAGACCACTCTGCACTGAAGTATTTGTTCGCTAAAAAAGATGCAAAGCCTAGACTGATACGTTGGATTCTGCTGCTGCAAGAGTTCGACATTGAAATCAAGGATAAAAAGGGGACAGAAAACCAAGTTGCAGACCACTTGTCAAGATTGGAGATGGGAAAAAGTCTACCGGCAGACAAGACACACATACTGGAGACCTTCCCTGACGAGCAGTTGTTTGTTGCCACGAGCACTGCCGCAACAGCCATGACGGCAGGTAAGTTTTCCGAACTCCCCTGATATGCTGATTTCGTTAATTATATAGTTAGCGGAATATTTCCTCCTGAACTTAATTATCAAGCCAGAAAGAGGTTCCAAAATGATGTGAAGCATTATTATTGGGACGAACCTCTTCTTTTCCAACATTGTGCAGATCAGATCATCAAGAGGTGTGTACCACAGGATGAACAGGAAGCTGTGCTTCACCACTGTCATGCTTCACCATATGGAGGACACTTAGGTGGTAACAAAACTGCTGCCAAGGTTTTGCAGTCTGGTTTTTATTGGCCCTCACTGTTCAAGGATGCCCAAGCATTCTACAAAAGTTGTGATAAGTGTCAACGGACTGGAAACATCTCAAGGAGACATGAGATGCCGCTTCAAAACATTATTGAAGTCGAAATCTTCGACGTTTGGGGGATTGATTTCATGGGACCATTCCCAGCATCATGTGGAAATCTATACATCCTCCTTGCAGTGGAGTACGTGTCCAAATAGGTTGAAGCGATCGCCACACAGAAAAACGATGCTAAGACTGTTCAGAGATTTTTGCACAAAAATATCTTCTCCAGGTTTGGCATACCTAAGGCAATCATCAGTGATGAAGGGAGACATTTCGACAATAGGGTTATTGCTGCTGCCTTAAGAAAATATGGCGTAAAGCATCGGATCGCAACAGCTTATCACCCTCAGACTAATGGACAGGCCGAAATATCCAACAATGAGGTAAAGAATATTCTTGAGAAAATGATTAAACCGACTCGAAAGGACTAGTCTTTACACCTCAACGATGCACTCTGGGCCTACATAACAGCATTCAAGACACCATTGGGAATGTCACCCTACCGGCTGATATATGGAAAAACATGCCATTTACCTATTGAGATAGAGCACAGAGCTTACTGGGCGATCAAGGTAGTGAACATGGACTTAGATAAGGCAGGACAGAAGAGGTTACTTGACTTGAATGAAATTGAAGAAATTCGAGCAATAGCCTACGACAACGCAAGGATTTACAAGGACAGACAAAGAGGTGGTATGACAAGAAGTTGCTACCACGACAGTTCTGCCCAGGGCAGCTTGTGTTGTTATTCAACTCTAGGTTGAAACTCTTCCCAGAGAACCTGAAATCTAGATGGTCCGGCCCATTCCAAGTTGTGCAAGTTTTTCCCCATGGTTCCATCACGATCAAATCCATAAAAGACGGGCACCAATTTAAAGTCAACGGACAGAGACTGAAGCACTATCAGGGGACTGAAGCCCCAAGGATGCAGGAAGTGGTTACTTTAGGAGATACCCCTCAAGGAATCCCTAATTTAACTTAGTTTTATTTTTATTATTATTACTATTATTTATATATATTTATTTATTTATTAGGAAATTAGAATTGTTGCATTTTTAAGGACTAAGTTTTTATATTAATTGTTTTTAGGAAATAAGGGAAAGAAGAAGAGGAGAATAAGTGAACCAGCCCACCATCTCACCAGCAGCCCAAAAAGCCCAAAGGATGAGTCTGTCGTCACAGCCTGTCAACAACTGTCGCGACAGACGCGGAAAAGACAGCCTGTCACCACGTTGTCGCGGCAGACACGCAAACGCGTAACAGACGCGTAGTAGACACGGAAATGCGTGACAGGCCCGTCAGAAACCGCGTAACAGCTGGCCCCATTATTCGCGCCTGCCATTACAGCTCCAACGGGCAGCAAACCCTTAATCTATATAAACCCCATTATACTATTCATTTTTCACCTCACTCTTACTCTCTTAACTTGCTTCCTCTCTAGATCTCAGATTTTTTTCTTTCATTTTTTTCTACAGTCTTGCAACTATGAGTACCAGAAACACAAGAAGAAGTGCTGCCTCCAGCTCTCTCGCAGCAGCAGGCACACCCAGCCACGACAGAATCCCCAACCGTTTTGCCACCTCCGACTCCAATGACCTCTACTACACCTCCTTCCAAAAAAGGGAGATGTGGGAAGAGAGAGGGTTCATCTACACCAAACGCACGGAGGACCTTGGCCTCGAACCGTTCATCGCTCGCAAGATCAGAGCCCTCAAATGGCAGATGTTTGCAGCCCAGCCAAAAGAGATGAATGTCACTTTGGTCAGAGAATTCTACGATGTCGTCGACAGCAAGGACACGACGACCGTGATAGTGCGAGGTAAGGAAGTCACTTTTGAGCCGGAATACATCAATACCCTCTACAGAATCTACATCAGCAAACGAGAAAAACGGACACAAGAGGTTCGTGGAAAGCCTGTCGTCAGAGGACTACGATGTTGTCATGGCAGAACTGATAGAGGAGGGGAAGCAGTGGAATACAGACCCAAAACACCCACGGACGGTGAAATGCGCTCAACTCACTCCCGAGGCAAAACTGTGGAACCACTTCGTGAAGAAGAGAATAATGCCTTCTTCCCACAACAGCACAGTTGATCAACCCAGATTAGCTCTCGTTCATTCCATTTTAAATGAGAGACCCATTAATGTCGGCCGTTATATTCGAGAGGGAATTTTGGACTGTGCCCTTCGGCCATCGGGACCCCTTGTCTTCCCCTACCTCATCACCGAGATCTGTCGCGACCACAACATCCCCGAAATTCCTAAATATTACAAGGTTCGAGGTAAGGGATGGACGGAATGAAACATCTTCGCTCTGATGGAACTGAAAGCTGCCACACCCCTTTCCTTCTTCAACCCATCTGCCATAGCATAAGAGCCGACAGAGCCAACTCAGCAAAACTTTGCCGCCGCAGAGCAGTAGCAGACTCCTCCACTCAGATCCTAGCCATACTGCAAAGGATGGAGGAACGGCAGCTGGGTTTGATGAGTTTTGTCAGAGACTTCACAACAGCAACGGTACATTTTATTCAAAATAATTTAAATTTTTCAAATGTACAGTTTCCTATTTTCCCATAGCATTATTTTGCTGCCTCTACACCTGCCCATACCCCTACCTATGCTGTCACACCAAAAACACCCTCTGTTGCGTCCACTCCAACCCCGGCCGCGACAGCCGAAGGCGGCAGCCACACCGCCCCTGTCTCTGCCAGAGGAGAGAAACGAAAAGAGCCGATGGGCGACCTTGATGATTTTATCGCTGGCTTCTCTTCCTCCTCCATCTGGGAGGAATTTGATGGTGAACCCTCTATCAAAAGAAACCTATCAAAGGAGTTCACTCCGATGGAAAGGCAAAAGCCCAACCCTAGTGAAGGACCATCCGGAAAAGGCAAGCCTGCCCGCAGCAGCAGCGGCATCAGTAGCAGTAGCAGCTCATCAGAGGAGGTACAAGTGCTGGAAAAGCCACCCCAGATCTCACCCACTCGTATCCAGCCCCCAAGGGAAGCTAAGAAGAAGACTGCCTCTGCCTCTCTGAGCCATCTGTCGGTACCGACAATGAAGGTCACTGCCCGCCGGCAGGTACAGATCAGCAGCAGCAGCAGCGACGACAGCACCTAAAATTAAGTTTCTATCTTATTTTGCTATATTTACGTTTTATTATAATTGTGATGTATTTTGTTTTTATTTCTTATTTTTTATTTTCTGTCATCATGCATTGAGAGCAATGCAACCCTTGAGTTTAGGGGTGGCATCCCTCCAGTAATGAAGTGTTTTTAGGTTCAAAATTGTGTTTAAGTATTAATTATTGTTTAAGTTTATTTTTGCTTAAAAAATTGGCTTAAGTCTTTGAACTGAACTTACCTGTCATGACAGCCTCTGTCGTGGTAGTGCCTTTAGGATATTTTTAGGAACAGTTTAGAGCCTTACTATAGTTCTGATCCTTAAACACCCTTTGTGACTCTTATACTGTCTAGAACTCTACAGGTAAACTAGAATAGGAAAAAGCTTAAACACTTGAGTTGCCCCTAGAGGTGCCTAACACTGGCTCTAGAAAAAGAAGTGAAGAAAAAAAATAGAATCAATACACCTAGAGGTGCCCGAAACCGGCTCTAGGAAGTTAGCTAGAGGTGCCCGAAACCGGCTCTAGGAAGTTAGCTAGAGGTGCCCGAAACCGGCTCTAGGAAGTTAGCTAGAGGTGCCCGAAACCGGCTCTAGTAAAACTTAAACTCAGAAAAGAAAATCGAGTCTAAGACAAAAACTAAAGGAGCCTAAGAATTGCCTCCAAAAAAATGAAAGTTGGCATAAAAATTCAAGTGAGTGGTTTAGCTATTCTAGTAAACTAAGGGAGTCTAGGCATATAATTGTTCACAAAACATGCACACACTACACGAGAATTATAGCAAGGTTCCGAATGAATCCTGAATTATCCAACAGGGTGTTGTTCACAACAGAGAATGAATGGTAGGTAAGGAAAAGTCCACTGTTTTAAGCCAAACAAAAAAATTATTTCTTTATTTTTAGGTCTTAAATTGCTTGAGGACAAGCAAGAACTTGAGTTTAGGGGTGTGTTGAGTGTGCAAAAGTTTTACTTTTTACCCCTCATTTAACCCATATTCCTGCTGCATTCAAGCATAATTCATTGCATTTAGGATAGATTTCGCATATACATCACAATTATATAAAATGGCGCAGTTGCTACTGATTTTGGTTACTTTTGCAGGTAGTTGTTGTAGCAGACTCAGGGCAGTGGAGAAGCAGAGCTGGAACACAGGACTGAAGTCGAGAAGGACAACGCTGTCGTGGCTGCCGTCGTGGCAGCCAAGGACGACAGCAATGGTCAAGGAAAAAAGTGAAGTGGAGCTCGACAGAAAGAGGAAATTAAGCCGGTCTGTCGTGGGTCACTCTTATATTTTTCTGAGCCCTAGATAAGAATGAAGGCCAAGCCCAAAGTTCAAAGAAGAAACCCAAAGCAAGAAAAGAGGACGAATTAAAGGCATCTACTCTGAAGATTTAGTCTTTAATAGAGTTGTACTTAAGTTTAAACTTGTATTCTTGCCATATTAGAAAACTTGAACCCAATGCCTATATAAAGGCATGTAATTCGACCTAGGAAAGGATATCTTATTCTCTAGCCGTCTTCCCCAAAACCCTAGTCGTTTTCCCCTTCTCATCATGTTCTAAACTTCCCCTAGGGCTAAGGGTTGATTCTGTAAAGTAGTTGCAAGGATTGTACTGTTTTAGGATTTTTTCTGTTCAATAAAATACACTTCAAGTTTGCTTATTCTAGTTTTCAACATCTTACAAGAGTATCGGGAGAGCATTGTGAGATTATCTATTTACTTAATATCGAGATAGTTAAGTATACGAAAGGAATAAGTACGGGTTCTCCAGTTTATGGTTGAACTATCTCGGACCTAGGGATAGGACAAGGTTGAGTGGCTAAGGAAAAATTCAACAACATCAGTGTTCATCCTTCGATTCACGCCGGGAGGTATCATCTAAGACGTGTTCATCGACAGACTTCGACCTAGGGATAGTACAAGGCACATCAGGGATTCTTGCCAAGCTTGAAGTACAGATTTGTGTGATCACTGCTGCGACAACAACAAACCGATGTCGCCACAGGTGCTGCCGCGACAGAAGCGACGACAGAATAGGAAGTTCTAGACAGTGCAACACATGCACTATTGAGCAAATCAATACCGGTCTATTTCTTTACCCTGAATCTTACTCTTTTATTTTCAGTATTCTTCAGTATTCCCTTACAAACAATTAAACTCTCTTCTTTTTCTCTTGTGCAGCAATACAAGGATAAAGCTATCTCCAGTCCCTGTGGGTTCGACATCCGATACTTCGTGTATCACTTTACTACTTGCGTCGTGTACACTTTCACTCTATTGCGATAGACTCTTTTACACGCAACAATTACTACTATTTATATATTATTATTATCTTATATTATCTATTATTATTATATTTATTATTAATATTACTATTATTATTATATTATTATTATCTTTTATTGTTATTATTAAAAATTATTATTATTATTGAAATAAGTCGGAAGGGAAAAAATCAAAAAATCAAAAAAAAAACTAATATATATATATATATATGTATATATATACATGCCCACTAAATAATATAAGCCCAATCTATAATAAAAATCAAGCCCAAGTTTATTATTAAGAGTCTATTACAATTAAAAAACCCAAAAAAATATATATTACACAAGGCCCGTTGGCCCAATTGACTAGCCCTAATCTGATAAGGAAAAAACCCTAACCCTATGTTTTGTCCTTGCGCAGCCGAGCCTCAACCGTTAGATATGGGGAAGATCTAACGGTCCATGATCGAAGCACGGAAGTCTCCAGAAACTTCACGAGCCACACGTGCGGCTTCTCAGCTCCCTCACGCGCGATCACTCAGCTTCCCACACACACGAGATCGAGCCTTTCTGGATCCCTCTGACCATCCAGATCCTTCACCAACGGTTGAGACGGCTCCACGACGACCAGCCATACTGATGCTTCAGCCACCGAGCTGCTCCACCTTTGGTCCCCTCCTCTCCGGCCGTTCATTCACATGCAACAAAACAACTGAAATGTTAGAGGCAAAAAATGCAAAAAACATAATCGTACGAGGCAAAACCAATAATTACAGAGAAGGATTCAAACAAAACCATAGGCAACCAATAGGGATTTCCTTCGATTTTATGTAATTCGCAAAAAAAATGTAATTATCGGCTATAAAAGCCGAAATCACACAATGTAATCTGGGAGAAGCAAGTTGTAATCGGGAAAATTTTCAGAGAATAGAAGCAGAAAACCTCAAAGTTTCCAGAGGTATCAACGTTATCATTTTTTCATTTTTCATTTCGAAGCAAAAAAATAAAAAAAGAAACACAGAGAGTGAGTTTTTTTACCTTCGCGTCGCTTCATATCCCCCCCCCCCCGTCCGTTCGCCTTCCTCGCCGGTGACAAGCTTCATGGTCTCTTCCAAGACCATGCATGGTGAATCGGTGGGGAAGTGGGTTTCAAAAGGGTTCTTTTTTAAACTGTTTTTTTGGATTTCTGATTTCACAAAAACAAAAAAGGGAGTTTGGGGTTCTCGGTTTTTCGGAAAGGTTTTTGGGTTTAGTTTTACATGAAGGAAGTAAAAGGTTTTTTGTTCTGGGACTTCAAAGTTTTCTTTTAGGGTTCCGGCGGCGGCCGGAACGGTTTTAGGTTTTTTTGGGTTTTGACAGAGAGGGGGAAGGTTTGGAGAGCGTTTAGGGTTAACAAAAATAAGAAAAGGGGGTTAAGGTGTTTTTAGAATAGGTTTTATAGTGCTTTAAGGTTTTAAAACTGGTCTAATTGTGTTTTAAGGGCATCTGTGTCGTTTTAATTACGCGAGCAGGGTTTCCGTATTTTAAAACCCCTTCCGCAGTCCATGCACTCTTTCAAATGTTTTCATTCTCGTCCATATTCTATTTTAATTAGATTTCGAATGGGAAAATCACCACTTTGGCCCTTGTAGGTTTCCATTTCTTTTCAATTAGGTCCCTATTTTGCTTTTTAATCAGTTTTTCTTTTATGGTATTATTATCCTTGTGGTCCCTGTCAGTTTGCTTTTTTTTACTTAGCAATTTATTATATTATGCTTTGTTATACATGATTTATGCACGTAATGTATGGATTATAATATGTGGCATGTGCATTTTATGTTATAATATTTGATCGTATGTTTCTTTTAGCCTTGTTTAAATACGTGGTTTTTTAATATGTTCATAGCTTAGTTTTTATGTTGTTCGAATATATATGTGGCATGTGTATTTAATTGTCATTCATGTGACCCTTTAATGTTTAAAGTTGTATAATAATTAATTTTAATTATTAAAAAGGAGATACTTATTAATTCACGTATTCGGGTCGAAATGTCCTAGTTTATTGGATATTCCTCGAATATTCGGATTAATTCGCATCGTCTAAAGGTAAAACTCGTAACTAAAACGAACAAGATCATGACACCTTATTTTATTTGCTTGCATCATGCATAAAGGTGACATACGGGATCCGAACCCTAAACTAACACGACAGTCGGTCTTATATGATGTCGGTTTAGTCTTTTGTCCGGTGTATCGTCATCCTTTTTAATTAAATGACGAATTAATTCGAAACCGCAAATTTAATAAAGCTCGTATGATTAAAGTCCAATTTTCAATCAAGAACCCCTAATTAAACTCATTTTTAAATTTCGGATAATTTCAATCAAGTAAAAGCAACAATTGTTTTGGTACCGATTTTCGGGCGTGATGGGGTGTCAACCCTTCCCCACACGTAACCAACTCTCGAACCCTTTTAAACAAATCTCTGGTTTTAGTTTTCACAGTGTCCGGCCTACCTCAGTAGCCGGTGGAGACTCCAAAATTATTTTTTTAAAGTCTTTTTCAAAAACGCGAAATTTTCCCCTTTTAATTAAATGTTTCAAAAGGTGTGGACACTTAAAATCTTTTTGTTTCAAAAACCTTATCACAGCGTGGCAACTCCACTGGGGACAATTTTGATTTTACCAAACAAAAGAGAGTTAAGCAAAAAAATAACAATTGTTGCTTTTAATGATGGAAATTTTTGAAATTTAATTTGACTTTAGCGAGGTGGTTCTTCCTTGAAAATGGGACTTGAATTATACGACCTTCGATAATTGGTGGTCTTTGAATTAATTTTTCATTTAATTTCAAAGGAATCACCGACATGTGTTGCATCACGATCATTAAAGCTCTATACCCGAGCTTCGTCCCTTAAGTGGGAGTGAAACACCCATACCCACGTGAGCATCCCTCCACGGGTCGGTAATTTACTTCTGGAATCCACACCTTTGACATGTGTGCAGCCCTCCATGTCACTAGATCGTGCTTTCCCTCGAACCGAAACCAATTCGCAAGCTTGTAATGGGCCAGAATTAGGGTTCTTGTTACCTTAGCAGGTGATAAGATAGGTTCGGGTACCCTTGTTAGAATCGAACCCACATGTGTGAGAATTTAAGAAGCCCACCCCGATTAGAGCCATGTGGACAACCGTAGAATTAGAATTCATGCTAGTAGGTCTTGCATTGTTAATCTGCTTTGGTGTGTTTTCATTCGTTTGATTTAATCAGTATTCATTATTTTTGTTACTAATCCAGTTGCCTTTTTTGTCTTGTTTTGCTTAATTATTTTTGCATATACATCGCATTCTCATACGAAGTGTTGATTCGAGAACAGTCTAAAGTTGAAAACTTTCATAACGGGAGAAAAGAGTCTATAGCAACGGAGTTTTCAAAACGTGCTAAGGGGACGAGCAAAACATATTGAAAATCGTACCCTATGTATTTATTTTATTTCCTTATTATAACAAGACTTGATCTCCGTTATAAAAAGTTGTTTAATGAGGATGTTCATCGAATCAACATTTCCTTGCATTCGATTCTGTTTTTTAATTTGTTGCTTTCAATCATTTGTTTCTATTATGCATACGACATTGCATGCATTAAATCATAAAGTTGTGAGATTAATTGTTCGGGGTCATGACAGTATTCGTGACTATCGAAGATTCTCATCCACACTTTACTCGCCATCAAAGGATGCAAATGGAGGAGAGTTTTGCTAAGTTGGAAGCTGATTTAAGGGGTCAGTTGGAGCGAGCTCAGCAAGAATTGAGGGACACCATCATTAAGTCCCAACAAGATATGATGAAAGAGATATCTCAGTTGCTACAAGCCAATTTGGGAGGAAAGGATGTTGTTGGAAACCCTAGTCAGGAGAGAGGGGACCCCTCGTTTTCCCCTAGTTTTGTCACCGATAGCCCTAAGCCCTCACAAGGAGCGGCTACTCAAGGAGATGGGGCAACATCGCATCAGGCAGGCGCCTCTACCCATGCTCCATCAGGTCTGGTTTTTAATCATGTGAAGAATGTCGGGGATAGTGTCCCGGATTTGGATGAGATTGAGAATTTGAACAAGGTCAAGGTGGAGTTCTCGAAGCAACTAGAAGAGACTCAAAAGGACCTTGAGGAAAAATTCCGAACAAAGAAGGAAGAAGAATGGTCATATGGGATGAATGCTAGAGATCTCATTTTGGTTCCAGACTTGGTAGTTCTGCCCAAATTCAAGACGTTGGAGTTTGAGAAGTTTGACGGGACAACTTGCCCTACTGCCCACATAACCATGTTTTGTAGAAAGATGACAGGTTTCATTGACAATGAGAAGTTGCTAATTCACTGCTTTCAAAACAGCTTAGCGGGGCCCGCGGTGAGGTGGTATAATCAGTTGACTCGTGCTCAGATTAGGTCATGGAACGATTTGGCCAAGTCTTTCACATATCAGTATAGGCACATAACCGATATGGTCCCAAACCGACTCATGTTGCAAGGTTTGGAGCAAAGGCACAATGAGAGCCTCCGTGAATACGCCCAGCGTTGGTGAGATGTGGTGGCACAGGTCTAACCCCCACTCCGCGAGAATGATATCTCCTATATGTTTGTCGATACTTTGAAGGTAACCCTCTATGACCTCATGATAAGCAACCCTATCGGTAATTTCTCAGATATGGTTATGACCGGTGAACGTATCGAGGCAGCTATCAAGAGTGGAAGGATTGATGGAGGAGAGAATGCTCGGAAGCAGTTCAAGAAAAAGGATCATGAGGTGAACAACACATGTACCTACGAGGCTCCTAAGCACCTCACAATCTCACCGCCTCGAGCCGCAATCAGGAATGCGCAAAGCTCAAATAGAAGA
Organism: Hibiscus tridactylites; assembly: GCA_958450335.1. Lineage (NCBI taxonomy): Eukaryota > Viridiplantae > Streptophyta > Magnoliopsida > Malvales > Malvaceae > Hibiscus > Hibiscus tridactylites. The sequence continues at coordinate 49,251,067 of OY288290.1, forward strand.
GAGAATAGGGCTCCCAAGAAGGAACAAGAGAAGTTGTCCTTCACCCCTCTACCCATGTCATACAAGGAGGTGTATAAACACCTATACGAGGCTGATCTGGTTCGTCCATATCATGTTACTCCCTTCTAGCCACCTTACCCTTCATGGTATAACAAGAAAGCACATTGTGAGTACCACGGTGGAGTACCGGGGCACACGATAGAAAATTGCACAGCATTCAAGAAGCTCGTGCAAAACATGATCAACACCGGGGTCCTCGAGTTAGAGAGGCCCAATGTGGTGACCAATCCACTTCCAAACCATGGAGGACGAGGCGTAAATGCCCTCGAAGAGGTAGATGCGAAGAAAGCAAGGACGAAAGTGTCAGAAATCAAGTCCCCTCTGAGTTGGGTGTACGAACAGCTATGCACGGCGGGCTTGATTGAGAATGGTCCGAAGGGAGTATATGATGGCCATGAATCCTTCTGTGAGTACCATCAGACTGCAGGGCATGAGATTCAGAGTTTTCCAGAATTTAACCAGTTGGTTCAGGAACTGATGGACAATAAGGAGATCAAGTTCCTCGAGGAATCTTAAGGGTTGGGATAGATGGCCAGCCTAGCAGTGTTCAAGAGTTTTAGTGCATCCAAGTTTGCTTGTTTTCATTCCATTGCATTTTAATCTTTTCTTGAAGTAATGTGTGAAATCAACTTTGCTACCCTTTGCCCGAAGGTAGCAAAGAACTATTTTGTAAAGGCCTAAGACAGCATGTTTGAATTTCAATGAAAGGATGCATTGTTTTTTGTGTTTCAATTATCTCTTATTTTGTGTATATCAATTGCACAAGGGACATTGACCTTGACCCCAAAGGTTGATTTCGAGCAGCCTGTGTCTAGCAGAAATCGAAAGTTGTGAAGATGATGAATATGTGGCTTACTCTCCAAGTTAATTTGGTCATCTATTGAGTACACATAGCATTAGGGCCTTCGGAAGAACAACTGGAAACCTTCCGTGCTAAAAAAAGAGAAAGAAAGAAAGAGAAAAGAGAAAAAAATTCAAGAATAATAAAAGCGTAACAAAATAGGTGACGAAACTATACCTCTTTCTTTGTAAAAATATATATTACGTAACTCTTCTCTAAATTTTAAAATTTAAATTTTTAAACTAAAAATTCTAAACCGAAAACTTAAACAATAAACTCCAAAAGTTTAACAACAAAATAGGTGACGAAACTATACCTCTTTCTTTGTAATAGGTTTAACTACAAGATAGGTGACGAAATTATACCTCTTAGCTACAAAATAGGTGACGAAACAATAAACTACACTGTCGCCCATTTCCTCAACCGCCCATTTCCGCCGATAACAGGCGAGAGACGTGCCAATGAGATGTTGAACCATGGAACCTTTAACGTTCTTCGTCCGGTTGACACGCTTCCCGTCAGTTACTGTCGATGGGTGGCTGAGGAAATGGGCGACGAGCTTCGGCGACAGCGGTGGTAGAGTCCGATAAGGCTATCGTGCTACAATGGCGTTAATTTTGAGATTTTGGAGTTTTAGAGATTTGTGACTGTTTTATAATTTTTTTTGAAATTTTAGGATATTTTTAATTTATTTTTTTTTCATCTTATTTTCGAAAATGAAAAAATAAAAGTAATGTGTTAAGCTATAATTGGGTGATGAATTTTTCGACAGAATGACTTTAAAACGGGCCAAAATAAAATGTTAGACACCTATTTTAACTAAAAAATACTTTAGGTATATATTGAACAAAAGAAGCAAAGTTTGGGCACCTATTTTATAGTTAAGCCAACTCTAAATCCTAAATTCTAAACCATACCACATAAACCCTAAATCACCATAAACTTTAAAATTAATAAGCCCAAAGTTCACGGAAGAAACCCAAAGCAAGAAAAGAGGACGAATTAAAGGCATCTACTCTGAAGATTTAGTCTTTAATAGAGTTGTACTTAAGTTTAAACTTGTATTCTTGCCATATTAGAAAACTTGAACCCAATGCCTATATAAAGGCATGTAATTCGACCTAGGAAAGGATATCTTATTCTCTAGCCGTCTTCCCCAAAACCCTAGTCGTTTTCCCCTTCTCATCATGTTCTAAACTTCCCCTAGGGCTAAGGGTTGATTCTGTAAAGTAGTTGCAAGGATTGTACTGTTTTAGGATTTTTTCTGTTCAATAAAATAAACTTCAAGTTTGCTTATTCTAGTTTTCAACATCTTACAAGAGTATCGGGAGAGCATTGTGAGATTATCTATTTACTTAATATCGAGAGAGTTAAGTATACGAAAGGAATAAGTACGGGTTCTCCAGTTTATGGTTGAACTATCTCGGACCTAGGGATAGGACGAGGTTGAGTGGCTAAGGAAAAACTCAACAACATCAGTGTTCATCCTTCGATTCACGCCGGGAGGTATCATCTAAGACGTGTTCATCGACAGACTTCGACCTAGGGATAGTACAAGGCACATCAGGGATTCTTGCCAAGCTTGAAGTACAGATTTGTGTGATCACTGCTGCGACAACAACAGACCGATGTCGCCACAGGTGCTGCCGCGACAGAAGCGACGACAGAATAGGAAGTTCTAGACAGTGCAACACATGCACTACTGAGCAAATCAATATCGGTCTATTTCTTTACCCTGAATCTTACTCTTTTATTTTCAGTATTCTTCAGTATTCCCTTACAAACAATTAAACTCTCTTCTTTTTCTCTTGTGCAGCAATACAAGGATAAAGCTATCTCCAGTCCCTGTGGGTTCGACATCCGATACTTCGTGTATCACTTTACTACTTGCGTCGTGTACACTTTCACTCTATTGCGATAGACTCTTTTACACGCAACAATTACTACTATTTATATATTATTATTATCTTATATTATCTATTATTATTATATTTATTATTAATATTACTATTATTATTATATTATTATTATCTTTTATTGTTATTATTAAAAATTATTATTATTATTGAAATAAGTCGGAAGGGAAAAAATCAAAAAATCAAAAAAAAACTAATATATATATATATATGTATATATATACATGCCCACTAAATAATATAAGCCCAATCTATAATAAAAATCAAGCCCAAGTTTATTATTAAGAGTCTATTACAATTAAAAAACCCAAAAAAATATATATTACACAAGGCCCGTTGGCCCAATTGACTAGCCCTAATCTGATAAGGAAAAAACCCTAACCCTATGTTTTGTCCTTGCGCAGCCGAGCCTCAACCGTTAGATATGGGGAAGATCTAACGGTCCATGATCGAAGCACGGAAGTCTCCAGAAACTTCACGAGCCACACGTGCGGCTTCTCAGCTCCCTCACGCGCGATCACTCAGCTTCCCACACACACGAGATCGAGCCTTTCTGGATCCCTCTGACCATCCAGATCCTTTACCAACGGTTGAGACGGCTCCACGACGACCAGCCATACTGATGCTTCAGCCACCGAGTTGCTCCACCTTTGGTCCCCTCCTCTCCGGCCGTTCATTCACATGCAACAAAACAACTGAAATGTTAGAGGCAAAAAATGCAAAAAACATAATCGTACGAGGCAAAACCAATAATTACAGAGAAGGATTCAAACAAAACCATAGGCAACCAATAGGGATTTCCTTCGATTTTATGTAATTCGCAAAAAAAATGTAATTATCGGCTATAAAAGCCGAAATCACACAATGTAATCTGGGAGAAGCAAGTTGTAATCGGGAAAATTTTCAGAGAATAGAAGCAGAAAACCTCAAAGTTTCCAGAGGTATCAACGTTATCATTTTTTCATTTTCCATTTCGAAGCAAAAAAATAAAAAAAGAAACACAGAGAGTGAGTTTTTTTACCTTCGCGTCGCTTCATATCCCCCCCCCCGTCCGTTCGCCTTCCTCGCCGGTGACAAGCTTCATGGTCTCTTCCAAGACCATGCATGGTGAATCGGTGGGGAAGTGGGTTTCAAAAGGGTTCTTTTTTAAACTGTTTTTTTGGATTTCTGATTTCACAAAAACAAAAAAGGGAGTTTGGGGTTCTCGGTTTTTCGGAAAGGTTTTTGGGTTTAGTTTTACATGAAGGAAGTAAAAAGTTTTTTGTTCTGGGACTTCAAAGTTTTTTTTAGGGTTCCGGCGGCGGCCGGAACGATTTTAGGTTTTTTTGGGTTTTGACAGAGAGGGGGAAGGTTTGGAGAGCGTTTAGGGTTAACAAAAATAAGAAAAGGGGGTTAAGGTGTTTTTAGAATAGGTTTTATAGTGCTTTAAGGTTTTAAAACTGGTCTAATTGTGTTTTAAGGGCATCTGTGTCGTTTTAATTACGCGAGCAGGGTTTCCGTATTTTAAAACCCCTTCCGCAGTCCATGCACTCTTTCAAATGTTTTCATTCTCGTCCATATTCTATTTTAATTAGATTTCGAATGGGAAAATCACCACTTTGGCCCTTGTAGGTTTCCATTTCTTTTCAATTAGGTCCCTATTTTGCTTTTTAATCAGTTTTTCTTTTATGGTATTATTATCCTTGTGGTCCCTGTCAGTTTGCTTTTTTTTACTTAGCAATTTATTATATTATGCTTTGTTATTCATGATTTATGCACGTAATGTATGGATTATAATATGTGGCATGTGCATTTTATGTTATAATATTTGATCGTATGTTTCTTTTAGCCTTGTTTAAATACGTGGTTTCTTAATATGTTCATAGCTTAGTTTTTATGTTGTTCGAATATATATGTGGCATGTGTATTTAATTGTCATTCATGTGACCCTTTAATGTTTAAAGTTGTATAATAATTAATTTTAATTATTAAAAAGGAGATACTTATTAATTCACGTATTCGGGTCGAAATGTCCTAGTTTATTGGATATTCCTCGAATATTCGGATTAATTCGCATCGTCTAAAGGTAAAACGCGTAACTAAAACGAACAAGATCATGACACCTTATTTTATTTGCTTGCATCATGCATAAAGGTGACATACGGGATCCGAACCCTAAACTAACACAACAGTCGGTCTTATATGATGTCGGTTTAGTCTTTTGTCCGGTGTATCGTCATCCTTTTTAATTAAATGACGAATTAATTCGAAACCGCAAATTTAATAAAGCTCGTATGATTAAAGTCCAATTTTCAATCAAGAACCCCTAATTAAACTCATTTTTAAATTTCGGATAATTTCAATCAAGTAAAAGCAACAATTGTTTTGGTACCGATTTTCGGGCGTGATGGGGTGCCAACCCTTCCCCACACGTAACCAACTCCCGAACCCTTTTAAACAAATCTCTGGTTTTAGTTTTCACAGTGTCCGGCCTACCTCAGTAGCCGGTGGAGACTCCAAAATTATTTTTTTAAAGTCTTTTTCAAAAACGCGAAATTTTCCCCTTTTAATTAAATGTTTCAAAAGGTGTGGACACTTAAAATCTTTTGTTTCAAAAACCTTATCACAGCGTGGCAACTCCACTGGGGACAATTTTGATTTTACCAAACAAAAGAGAGTTAAGCCAAAAAATAACAATTGTTGCTTTTAATGATGGAAATTTTTGAAATTTAATTTGACTTTAGCGAGGTGGTTCTTCCTTGAAAATGGGACTTGAATTATACGACCTTCGATAATTGGTGGTCTTTGAATTAATTTTTCATTTAATTTCAAAGGAATCACCGACATGTGTTGCATCACGATCATTAAAGCTCTATACCCGAGCTTCGTCCCTTAAGTGGGAGTGAAACACCCATACCCACGTGAGCATCCCTCCACGGGTCGGTAATTTACTTCTGGAATCCACACCTTTGACATGTGTGCAGCCCTCCATGTCACTAGATCGTGCTTTCCCTCGAACCGAAACCAATTCGTAAGCTTGTAATGGGCCAGAATTAGGGTTCTTGTTACCTTAGCAGGTGATAAGATAGGTTCGGGTACCCTTGTTAGAATCGAACCCACATGTGTGAGAATTTAAGAAGCCCACCCCGATTAGAGCCATGTGGACAACCGTAGAATTAGAATTCAGGCTAGTAGGTCTTGCATTGTTAATCTGCTTTGGTGTGTTTTCATTCGTTTGATTTAATCAGTATTCATTATTTTTGTTACTAATCCAGTTGCCTTTTTTGTCTTGTTTTGCTTAATTATTTTTGCATATACATCGCATTCTCATACGAAGTGTTGATTCGAGAACAGTATAAAGTTGAAAACTTTCATAACGGGAGAAAAGAGTCTATAGCAACGGAGTTTTCAAAACGTGCTAAGGGGACGAGCAAAACATATTGAAAATCGTACTCTATGTATTTATTTTATTTCCTTATTATAACAAGACTTGATCTCCGTTATAAAAAGTTGTTTAATGAGGATGTTCATCGAATCAACATTTCCTTGCATTCGATTCTGTTTTTTAATTTGTTGCTTTCAATCATCTGTTTCTATTATGCATACGACATTGCATGCATTAAATCATAAAGTTGTGAGATTAATTGTTCGGGGTCATGACAGTATTCGTGACTATCGAAGATTCTCATCCACACTTTACTCGCCATCAAAGGATGCAAATGGAGGAGAGTTTTGCTAAGTTGGAAGCTGATTTAAGGGGTCAGTTGGAGCGAGCTCAGCAAGAATTGAGGGACACCATCATTAAGTCCCAACAAGATATGATGAAAGAGATATCTCAGTTGCTACAAGCCAATTTGGGAGGAAAGGATGTTGTTGGAAACCCTAGTCAGGAGAGAGGGGACCCCTCGTTTTCCCCTAGTTTTGTCACCGATAGCCCTAAGCCCTCACAAGGAGCGGCTACTCAAGGAGATGGGGCAACATCGCATCAGGCAGGCGCCTCTACCCATGCTCCATCAGGTCTGGTTTTTAACCATGTGAAGAATGTCGGGGATAGTGTCCCGGATTTGGATGAGATTGAGAATTTGAACAAGGTCAAGGTGGAGTTCTCGAAGCAACTAGAAGAGACTCAAAAGGACCTTGAGGAAAAATTCCGAACAAAGAAGGAAGAAGAATGGTCATATGGGATGAATGCTAGAGATCTCATTTTGGTTCCAGACTTGGTAGTTCTGCCCAAATTCAAGACGTTGGAGTTTGAGAAGTTTGACGGGACAACTTGCCCTACTGCCCACATAACCATGTTTTGTAGAAAGATGACAGGTTTCATTGACAATGAGAAGTTGCTAATTCACTGCTTTCAAAACAGCTTAGCGGGGCCCGCGGTGAGGTGGTATAATCAGTTGACTCGTGCTCAGATTAGGTCATGGAACGATTTGGCCAAGTCTTTCACATATCAGTATAGGCACATAACCGATATGGTCCCAAACCGACTCATGTTGCAAGGTTTGGAGCAAAGGCACAATGAGAGCCTCTGTGAATACGCCCAGCGTTGGTGAGATGTGGTGGCACAGGTCTAACCCCCACTCCGCGAGAATGATATCTCCTCTATGTTTGTCGATACTTTGAAGGTAACCCTCTATGACCTCATGATAAGCAACCCTATCGGTAATTTCTCAGATATGGTTATGACCGGTGAACGTATCGAGGCAGCTATCAAGAGTGGAAGGATTGATGGAGGAGAGAATGCTCGGAAGCAGTTCAAGAAAAAGGATCATGAGGTGAACAACACATGTACCTACGAGGCTCCTAAGCACCTCACAATCTCACCGCCTCGAGCCGCAATCAGGAATGCGCAAAGCTCAAATAGAAGAGAGAATAGGGCTCCCAAGAAGGAACAAGAGAAGTTGTCCTTCACCCCTCTACCCATGTCATACAAGGAGGTGTATAAACACCTATACGAGGCTGATCTGGTTCGTCCATATCATGTTACTCCCTTCTAGCCACCTTACCCTTCATGGTATAACAAGAAAGCACATTGTGAGTACCACGGTGGAGTACCGGGGCACACGATAGAAAATTGCACAGCATTCAAGAAGCTCGTGCAAAACATGATCAACACCGGGGTCCTCGAGTTAGAGAGGCCCAATGTGGTGACCAATCCACTTCCAAACCATGGAGGACGAGGCGTAAATGCCCTCGAAGAGGTAGATGCGAAGAAAGCAAGGACGAAAGTGTCAGAAATCAAGTCCCCTCTGAGTTGGGTGTACGAACAGCTATGCGCGGCGGGCTTGATTGAGAATGGTCCGAAGGGAGTATATGATGGCCATGAATCCTTCTGTGAGTACCATCAGACTGCAGGGCATGAGATTCAGAGTTTTCCGGAATTTAACCAGTTGGTTCAGGAACTGATGGACAATAAGGAGATCAAGTTCCTCGAGGAATCTTAAGGGTTGGGATAGATGGCCAGCCTAGCAGTGTTCAAGAGTTTTAGTGCATCCAAGTTTGCTTGTTTTCATTCCATTGCATTTTAATCTTTTCTTGAAGTAATGTGTGAAATCAACTTTGCTACCCTTTGCCCGAAGGTAGCAAAGAACTATTTTGTAAAGGCCTAAGACAGCATGTTTGAATTTCAATGAAAGGATGCATTGTTTTTTGTGTTTCAATTATCTCTTATTTTGTGTATATCAATTGCACAAGGGACATTGACCTTGACCCCAAAGGTTGATTTCGAGCAGCCTGTGTCTAGCAGAAATCGAAAGTTGTGAAGATGATGAATATGTGGCTTACTCTCCAAGTTAATTTGGTCATCTATTGAGTACACATAGCATTAGGGCCTTCGGAAGAACAACTGGAAACCTTCCGTGCTAAAAAAAGAGAAAGAAAGAAAGAGAAAAGAGAAAAAAATTCAAGAATAATAAAAGCGTAACAAAATCACTCCAATGTTCGAAGCCTGGTAATGTGCATTTTCGGATACGAGTGTGGAATTTTTTGGGGCACTCCACTGTAGCAAAAAGACCAATAAGGTTGCTATGCACCATTCACTTTAGCTACATGAGTGATGGTAATATTTTCAAATCATGACAATGCCGAGTAGCTCGGGGTTTTGTTGTTTGCTCCATCATTTATTTTGAGCCAACGGAATGTGATGAGTTAGCTTCCCCAAAATCATAAAGAATTGAGACGAAGTAATAATGATAAAGGAGAAGCCTATAGAAGATAAGTCTAATTGATTAAAAAGCTAAAATAGCTCGGAGAGTATTTCACATCTTCAGTCATCGGCTTAATGTTCGAGGTCTCCTAGACACATGATGCTTGAGGCAATCCTTGGTAAGCCACAATAGTGTCGTTCGTGCACTTGATATTCGGGGTATTTAATCTAGCTTGATATATCCACAATTTGAAAAGGAAGTCTAGTTTTCGAAAATGCATCTCATTTTGAAATTAGAAGATGCAATCTAAAATTTTTAGTGAACGCAAAATAATATCCTTTCATTGCTTCGAGGAAAAAGTTTAGAATGCAATGCCCTGAATGCAAATGATAGCTCACCAGTGGCCATGGTGAGGACAGTAGTAAGTTCCTACAAACTACAATTCAAGGGCCTGAAGTGAGTTTTTTGAAATGCTTTGATTGCTTTAGAAGATGAAAAATAGGCCTTAATGAACTTAAGAGAAAAGTTCAGGGACTTGGGGGCATGTGCTTCCCCTAATGTTGAGAAAAGAAAAAAGTCGTCGTGTTGAGTTAAGACGAAGAGAATAGTTGAGCACCCAGCTAGAATAGGGGGCAAGGTTATGAGAAGTGTCATGTTTATTCTGACCAGTGAAAGTCAGCAGTCATCTTTCGAGAAGAGACAAAAGATGGAGATTTGGCAAAGATGAGAAAGCCAAAATAGATTAAAGAGAAAAAGAAGGTAAGGAATTGACCAATCTGAAGAGTGAAAGCGTCCGAGCAATTTTGATGTAATAAATCATGCATCATTTGTAGTTAGGCATCCCTAGGATTAGGGGAATGCTAACTCACATCATCATATCATTTTTTGCCTATTTTTGACAGGTATATTAAAGCTCTTCTAGTAAAAGGAAATTCTCATATCCGTTCAGGCATGAGGAGAATGGAACCCGCCTATCCGTTCAAGAATTTTGAAAATGGAACCCGCCTATCCGTTCAGGCATGAGGAGAATGGAACCCGCCTATCCGTTCAGGCGTAAGGAGAATGGAACCCGCCTATCTGTTCGGGCATGAGGAGAATGGAACCCGCCTATCCATTCAGGCATGGGGAGAATGGAACTCGCCTATCCGTTTGGGCATGAGAAGAATGGAACTCGCATATCCGTTCATGCATGAGGAGAATGGAACTCGCCTATCCGTTCGGGCATGAGGAGAATAGAACTCGCTTACCCGTTCAGGCATGAGGAGAATGGAATCCGTCTATCCGTTCGGGCACTTCGAGAATGGAGCTTTTATTTTTCACTAATTGTCTACCCGTTCGGACCTCGTGGGGTTGAAGAATGTTGAAATGAGAAGAACAGCTTCAAGCCTCCGCGACCGTTATATTTTCCCGTACCGACTTCCGAACAGCCAGTAGTTCAAGCGCATGGTGACTCGGGATCCAAACAGGGAAGTTGGACAAAATTGGTGCTTATGGCCTTTGCTTTATCCTTGTTCCAAAAGTAAGCAAAGAGGGGCAGCTGTAATCACCTATTTTATCCGAGGTGTTAACTCATTTTTGTTTTTTTTAAATAACATGCTTTATTACGTTTCTTAATTATATACATATCGAAAACTTAAAAAAAGAAACGGTATATATATATTATTATTATTATTATTAATGATTCATTTATATATTATTACTATTACTACTATTTATATATTATTATTATCTTATATTATCTATTATTATTATATTTATTATTAATATTACTATTACTATTATTATATTATTATTATTATCTTTTATTGTTATTATTAAATATTATTATTATTATTATTGAAAGAAATATGAAGGGAAAAAAACTAAAATCTAAAAAAACTAATATATATTTATATATATATATATATATATATATATATATATATATATATATATATACATGCCCACAAAATAATATAAGCCCAATCAATAATAAAAATCAAGCCCAAGTTTATTATTAAGAGTCCATTACAATTAAAAGACCCAAAAAATATATATTACAGAAGGCCCGTTGGCCCAATTAACTAGCCCTAATCTGATAAAGAAAAAACCCTAATACTGTGTTTTGTCCTTGCGCAGCCGAGCCTCAACCGTTAGATATGGGGAAGATCTAACGATCCACAATCGAAGCACGGAAGTCTCCAGAACCTTCACGCGCCGCACGTGCGGCTTCCCAGCTCCCTCACGCGCGATCACTAGGCTTCCCACGCGCACGAGATCGAGCCTTTCCGGATCCCTCTAACCATCCAGATCCTTCTCCAACGGTTGAGACGGCTCCACGACGACCAGCCACGCTGATGCTTCAGCCACCGAGCCGCTCCACCTTTGGTCCCCTCCTTTTCGGTCGTTCATTCACATGCAACAAAACAACCGAAATGTTAGAGGCATAAAAACGCGAAAAAACATAATCGTACGAGGCAAAACCAATAATTACAGAGACGGATGCAAACAAAACCATAGGCAACCAATAGGTATTTCCTTCGATTTTATGTAATTCGCAAAAAAAATGTAATTATCGGCTATAAAAGCTGAAAGCACACAATATAATCCGGGAGAAGCAAGTTGTAATCGAGAAAATTTTCAGAGAATACAAGCAGAAAACCTCAAAGTTTCCAGAGGTATCACCGTTATCATTTTTTTCATTTTCCATTTTGAAGCGAAAAAATAAAATAAAAAGAAACACAGAGAGTGAGTTTTTTTCCTTCGCGTCGCTTCCTCTCCCCCTCGTCTGTTCGCCTTCCTCGCCGGTGACAAGCTTCGTGGTCTCTTTTGAGACCATGCATGGTGAATCGGTGGGGAAGTGGGTTTCGAAAAGGTTCTTTTTTAAACTATTTTTTGGGGTTTCTGATTTCACAAAAACAAAAAAGGGAGTTTGGGGTTCTCGGTTTTTCGAAAAGGTTTTTGGGTTCAATTTTATATGAAGGAAGTAAAAGGTTTTCATTCTGGGACTTTGAAGTTTTTTTTAGGGTTCTGGCGCCGGCTAGCGGCGGCCGAAACGGTTTTGGGTTTTTTGGGTTTCGATAGAGAGGAGGAAGGTTTGGAGAGTGTTTAGGGTTAACAAAAATAAGGAAAAGGGGTTAAGGTGTTTTAAGAATAGGTTTTATAGTGCTTTAAGGTTTTAAAACTGGTCTAATTGCGTTTGAAGGACCTCCGTGTCGTTTTAATTACGCGAGCAGGGTTTCCGCGTTTTAAAACCCTTTCTGTAGTCCCTGCACTCTTTCAAATGTTTTCAATCTCGTCCCTATCCTATTTTAATTAGATTTCAAATGGGAAAATCACCACTTTGGCCCTTGTAGGTTTCCATTTCTTTTCAATTGGGTCCCTATTTTGCTTTTTAATCAGTTTTTCTTTTATGGTATTATTATCCTTGTGGTCCCTGTCAGTTTTCTTTTTTTTACTTAGCATTTTATTATAGTATGCTTTGTTATTCATGATTTTTCCATATTATTTGTATTTGTTTAATGTGTATATATGGTTCTAAGTAATATGTTTTATGCACGTAATGTATGGATTATAATATGTGGCATGTGCATTTTATGTTATAATATTTGATCGTATGTTTCTTTTAGCCTTGTTTAAATACCTGGTTTCTTAATATGTGCATAGCTTAGTTTTTATGTTGTTCGAATATATATATGTGTGTGTGTGTGTGTGGCATGCATATTTATTTGTCATTCATGTGACCCTTTAATGTTTAAAGTTGTATAATAATTAATTTTAATTATTAAAAAGGAGATACTTATTAATTCACGTATTCGGGTCAAAATATCCTAGCTTATTAGATATTCCTCGAATATTCAGATTAATTCGCATCGTCTAAAGGTAAAACTCGTAATTAAAACGAACAAGATCATGGCACCATATTTTATTTTCTTGCATCATGCATAAAGGTGACGTACAGGATCCGAACCCTAAACTAACACGACAGACAGTCCTATATGATGTCGGTTTAGTCTTTGGTCCGGTGCACTATCATCCTTTTTAATTAAATGACGAATTAATTCGAAACTGCCAATTTGATAAAGCTCGTATGATTAAAGTCCAATTTTCAATCAAGAACCCTAATTAAACTCATTTTTAAATTTCGAATAATTTCCATCAATTAAAAGCAACATTTGCTTTGGTACCGATTTTTGGGCGTGATGGGGGTGCTAACCCTTCCCCACACGTAACCAACTCTCGAACCCTTTTAAACGAATCTCTGGTTTTAATTTTCACGGTGCCCAACCTACCTCAGTGGCCGGTGGCGACTCCAAAATGATTTTTTTTAAGTTTTTTTTTCAAAAAACGCGAAATTCTCCCCTTTTAATTAAATGTTTCAAAAGGTGGGGACACTTAAAATCTTTTGTTTCAAAAACCTTATCACACCAACATGAAGTTCTCGACTTCTTGTGTTTATCTTGTCCCCTTGAACAACTTGGGTTTCGGGACGTCGATCATGGGCTTAGGCGATGTCGCTTCAGCCATCATTCCATTCAACATGGCATTCTTGTAGAGGAGTAGCTCGGGACTGAGCTTCTTAACCTCACCCATCAATTCCTTCCTCATAGCTAGGCACTGGCTCAACTTCTCATATATGGTGTGGAGAAGCCCTTGAACCTTCTCTATGATTGTAACTCCCCGATTTTGGGCCTAGAGGTTTTTAGGATGGTTTTAGGGTCTGTTGGACCGAGATTAGAGATTCGGGTAAGTTTCCGGATGAGTTCAGGGAAAACATATTTTGGAAGGTGATAAAATGGAAAAATATATAAAATACTTTTTAAATATATAAAAGGTTTTGGTGAAATTAATTTTGGAAAACGAGTTTTGGAAATGTGACATTTTGGACTAGTGACCAAAATATAAAGTTTGAAAACTGGTATTAGTGATTGTTTTGTAATGAGTAAAAACTTTAAATCTTTAAGGATCTTTTTAAACAATTGGTTAAATGTGAGTTTTCTATTAATGAGGCGTATTTTAAAATTTATTTTAACTATGGAAATATAAGAGGAATTAGTTAATAAGTTGGTTAATTCATAAAATGAGAATTTGACGTAACTTTCATTCTCTCATATTTTCTCTCAAAATCCTTTCAACCAAACAATTCTTTTTCATCATAGATTTCTAGGTAATGATCTTGTTTTCCTTAACCTTTGATTTCCTCAATGATTCTTCAATTAGATTTCTAAATATCTTATTAAATCTCATTGTTTTTCAAGAGAAAACAACCGATTAAGGGGAAACTCAATCATTGGAGGTAAGGTTCGTTCATCTCCTCTAATGAAAGGTTCTTTACTGAAATTTCCAAGTTCTTGACTCTTTAAATGTTGTTTATATTAAGGTTTTGTGATTTAACTGGAGGAAATGATGAAATCAAGATTTAATTGATGGATTTACATGATTTTCGGATTGGGTCTATTTTGTTGGGTTTACGATTGATTTTAATCATGATTTTCAAGTTTAATAATGTTAAAATAAAGGTTTTAACATTGTAATCCCGAAACTATGTGAATCTCTAATTGTTTAGGTTGCTAGATTTGGGTTTTGTGGAGTTGTGGTGGTTTTATGAATTTTGGAGGTATAAGGATGATAATATGGTGATTTTAGATGATAATCAATGATGATTGGTGGTTTGAAATGTTAGTTTGTGTCTGGGTAGTAAGTTTAAGAAGAATTATGATAAAAGCTATCGCCTGAGTTGAAGTAAGGAGGTGGTAGTGCTGGGCAAGGACCGTGGGGTCAGTTTATCCAGGCTAGAGTAACATTTAATACCCGTTAGGTATGTGGATTGCGTAATCACATGAGGCGGGATTATCCACGTTTGATCCATGGGGTATAGATTTCTGCGCCTATTGTTGCTAACGCTTGTGAGAGTTATGGTCTGAACGATCATCTCAGAAGTGTTGGATGTGGGAATGCAAGTAACTAGTTCCTTTGGTGAAACAATTATTACATGAAGGTTGTTTAGGAGATGTCATTTGACTGTTCAAGATCATGTGTTTCTGGTTGGTTTGATGGAGTTGTCGTTCCATGGTTTTGATGTAATCCTGGGTCTGGATTGGTTGTTTGAGCATAGAGATGTGGTTGATTTTGAAACCAAGTGAGTTACCCTAAAACTTGCTGATAATTATGAAGTGGTAATCGTATGTAAGAATGTTAAATTCTTGTCCAATTCTATTTCGGCTCTGGAAGCGAGTCGTTTGATGGAATCGGGTTGTGAGGCTTTCTTGGCCTATGTTATGAATCCGAGATCGAAGGAAGTGCGTGTGTTGCGTGCAAAAGTGTAACACCCCAATTTTGGGCTTAGAATTTTTTGGTTTTGGACCGGGTCGGTCGGGTTGCGGTTCGAATATAAAAGGGTGATTTTAGGAAAGCCTAGTTCGGGATGCATTAAAATTATGGAAAAATGTCTTAAAGTCCTCTTTTATTATATATAAGAGAATGGTGAAATCAATTTTACAAAATGAGGTTTGGAGTTGTGACATTTTGGGTTAGTGACTAAAATGTAATTTTTGAAAACTTGGTGGCTGTTTTAAAAGGATTGAAACTTTGAATCTTTAAGGAGCTAATTTACCCAAGAAGAGTTTTCTCCAGTTTTTTTCTTAATATTAAAGATTTAATTAATGGTTTTTAATTAAATGTAAAGGAGGGAAAAAGATATTTTGTGATCATAACTAACTTTTCTCTAAAATTTTCCATTTCTTTTCTCTCAACTTTTCTCTCAACCCAAACACTTTTCTCCAGCACATTTCTTTCTGATTTTGATATCTAAAGATGAGATTTCAACCTTCATTTGATCTCTAATCATTTCTACATCAAAACCTTAGCATTTGCTTATAGAATTTTCAAGAATCTTGGTTCCAAAAAGGGAGAAACTCACATTTAGAGGTATGAACGTCCTTCTCCTCTAAATACTCAGTTCTTTACTGGAATTCCCAAGTTCTCAATCCTTGATTTATGTTTTATTAAAGGTTTTATAATTGTGTTCTTGATCTTGGCTTTAAAATGCAAGATTTGGTTTAATGGGTAATCTTCACCAGTGGTCCCTTTCGTTTAGGGTGTGTTTTACTTTGGTCACCAGAATTCAAAAAAGACTATTCTGGTCACTTACGTTTAAAATCGTTTCTATTTTGGTCCCTTAGCCGCTAGTCTCCGTTACTTTAAAAAATTAGTTTCTAATTTAATCCCCAAACTTTCAAAATTTTATTTTTCACCATCTTCCCCAAAAATTATAAAATTAAAACCCCATAAAATTAAATCAATGGCTATAACTCATTTAATATAAACATATACCTATTACACCCGGACAGTATTGCATTGTTAAACATGACTCTTGTATACATAAGCTAAACAAGTCCCATTTTTCTTTTTTGCAGATATTTATAGCTAGCCAGTCTAGAGAAGGGCAATTAATTCCATGTGAAAAGCATGGAGGATATAATATTTGACATTTACACTCATCCCTTGAAAGAATATATAGTTATTTCTAGCAGAACTGGACTCGGAACTCAGAGAAGATAACCAGCAGTTGGCAGATAAGATCCACTCCCTGGAGTTTTGATGTTCCTTTTGCCTTTTGCTATTTCCCTTTCGTTTGGGGGACAACAAAACAGAAACTGGAAAAGTTGTAATTTAAGATGGACCTACACATTTGGTCCGATGTCTTTTGTTTTCGATATCGAGTCTCTTGTGTTTGCTGCAATGTAAAAGATTGATTAGGTTTGTATCAAGAGACGCTTGTGTTTCTCTATCCAGTATCCCTGGCCAAAATATTTGCTTTCGCTAAGGTATTGGTTCTCCTATTTGGGCTAAAATCCTGAACTCTCGTAGTGTAAGTTTAAACATGCTTGAAAAACCCACTCCGCCGGTTGCCAACCATAAGTAAGAATATAATAAGGGCGTGAAAAAGGTTGGAGGCTAACGGCGCCGAGAAGCTAAGTGGAGCTAGCCAATACCAAAGTTGAAGTATACGTGAGACTCATGTAACGCGTCAGTCGGCGGCCGTTAGCCATTGATTTAATTTTATGGGTTTTAATTTTATAATTTTTGGAGAAGATGGTGAAAAATAAAATTTTAAAAGTTTGGGAATTAAATTAGAAACTAATTTTTTAAAGTAACGGAGACTAACGGCTAAGGGACCAAAATAGAAACGATTTTAAACGTAAGTGACCAGAATAATCTTTTTTGAATTCTGGTGACCAAAATAAAACACACCCTAAACGAAAGGGACCACTGGTGAAGATGATGTGAAATTGATGTGAAATTGAGGTTTAATCAATGCAATCCCGAATAGGTTGATTTTCCTAAGTTTTGCTTGAGTTTTTGGTGGTTTTTGGAGTGATCTTGATGTTCTGCTATAGCTGGAGGTATAAGGACGTGATTAGATCCTTTTTGGATGTTAATTGAGGTTTAAGAATGATTGGAATTGATGGATCTTGGCTGGGTAGTGTTGTAGAGATGTTTGGATGTGATTTCGGTTGTGTTCGGTAGCCGAAATGTGAGTATTGTTGAGAACAGCGAGTTTAGGTGTCTTGGTTGAAGATATTAATGCATGATGATGCATTAATCCTCTGCTTTGATGTGTTTAAAACAGGGGAGATATCTTCGGATCCTTGTGGTGTTGATCCGGAAGCTTGATCGGTGTTTCGGCAAGTTGCGAAACGGAATCGGTGAGTGAAGTTTGGTTTTCAGCTTTGAAACCAATGTTTTGAAGGTTTTGGGAGCTTAGTTTAAGTCTAAACAACTTAGCTAAGCTCAAGAGTAAGTTTTCGGAAAAATTCTCTTGTTGAAGAACCATGAGTTGGTTGAATGCAATGTGTTTTAATTGCATGTTTAAATTCTGTTTTGAAAGCATATTTTTAGCATGTTAATGCTGGTTTTATAAGCCATGTGTTGAAGGATGCTCAAGGTAAGAGATCCTTGATTTGAACATTGTTAAATGTGGTTTTGATGCATAGTAATGCATGATTATTTGTGGCTTTGTTAAATGCTTTAAAATAGTGGATTAATGTTGTTAAATGATGTATATTGGCAAGTGATGTGTTGGTTTAAAGGTTACTTGAATCGGATATAGTTAGTCGGCTATAGGATTGGGTGCACCGTGAATAAAGTCGCCTTGGATGTCGAGGGGTTGTGATTGTACCGTAGACTCCATCCAAGTACACTAACGAGATGGTTAAGAACACCATGGTGGTTAAAAGTCCATGGGTGGGTCTTGTGCTAAGGTCATAATGGTGGTTAAAATTCCATTTGAGGACCTTGTGTGTGGTAAGATCACAATGGTGGTTAAAAGTCCATGTGTGGATCTTGTGTTGTATGTCCCGTGATCTCGTTAGTGATGTTATACAACTACCAATGAGTGATGTGGAGGGGTTGTGATTGTACCATAGTCTCCATCACGGGTGTTGAGGGGTTCTGATTGTACCATTGCTCCACCTTGATATTGGTAGTGTGTATGAAGCGTATGGGACAACGCTTGTAATCCGCGTATCCGATTGTCAATTGTGTTATGAATGGAAAGATGGTTATAATTATCACTTGAAGCCAATATGACATGTTAATGATTTGAAACATGAAATGCTTGGTTTGTATACTTATGTGCATGATCAAATGTTGTTTTGAACTAAGGTTTTGAAAAGGAGTTTCTATTAATGCATTATTGTGATGTTTTAAATGAGCATTCCTCACTAAGCTATGTGCTTACGCTCTCTCTTTTCTTAAACCAATAATGCAGAGCATTGAAGTGCATAAAGGGCAGCAAGGAGGTCAAGAATCCAAGTGAAGAACTAAGCTCATGTATGGTGAATGTTTTCCTAACACTATTAGCTTTTGGGCATTTGGCAATGGGAACCTAACTTGTGTTTTTGGGAGATGTTTTGGACTCCCTAAGTTGGTTTCATGCTTTTGATGATGTTGGAACTTGTAAATGGCCTTTTTGAGGTTGGTTTGGTGTTTTGGTGTTTGAATGGTTTTCAATATAGGATGCATGCCTATAGAATTGGGTTTTTCCTTAATTGATGACATGTTTGAGAATGGTTGATGCTATTATGTTCCTTAAGTATATAATGACTTGCCGGTATGATTTGAGGGTCTTTGGAATGTGTTTGATTGGTTGAAAATGGTTTAAACCAGCAAAAATCTGCAATTCTGGGCAATCCGTTTCGGAACGGGTGCTACCGTTTCGGAACAGGGGGCCTGAAATGGCCTTGGCGTTCCGAAACAGATAGGGATGTTCTAAAACGAAATTGCTACTGCCAAGCCCTGTTCCGGAACTTGTTTCGGAACGGTCCCGCGTTTCGGAACGGTCCTTCCCCGTTTCGGAACACTCGACCGTTGGGCACTGAAACTGATGGTTAAATGTTTTGCAATCTTTGTGTTTTGGTCCTGAACTTGGTTTATGCAATTGAATGAGTTTGAGATGTCCGTTTGAGTTGAAATTTGGCAGAGAAGCATGAAACATGACTAATTTCATAATGGTAACTCAAAATTTGGTTAAGTCCTTATAATTTTCAGAATTTGCATTATGGTCCCTAAATTCATAAATTGTGCAATCGAGTCCCTAAATGTTTTCTGATTGTGCTGATCTTTGAGTATGCTGATCTTGTGAACATATCTAGGGTTAATATGCATTCAGATAAGATTAAAAAAAGGGTCGTTAATCAAGGTTGACTTTCGGGTTGACTTTGGTTTTCCCCGTGTAAACTTCTTAATTCGGTTCAACCGTCTAGGCCGGGTTAAGGGGGTTACAAAAAGTGTCTATCGTAATGTAGTGCAAGTGTACACGACGCAAGTAGTAAAGTGATACGTAAGTATCGGATATCGTCTCCACAGGGACTGAGCTAATAGCTTTAACCTTAGATTGCTGCACAAGAGGGCAAAGAAATAGTTTAAGTGTTTGTCACGAGATAATAAAGAAGATTGAAAATAAAGGATGAAAATATTCAGAGTAAAGAATGGGCCGGTATTGATATGCTCCGTAGTGCAGGTTTTTGCAATGTCTAAGACTTCTCTGTTCTGTCGTAGCGCCTGTCGCGGCAGCACCTGCTGTGGCAGCGATCTGTTGTTGTCGCGGCAGCGAACACACAACTCAGCACTTCAAGCTTGGCAAGAATCCCTGCTGTGCCTTGGCTTATCCCTAGGTCCAAGTCTGTCGATGATCACGTCTTTGATGATACCTCTCGGCGTGAATCGAAGGATGAACACCGAAGTTTTTGAATTCTTCCTTAGCCACTTAATCTTGTCCTATCCCTAGGTCCGAGATAGTTCAACCATAAACTGGAGAACCCATACTTATTCCTTTCGTATACTTAACTCTCCCGATATTAAGTAAATGTGTAATCTCACAGTGCTCTCCCGATACTCTTGCAAGATGTTGAAAACCAGAATAAGCAAACTTGAAGTCTATTTTATTGAACAGAAAAAATCCTAAAACAATGCAATCCTTGCAACTACTTTACAGAATCAACCCTTATCCCTAGGAGAAGTTTAGAACATGATGAGAAAGGGAAAACGACTAGGGTTTAGGGGAAGACGGCTAGAGAGTAAGATATCCTTCCCTAGGTCAAATTACATGCCTTTTTATAGGTCTTGGGTTCAAATTTTCTAATATGGCAAGAATACAAGGTTTAATTAAAGTACAACTCTATTAAAGACTAAATCTTCAGAATAGATGTCTTTAACTCGTCCTCTCTTCTTGCTTGGAGTTTCTTCCTTGAACTTTGGGCTTGGTCTTCATTCTGATCTAGGGCTCAGAAAAATATATGAGTGCTTCACTTTAGACCGGCTTAATTTCCTCTTTCTGTCAAGCTCCACTTCGGTTCTTCCCTTCACCATTGTTGTCGTCCTTATCTGCCATGGCAACGGCCATGGCAGCACCTTTCTTCTCAGCTACAGTCCAGTGTTCCGGCTCTGCTTCTCCACTGCCCGGCGTCTGCTACATCAGCTACCTGCAAAAGTAACCAAAATCAGCAGCAACTGTACCTTTTTGTATAATTGTGATGTATAATTGAAATCTATCCTAAATGCAATGAAATATGCTTGAATGCAGCAGAAATATGGGTTAAATATGGGGTAAAATATAGAACTTTTACACACTCAAAACTGTTTGGGACATACGTACGGTATGTGAGTTTCCGGGTGTTTTTCTGGAGGAATTGCCTTGTTTGTCGCCGAATAGAGAGGTTGAGTTTGGCTTTGAGTTGTATGAAAATACAGCTTCAGACTGCTCCCTATCGTATGGCTCCGAAAGAGTTGAAGGATTTGAAGACGCAACTTCAGAAGTTGATTGATCGAGGGTTTATTAGGCATGGTGTTTCAACCTGAGGTGTGCCGGTGTTCGTGAAAAAGAAGGATAGTACAATGTGAATGTGAACTGATTATCGGCAATTGAACAAGTTAACGATTAAGAACAAGTATCCTTTGCCAAGGATTGATGATCTATTTGATCAGTCTTGAGGTGTTTTGGTGTTTTCTAAGACTGGTTTGAGGTCTAGGTATTATCAGTTGGAGGTGAAGGATGTGGATAAGCCCTAAAACTGTTTTTCGTACGAGGTACGTGCATTATGAGTTTTTGATGATGTCGTTTGGTTTGAAAAATGCACCTGTCGCATTCATGGATATGATGAATCGAGTATTTTACGATTTTTGGATTAGTTTGTGGTTGTGTTTATTGATGGTATCCTTGGGTACTCTCGTACCGAGGAGGATCATGATAGACATTTGCGAATTGTAATTCAGGCTTTGTTGGATAACCAGTTGTATGCTAAGTTGAGCAAATGTGAGTTTTGGCTTAGGGGAGTTGTCTTTCTTGGACATGTTGTGTCAGCTGAGGGAATTCGGGTTGATCTACATAAGATCGAGGCGGTGATGAGTTGGAAGTCACCTAAATCTATGTCGGAAGTTTGTTGTTTTCTTGGGCTGGCTGGTTACTATCGTAGGTTTGTGGATGGTTTTTCAAGGATTTCAACTCTGTTGACCAAGTTGTTGCTAAAGGATGTTCTTTTTGAGTGGACAAAAGATAGACAATGAGCTTTCAAGAAGTTGAAGGAAGATTTGATGCAAGCTCCTATCTTGATTCAACCTGATTCAGGTAAGGAGTTTGTTGTGTATAGTGATGCATCATACGTTGGTTGGGATTGTGTGTTGATGCAAGGTGGAAAAGTTGTGGCTTATGCATCTAGGCAATTGAAGGTGCACGAGCGCAATTATCCTACCCATGATCTTGAGCTTGTTGTTGTTGCTTTTGCTTTGAAAATTTAGAGGCATTATCTTTACGGTGAGAAGTATGTTGTTTACACGGATCATAAGAGTTTGAAATATTTGATGAATCAAAAGGATTTGAATCTTCGGCAACATAGATGGTTGGAGTTGTTTAAGGATTATGATTTAACAATTGAGTATCATCCGGGGAAAGCTAATGTGGTAGCCGATGCTTTGAGTATGAAGGTTGTGGTTGAGTTGAGAGCCATGTTTGCACTATTGAGTGTGACGCAAGATGGTAGTTTGTTGGCCGAGTTGCAAGTTAAGCCATCCTTATCACAGTTGATCAAGAAAAAGCAACATTAAGATGAGGAGTTGGTGTCGCGTGTTAAGGATATTATGGATAGAAACCTGACGGATTTTCATTTTATTGATGATGGAGTGTTGTGTTTCAAGGATCGAATATTAGTGCCTAATGATGATGAGTTGAGGCGTACCATTTTGATCGAAGCATATAATGGTCCTTTTGTTATGCATCCCGGTAGTATTAAGATTTATTGAGGCTTGAAAGATGAGTATTATTGGGTGGGTTTAAAGAAAGATGTGGCTGATTTTGTTGCTAAGTGCATGGGGTGCCAGCATGTTAAGGCTGAACATCAGTTTCCTTCCGGGTTGTTACAATCGTTGAGGATACCGAAATGGAAAAGAGAGAGAATTGTTGTGTGTGTAAAGTACCCCGCAATTGTGCAAGTATACACGTCTCAAGTAATAAAGTGATGAGTATTGAGTATTATCTCCACAGGGATTGGTGAAACCTTCAATGTTGTCGTCTCGCACTGAAAAGGAAATAAAAGTAAAGAACACAAGTGATTGATTTGGTTTTTAAAGTAATCTAATGAACAGAAAATAAAATAAGCCAGTAAACTAAAAGTTGAGTAATCAAGATGAGAGAGTGTGCCAGATTATGTTGTGTCGTAGTGTGGAAACCAATTGGACTATCTCAATCTTTGAATGCAATGAACACCAGATTGCCTCGGTAAAGACCAAAGTCACTGCTGCAGCAATCGGTTAAGTAACTGCCTCGGCAATCCCTTGCTTGGGCAGCAGCGAATAATGTCAAGGTTCGACAAAGCGTTCTTCTGTGGCTCCTCCTTATCCATAAGTCGAAACCATGTTGATGCGCAGGCCTTGATAATACCTCCCAGCGTGAACCAATGATGAACACCAACCAATCTTATGCTTCTTTTAGCCATTGAAACTCGAACTTAACCCTAATCTGAGTTAGTTTTCACCGATTAGGATGAAAACCATGCTTATCCGTTTCGTGAGTCTAACTCTCCCGATATTAGACAAATAGATAGTTAACGAGATCCTCTCCCAATTCACTCGCAAACAAGATAAATAATCAAGAATAAGCAAACCTTGAACTAAAATTGCATTAACAAAAACTTAAACAAAATCCAATCGTTTTCTCACAACTACTAAACAATACAATCTAAACCCTAAGAAGAAATTAGAACATAATGACAATGAAAGCTCGCTACAAATTATCTCCAAGCTCAAGTCGTCTAAGATGATCCCAATGGCCGGCTTTGCTTCTTATTTATAGAGGAGGTTTAGGTCAAGTCCTTCTTGAGGAGGAAGTTAAGTTAGAATTAAATAAATTAAAAAGAAAAGGTCTTCTTTTAAAGTATTATATCTTTCTTCCTTAAAATCCTCCCATTTGCGTGGAATCTTCTCTTGAACTTCCTTCGGCGTTTTCATGGTCTTCTCGCAGTTCGATCTTCATACAAAGTGCATAGAAAAATTCAGATTTTCATGCTCTTCAAAACGCACTCCACTTTGCATATTTTCACCATTGTCGAGTGTGTCAGGTCATTGCCTCGGTAGTGGCTTGGCTATTGCCTCGGCACTGTTCTGTCTATCTTTCATGTTCAGCAAGGCTTCGTCTCATGGTTTAGCTTCCTTCAGTAGAAACTAACATCCACCGCTAGCTTGATCTGGACCGTCGTGAGATAATTCTGTACCGCTCCTTTCTTTCCTTCACTGACGCGGTAGTGCTTGCCCGGGCAATGAGTAACAAAATCTGCATACGCACCAAACACACACATAAGTAGTATCTTTTCCACCAAATAAACTAAATATAAGGATCAAGCATAATAAAGATGAGATCAATGTGATTGATGCATGGAAGGCTACAATATGATTCAAATGGGTGTAGATTTAGCAATAATTGTCATAGAAAAAGGGTGAAATAATAGTACTTTTACACACTTAACAAGAATCACCATGGATTTTGTGTCAGGGTTGTCGTTAACGCCAACTAAGAAATATTCCATTTGGGTGATTGTTGATCGGATTACAAAGTGTGCACATTTTGTGCCTGTGCATACAATGTATACTTTGGATAAGTTGGCAAATTTGTAAATATCAATGAGATTGTGCGTTTGCACGGAGTGCCCAAGTCTATAGTTTCGGATAGAGACCCGCGATTTAAAGCGAGGTTTTGGGAGTGTTTACATCAAGCTTTCCTTAATTGAATCGAAGTTGAATTTCATTGTGTCTTCTTCCATTGTATGCGAGATCACCTTAGGTAACATTAAACGCATCTAGAGAAGATAAAAGAAAAAATGGGCGTTTTTCAAATAATCTTTTCATGGGTTTGCTTCGGCAAACTCAATGTAACTGGTTCGGTTCGTTCGGGCGTCGAGGGGGTTACAATGACTTCATCTTTAAGGTCACCCATTTCCCGAGACGCGGCTCGGCCTCCTCGATGGTCCTTTGGTCTTCATTCATGTTGGTCTCAAGTCTAGTAAATCTCTTGTCCAAGGTTGAAATAATGTCCCTTGAACTCTCTCGCTTCTTCCCAGGAGCAGCCCGAGTCTCACAGTCAGATGCTAGGACCTCGCTAGTGTTTTGTGGTTCCATCTCTCTCGAATAAACATGTTCTGATACCACTTGTCACGTCCATAGAACTTCAAACCCCGGAACGTGCGGCCTTAGACGCTTTCAAACAAAAGACTCACCTAAGTAAGCCTGAAATGATTGAAGCTAAAATGCTTAGATCCTTGCGGAAGCAATAAAACAAAGAAATGAAAATGGCATAACAAAAGAGACGAGGGAATTGAGTGAATGCTCAATGTATTACTCAAAACAGAAGTGAGAAAGTGAGATGGGAGTAAGCCTCTATTTATAGTTGAAGCCCCTACATCCTAGGGCTAAGATCAAAGTACATCGACGATTGAGATTAAAAATGCTCTACAATATCCCCTAATTTAAAAGGATTGTTGTCAAACATTCCTTAGTTACAAGATTACAAAGAATAAGGCAAGGATTCAAAGGGTATATGTTGATTTGAAGGTGATACTTGCCATATTCGATGTGCAAGGCTCTTCAACACCAAGTGTTGGGCTAGCTCGGATGGGTGTTGACAGGCCCAGAAAGCTGTGAAGTGCTTCTTTGGATGCCTGGTGTGCGCTGGGCTCGGACCCTAGAGTACGTGCCTTGACAAACACTACCACCAATGTTAATAATATTTTTCTGATGACTATTATACTTGATTAATGAAATGTTGAGAGAGAATGGTATAACATGGTCGTTTGATTGAGCGAAAAATATCAAAATAAAAATCTTTTGCCCTTTTTCGGTATCTTTTTTATTTCCTAACACTAAAAATTAAATTTTAAATCTTAATTCTAAATTTTAAATCTTAAACCATAAACCCTAAAAAATACATCATACCCCTTTATATGCTCCACCAATAATTTCATGCCACATGTATTATTTATAAAACAATGGAAAAAATATTAATACACTTGAGATAAGATCACTAATTTAATAAATTGTCACTTAAAGTATATGTAAAACTATAAAAGTAGAAGGTGGGATTTTGAGCGGACGCTCATGTTGCTCTCTCTTGCCTGATCCAGTCGGTCCAACACAACTTACACAAAGCAGGCCGAACGGCCGAAGTAAGAAGGATAGTCCACAGTGAACCGACCCAGCATATTAGCCCAACTACAACAGCTTTGTAGCCCCAAACTCTTTCAACCTTGGATATATCTTCGTTACTAACTTATTTTCTCACCTCATTTTAATTAATATTGTTTAAATTGTTATTTGCTTGAAATTAGTGGGATTTTTAATTTATTGATGTTTATTGAACTATTGAGCTATTTTATTATATATAATAATAATCTATGTATTGGTGGTGAAAATTTATTTTCCATAAACAGTCTAATTTAAAGTTTAGATGTTTAATTTATAAATTCACTGCTAAATGTTATGCTCTGTTTATATTTGAGTTTCATACTTGCTTACTTCATATAACTTCTTTTCGGTAGTTTTGGATTATTGGGCTTTGAAAGCTCACTCCTTGATTGTTCAACATTCATCGCAGGTTAATAGATTTGAACAATTGAGACATCGATATATACTCGAAAATTTTCAACAACAATGTTTGTAGAGTACTCTACATACATTTAGTGGACATGTAGGCCATAACACCGTTTTGTACATATTTGAGTTTGTAAATCAGATTTGTTAATTATATTTTGAGTAAATGTTATACTTTTTTTCTAATTCTAAATGGATTTGATTTTTCATTATGGTTTAAATTGTCTTACAAAAAATACATGCTCGGTATTTTAAACTAGTGGGTCGTTTTTTGTATCCGGTGTGACTCATTTAGTTCAGGTGTTATAAAATATGCGTGGAAAAAATGAAAGCGTGAGAGTAAACATAATGTACAAGAGAATTGATCCAAAAAAATGGCATAAGAGAAAGTCAATAAAAGAAAAACTATTACATGGACCTTTTCATCACGTTAAGCACGATTCTAACCACTAAAAATCACTCACATCACCATTTTCAGCCCTATCATTAATTCACTCAAATTGAAACTTCTAAATAACTATTTTTTAAATAGTGTAAAAAAATATTAGGGTAGATTCACCCGTAAAATAATGAAATAGAAAAAAGAAGTGATGTAGGTGATTTTTAATTGTTAGAATCATTGTTGACGTGGTGAGGATATTTATCAAATAACATTTTCAATAAAGAAGAAAGCGTCATAAAATATCCTTCAAAAAATTAAAGTCATTAATGTAATAGTTTTGAATTTAAAATTTTGATTCTTTTTATGATAGATTGACCTTCCATGACCTACATTGGATACGCCCTTGAATTTATTCGATTATATCTGAGCTAGTTATTTTTTGAAAATAAAATAAAAATTTGTGTGCCAAAATGAACTTAATAAAAGTTTAAAGGCTAATATGGTTAAATTTGTGTGCCAAATTGAGGTCTACAAATCTTCCTTTTAAAAAAACACCCATAAACAAAATTTTCTTTTTTCTCTAACCTTCCCATTTATGCCACTTGTTAGAAACTAAACATGGTAGGCCCAATATATAATGTCCATAGCCCAATAACTAGGAATGTGAAAAAAAAACTTATTTGACTTGTGTATTCGTTGATCTGATTCGTTTTTAATTTTTTTGGAAGATTCAAATTGGATATTGGAGTATTCGGATTATATACAAATAGTTATTTAACATTCGGATCGGATATCTGAATATCCAAAAATCTGAAAATTCAAAATTATTATGAATACAAATTTTGTTATATTCGATATTTTTATTTGTTATATATGAAATTTTTATAGATAAGACCGCTAAATTAAAAAAAAAAACTTAAAACATGTCACCATTTTAAATATTCAAATCCAAAAATTCGACATCCGAAAATATCAAATATTCAATTTTTTTAGATCAAATATCATTAATTTACCAATTCAAAAATTTTGAATCAAATTGGATTTGAAATCCAAAATACACACCCCTACCAATAACTCCCCCTAAAAAAAACCTTTTTTTTCCTACAATAAATAACATTCAGATGTAGACAAAAGAATCATGCAAGGGAATCTTGGCATACAGAAAGAGAAAGTAAGAGTATAAATATAGAGACAAGAGTAGCAGTGCAGGAAACGCAGGCAGTTGTCGGCTACGTAAACAATGAATTAATACCAGAAGCAAGAAATGAAAAGATGGATAAAATAATAAGAAGCTTCCCGCGGTGTTTCCTTAGGACATGGCCACCACCGCAGCTGCAGCTATTTTTAGCTGCTCAACACTCTTTGTCCTTTCTCTCTTAATATACCATATCGGCAACATCCTCCCTGCGACTGCGAGTAGTACAAATCAGTCCCCCCAGTTTTGTTTCTTCACCCATGAAAATGACAAAAAAGTCAATCACATCACACCATTTGACTCTATATGTTACTATCCATGTGACTGCTACTGTCCAATGTCACCTGCGCGGGGGGAAAACAACTTGAGAAAACCAATATTATTTGGGATTTTTTTTCACTTTTAATGTAAGTTTTAAAAAAGAGAAGGACTGATTATTAATTATTCCATTTAATATATGATGGTGAAGTAACTATATTCTGAAGTTTGTGTCCGATGAAAAAAGAAAAATCTTGTGTGGGTATCCGTGTGTACCAGAATGCGCACGGGGTTTATCGAACCCCATCCCGCCGCCGCAACATGGGTGTCAAGTTCTGCCGCGTGGACAAGTTGAATTGTTGGACTACATAAACCGAGGTTTGTATTAGAATAATATATACATGAATATCGATCTATTGATCTAGTAAGATGTGTGTTATATAAATTAAATAACGTTAAGGGTTCCAATAAAATAAACTAAGCTGAAAAAGATTATTACTATAATCAAATTTTACAAATAGGTCAGAAACACGAGTAATTATACGATGGATTATATTTTCATACATAAGTTGTGTAAAAATATATATTACGTAACTCTTCTTTAAATTTTAAAATTTAAATTTTTAAACTAAAAATTCTAAACCGAAAACTTAAACAATAAACTCCAAAAGTTTAACAACAAAATAGGTGACGAAACTATACCTCTTTC
This sequence comes from Hibiscus tridactylites, assembly GCA_958450335.1. Classification (NCBI taxonomy): domain Eukaryota; kingdom Viridiplantae; phylum Streptophyta; class Magnoliopsida; order Malvales; family Malvaceae; genus Hibiscus; species Hibiscus tridactylites. The sequence goes on from OY288290.1 coordinate 49,280,163, forward strand.
TTTGTAATAGGTTTAACTACAAGATAGGTGACGAAATTATACCTCTTAACTACAAAATAGGTGACGAAACAATAAACTACACTGTCGCCCATTTCCTCAACCGCCCATTTCCGCCGATAACAGGCGAGAGACGTGCCAATGAGATGTTGAACCATGGAACCTTTAACGTTCTTCGTCCGGTTGACACGCTTCCCGTCAGTTACTGTCGATGGGTGGCTGAGGAAATGGGCGACGAGCTTCGGCGACGGCGGTGGTAGAGTCCGATAAGGCTATCGTGCTACAATGGCGTTAATTTTGAGATTTTGGAGTTTTAGAGATTTGTGACTGTTTTATAATTTTTTTTGAAATTTTAGGATATTTTTAATTTATTTTCTTTTCATCTTATTTTTGAAAATGAAAAAATAAAAATAATGTGTTAAGCTATAATTGGGTGATGAATTTTTCGACAGAATGACTTTAAAACGGGCCAAAATAAAATGTTAGACACCTATTTTAACTAAAAAATACTTTAGATATATATTGAACAAAAGAAGCAAAGTTTGGGCACCTATTTTATAGTTAAGCCAACTCTAAATCCTAAATTCTAAACCATACCACATAAACCCTAAATCACCATAAACTTTAAAATTAATAAGCTTATGTAAATATTAGTCAAATTTCCAAACCCTAAATTTAGAACCCTAAACCTTAAATTTTAATAGGGATTACTACATATTTAATACTCCAGCTATTTTTGCATTACTGTTTTAGTATTCTACATGTTTTTTTGGCAAAATGGTACCTAATGTTATATATTGTTTCTATTTTGGTACCCCGCCGTTAAAAAATTAACAGCATGCTGACTAGTAGAGAAAAAGCACACGTGACATGTTGACAAAGAGAGAAAATCACATGTGGTAGACTGCCACATCATTTTCTCTCTCCTAGTCAGCATGCCACGTATGATTTTCTCTCTTAATTAGTCTCCCGTTAATTTTTTAACGGCGGAATACCAAAATAGAACAAAACGTAACATTAAGTATTATTTTACCAAAAAAATCTAAAGTACTAAAACGGTAACGTAAAAATAGCTGGGTACTAAATATACAGTTATCCCATTTTACATATTATATAAACATGATATTTAGAGCTGGGGGTGGGCATTTGGCATTTGCTTTCAGCAATCTCAAGATTCAATGAAACGGAATAACATGGTCAGTCGGATTTCCAAGGGCATTATGTTTATTACCTAATTTGTTCATAATTTACTACTCCAAAACTGAAACTTGAAAGCCACAAAAGTTTAACCACACCTGGTCCCCCCCCCCCCCCCCCCCCTTTATTTTTTATTTACTTTTTTTTATCAAATTATTATTTTTATTTACTTTGTTTCACAAGGTTTATAATTGTTTAATGTCCAATACACCATGGATGGAACTGTGTAGCATCGAAGGGGCCATACTCCATAGCCCATAAAAATTTTAGTTTAATTATTTCCAGGTTTCTTCTAAATTTGAAGTTAGATGAATTAAGTCCTCGTTTAACTTTTTGGATTCAATTGTTTTTTTTAATATCACAACCCCCATTTTTTGGTACAATTACTTTTTCTCTTATTTTTTTTTTGGATAATTAAAATGAGACATCTAATCTCTTAGTTTTTTTTTACCAAATTTTTTTTTGATGAAAGCTAAAGTGATTACAAGTAGTATCTGTTCTAAATATACTCTCAACCATTTGACAATGAATGTTCAATCATCCTACTGCAGATGCTGGTGCTCGAACCCGAAACCTCTAAGAACAACAATCGTTCCCTTAACCACTGAGGCAAGTTGGTTCGTGCTTTTTTTAACCAAACTAATCTCTTAGTTTTGAATCTAGGGAAATTCAGTCTTAGACATCTAATGGATGGCGTTCCTGTCACACATGTTACTGTTTTTACGGATCCTCCTAATAATTTGTTTCATTTGCTACATATAGACTCCTTTGGCCCTCCTTTTCTTGCCGAAAGAGCTCATAATGTAATGGCTTCGGTCTCACTTTTAATTCAAAAAAAAAATATTAAATTTTGGCCTATTGTTTTTCGGTTTAAATACATTTTAGATTCCTTTCAATTTTAAAATTAATCAAATTAAATCATAACTTCCTCATTTTTATTTTAAATTGATGGCTTAACAATTAACTCTAACCATCATTTTATTTTTTATTTATACTTACACCTCTAATTCTATAAATATATATATATATATATATATATATATATATATATATATATATATATATATATATATATATATATATATATATTGAACATTCTAATCCAATTACAAGATAGAGTCTTAGTCCGATTTTAAACTGGATAAACTCTCATACACCTATAAACTACACTGCTTAAATCTAGATTGTTTGGTAGAAAAAAACATTACCCTTTACTTTTGAGACTACTAGAAACAAACATGTATAATTTATAATTATTATACGTGTACAATGGAAGAAACAAAAAACTGCGGCTTTCCATGGTTCGTGTTTTACTTTTTGTTGTATATCTCAAAAAAAAAATTTTGGCATCTCGTGACACAACAAACATGTTACAATTGAAACGAAAAAGTAAACGGGAGTGCTTTTGAGGAAAACATCACATGCAATTCTGCATATATGTACATAGAGCGTGATTAATTTTGAAAGTGAGATGGGAAAGAGAGAGTAAAGGTAAGGAGACTAAGATTTTATCCTAGTATCCAAGGATGAAACCAGAAGTGTTGGGTGTGGTCACACTTTTGTAAATTTTAATCTTTTATATTTTTGTTGATGGTTTAATTTTATACTCATATTTTTTAATAAAAATTATTAAAAGTTTATACATTTCACGTAAAATCTCACATTTGTTCGTGACTGTATCTATATATAATGGAGGTTCTACCGTGCGATACCCTAGGGTGCAATTAAATTAATGCGTCCTCCAACACAAATTCTTACTCAATTAGTAAGAATTTAGGTTATAACATAAACTTTTACCTAGTTGGAAAGAATTTATGTTTCTCAGTTGGTAAGAACTTCGGTTCTACCTAAATTATCACTTAATCCAACTTAAATTCTTATTAGAATAATAAAATTTATGTTGACTGCTTTTTAATCGCACCCTAAAACTAAGAGTGCCGCACCATAGCCCCGCGCATGTATATCATCTTATTACAATCTTATGTAAACATGAAATAAAAATATATGGAGTTATAAGAAAGATGTGGGTAGGGATGTGCTTGAGAGATTTGAAGGAAACATGGCAAAATGGGCATCAAATTTGTTGCCCACTGTTGTAACTTATTTTTATTTTATTGTTTTGCTTATGTTTGAGAATTGAGGCTCTTAATTATCACCGAGATGTAGAGCCAAGAAGAGCCGACTCGAGCTAGCCAGCCAGCTGATCGTTTTAATTCCTGCTGCCCAGTAGCTAGCCTTTATAAATGGCAGCCAATGATATCTTTATTTCTTTATAGGCAAAATCACAAAAGATGCCCCCAATGTTTGTACATTTTATCATTTGGCCCTTTATTCTTTTTTTTTTTTTAAAACAAACAACGCCTTAATGTTTTAATTTGGTCTAAATATACTTTTGTTGGATAGAAACTACCAGTCAACTGATGGTCAACGGTTAATTCAGCATGGACTTGCCACACATTAAGATCGAGTGACGTTATGCCACGTCAGATTTTTTTATAAAAAATTATTTTGTTATATTTTTTTATGGTGATACGTGGCGGATATGATGTTAACTTATTGTGAATATATTGATGATACGTCGGCAGATCTTAACACGTGGCAAGTTCGGTCAACATCAGTCGTTGACCGACAGTTTCCATCCAACATGAGGATATTTGGACCAAATTGAAACGTTGGGGTTGTTTGCTCTAAAAAAATAAAGGGTCAAATGACAAAACATGCAAACGTTTGAGGCCTCTTTTATCATTTTCCTTTCTTTATATCTATTTAAATTTGAATATACGAATTTATCTATTTTTTAAAAAAAAATGAATATTTTACCAATAAATTCTCTATTGCCCATGCCCCATGCTGCCCTCTATGTTTGCTGTGTGGGGTTAGCCAGAAATGAGGGATCATCTATTTAGTGAATATGATTACTCGAGATCCTGCAGGATTGTGGGATGCAATTGGTTCATAGCAGTTGACTGGGTTCAACAATCTGAGAAAGAGAAGTCACTGCGAGCTACAATTGTTCGATTAGCTTGGAGTAGCTTTAATTACTATACTTGACAGGAACGAAATGGGCAACTATATGGGAGGAGGCCTAAGCTGGAATCTGATATCTTTATATTCATAAAACATGTAAAATAGAAACTATTAGATTGTAACAAGTTTTTTTTTCTTCAGGAAACTGTATAACTGCTAAGTGAAATCTCTGTTGGTTTGCGTTTTTGTTGTATAGGGTAGGTCAGGTTGGTCATACTGCTTTGTATTTTTTATTTTGAAATTTTTGGATTAATAAAGTGTCATTTATTATTATCCAGCAGATAATGACTTCATAACGCGTGGCATCAAAACAACTTATTGATTGTCTAATTTCACGTCGAGTAACCTAGTAGATGAGAATGACAAGGTAAGCAATTGCGAAGATAGTGTCACGAGATTGAGTACTGGATGTAAATGGTACACTTTAAAAAGAGGCGTGAGCATTAATCTCACATCGCAAAAAAAAAAAAGAGCTCTTTAATATAAAAGCGATGTCGTTTCACATCTTATCATGTATGTCTTTTGAAAAGAGAAAAAATGAGCATATTCATAAAAAGTTAATATTTTTAAATTATATATTTTGGAAAAAGAGTTATTGACTCAAAATTTTACAAAATGAAGAGTTAATAACTCTATTTGTTTTAACTTGACTCGATGATGCAACAAAAGCAAAACATATGTAACAACTACGTGATAAAACCCGACGATGCAACCCTTTTAAACAAAACAAATGAGAAAAATCAGAAAGAATATATATATATATATATATATATATTATCTAGTGGCGGAATTTGACTACAGAGTTTATGGGACCAATTTAATTTTTTTTATAAAAAATACAGATTTAATGAATTTTTCAAAAAAAAACTAAGGGTTTTATTTACAGTTTTTTTTAAATGCAACCTAACTAAATTTTTTGAAATTTTAATAAGTGTAGTGAGAATTTTAAAAACTATGGAAGAGATTTAATTAACAGATCATATCTTTGAAATTTAATATGAAAAATTAAAAATTTTATAGGGATCAAATTAATTTTTTTTAATTTAAAAAATTAAAATATAATTTTTCAAACTTTTAGAGACCGTGGACCCACACGTGACCACTGTGTTCCGGCCCACATCTTATCTAAAAGTATTGATAATTAAAAGAATATGTGATAATCTACCAACAATCGTGTTTGGAAAGCAATATTAATTAAGGACGTAAAACCTCGAAGATTCAAGTGGTTAGAGAATAAGCCGCCAACCCAATATAACTTCCACGCATAAGTTGGTTATTATCATTAATAACAATTCTTAAAGATTCATGAGTTTGGCGTCGAATTTGGACATTAATATATATATATATAGAATTAATATCCTATACACTTACGGTGAAAACTGAAAGTTTTCACAATCGCCTTAGTTTTAGGGTATAAGAAGTTAGTTTAGGGTATAGAGTTTAGGGGTTTAGGTGTAGGTGGTTAGAATTTAGGGATAGTTGTTTCAATTTAAGGTTTAGGGTTATAAATTTAGGGTTTGTAGGTTAGGGTTTAGTTTTTAGGGTAATATGGTGATAATTTAGGTTTTAACCTATAAACCCTAAATCTTAAATTGAAACAACTATCCCTAAATTCTAACCCCCTACACCTAAATCCATATACCCTAAATTAACTCCTTATTCCCTAAAACTAAGGCGATTGTGGAAACTTTCAGTTTCCACCGCATGTGTATGAAATATTTATCCATATATATATATATATATATATATATATATATATATATATATATATATATATTAAAATTTAAACTCTATATCTCACTTATATATCTGTATTTAAATACGTGTTCTAGTTTATAACCAAATGAAACTTTGGTTTATCTAACTAAGAGAAAATAAGTGAGATCAACAAACTCAAAGAATTTATAGACTGTGCAATTTATTAAAATGAGATCTTCAATTTTACAAATTTAATAAATTATTAATTTATTGTATGTGTAGTAGACTGACTTTTGAATAAAAAAACGAGTCTACCGTAACTTAAAATATATGAAATACATCCTTTTGTTTTCCTCATGTATTTTACCACTAGTCAAAAATCATTTTTTTTATTTTTCTCTTACAAACATATAACGTAACTCATTCTGCACTTTTTTCTTCTTCTAGAGACATGTTCGATCACTTCTATTGTATTTGTCCAGACTCCAGAGCCACCCCTAACTTAAATTCAAATTTTATTATACTTAAATACCATGTGTAGAATCTCAATTTAAATTTTGTTTTAATCTACATTTCAATGTTATGTGGATCATGTACAATCCATAGCTATTCTAATCAAGATCCAATATTTCCGCTTATTAATACATCTGGTTATAACTTAAAAAAAAGGTAAACTACAACAGAAATCACTCAATTATGGGTAAAGTTACATTTGGGTCACTCAATTATAGATAAGGTTACATTTGGGTCACTCAATTATTAAAGCATAATTGGCCATTTAGGCCAACTAAAACTTTTATTTAGGATAATAGGGTGCCTTAAGGATTATTTGGAAGAATATGCCAAAGTCCACAGGACCACGCCATTTCCATATAGCGTTTTTGGACCTCACCAGGTGCAAACGGCGAGGTCTCTAATGACCAACTTTTCGAGCTGTTGGCGCGACTTGGCAGGCTTGGCGAGGTGCATAGCTTCGTAGGGCACGTGAATGGCAGGGGGACCTCGCCATTTTTACATGGCGATGTGCAGGGTAGTAGACTTTTGCATGCATGCACTCCTACCAACCATGCATGCATTCACGTGATTTTTTTGTTCTGTTTTTTTTACATTATTTGTGTATATATAAGATAGGTAGGTGTGAGTTGATAAGATAGATAGGTGTGAGTTAAAATTTCAGAGTTGGTGATATTTGTGAAGAGAAGAAGAGAAAAAATTTGGTGAAGGTGGAGTTTTCTGTAGATTTTTTAAAGATATATTTGACGAGGGTGAAGATTGTTGGAGTGTATTATTCTGTAGATCGTTTCTACGTTTCTCAATAAATAAGTGGTTTTTTTAATTATGAGTTAAAATTAATTTGTTGTTTTTTTAATTATGATTGTTTGTAGATTATTTTGTGTGGTTGAAGATATATTCTAATGATAATTATTTTTTATTGTCGAAGGCTTTAGAGCATATATACATAGTTTCTCGTCTAATCCGATAACTTTTTTTATTTTTTAAATTTATATTCACATAGATCAAAATTTTTGAATCTAATACATATTTTGGTTGTATATATATTAGAATGAATTGTTTTACAGATCTGCAACTAGAAAACGGCATCAAGAGGAGTTTTGTTGTACCATGATCATGAGCACATTTCGTCTCATATTGATGAAGGGCAAGTAAGTAATTTAAAATTTTTCATGTGATGTAATACGAATATATTATAAGAATATATAGAAAGAATTAGCTAAATTTGAGGAGAAAGAGTTGAGTAATTTAATATAATTTTATTTATAAAAATCGGAAAATATATTAATTAATTTATTTAATTTAATTTAATATTTAATAATAATTTATTTATTTAATATAATTTTATATTTATAGGGTGTAGAGCATAGCATACGTCGTCGAGGAATGAAGATTAAGGAACCTTATGATCGCTTAGTTTATTACCTATAACGCGCTAGTTTTTATAATGCTTCTGTGAAACAAATATTTTAATTTTGATATAACTAAAAACCTAAGGACTAAATTGAAAATGTCAAAACGAATTTTAAGTCCTCAAAATATCCCCATATAATTTTAAGATTATGCCCAAGTTAAAAACAAAGTTTTTCAAATATTTTTCTAAGTGTTTCAAGCCAAAACAGTGATTTTCAAGTTCCTGTTTCGAAACGACCCTAAGGCGTTTCGAAACGTTTTCATCACTGTCAACCACTGTTCCGAAACGTGTATCGAAACACTTGACCCCGTTTCGAAACGGGCTCTCACGTTTCAAAACTGTTCTTCATATTTAATTTTTGAAAAAGCACAACGGTTGAGATATTTTTGCTGAATATTTAAAGATAAATAGGGTGTTTCGAAACGGGCTAAGGCTGTTTCGAAACGACCCTTGACAGTAGCAAATCCGTTTCGAAACGAAGCCAATGCGTTTCGAAACAGGTCTTAAGTTTAAATATAAAATATGACCGTTGAAGTTGTTTTTAACTGATTTTCTGAAAACCGTTAAGGTGTTTCGAAACGGGCTAAGACCGTTTCGAAACGACCCTTGACAGTGGCAAAAGTGTTTCGAAACGGCCCTAAGGCGTTTCGAAACGGGCTCTTAAATGCACCCCAACGGCTCTTTCTATTTTAGTCCATTCCGAAATAGGTACCTCGCGTTTCGAAACGGGTTGTTGCAGACTGCATTTATGGTGGTGAGATAACATCCCCAACGGCTCTATTGATGAGTGCAACAACCACAACGGCTAGAAATCAATGAGAAGGTATAAAAGAGACTTCTAAAAGCACCAGCAACAACTATTGATCCTAAAGCAAACATCCAAACATCAAATCCAAGCAATTGTGCACAAATCCCATTTTGTCTAAAACCCCAATTGTAATTTTCATTCATATCTTGTTCAATTTGGTTGAATGCTTGTAATTGAGCTATTATTTGTATTGAGAGATATCTAATTAGCCATCAAATTTCTTTGCTCACTTGTGTGAGGATTGGGTTGATTTTTGGATAGAAAAATCAACCGAAATTGTAAAGGGTTGCCTCATTGTCCTAGAAAAGGGGAAGAGCAATTAGTGGAATTGTTGCAAATCCTTAGTGAAGCTAAGGTAGTGGATGTAGAGTTCATTTGGAACTTGAACCACTCTAAATCCCTTGTCAATTATTTTCAATTTTCAATTTCCACCACAAAACCTTTAAATTTCCAATTCACCCCCCTCTTGGTCAATATCAATCTTGCGATCCACTCAACAATTGGTATCAGAGCCTACCTCTTTGAGGATTAACAACCACAAGAGAAGTTCCTTGGAAGAGTGTGATCATCAAAGTATCAAGAGATGACTTCAACCTCCGGTTCCGGCATGTACGAGTCACAATCGACCACAAAGCCTCCTTTCTTCAACGGTGATAACTATTCTTTTTGGAAGAATAGAATGCGTCTATTCATCAAGTCAAATGACTATCTTGTGTGAGATGTCATTGAGGATGGGCCATATATTCCATTGAAGCAAGATGGTGAAGGCAAGATGGTGTTAAAGAAGAATGTGGAGATGAGTGAAGAGGAGAGGAAAAAGATTCAAGTCAATGATAAAGCTCTCCACATGCTATTTTGTGCATTCGGTCCGGACATCTACTCAAAGGTCTCATCAATTGAAAGTGCCAAAGAAGTGTGGGACACTCTTGAGACCACTTATGAAGGCACCAATGATGTTAAAGAAACTAAGATTGGAATTCTCAATCTTAGTTATAAAAATTTCAAGATGGAGCCCGATGAGACGGTGTCAAAGATGTTTGATCGATTCTCCACGATTGTCAATGGTCTAAAGGGCTTTGGAGAGATCATACCGGAAGACAAGCTTGTCCGGAAGCTACTCTATTCACTTCCCGAGTCTTGGGATGGGAAGAGAACCGCTATCATCGAAGCAAAGAACTTGAAAACATTGAAGCTTGATGAGCTTGTGGGTTCTCTCCTTACTCATGAGACCATGAAGCAAGGAAGGGAAGATGAGAAGAAGAAAGAAGAGAAAAGGGTAGAGAAGCTTGAGGTTGAGAAGAAGAAGAAGATGGGAATAGCTCTCAAGGCTAAAGCTTCACAACATGATGAGAGCTCATCTAGTGATGAGGATGAACTTGCAGAATTGGCTATGATAGCCAAACGGTTCTCACGTTTCATGAGGTCCAACCGGGGAAGAAAAATCCAAAGGAAGATGGACTTCAAAGGCAAGAACAAAGAAGAAGGAAAGGATCCTATCATTTGCTTTGAGTGCAAACAACCCGGCCACATACGTTCGGAGTGCCCTCAACTCAAGAAGAAGGGCTTTGAGAAGAAGAAGAGACTCAAAGCCAAGCTTGCTACTTGGAGTGATGAGGAGTCATCGGAGGATGACGAACAAGAAGTGGCTAATCTTTGTCTCATGGCACTTGAGGAAGATTCCTCCTTGGTAACCTCTAACTCATCTACTTTAGATTTTTCATATGAAGAATTAAATGATGCATATGATGAGTTACAAGAGGTATATGATGAATTAGTTGAGAAATATAAGGAGTCGGCCATTAGGAATAAAAAGATTATTGTAGAACTAAATGAGAAAAATGACTCACTTACTCAAGCTAATTCTAAATTTGAGAAAAAGATATTAGGATTAAAAGATGAACTTAAATTTTTTCAAGATGAAAATGTTGATCTTAATAATCTTTTATCTCAATGTAATTGTGAACACCAAAAGGTGTTGGGTGAGCTAAATGAGCTCAAGAAGTCTTTAAAAAATGTTGGTAGTGTCAAGCATGAAGTAGGAGAATCCTCTAGAACACACCAACCTAAGAAAAAGACTAACTACTACAAACAAGGTAGCTACCCTAGACATAGTAGAGCTAAAAGAATTAGAAGTGTATGGGTTCCTAAGGAACTTGTAAAATCTAATAATATTATTGCTATGTCATCTTGGATTCCTAAGGGAACCAAGGTTTTGGGAGCTAACACTCATGGACCCAAAATGATTTGGGTACCAAAAACCAAAGTTTAATATCTTTGTTTGTAGGGGGAGCATTGCTACAAGGCCAAAGCACAAAGTCAAAACTCATGGTACCTTGATAGTGGATGCTCGAGGCACATGACCGGAGACAAGAGTCGATTCATGGATCTAAAGCCAAAAAGTGGAGGAGTAGTAACATTTGGTGACAACTCCAAAGGCCACATTAAAGGTATTGGCTCCATAGGTAATCACTCTACTATTCTCATTGAAAATGTTTTATATGTCGATGGTCTTAAACACAATTTATTGAGCATAAGTCAATTGTGTGATAAAGGATTTAATGTTTTGTTTGGTAAAAATGGATGCAAAATTGTAGGCATTAAATCTAATAATATTATACTCATAGGTCATCGCATAGGGAATATATACATGGTGCATCTAGATGACATTCATACATCTCATGCATGCTTAGTTGCTCAAAATGAAAATGATGCTTGGTTGTGGCATAGGAAGCTAGGACATGCTAGTATAAGTGTTTTGGAAAAACTAGTCTCTCTAAATCTAGTTAGAGGTTTACCCAAGATAAAATTTTCAAATGATAAAATTTGTGATGCATGCTCAAAGGGTAAACAACATAGGTCTTCCTTTAAATCCATTAATGATGTTTCTACTAGTAGATGTTTACAACTAATTCACATGGATTTATTTGGGCCAATTAGGACTATGAGCTTGGGTGGTAAATCTTATGCTTTTGTGCTAGTTGATGATTTTTCTTGATTTACTTGGGTTCTCTTTTTAAGTACTAAAGATGAGGCTTTGGAAAAATTCATCACATTTTCAAAATTAACCCAAAATGATCTTGAACTTAGAATTTCACATATTAGAAGTGATCATGGAACCGAGTTTCAAAATTTAGGGTTTGAATATTTTTTAAATGAAAATGGTATTAGCCATAATTTTTCGGCTCCTCGAACTCCTCAACAAAATGGGGTAGTTGAGAGGAAAAATAGAACTTTACAAGAAATGGCTAGAACTATGCTTTGTGAAAACAATTTACCTAAATATTTTTGGGTGGAAGCCACAAACACCGCTTGTTATATTGTAAATCGAGTAATGATTAGGCCAATTTTAAAGAAAACACCTTATGAGATTTTAAAATCCAAGAAGCCTAACATTAGCTATTTCCACCCTTTTGGGTGCAAGTGTTTTGTTTTAAATAATGGGAAAGATAACTTAGGCAAATTTGATGCAAAAAGTGATGAAGCCATTTTTATAGGTTACTCTTTAACCTCTAAAGCCTATCGAGTATTTAACAAAAGAACTTTAGTAGTAGAAGAATCTATTCATGTTGTATTCGATGATAACCTCCTTCCTAGGAAGGATTCTTGTGATGATGATGATGTAGGGATCATAAATGCCTTTGATGGAGGTCAAACTTCAAAGGAGGATGAGATTCCAACAAAAGAAGAAGACACACAAGATCCACCTCTTGAAGCCTTGAAGGACTTGGCTATTGAGGAAAAGGAAGTGAGCTACCCAAGGGAGTTGAACTATGTCAAAGATGGTGAAATCTTAGGTGATCCATCCAAGGGGGTAACCACTCGTTCTTCTCTTAGATTAATGAACCATGTTGCATTTATCTCATGCATAGAGCCTAAAAATATAAAAGAAGCATTGAAAGATGACTTTTGAATTATGGCTATGCAAGAAGAGTTAAAACAATTTGAGAGAAGTAATGTATGGACATTAGTTAATAGGCCTAGTAATCAATCTACAATAGGAACTAAATGGGTCTTTAGGAACAAGCTAGATGAGAGTGGTAACATTGTGAGAAATAAAGCTAGACTTGTAGCACAAGGTTACACTCAAGAAGAGGGAATAGATTTTGATGAAACCTATGCACCCGTAGCTAGAATGGAAGCCATTAGGATGTTGCTTGCATATGCATGTTATCATAATTTCAAGCTTTTTCAAATGGATGTTAAAAGCGCATTTTTAAATGGTTTTATAAATGAATAAGTGTATGTGGAACAACCACCGAGTTTTGAAGATTCAAAATTTCCAAATCATGTTTTCAAACTTACCAAAGCTCTTTATGGTTTAAAACAAGCTCCTAGAGCTTGGTATGAAAGGCTTTCAAATTTTTTGATTGAAAAAGGATTTGAAAAAGGTAAGGTGGACACTACACTTTTTATAAAAATGTATAAAAATGACATCTTAGTAGTTCAAATTTATGTTGATGATATTATTTTTGGTTCTACTAATGAATGTCATTGTCAAGAGTTTGCTAAGTTAATGCAAGGTGAATTTGAGATGAGCATGATGGGGGAGCTCTCATTCTTTTTGGGACTCCAAATCAAGCAAAAGAAGGATGACACCTTCATCAACCAAGCAAAATACATAAAGGATATGCTCAAGAAGTTTGGCTTGGAGAATGCAAAGCCTCAAGCCACTCCTATGAGCTCATCTACAAATCTTGACTAAGATGAAGGAGGTAAGTGTGTTGACTCTAAACTTTATCGTTCTATTATTGGATCTTTGCTTTACCTTACCGCAAGTAGACCGGATATCTTGTTTAGTGTTTGCTTGTGTGCTAGGTTTCAAGCTAGTCCTAGAGAGTCTCACCTTATAGCCGTTAAGAGAATCTTTAGATACCTTAGAGTCACTCCTTGTTTAGGTCTTTGGTATCCTAGAGTCTCTACCTTCAACCTTCATGCTTACTCGGATGCGAATTATGGGGGTTGCAAAATTGATAGGAAAAGTACTTCGGGAACTTGTTAATTCTTAGGTAGTATGCTCATATCTTGGTTCTCTAAGAAACAAAATAGTGTAGCATTATCTACCACCGAAGCCGAGTACATATCCTTAGGGAGTTGTTGTGCTCAAGTCCTTTGGATGAAGCAACAACTCTTAGATTATGGAATTAAAGTTGAAACCATACCTCTAAAATGTGACAACACTAGTGCAATATGTTTAACTAAAAATCTCATCCAACACTCTATAACCAAACATATAGAAATAAGGCATCATTTCATTAGAGATCATGTCCTTAAGGAAGATGTGGTTATAGAGTACGTAGACACCTTGAATCAATTAGCGGACATATTTACAAAACCCTTAGACAAAGAGCGTTTTTGGTCCCTTAGGAGAGAGTTAGGTCTAGCTAGCCTATCTTGACCTTTTAGGACCTCTTTTGTGCTTAAATATGCTTGATTTTGTGAAATGCCATGTTTATGTGTTTAAACTCCTAGTTTCATCCATGCCTATAGTTAGGGGGAGTATGTTTATGCTTGAATATGTTTTGCCTGCTCATTCATGACATTTATGCATGTTAGGCCTATTAAAACTTCATTTTTCTGCACTTTTAGAGCCTCATCTGCACTTCCAGGCCCAGGTGTATCGAAACGGGTGACCCTGTTTCGATACGGATACCTTAAATCCAGTTCTGAGATAAGGGCGTTTCGAAACGCCTACAATGTGCTTCGAAACGTTTTTGCTACTGCCAAGGGGTGTATCGAAACGTGTTTCGATACGGGTCAACAGGGCTTCGATACGGTCAACATCGTATCGAAACGATCAGCCTATGGTCTCAAAACGGTCAAACCCTAGTCGTCCCGTTTCGGAACGGTCCTGACCGTTCCGAAACGGCATCACAGATTGCTTTATTTAGGGCTTTTAATGTTAAAATTCACTTTTTATCAAACTCTTAAAAACCCTAAACCCCCTCCCTCTCTATAAATACCCTCTCAAACTCATTGATTTTCACAAAATTGTGAGGGGTTTTACTCTAAAACTCAAGTCTAAGCAAGTTTCATCAACATTGTGCAAGGATTTTCATCAAATCATCCAAAATCCCAAACTAAGGTAATTTTTTATCTTTTCTTTTTCTTTCAATTTATGTTCGAATCTTATGTTAGAAAATTTTATTTTTGTATACATTATAGTTTTTCCTTTGTGGGTTTTCCATATCTTGTAAAAAAAATTCAAAATCTCAAAATTTTTGATTCGAATATAAAATTTTTCAGTCGTCTTTTTCTTTACTGTTTTTTTAATTTTTTATTTTATTTTAATTTTGTTTCAAAAACCTAAGTGGGATTTATTATTGGATTGATTTTAAATATCAATACATACACTTAATTTTAAAATATACTTGCTTAATGTTTTTAGATGGCGGATCAAGCTAACAAAAAGCGCAAGGCCGTTCAAACCGGTGATTCGAGCGTTCGTCCGAATCTTACTCTGCTTTTTCAGAAATCCCTTAAAACTCCGGAGATGCGTGCTCGCTTCTCTTATGTCAAGGATTTCGAAATTCGTAAAGAACGTGTCATTGATCTTGACTTCCTCAACTCCGAGCGATTCCTATTCCGTTATCTCGACCGTTTGAGTGAGTGGAATCTTATCTTGTTCTTGAGCATTCCGGATATTCGCTACAAACACATGGTACTCCTTTTCTACTCTAATGCTCGTTTTATTTATGATGAGACCAAAACCGAGATTATAGGAATTGAATCTTCCTTATTGGGCAAAAAGTTTGTTGTTAATGTTGCTCTCTTGGAGTCAATTTTTAAACTTAAAGATGAGGGTCTTGAGGATGAACGTCACTTTGGCACGTTCACCGGTCGGGCACTTACTTTGGATGTGCACGATCGCGTTCTTCACTTGATGGTTTCATGGTTCATTCGACCTTCCGGAGGTAAATACTCTCATATCCGTCAAACTGATCATTTTTGGCTTGAGTGTTTCCGTAGAGGTGAGCGCCCTAATGTGCCTAAAATTATCTTTGCCGAGATAGTCAATAATATTAAGCTTATTGACACAAATGAGTTGAAATCTTTTACCTATGGCACAATCTTGAGCTACATCTTTCATGATCTTGGTATCGATTGTACCTACGACTCTCCGGAACCTCGCAAGACCAAGATTGGTGAGTCATCCCTTCGCAAGTCCGGGTTTACATATGTGAATGATGTTTGAGAAAGAATTGATAGAGAAGCCGTTCCTCCTCCCGTTGCTCCTCCACCGCAAGTTCAGGTTGCAAACAATGAAGCCCTCACGGCTCTCATTACCGAGCGGTTCAATGCTTTGGATACTAGCATTGCTTCGGGTTTTACTGCAATGGACAATCGTTTGAAGAATGTCGAGGATCGTCTTCATACTCTTGAGACTTCCCATTCAAACTTGGATTTGTCCTTCTCTACGCTCTAAGGGCAATGGACGAAGTTTCACCGTTCTCAAGTCAAGAGCGATGATGATACTTCGGATGATGATGACGAGGCCTAGGATCTTCATATCATATCATATCCTATCATATTATCTATGCATTTTAGGATTAAGATTGCATCTTTATGTCTGCTTATGTTTTAGGAACCTATGTTTTTGATCTTTTGTTTGGGATTTCATCATGAACTTAATGTTGATTTATGTTTTGGATATTTTGATATTATGAATTAATATTATGGTTGCTTATTAATGCTTATTGGTACTAATCCTTTGTCTTCTCTATGAGCTTTCATTATTTTTTTTGATCTAACAAAAAGGGGGAGAAGAAATTTAAGAGCCACAAACTAAAATTCGTTTAAAATTTTAAAAGGTTTTTTAAAGCTTTACAACTTGGATTTCAAGTCAAACATTTTTTACTTTAAAAACCTATCTTAAATTAAGAGGGAGTTAGAATATTTTCAAAACTTTAAAAATTCTTAAAAATTCTAACTTTGGTTTTGTTATATCAAAAAGGGGAGATTGTGAAACAAATATTTTAATTTTGATATAACTAAAAACCTAAGGACTAAATTGAAAATGTCAAAACGAATTTTAAGTCCTCAAAATATCCCCATTTAATTTTAATATTATGCCCACGTTAAAACAAAGTTTTTCAAATATTTTTCTAAGTGTTTCAAGCCAAAACAGTGATTTTCAAGTTCCTGTTTTGAAACGGCCCTAAGGCGTTTCGAAACGTTTTCATCACTGTCAACCACTGTTCCGAAACGTGTATCGAAACACTTGACCCCGTTTCGAAACGGGCTCTCACGTTTCGAAACTGTTCTTCATATTTGATTTGAAAAAGCACAACGGTTGAGATATTTTTGCTGAATATTTAAAGATAAATAGGGTGTTTCGAAACGGGCTAAGGCTGTTTCGAAACGACCCTTGACAGTAGCAAATCCGTTTCGAAACAAAGCCAATGCGTTTCGAAACAGGTCTTAAGTTTAAATATAAAATATGACCGTTGAAGTTGTTTTTAACTGATTTTCTGAAAACCGTTAAGGTGTTTCGAAACGGGCTAAGACCGTTTCGAAACGACCCTTGACAGTGGCAAAAGTGTTTCGAAACGGCCCTAAGGCGTTTCGTAACGAGCTCTTAAATGCACCCCAACGGCTCTTTCTATTTTAGTCCGTTTCGAAACATGTACCCCGCGTTTCGAAACGGGTTGTTGCAGACTGCATTTATGGTGGTGAGATAACATTCCCAACGGCTCTATTGATGAGTGCAACAACCACAACGGCTAGAAATCAATGAGAAGGTATAAAAGAGACTTCTAAAAGCACCAGCAACAACTATTGATCCTAAAGCAAACATCCAAACATCAAATCCAAGCAATTGTGCACAAATCCCATTTTGTCTAAAACTCCAATTGTAATTTTCATTCATATCTTGTTCAATTGGGTTGAATACTTGTAACTGGGCTATTATTTGTATTGAGAGATATCTAATTAGCCATCAAATTTCTTTGTTCACTTGTGTGAGGATTGGGTTGATTTTTGGGTAGAAAAATCAACCGGAATTGTAAAGGGTTGCCTCCTTGTCCTAGAAAAGGGGAAGAGCAATTAGTGGAATTGTTGCAAATCCTTAGTGAAGCTAAGGTAGTGGATGTAAAGTTCATTTGGAACTTGAACCACTCTAAATCCCTTGTCAATTATTTTCAATTTGCAATTTCCACCACAAAACCTTTAAATTTCCAATTCACCCCCCTCTTGGTCAATATCGATCTTGCGATCCACTCAACAGCTTCATTTCTCCGTTGATTTAAGATAGTCCTGGGGTTGATTACCGCATTGATTGAACAGTGGAGACCAGAGACTCACACATTTCATTTTCCATTTGGCGAATGCACAATAACTCTGGAGGATGTAGCAGTGCATCTTGGTGTCCCAACAAATAGGAAACCATTGGTTGGAGAAAATAAGTATATTGCATATGAGCTTTGCAGGCAGTACCTGGGCAAAGCTCCTCCTCAGTAATATGTGGACGGTCTACGTCTCAGAATTTCATAGTTGCAGCAGGAATTTATGGTAACTGGTGAAGATGGTCATCGATAACTTGAGGGTGCAGCTCAAGTGTATATACTGCAATTTATTGGTGGGGTATTGATGCCAGATACATCTGGTAATATGGTTCACACACAATATCGTCGTTCTTGGCTTATTTGGACACAACTGCTACATATAGTTGGGGATTTGCAATCTTGGCATTTTTGTACCATGAAATGTGCAAGGTTACAATTATGAATGGTGAAAATAAGAATTCAGATATGGGTGGATGTCAAATCTTATTGCAGTCCTGGGCGTGGTACATGCTGCCTTATCTAACACCCATTTTATCTGTATCCGTACATATAGAGTTTCTGCTTTCTGGAAGGTAATATTATGATTAAAATTATATATGGCTATTTTATTGATCTAATATTTATCTACAATGACTTAGAAATATAATTTCAATATCTTTGCAGATGTAGACATAAGTTGAAGAATGCGGGGGTGCACAATATTGCCAGAGATATAAGACTAAAGATCCAAACAATAGGAAAAAATCAGGTAACATAATATTATTTTTTAAAAGTAATATGTTATATTTGTTTGTGAGTGAATTAATATCAATATTTGTGTTTGACAGTTTATTTGGCAGCCGTATGCGAATGACACAATCAAGAGTTTCTTTGTGCTGACAGAGTGTTGCGGCAGTTCAACTTCCATCAACTTATTCCTAGACCTCCACCTGAATGTATTCATACTATTCGTAGAGGTAGATTCAATGAGAATTGGAGTGTGAAGCAAGCCGATTTCATTAAACTGTGGGAAAAAAGATGAACGCGGTGGGCTGGAGTTTTAATTCCAATTCAAGCCAGCGATTTTGAATTTAATACAGAGTACTATTCGTGGTTTTTGGAAAATGGGAAACCGTTCATAGCATCTCTCGAAGATGCAAATAAATGGCTTGAAGATCCGTGGTGCTCAAGACACGTACACTTCCAATCCGAGTTTGGTCAGAGCTCTTAGAAACCAACAGACGAACCAAACTTGGAAAGATTTTCAGATTGGCATTCTTCGTGGTTGCAATCTGAATCCCCTCCGATACATGTAAGCAATAATCTTTGGGAAGAACCAATACAACACGAGTATCCACCATATCAATCCGTCTCAAAACAACCACCATTTGGAGAAAGCTCAGTAGTTCATCAAACATTTGGATTTGGGAATGTTCCGAAACAATCACCGATTAATTTTCCAACTGTGGTAGCTCATCTTCTCAGTCGACTTACAATGATGATGGAGGATACGTACCACAATTTCAATATCCTCAATCATCTGTATATGGGGAAGGTATGGGTGTTGGTAGTATGACATCTCTGTTGTCGACTATCACCATTAGCAGCTCATCATTTCATCCGGAAGATATGTTTGGTACACCACCTCATATGCAAATAATGGATGATCAATTTTTCAACGATGATGAGTAGGCTCCTAATCGACCACAAAGAACGGTTCACCCCCTGAGTGGTACGATCAAACATCATCTTTCCACCGGAAAGTATTACCGAGGAGGCGGAAATAGGGTTTTGAATATTTGTGGTCCTTGGGTATTTCATGTTATGTATTTCTTTCGATTTCATTTTGATATTTATGTTCTTTTTTTAATTTCGGTATCCAAATTCAAATTCCAATTCCAACTATAAGTTAAAAAAATCAAGAATTTACAGTAACACAAAAAATTGAGTTAATTACAATTCTAATTCCAACTATAAATTAAAAAAAATCAAGAATTTGTTTTTTGTTAATATATTGGTTCGATATTGAAGTTTGTTCTTTAATTTCGGTATTCAAACTCCAAATAAAAATTGACAAACATGAACGAGAAAAAAATTTATTTACAGTACCATAAAATATTATACATTAAACACAACATTTAGGTTGATAGTCCGACATGATAGTTCGAAAGATTGGATTTGTTCGGAAACTTGTTTCTTGAATGACCCGGTACCCTACCAATAGTACAATGTTTAACTTGAACTCCCCATCTCTATCATCCGGATCATCCATATTCGTATTAATACGAGTGGATTTTGGTCGACCCTTTAACTTTCTACGAAGCTCTGGATTTGGTAACCATTTTTCGTATATGGGCTCTACTGGCCAATAGTCTTGGTTCGGGATCGTATTGAACTGAATTCTAAATGCTTGGAATGCACCACAATCTCTGATTAAGGTTTACAGTGAATATTCGTTGCTCACCTCAGACTGTAGCTTCGACAGAAAATTCTCATCCATGTAGGTCGAATAATCTTACTCGCATAGAGGTGGTTTTGCCTTGAAGTTCGCTCATTCTATCCTGCAGAGTTTTAGCCCAATATTGTCCGTTGTTTATTCGGGAGTTAACTTTCTGCCCTTTGTCGGACCATACTTTACCCAATCTGAAGTAAGTCTCCCACACAATACTTGCAATTGGAAGATGGTGTGTTCCTTTAAGCACCGAGTTTATAGCCTCTGCAAGATTAGTTGTCATATGACCATAACGCCGACCTTCGTTATAGGCTTGTGACCATCTTTCCTTGGGGATGTCATTTGCAAAATTAAATACATTAACACCGTGTCGCCCCAACCTTCTTATCCTCTTTTCGAATTTTCTTTGAACTAGTTCATACCCTATTTAAAAAAATAAGTTAAATAAATCAACATTATCAACTCAAAAAATTAATTTTTTTATAAACAACAAATAACAACTTACCCGCGCCTAAAATTTCTTTCCGGATCTAATTATTTCCGTACCGCGTCTTCGCATTTGTCGCAGTATGTCGTATACAATATGTTGGATATGCATGTGGAGGTTTCCATAAACTCCCACGTCTGTCAATTACTGATATGAGCGCAGTCCCTCTATAAGAAATCATGAAAATCCCGTCTATTTTTACTACATGATTGCGTAGATGCTTTAAAAAGAATTCCCATCCATCCACGCCTTCCTTTTCAACTATAGCAAAGGCAATTGGGAATATATTACTGTCTCCATCTTGTGCAACAGCCACGAGTAATATATGACTGTACTTCTCATACAGCTAGGTACCATCCACTTAAATCATGTGTTTGCAAAATGGGAACCCTTCAATGCACGCATTGAACGCCCAAAATAACTTACTAAATATTCTTTTACCAAGAATTAATTTGCCTTGTAAGTTGAGCGCCAGTTTTGTTTCGTATTCTACCACAGTTCCCAGTATGAATAGTTGCATTGCTCGTAAAAGAGCTGGTAACTCATTATACGATTTATCCCAATCACCATACAGTTGCGTCATCGCCTTCTGCTTTATCATCCACGTCTTGTAGTAAGATAGAATATAACCAAGCTGAGTTCAGAGAGATGCTACTAACACTGCAATCGAAATTCTTGGTTCATGTTCAACCAATGCCCTGGTGTAAGCACATATTAGTTCAGAGTTTAAATTAATGTGGTCCTGTGATAAAGCCATATTGGTACATGTGTGCTGGTCAATGAACCGTGACACCTCCCACACATCAGTCCTCTTCCTGTATGAAATTCTTACCCACTAAGGACATTTGCTCTTCCAATGAAGACACCTTACGCAATAGGTAATTTTATTGGGCTCAACAACAGAAAATGACGTATGGCGTTTGATATAGTGCTCCCGAACTGCTAGCTTTGCGGCTTCTTTTGTTTCGAATTCAGCCTTCAATATCAGTTCTCCAAAGTTCGAAGATGATGAAGAACCAAATATGCGAGCTTGATATTCCGTATCTTGCATTGCAGTATAATCCACTTCATACATGTGGGCTGCTGGATATTCATAGGCTGGATAAATGGGTTTCGGTTGTTGGGGCTCTGGTTCAACATAACCCCAAACTGGCTACTCTTTTCCCAACCCGAGCTTAGCAACAGTCGTGTCCCAAACATCATCTTCAACATCAATACCATTACCCTAAGATGCATTTGTCATAGCAGCCTCAACATCATCAACATCGAGTAAGAGCACGTCATCATCTTCCGTAATAGGCACAATATTTTCATCATCCTCATTGAAATCTTCAAGCGATTCGCCCCAACGAAAAAAAATGGGTTCGGTGTCACAATGTGTTGATGAACTCATTCTCTGTAAATAATCAAACAAAAAACATAAGTAAACACTAAAATTTGGTTTTCTTATTAAAATTTAAAAAAAACGGCAAACGAATTAAAATTCCAAAAATATAAAACTTACCGAATTCGACGAAAAACCGTCTGAATATATCTTCAATTACCGTCTGGAAAAAAAATCTTCAAAAACTCTCACCTAAATTTTCAACTCAAACTCTTTTAATTTTTTCTCAACCCTACACATCCATCTTCTCTATATCATATATATATATACACAATATTAAAAAAATCCTAAAACTAGACCTGACTCATGTACCTGCATGCATGTCAACAGCACCTCGCCATGTGGAGGTGGCGAGGTTTGACTCCTTTTTCAGCCTGCCAACCCAGCAAACCATGCATGTCATCTGCCAACCCTAAAAAACCCTAAAACTAGACCTAGACCTGACTCACGTACCTGCATGCATGCATGTCGAGCAGGACCTCGCCATGTGGAGGTGGCAAGGTTTGACTACCTTTTGCACCTGCCAAGCCAGCATGCCTGCCAAGCCGCGCCACGAGAAGCATGTCACCAGAGACCTCGTCGTTTGCACCTGGCGAGGTCCGAGAATGCCATATGGAGATGGTGTGGTCCTGTTGACTTTGGCATATTCTCCCAAATAATCCTTAAGGCACCCTATTATCCTAAATAAAAGTTTTACTTGGCCTAAATGACCAATTATGCCCAATTATTGAAGGTTACACTCAATTATGGGTAAGGTTACATTTGGGTCACCTTTATATTTAAAAAAAATACATCAACCTAGTCATTTTTTTCTTCTAAATCACTTATATACCCTCGTTAACACTAGAGTACTTCATTTGAAATCATTAATTAATCTAATATACAAATTAATATATGTTTTTTTAATATGAAAGGTGACCCAAACGTAACTTTACTCATAATTGAGTGATCTAAGTATAACTTTTAATAATTGGGTGACCTAAATGTAATCTTACCCATAATTGAGTAACCCAAATGTAACTTTAATAATTGGGTGACCCAAATGTAAGAGAAATTATGGTATTTAAAAAGATTTAATTGGCCAAATCCCTAATTAATTAAGGCGATAAGAACATACATCACCTTAATATTAACCCGGTAACGGTAGCCGTCTAGCGTGAAGTATTTCTCAAGCATGCAGTTCTATGCATTTGCTTGTATATCATTGTCAACTTTCAACTCTCTTTTTAGGGATTTTTCTTCCTTCAAATTGATACTGATGGCCCACTTAATAGGTTAAATTATGGTTTAGGTCATTTTATTATATTGAATTTTGGATTATTTTTTGTGTAATTTGGTCGTTTATTTTTATTATATCAATGGAATATGTCCCTCACTATGTTTCAGAAAATCATATTACATTTTTAAGGTTTATAATAGAAGAAATAACATAAGAAAAAGGAAAAGAGAGGGGGAAGGAGATTATCTTTTGGATTCTTTTTTTTATAAAATAAAATAGTCAAATTAGTTGATGCTTTTATATTAATTCTTTTCTTGATTTTTTTAATTAAAAATTTCTCACGACAGCATATGAGTTTGCCATGTGCCTTGCCACATCACCGAATAACGACGTTAGGGGTGGGAGTATTCTGTATGATGAAAGGAAAGTACATGAATTGATTGAACATTTACAAAGTATAGACACCACATTGGAAGATTTTAAAAAGTACATGAGGGCATTTGTGCCATTATCCTGATTTTTAAATATAAGATGAAAATATTTCAACAATTTATCTAGGCAAATTTGGGGTTGAACACAAATTTTAGGGAAATAGAGAAAGTTGGAGAAATTTTAGGAATTATTGTCAAAATCTACAGTAAACACAAAAGTCGCCTCACACACAAGGTGACCTTGAATATTTAATATTTTTTTCAAATGAAAAAAAGGTGCATGGCTCAATTATCGGTGCAGAAAAAATAAACTAATCTTTATTGCCTTTTGTAGGAGGTGACTTTTGTATTTACTGTAAATTTTGTTATATATTCTCAAAATTTTCTTAACCTTTTCTAATCTTTTTAAAATTTGTTTCCAACTCCCATATTCTACAAAATTTCCCATTTATGTAGATGTTTCATTTCTGAAGTAAATCAAATTATAAATATAATTAAATCATTACGATAAACTATACAAAATGAACGAGAACTCAATGAATAGAACAATACATGAAAATAAAAGGAACGTGTAATGATCATCTAAATGTATCAAAATTCACATAAAATAAATTATGAATATATAAAAGCTGAAATAAATACACCGTTTTTAACGAAATAAACACAACGTCTTAAATACAATTGTAATGGATAAAAAACATGATAACAAACACGACACCGATATATAGAAATTTCTTAACGATACAAATAAAATATAACAAGAAATATATTTACCCAAAATCCGAAACATGAATTCAAGATTATTGGGTTGTTAAACCCACCGAGAATTCACAGTAGAATTGACGATGTTATTTATCCTAATGAATTTAAATTTAAGTAATTTTTTTTGTAAGGTGTGTGTACCTTATTATAGGATAAGAAAAAATATAAATAAATACAACATTGTAATCCCATTAAAATTATTAAAAAAATCATATTACAATTTTTGAAAGATGGTATTTGAATTTTATTTATCATCATGAAAGAGATACAATACAATGCATCAAAAAGAAAGAAAAAAAAAGAGACAAATCCACTAAAAATCTCTTACAATAGTGCAAAGAAAAGCAGACACTTCCATCGAGATTAGTATATCAAACTCCTAAAACCTTCATGAATCTCCATGTCTCTATCCAAACGATACGCTTTACAAGGTAAAAAAGGAGTGGTGAGCGAACCAAGCTATCAGACAGACTGCTCCGCTACACAGGTCTGATTATATCGGCAACCAATCATCAACCGAGTGGGAATCCATCTAATTAAGACCATCGACAGAACCATAATCAGATATTAGCGTCGTGAAGATCTTTGTACAAGCACCAACCGACTGATAAGGTATGCTGAAATCATGCCGCAAAAACATATGAAACGAACCACAAAAAATCAAAGAAAAGTGTGTCACGATGACAGAAAAAACGCGTGTCACAAAGACGAAGATTCTTATTAAAAACAAGAACAATAATAAACTCAGTGATCAACAACCAATACTAAAAGTAGTTGTCGATAACCCAAAAAAAAAGAAAAATAATATTGCAAGCGACAGAAATTTAAAAGAAAACGCCATATAGATTTGAATCGGGTCAAACACCGGTCGAGTAGGTGATATTACATTCAAACGTCGATAACATAATCAGAATTCAATTGAATCTTACTCCGCCACATCAAACTTTTGAACAAATATTTAGGGAGCATTTGAATACAAATTAAAACATCATAGCATTAATTCTCTAATCTCAGAGCTTCTTTGGTTTTAAAAAATATTTTTAATTTTTATTTTTAATTTTCTAAAAATTAAAACACACGCTTGGTTAATAAAAATAATTTTTTTTCAAAAATAAAAATAATAAAATGTATTTGATGTCTAATTTTTTAAAATATAGATGAACAAATGATTATTAAATAAGTAAAATAGAATATAGTTAGAAAAATGTTATTATAATAATAAAAATTAAACATGATTGATTAAACCAAAGTCTAAAAAATGACATTAGTATTTGAACCCAACTTAAAATGAAGTCCAAATTAAAAAAAAAACACTTATTTTTATATTTTCTACTTTCCTAAAACATTTCTAATGAAAATATATTTCTTATGTTTTTAAATTTTTACTTATTTTTATTTTTTAAAAATCATTTTTTAATTTCACAACTAAACATATTTTTTAATATTTTTTATTTTTCAAAAATAAAAATAAACTTTATTCTTTAAAACCAAACTAACACAAATCTAAAACCAATAGGGGATATGATGTCTTTTAATGACGAGGAAAAAGCCTATACTAACTCTAAAAGGAAATGCTACGTACACGTAATCTTACTTATACCCCCTCCTTTTTTCCAGCCTTTATATCCCTCCTTTTTTCCAGCCTTTATATCCATAACGATAGGGTGGCAACGGGCGGGTTAGATACGGTTTTGCATTCTTTATTCCGTTTCTAAAATTAACGGGTACAGTTTTGGGAAATTCTAATTAAATATTTTAAAAATTTATCCGTCTTCGTACTCATTTCTTACGGATCCCCGCAGTTTTCGGTTAATCTTCGTACCAAAAAAATATAAATTAATTTATAAAACAAATACCCACCATTAAATCTCTAAAATTACAAACATAAAAGATAAATTTAGTTTTACCAAACAACTAACAAATAATTTCAAAACTATAAAACATGACTTAAATATAAACCGTTTGAAACATGACATTTTGCACTACCTTTAAAAGAAAATATGTGATTAATAATCTATAGTTTCAAATCATGGTATGTTTGTCTAAAAAAAAACTAGATTCGATAACTTTTTTCAATCATATAAATTACTTCTAATTTTACTCGTACAATTTATGGTGAATTTTCGAAGTCATTGTTATTGTTGTTTTTAGAAACAGTTTGTTTTAAAAAAAAATCTAAACTTTCGTATGATTATGTAAATATAACGCTCGCTTCCTAATTTAACTTATAGAATTTTTGGTGGTTTTTCAAAGTATTTTTATAACCTTTCAACATTCAAATATTCATATCATTTAAAATATATATCAAAATTGATCACCGTGTATTTTAAACAAAACTAGACTAAATCATGTTTACAACAATGTATAGATAACATTCTAATTATTTTTATAAAATTTACGAAGAATTTTCAAACTTACTCTAGCCGGCCATACTCAGGTGAGAATAGATTTTTGATGAAAAATAGGTAAATTACTCTTATGGCCATCAAACTTGGTAAAATATTGGGATCCCCACGGATATTTTCGGGGATTCTTGCGGATATTTTCGGGGATCCCCACGGTGATTTATACGGGTATGATTCGATTATCCCCACGGTTCAGATATAGCAATCCCCGTCTCCATCCCCATTTGAGCTCTGGTTATAAAATTCCCCCATCCCTGTCCCCGCGGGTGAGGATTTCGATTATTCCCCGTGCACATCGGTTCGGATCCCCACGGTTTTCGGTTATTCCTCATTCGATTGCCACCCCTACATAATGATATGTCGATACATACAAGGAAGAACACGAGATTTAATGTTTGATATATGAAATTTTATACTTAATAAAATTATATAAGAATTAAAAAAAACTTAAGGGTACGATATTAGATTTGGTGTTTAAAGATATGGTCAAACTATAATAAAAAAATTTATACGATTTGGTGATCAAATTTGGAGATTGAAGAATGGGTATCAACAGAGATGGACCGAAGGGTGTTGCAGGGGATAATTTTCCTTCTGAAAATTTAAATTTTGTACATAATTTAGAAATTTTCTATGTGTTTTTTATTAAAAATGTATTTTCGTCTTTCCTAAAATTTTATAAGTTCGCTCCTTATAAAATTTTATAGAATTGCCTACTTACATAAAATCTTTGGGGTACGTGAGTTGAGTTTAGAATGTGGTGAGAAAGTTCAGTTTCTATCTACCGTTAGTGTTAAAGGGAGAACTGCGAGGAGCCAACCCTAGTATGAGAGGACTATGTTGCACCAACCTATGGTGTACCGGTTGTTATGTCAATAGCTACGCCGGCCAGCTAAGTTGATATGGAAGAACTACTGCGCCGCGAGGAATCTTTCTTTATACAAATTCTTAGGCGGGGTGTTTGAATAGAACTTCGATAGGCGAGAGGTGTAAGCACCGCAAGGTGTGAAGCGATCTTGTACTAAACCTTTTACTTTCCATAAAAAATAAAAGAAAGTAACTTATTCCTTTGATATCCCAAAAAATAAATATTGATTTCATATTTTTGAGAAGTTATATATATACTCGACCCGACTACCCAACTACTCGAACATGAATTATCGGGTTTTTTAAAAAAAATTTACCCGGGTCACAAAATATGAAATTTTTGGGTACTCGCGTACCTGGTTCCTATTTTTTTTATTTTATTAGATTACTTAATATTTTAAATTTAGAACTATATTTAAATCCCTAAATTCATTTTATATTTGTATTATATGTTTTTATGTTTTAAATTTTTCAAAAAATATATTAATTTGTGAATATGTAAGATTCGATATGAAACAAATAACAAGGTTTCTCTACTGCATTTATACATTAGTAGTTTTTTAAAGTCTATAACTTGGAAGAAAAAATCGGCAAATCAATACAATTGAATCATGGTGAATGATCTAATTTCTTGTTTCTTAATGTCTATTGATGTTATGCATAGTAGTTTTTTAATGTCTATTGTTTTTACTCATTTTTTTAAAAAATATGAGATTCGAAAAAAAGTCACGATCAAGATTAATAATGTCTTTCTTATGGTTATAAACTTTAGATCGTTAATTTTTTTTTGTTTGGATCATGTGTTATGAACTTTTAAGTTTTTTTTTTAATTTTATAATAAAAATAACAAAAAATGTGAATTGGGTACTTGGTACTTGATTTTACGGCTACCCGGGTTTAACGAGTACCCGATTATAGGGTACCCGAAACTAACGGGTTGGCAAATATGATACCTAAAAGTTCGGGTGCCCGATTTTTTTAGTACCCGAAAACCTGGGTACCCAGATTTAAACACCCATAATATATATATATAGGATCCAATTACACAGTGTAAAATTCTCTAAGTTTTACACGTTTTTTAGACTATTGGATGAGTGAAATGGATGTCTGGGATTAACAATAGAATATGTGAAGATTATCACTTGAGAAAAAAAAAGTAAGGAAATAATCTTAGTCATCCATTTCTCCCATCCAACGATTCAAAAAACGTGTAAAACTTGTTGAGTTTTACACTGTGTAAGTAGATCATAACCCTATATATATAATGGCAAAATAGGGTTGAGAAAATGATGCGATAATTTTGATTTAAAAATCGGGACAGAAAGAAGTGAAAGCATGGTGCTAAAACATTATGAAAGTTGTCGGAATCTAGGTTTTATGCATATACATTTTTTTGTTTTATCCTTAAACTATAGTTTATTTTCAAATTAACATTTCATGTGTAATTCATTAATTGGTTGGAAGCATCATATTATTTTTTTTAACATCGTCGCTGAACGGGATAAAAACGGTGAAATAATGAAACTTTAAAGGTGTTTTTATTAAAAAAAAAAAGAGTAAGGGCCAAAACATAAACTTAAGTATAATTCAAGGGCCGCCACTTTTTTATTTAATATGTTTTAATTAATATTAGGGTTAACTACACCGGATACTATTAAATTATAGCCCGTGAGTTGAAAATATCACCAAATTTTAAAACTCTTCAAAATTAGTTAAGATATTTGAGTCGAAAATGTCACTATGTCGTTAACCGTTAACTCCCCTGTTAAGTCAAAATGACGCCGTTTTAGTGCCTAATTTGGCCCAAAACGACGGTGTTTTGCTGGATGAAAAAAAAAATTAAAACCATTGGGGTGGTTTGAACCCAGAACCTTTAAAAAGTAAAGTTAAGCTTTAACCATTGAACCAACATAACATTATATAGTATTTTACCACAAATATTATATATTTTAAACTACTTTAGATTAATTTAAATTATTTTATGAAATAAATAATATTATAAATAATATTAAAAGATATTATTTATATATAATATATATATATAAATAAAAGTGTATTGTTTTTATAAAAATATTATATATAAATAATATATTTATATTATAAATATTATATAAAAACTCTAAATTTTAAACCTTAAACTACAAAGCTCAAAGCTCAAACCCTAAACTTTATGATTTGAGGTTTAGATTTGTAGTTTTTATATATTATTTATAATATAAATATATTGTTTTATAAATATCTTTTGTTTTTAAAAAATAATATATTTTTATTGATATATGTAAAAACAATATATTTTATATTATTTGTAACCCTTAGACCCGCCTATGTGTTACAACGGATCCTAGGAAGTCACATTAGGGTCACTAGAGCGACCCACAATAAAAATACACATAAAACATTTTTCAAACACTTACTAATCTGTAAAATCGACTTATGTTTAAAATACCATTTCGGGAAGTCATTTAAACACATAACAAAAATTTCAGAAAGTGTTTTACAGACACTGTCATAAAACAATATATGACATACATGCCCACTAACTATACAGTAACGTACTCCAAAGGCAACGCCGAGACAACTCCGAACTCTGCTGTCAGCCATTATACCATGATAAATTCTTTTAACCTGCGATGGTAAAAACAACGTAAGCTTGGAAAAACTCAGTAGTACAGAACTGCCAAAAGATGCTATAAGCTCATGCAGATATAAGGTAGGCATAACATTTTCATGATGTTCCATGTAGTAACAGTCTCCACTTCTATTCTACTATTTCGAGGTTGCATCATACCCGAGAATAACAATATTTGTTCTTTATTCAAACATCGAGAATTAGACGGGAATTATATAGGTTGATAACATACGGAGGTGGAAAATCAGAGAGTTTAGTGTCTAGTGTGTTCCAGCGGTGCAACATTAATGCATGAAATGTAACAATGTAGTAAACCTTTTTATTTCAAATACATTTGTTTTAAGTAGCAGTAAAGTTCATTTTAATTCTTTATTTACTCTCCAATCATACTCCAGTATTTAGTTTTCCCGAGTGCAGTATCATGTACATGCATTAACCCGAGTCCATTGGGCGTGGGTACCATCCTAAGGGAATACCTTAGAATACATGCGGCCCTAGCCGAAGCATAGGAGCCGAATACGGGCGGACCTAACCGAAGCATAGGAACCGAATACGGGCTGACCTAGCCGAAGCATAGGATCGAAAACGGGCGGACTTACCAGCTAGATCAGGGCTGAGCCGACGGTAACTTCATATCATAACCCAAGTACCCCAGTGAATCAGATCATCAATAGTTCATTAATCAATAACTGTATATTTAGTAATACATTATCCATATAGCATGTTTGTCATATCGGGTGCATAGACATATATCAGAAATACAGTACAATCATGTTTAATTATAAAACATGTCATGTTCATGTGAGTTCAAGTATGTCAATCATGTGCACGTGATCGGTAATATAACATGTAAATTAGTATGAAAAAAAAGTCGTGTAGCACACATGGAACACACTAGGTGGAACAGTTTGTTTTTTGGAGATACTTGGCATTTACGGAAGAGAACACATTAAACTTTTGACAATTTGAACGGATTTTTGAAACAAGGCCCCTATTAAAGGATGGGTTCGTACTAACGGTTCACACCAGATATTTAGGAGATGATACATCAAGATCTTTGAGAGTTTAGGCATATATTGAGTGATTTAGCCATTTAAGCCTACAAGGGCATTATGGTCATTTTATCATATATGGGCATTTTGGTAATTTATACCAACAAGGCATACACAGTGGCTCGAGAATTCTATTTGCTCATCAGGTTTCCAACCAGGCCTTTAGAGATTTCTATGTCAAGATCTTTCTCGATATTAGATACATTCAGGGCTATTTTGATTACTTTAGCCAACGAGGACATTTTGGTGATTTAACTATCAGGTGTGATTTTGTAATTTAGCCCAGTAGTGATGAAATGACGATTTACAAAATTTAAGATTTCCATGAGTTTATCGAGCCTCTAAAACCAATCGAACTACATGTCCCAACCTCACAGTACTAACCAAACCTTCTGATGTATGCACTTCACGGGTATCATTTCCAAATATTGATTGTATCGTATATCTGAATGGTGTTGCGACTAAAAAAAATACCTCGGAGTCACTTAGAAGAACCGGGTTTTAAATGTTTTTGAAAATTTAGTCGGATTTGTAAAAAAGGAGGAGTCGCCACCGGCCATTTAAAAATGGTAGACCGGACACCGAAATAAAACCAGAGATTTAAAAGGGTTCGGGAGTCGGTTACACGCGAGGAAGGATTAGCACCCTCGACGTGCCCAAAATTGGTACCAAAAACATTACCGCTTAATTAATATTAAACTTTGCGAATTAAAGTGACGAATCGTATCGAAATTTGGTTATACGGGTGAGTGAATTTTAAAGGTCTTAATATTCGAGAAGGAACGTCCGAACCACCACCACTGCGACTGGTACTGGCCTCGTTCATTCCCGAATAAAAATACATTCACATTACACTTAAAAAAACGAAAGGCAACTTACAATACGCGAGCGAGACGTGAAAATAAAGGAACCAAAACACAATCGTACCACAATGAGGGTCATATATTAGAGGATATATATCAAAATGCATATACACTAAGAAGCATAAAATACATACAAAAGCACATACCACAATATTACATATATAAACCTTAAAGTGTGTTATATGTACGCATATAATTCACATTCACACAATCGTAACTAGAAAAAACAAATGATGCAAGCATAACTATGTGCACCAACATGATGGATTAATACGAGAGTTAAAATAAAAGGGTAATGATAATAGGTGAAGAGTTCATACACGATGGTAAGATAATAATTAAAGCAAATTAATAACTAAAGAAAAAAATAAAAGGAAAAAACATATGTCCATATAAGAAATCGAAATAGCAGATTTGGTTAACAAATAAAACACCAAATTAATTGGGAGTTAAAACATGTAATTTTAGAAAAAAATAAGGTTGGTAATCTGGTTAGAAAACATGAATGGGCTTGAAACGAAATATTCCCGTGTTTTAGAAACAAATCGACAGATAGAGGGGCGAAAATCAAAGACAGGGAAAAAAACGGGGGCCGTAGGCATGATTTCCCCTGAGGATTTAACCAAATCGAATGAAAATAGGGACGAAAGTAGAAATTTGAGGAACTACCGTGACTCGCGGTGAAGAAGGTAAGAAAAGTAAATGGCCAAAACCGAATTTACCCAGAAAAACTCTATTTATAAACACCATTTTCATGAAATTGGGAACCCTAATAATCTAATGCTAGAACGGCGCTGCTGCGCTTTCATCTTTCCCATTTTCAGAAACAAAATAAGCCCTC
This sequence comes from Hibiscus tridactylites, assembly GCA_958450335.1. NCBI lineage: Eukaryota > Viridiplantae > Streptophyta > Magnoliopsida > Malvales > Malvaceae > Hibiscus > Hibiscus tridactylites. Next base: position 49,313,469 of record OY288290.1, read on the forward strand.
ATAACCCTAAAAGAAAAATCAGCCGTCGTTCACCTCATTCTCATCCTCTGACGCCGGAAACCCAACGGCGATCGCTACCGGCGATCGGGGAAAACGAAAACCCAAAGAAAACGCTTCATTTTCCTCTTTTCTTTTAAAACCAAAAAACAGAGAAAAGTCTTCCCCCCTTTTGTGAAACCCTAAACGCAATCCGAAATAAAACCCCTTTTTTGAAAAAAACTGAAACCTCCCCTTCTTTGGGCGTCCCCCCGTCGTTTCACTGAGTTCGAATCTTCACGAAGGTTCGACGACTTATCAACGATCGGAGGTGACTCGGCCGGAAGAGGATCGACGCGACTAAAGGTAAAACTCTGACCTCCCTTTTTTGCCCATTTTTTTATATCATTTTTATGCATGCAATGGACTGAACAAAAATCGGATACCTCTCAAGTTTCTGTTTTTTATTTCACTGTGAATGAAGAAATCCCGAATGGGTTTTTGGTTTACAATATCAGGCTCACTCTAATTTTTTGCTATTCTATTTTTTCGATGCTCTCTGCTCACTGTTTTTTGGTGCCCCCTAGTATTTTGGCTCCGATTGCTCACTGATTTCTCCCCCCTGTGTTTCGGTTTTTTTCTCCTCTATAAACAAAACCGAATCACCGGGGCCTTTAACTCTCTGTGCCTTGCTTTGATTGCCTCTGATCTGCTTTTCTGTTTTCGTTTGTCTTTTGCTATATTTTGGGTATCTGATTCTTCTTTTTTTTTTTGTTGCATGACGAAACCACCCCAAAATGGTGTTAGCGTAGGGGCGGTCGAGGGTGCGCGGCAGGGGACAGAAGGTCAGAGGAGGGGTCACGGGATCTGGAGGTTTCTGCATCGAACTGGGACTGTTAGATCGATTTGATCTAACGGCCGACGTTGTGCGGCGCGAGATGAGGGGCATGCACCCTCCTTAGGATTTTGTTCGGATGAGATCTGGGCCATCCATCTTCCTCCAATCTGACGGCTCTCAGTGCTTGCGGCGTGGAGACCAAACAGAGGCTCATCTAGGGTTTTTTGGTGGGTGCAATATGGACCGTTGGATCGCGGCCAGATCCAACGGCTATGATGAGGCGGCGGCTGCACATAAGGGATAAGAGTGTTAGGGTTTTTCTTTCTTAGGGCTTGTATTATTTTGGGCTTGTAATTTATTTAATGGACTGTTATTTATATAATTATAGTTTGGGCTTTTATTTCTTTACTCATGTTTTATTTTTATCATAATACTATCCGAAAATATTAATAATAATAATATACTAATGATAATAAAAACATATTAATAATAGTAAAAACAAATCAAAACAAAATAAACACAATATTAATATATAATAACACACCTAGCAATAATACTTAGTAATAATATACAAATGATTTTTTATACACGCGCAGACACACACATATTAGAATCACTGCTTACATAATTTATGCAAACAACATTTTGTTTCACGCACCTTTGCCTCGAAATGATACTAGCACCTAAAATGCACCTTTGACAAGAAAACTTATCCTTTGTGGTCCAAGGAACTTTTACACCTTTTAAAGTCCTCATCCTCAATTCCAGAAGTAGACTGATAAAGTGCTCAAAAAGATAAAATACAGTTTTCTATTCCAAACATGAAGAAAGCAGTGACCAATCATGAACGTATTAATGAATTAATGCACTAAGAAATTATAGTTTCCTATGAACTTTGTCACCCAGTCCTATTGTAACATCCATGCAAATTCAGAGAAACCAAAAGACATCACTAAAAAGCAGTAAATAATGATTCCTATATAAGATGGAAAATTTTCCAATTAGCTGCCAAAACAATCCACAGTTCCTGCCAGAGAATTGTAAAGGATAAAAGAAAAGAAATGTGCAACCAGAAAAACATACCTTCAATTGGGTGGAGTGTCAATACTGCTCTTATGGTGTTGACTGGTGACAATAGGAAATTAGTATTTGAGAATTTAACATCTAACAATCTAATCAAAATAAAATTCTTCAGCTAAATGAGAAGCTTAAGTCCTTGCCTGCAAGTTACAAACCACAATTTGATCTCCTTCATGAAGAAGGCCACTAACCAACACAACATCAATTTTTGTCTCGTAACATAATGATGAAATGTTGAATTATTCTGAGATATAAAGAAAGAAATAAAACACACTTGCACCTCATCACGGAGTGTAAGCTTTTCGATCATTGTTTTGTGGCTCCATTGTACCCGTAATAGTAACAAATCAGGGATACCTTTGCCACCACTGCAAAACGTTTCGCCAGTGCCTAGGCGGAGTAGCCGCCAGCTTAGGTTCTATATGTAGGCTGATTTCGGAGTTTCCGGATAAAACTAAGCCAATAAAAGGAAAGGAATGGAGGGCAGAGATGAGCTAGAGGGAAGATTATACGCTGGCTAATGGCATTAAGCAGCGGCTTTAACGGAGCACCACGACGATATGGTGCCGGATTTGGGCAGAGACACTGACGCTTAAGTGAATAAAAAAACATTATATTTATTATTAATTATTAAGGTTCCGACAACCTTTGGAGGAAGAAGGCCAACGCAGCTTCGGAGGAATGGATCATCTTCGTGGACAATCTTAGTAGAAGGGTTTCTAGAGGAACTTTGCGAGAGTTTTTCGAACGGTTCGGGAAGGTGGTAAGAGTTTTCATTCCTGCTGTTAATAAGAGACCTAAGTATTGGAATTGCACGTTTGCTTTTATACATTTTGCGGAAGAAGGGGGGATGAAAAAGGCGATAGAGAGAGTTGAGAACTCGCTGATTGATGGAAGAGTGGTTAGGGTCTCTGCTTCCAGGTTTAAGAAGGGTCAGAGATCGGGGCACCAGACGGGCGGAAATCATTCTTCGACTACCCCTAATGGGTCCAGGGTTAACAAGCGGTTTGCCTCGCCGTATCGACATAAGGATGATAGGACGTTTAAAGAAGCATTGTTGTCTCGGTCCCCAGGGCGTCAGGTCCCCTCTCATGAGGCTGTGTCTCCAGATGGCGAGGCCGAGGCCGATTTTAATGTAGAGCCGCCGCAAGACCCGAGGGTGGATATGGGATGGATTCAGGCATCGGCTATGGGCATTCTGAAACCTGGATTTGATGCTGATTTTGTCCGAAAGGCCCTTGCAAATGACGGCATCAGGGTGAATATAGCTAAATGGGGATGCTTGCCTGAGGCGTGTCTGGTAACTTTTGCCTCTCACGAATCAAAGATGGCTACTTGGGTTGACAAGAAGGAGGAGTTATCCTTCTGGTTTTCACACATTGAAGAAGACGTTCTGATAGAAGGTATTCCTTGTATGTACGTTCCGGTGAAACTGGAAGGGTTCTCACTTCATTGTTGGTCGTCGGATTTCTTCACTTTTTTGGCAAACAAATGGGGGAGGCTTGTAGAATTTCATGAGGCAACAATTAAAAAGTTCGATTTATCCTCAGTCAGGTTTTTAATTAGGGCACATAATCAGTTTGTTGTCCCGAATTTTATCACCTTTCTAGCAAATGGTCAGAACTTCAGAGTGAAAGTAAGCACCGGGGAGTGGCCGTCGGATCACTTATTTGATAGGGGTGGCAGTTTTGGGAACCAGGAGGGGGACGAGCTTAGTGAGGATCAGTGGGCTAATGCGGCGGAGGCGCCCGACATTGTGATCCCTCCGGCGGATAATCCGGTTAGGGAACATGAAGGGTCTAGTTTGGAGCCTATGCATGGGGGGTACGTTAATGGCTCATCGGGTGCACCGCTGGGGAATGTTCCCAATAATGAGGTTTTGATTGCCAATAATGAGGCGCAAGCTTTCACAGAGTCTCGGGTCCCACTAGTTAATCGGAGGGAGGAAAATGGAGTTGGGGCTTTTGGGTCTTTTCATGAAGGGGCCAGCGAGGCATCAATTGTACCTCCCTGTGACCCAAATCCGGAGAACGAGCTCGTTGGTGCATTTGGTTCGGGGCCTCTTTCGGGTCAGGCCCATGTAGAATTGGATGGTAGCTCTTTTGTTGATAATCAGCATCAGGGGGTTGTATCGGGGGATAATAACCCAACCAATTCTCCTGTACCAGATAATTCGTTATCTTCAGCCGGGATTCAGGACATCGTGCCTGATACTCCTGATCGGTGCATTGGCTCCGACAGGCAGCAGCTGCATGTTCCTTCTGTGCCTTCTCCCCAAGAGCGGCTTCTTAACAAGTCTGTTTGCCATTCTCTTCCTCAAGCGGTAATTCCTGGCACCGAAGGTGGTGATTTCTTTAAGGTTAGTCATCGGAGAGTCTTTCGCCGTCATGTGCGTGAGTCATTGGATAAAGAATTTGGTTCTGCTAGTAGGATTTCTTCGAATTCGGGAGGGTCGATTCACCTAAGCTATATTGAGGAGGCCTTGCATATTTGGGGAGTTAGTAAAGTTTTAGGGATCACCTTCAGGGGCAATAAGGAGGAAGTGGTGGAAAATTTCAGGGTACTCGAGGGTCGCTTCTGATCCCTACGGACTGCGATATTTCCCAGGTATTAATCAAGCTGTTTTATGGATTTAAAAATCATTTCGTGGAATATTAGAGGCTTAGGTAGGAGAGAAAAGGTTCGAGCGGTGCGTAATCTGATGAAAGAAAAAAATCCGCATATGATTTTCATTCAAGAAACTAAGATAGGGGAACCTTCGAAACAAATGATGAGACGGTTGGGGTGTAGCACTGGTTTTGATTTTGTTTGTGCTCCTGCTGTTGGATCGGCTGGTGGTATGCTTTGCTTATGGGATGTGGATTGCTTTGATAAATTAGACTCTCTGGTGTCAAACAGATTTATTATGCTAATTGGCAGATTCAAGGGCATTGAGATGATCTGTGGCTTGATCAATGTCTATGGGCCGAATGTCGATGCGGATAGGAAGTTATTTTTCCTTGAATTACTAGAAGTTATCAAAAGTCATAAGGTGGCGTGGTGCATTGGTGGTGATTTCAATGCCATCACCGGTGTGGAAGAAAAACTGGGGAAATCGTGGAACTATGCGGCAATGGAGGATTTTAGATCTTTTATTCAAAAGGCGCTCCTTATCAATCTTCCTCTTTTAGGGGGAGCGTACACTTGGTCGAACAATAGAGACCCGGCAGCTTTTGTGAGGTTTGATAGGTTTCTGGTTGATGGTGAATTCTTCAATGGGTTTCCGAGTCTAAATCAATTACTTTTATCCAAGGGGATATCGGACCATAATGCAATTAGTTTGGAGACTCCTAAACAGCGGAAAACTTACCGACCCTTCAGGATTTATAATTATGTCATGGAAGAGGATGGTTTTGATGTTATGCTCGCGCATTGCATTGAAAAATTTCATAGGGGCAAGAAGGAGCAGGGAGCAAGTTCTCTGATTAAATTGATTAAAGGTTCAGTGAAAAAGTGGTCTGCTACCAAGCGAGTGAGCTCGGCGGGTAATTTAAAAGAATTGGAACAGAAAATGGCAAGCATTGAAGCCAAGCTAGTGGCGGGTTTGGCGACTGTTAACGACAAATCGGAGCTGGCCTCTATTAAAGATAATCTATGGCGTCTTTTGCGTAGAGAGGAGAGTATCTGGCTTCAGAAATCGAGATTAAAATGGTTCCAAGAAGGAGACCGAAACATAGGCTTTTTCCACTCGGTAGCTTCTATGAGACACAAGAAGAATGCCATCCTTTTGCTCGAGCACGGGGGAAGCAGTTTCACTAATGAAAGGGACATTAGGAACCTCATTCATAAGCATTTTCGGGAATCCTTTAGCAGCTGTCTCACTATGGAGGTGGAGAATTGGGATATCCATTTCAGAAGATTAAGTTCAATTCATGCATCATCTCTTGAGAGGGAGTTTTCGGAGGAAGAAATTTGGTCCGCTGTGTTGTCCTTTGATGGTTCTCGAGCTCCGGGGCCGGATGGTCTAAATATGAGTTTTTTCCAGAAATTTTGGCACTTGCTAAAAGCGGATATTATACAATTTTTCCGGGATTTCTTCGAGGGGAGACAGTGGGATAATGAGATCAATCGATCTTATATAGCTTTAATTCCCAAGAAGAGGAATCCCTCGACCATCGAGGATTATCGTCCAATAAGCTTAGTAGGTGGTCTCTACAAAAATTCTCTCGAAGGTGCTGTCGATAAGATTAAGAGGGGTTATGGATCACATCATCAGCAGTTCTCAGTTTGCCTTTATTCCTGGCCGTCATATTACGGATTGCTCATTTATCGCCAACGAAGGGATTGAGTACATGAGGAAAATGGGCCTTAAGGGTGCTATGTTCAAAATCGATTTTCAGAGGGCTTATGACTCAGTGGATTGGTTATTTTTGTTAAAAATTCTGAAAGATATGGGTTTTGGAGATAATTGGTGTAAATGGATATATACATGTGTATCAACCGCCTCTCTTTCAGTATTGGTGAACGGGTCTCCTAGTCCATATTTTTCGATTAAAAAAGGGCTTAGGCAGGGTTGCTCACTCTCTCCTCTTTTATTTAACATCATTGGTGAAGCTCTTCATCGGATGCTTGAGAGGGGTGAGGAGGCGGGGCTGTTTTCGGGGTGGAAAATCGGAAGAGGAGAGATGATTTTCAACCTTAGCCACCTTCAATTTGCGGATGATTTAACGATCTTCTGTGGGCCTTCAATAAGGGAGGTGGAAAATGTGAGAAGGATACTTAGAATTTTCGAGTTGGCATCCGGGCTAAGACTGAATATGAAAAAAAGCAGCCTGTTCGGTATTCATGTTGATGACCAGACTGTTTCGAATTGGGCAGGTAAAATTAAATGTGTGAAGGGTGTGCTTCCCACGGTTTATTTGGGATTACCTCTGGGTGCAAAAAGCAATTCTACGGCTGTTTGGGATCCCATTCTTGATAAAGTTTTCAGCCATCTCGCCTCTTGGAAGTCTAAGAAACTTTCTTTCAGTGGACGTGTAGTCTTAATACGGTCAGTTCTCTCCTCACTTCCGCTTTATTATATGTCAATGTTCCGCATGCCTGTTGCTGTTATTAATAAAATCAATTCTATTATGGCTGGTTTTTTATGGGGAGATGTGGATGGAAATAAAAAGCTTCACTGGTTAAATTGGGAATCGACTTGTCTACCTTTTGAGAGAGGGGGTCTGAATATTAAGAATATCGCTTTACAGAATAGGGCTTTATTAGGTAAATGGCTATGGAAGTTTGCCTCGGATTTTGATAGCCCATGGAGGAAATTTATATGCTGCAAATATAGTATTGACCCTAATGCTTTATTTGTGGATGATAAGCCTCATAGACTTGCCTCTTGGCAGTGGAAAGCTATTGTTAACTCTACAGGGGCTAAAGATGATGTTGGAGAAACGATGCGAAATAACTTGAGGTTACAGGTGGGCGACGGTTCTTTGATTTCCTTTTGGTCCGACGTATGGATTGGGGGTGCTCCTTTACAAGTTTTGTTTCCGCGTATTTTTGCGCTCGCTAGGAATCGTAACGGGAAAATCTCAGCTTTTGGTCGGCAAGTGAATTCTGCTTGGGTTTGGGAGGTGCAATTGCGTAGAACTCTCTTTGATTGGGAGCTTGATCAATGGTCGGCATTCACAAATACTATTGAAGGTTTTCATTCGAATGTTTCTTCTCGGGATACGGTTGCCTGGAAGGGATCTAGTGATGGGGTCTTTTCAGTACGTTCTTTCTATAATCTCTGTCAAGGTCCTTCTAGCAATGATAAATTCTGGAAGACGTGCGTGTGGAACGGGATGGCTCCTCCGAGGGTGGAGTTCTTTCTGTGGCAGGCGGTCCTAGGGAGATTAGCTGTCAAATGTGAGTTGGTGAAGAGAAGGGTGAGAGGCATCCTTGATTCTCTTTGTCCGTTATGCTCAGTTTATCCTGAGTCTGTGGTTCATTTGTTGGTGGAGTGCTCGGTGGCAAGGGCGGCGTGGGGCAAGGCTGCAAGATGGTAGGGGGTTGATGTGTTGTTACCTGGCAGCGTTAGGGAGTTACTGGAGGTGTGGTTTTTTTCGGCACCTATCAAGCTTTCTTCCTCAATTTGGTTTTACATACCGGCGGCGATGATGTGGTCCCTTTGGCTGCTGCGTAATGAGTTAGTTTTCAAAGGATGTAAGGTGGACTTAGCTCAGATTATGTTCCTAGTCAAAACACGTTTGGTGCATTGGTTTATGGCTAAGCACCATAATCTGCCGTTATCTAGAGAGGTGTTGTTTAATGATTTGCGGTTAGCTGATGGGCTGTCGGATGGTGGACCGAAATTAGATTCTATGGGCGGGTGGCTTCCACCTCCGACTGGATTCATCAAGTTAAATGTTGATGGAGCAATGACGGCGGATCGGAGTAAAGGTGGAATCGGTGGCTTGGCTCGTGGCCCGTCGGGTGAAGTTATTTTTAGCTTTTCGGAACCGTGCGAAGCTGGCCCTCCGATTCTAGCTGAACTTTGGGCCATTCGTAGGGGGTTGAGGATCTTTATCGATGATCATTCATATCGGGATGGCCGGCTGATAGTCGAAAGCGATTGCGCAGCGACGTTGGCTTGGATAAATAATGAACCATCGTGTCCATCAATATACAAACTCTTGGTTAATGAAATTAAAGAACTGAGATTATCCAGGGGGTGTATGTTTGCACATGTACCTAGGAGGAAGAATGTGGATGCGGATCGTTTGGCGAAGCAGGGTATTGGATGATGTAGTCTGTAGTATTTCTGTTAGTGTATCCTTTGAACTATGGTATTTTGCTACTTTGTAAGAGAACCTTAATTTATGAATAAATCAGCACTCTTTTCCCCCTTCCGCTGTCCGTGAGTTGGCCTCCGACTCTAAGATATGAGGGGGGGTTTTAACGAGGCCAAACTTTTATCAAAAAAAATAATATACAAATGATAATAATAGCAATATAATATGTAAGTAACTAAATAATAACAAATAATATCACTTAACACGCTAATAAACCTAATAATAATAATATAATATATAAGTAATATTTAAGGGTTTTTGTGAAATGGATGATATAATAATATAATGAATATAAAAATGATGATACCAATAATGATGATATTATAATAGTAGCGACACTTATATATGTATATTTTTTGTTTTTTTTTTGTTTTCTTTTAAATACCTAACAGCCCAATAAGCCCATTAACAACACAAACATAAAGTGGTTCAAGGTCCGGACAAAATTAGTGATTACAGTTGCCCCTCTTTGCTTATACTTGTGGAACAAGAATAAAGCAAAGACCATAAACACTAATTTTGTCCTACTTCCCTGTTGGTCGGTTCGTTCCCCGAAGCAGCCACATGATTCTAAGCAACTCCTCTTCCCAACGCCTTCTGATCATGAGTTCTCCCCTCGATGCCCCAAACAGGTAGACAAAGTTTTTTTTTGCAGTTTTCCATTCTCCAAGTGCCCGAACGGATAGGCAGGTTTCAAATACATTTGTCTTTCCTTTCCGAAAAAACAAGCTGGTCATTCAAACAACTTTGCTTCCCCTTCGCGGTCTAAAAGCAAGTTGTTCATTTCGCAGTCAAAAAGCAAACTGAAACTCCTAACATTTTTGCCTCCCCTTTGCGGTCAAAAGGCGAACTTGAGCGTCCAAGTGGATTTGCTTTCCCTTCACGGTCGTAAAGCAAATTGGTCAACTAAATCCGTCTAACTTCTCGGTTGGACAATTTACTCTCCTGGAGCGGCGACGCGCTAGACCGAGTAATTTTCTCTCTGAAGCTCTAAGAAGATGAGTCCTCTCTCTATAGAACTCATTTCCTTGGCGTATTCTTCGAGTGGCAGTTCTTTCTATATAGAACTCTCGTCCACGTATTTCTGAAATTAAAGATATCCAAGTCCTCTCTATGTAGGACCCTCCGCTTTTGAGATCCTGAAGCCTTAGGATTCTAAGTTTTTTCTCCACTAAACTCCTCTTCCTTAGCATACTCCTCGAGTAGCAGTTCCTTCTCTACCGAACTCCCCTCTGAAATCAAGGATCTACAAGTCCTCTCTCCGTAGGACCCTCCACTTTCGAGATCCTGAAGTCGCAAGTTCCCCCTATATAGAGCTTGTTTGGACCCTTTCTCTGTAGGATCCTTTATCTTGAAATATATCAGCAAGCTTGAAAGCTTTCATTTGAAATCCTTGAGTGGCGAATATGAAGACTTCGCCTGACATTCTGGAGCGGCGGCTTGAAAGGCTTCGCCTGAAATCCTTTTAGTTCTCGCTTTATCGTTTTCTCTTCGTCCCGAGAGGTATTCAAGTTGTCTTTCAAAAATGAAAGTCGAGGGACTCTTGACTCTTGTGAGATCTGCTTCTCCTCTCGTGAAGCCGTAGATATGTTCTTTTACCAATCTTCAAACGTCTGTTTAGAGAAAACAAAATGCTATGGTATGATTTAGTATGCTCCTAGCATGGGTGACATCTAGCTATTGACGATGCATAAGCATATCTCAGGATGCAATGATGCATGTGTTTACGAGAATGCAAAGATGCATGTGTTTACGAGAATGCAAAAGATGCATGGATTTAGTTTGTCATCATTTTCTAGGGTCGGTGGTCGTTATCTTGGGACTACAACCACTCATCAATCTCGTGTCTCGGCAAAACTGGCCCCCAAACTTCTGCCGCTCGTTCTTCGTTCAAATATTCGAGTCGAGTGACTTTCGTCGTATTTAGAAACTTCATCTACACTTTTTCTAGCCTTGTGTTATCTTTCATCAATTCTGATTCAAGCTCTTATGTATAAAACCCTTGTTACCCCACGGACAATGATCCCCCTCTTGAGTACTACTAGACCCTTGTTCTTCTTCTTCTTCTCATCCACTTCTGGAATTGTTTGCCTCAAAGTGCCACTCGGGTTTTCACTTTGAACCCTTTTTTTTGTTCTTTTTTTTTCTTGTTTTTCTTTTTTTCTTTCTTCTATTTTTTTTCTTTTTTTCTTTCTTTTCTTTTTTCCTTCTTTCTTTCTTTCTTCTAATTTTTTTCTTTCTCTTCTTTCTTTTCTTTTTTTCTTTTTTCCTTTTTTCCTGGCTTTTGATTGCCTGAATAGATAGATAGATTTCCATTCTCCAAGTGCTCGAACGGATAGGCGGGTTCTATTCTCCAAATGCCCGAATAGATGAGCAAATTTCCATTCCCCAAATGCCTGAACGGATAGGCGGTTCTATTCTCCAAATGCCCGAATAGATGAGCAGATGTCATATATCTTTGTCTCGAGCTTTGAGTATCTGTCTCCTTTGCTCTAAAATCCTTTGGCTTTGAGTTTTTGTCTCCTTTGTCACGAGCTTCGAGTATCTGCCTCCTTTGCTCTGAAATTCTTGGGCTTTGAGTTTCTGCCTCCTTCGTCATGAGTTTCTGCTCTGAAGCGTTCCTTTTGAATTTCGCCTCAATCCCTAAAGTGTCTTTTGGGTTTTCACTGCGTCTTCTCTTTTCTTTGTCCTATTTCTTCTTCTTTTTCTCTTTTTGGGCACTCCTTTGAGTTTTCGTCTTGAAGTCAACTTCTCTTTTTCGCTTCTTCTTGAAGGGAGGACTTACACTGATTAGAATCACATTGCCCCCACTTGCTTTAGGCTTATGTACCTTTTAACTGTCCTCTGGTTAATGTCGACTGCTTTAACTGGTGTCTTCGGTCCAAAGATGCCACCAATTTTGGCCCTTGTTCCTCTAAATTCGTGGTCAAGAGCGCCTCTTCTGAATTTCGCTCATTTGCCCCAAAGTGCCTTTAGGGTCCTCGTCTTGGCTTCTCTTCTTCTTTTTTTCTATCTTCCTCCTTTTCTTAGGCATACTTCTGTCGCCTTTTATCGAGTTGATTTCAGATCGTATTTACTGTCTCATCTTGGTGCACGACGCACACGGTCCTTCTCGGGACATTCTCTCCAGCAAGATGCTTAGGCTCCGAGGGTAACTTCTGTTCCCCGATTCTCAACGTCAAAATTTCTATCCTCGTGTTCTATTTCAACCCTTCTTAGCGAAGGTCGAATTCGTAGCTCAACATTTTCACCGAAGACGGTCTTGATATTTCAACTGGAGGTATTAGTAATGCTTGAACCTCCGAGGGTGCCCCTCTGGGTACTGATGGCTTCACCTCGGGCCACGGTCAATCCGCTTGTTCACTCCCATGTAGAAGACTTATGCAAGTGATTGAGTAAAAATAATTTTATTATGTAGATATACATTTTAAAAAATCATGTCAAGTGAAAATCAAGTTTAGGGTCTTTGAAAAAAGGTTGACCCGAGTGAAATTTTCCGAATGTTGCAGGGATGCACATATGAAATCTTTTCTGGGCTATTAGGCTTCCAAGAGGAGCGACTCCCATACTTAGTTTCTACCCAATTTAAAGGTGGCTCTCTTTACCTCACTAACTCGCCATGCCCCATCCTTCCCTCTTTTCTGATCTCAATCAAGCATTAGAAGTGTGGCAATCCTTGAAGAAAGGTTAACCCCGATAGGCGGAGTGCGATCTGAAGACAAATTCATCCTTCCGCGTATGGTCCAAATGGTCTTTTATGGCTTGTAATGTAGGCTAAGGTTCACGGCCATGAAAGAAAGGGTAAATAGGCCCAAACAAGTGTTTGAGGGTGGTGAAACCAAGGATCAATTCTTCCAATCTGAAGTCTCAATTATGCTCCGATGAAATGTTATCCCTTTTCTTATTTCTTTGGATCGCTCTAGACTGCCCCTTCTTGTTTGGGGTTTTCACCCTAGAGCTCATTTCCTTTCATCAAGTGTAGTTTTGGATCAATTTGCACCTTCGCATTGTATTAGTGCAAGCTTTTGATCAAAGGTGAACAATCTTTCGAGGCTCATCTAAGTAGAGATTCATTTGGATAGGGAATCCTCTTGTCCCTTTTCTTTATCTGCTTCTCTCCTTTTACAAAACTGCACTTTTCACTTTAGTGTTTTTGCTTTTGATTTCTTCAACTTTTATGTCGGTAGCTTTTGACTTGATTTGGATAGCTTTGAGAACCGACTTTTCTTTTGTTGTTTCCTCAAAATTACACTTTTCACTTTAGTGCCTTTGCTTTTGATTTCTTCAACTTTTGTGTCGGTAACTTTTGACTTGATTTGGATAGCTCTTTGAGAATCGACTTTTCTTTTGTTGTTTCCTTTTGATGTTTTTGACTGCTCAATCTGAAAGTGTATCTAATGAATCTTTTCTCTTTTAATGCCCCTTAGTTCACAAGACATCATTCCCATAGCATAATCAGGATCCAATGTCATTTGCTTGTCCATGGACTTCTATCCTTTTCTGCCCTTAGTGTAGGGGTGATCCTTGGCTTGGGTTCAATCAGAAGAAAAAGTTTTTGATAGGCTCAAACGGGGACAACAATGGGTATTTTTTATTTTCTTTCTGTGTGAATGGAATTGAAGGAATGCCAAATGTCCTCCCATACACTGATATCAAAATTGGTCTTCAGGTGGTAGAAGTTTTAGGGTTATCACTTCATTCAAGAACCTTAGACAACAATGCCCGAGAGGAAAATTCACTCAATGGGAGTGGCCCATTATTCCTAAACACTCGTTGTCACCCCTCTCTTGGCCTGAGTAGAACAGATGGGGCTTCCATTTGTATCATTCCCACAACATTTAGTTTTTTCTTTTCTTTTCAAAGTATTAAAGTCATCTTTTTTGTAAAAATATATACATATATGTTTTTAATAGAAAAACAATAAGGTTGTGATCATAAGGAATATAAAATGCTTGCAAAAGTCTCCTTCATTGAAAATAAAACAAACGGACATCACAAAAGCCCTTACAAAAGATGCTAGCTATCACGGGCCAACAATGCAAACTTATACATGCACTTCAACGAGGGAAAGATCCGACAACAAAAGGTAAAACAGACACGATGCATGGAGACATAACATCCTAAACTACGTTGAAGACCAGCGTCTTCCAAAAGTTGCCCCTTCTCAAAAGATTGCCCCATCTTAGGCCGTCATCAGACCTAATCCGCGCGGTAGACTCGGGAGTATGTTAGCAGAGGGGTGAGTTTTTCCTTCCCTTTCTCGGCACTCTTGGCCTTCCTTGAGCTCCGAGGGTCTTCAGTCGTACCCCGGGGCTTCGAAACTGTGGCACTCCTGGCGGTCTCCACTCGTCTTTGTTGCTCCCGGTCCCATTCTTCATCTAGGATTTTTCGCAGTGAATCCTCGATCTTGTCTAGAGCCAACTCAATAGGGCATTCGGAATGGGAGCAGTGCACCTCATATTGGCCGATGACAGCCTGGTCTTCTTCAGATAAGACCTCCTCCATCACAATATCGGAATCCCCGTTCATACTCTCTTTGGGCTTGGGGGTTTTGCCTTTCTTGGTCAGGGTGGCGATCATAGCCTTCAACTCGTCAAATTGTTCCTTGGTTTCATCTTGGAACTTCTTCATGCATGCGATCGTTTCTTTCTGGTTCCATACTAACTGCTGGTGGAACTGCTCGAGCTCATCCATCCTTCTCACAAGGTTGTTCACATTCCCGAAGCGGTATTGGCTGGAAACTGTTCCTTTGTCCATTTCTCTCTCTTTTCTCTCTCTGACATGAGTGTTTTCCCCAATTAGTAATGGTGCGATGAAAGGCCTTAAGCAAATTTTAATGTCCAATGATGGATGGACTCGAATCAACAGATGCATGATCATGAGATGGGTGCATGGTTGACAATTTTAATGTTGCTTCGAAATGATGTATGAAATAAATGTTACAAATGTATGCAAATCAAAGGTGTTGGTCATATAGGTGATTCCCCTTAGGTCAACTTTCATTTGAACGTAAAGGAGGCTCATTGTTACAAGATAGTCATAGCAAAAGTCCTACGGGTACTCTTCTTGCCCCCTAATCATGTTCAAAAAATGAAAACTTTGGCTAAAATTGTTGGGGCCGGATTTGCTTTCTTTTCTAGCAATTCAAGACCCTCTAAAAACTGCTGGTATCGAGTCCCGGAAAACAAGCTATTTCCTCGAAGCTGAATCCATCTCTTGACCTAATTCCTTCCCTTCCCGGTTGCCATGCTCTTTTCGGCCGCCTCTTTGCACTCAGTCGGGTAATTTTGTGACTTTAGTTGTTCGAAGTAGATCCGGTCTTGCTTGACTTCCTCGGGGTGGTTGTGCCTTCTTCGATGGTGGGCACCAGATCTGACACTGTGTGTACGCTCGGTAAACTGCCCCTTTATCCCTTCTGATTCAACTCTGACCGATGTCTGACTCGCTAATTGAAATCATCTCTTCTAGCAACCTCCCGTCCATAATGATAGCCCTAAAAATGGGTAGAACCACCTTGACTCAACACCTCTAGGTCATGAAATGCATGCAAAATGTAAGAAGATCATAAGAATAATCGTTAGTGTCGGATAAACATGATAAAAAGGCAGGCATGAAAGCAAGCAACCCTATTTATCCCGTCTAATAGACCTAGGTTGTCCGCATGGCTCTAAAAGGGGTGGGCTTTCTAGTTCTCTACATGCAGTTTTGGTTCTAGGAGGTACTCGAACTGTCCTAGTTGTCCCCTTCTAAAGGTAGCAAGGCCCCCGGTCATCACCCATTATAGGCTCCTCTCAACCGAGTTCAATTCGAGGGGACCCTTTCGCTATATCCGCACGGAGAAACGATATTCTCACGAAGATATAGGGTACTCGAGCCCCGAAGGTACTTGCTAGGCCCACACGGAGGAACAATATCCATACGAAAGCACTAGCGTTTTCCCCCCACTTAAACGAACGGGTTTAAATGGCAATTTTAAATGCGTTTAAAATAAACTCGCACTTATAAACAAATATCGATCGATTTGGTCACTTTAATTCGCAACTTCTAATATTAATTGAACGGTAAAGTTTTTTTTTGACTTGACTCTCTTTTGTGTTTTTGAAAACAAAAAAATTTTCCCCAGCGGAGTCGCCATCTGTTGCGACTAAAAAAAATACCTCGGAGTCACTTAGAAGAACCGGGTTTTAAATGTTTTTGAAAATTTAGTCGGATTTGTAAAAAAGGAGGAGTCGCCACCGGCCATTTAAAAATGGTAGACCGGACACCGAAATAAAACCAGAGATTTAAAAGGGTTCGGGAGTCGGTTACACGCGAGGAAGGATTAGCACCCTCGACGTGCCCAAAATTGGTACCAAAAACATTACCGCTTAATTAATATTAAACTTTGCGAATTAAAGTGACGAATCGTATTGAAATTTGGTTATACGGGCGAGTGAATTTTAAAGGTCTTAATATTCAAGAAGGAACGTCCGAACCACCACCACTGCGACTGGTACTGGCCTCGTTCATTCCCGAATAAAAATACATTCACATTACACTTAAAAAAAACGAAAGGCAACTTACAATACGCGAGCGAGACGTGAAAATAAAGGAACCAAAACACAATCGTACCACAATGAGGGTCATATATTAGAGGATATATATCAAAATGCATCTACACTAAGAAGCATAAAATACATACAAATGCGCATACCACAATATTACATATATAAACCTTAAAGTGTGTTATATGTACGCATATAATTCACATTCACACAGTCGTAACTAGAAAAAACAAATGATGCAAGCATAACTATGTGCACCAACATGATGGATTAATACGAGAGTTAAAATAAAAGGGTAATGATAATAGGTGAAGAGTTCATACACGATGGTAAGATAATAATTAAAGCAAATTAATAACTAAAGAAAAAAATAAAAGGAAAAAACATATGTCCATATAAGAAATCGAAATAGCAGATTTGGTTAACAAATAAAACACCAAATTAATTGGGAGTTAAAACATGTAATTTTAGAAAAAAATAAGGTTGGTAATCTGGTTAGAAAACATGAATGGGCTTGAAACGAAATATTCCCGTGTTTTAGAGAACAAATCGACAGATAGAGGGGCGAAAATCAAAGACAGGGAAAAGAACGGGGGCCGTAGGCATGATTTCCCCTGAGGATTTAACCAAATCGAATGAAAATAGGGACGAAAGTAGAAATTTGAGGAACTACCGTGACTCGCGGTGAAGAAGGTAAGAAAAGTAAATGGCCAAAACCGAATTTACCCATAAAAACTCTATTTATAAACACCATTTTCATGAAATCAGGAACCCTAATAATCTAATGCTAGAACGGCGCTGCTGCGCTTTCATCTTTCCCATTTTCAGAAACAAAATAAGCCCTCATAACCCTAAAAGAAAAATAAGCTGTCATTCACCTCATTCTCATCCTCTGACGCCGGAAACCCAACGACGATCGCTACCGGCGATCGGGGAAAACGAAAACCCAAAGAAAACGCTTCATTTTCCTCTTTTCTTTTAAAAGAACCAAAAAACAGAGAAAAGTCTTCCCCCCTTTTTTGAAACCCTAAACGCAATCCGAATAAAACCCCTTTTTTGAAAAAAACTGAAACCTCCCCTTCTTTGGGCGTCCCCCCGTCGTTTCACTGAGTTCGAATCTTCGCGAAGGTTCGACGGCTTATCAACGATCGGAGGTGACTCGGCCGGAAGAGGATCGACGCGACTAAAGGTAAAACTCTGACCTCCCTTTTTTTGCCCTTTTTTTATCATTTTTATGCATGCAATGGACTGAACAAAAATCGGATACCTCTCAAGTTTCTGTTTTTTATTTCACTGTGAATGAAGAAATCCCGAATGGGTTTTTGGTTTACAATATCAGGCTCACTCTAATTTTTTGCTATTCTATTTTTTCGATGTTCTCTGCTCACTG
Source organism: Hibiscus tridactylites (assembly GCA_958450335.1). NCBI lineage: Eukaryota > Viridiplantae > Streptophyta > Magnoliopsida > Malvales > Malvaceae > Hibiscus > Hibiscus tridactylites. The sequence goes on from OY288290.1 coordinate 49,331,106, forward strand.
TTTTTTGGTGCCCCCCTGGTATTTTGGCTCCGATTGCTCACTGATTTCTCCCCCCTATGTTTCGGTTTTTTTCTCCTCTATAAACAAAACCGAATCACCGGGGCCTTTAACTCTCTGTGCCTTGCTTTGATTGCCTCTGATCTGCTTTTCTGTTTTTGTTTGTCTTTTGCTATATTTTGGGTATCTGATTCTTCTTCTTTTTTCTGTTGCATGACAAACCACCCCAAAATGGTGTTAGCGTAGGGGCGGCCGAGGGTGCGCGGCAGGGGACAGAAGGTCAGAGGAGGGGTCACGGGATTTGGAGTTTTCTGCATCGAACTGGGATCGTTAAATCGATTTGATCTAACGGTCGACGTTGTGCGGCGCGAGATGAGGGGCAGACACCCTCCTTATGGTTTTGTTCGGATGAGATCTGGGCCATCCATCTTCCTCCAATTTGACGGTTCTCAGCGCTTGCGGCGTGGAGACCAAACAGAGGCTCATCTAGGGTTTTTTGGTGGGTGCAATCTGGACCGTTGGATCGCGGCCAGATCCAACGGCTATGATGAGGCGGCGGCTGCACATAAGGGATAAGAGTGTTAGGGTTTTTCTTTCTTAGGGCTTGTATTATTTTGGGCTTGTAATTTATTTAATGGACTGTTATTTATATAATTATAGTTTGGGCTTTTATTTCTTTACTCATGTTTTATTTTTATCATAATACTATCCGAAAATATTAATAATAATAATATACTAATGATAATAAAAACATATTAATAATAGTAAAAACAAATCAAAACAAAATAAACACAATATTAATATATAATAACACACCTAGCAATAATACTTAGTAATAATATACAAATGATAATAATAGCAATATAATATGTAAGTAACTAAATAATAACAAATAATATCACTTAACACGCTAATAAACCTAATAATAATAATATAATATATAAGTAATATTTAGGGGTTTTTGTGAAATGGATGATATAATAATATAATGAATATAAAAATGATGATACCAATAATAATGATATTATAATAGTAGCGACACTTATATATGTATATTTTTTGTTTTTTTTTTTGTTTTTTTGTTTTCTTTTAAATACCTAACAGCCCAGTAAGTCCATTAACAACACAAACATAAAGTGGTTCAAGGTCCGGACAAAATTAGTGATTACAAATGGTTGCCTTCATATTTCACCACAGGACTTGCCACAGAGTAGACGAACTTATACTCTGTGCGTAAAAACTTCCATCCTTATATTAATATCATGAGTGATTGACATACATGAGTCATGCTCCAACCCTTAGGGGCATTTCAGTCATTTTCAGCTTTATTGACATTTCTAGAATTTTATCAAAGGCAATTTACTTATTCCAGTCAAGAGGATATTTCAGTCGTTTTGAAGCTCGGGATATCCATCATTCTTGTCAATTGAACCATTTATAGTATTTCAATAATTTAAGTACTCTTGGGTGTTTAAGCCATTCAAGAAATTTCGTTACCTCCAACCGCTTCATTCATTTCAGAACTCAAAAGTTTATCCATCGTTCCAGTTAATTTGCAAACCTCGGTGTCTGAGGATACTTCAGCCTTTTTGTCAATACGATCATTCTGATTAATTTAACCATAATAGTATTTCCAATACTTTTAGTCATTTCAATCAATTCAATATTTTGAGTTGCTTGATTAATTCAGAGGTATGGATAGTTTCCCGTAAATCTACGTTCAGAGATTTATTCCAAATTCAAGGAAACCTAACACCTTACAATCTCGAAGGATTAAATCTTGTTACCATAACTTTACAAGTAGATCGAGGTTTCCAAATAAATCAGGTTGTTTTACCATATCCAGTGTAAATTTCTAGATCGCTTCCAATTCCAAAGGTATTTTAGTCATTCTCATACCTTAAGGGCATTTTCGTAATTTTATATCCAAATATTTTTAGCATTTAATCATTTGACATTAATAATCAGGTTTGGAGATTAACTGCCTTATTAATTAATTTAGTGAACTCCAGATCCTTACATTTATTAACTTTCTCATTCGAACATTTTGATCTTTTCTAGGTTATCATAATCAATTTCATATCTGGTTTGACTTAAGCATAGTTAACAACACTCCTCATCATATCTATGCATGCATTAACCGAATACCAACATGTTCATTAGGCATACTAGAGGTAGTAGTGTATTAACTTTAATACTTGCTACATCGGTCAACCATGATACTCTGTTCAATCACTTTTGAACCTGAATGCGACGTCCTCAACATCTCGAATACAAGAAACCACGAATACCTTCAAACACACAAATTCCAATTTCAGTCCTTATTCACATTGCTCATAATTGATTATTAAAATACATAAGCAGACTCAAGTTCAAGGTCCGATTCGGAGGCTTTCGGGTTAGAATTTCACGAAACGGGCTTTAAAAACGGACTTAGAACGTCGAAAAACATAACATAGGGCTTTTCGGAAAATTTTGACTTTTTGGTCAAAGTCAACGCTGACGTCAGCGGTCAGAGTCAATGCTGACGTCAGCAGTCAGAGTCAACGCTGACGTCAGCGGTCAGAGTCAGCGCTGACGTCAGCTGTCAGAGTCAACGCTGACGTCAACGGTCAGAGCCAACGCTAACATCAGCGGCCAGAGTCAACGCTGACGTCACTGGTCCAACGGCTGACTCGGTGAGTTGATTCACTAGGTTGACTTGGGCGAGTTGACTCACTGAGTTAACTCGGACGAGTTGACTCACTGGGTTGACTCGGTTAACGGGTTAAAATCGGGTCGGGTACAGGTCTTGGTTTACTACTGGGCCAGGTCGATTTAGGTTGGACCGACCAACAGGTGGGCCGACCGATTCAATGGTCACCGTCCAGGGCTACCGGAAATCTCCTTGGACGGTGCATGAAGCCCACGCGCAGCCCTAGACGGCCGGAAAACACCTCTAATCAAGCTAAAAACGTCAATTTCTTAACCAATGACATAAATGGCTTAGATTTAAAGCCGAAATACTTACCAACTTACCAAATTGGAGCAAAAACGACCAAATTGTCGTATCTCCGATGAGGCATTAAACGACAGCGAGTGGCTGTGCAACCGGTAGGGTTTTGTTTGCCTCGTGACGGGGAGTCCAGAGGTGGCAATGGTGCGGCGAACGGACGCCAACGGCGGCCAGAATCGACAAAAAACCTAACGGCTCTACCCTAGGTTCGTCAAACCTTAATCCTTCGATTGGCGGCGATCGGGACGGCGACTGCGCGAGTGGCTAAGGGCGTTCGGCTCGGGACTCGACGGCGAGCACTCTGGCACCGACGGTGACAACCACGTCGCAACTGTGAGAAAGATCGGCGGCACGACGAAGATAAGAGAAAGATGGGGAGTCTTCAGATTTTCCAGATCCATCTGATATTTTCAAATCTATGGTGGATGCATTCAATATGGTAGGTGGGGGCTAAATCAGACTTTTATTATTTTTTATTTCATTTATGAGGTAATATATCATATCTTAATATTAAGGTCGGTAAACAAAGCCCAGAGATTATCTTAGCTCAATTAGTTAGTGCACTGGTTCACCACTCAAGGGGTCATGGGTTTAAATCTCATTGATAATATTTTTCTCTTTTTTTTTCTTTCCCCTCCCCCTTTATTTTTGCATCCTTTATTTTTGCATCAATTATTTTTTGGGTGTTACATTATTTATAGAATTATTTTTTATAAAATAATTTGGATGAACTAATAGATAAGTTTATATAATTTAAATAAAAATATTTTATTTTTATATTATTTTTATATTATTTATAATATAAATATATTATTTTAAAAAATTTAAAATTCCTTAAACCTTAAATCCTAAACTCTAAAGTTTAGTATTTAAGTTCGATGGTTGGGTTTGTGAGTTAACAATTTAGGATTTAGGGTTTTTATATATTATTAATAGTATAAATATATTATTTTTATAAATATTTTGGGGTTTTTTAAAAATAATATATTTATGTTATGAATAATATATAAAAATAATATTGTTTTATTTATATATATATATATATGTGTGCAAATAGTATATATTTATATTTGTATATGTTAATATTATTTATTTAATAAAATAATTTGAATTAATATGAAGTAGTTTAAGATATATAATATTTGTGGTAAAATATTGTATAATGTTATGTTGGTTTAGTGGTTAAAACTTAATTTTACCTCTTTAAGGTCCTTGGTTCAAACCACCCTAAGTGCATGGTTCTTTTTTTTTTCTTCCAGCAAAACGACGTCATTTTGAGCCAAATTAAGCTTCAAAACAGTTGCACTAAAATGACGTCGTTTATGACTTAACGAGAGAGTTAACGGTTAACGGCGGAGTAACATTTTCGACTCAAATATTAAAGTTCAGTGCTAGTTTTGAAGAGTTTTAAAATTCGATTTATTTTCGACTCATGGACTATAGTTTAGTGGTATCCGGTGTAATTAACCCTTAATATTATAATGCTTAAGTACCTACAGAGGCGGAGCCAGAAATTTATTCAAGGGGTGTCATTTTTTCGAACGGTATTTAAGAAAAGTTAATTATTTATAAAGGGGTGTCATTTTATTTGTAATGGGGTGTCAATTACATATATTTTTTGTTTTTTATATACAAATTATATAAAAAAATACAATTTCTAAAAAAAAATTTAGGGTGTCAACCGACACCCCAATAACTAATGTGGCTCCGCCCATGAGTACCTATATGATTCAATTACTTGACATTTTCTCTTAATTTGGCACCTAAATATTTTTTATTCCTAATTTAGTACATGTACTTTTATTATGTGCAATTAGTTGGATACATGCCACTAACGTCGCTTAGGGTTAAAACAAGTTTTAGGAGCGTCACCGAAAAAGTTAGACCGAACAATAAAAAATCACACGTTTTCAACTAACTTTTACACCTAATTTATCTAAAAACTCAACTTTTCAAAACACTAAAAATTTCAGTTTTTCTTCAAACCACAATTCTCGCCGTTTTCTCCTTAAAATTTCGTTTAAAAATCATTTGTGAACGGAGCCTAATACATGTGATACCCACAAGGTTGTGACATTCGAAATAATAGTGTCATCACCCATAAATTAATAATATATCAAATTTGATTTCTACCGTCTTTGACTCACATTGACCAAGTGTCGGCTAGGCTGCTAGGCATTTACCGTTGTTGACTTTATTAAATTTCATTTTTAAACTTGTATATATATTGGCCATGTTTGGCAATTAGCGGATAGTTGATTGCATTAACTAATTTAACTAGCGGATTGTATTAGCTGATTGTATAAAAGTGTTTGGTAAAATTAATTGATACCTTATAGCTGTTAGATTATTTAAACAAGCAAAATGACATATAAAGACATGATTATATTCAATACTTGTTTGAATAGTTTATTAGTTATTAATATTTTGTATCTAATTATCATTAATTAGATCTATAAAATTATTTTTAATATAACTTTTCTAAACATATTCAAATGATTTATATATTAATTTATTATTTATATAATTATTTTAATATAATTTAATTAATTAATAAATTTAAATACACATGTAAATATGTGATAATAAAAAAAGTAAATATGATTAACTTATAAATAGGGTGAGAAAATATTTAATTTAAGTTATTTTGAAATTTTTGGCAACTTGTAAGGGTAAAAGAGTCTTTACAATTCTAATATCAAACATTTAATCTCAAAAAGCTCATATTATGAACTTTTTCAAAAATAGCAGTTTTACCCCAATCCGCTCTTTCAATCCGTTGTTTACCAAACAACAATATTAGCGGATTTGACTGGTCAAACCTCTAATTATAGCCCAAACCTCTAATTTTTGCCCAAACCTCTCTTTACCATGTAGGGCCATTAAATTTTAATTTCAATATATATTATTTAAAATTATATAATTTAAATTTGATAAAAGTATCTAATCTTTTAATTTTTAATATTTTTCATTTTTTAGTTCCTTGTGTATATTTTAATTTTATATATATTTCAAGAATTCATATGTAATATATATAAAGTTTTATTTAATTAATAAGATTTATTTATTATGAAAATAAAAAATATAAAAAATACTATATATCAATTCACAAATTATAGAGTTCGCCACTTGTGTTTTTTCTTTTTCTTTTGCAACGTCGGTTGCTTTGTTTTTTATTTACTTTGTCGGGAATGATATTATTTTTGTTTTAGTTGTCGACTGTTGAGATATTCTTAATCTCTTATTTTCTTTTGTTTCTCCATATTGCATCTTTGGTCTTTCTTTTTGTTATTGTTTAGTTTTTAATAAAAATAATCATATTTTTTGCATATTTTTTCTTGTTTTGTGACATGTTTTTGTCTTCAATGTCGGTCGTGGCTTTTTTTATTTTCTTTTTCTCTTGAAATTAGATTTGACGTCGTCTCTTTGATCCGTATGGCGCTTATTTGGATATCATGTAGATATTTTCTGTTTTGGACCTCATATTGAATTTTGATACGCCCCCACAATCATCGTTTCTATTCACGATTGAGTTACGGTAATAATCGTTTTGTCAACTTACCTTCACCATTATATGCATTTTTTTATGTTTGTGTTGATGGTTTCATCTTTCATCGCTTATTTATAATGTTGTTTGTATCTATCTCTTGTTTGAACTTTTTGATTGGGGTATTTTAACTTTTTTTTTGTATGGCCCACTTATGATTTTTGAGTGACTAATTTTTTGTTTCTATAATTATAGGAAATATCCGGATTATGTGTTTAGACTATTTTTCTTTTAATAAAACTAACAAATTCTATTTAAAAAATAATATATATATATACCTTTTAAAATGCATAATTTTTAGGTTGTTTTTATTTTTCAAAAAATAAAGTTCATGTTTTAATTTTTATTTATTATCTTTTGAGATTTCTATATGTTTCCTAAAATTTAAAAGAATTTTTCAAGTAATTAAAATAAAAGTATCCTAACAATTAGGTGACCAAATTCATAAAACAACTTTGTTTTGGGTGGAAATGAATGTAAGCACTGATTTGATAAAAAGAAACGGATGGAATTATACATCCAAATCCAAAAATAAAAACAGGTGGGTTGGTTTCTTATGCAGGGGGAGAATCGGGTCTGATCCGTGAGAAATGAAAATGCATTTAATTGTTAATTTTTTATATCAAGGTTTAAGAGTGCAATAAATCCTTGAACGTTTGTTTTAAAAAATTAATTTAGCACTTGAAATTTTTGCACTAACTTATTTTTTAAATAAATAAATTAAATTAATAAAATTATTTGATTAATTTTGACCATTAAATATTAATAAATTAATTTTTATTGATGACTTGTTTGTTAGTGTTGATTTTAAATCAATTTACCTTTTTAAATTTATTTGCATGGTAACAAACCAATACGGTATGAAATGAATGTGCCTTTCTTTTTTCCCCATTAGTTCTTAGGTAAAGGCCCCGCCCATTACCATTGTTTCCTTGTAAAAACTAGCTTGTGGAGGTGAAAAACGCGGCTTATTCAATTACAATGGCAGAGCTCAGCAGCAGCGTCCACATCAAACAGGTTGGCCAACCTAAGTAGGGTACGCCATAAGCAGTGGCAGTCAGTAGGCAACCCAAGATGACATACAATATTTTTCGGTGTAATTGTTGTCTCGCCACATAAAAGATGAAAGGTGTGCGTCTCTGACATCCATCGTTCTAATATTACGTTAATTATGATAATTTATTTTTTTACCGCCAACTATAATAGCGACGTGGCCAAAACTGACTTTCTTAATAAACGGAAAAATATCCTCACTCGGCGGGTCGGTGATACGATTCAAATAGCATGTCAATGCTTGTTCGTAGTGCTTGAAAAAATATAATAAAACATAATAATAAATAAAATATATATAAGAAAAATAAAAGAAATAAAAGAATAAAGAAATAATATAAAATCACAAAAATATATATAAAAAAAAACATTACCACTGGATTCCTCCTCCAATAGTCAAACACGTGCCGTCCGTCTAGTCTCAATAAACTCGTCATGGTATTGTATAAAAAAAATAAATAAATAAGAGAAGAAGAAGAGAATTCGGTGTGAGGAAAGGATTTGTAGGGCCGGCTATTTATAGTAGAACTCGCACCCCTGGAAAGCGACATTAAAGAGACCTCGCGTTCTGCAGAACGCGGTATCTAAAGGACCTCATATTCTACAGAACGCGAGCTTCGTTGAAACAACGCGGTATTTGATGAGACGCATATACTAAACGGTTAGATTGGATCTCGTGTTCTGTAGAAAGCGAGTTCCCAAAGAAACTGCGTTTTGCAGAACACGAGGTCACGAGTTTTTTATTCTCGTCGTTTGAAATTACGCGGCAATTTAAAAATATAATATTTATATTATTAATGTATTTTTTATTAATGTCATTATATTAATATTTATTATATTATTAATATATTTTCCAATATATTATAATAGAAATTTTATTATTAATATATTCATTATTATTAATTTTAAGTAATTAATAATATTTATATTTTCAATAATATTTATATTAAAAATATAATAGAATACAGAAGTTTTAAGGAGGAGTACCCTTCTAATTTTTTTTACAATTAAAAAGATAAAATCGGATTTGCAGCCAACCAACATTTCTTAAAGATCCTCAACTTGTTTTGATCTCTTGATCATAGAGAACTAGTCCTTGTCTTCAAGCTTAGTGATCTATTGGAGACGAGTATTGTACCCCTAAACATGCTTACATTGTTGGGTCTTTGACTCTGGTTGCATGCGGGGGTCTTAGCCTCGAACAAAAGGTTAAGAACTGGTGGTTGTCTTGAATCTCTAAGGTCTATTGGATATTGCCATTTGTCTGTGATTAAAAAAGACCTCGAATTTCTGGATATTGTGATTTGTTGTTGTCGATCCTCGTGAACAAAAATACCGAATAGTTAACATCTACTGAACATATATATGCAACTACAAATCACAATATCCAAAAAATTAGTTTGCGAATAAAATTTTCAGATACGTAGTTTGTTGGCATTAGTAGTTACAATCAAAAACTTCAAGCACTAACTCATAATGCAGAATTTTTTCTTCAGCTGAGTGGTGTGTGCCTCCCTCAATTAGTGGGGTAGCTTATATAGAAGCAGAAGTCGTGTTTTGTTGCACGCGACTTTACTGACGTGGCAAACTCGCGCTTTGTAGGACGCGAGTTCCTCGCAAAGTCGCGCTTCGTAGTACGCGAGGTTTTTGACACGTCAGGAATCCTGGCAAAGTCACCCTTTACAGAACGCGACTTTCTTGACACGTTAGGAATTCTCATTTTGTGAGACGCGAATGTGGTCTATATATAGTCCAGAATGTTGGTGAATATGTATTTGCACGATTAGTACACTACAAAAAATATACATATACCGACGAATTTATTCTGTGTGTATAAACATCATATACGGATGGAAAATAGAACTATCGGTATATGTTTAAAATATACCTACAAATAATATTAATCATCCGTATAGGTGAACCATATAGCGACGAATTTATTCTGTGTGTCGCTATAGGTATAGGATTTACCGACGAGAAATTTTATTTGTCGGTATAGATTATAGGTAAATTGTATACCAACGGAATATCTTGTCGTCGGTATGTTTAAAATTTTGGCTTTATTTAAAAATAACAAAAATAAAACAAAACAATAAAATACCTGAAAAATTAAAATCCCTAATCCCCATTCTCTTCACCTTTGCTCATTCGCTTCTTCTCTGCTTCTTCACTGTTATTCAAGTCACCGTTGCACCGGCAACCAGGTAATCCTCTTATCTCTTTCTTTTCTTCACTCCTTCTCTTTTCTAGTTTTTTCTCTGCTTCTTCTTTGTTTTTCTAGTTTTTCTAATTTGTTTGAGAAGAGAGTAAAAGTTTGGTGATGTTTGTTTGACTTGAAACCTAAACTATGAATGTTTTGATTGAATATTTCTAGAAGTCCCGACCATATTTGGTTTTATAAAATTAAATGCGTCCCACTTTTCTCAAAGAGGATGCTTGTCTGTGTGATTTCTGGTTTTGATTGAATTGCTTAGTCCATGTGATGTTTGTTTGCCTACACATTTTCTCATGACTTCAAATAAGAATTGACATAGAGTTTTTTATTATAAAAAAATATTCATTCGAGTCTTTTCTCACGACTTCAAATAAGAATCGACATAAAGTTTTTAAATTTAAATGCGTCCCATTTAAATTTATGCCCAATTCAGCTTGTTGTTGAGTGTGTAAAAGTTCTATATTTTACCCCCTATTTAACCCATATTTATGCTGCATTCAAGCATAATTAATTGCATTTAGGATAGATTTTATTCATACATCACAATTATATTAAATGGCACAGTTGCTACTGAAATTGGTTACTTTTGCAGGTAGCTGTTGTAGCAGACGCAGGGTAGTGGAGAAGCAGAGCTGGAACACGGGACTGCAAACGAGAAGAAGGATGCTGCCATGGTCGCTGCCGTGGCAGCCAATGACGACAGCAATGGTGAAGGGAAGAAGTGAAGTGGAGCTCGACAGAAAGAGGAAATTAAGTCGGTCTGTCGTGGAGCACTCTTATATTTTTCCTAGCCCTAGATCAGAATGAAGGCCAAGCCCAAAGTTCAAGGAAGAAACTCCAAGAAAGAAGAGATGACGAATTAAAGACATCTACATTGAAGATTTAGTCTTTAATAGAGTTGTACTTTAATTTAAACTTGTATTCTTGCCATATTAGAAAACTTGAACCCAAGGCCTATATAAAGGCGTGTAATTCGACCTAGGGAAGGATATCTCATTCTCTAGCTGTCTTCCCCTAAACCCTAGTCGTTTCCCCCCATCACATCATGTTCTAAAATTCCACTAGGGCTAAGGGTTGATTCTGTAAAGTAGTTGCAAGAATTGTATTGTTTTAGGATTTTTTTCTGTTCAATAAAATAGACTTCAAATTTGCTTATTCTGGTTGTCAACATCTTGCAAGAGTATCGGGAGAGCATTGTGAGATTATACATTTACTTAATATCGGGAGAGTTAAGTATACGAATGGAATAAGTACGGGTTCTCCAATTTATGGTTGAACTATCTCGGACCTAGGGATAGGACGAGGTTAAGTGGCTAAGGAAGAATTCAACAACATCGGTGTTCATCCTTCAATTCACGCCGGGAGGTATCATCAAAGACGTGTTCATCAACGGACTTAGACCTAGGGATAGGACAAGGCATAGCAGGGATTCTTGCCAAGCTTGAAGTACTGAGTTGTGTATTCGCTACCGCGACAACAACAGACCGCTGCCGCAGCAGGTGCTGCCGCGACAGACGCTACAACAGAACAGAGAAGTCCTAGACAGTGCAAACACCTGCACTACGGAGCAAATTAATACAGGCCTACTCTTTACTTTGAATATTTTCATCTCTTATTTTCACTCTTCTTTATTATTTCGTGACAAACAATTAAACTCTTTCTTTTCCCTCTTGTGCAGCAATCCAAGGTTAAAGTTATTAGCCCAGTCCATGTGGAGATGATATCCGATACTTACGTATCACTTTACTACTTGCGTCGTGTACACTTGCACTACATTGCGATAGACTCTTTTACACGCAACAAGTTTTTGGCGCTGTTGCTGGGGACTGGCAACATATCTTTACCCTACTTTTACTGCACTTTTTAATTTTTCTGTTTTTACTTGGATTGTTCACCCTGTGCTTTTCACAAGGTTTTTTGTTTGCTTATGCGCAAATCGAGACGAGGAAAGGAACCTAAGTATCATATAGATCTTGAAACCGAACGCTTGTGCAATCTTAGGAACTGACTCCTACTCGTGCTAGCCAGAAACGAATACCTTGAAGAACAGTTAGAGGCCATGAACAACCAAGGGAATCCCCGAGGTCCTGAAGATCCTATCGGAGATGGAGGAAACGGACAGCTTGCCGATCCTCCTGCTGCTGGGGCTGCACGCTGGTCATGCTGAGATTACATGATCAATGATCATGTGGAACTAGAAACCACCCTGCCAGATGTGGAAGCTGACAATTTCGAGCTGAAACATGTGATGTTCAACATGATCAATTCCGCTGGCCAATTTAGTGGTGCTACTATAGAGGATGCTAGAGAACACTTAAAAACGTTCCAAGAGATCTGCGGTTCGTTTAGACTACTAGGAGTAAATCTGGAGATACTGAGACTTCGGTTATTTCCTCATTCATTGAGGGACAAAGCTAAAAATTGGTGGAATAAACTAACGTCGGGTTCAATACGACTTGGGCTGATTTAACTCGTGATTTTTTTGTCTCGTTTTAACCCTTCCCATTTATCTGAGCGATTACGTAACGAAGTTGCTACTTTTCAACAGGAAGACGACGAGCCAATGCACGAGGCATGGGACAGATTTACCACTCTTCTAAGGAACTGCCCAATGCATGGATTCTCCGTTTGGAACCAGGTCATCAAGTTTTACAATGCTGCCAACCTACAGACTCGTATGAGAATTGATTCAGTAGCGAATGGATTGATGTTGGATAAAGATCCAGATGAAGCAATGATGGTATTGAAAGATCTGGCTAAGAACGAGGAACAGTTTCCTACTGCAAGGAGAGGGGGTAAACGAGTGCTAGCTGTGAAAGACTATGAGGCCGATAATTCCCTAAAAACACGGGTCGCATATCTCACAAAGACAGTGGAAAAGCTATTAAAGAAAGATTCAAAACCTATTTACTCTGCGGAAGAGGTATGTGAAACTCGCGATGGGAATCACAATTCAGAAGATTGTCCATTGCAGCTGGAGGAAGGGATGTACGTTGGAAACTATAACAAGCCAAGAAACTATGATTCCAACAATTACAATCCCAACTGGAGAAAGTACCCTAAATTCTCATGGAGTAACCCAAACAACGCACTGAATTCTCAAGTGTAGAACACTTAAAACCAGGGGGCACCTAGATTACTGACACGGCAGCAACCGCAATAGCAGCCGCAACAGCCACACCTAGTATATTGAAGCAGACCTTGGCCACGTTTATGTCTCAGACAGGAACCTACATTGAAAACATGATCACTTCGTCAAGAAGACTGAGTCGTTCATGGATAAAACAGAGATGCGGATGACTAACCATGAAGCTACTCTGAAATCACTGGAGACACAGATGGGTCAAGTTTCCCAGCATATTAAACCGAGGCAGAATGGAGGATTCCCTAGCGATACTGAGGTCGCTAGACAACCCACACATGAGCAGTGCAAAGCTATCACAACTAGGAGTGTGAAGCAATTACCAGGGCCAGAGAAGAAAGCTGAACCAGTTAAGGAACCAGCCCTAGAATCAACTGCCAAGAACACTGCCCCGGCAGACGATAAACAACCTGCTGTCGATACACCTGTCACGACAGTAGAAGGGATAGAGGAGAATGATGAAGAACCTAAGCCTCCTCAGATCCGAATGCAATGGGAAGAACGCATTGAAGATTATCGTCCTCCACCTCCTTTTCCACAGCGGCTATAGAAGTTGAAACAAGAATCCCAGCTTAAGAAGATTTATGATATTTTCACGCAGGTTCACATCAATATTCCGCTGTTAGATGCTATCAAGGAGATGCCCGGTTATGCCAAATTTATCAAGGATGCTATGTCAAAGAAATTCAGACTTGGGGAATTTGAGACGGTTAAACTGACAGAAGGATGCTTGACTATTCTGCACAAGCATCCACCCCAGAAAAAGAAGGATCCTGGGAGCTTCATAATATCGTGCATAATCGGAGATAAATTTGTGGGTAAGGCACTTTGTGATCTAGGTGCTAGTATTAATTTAATGCCAAAATCTGTATTCCAGAAATTAGGTATTGGACGAGCACGACCCACAACAGTTATGCTGCAGCTTGCAGACCGCTCTTATGTGCAACCGGAAGGGAAAATTGAAGATATTCTGGTAAGAGTGGATAAATTTATTTTTCTTGTTGACTTTCTTGTTTTAGATTGTGAAGCAGATGAGAATGCACCAATCATCCTGGGGCGACCCTTCTTAGCCACAGGAAGATCACTGATTGATGTAGAAAAGGGAGAACTCACTATGAGAGTGAATGATCAAGAGATCAAGCTGAATGTTCTCCAAGAAATGAAACACGTTGATGCAGAAGAAGAATGCAAGGCTATCACTGAAGTTATCCTTGACCAACCCTACATCAGGTCAGATTGCCATGACATCAAATTTGGCCACTGCCACAACAGCCATTTAGAAGACTGTCATGGCAGCAACGACGACAGCAGCTCCTCAGATTCTGATATATCTGACACTGAAGGTCATGAAGAGGTAAACTGGATAGGCAATCGTCCAGGTAAGTTATTTGAGCCCTTAAATTATACCTCGAATGAACACATCATCCAAAAGCCATCAACTGTAGAACCACCTGTTCTAGACCTTAAGCCATGCCAGGGCAGCTTAAATATGTTTTCCTTGGATTAAATGATATGTCGCCCGTAATCATCTCTTCCAAGTTGATGCAGGAACAGGAACAGTAGCTGATAAGGATGTTGAAGCAGCATAAGAAGGCTATTGGATGGACGATAGCTGATATTCAGGGCATCAGTCCGGCACTATGCATGCACAAAATTCTCTAAGAGGATGATCATAAGCCGACAATTGATGCTCAGAGAAGTCTAAACGATGCTATGCGAGAGGTGGTTCGTAAAGAAATCATCAAATGGTTAGATGCTGGGATAATTTATGCCCATCTCGGATAGTAAGTGGGTGAGCCCGGTGCAATGCGTTCCTAAGAAAGGAGGAATAATCGTGGTGACCAACGAAGAAAACAAATTAATCCCGACCAGGACTGTGACCGGTTGGAGGGTTTGTATGGACTATCGGAAGCTTAACAAAGCTACCCGGAATGACCACTTTCCCCTGCCTTTTATTGATCAAATGCTTGATAGATTAGCGGGAAAGCCTTATTACTGTTTTCTTTATGGTTACTCAGGTTATAACCAAATAGCCATCGCACCGGAGGATCAAGAAAAAACGACTTTCACTTGTCCATACGGTACTTACGCTTTTAGGAGAATTCCATTTGGACTTTGCAACGCACCAGCAACCTTCCAGAGGTGTATGATGGCAATATTCTCCGATATGGTGGAGGATTTCCTAGAGATATTCATAGACGATTTCTCTGTCTTTGGAGATAATTTTGAAAGCTGCTTAGGCAACCCACAGAAAGTGCTCGAAAGATGCGAGAAAGCGAACTTAGTATTAAACTGGGAAAAATGCCACTTCGTGGTGGATGAAGGGATAGTCCTAGGCCACAAAGTAAGCTGCTGCAGCATAGAAGTCGACAGAGCCAAGATCGAGGTAATTGAAAAGCTGCCACCACCCACTACAGTCAAGGGAATTCGTAGTTTCTTAGGGCATGCTGGTTTTATCGAAGGTTTATCGCAAACTTTTCGAACATCACCAAGCCTTTGTGCCACCTACTGGAGCAGAACCGTCCCTTCGACTTCAATACTGAATGTACTGAGGCATTCAGAATTCTGAAAGAAAAGCTGGTAACAGCCCCGATAGTACAGCCACCAGATTGGAGACTGCCATTCGAAATCATGTGTGATGCTAGTGACTATGCTGTTGGGGTAGCACTTGGGCAGAGGAATGACAAGCTCTTCCATGTTATATACTACGCCAGCAAAACACTGAACGACGCCCAAGTAAACTACACCACAACAGGGAAGGAATTGTTGGCTGTGGTGTTTTCAGTTGACAAGTTCCGATCTTACATACTTGGAACGAAAGTGGTGGTCCACACAGACCACTCTGCATTGAAATATCTGTTTGCTAAGAAAGACGCAAAGCCTAGACTGATTCGTTGGATTCTGCTGCTGCAAGAGTTCGACATAGAAATCAAGGATAAAAAGGGGACAAAGAACCAAGTTGCAGATCACTTGTCAAGATTAGAGAAGGGAAAGAGTCTCCTAACAGACGAGACACACATACTGGAGACCTTCCTTGATGAGCAGTTGTTCGCTTCCACAAGCACTGCCGCGACAGCCATTGCGGCAGGTAAGTTTTTTTAACTCCCATGGTATGTTGATTTCATTAATTATATAGTTAGCGGAATATTTCCTCCTGAACTAAATTATCAAGCCAGGAAGAGGTTCCAAAATGATGTTAAGCATTATTATTGGGACGAACCTCTTCTTTTCAAATGTTGTGCAGATCAGGTTATCAGGAGATGCGTACCACATGATGAACAGGAAGCTGTGCTTCATCATTGCCATGCTTCACAATATGGAGGACACTTAGGTGGTAACAAAATGCTGCCAAAGTTTTGCAGTATGGTTTTTATTGGCCTTCACTGTTCAAGGATGTTAGGGCATTCTACAAAAGCTGTGATAAATGTCAACGGACTGGAAATATCTCAAGGAGACATGAGATGTCGCTGCAAAACACTCTTGAAGTCGAAATCTTCGACGTTTGGGGGATTGATTTCATGGGACCGTTCCCAGCATCATGTGGGAATTTATATATCCTCCTGGCAGTGGACTATGTGTCCAAATGGGTAGAAGCGATCGCCACACAGAAAAACGATGCCAAGACTGTTCAGAGGTTTTTGCACAAGAACATTTTTCCAGATTTGGCATCTCTAAGGCGATCATAAATGATGAAGGGAGGCATTTTGATAATAGGGTAATAGCTGTTGCCTTAAAGAAATATGGTGTCAAACATCGGATCGCAACAGCTTACCACCCTCAGACCAATGGACATGCTGAAATATCCAACAAAGAGGTAAAGAACATTCTTGAAAAGATGGTTAAACCAACTCGAAAGGACTTCTCTACACCTCAATGGTGCACTATGGGCTTACAGAACATCATTTAAAACTCCATTGGGAATGTCACCCTACCGGCTGATTTATGGAAAAACATGTCATCTACCTGTTGAGATTGAGCACAGAGCATACTGGGCCATCAAGGCAGTGAACATGGACTTGGAAAAGGCGGGACAGAAAAGGTTACTTGACTTGAATGAGATTGAAGAAATTCGAGCAATGACCTATGACAACGCAAGGATTTACAAGGACAAGACAAAGAAGTGGCATGACAAGAAGATGCTGCCACGACAGTTCTGCCCAACGTAGCTTGTGTTGTTATTCAACTCTAGGTTGAAACTCTTCCCAGGGAAGCTGAAATCTAGATGGTCCGGCCCGTTTCAAGTGGTGCGAGTTTTTCCTCATGGTGCCATCACGATCAAATCCTTAAAAGACGGGCACCAATTTAAAGTCAACGGACAGAGATTGAAGAATTATCAGATGACTGAAGCCCCAAAAATACATGAAGTGGTTACTTTAGGAGATGCCCCTCCTGGCATCCCTAATTTAACTTAATTTTATTTTTGTTATTATATATATATATATATTTGTTAGCAAATTAGAATTATTTTATTTTTAGGAACTAAGTTTTTCTTTTAATTGTTTTTAGGAAATAAAGGAGACGAGGAGAGGAGAAGAAGTGAACTCAGCCCACCATCTCACCATCAGCCCAAAAAGCCCAAAATATGAGCCTGACGTTACAGCTACTGCGACAGACGCGGAAAATCTAACCTGTCAACATGCTGTCACGGCAGACACGGAAACGCGTAACAGACGCGTGACAGACGCGTCAGAAACCGCGTAACAGCTGGCTCCGTTATTCTCGCCTGCTGTTACAGCTCTAACGGGAAGCAAACTCTTCATCTATATAAACCCCGTTTTATTATTCATTTTTCACTTTACTTTTACTCTCTCTACTTGTTTCCTCTCTAGATTTTCATTTTTTTCGTTTTTCTATAGTCTCTTGCAACTATGAGTACCAGAAATACCAGACGAAGCACTGCCTCAAGCTCTGCCCCAACAGCAACCATTCCTAACTCCTTCCAGAGCAGGGATATGTGGGAGGAGAAAGGGTTCCTCTACAGCAAACGAACGGAGAATCTCGGGCTCAAACCATTTATAGCCCGTAAGATCAGAGCACTACGTTGGTAGATGTTTGCTGAGCAACCTGAGGAGATGAATGTTACCCTGGTCCGAGAATTCTATGCTGCCACCGACAGCAGAGACGCGACAGCAGAGACGCGACAGCAGTGACAGTTCGTGGTAAGGAAGTCCCCTTTGAGCCAGAGTACATTAACACCCTTTATGGACTCTACGTTGGCAGAAGGGAAGATGGGCATCAGAGATTCCTAGAAAGCCTAGAGGCAGCAGATTATGATGTTGTCATGGCAGAACTCACCGAAGAAGGAACCTAGTGGAATAACGATCCCAAACACCTAAGGACGGTGAAACGAGCTGAACTCACCCCCGAAGCCAAACTGTGGAACGCATTCGTGAAAAGGAGGATTATGCCCTCCTCACATAACAGCACAGTGGATCAACCAAGGTTAGCTCTCGTTCATTCAATTTTAAACGAGAGGCCTATTAATGTTGGTAGATATATTCGGGAAGGGATTTTGGATTGTGCAATGCGGCCATCGGGACCCCTTGTCTTCCCCTACCTCATAACAGCACTCTGCCGCGGCCACAATGTCCCTGAAATTGCTGAGGATCTAAAAATCTGGGGAAAAGGATAGACGGAAAGAAACATCCTCAGTTTGATGGAGCTGAAAGCCGCAACACCGATCTCCAGCTTCAACCCTTCTGCCGTGGCAGGTGAGCCGACAAAGCCCACTCAAACAGAACCTGCCGCCACAGAATAGAGGCAGCCCACAGCAGCAGCTCCTCCAGCCGACTACTCCACCCAAATCCTTGCCACCCTGCAGAGAATGGAGGAACGGCAGCTGGGCCTGATGAGCTTTATCCGGGACTTCACAACAGCAACGGTACATTTCATTAAAAACAATTTAAATTTTCCAGGTGTACTGTTTCCTGCTTTCCCCGATCATTATTTTGTTTCCCCCACCCCTGCCCATACCCCTACCCCTGCTGCCACACCGAGAACACCATCTGCTGCGTCCACTCCAACCCCGGCCGCGACAGCTGCAGGTGGCAGCCCCACTGCCACAGCCTCTGCTAGGGGAGAAAAGAGAAAAACACCCTTGTCCGACCTTGACGAGTTCATTGTTGGTTTCTCCTCTTCCTCAATATAGGAGGAGTCAGATGGCGAGCCCTCTGTCAAGAGGAACCTATCCAAAGAATTAACCCAGATGAAGCGGCAGAAACCCAACACCGGAGACCGACCATCTGACCAAGGGGAGTCCGGTAGCAGCAGCAGCAGCTCTTCCTAGGAGGTTCATGTATTGGAGAAACTACCCCGGATTTCCTCTACTCGCATCCAGCCTCCGAGGGAAGCCAAGAAAAAAACCGCCTCTGCCACTCCAAGCCATCTGCTGGCACCGACGATGAAGGTCCACTGCCCGCCGGAAGATACAGATCAACAGCAGCAGCAGCGACGACAGCACTTAAAATTTAAGTTTCTATCTTATCTTTTTTGTCTGCTATTTTGTTTTTATTGTGATGTTTTTATTTTCTTTTCTTCATTTTGTCATCGTGCATTGAGGGCAATCCAACCCTTGAGTTTGGGGGTGGCATCCCTCCATTAATGAAGTGTCTTTATGTTTAGAAATTGTGTCTAAGTGTATAGTTTATTTTTGCCTAAAAATGATGAAAATTTGGCTTAAGTTGTTGAACTTAACTTACCTGCCACGACATATGTTGTCGTGACAGTGCCTTTAGGAAATTTTAGGATCTGTTTAGAGCCTTGCTATGATTCTACCCTGTAAAACACTCTTTGGAACTCTTATGCTTTCTATATTACTTTAGTACACTGGAATAGGAATGTTTACCCGCTTGAAACTGCCCCTAGAGGTGCCTATCACTGGCTCTAGGAAAACAAGAAAGAAAGAAAAAATATTCAGACTCCATAGCTTGCAAAAACTGTCTTGCACTTATTTTAGGAGATTTTCTTTTTGAGCTAAGTTAGAAAAAATTAAAAGAGCCTAAGAATTGCCTCCAGAAAAGATGCAGTTAAATAAAGAGTCAGAAAAAACTAAAGGAGCCTAAGAATTGCCTTCAGAAAAAATTGAAATGGCATAACCTCAAGTTTGTAGACATAACTATTCTGGTATAATAAGGTAGTCTAGATGCATAAGTGTTCACAAAACCCACACACATTTCACAAGATTTATAGCATGGTTTCGAATGAACCCAGAAATGCCCGACAAGGTACTACTCTTGATAGAATACAAGTGGTAGGTAATGTAGAGTTCACTGATTTAAGCCAAAGAAAAAAAATTATTATTTTTAAGTTAGGTAATATTTGCTTGAGGGCAAGCAAAAACTTGAGTTTGGGGGTGTGTTGAGTGTGTAAAAGTTCTATATTTTACCCCCTATTTAACCCATATTTCTACTGCATTCAAGCATAATTCATTGCATTTAGGATAGATTTCATTCATACATCACAATTATATTAAATGGCACAGTTGCTACTGAAATTGATTACTTTTGCAGGTAGTTGTTGTAGCAGACGCAGGGCAGTGGAGAAGCAGAGCTGGAACACGAGACTGTAGACGAGAAGAAGGATGCTGCCATGGCTGCTGTCGTGGCAACCAATGACGACAGCAATGGTGAAGGGAAGAAGTGAAGTGGAGCTCGATAGAAAGAGGAAATTAAGCTGGTCTGTCGTGGAGCACTCTTATATTTTTCCTAGCCCTAGATCAGAATGAAGGCCAAGCCCAAAGTTCAAGGAAGAAAATCCAAGCAAGAAGAGAGGACAAATTAAAGACATCTACTTTGAAGATTTAGTCTTTAATAGAGTTGTACTTTAATTTAAACTTGTATTCTTGCCATATTAGAAAACTTGAACCCAAGGCCTATATAAAGGCATGTAATTCGACCTAGGGAAGGATATCTCATTCTCTAGTCGTCTTCCCCTAAACCCTAGTCGTTTTCCCCCATCACGCTAAGGGTTAATTCTGTAAAGTAGTTGCAAGGATTGTATTGTTTTAGGATTTTTTTTCTGTTCAATAAAATAGACTTCAAGTTTGCTTATTCTGGTTGTCAACATCTTGCAAGAGTATCGGGAGAGCATTGTGAGATTATACATTTACTTAAGATCGGGAGAGTTTAGTATACGAAAGGAATAAGTACGGGTTCTCTAGTTTATGGTTGAACTATCTCGGACCTAGGGATAGGACGAGGTTAAGTGGCTAAGGAAGAATTCAACAACATCGATGTTCATCCTTCGATTCACGCCGGGAGGTATCATCAAAGACGCGTTCATCGACAGACTTGGACCTAGGGATAGGACAAGGCATAGCAGGGATTCTTGCCAAGCTTGAAGTACTGAGTTGTGTGTTCGCTGTCGCGACAGTAACAGACCGCTGCCGCAGCAGGTGCTGCCGCGACAGGCGCTACGACAGAACAGAGAAGTCCTAGACAGTGCAAACACCTGCATTACGGAGCAAATCAATACCGGCCTACTCTTTACTCTGAATATTTTCATCTCTTATTTTCAGTCTTCTTTATTATTTCGTGACAAACAATTAAACTCTTTCTTTTCCCTCTAGTGCAGCAATCCAAGGTTAAAGCTATTAGCCCAGTCCCTGTGGAGACGATATCCGATACTTACGTATCACTTTACTACTTGTGTCGTTGCGATAGACTCTTTTACACGCAATACTTGTGGGAGTAGAAACCTTAACAACAAGGTCACAAAGAGTGTCGAAGGAAATCAAAGGGTTGAAGGTCTGTCGTCGTCATCATTATCATCATCTTGTGAATCATCATCACTCGACGACATATTTACGACAACAGCATGTAGAATGAAAGAACTCCGAAAGAAGTATTTATGCTTTATGCCATTTTAAATATAGTTGTTTTTTCACACGTATGACAGTTTGTAAGACTGTAAATTATCTCACCTAGAGCTTAACAAGCTAGTGAGTTACACTAAATCATAATTGTGTGCAGATTCACTATTATGTTGTAGCCTTATTCAAATTCAGGGCTTAGACAAATGAATGAAATATTTATTCAAAATTTTGAATGAAGATCTTTTTTATACACCAACTTTAAATTGAACATCACGTGGGTAAATCTCAACAAAAACCAAAAATCTATGATGTTGTTGATCATGTTTTCAAAATGGGACAATTATATTACATCAGACATCTATTTAAGTTGTACGTGTCGATTCTTATTTGAAATCATCATTCAAATTTGAATTAGAGATATGATGGTTTAATAATGATTTTAATTTTTGATTGTTTGCATTTTCTGCTGCTTAATCATGAAAGAAATTATGATGTTAAATTTAACTTTTCTCGCTTATAAAGGTAAGTTTGGGGACTTGACAGAGGTGGGCTCGAACGACCTTTTACAAGTAATTAATCAAACCTCTTCTTCTCACTCTAGTGAACCATATGTGATTTTCTTAATGTTAAATGTCTCATTGCATCAATTACCTGATTAGTTATTGATTAAACTACTTAACGGGTTCCCGTGTTATAAGCTAAAGAGCAAATTAGCCATTTAACCTTTACTATAAAGGTGAGCAAGTTAGTCTCTATACATTTAATTTTGAAGTAAATAAGTAAAACTTTAAAGGAGGTATTATATGAGATAGGTTCTGGTTTATGCCATTGTCGTATTTCTCATGTTAAGTTGTATTTTATTTAATGTCTTATTTGAGATTATATTTATTCGGAGGAGTGATTAAGTTATATATTAATTTTATGGGTAGATACCAAAACCTTCTGCAAGGGAGAAAGAGCTGCAATCTCAGGTGCTTCAGCTGCAACAGAGGTACGAAGTGAAAGCTAAGACATCGCTAATTTTCTTAATAAGGACAGCTTTAAGAACTCAAATTGTTTATATATTAATTGGCTTAAGTTCATTTATGTGTTAACCAAATCGTTTGAAAGTACAATATGTATTCATAATAATTTTAACTTTAAGAACTCAAAGGCAATTGTGCAAAATTTACCTAGTTTTGGTACTTTAAGTGTTAGAATGGATTGTATTGAATATATATATATATATACACACACACGATAAAAATACTGATTTAGCTTAGTAGAATTAAAGAGAAGGAAGGTTACCTTGTGTAAAACACAAAAGTACATAGGTGTCTAAAATAAGAATGAATGAATGATTATGGGACTGTTTTGATTGTCATAAGTAATACACCTTTTTTAATTATCTTTGGTAGGAATGCAACATGTATGAATAACTTTACAAGAGGTATTAATACATTGGAGAATGTATATAGATGCCTAAGTGTGCGCATACTAGTTTGTAAATTAATAATTCTTCTAGGGGTTATCTATAGTGAAATTTTGATTATTTTATGTATGTGACTGCTTGTCTCTAAAATAGAAGTTGCTTAGATTGAGTTACATACTTAAAGGGGGTTGTCTTACTTGCTAATGGAAGAGTGATAGATGAGTTATATGCAGGTTTTGTTGTTGCCATGTTCTGCATGTATAATTTATATTTAGGCTGTTAAAAGTGTTATAAAGACAGGAAAATTCTGCTCTAATAAAACAAGAACTGATCTAGAACATTTATGTGTTAACCAAACCGTTTGAAAGTAAAAAATGTATTCATAATAAGGACAGCTTTAAGAACTTAAAGGTAATTGTGCAAAATTTACCTAGTTTTGGTACTTTGAGTGTTGGAATGGATTGTATTGAATATATATATACAATAAAAATACCGATTTGGCTTAGTAGAATTAAAGAGAAGGAAGGTTATCTTGTGTAAAACACAAAAGCACATAGGTGTCTAAAATAAGGATGAATGAATGATTATGGGGCTATTTTGATTGTCATAAGTAATACACCTTGTTTTAATTATTTTTGGTAGCAATGCAACATGTATGAATAACTTTACAAGAGGTATTAATACCTTGGAGAATGTATATAGATGCCTAGGTGTGCGCATACAAGGGCAAACAATGAATGAATTATCTCTTATGATATACTATGCTTAACGAATACATAATGTGTAATAGTATGATGTTCATTGGTAATACAAGTACTATTGATGGATAAGACATGGATCAATTTAGATCAAGGGCAAGTGAAGAATACATTAGAGGGGTTACTAATTTTTTTAAACTTTGCCTTTGAGAGAACCGAAGACGGAAAAATTTGGTGTCATTGTGTGAATTGTGTAAACACTTATAGAGTATCTAGGAGAGATGCATTTGATCACTTAATATGTGATGGCTTTCTTAAAAGTTATGTCCATTGGATTTTTCATGGGGAGCGATGTGATGGATCTACGCCACCAATTCCAACTAATGTAGAAGAAAGAGAGTTTGAACACGACATTCATAACCTCTTGAATGATATGATGACAGAGTGAGTTATGAATAATGATGAACATAACAATCATTCGGTAGATGCAACTACAAGGCTTGGCGATCATAATCATAGACTTCAAGGAGACAAATTTTTTGATTTACTCAAAGATGCAGAGGTACCACTTTATCCAAATTGCAAGAACATTTCAAAATTGTCCTTTATCATTTATTTGTTCCACATTAAATGTTTTAATGGGTGGACAAATAAGTCTTTCAATTTTTTATTGGAGGTGTTAAAACTTGCATTGTCGGATGATAATACTTTGCCAAGGTCTTATCATGAATCGAAAAAGATAATTCGTGAATTGGGTTTAGGATATGAAAAGATTCATGCTTGCCCAAATGACTGCATGCTGTTTTGGAAGAAAAATGAAAAAAGAGAAATTTGTTTGAAATGTGGAGCCTCCCGATGGAAAAGAACCTCAAATAGTGTCGAAGATGAGGATGTTGACACTTCTTCACAAAAAAAGAAACAAACCGCAAAAATTTTGCGTTGGTTTCCCCTCATTCTAAGATTGCAAAGACTATTTATATCCTCAAAAGTTGCTCCTTTGATGACTTGGCACGAAGACAGTCATAAGAACGATGGACGTATGAGGCATCCGGCAGATTCCTTGGCTTGGAAATCATATAATTCTCGATATCCTAAATTTTCTTCAGATCCTCATAACATTCGCTTAGGATTGGCTTCTGATGGTTTTAATCCATTTAGAACTCTACGTAGATGGATTTAGTATGATACAAATTGTGGTGCAATGTGTGTATAGTTTGTGTTTGTACAAGATGATCGACAAATCACAATATCCAGAAACACATGGTGGGGTGCCAAGAAAATGATCGGTACCACAAAACCACAATAGCTACAACTTTAGTTGTCCTATCCAGGGATACAACTTTTGGTGGGTTTCTGTTACATTTGATAGCGCGGGTCAAAGCTGCTACTATTGTCGGTGTTTTCGAAGCTATGTTAAGACCCTCGCATGTAGCGATGTTGGTGACATATGTATCATGGAAGATGATGATTATCGTGTACTCATGAAATCCACGAAGCTTGAGGGCTCCAACAACTAGGACAAACTATTGCACCTCTCGTTGACACTTTATCTACAGCAACGACAAATCTCTCGTCGGCCATACAAATCGGACAAACTATTGCACCTCTCGTCTATATCAATTCATATGTAAATTATTTGAGTCTGCATGTTTATGGGTACAAAAAATAAAAATATAATTTACATATGTAATTCGTATGTAATATTTTACGTGTTTCAATGCATGTATTCTATAAAGAACAATAATTTGAAAGAACACCGGTTCATTTACACCCCTATAAATAGACTCCTCCGGTTCCTCAACAAACTCACTCTTTCCTTTCCTTTCATTGTAATTCGATGAAATTTTCCCTTAGTCTATTTTTTTCATTCTAGTTATATAATGGTTGATGTCGATACTGGCGCTGAATAACAAGTTGGGATGATATTCACTACAAAGAAAATGGTAGATGATGCAATTAAAACTACAACATACGTCGGTCAATTCGTTCGACAGTGAAGAAAATGACTGTGGACAACTATATCGCAGAATGTGTCGAAAAGCACAATGGCGATAACGGAAGGATTCATGTATCACGAACAGAGAGGCTGAACAACGTTTGGCAGATAACAAGATACGACGAACCTCATACATGCTAATTGTTCCGATGTAATTGACATGTAATACGTTTTGTTAATTAATGTTCTAAGTATGTGCTAAACAATGTTTGGCTAAACAACGTTTTGTTAATTAATGTTCCAAGCGGTTAGATGTAATAGTTTCTCGTCTCGCCGAATCATTTTCGCTGCCCTCGTCTTGACATATTATACTCATCGTAGTATACCAAAGATGTAAAAGTTTCTCGTCTCAACATATTATATCGATCGACATATATATACCGAAGCTTGCTGAAAGTCGTGTTATATAAAACGCGACTTCTTTGAAACTCGCGTTCTACAAAACACGACTTCTTTGAAACTCACGTTCTACAAAACGCGAGTTCTCTTTGGAAAAACTCGCAATCTATAAAACACGACTTCTCTTGACATGTAAGGAATCTGTAAAACTGGCACAACTCGCGTTTTTTTCATTCGAATTAAATTTACTCATGTGGTGTTTTACATTTACTATAAAAACCCACGAATTGAAGTTTTATTTTCTCATATCTATTTCACCAAAACATCCAACTTAACTCTTTGCTCCTCTCATGGCTAAATTTTTTGCAATATTTTATTTTCTCGGTACCTATTTCGACTCAACAATCACTAGCAAAATGCAACTCGACGATTTATTGCAGTTGATATCAAACGAGGTTAGTAAACGCAGTGACAAGAAAATTTCTTACTTGAAATGTAAAATTCCAACATCGACGGTAGCTGAAACGCACTACCTTTTGAAGCTTACCAACAAAACTGAAGTTCGTAACATGTATGACCAGCTCTATTCTGTAGGAGCTAAATACATCCATTTAAATGTTAAGTTTGATGAGGTCAACACCGGTGAAGGTAGTACATTTGCACCCGTAGAAGCTGCTCTGTTCACACTCGCAGCAACCATTGAACAAGCTCCATCTTCACCGGATGTTGATGCAGCTGCCGACGAGTTGCAGCTTTTTATGTATAGGCGTAGACAACAAAAACAACAGCTGATCGAACAACTTAACTTAAGTTCAGACATTTCAACTGACTATGATGATTCCGATTAACCTTTCACTCCTTTATTAATGTTTTAAGTATGTGCAACGCTGCAATTTATCATCCTTTATTTATTTATGTGAAACATTATTTCGTAAAAATCATCTTAAATTATATTTTTCCAACGCGTTACAGCTTGAGGATACAATTTACTTCAAATATTCAAACAACATTACTTACATCCTATTACCTCAATTATTCAAACATGTATTCAATTTTACATGATATAAGGATACAGAATACCAATAATATTCACTCGGATTGAACTTTTCATTTTTCAGATGTGTCAAACACGCTGTGTTAACGTTTGAGTCTGCAAAGAACTCGTTTTATGTAGAACGCGAGATACAAAAGAACTCGCTCTCTACAAAACGCGAGATCCAAGATTATGATAGGAACTCGCTTATTGTAGAAAGCGAGTTCTTTACTTTCCTGACACGTCTGCAAAAGCAAGATCCCTCAGGATTTTCCAGATGAGATTGGTCTTTTGTTCCCTTAATGAAGCAGAATGTAATACTGATATTGTATAGTTTTCATTCAAGTCTTTCAATTTTTTGAAGTCTTTCAATTGCTGGAAAAATGTCGAGACGAGGAGGTGTTGTTGTTCTTGTATACTACGATGGCGGGATAATTGCTGATGCCTCACTCGACATCATTTTTTAGTCCGTGAATACTGTAACGCTAACAATTCCGAAGAGATTATCGTACAAGAAGTTGATTAATAAAGTGGAAAACTGTGTCCCGCATGGCTTTGGGAAAAAGCTGGACGAGTTGAAGTATCTTTTGCCGATCTCTTTAGAACCATTAACCTACTCAGTATGCCACATTGCGGACAACAGTGATGTGAAGTTGATGATGGCTACCCACTTGGAGTGTTCTTTAGGAGGGCCCCTCGAGTTGTATGCATCGGTTTCGGATTCTAATGCTACTATCGAAATTTCAAGCTAAAGATGGGCGAATTTCGACTTCAAGCCTAATACCAATGTTGATAGCCCGACGACCAGTTTAAGAAATAATTTCAACCTACTAACTACATACAGTCCATGCAACGAGTTTGGTGCATCGTCGTCTTTTGTGCCAAGACATTCGTGCGTAGCTAGTTTCGGGTTCGACTTAAACCAGCCCCGAATGATGAATTCGATGCACCATCCTCTCCAATGCAAAGATATACAACGTACAATTCGTATAGTATGAGGGAGGCAGCATCATCATCCCACAACTACATGAGGTCATCCGACCATGAAGCGTTCAACCCCTTCGATAATTTCTCACATGGACGATACTAAGCGTATGTCCCTAGTACGAAGTACGTTCAACCATCTATAGGGAGACATTCTTGTATTGGTGCGCTCGACTTTGATCTTGGTAATACGGTTCGTGAGCTGTCTCGCGATCGACGACCAGTCTGCTCGCCTAAAAGGGTAGCAGTCGATGACGCAAAACTATTCCAGTTCGATGAGGATACTTCTGACGAAGAACCGGTTAGGGAACTCGAACCCGATGGCGATGAGCAAAAGCCCTTCTATGAACCACCAACAGACGTGAACATTCCAGCATGTTGTATCAAAGATTTAGAAGGAAACAAAGAACACTTGATGGAAAGCAACATTCCAGTATCGGTTGCACCTATTTCTTGTTACCAGCCACCATCCCATTTCACAACGGTTGATATAAATGCCTTGAACGTTCCAGAATTTTTACAATTCCAAACAATTGACGGTTACAACCACCATGCTGATGGTGAACTGTCCATTGGGATAACATTCCTGAAAAAAGAACTTGATGTAGCCGTTATTAAGCACTACAACATTCGTCGGGCAGTTACGACGACTGTGAAGAAAACCCAACCGGATTTCTACATTGCGGAATACGCCCACAAGAACCAAGGATGTAAGTGGGGGGTTTGTGTATCATCCTTGAAGAAGGCGAGCGGGCTCTAGAGAATCACTAAGCAACCTAAGTCAGGATCACAAGAACTTGGATGTGCACATCCTATGGGATACCTTCATGGCAATGGTCAAAGCAAATCCCCTTGTGAGAGTTGCCACTTGTATCGTTGCAGCTCAAAAACATCACGGCTACATTCCTGAATACCATAAAGTATGGTATGCAAGGCGGCAGGCCGTACAAAAAGTGTTTGGCCAATGGGAGGAATCTTACAACCAGCTGTGTCATGGCTAAACCTGATGTAGAAGCACATACTCGGAACGATTGTGAAACTTGAGACGGTTCTAGCATACGAAAATGATTGTGCCGTACCAGGTGTTTGTCAATTCAAACGGCTATTTTGGACATTTTCCCAGTGCATAAATGCATTCAAGCACTGCAAGCCGATGGCTCAGATAGACGGTACTTGGTTGTACGAGAAATATACACATGTCTTACTTTTGGCGGTTGCACAAGATGGCAATCGAAAAACTGTTCTTGTAGCCTTCACAATAGTTGAAAAGGAGGATCTCGAGTCTTGGTTGTTCTTCCTTAAGAACCTACTGAGACATGTTCTTTCTCATATAATGATTGTGAAACTTGAGACGGTTCTAGCATACGAAAATGATTGTGCCGTACCAGGTGTTTGTCAATTCAAACGGCTATTTTGGACATTTTCCTAGTGCATAAATGCATTCAAGCACTGCAAGCCGATGGCTCAGATAGACGGTACTTGGTTGTACGAGAAATATACACATGTCTTACTTTTGGCGGTTGCACAAGATGGCAATCGAAAAACTGTTCTTGTAGCCTTCACAATAGTTGAAAAGGAGGATCTCGAGTCTTGGTTGTTCTTTCTTAAGAACCTACTGAGACATGTTCTTTCTCATATAATGCGGGCAAGGGATGATGGGATATGTGTTTTTTCCGACAGAGGCACAACGATTATGTAGGCAATAGAACGTTTGGGCCAGTCTTGGGAGCCTCCTTACATTTACCATCGTTACTGCTTACGACACATTACGACCAACTACTTGTACAACTACAAGAATCAAGATGAATGTGCTATGGTGCTTCGAATGGGTACGTCTTTTAGGTTATTTGCATTTATGATATCTTTGCATGTGTTGTTCGCCCCTAACTATTCAACTGTTATTTCTTAGGCAACTCGCATTATGTACATGAGGTAGACCAGCTGTTCGAAGAATTTAGAGCCAAAAATAAAAAAGGCGAGGACTACCTTACCAAAATCCCGAGGGAAAATGGCTTAGATCACATGACGAGGGTAAACGATATGGTCACAAAACAATGAACTTGGCTGAGGCGGTCAACTCAGCACTCAAGGGAGTGCGGCATTTGCCTATCACTTCCGTTATCAAAGCGACCTACTATCGTTTGATTACCCTATTTGCATCCCTGGGAAGGCAAGCAACTGAGTACATGGTAGGTGGCCACAAAGTCTACCCGGACCTCCTCGAACAATTGCAAACTTATGTGCGCCATTCAAATGCGATGGTTGCAACTCTCTTCTCTCGAGAAGACCATTTGTTCCGTGTTTCAGAATTTTCGAGGCCGTTGGAAGGCATACAGCACAACGCGTACGTGGTAGATCTTAGGCAAAGAACCTGCGAGTGTGGAGTATTCCAAACATTCAAATATCCGTGCGCACATACCATTGCTGCTTGTTCTTCCCAACGGATTCACTACATGAGAGTTCTTGATCCGGTATACTTACTAAAAATGGTATTCAAGGTTTACGAAAAAGAGTTTCCTCCCATCAAAAATGAAATTGATCCGTATGCCGTTGACGGTAAACCGACCATACGCCCAGATCCTACACTACTAAGACAAAAGGGATATCCGCGATCGACACGAATTTACTGTGCGGAAAATATGGCCGAACATAGAGAAAAAATCGGACAAAAGAAACATTGCACTATATGTAGAAATCCCGGACACACACGTAACAAGTGTCCTAATCGCTCGGGCCCTCGTATCAACTAAGTGATTGTAATTTCTTACTGTCTGCATTCCTCAAGTTTCGGTTTAAATAATAAGATCTAATTTGTTTTAAAAATTCTCTTTTCGACTTGTCGTTCCTGCACAAAACCACGATTTGAAACCATTTTCAACGCAAATTTTATACCCTTTCTCTATGTATCACGCGTCTCAATATCAGTCTTAGATCAAAGACAAGTTCCAGTACAACGCCTCAAAGATCAAAAATTGCGACAATTCTCAGATTATAAACCTGGAAATTTTGACAGAACAAGCCTATCAGGCCATTTTATATTTTCATTCATTCAGAAAAACAAGCTATATAACCGTTTTTGACGCGAATTTTAGTCGGTTTAGAATGGACCGAACTTGCCCATATTAGTATCAAATGAAAGACAAGTTCCAATACTACGAACCCAAACTCAATGTTTACTAAAAATATACGATTAATAAGCCCGAAATATTGCTCAAACATGTCTATAGACGCTTGGCCTGGAAGCCCGATTTACAAAGGGCTCATTTTCTGCAGAAAGCGAGTTCCTTGCGATAAATTCAGTCAACTTTTTAAAATCTCGGGGAACTCGCGTTTTGCAGAACGTGAGTTCTTGTTAAATTCGTTATTCTGAAAAGCGTTGACACATATGCCGAACTCACTTTCTGCAGAAAGCGATATTGCGTCTCGCGTTTCTCAGAAATCGAGTTCTTCATACGTGGCAGATTTGGGGGTCATTTTTTTCAAATAAAAGGCGACGGGGTCATTCTTCCAAATAATAAATAAAAAAGGGTTTTTGATATAAAAATGCCGGAACTTGATGATATAGTTTGAGGGACAACGTAAATTTTTTTAAAAGAAAATTAAATGTTTAAATTAAAATTTGTAATAATTTTGAAGGTTTCAATTTACATTTTAAAAAATTAGGGTCTAATTAAAATTTTTAAAAAATTGAGAGATTTAATGGCAACTTTTAAAAATTATGGATGGATTTAATTAAAATATTAAAAAAATTGAAACTTAATTTGAATTTCTAAAAATTTTGTGCGGGTCAATTTTTTTTTTTTGAAAATTTCAAGGATTTAAATTAAAATTTTCTAAATTTTAGGGTTCCATGGCCCACATGTCCAGATTGTGTTTAGCCCCTGGCCGTAAGGTTTCCAACCATTATTCTTATACACATCAACACCCAAAACAACTCTCTATTTTTTCCAAAATTTATAGGAAATAAATATCACAAATTAACACACAATTCACTGAGAAACATCAGAACAGCCAACAGATATTAACCATGCACTAACTCAACTCAAACTGACGATTCAGAATAAATTTGGACATAGTATTGAGATTTTTTTTTGTTGTAATTGCGATTTTTAAAATTTTGTTCTAACTAATTCAAATCGACTTGTGTCGTACAATTGATTTTAGTGAGTAGGTCTCCTAACGAAAATTTTTCGTGTAGTATTAAGATTTTAAACCCCAAGTGCTTTTTTCCCTGTACTCTTGTAAATATCGTAACAGCAGATTCAGTCAGCTATAATTAAGTGTTACTTGTTAAAAGTATCCTATTCCCAGTAGGCTTGAAAATGAAATTCCGTGAACCAAATGGGGGAGCCACAGAGGCAACAAAAGAAAGGGCCATCCTTCTTATTTAATGCAAAGGAAGGGTGAGATTTGTGTCACTTTTCAACGCAGTCCTCCACCAAACTTACCTACTAAAAAGAGGAGCATGCATGCTATAATTATGGGCGAGTATTCGATATAGTAGCCTAATTTAAGGTTAAAAAATAATAAATTTTGAATTTTTTCTAAATAACTTAAAACATTATACTTTTCATAATATTTTAGGTTGTTTTTTCAATAAGTTTTGAAACTTGTATAACATTTCAAGATATTTGGACAAATTTCAAAATTTTATATTTTTTAACTTTAAATTGGACTGATGTACCGTAGAATCGGGAATATTTACGGGAATATTATATTCCAATTTTTTTTTTCAGAAATAGGTATGGCATGACATTATTTACACAAGTAGGGAACTTTACTGTTCAAAAGTTGAACACATACAGCCCACCATCCGACTTTGAACAGTGTTTTTCAGGATGGTTTACTGTTCAAAGTCGGGCTGCTTTCTTACCAATATTGAAGAGGCCACGATGACACGTGGCGGAAGCTGGGAGGGTTGGGCACTGTTCAAAGTCGGAGTGCCCTCCCCCCGACTTCAAACAGTGCACCAAATAATGGTGCGGGTGGCAGGCTGGTGCAGGGTTCACGGGTGGCAGCTTTTTCTTTTTTTATTTATTTTATTTTTTATTGGTTGATTGAGAGGTGTAATTTATGTGGTTGAAAGTGAAATGAGGTGAAGATAAATAGGGGTTGTGTTGTATGTTGAAGGTTGAAGAAAGAAGGTTGAAGAAAGAAGAGAAAGATTTTGAAGAAAATTTGTGAGTATTTATATTTTATTTGAGAAAATTATGTTAAATTTATATTTGTAATGTATGTATTTTTTTGTAGTTATATTTTTTTATTTTTTCAGATTAGTTTTTTTAATTTTTTAGATGTTAGAATTTTGAAGTTGATGTTTGAAATATTGAAATTTTTGTGTTAAATAGGTTGTTGAAGAGGAGAAGAAGATATTTTGTGAAGAGTTTGTGAAATAGAGATTTGAAGAAATATAGTAAGTATAATGCAATTTTAATTTGGTGGTTAAATTTTATAAATTTATGAAGAGATTAATTTGTTGTTTTTTTTATAATTTTGGAGTTGATATTTGAAAATTTTAATTTTTGAATATTTCTGTTGTTGTTAATTTTATGTTAGAATTTATAACATTAATTTTATGTTAGAATTTATAAAAACAGTGGTTAAAACTTTATGAAATGGTCACTAAATAGTGAAAAACGTAGTAAATAAATTTGAAAAGTTCTAAAATTTTGTATGCTATTAGAAATATTGTTTTTAAGTTTTCTGTTAAAATTTGGTAATTTTTGGAAATCGTTTGGTAGATGAAATCGAATGAAAACTATATTTAATATTTTACGAAATGGTCACTAAATAGTTAAAAACGTAGTAATTGAATTTGAAACGTTCTAAAATTTTGTATGCTATTATAAATATTATTTTTAAGGTTTCTGTTAAAATTTGGTAATTTTTGGAAATCGTTTGGTACATAAATTCGAATAAAAACTGTTTTTAATACTTTACGAAATGGTCACTAAATAGTGAAAAACGTAGTAAATGAATTCAGAACGTTCTAAAATTTTGTATTCTATTAGAAATATTATTTTTAAGGTTTCTGTTAAAATTTGATAATTTTTGGAAATCGTTTGATACATGAATTCGAATAAAAACTGTTTTTAATACTTTACGAAATGGTCACTAAACAGTTTTTTATTTATAATATCTAGTATTATTTTTAATTCCGTAAAATTCAATGAAATTCAAATTCTAAGCATTTATTTAGTTATTTAGTAGTAGTAGTGTAATAAATGTATTAGAATGAAAATTTTAATTGCGTAGAATTTTACAAAATTGAGTGTCGGGTTATAATATATTCATACTTATCATGTAGGATGGCTGAGCAAGCTCCTCTGTTGAGATTTCAGGATGAACACATTAGTAGTTTGCCGGTTCCTGAGATGGTACAATTTTGTTAATAATTTATTTATTAGAAATTCAATTCAATTATGTTAATAATATTTTGTTTGGTTAATTCCTTTATTTATTGATGTGTTAATTACAGGATTTTGAGGATACATTTAAACATCACCTGACCATGGCAAAAAATCCTCCACACGGTCGAATCACTGAATGGTTGCAACAATCTGGATTTTATTATGCGACATTCCTTCGAGGGTACAAGTTGGTACCCGGGTTGATTGCTGCTCTGATTGAGCGTTGGAGGCCGGAAACCCATACGTTCCATATGCCGTGTGGGGAATGCACGATCACACTTGAAGACGTTGTCATGCTTATTGGGGTGCCGGTAAACGGGGCACCATTGACCGGGGAACCTTCGATCGACCAGACTGAAGTTAGTCCTGAAGCACTTTGCGGTTACTTTCTCGGGAAGGTGCCGGACAAATCAAATTTGTCAGGAAGTCGCGTGAAACTGAGTTGGTTGCAAAAAGAATTCAATCTCAATGAATATAGTTCGATTGATGCTATTTATAATGCCAATCGAGCTTATATTCTGCAGCTCATTGGCGGTATATTGATGCCGGATAAATCCGGCAATCTTGTACATACACGATATCTACGCTTTTTGAGGTACCCGTGGGAAGCTGCTCAATATAGTTGGGGATCGGCCATATTAGCGTTCTTGTATCGTGAGTTGTGCAAGGGCGCTAAAATAGATAATGGTCGTAAGGTTCGAGGTATTGGTGGATGTTTGTTGTTGCTGCAAGCATGGGCTTGGCAGCGACTTCCGTTCTGGACACCGATTACTCGAACACCGGTACAGTTCCCTCTTGTCGCCAGGTAATTATTTTGATTGTAAGTTTAATTTTTTGTTAATGTTAAATTATTTTTTTATTAATTAAAACATTAATTGTGAATTGTATGCAGATGGTGCGATAAAAAAGCGCACACGGGATTGGCGAACAACAACTTGAAGGTGTTTAGAGCGGAAATTGATTTATATTGTCAGGAGCGGGTATTTGGTTAACTATATTTTTAACAATTTAGTAAGATAGATATAAATTAATAGTTTTTTTTACATTATAGTTAGGTCTGATAATAATAATCATTATTTTTGTAGTTTATTTGGATGGCGTACTACGATGATCGCATATTTGTACCAGATGAACTGTTGAAGGATTCTCACATGTGGTGTACGGTTACACCGTTGATCCACTTTTTGATTGTTGAGTTCCACTTTGCCGACAGGGTGCTTAGGCAATTTGGCTTCCACCAGCCTATTCCGTTTCCACACACTCATCATGATTATTTGCACAATTATGATGGACGCGGCAGGGCAGATGTTCCGTGGGAAGTCATACACGCTGAGTACGTTACGATGTGGAACAACAGAAACTCAACGATACCATTTCGCGCCGAAATCGAAGAGGAAGATTTCGATTTTCAGAGGTCAGAGTACTTGATTTATTTTTTTAATAATGGAAAGCCTTACCTAACTTCGGTCGAAGAACGGGAACAATGTAAAACATTTAAGAAAAAATATAGCGGTAAAGCTGACTCTTCCAAGACAGCAGCAGCGGCCGCATCTCAAAATCCCGTTTGGTCTCGAAATTCCGAAGGTTGGCCAACAACTTGGGAACATCCAGCGCACTCGCCAGTTCTTTGGGAAAAAGAACCGACCCAAACACATCATGCATGAGAAGTGGGCCAGAGCTCCTCCGATACTCACGAGTTTGCTGATGTTGATTTATACACACCCGAGTTTATTCCTCAACAGTTACCTCGTTACTCAAACTTTGAACGGAGCATGAATTTTCAGGAAATACAAGATTTCCTGAATTCACCAGAGTTTTTGCCTCGTTACTCCACGGGTTGCGTGGACACGTACAGAACACCGCCTCCTATGCCCTCGGTGAATGAGGAGGATGCTGGAGAGGTGGATGTTGGAGAGGTGGATGCTGAAGAGGTTCTTGAGGTAGAATTGAGGCCACAACGGAAAAGGACCAAAAAACATACATATTTTTCGACTATATCCGCTCATTGTCAAAAATTACGTAAGCGGATGCAGAAGAAAAAATGATGTTATCTTTATTTGTGTAATAACTTAGAGTACTGATTGAATTTGAATATTGAATTTTCACTATGTGTTTTGTTTTTTTATTTATTATTATTCGTTCGTTGTTTGGTTAAAATATGATATAAATGATATATTTTCGGTAAAATAGTGAAAACGTAGTAAATGAATTTGAAACATTCTAAAATTTTGTATGCTATTAGAAATATTGTTTTTAAGGTTTCTGTTAAAATTTGGTAATTTTTGGAAATCGTTTGGTAGATGAAATCGAATAAAAACTGTATTTAATATTTTACGAAATGGTCACTAAATAGTTAAAAACGTAGTAATTGAATTTGAAACGTTCTAAAATTTTGTATGATATTATAAATATTATTTTTAAGGTTTCTGTTAAAATTTGGTAATTTTTGGAAATCGTTTGGTACATGAATTCGAATAAAAACAGTGTTTAATACTTTACAAAATGGTCGGTAAAATAGTGAAAACATAGTAAATGAATTTGAAACGTTCTAAAATTTTGTATGCTATTATAAATATTGTTTTTAATGTTTCTGTTAAAATTTGGTAATTTTTGGCAATCGTTTGGTACATGAATTCGAATAATAACGGTTTTTAATACTTTACGAAATGGTCACTAAATAGTGAAAAGCGTAGGAAATCAATTCAGACAATATTTTAAATGCAAACATTATATTTCCTGAATTCAAGTACAATCCGCAAATAATCATTGAGGCATGGCCACATATCTTGGTTCATTGGGACATGTTGTTTTCGAATGGCCTTCACCCCTACATATGATGCATCTCTTGCGTTGGCCTTTCTCTATGTCAGGAAGATCCATACTCGTGTAGATCCGAGTCGATCTAGGTCGCCCAGTTGGCTTTCTACGTAGTGTCGGATCCGGTAACCATTTATCATGCTCCACTGGCGGCCAATACATAGAATTTGGAATAGGTGGGAACTCAATTTTGTAAATTTTTAATATCTCGCTGAGTCTGAAGCATGGGTCAACAAATGTGTACGGGTCAACGTTGACGAACAAACATGCTGCAACTGCATGAGCACATGGATATCGCCACGCTTGGAACTCGCCACAGTCACACCACTTACGTCTGAAATCTACTCGAAATACGTTCGAGTGGGGGGCTTCGTTCGGGATCTTGAAGCAACAACATCGAAAGTCTGATAATGGCGGTCGAATGCGTGAACCACCAACGTCGTTGCCCTCGTCACATTTGCATCCATTTTTTCAACCATTTTCACCGGAAATAGTTGTCCACTATTTAAAGCTGCTTGCACCTTCTTCCCTTTGACGGCCCAAACCTTAGCCAAACGGTAGTATGTCTCGGTTACCAAGCTGGCTATTGGAAGATGACGCGACTCTTTGAGTACTCCATTAATGCACTCCACAAGGTTGGTAGTCATTTGCCCGTATCGTCTACCACCTTCATCATATGATTGGGCCCATCTCTCTCTCTCGATGTTGTTGGCCCAACTCCAAACACGCTCGCCATATTTCATTAACCCCGCCATCTTCCTTTCAAATTCTGGTCGTAGTAATTGAAACCCTGTGCCATAATTATTGTTTGACTTAGCATCGACATAAATCAAAACACATCACTGCATACACATATATAACTTAATTTGAAAGAATGATACTTACCCATGCTCATAATCTCACTGCGAAGGCACTGATTTTTGAAATTTTCAACGGCATTCTTTCCGATGTGACGAACACAATATGCAGGGTATGCATAGGGAGGTGTCCAACGACTTCCCTCTCGATTAATTGCTGCTTTGATACCCGTCCCTCGATCAGAGATAATACAAACCCCGTCTTGGCGAACCACATGCTCACGCAAATTTGTCAAAAAGAAATCCCAAGCTTCAGCAGTTTCCCCTTCAACAATTGCGAATGCAATCGGAATGACATTGTTCTCACCATCTTGCATAACAGCAACAAGTAGTATGTGAGCGTATTTCCCGTAAAGCCACGTTCCATCCACTTGGATCATACGTTTACAATACGGAAACCCGTCAATGCATGGCTTGAAAGCCCAGAACAGTCGATAGAAAAATTTATACCCTTGTAGCAATTGTCCTTGTCGGTCGTACGCATCTTTTGTTTGATACCTGACTATGGTGCCTGGGATGAACTGTGTCATTGCCATCAACAACGCTGGTAACTCATTATACGATCTGTCATATTCACCGTACACTGAATTCAATGCCTTTTCCCTTGCACGCCACCCCTTCATGTATTGTATTTGATATTGAAATAATTGTGCAACGGTTGCTTGAATGGTTGAAACTGGAACCCTTGGATTTGCTTCGACCAACTTCATCACGTGATGACTTATTACGCTGGAGTCCAATTTCTTGTGGTCCTGGTCGATGGCTCTTCGTAAACATGTGTGGCCGCCATTGTACTTCGTGACCTCCCAACGACCACTCTTCTTAAGCTTCGTTACACGAATCTTCCAGTTGCACCCTTCTCCGTACTTCACACACTTCGCAAGGAAAGTTTTTGTGTTGGATTCAGCAACCGCATAATCTACATGTTGTCTGATATTATACTCTTTAATTGCCAATATAGCTTCGTCCTTCGCCTTAAATTCCAGCCCCTCAGCCAAGTCGCCATTCTGACTAAAACTTATTTGGGGCATATCTGGAAATTGTGGCGCCCTCATCGCATCAAAATCCACCGAGTGCATATGAGCAGGAGCTTCGTATAATGTAATGTCGCCCCCGGTCGAAACAAATTCTCCAACACCGAAGTCAGGGGCTTGACCATCGTTATCCGGGAACAAATCAGGATCCCCAATATCTTCATCTTCGCTGGAATCTTCTAATGATTCTCCCCACCGGCCACGTCCAAGTGCAATATTAGCATCAACATCAACAGTCGGTCCGTACAATGGATCATATGTTGACGGCCCACCTTCATGAAATCCACTAGATGTCCAGTTGCCAACATTGCAACAAAACTACCTCCGGACATATCAATTTCATTACCGACACCCATTTGACTAGATTCTCCGGTTGTATTTCTAGAGGGGCCGGGAATATCAAGAATCGTGGCAAACATCTCGACATTTCGAATTCCCATTGACTCATGCTCTGCGATCATAACTTCCACATCTTCATTATCTTCGAGATCAATCGCGGAATATATGACTGGATTCGAACATGTCATCCACCGGTACTGTAAACTATGAATCGGAGCTCCAATTTTTTCCGATATTTGCTCTTTCAAAACTCGAAGTGTGATTTCTTTGTTAATTCTCATCTTCGTAGGCCTCTCCGAATGAAATACGACACCAACATCAGATTTTACAATTTGTCCGTTGTAATGGACAGTCACAAAACAACTACTGTTGGTCATTTTCTCTGCATATTCGAAAAAAAAATTTACAATTAATTTTCAAATAACATAAAAAATATACAGATAAAAAAATATTTCAAAACAACTTACATTTTTTTCTTCCAACCTTCTTCTTCTTCTTCTTCTTCTTCTTCTTCTTCTTCTTCTTCTTCTTCTCTCTCTTTACTCAAATATAACTTAAACGGTTTTCTATCAAACTACATTCTTCAACACTAAATGAACCTATTTAAAATAAAATCCAACTTGAATATTTCCCTATAATACCCCTACACGAAATTTAATATTCACTAACAGATTTCTAATAAAAAAACTACACTACCCCTACATAATTTAAAATTATTTAACAATTAATTTTTTTACTAACCTACACCTACACCTACACCACTATTATTTCACATCATTGAAACCTACACCTGCACCTATATCACATCACTGAAACCCTACACCTGTACCTACATCACTATTATTTCACATCACTGAAACCTACATCTGCACCTACACCTGCACCTATATCACATCACTGAAACCTACATCTGCACCTACACATGCACCTATATCACATCACTGAAACCTACATCTGCACCTACACCTGCACCTATATCACATCACTGAAACCCTACACCTGCACCTACATCACTATTATTTCACATCACTGAAACCCTACATCTGCACCTACACCACTATTATTTCACATCACTGAAACCCTACACATGCACCTATATCAATTAAAAATATTTTAAATCATATTAAAAAATATTAATTAAAATAATTATTCGAATATTTTTTTTCAGTCTGAAAAGATTGATCACTGGATTAAAAATTTTATTTTAATTTTAGTACATAATTAGTGTAAAATATTTTTTCAAATATAAATAAAAATTATGATATCATATTTATAATATTTAATATTCAAATAATAATTACTTATTATTTTATATTCGATCCAAAATTAAAATAAAAAAATATCACCTCTTATTTATCCAATCAAACCCCAAATTCAGTCAAACCCCCAATTAAAGCTGCCTACCCGTGACCTGCCACCCGCCTGCCACCCCACCATATATTCGGTGCACTGTTTGAAGTCGGGGGGTGGGCAATCCGACTTTGAACAGTGCCCGGCCCTCCCAGAGCTCGCCACGTGGCATCGTGGCTGCCTACCCGTGACCTGTGACCCGCCTGCCACCCCACCATATATTCGGTGCACTGTTTGAAGTCGGAGGGTGGGCAGTCCGACTTTGAACAGTGCCCGACCCTCCCACAGCTCGCCACGTGGCTTTCAAGCCTCTTCAATATTGGTAAGAAAGCAACCCGACTTTGAACAGTAAACCATCCTGAAAAACACTGTTTAAAGTCGGATGGTGGGCTGTATGTGTTCAACTTTTGAACAGTAAAGTTTTCTACTTGTGTAAATAATGTCATGCCATCCCTATTTCTGAAAAAAAAAATTGGAATATAATATTCCCGTAAATATTCCGTAGAATGGAATCGCTTATAATTATAGGTGAAAACCACAGTGAGAAAATATAAAGAGAAAGTGAAATGATTGAGGGGAAAAGTTATTGGGTCTGTTTTTCTCCTACTTTTTACTATACAGGTTTGATGTGTGGGGGGATAGGTAACTACTGCTGCAGTAATGTTCCCCACTTTCCACTCACCTTACACTCCACTTTCCTTACTACCCTGTACCACTTGCTTCTCCATTTTCGTACACCTTTTCTTTAACCTAGTTTTCTCTTCTCCCGACTCACTAATTTGATATTTAGTCATATAAGATTCGAATAAAATTTGTCTGTTTTGTATATGTCTTATCAATGATTTTATGTCAAATGTATTTTTAATAAAACAGAAACAATCAATAAAATTATAAAAAAAGTCATTAATACACGTAACATGAAATCATTGGTGAGACATACAAAGAGTACAAAAAACAGTATACAAACATTATTCTATGGGATACGGTGTATCTGAGTGGTACTTTTTTGGAGATTTGGATATTGGCTCATCAGATACCATGCCATCTCTTTTATTTCCTACGAACCCAAAACTGTGAACCCCCTGTTGCTTTGAGGACCACTTCATTAGATTTAAAATATTTATAAATGTTATGCGAAAATTTTACAAGTACATGCATCATTTTTAATACACTTATTTTTTTTCTTGGATTTTAAACCTAAATATTTAATTTCAAATCATTAATAATTTTAAATCTTATCTTTTAGAGAAGAAAAGTAATTCTTATTTTTACATATAAATATATTCATATGAACGCGATTGAGGAATATTTGCATGTATATTAATATATATTATGTGTGAAATATACTTTTAAATCTATAAATTTAAAATGGTACATTAAAATTCACCAATATCAGTACATACTGGTATCAAAATAAAAACGGTGCATTCATGGGAACGATAATGGCTACCTTATTATGAACTCTCTCGAGGCGGATGTCAAGCAAACCCTCAAGGTTTGGAAAAAATTAAAATAAACCCCTTAATTTTTTAGTAATTTTAATAAGCCCCCTCAAATCTGTTAGAAATGTTCTCATAATTTTGTTTGAAAATTATAATTAGAACTTCATTTTTTTAAAAACACAATCTCACTAGATCCTCAAAAATTTTAAAAATTTAATTAGACTTCCAAAAGTTTTGTAATTTTTGGTTAAACCCCTCGTACCGTCACACCAAAAAAACTTGAGAAATTAGCAGAAGATTTCCCCTAATTGTAAAAGAAACATGAGAAGGTTATAGTCAAACTTTTGCTGTTATATGTATGTATACACATTATATTTATATTTATATAATAAGAGACTTAAAAACTGAAAATGTAAACTTTTTACCTCGTTTCTGGTTAATGACAAGATTTATAGTAAACAGTAAAGTTGATATCTAAATTATAATATTTAAAGTAAAAAATTAATAAATAAATTGAATATTTTGATAAAAGCCAGTTTTTATTATATTTAGATTTATGCAGCTCACATAAAAACGCTCCACAACACAACACAGTGCTGACGAAGATGAAAGCTGTCGCACATGTAATATTGAATGATATCATCGTGTATATATTATATATATTGAGATTGAGATATTTTTAGAATAGTAGTAGTTAATATATTAAATCTTTTATTTTGGTCAACATTTTGCAGAGAAATTCGTTATTTATTTATTTAGAACAATTACAGCTTCGAATTTGTGAAAATAACAATTTTCATTTTTCTTTTAAATATAAATGAACCATAACCTTCAGAATATATATGAGTTAATATTTAATATGTTATAAGTAAAATATTTTAATTTTACAAAGTAACATTTAGGAAAAGATATGTCTATTTTTATCATCTTACTACTTACTATTTGGCTTCTCAAAATTAGAAAAGCAGAGACTGAGTTCAATGGGGTTGGAGGGTGTCCCCGCTCTCCCAAGATTTGGTATAATTACTATTTCACTCCTCAAAATTTTTTAAATTTTAATTTGATTTTTTTTAAAAAAATTAAAATTCTTATTAAGTACTAATATCTTTGAGTACTTTTAATTTTTTTTAAAAATTTCA
Source organism: Hibiscus tridactylites (assembly GCA_958450335.1). Taxonomy (NCBI): domain Eukaryota; kingdom Viridiplantae; phylum Streptophyta; class Magnoliopsida; order Malvales; family Malvaceae; genus Hibiscus; species Hibiscus tridactylites. Next base: position 49,374,713 of record OY288290.1, read on the forward strand.
TTAAGTCTCATTTTTCTAAAAAAAAATAAATTACTTTTAAAATTTTAATTAGATTCCTCAACTTGTTCTACCAAAACCTGCCCTCCACTCAAATTTTAAGCAGAGACTGAGTTCAATAGGGTTTAGGTGTAGGAGTTCAGAATTTAGGGACAATTGTTTCAATTTAAGGTGTAGGGTTATAGTTTAGGGTTTATATGTTAGGGTTTAGTTTTTAGGGTAATATGGTGAGAATTTAGGTTTTAAATTATAAACCCTAAATTATAACCCTAAACCTTAAATTGAAACAACTATCCCTAAATTTTAACCCCCTACACCTAAACCCCTACACCTTATACCTTAAACTAACTCTTTATACCCTAAAACTAAGGTGTTTGTGAAAACTTTCGGTTTCCACCGGCTGTGTATAGAATATTTATCCATACTCTTAATGTTGCTAAAAATAAAGACGTGCGATTTAATTCATCATTAACTTAACTATGATAGTTAATTAATTCACCCGCAACGGAGACGTTTGATTTGACTAATTACTAAGTAGATGCTATTTTTACTTCAAAGTATGAAAGATAATTAAATGAATTTTTTTAAAATGATTTTTTTTTCATGTAAATAAAGAGTGGATAGTTATTTTAAGGCTTATTTACAAAGACCACCGATGATGTAATAAGCTAAATTCGTCTAATAGTAAAACGAGATTTGTTACAACTTACCAGGGGTTAAAAGTTTAAAACAAAAAAAGGACATAAAAGTAATTAAAACAGTAGCTAACGACCGTTGGCAAGTGGGCTAACGGCTGATTCCTTGCAGGGACTTGGAGGAAGGCTGGTTTTGCCGGTGGCAACAAGGCGTTGCACAAAGCCCTCAATTCTCTGTCCGTTAGTCTCCGCCAGTAACCGTTTCCCGCCAAACGGTAACGACTCTACCCCTCTCTCCTCCATTTTCGGCACCACCATCTTTTCGTGCCCCACTCCATTTGCCTGCAAGTTTCACACACACACAAAAAAAAGACAATTCTAAATCTGTTTGGCTATTGAGAAATTCGAGGAAATTTGTATGAAAGAATCACTTTAAGCCAGTCAAACTGATTTAACCACGGATTATTATTTTTCTCAGGAACCAAACAGAGCATCGATAGGAGTAAAAGAAAAAGTAACGACAGTGCTTACCTGAATTCTAACGTAGTCTGTACGGTTCCAACCGAAAGCGTTCGCCAACATCTGGTCCACCGTCTCCGAGACTCCGTCGAGCGCAATGTCAACGACGGAAGAAGTTGAGCATTCACCGTTGTTTCTGACCTTTGACCTTACGCACGACGGACCGTTGCCTAACGACAAAACCAGCAGATCCTCCACGCCGTTAACCGAGGGGAAATCTCTCTTGTTATGGAGAACATGAGTGACCGCCGCTGCAGTAGGGTTGTTCATGACCAAACCGCCGTCCACGGCGGAGCATGAGGTCTTGCCGTCTACAGATGTCAATGGAAATGGTTTGAAGAGGCCTGGAGTGGCTGACGTGGCGCGGCATACTTTCCAGAGCTCGAAGTTGAAGCTAGGTGATCCGGAAGCGTCGGCGCGAGAGAAAACGAAAGGAGCGGAACTCTTGAGGTCAAAGCAAGGAACAAGCAGAGGCTTACACGTGTCCTTGAGCGTCAAAACGGTTCCGTCTTTTCTCTTAAACAATTCTTTGAGCGCCTTATCCATGCTCTTATCGTTGAACATCTTCCGACGGCAAAGAAATCTGGCGAGCTTATTAACTTTGAAGAGCTCGGAGTTATTCCGAGTGATAATATCAACAGCTTCCCTAGCAGTGAAGAGAGGATGTCCGGTTCCATCGTCGGCAGAGATCATGGTAGCAAGAAAAGCACCGACGCCGGTGCCGGCGATCACATCGAAGAAATCGACAATTTGAGCATGTGCATCACTGGTTTTAAGGCGGATCTGGTCTTCAAGGTGGATAAGAGCGGCACCAGCTACAATGCCGGTGGTTCCACCACCGTCAATGCTGAGGATTCGAATCTTCTTGGTGGTTTCATAGTGCGATAGCCATTTCTGCTCCAGTTTGGTGAAGATCTCCAAAGTTACCTTACTCAGCTCCATTTTTGGCACTTCCTCTTCGCGCGAAAACAATTTTTCTTTTCTTTTGGTTTACTTCAAAACAATAATATCAAAGAGGGAGAATTGGCTGGGCTCACGCTTTGCTGCTGATAAACATTAAGCAAAAATATAAAGCTTTGAACGCTGTTTTGTTCTCTCTTTCCCTATTGCGACTGAAAGTCGAGAGAAGGAGGGCTTGTTTTTACAATTGGGGTCTTGACTCGGAGAAAGTTAAAACCTGTAGGCAGTGAGCAAGCGAGTGAGGAGAGGAATAAGTTGGTTGGGCCTTTGGTGGAGCTTAGGTTATATAGGAGTATAATACATGAGCAGTAACGCAGAGAGTTCTTTTTTTTTTTTGGCTTATATTACTAATCAGTAATTAAGTATACTAACTTTTTATTTAGTATCTAAAGTGTTTTTTAATTGAGGTATCTAAAGTGTTTTTCTTTAAATAAGTACTTAAAATATATATTTTTAGTTAAATTAAGTATTTAAAGTACATTTTTATTATAATAAGTATTTAAACTATTTTTTGTCAAAATAATTACCTAAAATATATTTTTTTGGTCAAAATAAGTAACTAAAGTATTTTTTGGGTCAAAATAGATTAGGTACTTATGTTAGCAAAAAAAATACTTTATGTACTTATTTTGACGAAAAAATACTTTAAGTATCTATTTTAACTAAAAAATATGCTTTAGGTACTTAATTTAATAAAAAATATTTTACATACTTACTTTGACCAAAAATATTTTACCTAAATAAAAAAATAGCATACTTTAAATATTTATTAGTAATATAAACCTTTTCTTAATATTTTTAGTTATATTTTAGTACATAAATTTCGTAAAAAGAAACATTACATAATTTTTTATTTAAAATTTAAAATTTTAGAGGGTAAACACTAACTTTTTAAAATAACAGTAAATCTTAAATTAAACTCATAAATCATAAAATCAATATACAAACCTAAATTTTACACAATTTATATATCGAATTATTTTCGGAAATTTATTTTCTATTCGGCAGTGAGATTCTTACGTGTACGGGCTGTCGTTGCACGTGTTCATATCGGGATTCGGGAAGTGTCAACCTCGGCTTCTAACTAGGCTCGGCTTGGATTAGATCGGCTCAACTCCGATTTATATTTTCTGTAATGGTTTAGAGGGGAAATTTGCATCCTAATCCTTCCTACCTTCAAAATGTTAGATACTACTACCATACATTACATACCAGACAAGTCCTGTAGATTCACAGGGTATCCAAAGAAACATTTTATGGCTCACTGCACATCTTAGTGCTATTCTCGCAGACCCAATAAATAAATACTGCAAGTTTGCATCCTAATCTTTTTACTTTCTCAATATTAAGTAATTATATTGAACTCCGACTAAATTTTAATTGATTCAGGTTTAAATTCTAAATAAGATATAAGTATTTTTAATGTAATTTTCTCCATTTATGATGTTCGAATTTAAAATTCTACTTAGACATCAAATCTTTTACCATTAAATTTCAACATACATTTGTATTTTCCTTCCATTTCAAATTTTTATTGTGGTGAACACAAATAAGTTACCCAGCAGAAGTGGCAGTTAAAAAAAATATTGAATCCTTTGGAGACATTAGACTGATGTTCATTACTGCTGCAAACAGATGATTTATCCTTTTCTGAAACATTGAAATTGAGACTCGTATATTTTAATGTGTTGGCACATACATGTATGTCCTCCCCAACATTTTTATTTAATATACAATAAACCCATGAGGTATAGTTATAGCAGCAGTATAATAGAAATGACAATTTAACATAATAATAATAATAATAATAACAATAATAATAATAATAATAATAATAATAATAATAAGTGATGAAATTTGGGCATATATGGGACAAACATAAACATAGAAACATATCCAGTTGGGGACATGATTTGCAGAGTGATAAATGTGGAGCATCCCTTTGACAAGATGTGTTCTTACATAAACATTTCATGATGGAGGCTCCACGACTATCGTTCTCTGCAAAATTTTGAAAAGGTAAATTAATTCAATATCCATTCAGTTATTGACCGCAACTTGTTTTGACCATTTAATTAAAAAATTAAATTTTGACCACTCAACTATTTAAATGAACTTATTTTAACTACTGGTTGTTAAAAACTAACAGAAATGTGACGTGACCGTTAAAATAAAATGTGTATAATTACACATTTGGTCATTGTTAGTTACCTATTATATCAATTTAGTCCTAATTTTAATTTAAATAAATAAAATTAATCAATCAATCTAGTGATGACACATGTTGTCACCCAATTGGATGATTTTAATCTAATTATTATTATTTAATATTTAATATATTTATTTTCCTCCAATCAAGTGGTGACACATGTCACCACCTAATGGAAGGAAAATTCAAGAATAAAAGAAAAGTGCTTGGCATGAGATTTGAAGCCACAACCTCATGGGTAAAAAATCCCATAACTTTACCACTAAACCAAGCCATTATTAAAATTAATTTTATTAATTCTACACTTAATTTTGTTTTTGGTATTCAGACATTCATAAGGGCATAAAAAGAATGAGAATTTATGTTCGGAAAATAGGAAGAGATGTTTCTCCGGTCTACAATACATGACCTTATTTGCCTGGTACAATTTCAATGGCATGGCCTAATTGTTTGACGAACAGGATCAAATGGGTGGAATCCAAGGTGTTGCAAAAGTAAATAATGCAAGGTTGTGGGGTTGAATGATAATCTTCAATTCAAACACCTTTTCACCTATTCACTAAAGGATTTGTTTTCTAAACAATTCGTTTATAAAAGTATGCATTTTGTCTACTGATAACGAGTAGTTGACATTTTTTAATAGTCTAAAGGCAATTACAAGATAATATTTGTTTATACATATTCTTATCCATTTAACAGTGCATACACTAAATTAAAGACCATTCCAGTTTCAGCTTGGTATGGTTAATTTTTTTTTATGTGTATACTCAATTTAGTCTTCAAACAAAAGCATGTAAAGACACATTATATACATAATTCAACCTATTTTTATGAGATCGAGCCTTTTTCTCTTAATAAATTCATAACCTAAGATTTAGATAGTACTATTGTGATGAATTCACTGAATTTAAAGGATGAGCTGTTAAATACAAAAATAAATAGCAATAAAGAGGACATAAGAGTTAATAAAATGATTTTGAATTTTATCTACTTTTGTACTAGGATAGAGGTGACATTGTGATCGACATCTTCCTCGGCTCGTCTGTCAAATGGATCCTCACCAATGTACAAGTCCATAATTGATCTACAAAGGAGTTTGCTCTCTATACTTCCTATTTCTTTTCCATCAACTACATAATTCTCGAAATATATATATAAAAAAAACAAAGTAAAATATGATGCCAAACTAAAAATTTGAGTCAAGCATAGCATAATAGTTTCTAATCATGCAGTAAAAGTAACCTTTGGAGAACATATATATATTATTTTGCCCACATTATCTGTTGTGTGATTTTTTATTTCATGAAATGGGGTGGTTTTTTTATATGTTTAAACAGTAAGCTAGAAGTCAACTGAAGAGCACGATAACTTTAGGCAAATTTGTGAAGGGAAGTCGACTGAAAATCCCGACGACTTCAGGAAAATTATTTCAAATTTTCCTTTTCACTGTTCAAACATCGCTAGTTCGTGAAATAAAGAAACACCCACCATATTTTACGAAATAAAAAATCCCACAACATTATCTTGAAAATATTCCATTGATTTTTGGTGGTCATATCTCCATATATATACTCATGCATGCATATGTGTTAGGTATGGTACTAAAAGGAAAATGAAGATACATTGCAGTTGTGTAAGAGAAAAAAAAGAGAGGGAATGATGAACAGTGAATGAAAGAAAATGAACAAAAAAAATTGAAAGATGTCTTCTCATGTTTACTTTAGGCTTTAGGCTTAATAGCTTGGGAAGCCCCTGGAATTTTTGAAAAAAAAATCAATTAAGCCCTTAAAGTTTTTTGTACTCAATGTCACCCTCAAACCAAAAAAATTAAATAGTCTGTCACTTTGTCTGACGAAATCCGTCGTTGACTGTGACGATGCTGACGTTGCGGTCCACGTTAAAAAAAGTGATGACGTGAAAAAGGGGCTTAATTGATTTTTTTAAAGTTTGAGAGTTTAATTGAATTTTTATAAAGTTTGAGGGCTTATTTAATCTTTAAGCAAAAATAAAAAATAAAAAAATATTAAAATATTCTAAAAATAAATATTAAATTACTAAAAATAAAAAAATAAAAAATATATGACCATTGTAATAACAAAATAAGATTAAAATTATGTTATAACCTAATAAGTTGTGTAAAATCTAAAGTACATTCCAATAGGTATGATACAAACTCATGTCATAATATAGTTACATACATTTTATTTGATTAAACCAACAATTTTCATGAAATTTAAGTTAGAAAATAAAAAATTTTAAGAAATACTCTTGCAGCATACAAGGATTCTATGGTGCTTGACTTTAAGAGTTTTTTTTTTCATCTGATCAAACAATGAACTTCATTTTGCTCGATGCATTCAAACAATAGTATTATGGGAAAATCCAAGCATTTTTTATAGTGAGATCATTTCCTTGGTCAAAGAAGATTTTTTTTATATTAGAAAATATAACTTTATATTTCTAAAAATTCATTGATAGTTTTTTATTTTAGTATTTTTTATTTTTTTAGTATTATAATATTTTTTTTATATTTTTAATATTTCAATTTAATTCAAACAATTTTTTAATTTTACTTTTTTTCTTAAAGATTAAATAAGCACTCAAACTTTCCAATAAAATCAATTAAGCCCTCAAACTTTCCAACAAAATCAATTAAACCCTCAAGCTTTCTAACAAAATCAATTAAGCCCCTTTAGACACGTCATCATTCACACGTGGACTGCCACGTCAGCACCGCCACGGTCAACGACGGATTCCGTCAGCCAAAGGGCCGAATTGATTAATTTTTGGGGTTTGAGAGTGACTTTGAGTGCGAAAAAACTTTAAGGGCTTAATTGATTTTTTTTTAAAATTTCAGGGGCTTCTCGAGCCCTTAAACCTTTAATTTAAAGATACAATTTACAAAGAACATCTTACTTGTTGTCTTAAGTACATAGCCTGTCTCCTTGGAGAGCTCTACCAAAGATCCCCTTGGTAGTTTATATTCATCTTTGAATTGAGAAGTAAACCTGCAATCAAATTAGACATGACACCGAACTAACATTATCAAAACATGAAATAGGACAAGGAAAAGTATTCAAAACAGATGGTGATATGTACTCGGTAATGTGACCCGAGTCATATAGATGTGCCCGATCGTGATTCTAGTAAGAAATATTCTTTGCTACGCTTTGAACTCTGAGACATCATAAAACATACATGTGAGATGAATAGCAATATAATAAAAAAAAATAATGAAGAAAGAAATTGGATAGGTAATTTGGATAGTATGGTGGCTAAGGATGGAGGATGATAATCATGGAAAGGTGTAAATCAAAGAAGGAGTGATGTGAGATGTTAAAGGCGGCATGGATTTGTATGGTTGCAAGGATAACGAATTGTGACCCGCTAGCTATAACGAGCTAGGAACCAACAATATACTTTGATGGAGTCGAGGTGGAGGAGTGTGGAACGTGACCCACAAGCTATAAGAGAGCTTGGAACCAACGCTATAGTAAAATGGAATGGATAGAAGACTACAAGCACAACTTGAAGCCGATAGAGTTCTCGCAAGAACAAGATGAAAGCAATCTTTCAAAGGTTTATATTCTCCAAAAAAAAAGTGCTTACAAATGAACCTAAGGTGCCTATTTATAGTGTGGCTAGGCACCATATGAAAAGTCACACAAAAGAGAGATGAATGCTCATCTAAATGTTATTGAATACAAATAAATGAAATGTTTCTTTCTTATCCTTTTGAGGGATGAATTTTGCTTTAAATTGAGATGAATTTAGCCTTAAATTCGTCCAAATGGAGTGGTGACTCTTGGGCTGCTTCATTTTGCTTGCAAATGGATAAAAGAGAATGAATGTGGACATAGGATGAATGTAGACATCCCACACATCTAAATCAGCTTATCTCTTTGAATTCCTTGATAATTTTATCACTTAATTTGATGATTAAATGATAATAAACCAACCTTCATTGCTTGCCCATTAGTGGAATATGATCAGCCTTCAAAAATGATAAATAAAGGCCTTGAATGCATAATTTGAATGCTGATTATTACATGTCCCTTCTCTTGAACGTGAATGGCCTTCATTGGTTCATAATTTCAACCTTGAATAGGTGAATTATGAAGCTTAAATGCTTTGTTACTCTAAGAAGATGAACAGCCTTGAATTGCCTTGAATTGCCTTCAATTGCATGAGTAAAGATGGTCATCAATGACTTGTTTCCAAGCTGAAGTTAAAAAGTCTCTTCTTTAATCCGCACGTCACATGAACCTAGACACACACAAAGGATTTATTCAAACTTAAAATAATAGATGCATGAAACAATTAAAGAGTTAGTTAATTGAGTGAACTAGTTAAATGAATGAACTAGTTTAATTAAAGAACTAACTTTATTGAATTTAACTAAATGCATGAATGAAGTTTGAAATACTTAAATTCTCATGCAAATGCATGCATGAGCAAGGTAAGGCATTCCTCCCTTATTATTTCTTCTTTCTCACGTTCATGGCTTGTTGTAAACAAGCTTTCCATGGCTGATTGAAACTCCTTGGCCCGTGCACGTGTAATGGGGCCACTTGGGTACTTCTCCTGGTCTTTGTTCTTAATGGTCATATCAGTCCCTCCCTCTTTAAAGCGATTTGTCCCCAAATCGTCACCTACATCAAAAGGAGATAAATCAGCAACATTAAAGGTTGCACTAACATTAAACTCACCTGGGAGGTCTAGTTGATAAGCATTATCATTGATCCTCTTAACTACTTGAAATGGCCCATCTCCTCGAGGCATCAATTTAGATTTCCGTTGGGCTGGAAACCTTTCTTTTCTCATGTGCAACCACACCCAATCTCCCGGCTCAAAGACAACTCTCCTTCGATCCTTGTTTGCTTGATGCTCATATTGCTTGGTTTTCTTTTCAATATTATCCTGCACTTGTTGATGAAGTTTCTTAACAAATTCAGCTTTGTTAAGTCCATCTTTATTCACAATTTGATCAGCGGGTAATGGCAATAAGTCCATCGGAGTTAATGGATTGAACCCATACACAACTTTAAAAGGAGTGTGTCCCGAGGTGGTATGGACTGATCGGTTATATGCAAACTCCACATGTGGTAAGCACTCTTCCCATGTCTTTAGATTCTTCTTAATAATGCTCCTAAGCAACGTGGAGAGTACTCGATTCACCACTTCGGTTTGGCCATCCGTTTGAGGGTGACAAGTGGTGGAAAATAGCAGCTTAGTTCCAATCTTACTCCATAGGGCTCTCCAAAAATGGCTTAAGAACTTCACATCTCGATCGGAAACGATAGTTCTTGGCACACCATGTAATCTCAAGACTTCCCTGAAAAACAAGTTAGCAATATGTAAGGCATCATTAGTCTTGTTGCAAGGAATAAAATGAGCCATTTTGGAAAATCTATCCACTACTACAAAGATGGAGACTTTGTTATTCTTTGTGCGTGGAAGCCCTAGCACAAAATCCATTGAAATGTCCATCCATGGTGCTTCTGGAATAGGTAGCGGCGTGTAGAGTCCATGTGGCATGGATTTAGACTTAGCCTTCTTGCAAGTGATGCAACGTTCACATAACCTCTCTACATCTCGTCTCATCTTTGGCCAATATAAATGCTCTTGAAGTATGGCCAACGTCTTTGCTATTCCAAAATGTCCCATTAAGCCTCCTCCATGGGCTTCTTTGATAAGTAATTCACGTGTGGAACCTTGTGGAATACAAAGTCTTCCTTCCTTGAATAGGAACCCATTGTCCCTATAATAGTTTTCAAACGTTCCTTTCTCACAAGCTTTGTAAATTTTTTCAAAATCAGAATCAGATTCATATAAATCCTTAATGAAAGCAAAACCCAGCAACTTAGATTCTAAGGTGTTTAGAAGAGCGTACCTCCGAGACAATGCATCCGCAACTATATTCTCCTTACCTTTCTTATATTTGATCATATAGGGAAAAGATTCAAGAAACTCCACCCATTTGGCATGTCGTTTGTTGAGTTTATGTTGCCCCCGAATTTGCTTCAATGCCTCATGATCGGTGTGAATAATGAACTCCTTAGGCCATAGATAGTGTTGACATGTTTCCATTGCGCGAACAAGGGCATACATCTCCTTATCATATGTTGGATAATTCAACATAGCTCCACTTAATTTCTCACTGAAATATGCTATAGGACGTCCACCTTGAGATAATACTGCTCCAATTCCCACACCTGATGCATCACATTCAATTTCAAATGTTTTGTTAAAATCAGGTAAGGTAAGCAAAGGGGCATGAATTAAACATTCTTTAATGTCATTAAAAGATTTCTCTTGGTCTCCCCCCCAGAAAAAGTTAGCATTCTTCTTGATGACACTAGTTAAAGGGGCGTCAATGGTGCTGAAGTTTGGCACAAATCTTCGGTAAAAGCTTGCAAGTCCATGGAAACTCCTAACTTGGGAAATGCTTGCTGGTCGTGGCCATTCTTCAATGGCTTTAACCTTCTCTTTGTCAACCTCTAAGCCTTTAGAACTGACAACAAAACCAAGAAAGACAACTTTGTCAGTACAAAATGTACACTTGTCTAAATTAGCATATAACTTCTCCTTTCTTAAAACCAACAAAACTGACCTCAAGTGTTGAACATGTTCTTCCATTGATTTACTATAGATTAAGATGTCATCAAAATAAACCACACAAAATTTACCCAAAAACGGTCTAAGAACATGGTTCATTAACCTCATGAAAGTACTTGGTGCATTAGTTAAGCCAAAAGGCATAACCAACCATTCATAGAGTCCTTGCTTTGTTTTAAATGCTGTTTTCGATTCATCACCTTCCTGCATCCTTATTTGGTGATAACCACTCTTAAGATCAATCTTAGAGAAAAGGTTAGAACCACTAAGCTCATCTAACATATCATCTAAACGAGGAATAGGGTGACGATACTTTACCGTAATTTTGTTTACCGCTCGACAACCTACACACATGCGCCAAGTTCCATCCTTCTTTGGCACAAGTAATACCGGAACGGAACACGGGCTAAGGCTCTCCCTCACGTAGCCTTTGGCCATTAGTTTAGCCACTTGCCTTTGTAACTCCTTGGTTTTCTCGGGATTGCTTCGGTAAGCTGGACGGTTAGGAATGACGGCATCGGGAATGAAATCTATTTGATGCTCAATGCCAAGGATTGGTGGCAGCCCACTTGGTATCTCCTCCAAAAAATAATTCGTCAAATTTCTGCAACAAAGACACAATAGAAGAAGGCAAAGTGTGATCAAGTTGGTTAGTGTTCAATAAACTTTCCTTGTACACAAGTACAAGTAATTCCTTTCCCGACAGCAAACACTTTCTCAACTCTCTTTCTTTGGTAAAAACACTCATTTTCGCACCCTCACTTTGCTCACTCTCACTTGCTTTTACCTCCATTTTTTATTCTCTCTCTTTGGCTCTTTCAATACTTTCTCTCAAATGTATTTGGTCTTTGTGAATTTGTTTTGGTGAAAGAGGGGCTAAGGTAATCTTTCTTACTCCATGGGTGAGTGTATACCGATTGGTATATCCATCATGCATGACTCGTTTATCGAATTGCCATGGCCTCTCAAGTAGTAAATGGCTAGCTTGCATTGGAACAACATCGCAAAGAACTTCATCCTTATACTTTCCAATGGAGAAAGCAACAAGAACTTGCTTGGTAACCTTGAGTTCTCCTCCGTCATTAAGCCACTGCAGCTTGTAGGGATGTGGATGCTTTGTGGTTGCTAATCCAAGTTTTTCTACCATAAGAGTACTAGCAACATTAGTACAACTACCTCCATCAATAATGACAAAGCATACCTTTCCATTAACATGTCAGCGAGTATGAAAGATATTCTCGCGTTGCTCATTCCCTTCATTCGCTTGCACACTTAGGCTCCTTTTCACAATAAGGGCCTCTCCTTCTGCTGCATATTCTATATCATCACCTTCATCTTCTTGTATGGCAGCAGCTTCATCTTCCTCCTCTTGTTCCGATTCAACCTCTCCATCATCACGAAGAAGCATGGTGTTGCGATTTGGGCATTGGCTTGCAATATGCCCTCTTCCCAAGCACTTGAAGCATTGTATATCTCGGGAACGGTTTGGAACATTTGGAGCCTTACCTTTGCTAGTTTCGGCAATGGCCTTGCTTCCTTTGGGTGGTGCGCCTCTTTCATTGGGTGGTATTGGAGGACTCCGTTTGTAAGAACTTTGCCCCCATCTTGATGATGCTCCCCCATAGGTTCGTGTGGAACCCTTCCGTTTAAGTTGCTTTTCCACTTTTATGGCCATATGCACCATGTCTTCGATCTCCACATAATGTTGCAACTCAATGACGGACGCAATATTTGGGTCAAGGCCGGATAGAAATCTTGCCATGGTGGCTTCTCGATCCTCATCAATGTTAGCTCGGATCATGGCTACTTCCATCTCTTTAAAGTAGTCCTCAACACTACGGTTGCCTTGGGTGAGATTTTGAATCTTGTTGAACAACTCCCTATGATAGTGAGTTGGAACGAACCTCCTACGCATAACAGCCTTCATCTCGTTCCAAGTAGAAATTGGATGTTCGCCATTGCGTCTCCTGCTAGATGTCAACTGGTCCCACCATATTAGTGCATAATCTGTAAATTCAATGGCTGCAAGTTTTACCTTCTTAAGCTCGGAGTAGTTGTGGCACTCAAAGATGTGCTCAACTTTTTTTTCCCATGCAAGATAGGCTTCAGGATCCGTTCTTCCTTGGAAATAAGGAATGATTATTTTGATGTTGCTAAGATTATCATCAACTCTTGGCCGAGCTCTTTGGTACCTAGGTTCTTGACGCCTCAAACTTTGCTAGGAGGCTCGCTCGTCTATGAGTTCTTCTTCCACCTCTCCCTCATACTCTTCCTCGTGATCTGAATTATGCCTTCGTTGAGATCTTTCCTCCAAATGATCTAATCGTTCTTGCATCGGCCCCAACCTTTGTTGCAACAACCTGACCATCTCTCGGATAATATCTTGAAGATAAGAGTTAGTTGCATCTAGGTTAACATTATTACTTCCTCCAACAGAGTTTCTCACGGAATTTTGAGACATTATTAGTAACAAAAAAAAATTAAAACCTCACAAACACAAAATCTCACCTATTCCACTCCAAGAAAATGCACTCACACTCGTGTTTCACTCGGGATGGCTTTTACCCTTGATGTGCACTCTTGCCTTTTTCCACTCTTGCTCTCAATCAAGTCCTTTTAAGAACTTCCTCAAGGCTTGCAAATGGCTTGTAGAATTCGGCTGAAAAAACAAAACTTGGCGAAAAGAATTTGGAAGGTGGGATAAGAAAAAGTGGCAACAACAAAAAAAGGTAAATTGCGAGAGTTGGTAAAGATGGCAAAATAGTAGTAAAAGAAAAAATGATGTAAGATTTTTTTTAAAGAAGAATAGAGAATATGATGCCCCCTCCCTCTTTAACTTTCTCTAATTTTTTTCGATTTCTTTTTCTTTTTTTTCTTTTTTTTCCAGAAGAGAGACAACGACTATCTTACTGAATCAACCTTGCTCTGATGCCAATCGATATGTACTCGGTAATGTGACCCGAGTCATATAGATGTGCCCGATCGTGACTCTAGTAAGAAATATTCTTTGCTACGCTTTGAACTCTGAGACATCATAAAACATACATGTGAGATGAATAGCAATATAATAAAAAAAATAATGAAGAAAGGAATTGGATAGGTAATTTGGATAGTATGGTGGCTAAGGATGGAGGATGATAATCATGGAAAGGTGTAAATCAAAGAAGGAGTGATGTGAGATGTTAAAGGCGGCATGGATTTGTATGGTTGCAAGGATAACGAATTGTGACCCGCTAGCTATAACGAGCTAGGAACCAACAATATACTTTGATGGAGTCGAGGTGGAGGAGTGTGGAACGTGACCCACAAGCTATAAGAGAGCTTGGAACCAACGCTATAGTAAAATGGAATGGATAGAAGACTACAAGCACAACTTGAAGCCGATAGAGTTCTCGCAAGAACAAGATGAAAGCAATCTTTCAAAGGTTTATATTCTCCAAAAAAAAGTGCTTACAAATGAACCTAAGGTGCCTATTTATAGTGTGGCTAGGCACCATATGAAAAGTCACACAAAAGAGAGATGAATGCTCATCTAAATGTTATTGAATACAAATAAATGAAATGTTTCTTTCTTATCCTTTTAATGGATGAATTTTGCTTTAAATTGAGATGAATTTAGCCTTAAATTCGTCCAAAAGGAGTGATGACTCTTGGGCTGCTTCATTTTGCTTGCAAATGGATAAAAGAGAATGAATGTGGACATAGGATGAATGTAGACATCCCACACATCCAAATCAGCTTATCTCTTTAAATTCCTTGATAATTTTATCACTTAATTTGATGATTAAATGATAATAAACCAGCCTTCATTGCTTGCCCATTAGTGGAATATGATCAGCCTTCAAAAATGATAAATAAAGGCCTTAAATGCATAATTTGAATGCTGATTATTGCATGTCCCTTCTCTTAAACGTGAATGGCCTTCATTGGTTCATAATTTCAACCTTGAATAGGTGAATTATGAAGCTTAAATGCTTTGTTACTCTAAGAAGATGAACAGCCTTGAATTGCCTTGAATTGCCTTCAATTGCATGAGTAAAGATGGTCATCAATGACTTGTTTCCAAGCTGAAGTTAAAAAGTCTCTTCTTTAATCCACACGTCACATGAACCTAGACGCATACAAAGGATTTATTCAAACTTAAAATAATAGATGCATGAAACAATTAAAGAGTTAGTTAATTGAGTGAACTAGTTAAATGAATGAACTAGTTTAATTAAAGAACTAACTTTATTGAATTTAACTAAATGCATGAATGAAGTTTGAAATACTTAAATTCTCATGCAAATGCATGCATGAGCAAGGTAAGGCATTCCTCCCTTATTATTTCTTCTTTCTCACGTTCATGGCTTGTTGTAAACAAGCTTTCCATGGCTGATTGAAACTCCTTGGCCCGTGCACGTGTAATGGGGCCACTTGGGTACTTCTCCGGGTCTTTGTTCTTAATGGTCATATCAGATGGAAATGGATAATTTGAAGAAATGAGATGTTATTTGTGCAATGCTGAGGAAAACTAGACAGAGAATCACAGTGTTCAACTTCAACATATAAATTTCAGAATTTTGATGGATAAATGGATAGTTTACCTATGAAGCAGTTCTTTATTATCTGAACCACCAAACTTTTGGAGTCTGCTTCCAACCGACTCTTCATAAGCACTTCGTATGGATCGAATGCTTAATTTTCCATACACGATCTGAAGTCTAACACTCATGCTTATATCAGCTTCCATCAGATCGTTCTTCAAATCTTTACTGTCTTTAAGTTCAGAAGCGGATAAATTCCCGTATTTCGCACTCAAAAACTTCTTTACATCATCCCCATTAGCATAAACACCTGCAACAAGACCCTCAAAACTGTTAGATTTTGTAGCTCAACCGTCCTTTACCATAAATGTAACACCAGCATTCAAGCCAATATTGAAAAGAGAAAGAATGAAGAAGAAGAATCTTTATTGAATTACAATGTATATTACAACTATGCACAAACAATCACATATATAGCCATGAGAATGGCCTGCTAACAGATCATTAACCACCTAACAAACTTAGTTAGTTGATAGCTGAGTCAACAACTAATTAACAGAAGAAGAAACTAACAATCGAACCCTCTAGCTACTGCTACTGTATGCACGTGCTATATTCAATATCCTCCCTGCTTTTCTCTCCTTCGATTTCAGAAAACGACACCACACCAATTCTTCTTCTGAACAAACTGAAACTTCCTTTGGACAAGGCTTTTGTCATCCCATCTGCTACTTGATGCTCAGAAGGAACAAAGTTCACTTTGAGTTTGTTGTCAACTACCTTCTCTCGTACAAAATGAACATCCAGCTCGATGTGCTTGGCCTTTGCATGGTACACTGGATTGCCGCTCATGGTTATTGCTCCAGAATTATCACTCCATATTACAGGTATTGACTGCAGCTCAACACGCATGTCCTCCAACAAGGTACTTAACCAAGTGACATCAGAAGCTGTATCTGCCAAGCTCCTATATTCTGCTTCTGTTGTCGACCTTGAAACTGTTTTCTGTTTCTTTGATCCCCACATCACAAGATTGCCACCCAGATATAAGCATCTTCTAGATATTGAGCGTCGATCATCAACACTTCCACCCCAGTCAGCATCAGAGAAGGTCACCAACTGAAATGAATCAACTGTAGGAGAAAAAACAAGTCCATAGTCAAGTGTTCCATTCAAGTACCTCAAGACTCTTTTGACTGCAACAAGATGTTGCTCACAAGGTGTATGCATGAATTGGGCCAGTTTATTGACACTAAATGCTATATCTGGTCGAGTGTGACACGCATACAGCAAAGATCCCACCAAACTTCTGTATTCTTTTGCATCCTCTAGTGGACTGCCTGCATCCTCCTTGGAAAGTTTCAGAGAAGGTATCATAGGGGTTGGAACAGTTGAGGCTTCATGCATGTGTGCCTTGGTTAGCAACTCTGATATGTACTTCTTCTGACTCAGAAACACAACTTCACCTATACGCCTTACTTCAATGCCAAGAAAGAAACCAAGTTGTCCCAAATCTTTCAACGAGAACTTGTCTCCCAATTGTTTAACTACATTCTCAGTTTCACCACTGTTATCACCTGTAACTATAATATCGTCCACATAAACTAACACATACACAACATGCCCTTGCTCATGCTTGATAAACAAGGAAGTGTCAGCTTGTGAGCTTCGAAAACCCATGCACAACAGATGCTCCTTCAATTTTGAATACCAATTGCGTGGAGCTTGTCTAAGCCCATACAATGCCTTCTGTAACTTGCACACAAGAAAGGACCCATCACCAACAACTTTTTCAAACCCTTGTGGCTGATACATATACACATCTTCTTGCAAGTCACCATTGAGAAAAGCATTGTTAACATCTACTTGTCTCAATGGCCACCCCTTATACGCAGCTAAGCTTAGAATCACATTAATGGTGGGTGACTTCACTACTGGACTGAAGGTCTCCTGAAAGTCCTGACCAGGAACTTGAGAAAACCCCTTAGCCACCAACCTGGATTTATGCCTTTGCACAGTGCCATCAGCATTCTTCTTCACCTTGAACAACCATTTGCAATCAACTGCAGTCCTTCCTTCAAGCAAAGGTACAAGACTCCATGTATTGTTTCTTCCGAGAGCTTCAAATTCAGCATGAACAGCTGCACTCCATTGAGGGGATTGTAACGCTTCATACACGGAGCTAGGTTCTATATCTTCAGCAGCATGTGCAACCATGTATAGCTTTGGCTTGAAGATCCCACATTTGCTGCGAGTGAGCATGTGATGACCTGATGTAACACAAGGAGCTGAAGGTGCATCCGATGGAGCACCAAGAACTGAGTCATGAGACGATTCCTCCACCACTGGTTGCACGTTGTCAGTACCACTTTCATGCACTACTTCATGCACATCTTCCTCATGCACGTAACCCTCATGCACGTGATCCTCATGCACGTGATACGCATGCACACTTTCTTCATTAATGGCACTGGATATGGATTCACCACTATTTTAATTAGAAGCATCAAGAGATTCATTACTCACATTAGGTGATGAAAGAGCCTGACCACCAGCACTTGAAGTAGGGGATGTCACTGGTGGCACACTCAACTGAGTAGGAACACTCGACTGAGTAGGAACAGTCGACTGACCAACTGAGGCTGCAGTAGAATTTGCTGGAACACACAACTTGGCTGCACCATCTATCACGGTCATCTTGGAGAATTGACCAACACGAGCTCCAGCACACTTTGGTACACCTTTCCATGCAAATGGAAAACATTTTTCATTAAACACCACATGTCTCGAAATATAAACACGTCCATCAGATGCCAAGCATTGATATCCCCTATGACTTGGACTGTAGCCTAAGAATGTGCAGGCTTGTGATCGATAGCTCAACTTATGATTCTGATAAGGTCGAAGATGTGGAAAACATTGAGACCCAAACACTTTCATGAACTTGTAATAAAGTACTCCCTTGTATAAGACTTCAAATGGTGACTTTCCTTCTAGCACACGAGAGGGTAATCGATTAATAAGATAAACAGTTGTGGTCACAGCATACGCCCAATATTGAAAAGGCAGTGATGCTTGTGCCATCAACACCAAAGCTAATTCAATAATATGGCGATGCTTTCTTTCTACTACACCATTTTGCTCCGAGGTGTGTGGACAAGAAAGCCGATGAACAATGCCCATAGAAGCCATTACAGTTGACATGCTTCGATATTCTCCTCCCCAGTCAGTTTGCATTTCTTTAATGGTTGCATTAAATTGCGTTTTAATCATTTGAGCAAACAGCTGAAATGCATGGATAGCCTGATCCTTTGTCTTGAGCATATATACCCAACAATGACACGAGAAAGCATCAACAAATGAAATATAATATCGAAATCCATTCGAGGATACATGTGAAGGTCCCCACAAATCAGAAAACACAAGCTGAAATGGTGAATCATAAACTGTTGTAGATTCATTAAAACTCAATTTGTGACTCTTGCCTACACGACAAGGAATACAAGTAGTATCTATGGAATCATCAAATGCACTAGGTATTACAACACCTATATGCTTACAAGCCTGAACTAATGTTGAATGAGCCGGATGGCCTAGTCTCATGTGCCACAACCTGCATTCCTCAACCTTCTTTGCTGCATCTAATTGAACATGATGACAAGCAACAACTTAAGAAGCTGCACCAAATTGATAGAGGCCATTGCATTCTCTTCCTCGCAACAGAACCTTCTCTGATCCTTCCTCTTTAACTAGACACTCCTTAGCATGAAATTCAAGAAAAACAGCATTGTCTCTAGCAAGCTTTGAGACAGATAACAAATTCTTAGTAATGGCAGGCACATGTAACAAGTCTTTTATCAACAAAGTTCGAGTATCAGTAAATAAATGAGCAGTACCAGTTTGATTAATACTTAGAGCATGACCATATCCTACTGTTAACTTACCTGGTCCAACAAAATCCGTACCATCCACCACCTTTGATGCATCAAGTGTTACATGATGCGTAGCACCTGTGTCCACAACCCATTGATCACCACTTGAGGTAGATGCAATCACATGAGCCTGAGCAGCAGTACAATCGTGACAAACACATCGCTCAGCACTACTGAAATTTACATCTGCAAAGTCTGTTTTAGGAGCCATCACCCCAGGAAAATCACGATCAAATCGACGCCAACATCGATCAGCTGAGTGGCCAAGTTTGCCACACAACTGACATTGAAGCCTGGACCTCCCTCGACCACGACCACCATTTCCAGATCTACCTCCATTATAGTGATAAGCAGGAGGCCTATGCCCAGCAACCTCTTGAGAACTAACAGGCCCTTGAGCCACAATAACATTCATCGGCAAGTGAAGTGGAGTCTGAAAACCTCTCAATTGAGCTTCAGCATCCATTAATACAGATTTTACTCCATCCAAAGAGAACTTTTCCTTACTAGAAGTAATAATGGCCATAAACGGCTGATACTCAAACGGAAGGCCATTCAAGATCGTAGCGATCTGTTCAATTTCAGAAACATTACTACCACAAGCAGCCAATGAATCACATACCTCTTTGATCTGCATAAGGTAGGTCCTCATACTCTCATCACCTTTCTTGATGGAGCGAAGCTTGCAATGTAACCCCATTACACTCGTGGTAGAACGATTTGCAAAAAACTTTAACACAGTATTCCATACCTCATGTGCTGTATCAGCGCCCACGAACTGAGGAAGAAGATCTGAGATGATCGTAGAGAGTAGCCAAGATGCAAGAGCACTATCTTGCGCTACAAACACCTCATAGTCATCATTCAGCACCATTTCACCAGCATCATTGCGAACTTTCTCTGCAGGGGGAGAAATCTGCCCAGTCAATAACCGCTCAAGTCGATGACTGCGAACTGTGAGCAACACCTGCTGCTTCCACAACAAGAAATTCGTTTCATCAAGCATAACGTTGATTTTCTTGTTTGAAAACATTCGAGCAGTAGATGTTAAATCGGCAGAATCTGAACTCGATCGAGCAACATCACCAGAAGCAGGCATGATGAAGAAACAAGAGAAATGAAGAAGAAGCAAATGAAACAAAGAACAAAGAAGAACTTGAAGGAAAAACCAAAAAACAAGCGGAAGAAACAAAACTCTCCCAGAATCACCAAGCGAAAGATACCATATTGAAAAGAGAAAGAATGAAGAAGAAGAATCTTTATTGAATTACAATGTATATTACAACTATGCACAAACAATCACATATATAGCCATGAGAATGGCCTGCTAACAGATCATTAACCACCTAACAAACTTAGTTAGCTGATAGCTGAGTCAGCAACTAATTAACAGAAGAAGAAACTAACAATCGAACCCTCTAGCTACTGCTACTGTATGCACGTGCTATATTCAATAGCCAACGATTTCTAGCCCACTGCCCATTAATTAATCACCAAAAATACAGTCTAAAATATACAGATTATTGCAAGCAAGACTGGAATCTAAAAGCAAAACGAAAGCTGAAACCTTGCTTGCCATTCATAATTCCGGGATTTCCTAAACCCAAGTGTCTATGTGCAATTACTAGAAATGAAGAATCGTATAAGGAAAAAAAAGCAAATTTTCAAAAGAAGATAAAAGAAATAATGTTACCAAAAGCATAGACGTCAATGTTCTTCAATCCCAAGATGGTTTTTTTCCTCAGCCCAACTCCGAGAAGTCGAAGGGAATTTCCCAGAACCGGAGGAAAAGGAACCCCACTCTTTGGTTCGGCAACGGGAGCTGAACCATCAGCAAGGGAGATCGAGGCCCAGGGAAGGGAAGAGCTATTCGGGAGGAGCAAATTCGCGGCGTTTTGGAAAAAAGGGTGGTTGGGATTCTGCGAGGCGACTGCCACACCGGCAGCAGCTGCAGCTCCGATGGATGCCGCAGCGGCGATGGCAAATGAGGCGGAGAAGCGCCGCCGTCTGGTGGTCCGGTCATTGTTGTCGCAGTTGCTGCTGCCAGGCGGGTTCGTGGGCTGAGAAAACAAGAAAGGAAACCTCAGTGACATCGTTATTTTAAGCACTTCCTCGTGTACTTACTTGGTTACTTTGAGTATTTGTAGAAGGAAGGTGTCACGTGAGGTGCACCTGGACCTGGTATTGGGGCGAGGCTTTTGGACCGCTCAATTCAGTTGATCCAACGGCCTAGTGAAACTTGGAAAATTTGATCACTTTCTAATCTTATATAATCATTTATTTATGAAAAAATCTTATATTTTTTTTATCATAAGAAAAAAATCTTATATAATCATTTTATAAAATATAAAAAAATAAAAACACATAAGTTTTATTTGGTTTTTTACATAGTTAAAAAAGTTTAAGTGTGACACTTTTGACAATAGTTTACTTTATATATTACTGACATATAATATACTTAGGGATGGTCATAAGTTGAATTAGGTTAGATTTTTAGTTGATTTGTACTCGACTCGAAAATTTAACACCTCCATTCAAACCCGACCTGACTTGATATTTTACGATGTTTCATCAGACCTAAACCCGAACCCAAATTTTAGAGTAAAAGTTTGAGCCCAATCCGACTCGACATAAAAAATATATATCATTTTCATTATTATTCGATAAAATAGAGAGCTAATTGAAAAAATACAAATAAAGAGGAAGCATTATAATAATTATTCTATTTTTATTAGACAAAATAGAAAGATAATTGAAATATATATAAAGAGAGGGGTATTGTAGCAACTATACCTAAATATTTAAAATTAAATTATTATTTCAGGTCGAGTCTAGTATGGCATTTTTACCTTAAACCCAAACTCAACCCGACCTTATCCTCAAAAAAATCAGACTCAAACCCAAAATATTCTTTAAAAAACCTGACCCTATAGGATCGGGTCGGAACCCATCGAATATAGGTCAAATGACCATCCCTAAATACACTACAATTTTATATCGTTTTGAATTTACAATTTTTTAATATATATATATATATATTTATATATTTTATATATATTTTTTTTAAATTTTGAAAACTTTTTAAATGAAAGAAAAAATATGAAAATGTTGAGTGAAAATACTGTGACACGGAAAAATTATTAAATGGTCTCGGCTCACCACGTCATCTGTGGTCTAAGCTAATAATGTCTATCCATCTTTTTTTAACTTTCAAATAACTACCCATTTCCTATTCACATGTAGCAAAGAGGTGGAGATTCACCTTGAAAAAAATGAGATGGATAGACCTTATTGGCTGGGATCAAAGATGACGTGGTGAGTCGGGTACATCTAATAAATTTTCTTGTGACACGACGCACTACACCAATAGATAAAAAAACTGTCAAAATTTATTGGTAAAAATGGTTAAATAACTTAATGGAAAATTCTACAACGCTCGACGAGCACGACTAACGATGAACACTATTAATTTAATTTATAAAGATTAAAAATTTAAAGGACTTAATACATAATTATAAATTATTTAAAAATTTAAAGGTAAATTATTTAAAATAAATTATTATATTTTTAATATTTTTTAAAACATAATTAAATCAAATATCAACCCTTAAATTAAAAAAATTAAACATTTTTCAACTTAAATTTTAAGTCACCACCGTCGCCGCCAGCCACACGCTGCTGGTGAGTTAGTCGTCGTTTCCCTAAATTGTAATTTCGAAGTTGAATATTAACACTCTCCACAATAACCAAAGCAAATAAATTATTGGTAGCTACACAGGTAACTTGTGTGGAGGATTGGATTGTTCAATTTGCACGACTGTTCAAGAACTATGTCGAATTCGAGTCCGATTCCTACTTGGATCTTCATAAACTCGGGATGAAATTGTACGCAAAAGCAATGGAGGAGACCATGATAAGTGAAGATGTACAAAAGATTTAGAGGAACGACGATTATTTCACCGACAACATGTGACTAATGGTGACGACGGTTTGAAATTCAAATTGAAAAATTATTTAGAGTTTTTAATTTAGGGGTTGAAATTTGATTTAATTATGTTTTTAAAAAGTTAAAAATATAATAATTTATTTTAAATAATTTATCTTTAGATTTTTAAATAATTTATAATTATGCGTTAGGTCTTTTAGATTTTTAATCTTTATAAATTAAATTAATAGTGCCCATCGGTGCTCGTCGAGCGTGGCAGACTCATCATAACTTAATTGATTTAATTTTTTAGTTTAGTGACTTAATTGGATGAAAAAGAATTCAGAAGCTTAATTTTTTTTTAAAAAATTTACCTCTAAGCCAACAAAAAACCACCCATGTCGTGATTAATCTGGATGAGTCTGTCACGCTCGACGAGCACCATTAACGACGAGTACCAATGAACACCATTAATTCAATTTATAAAGACTAAAATTTTAAAGGACTCACCTTACAATTATAAATTATTTAAAAATCAAAAAGTAAATTAATTAAAATATATTATTTTATTTATAATTTTCTTTTAAACATAGATCAAAATACATATATACCCCTAAATTACAAAACCTTAATTGTTGTTGATTTAAAATTCAAGCCACTTCTGATGATGTTGCCGTTGCCTTTAGATCACTAGTTGCTTAGTTGGCAATTGGCATGTTGAATTTGATACCTTATTCATCCCAACCACTTTTAACAGTGATGCAGTCATGCTTGGAGACGACAAAACTATATTCGATTTAGGTATTCGTACATGAATCTAAGAAATAAAGCAAATATATCATCAAGGATCAAGTGAGCTAGCGACAAGAGGTAACGGCGGCGGTTTAAATTTTAAATGAACAAAAATTAGAGTTTTATAATTTAAGGGTAGATATATATTTTGATCTATATTTAAAAGAAAAGTAAAGTAAAATAATATATTTTAATTAATTTATTTTTAATTTTTAAACAATTTATAATTATACGATAATTCATTTAATTTTTTTAATCTTTATAAATTGAATTAACGGTACTCATTAGTACTCGTCGTTAGTGGTACTCATCAGTATTCGTTGAGCGTGACAAAATTTTCCTTAGATTAAAAAAAATATTCTCGTAATGGAACTTAAAAATCTATTCGGTAAATGTGATACCATATTTATGTTAAAAATATTAGTACTTGTTTTTAAATTTCTTGGTGGTTCACCAACTCTACAATCTTCATTGTTGGCATTTTCTGGAATCTCCGGTAAGCAACTAGTTTATATCTAAACATTTTTAAAAATTTATTTTTAAACTAATTTAGGACAATTGATAATTGAATGAATACATATTAAAGTTAAATTGAACCCTTCTCTTTTTTCCCCTTTATATATATAAGATTAGAATCTATTGATACTTAATTCAAAAGTTTCAATCTCATCAGTTAACCAACTATCCAAAAAATAAAATAAAAAACCTCTAATTTTTTTCGGTGCCTTTACTTATACCCCAATCCTAAAAAAACACTATAAAATTAAATTTTAAACTCCAATCCTAAATTCTAAATCTTAAACACTACAACCCTATACCCTAAAAAAACACCATACCTTAAATTTTCTAAACTCTAATCATAAACCCTAGCCTAAAACCCTAAACATAAACTCTAAACTTAATTTTAAGCGTGGGGCAGTAAGAACACCGAAAATGAGCTGAGTATTCATTATGAGAGTGGATCCTAACTCTCTTTGTATACAAAGATGCTTTAAGAGTAACAATAAGTACACAATAAAGAAAGATGATGCTAACGACCACATACAGAAACAACTAAATGGTTCATTACTTGGAACACCTAAATGTCACAACCGACCTATTTTCTCCCACAAGTCCAAACCGAGGTTTGGGACACTCCTTGGGCCATTTTGCCACCAACTAGCACCAAGGAGGACACTACAAGGGTCATGGACGACCAAGCACATATAGGAGCAAGCCACAACGTTCTAGAAAGGTCCGAGACGTTCTATCCAAGTCTAGACACACCCGAGAGGCACCAGAAGGCCCTAAAAGGCTCAGGACTACTCTGGAAGACCCTAAAGCTCTTTAGAACATTTTGGATAATTGTAAATATGTATAGACATGTATAGATACATGTAGAAAACTCTAGAAAGATATAGATCTATGCTAGATATTTTAGGAGGTAAAACCGTGACCGTTGGATCAAAATGATCCTAGCCGTCCATTAAGAAGGTGGGAGCCTATAAATAGGGCCACCCCTTTATTTTGTACTCACTCAGAAGTTGGGTATTGTAAGCACTTTAAAACACTCTTGTAAGCTTTCTTTCTTAAGCTAATACAAGTTCCTTTACTTGTAAAACTTCTTGCCTTCTCTTGTGTTCATTCTAGCCAAATGTTGCGAGGAACTTCAAGGCTTGTTAGCATAATTGAGGGTTGCTAACGCCGCACGAATTGGTTTGAGTGAACAAGTCCGTGACATAAAGCTCTCTTATTTACCACTGCATTTCAACATAAAAATATGAACGTAGCAAATAGTTGGGAGAAAGTTACATGGAAACTGTATCTAAATCTAATAATACTCCAATTCATCTGGTGTAACTGGCCGTTTGAGAGGGGTTATTGATTTCTTTTCGACATCTTTTGATAATGCTTTCCTTATATCTGGAAAAACAAAAAAGGTAAGAGGCGGTGGTATATGTGCAAAACGAGAAAGAAAAACCCAACAATTCGGTTGGGTATCATATTCTGCATACCTAACCTGTCTTCCTCTCCTGAATAATAGCCTAGCACCCTTTTGTATATTACGTACCCAAGCTGTAAAAAAAGGATAGGTAGGTAAGTCTTCTTGCATTTATACACATTTGCGTATACAACACACGTAAAGTTTACATATTATAGGCTATGCCTTAAAATTCGAAATAAGTATAGTTACACAGAAAAGATCTGAGACAATTTTAATAACAAGGCTAAACTGCGATTTGAGAATAGAAGGAAAAGAATTTGAATAAAAATAAGAACATGCATCTGATGGGAAAGCAAGATTGGTGTAATAAATATTGTCCAAAATGAAGAGTTGTAGAACTATTACTTTCTCATACATCTTTATGGCTGGTGTATTCGAAGCCCTCACAAAAAGATCCATAAAATATACCTTGTCACTGCCAAAAGACTTCTTATCGATACTGAAGAGAGAACAAGAACAAAGACACCAAAAAGAAAGCCAGAGAATGTGCCGGGTTAATATTATTGCTTGGCACAAGACTTAAATTACAATGATTGATACCTTAATCCATTAGAGGTAAGAGAGTAATTTTCAGTTTAAAAGCACTGGCATGTACTAAACAAACAAATTATCAAACATTACCTAATCAATTTTAGCTCAAAGCTAGATATGCACATAGTATATAACTTGTCTAAACTCTAAATAATCCCCAAATATACATGAAATACAAGTTAGTTTCAAAGGAATATATTTTAGTTCTACCTCTACACAAAGGTATAAGATGAAGCTTATGAATGTGCTTGTGTCAATACTTCATTTTTGCAATTTCAACAAAAAAGTATAGCTTGTAGGGGCGGCTCAATGCTTTATGGGGCCATGTGCAATTTATTTAAATGGGGCACTTAATTTAAAAAAAAAATTAAAAGCTTGTTGACTTGTGTGTGAGGCGGGTTAACTATTGAATAAAAAATGAGTCTAACATGACTCAAACCCATGAAATATAGCAACAATTCACTTTCCTCGTGTGCTTTTGCACTAATCTAAAACTAATCTTTTGCTTCTCTTGCAAACATTTAACTTAACTCATTTTGGGCCCTTTTTCCTGGAAGCCTTGTGCGGTCGCTCTCATTGCGCCTATCCAGAACCACCCTGGATAACTTGCATTCAGAAAGTTATATTACTTTCATCAAAGACATCTCAAATGGACCTTAGATTATTCTAGCAGTTCATGAAAAGCAACGAGTAAAGCATGATGCAAATGTATATCTAAAGGGACCAATATTAAAAAATTAAAAGTTTGCAAATTTCAAATCTAGTACTCGACCCTTAAAATGCTAGTGAAAAAGATAATACTTTGGCAATTCCTCATCTTGTAATGCCCTAAAATATCCAAATCAAGGGAACATTAAATTGCACACCAATCTTACATCTTATCACTGATTTCTTTAAGAAGATTCATCAGTTTCTTAGCAAGCTGCTGCCTACGATACTTGGGTGCAACGGTAACTGCTGTTACATGGCCATGCCAAGACTCACCTTGCCCCTCAACTTTCCCCATAGCTACAACAATTTCAAAGTTATCCGATTCAGATGCAATACCAATTACCAAAACAGCTTATATCCCTCTTGAAATCAGACAACCTTCCAAAATCTGAAATTCCAATTGCTTAAAGTGATAAATTAAATTCAGAAGGCAATGAACATCAGAATCGCAAACCGATTATTATTTTCTAAATATGAGTTCAAATTCTAGATCAACTATCTAATTCAAAAGAAAAGGAACGAGGATTATCCGTTTGCCGGGGACTTCCGCTACTTGAAAATAATCCGGCCATCGTGCTAAATACGTCATGTAGAATGACATATTAAACTGTAATAATCACATGATTACCATTAAAGGAACCAAATTCACTACTCCTCCAAGCATTTGTTTTAAGATTTGAAAATGGAAGGGGAAAGAGTTTCAAGAGCTTACGGTTTCGGTTAAATGGTCGAGATTGACGGAGGTGAAACGAAGAAGATCGTTGCAGCAAAATCGGCGTATCGTCGTCATCTCTCTGCCTCGGACAGCTTAATGAAACGCAGAGCCACCGGAGTTGTGTGGTTCAAGCTTGAATCTTGTAAGCTCAACTACACTGCAACTACTGTAGGTTCTTTGAATCTAACCATGGCCCCTAGGGCCTAGTGAACTATATTGGGCCATTTAGGCCCACGCTTTTAGTTTAGACTTTAAAATCCAATTAATTGGATAATTGTAGAGTTTAGTGTGATTCTTCCAACAAATTGAGTGTTTTTTTTAATTTATAAATCGACGAGTCTTACATTATTCTAATTTAATTTTTGGGAAAACTAGACCGATGGTCCTTAAACTATTATTGTTTTTCTATTTTGGTCCCCAAACTATATTTTTCGGCAAAACCGTCCCTTCTGTTACATAGTTCTCTTGTTTTGGTCCTCGACGTTCAATAGCTAACGATTTTGCTGACATGACATTTTTAAATATTTTTAAATATGACGCTAAATAGCTAACGGTTTTGCTGACATGACATTTTTAAATATTTTTTAATCATTTCTCTCTCCTCATATATTATTTTTATTTAACTTTATTCACCCAATCATGAGGTACCACGTGACATTACCCTATTGGTTGACCCCCCCCCCCCCCCCAAACCTTAAAAGCCACATATGGTGCTGCTGAGATTCAAACCAAGACCTCCAACAAACAAGCTATATGTGTGAACCACTTGTGCTAGGCTGATTTAATTCAAATCTACTACCAATTATATATAAGCTATACATATTAACCCAAAAAAACCTTAAAAACACAAATTGGACCGCCAGGATTTGAACCCAGGCAACCAACATGCAAGGCCAACATGCAAACCAGTTAACTAATACCTTATTAATAAAATTTTAAATATTTAACCACCAAGTTAACTAATAAATTGTGCTTTTTTGGACTTAAATATATTTAACTAAATTATGTTTAAAATTTTAAAAAATCAAACTAGATTTTTTTTACTTTGTTCGATAATAAAAAACTAATTAAATATTTATTTATTTTATAAAAATAAAAAATTCTTAAAAATATTTAAGTTAAAAATAGCACAATTTATTGTTAACTTGGTGGTTAAATATTTAAAATTTTATCAACAAGGTATTGTGTTCGAATTACTCTCCACCTTTTATATTCATTAACCATATGTTGTTTCTAATTTGTATATGTTAAATATAAATGTTAGAAGATTTAATTTAAATAATTAGCTTAGAACAACTGGTTTGCACATTGGCCTTACATGTTTGTTGCCTGGGTTTAAATCTTGGCGGCCCCGATTTGTGTTTTAAGGTTTTTTTGGGTTAATATGTATAGCTTATATATAATTGTTAGTAGATTTAAATCAAGTAATCAGCCTAGCACAAGTGGTTCATGTGCATGGCTTGTGTGCTAGAGGTCTTGGGTTTAAATCCCAGCAGCACTAAATATGGCTTTAAGGTTTTTGGGGTGTTTTTTCAACCAATAGGGTAATGTCACGTGGCATTAAATGATTGAGTGAATAAAGTTAAATAAAAATAATATAGGAGGAAAGAGAAATGATTAAAAATATTTAAAAAATATCACGTCAGCAAAATCGTTAGCTATTTAACGTCGGGGGACCAAAACAGGAGAACTATGTAATAGAAGGGACAATTTTGCAAAAAAACATAGTTTGAGGACCAAAATAGGAAAATGGTAATAGTTTGGGGACCACAGGTGTAGTTTTCCCTTAATTTTTTAAAAACTTGATTGGATCGAGTTTAATCTAATTTAAATTGAATATATTTTCAATTTGATTTTTAGGTTAAAACTTTTTTCCAAATAGGCATAAAATAATTTATATAATAAACTAAAAGTAATACAAGAAATAAGCAAACTTATAACATAAATGAAATTTATTCAATGACAATTTAAAAATTTTCATTTTAATTATAGTAATTATTATTTCGAATTATTTTTTAATTGAATTAAGAATTGCAAAATCATTGAAGTTTGTCGTTTGTTTAGAGAGTCATGTTGGCGATAATCGACGCCCCTTATCCTTGAATGTCATTCTAAACTAGCAACCGTTTGGTTAATGCAAACTCATATTACTCCAGTGGTCTTTAAACCATTGGTCTCGACCTGTCTAAAGCTTTTTGAAGGTTTGACTTAGAGTATCCAGTTTGTCTCTAGGGACTCGAACTTGACTGCTGACTTGTTGGCCAAAGGAGGCATTTCTCGAGATGTCGACTTCCTCAGTTTTGCAGCTAGTTGATCTCGCCTTATTTGCTCTCATGCTTCTGTTGATAAGTGTTGCTTGGTTTTATGCTTTATGCTTAGCGTTTGAAACATGTGCTTTGCTTGTTTGGAATTGTGACTTTGTATCCAACAATAATATCGTGCACTCTTTTCCCTCCATTTAGACTTTAGAGAGGTTTTTTAATGAGGCCGGTGTTATTGTCTCCATCTGTTTAATAAAATTCTCCCATTCAATAAAAGAATCACAAAATCATTATATGCAAAGATCGTAATGATTGTGTGGTATTGATCGGGCGTTGCAAGCTTCACATTCGATTCCTTACTTGTGTTGGGGAAGAAGCTAAAGGCGAAGTTAGACACTGTTTTTGATCAGGAGGAAAGCTTTTGACGACAAAAGCCTGCATTAACTGGGTGTTACATGGGGATCATAACACGAAGTTTTTTTACGCTTCCACTCTTGCCCGGTGACGATGGAATACTATATCGATATTGAGGTTGGATGATGATTCTTGGTGTGACGATCCAGGGGAGTTATCCGATATTTCCGTGGGTTTTTACAAGCATTTGTTTCATAGTTTGGGGCTGGTTACCGTGCCATATGCGACTAGAGGTGTAACCCCCTCGTCCCGGTCTAGCCAACAGACCGAACTAAACGGGTTACACGGGGAAAATCGAAGCGAAACCCGTTAAGATCTCACCCCGATTAGCAACCCTATTTTTTTTATTTCAATTATCCTTTCTAAATGCTTTATTTGACCCTACATGAGATAAGCAAACAACGGAAAATCAACCACTAATTCGATCCAAACAAAACTAACAATTTAAGACAGATTCTATCCACTTACCTAAACCCTAAGCCAAGCCTAGGAAACTACAGATTTTTGTCACTAACTTCGGTTGTTTCCAACCCACTATGGTTTCTATCTTCTTGGGATCCACACTAATTCCATGGGCCGAGATCACACGACATAAGAAGACTACCTCCTTAATCCAAAACTCGTATTTACTCAACTTGGCATATAACTGATTCTCAAGTAAAGTCTGAAGCACTAGCCGCAAATGCTCATCATGCTCTTCCTCGGTCCTAGAGTACACTAAGATATCATCTATCTATAAATGCATCTGGAGCATTAGTCAAACCGAAAGGCATTACCAAGAACTCATAGTGCCCATAACGTGTACAAATAGCTGTCTTCGGTATGTCCACATCTTTCACCTTCAACTGATAGTAACCGGATCTCAAATCAATCTTCAAAAACACTGAAGCACCTCTCAACTGATCAAACAAGTCATCTATCCGAGGGAAAGGGTACTTGTTCTTCACTGTTACCTTGTTCAACTGCCTATAGTCTATACACATCCTCATATTGTCATCCTTTTTCTTCACAAACAAGAACGGAACACCCCACGGAGAAATACTAGGCCTAATGAAACCTCTATCTGACAATTCTTGAAGCTGTGTCTTCAACTCT
Organism: Hibiscus tridactylites; assembly: GCA_958450335.1. Classification (NCBI taxonomy): domain Eukaryota; kingdom Viridiplantae; phylum Streptophyta; class Magnoliopsida; order Malvales; family Malvaceae; genus Hibiscus; species Hibiscus tridactylites. Next base: position 49,406,537 of record OY288290.1, read on the forward strand.
TTCAACTCTTTCGGTGCCATTCTATACGGAGCAATAGACACGGGTGCAGAATCGGAATACGTCTCAATAGCAAACTCAACTTCCCTATCTGGAGGCAAACCCGACAACTTTTCCGAAAAAACACTCGGAAAATCACAAACTGTTCTGATATTTTACGGTCTAACCTCACTCATATTCGGTTTCATCACATAAGCCAAGTACGCCTGACAACTCGAATCCATCAATCTCTGAGCTTCTAAAACAGATACAACATTGGACAAGAACTTAATGTTCTCGCCCACCACTACAACTTCAAAATCATCCGTAAGACTCAAGAAGACTCTCTTGGTCTCAAAATCTACCCTAGCTCTATGCTCTACGAGCCAATCCAAGCCCAAAATCACATAAAAACCATATAACGATAACTCCATTATGTCAATCGGAAACACGTGGCCCTGAACCATCAAGGGACACCTCCTATATATCTTCTTAACTACCACGGTCTCACCGAAAGAACTAGTAACATTTACACCTACCTCTAACCACTCAAACGGTAGACCTAGGGACCTTGCATGTTCACCCAAACTATACGAATGTGTCGAACCTGAATCTATCAAGGAAACCATAGTCAAAGACTGTAATGAGAAATTACCTGCGATGACATCCGTGTCATTCCCAGCCTCTCGCTGTGTATACATCCTAGCCGGTCCTCCACCCTCGGGCTGAACTGCCACAACATGAGCTAAGTTCCTCTGACCATCGTTCCTCAGCTGAAAATTACCTCGACCGCGCCCACAACATCTCTGATGCTCAAACCCCCTAGCTGGAGCCGGTCCACCCCTAGCCGGGTGTAGACAGTTACGCCTCAAATGATCTCGGGAACCACAATTCTAACATACCCCAAAGGTACCCATACACTCGCCCGGATGGCGTCTCCCGCATCTAGTGCACTAAGGAGTGTGAACAACAGCTCCTTGGCCCTGATGGCCTCGTCCATGGTTACCGCCCCTATGTCTCGAATCGGGCTGATACCTTCTATCTCTATACCTCTTGGCATGATCTCTATCCTAATTTGCATGTCTCTTCGCGAAATCAGACCCACTTGCACGGGTACTCGAGCCCAAGTTCTGCTCTATATCCTTAGCCCTAGAGACTAAAACATCAAACTCGATGTAGTCAGAGGCAAGTATATAAGTCTTCACATCTATAGTCAAACCATAACGGAAGCGCTCACACCATTCCCTCTCATTGGGAACCAACTCGGGAGCATACTGGCTCATCCTCACAAACCGAACCTCATACTCGGACATCGTCTTACTATCCTGAACCAAGGCCATAAACTCTCTCTTCTTTTCATCTTGATATCGGACTCCGAGATACTTCTTCTTAAAAGATGTTCTGAAGAATTCCTAAGTGACATCCGCTTCTGCCATACCCGAAGTAACGATATTCCACCAAGCATACGCATCTCCCTGAAGCAAGGAGACAACACAACCTAACTTATGAGTGTCTGAGCACTGCATCTGACCTAAGATGCGTGTAGTACTCTCGAGCCAAGCCTTTGAACCCTCGAGAGTCAAACTATGGAACTCGACTCCACCCAAGCTACGGAGCCTCTCAAGGGGTAAACCTGTCCCCTCGCCCTGAGGTGGTGCTGCAGCATGTATACCGGCTAAGGCTGTCTGAAAAGCCCCAACTATAGTCTGAATCAAGTGAGTCATGTCCGCACCTACCGGACCCTGACCTGCCTGAGCTCCATTACCCCCAACATTTTTATCGGCCTGAGGTCCATTACCATCACCTCTGACATTTGCACCGGCCTGAGGCACATTACCTTCGCCACCCGCCCCATTACCATCGGGAGCAGGAGGAATAAGAGGCACATCCCCGGGTGCCTGGTCACCCGCTCTAGGCCGTCCTCTCGGTCTTACCATAATGAAGATAAAATCTAAAACAACAAACACATCACACACAAGAAAACATGAGATTAGCAAGGGAAAGGATACAAGTTCTCAAGCTCTTTAAACCAAAACCACTTTCCAATAACAACTCCTAGCAATGGGAACACTCGACTAAACTTCAACCAACAACAAGAACAATAAAGCATGCATTCATACACCGTGCAATAGAAAACAACCAAACAAACCAACTTACCTGACTTACCTTCCCGAGAGACCTCGTAACCAAAGCTATGATACCACCAAATGTAACCCCCTTGTCCCGGTCTAGCCAACAGACCGAACAGAACGGGTTACACGGGGAAAACCGAAGCGAAACCCGTTAAGATCTCATCCCGATTAGCAACCCTATTTTTTCATTTTAATTATCTTGTCTAAATGCTTTATTTGACCCTACATGGGATAAGCAAATAGTAGAAAAGCAACCACTAATTCGATCCAAGCAAAACTAACAATTTAAGACAAATTTTATCCACTTAGCTAAGGGCGTATCGATACTCCAAAGGACCGTATCGATACGCCTTCAACGGTCGACCTTTCTCATAGTCAACTCTAAGAGTCCGTATCGATACCCTCCAAGGCTAGTATTGATACGCTCTCAACGGTCAAAATCTCAAAGTTAACCTTAAGACCGTATCGGTACGCCTGAAGGCCCGTATCGATACCCCAATTTCTCGTCAAATTCTCAGATTTCCAGAGAGCAAATTGGGTATCGATACGCCCCCGCGTATCAGTACCCTAGGCCTAAAAACAAGGGACCGTATCTATACCGCCCTTAGGCGTATCGATACGCCCTGCACAAAAAGTCTGCAGATTTGATTTTTAAGCACAAAGGGACTATCCTAAACAACTTAAGCAGGCATTAGATCATCATATAAACAAGCATACAACTTTAGGCAAACAAGAAACATTCATTTAAGGCAATCAAACACATGAGAAGGCTCAATTCATCAAACAAGATATAAAAAGCAATAAAACATGCTTAACATCCACCAAATGAGTCAAAGGCCAAAATAAAACATGCTTCAACATTTAAACAAGTTAACAACATCAACAATAACAAGAGTTATGAGTTTGAACACCAACTCTATACCAACAAGCCTAGTATTCCCATTCTCTAAGCATTGTTACAAACATAAAAACCATACTTTGAACTTAGCAAGAACTCCAAGATTTCCTCCCTTGCCCACTTGCCTCCCAAAACCTCTAACAATCTGCATTATTGGAAAAAGAGAGCGTAAGCTTAGAGCTTAGTGAGTGGAGCTCTAAAACACGACAATAATGTAGTTCAAAACATAAATCTTAGTTTTGGAAACAAAACCATTTAAGTAAGAGATGTAACAACACAAGCATAGGCTAGACATGGTTTGCACATGCACAACCATCCTGGTGGGACTACACATCATCGTACTCATCTACTAGTCAATACCAGTAGGACTACACATCACCGTATACTACGAATAACCATCACGTGAGGCTTGACATCAACTAAGACTACACAACAACATTAGAACGGAGAGTAAAGGCAATCCACATTTCACAGAACAACACAAATAATCACACACCAACACTTAACGAAACATGATAAATCTGGCAAACTTACACTTGGGTTTAGGTTAGCCCTTAAGGCTCCACCCAAATCCCCACGAAACCACTTTGAATCATTTCAAACTTCAAAACATTTCCACTCACCGATAGAGCCCAAACGAAAGCCGAAACACCATTCTCAAGCCTCCGCAACACTCGGTATCATGCCCAAAGTACCCGAATCAATATCCTCTGCTTCAAGACAACCCAAAACAAACTATTAGGATGCTAATACACTTATAAACCAGCAACAACCCGGAAACCCACTCCTTGCAACCAAAAACACATTGATTCGAACTCAAATTTCACCCAAAACTCTACCAATTTTGTTCTAGACAAACCCTAAACCGAATCCATCTATTTCAACTATCAAAACACATCCAAAATTGTCTAGAAAAATCAAAGGAGATTCGCTCTCGCCGTATTTGTTTGTACTTTTCATGGAAAGACTTGCTCAGACCATTCAAGTAGTAGTTTCACAAGGGCAGTGGCAACCTTTTCGTACATAAAAAACCGGGCATGGTATTTCTCATCTTTTCTTTGCTGACTATATGTTGTTGTTAGCTGAGGCATCGGTTACTCAATGTGCTCTTATTCGTTCTATTCTGGTTACCTTTTGTTGTGTTTCGGGCCTCAAGGTTAGTATTGCGAAGAGGACTATGTTATTCTCTCAGAATGTCTCATGTGCTTTAAAGAATCAGATAAGCACGTTTCTTGGGTACAAGGTGGTAACTGATTTGGGCCGCTATCTGGGTGTTCTGGTGCTTCACAAGCGTGTCACAACAGCTTCGTACAAGTATCTGATCCAGTTGTTTCAAAATAAGCTTAGCAGATGAAAGGCAAAAACACTATCGCTTGTTGGCCGTATTACTCTGGCTAAAGCTGTGCTTTTGGCAATTCCTTCATATACAATGCAAACATTAGTGATTCTCAAGAAAACATGTTTGAAGTTAGATAAATTGTTCCGTCGTTTTATCTGGGGTATTTTTAATTCAGATGCAGGAGTGCATCTTTGTAATATCCCAAAATATGACTTAGAAGTATGTTACCAAATTGATAGTAGCTTAATTTGATTTAAAGATACCTTTAAAATGGATTATTAAATAAGACTAGGTCCTATTAATGAGTTTGTATAATTTATAAGCTAAATTAGAAAGGGCCAAATTTAAGGCCTTGCTTGGACAAAGGATTGCATGTAAAATCTTAAAAAGACTAAAGACCTATGCATGTAGCATGAGTGGATGAGAACTTGTGGAGGGGGAAAAGACACTCGACCAAAAGGGGGAATCCAAGAAGAATTCATCTTCTTCTTTCTTAGCATTACTTGACCCCAAAAAATTAGAAAGAGAAAGATAGTGTATGAGAGTTTTAGGAATTGATGAAGAGCTAGGAAATTTTTGGTTCAATTCTTGGGTCTTGCTCGAATAGTCTTTAGAGGAAGGTGAAATTCTCTTCCTTATCACTCTTTCAAGTTGAGTTGTTATGATGCCCTATGAAATTATTGGTTTTATTGGATGATTCATGTATGGATTCTCATGTTTAGTAACATAATGATGTAGCTAGTTTAGTTATATTGCTGGAAATGAATGATAGGAAGGTTGGAGACTATAGTATATTCGATTTGGAGCATGCATGTTACTTTTGCTCGAAATGTTAATGAAATTGAAACAATGTTATGAAATTTTAGGCTTAATCTATTAATGTATATGCTGATTTTATTGTGATTCCATGAAATTTGTAATAAGGTGAAAATGCTAAGATCATGGTTGAAGTAATCTAAGTGTTTGAAGAAGACCAAATTAGTGATATTTTGATACTTAAGCTTAAATTAAGTGTGTAAATATGTATACGAGTAATTTAGGCTATTATATAAACCTATATGAATGTTTAAGGGGCAAATTTAATGAGTTCAAAATAGGGGAAGGTTGTTATACAAGTTAAGAATTGGATGACCTTAGTGTTGATCTAGTTAAATCTGCCCAGAAACGGGTACATTGGAAGTGACTTTAAAAAATTCACTAAAAATCATGTAGATCAACTTAGAGAATGATCTTTATATGTGTAGAACCGTGTGTGAATCTAGTTTCGTTTAAAACAAACAGAATTGAATTTCGAGTTATAGAATAGTTTATAGACTTTATTCTTTAAGGATAGTGCAATCTGCCCGGTGGTAGAACTGGGCGTGTCTTTTAACTAAATTCTGTATTAATTCATAAGGATTAAAAATACAAGAATTATATGGTTATAAAGTTATTTGAGTCAGCTTTCTAATGGTGTAAACAATTTGAAATTCTGACATACGAAATGGAAGATATAATTTTTAATCGAGTAGTGCACAGTCTGCTTGGCAGCAACTCTATAGGTGACTTAAAATATCATTGAAAGCTTGAAGGAATGTATATGAAATTTGAATTTGTAATGTTGGGTGATACTTTGTTATGCTAATGTTATATAGTTTTGAAACTGATGGTAAACCTAAATATATGATGGATTTATAAAGCTAGTTTATTAAAATTGAAGAAGAATAGAATGGAGGTTGTAATAACCTGAAATGAATATGAAATGGATTACCTTACATAGCTGCCATGTTAATGAATTAAATGGGATTGTTTTAGCAATATTAAGGGACTATTTTTGCACTTATGTGGACTGTTTTGAATAATCAAAATAGTAGAAATACTTTAAGAATGAATATAGGGACTGTTTTGCAAGTTAGGGACTGGTTTACCATTAAAATAAATGTTTTTTTGGGCTGTATTGATGTGTATATATGAATACATGTTTTAATTGGAAAATTTTGTGTAATATGAAAGCATGTTGGATTGTATTGACATGTATATGTATATGTACACGAGTATTGGACTGTTTTACCTTGATGTAAAAGTTGGTGGACTGTTTTGAGTATCTAAAAGACAAAGGACTGTTTGCGAACTATATACGGATTATTTTAGAAGTTTTGAGACTGTTTTGAATGTCTATTGACATGATAAGGGCCGTTATGTATATATGCATGTATGCAAATGTATAGACTAGACTACATGAATATAAATGTATTAGGGTCTGTTTTGAATATGTACTTGTGAGTATATATGTTGGACTGATTTGTAAGAATATATATATATATATATATATATATATATATATATATATATATATATATATATATATATATATATATATATATATGTAAACATGAAAAAGTGAACTAATTTTAATGACTTGTTATTATGTTTGAGGTACAAGTCCTGTTACGGAAGAGTAGGAGAAGGTGTAGTTGAAAGCTAGGGGTAATTGTGAGTTCAGGTATCTCGTAACTTCGGGATAAGAGGTGAGTGTAGTAGTAGTATCTCGGGTGACACAGTGTCATTCTGATTCTTGAATTTATATTTTGATATATAAAATGTATAAGAATGGACATGTAACGCCCCGGTTTTGGGCTTGGAAGTCTTGGGCGTTGACCGGTTGGTCAAAGTGCTGTTCGAATCGTAAGAGGTTAAATTAGGAAAGCCTAGTTCGGGTTGCATTAAAAATATGGAAAAATGTTCTAAAATCATCTTTTAATATAATTAAGTGAACTGTGAAATCAATTTTGAAAAATGAGTTTCGGAAGTGTGACATTTTGGCTAGTGACCAAAATGTAATTTTTGAAAGTTTGGTGGCTATTTTATAAAGGGTTGAAACTTTGAATCTTTAAGGAGCTATTTACCCAAAGAGAGTTTCTCCAGGTTTTTCTAAGATATTTTAACACATAATTCTGATTTTTAAAGTAAACAAAAGGAGGGAAAAATTCATTTTAGCTATTTTCTCATCTAACTACCTATTTTCTTTCTATCTTTTTCTCTCAACCCAAACACTCAATTTCCAGAGATCTCATTCTGATTTTCTCACCTAAAATCCTTCTTTCAACTCTCAATTGATTGCAAATCATTGTATCTTCAAATCCTCTTCAATTGCTTCAAGTTTCATCAAGCTTTTCTATTCCAAAAAGAGGAGAAACTCAAGTTTGGAGGTAAGAACGTCCTTCTCCTCTGAACTTCAAGTTCTTTAATGAAATTCCTAAAGTTTTCAATCCTAATTTGATAATTGATTAAAGGTTTTAAGGTTGATTTATGGATCTTGGCTAATTATGCAAGATTTTGATGATTTCACATGATTTTCGTTTGATCTGTTAAATCTGTGTTTTGAGAAGTGTTTTTGATGTTAAATGATCATTAAATTGATGTGGAAATGAGTCTTGATTGATGCAATCCCGGATAGGTTGGGTTTCCTAATTTTAGCTTGTGTTTTAAGGTAGCTTTTGTGGTGATCTTGTGGATCTGGTGTTGCTGGAGGTATAAGGATGGTTGTAGGTTGTTTTTAGATGTTAAATGATGTTAATGGAAGTAAGGTTTTGCTGGTTTATGGCTGGGCTTTGTTTAGAAGTGTTTCGGATGCATTTTCGGTTGTGTTTGGTGGCCGAAAATGGAGGTTTTGTGAGAGCAGCGAGTTTAGATGCTTTCATTGAAGCAATTAATGCATGATGATGCATTAATCCTCTGCTTTAATGTGTTGAAACAGGGGGAGGCATCCTTGGATCCAAGAATTGTTGATCCGGAGGCTTGATTTGGTGCTTTGGCTTGAAGCAAAGCGGAAGTCGGTGAGTGAAAATGGATTTACAGCTTTAAAACCAAAGGTTGAAGGTTTTGGGAGCTTAGTTTAAGTCTAAACAACTTTGCAAAGCTCAAGTGTAAGTTTTCAGATTTCTCTCTAAGTGGTGGCCATGTTTGGTGCAATGTAAAATGATGATTTTGCATGATTTGTTTACTGTTTTGAAAGCATGTTTAAGCATAATAATTGCTGATGTTTTAGCATGATTTATGCTGATGTTTAAAGCCATGTGTTGAAGGTGACTCTAGGTAAGAGTGCCTTGTTTTTTATGCATTGTTTAAATGATGATTTAATGCTTTGAAATGCATGATGAAATGGCTTGGTTTAATGCTTTAAAACAGTGGATTATGTGATGTATAAAGTGTGTATTGGCAAGTGATGGTTTGTAAAAGTGAAGGTCACTAAGGTGGTTAAAAGTCCTTGAGTGAGCCTTGTTACCTAAGATCATCAAGGTGTTTAAAAGTCCTTGGATGAATCTTGTTGCGGACACTAAGGTGGTTAAAAGTCCTTAGGTGCTCCTTTCCATGGTGTTTAAAAGTCCATGGGGCCAAGGTGTTTAAAAGTCCTTGGGGCCAAGGTGTTTAAAAGTCCTTGGGGTGATTCAAGCTACGGACACAAAGGTGGTTAAAAGTCCTTGTGTGGTCCTTTCATGGTGTTTAAAAGTCCATGGCCAAGGTGTTTAAAAGTCCTTGGGGCCAAGGTGTTTAAAAGTCCTTGGGGAAAGTTATTGAACTTGATTTCATAAATGAAATGTATCACTTGAGCCAATATGACATGTATAGTACATTGAGATGCATGAGATGCATGTTTTAATGTTTATGTTGAAGCATGAGATGCTTGTTTAAATGTTATTTGAAGCATGGAATTGCTTGATCTAAAGTATGCTTTGAGCATGTACAATGGTTGATTATAAGCATGTTTTATAAATGGTTTTTAAAGCATTATTGAATGGTTTTAAAAGAGCACTCCTCACTAAGCTTTGGCTTACGCTCTCTCGTTTTCTTGATTCAATAATGCAGAGCATTAGAGTACATTGAGGGCAGCAAGAGAAGGCAAGCATACAAGTTCAAGTAAAGCTCAATGTATGGAAGGTTTTGTTAAACATTTTAGCTTTTGGTTGATTTGGCAATGGGGGACCAATGTGAATGTTTTGGGAGGTGTTTGAGACTCCCTATGGATGTTAATTGATTGTTTGAATTGCTGGTTTTTGGATTGAATTTCTATTGCTTGCTTATGAAGGTTTATTGCTTGAATGATAGCTTAAGTAGGAAGCATGCTATATGAATTGGGGCTTTTCACATGTGATGTTTAAATGTTGAATTGTTGATGCAATTGAGGTCCTTGCATGTTGTATGATTAAGTGATATGGGTTGGTGATGTTAATTTGGTGCTTAATGCATGTTTGATGCTGTTTTTGAGTTGTTTTCAGGCAGGGGTATCGATACTCGGGCTTGGGTATCGATACACCTGAGCCAAATATGCATGTTTCTGCCCAGGGGTATCGATACCTCTGAACAAGTATCGATACCATATGAATGGAGTATCGATACCAGGGGGAAGGTATCGATACCTTTGCTAGAGTTTGGTTACTGCCTTCCCCGAGTATCGATACGACACGTGGCGTATCGATACCCGACCGTTAAAATCAGTTAAAAGTATCTTTGGATGTTTCGTTTTGTTTACGTTTTGGTCCTGAATCATGTTTGATCAATTGTACGAGTTTGGCATGTCCGTTTGAGCTGAAATTTCACAGAGAAGCATGAAACCTGACTAATTTCAAGATGGTAACTTTAATTTGGGTTAAGTCCCTTAATTTATCAGAAATTACATTTTGGTCCCTAAAGTTGTAATTTGTTCAATTGGGTCCCTGTTTGATCTCTGATGTTTGTGATCTTTTGATATGTTGTTTGTATGATCACAATTAAGGTTAATGTGCATCTAGACAAGTCTAAAAAGAAAAAAAAAGGGTCGTTAATCAAGGTTGACTTTCGGGTTGACTTTGGTTTTCCCCGTGTGACTTTCTTAATTCGGGTCAACCGTCTAGACCGGGTTAAGGGGGTTACATTTGGTGGTATCAGAGCTGAGTTCTTGAGTAATTGGGAATGTGTGTATGCATGATTGAAGCATGGTTTGGTTTGTATGCTTGTTGAGTGAAAGCATGTTCAGTGAAATGATATGATGATGTGTATGTGATGCATGTTGTGATGATGCATGATGAGGGTACCCATTGCCAAACAAAAGCTAAAGAGATGATGTTGTTTTTGAAAGAAATTGAGCTTGAATACTTGGAATTTGCTTACCTTGCTGGTCCTGACTTGTTTTATTTTGTATTGTTGTGCATGGTAAAGTATGGCACCACGTAGAGAGTTAAGGAGTAGCGTGAGAGCTACGACCCCGGAGGGGAATGTGAATGATGAGCACACTGGTAGTGCTGTGATACCTCCTCCTCCACCTGGTGGTGGTGGTGCAGAGAGGGAAAGAGCTGGAGCTGAGGCAGCTGGTGCTAGAGCTGCAGGACCTGAAGCTGGTCAGGGGCAGGCGATGCCTGACATGTCTGTGCTGGTACAAGCTATTGCGGGTGCTTTTCGGGCAGCAGTAGCTGGAGCTCAAGGAGCTGGGCATCAGGGAGATGCTGGAGCTAGACTACCCTTGGAACGTTTGCGCAGTCTTGGTGGGACTGAGTTTAGGGGTATGTCAGCTGAGAGGTCAGAAGCATGGCTGGAGAGTACCAAGCGTGTCTTGGGACAGATGAGTTGCACTGATGTGCAAAAGCTGGGATGTGTGGTGTCACTGTTGCAAGGTGATGCTTATACGTGGTGGACGACCACAATCTCTGGGATGACTGATGCTGATGTTACTTGGACGTTCTTTCAGCATGCGTTCAAGAGGAGATATCTGGGAGTTAGATATCTGGATGAGAAGAAGCGTGAATTCATGTCTCTGACCCAAGGGAGCATGAGTGTGGCGGAGTATGAGGTACAGTTCGTACGTCTTAGCCAGTATGCACCGGAGTTGATACCTGATGAGCGCGAGAGGTGCGAAAGGTTCCGTTATGGCTTGGTGACGGAAGTTAAGACCTATATGTTGGTTGCTGAGTATAATGATTTCGATGTGTTGGTTAGTCGGTCCAAGGACATTGAGATGAATCTGAGTTTGTCTGCTAAAGGTGCTGGAGCTAGTTCTGGGAAGAGAACTGCTGAGTATAGTTCCGGTGGACGGAACAAGAGAGGGCGTGATCAGAGGTTTCAGTCCTCGTCTAAGAGAGGTGGAGGTGCACCTGCTAGGGGTGGCAATGCTAGAGCTGACCCTAGTGCTTGTTGGATTTGTGGTTCTCGTGGTCACTTGAGACGTGACTGTCCTCGTGCTGGGAGGGAGGTGCAAGCTCCTGTGGTGGCAGCTGGTTATGAGTGCTAGAACTGTGGTTCAGCTGATCATTTGAGACGTGATTGTCCGAGGATGGCTGGTGGTCAAGAACGTGCTCCTGTTGTTGCAGCACCGCAGAGAGGTCGTGGGCGCGGCCGTGGAAATTTTCAGAGGCGAGAGGAAGGTGGTCGCGGAGTAGCTCATGTTGTGGCTATTCAACCTGAGGGTGGAGGCCAAGCGAGGGTGTATGCTCAGCGCGAGGGAAGGAATGATGCTGATGTGATTGCAGGTACCTTTACTTTGCAATCCTTGTCATTGCTTTCTTTGATTGATTCTGGATCTACGCATTCATACATTCTTCGTGAGCATGCTGAGTTGCTTGGTTTGCCTGTTGAGTCTTTGGATGTTGGTGTTAGAGTCACTAGTTCTTTTGGTGAAACTGTTGTGACTCGTAAGCTTTATAGAAGGTGTCCTTTGGTTGTTCAAGAGCATGTCTTTCATGTTGATCTTATGGAGTTGCCCTTTTATGGTTTTGATGTGATCCTTGGTATGGATTGGCTTGCTGAGCATCGTGCTGTTGTGGATTGTGAGAATAAGCGGGTTTCGCTTAAGCTTGCGGATGATTATGAAGTGGTGGTGGTTGGTGAGAATGTGAAGTTTCTTGCCAATGTTGTTTCTACCTTGGAGGCGAGCAGGATGCTGAGGCAAGGTTGTGAAGCTTTTCTAGCTTTTGTGATGAATCCTAGTTCGAAGGAGCTGAGGGTGCAGGATATCAGGGTTGTGAAGGAGTTTCCTGATGTTTTTCCTGAGGAGTTGCCTGGTTTACCTCCTAATCGCGAGGTGGAGTTTGGTATTGAGCTGTATGAGAATACCACTCCTGTGTCCATTACTCCCTATAGAATGGCACCTAAGGAGCTGAAGGAGCTGAAGACGCAGTTGCAAGAGTTGCTTGATCGTGGTTTCATCCCGCCGAGTGTTTCGCCTTGGGGTGCTCCTGTCTTGTTTGTGAAGAAGAAAGATGGCACGATGAGGATGTGCATTGATTACCGTCAGCTGAACAAGTTGACTATCAAGAATCGGTATCCTTTGCCGAGGATTGATGATCTCTTTGATCAATTTCGGGGAGCTGTTGTGTTCTCTAAGATTGACTTGAGGTCAGGGTATTATCAGTTGAAGGTGAAGGATGTGGATGTGCCTAAGACAGCTTTCAGGACAAGGTATGGGCATTATGAGTTCCTTGTGATGCCGTTTGGTTTGACAAATGCTCCTGCTGCTTTCATGGACATGATGAATCGTGTTTTTCATGAATACCTGGACAAGTTCGTTGTGGTGTTCATTGATGATATCCTTGTGTACTCGCGTACTGAGGAAGAGCACGAAGAGCATTTGAGGATTGTGTTGCAAGCTTTGTTGGAGAATCAGCTTTATGCTAAGTTGAGCAAGTGTGAGTTCTGGCTTAGAGAGGTGGTTTTTCTTGGGCATGTGGTCTCAGCTGAGGGGATTCGTGTTGATCCTCAGAAGATTGAAGCAGTGATGAATTGGAAAGTTCCTAAGTCTGTTCAGGAGGTTCGTAGTTTCCTTGGTTTGGCAGGATACTACCGAAGGTTTGTGGATGGTTTTTCCAAGATTGCTGCTCCTTTGACGAAGTTGCTGCAGAAAGATGTTAAGTATGAGTGGACAGAAGCGAGGCAGCAAACTTTTGAGAAGCTGAAGATGGCTTTGACTCAAGCTCCTATCTTGATTCAGCCTGAATCAGGGAAAGAGTTTGTAGTCTACAGTGATGCATCCTATGTTGGTTTGGGGTGTGTGCTGATGCAAGAGGGTAAGGTTGTGGCTTATGCGTCGCGGCAGTTGAAGGTGCATGAGCGCAATTATCCTACGCATGATATTGAGCTGGCTGCAGTGGTTTTTGCTCTGAAGATCTGGAGGCATTATTTGTATGGTGAGAAGTGTACTGTGTACACGGATCACAAGAGTTTGAGGTATCTGATGTCTCAGAAGGAGTTGAATCTCAGGCAGCGACGTTGGTTGGAGTTGCTCAAGGATTATGATCTGACGATAGAGTATCATCCTGGAAAGGCCAATGTTGTTGCGGATGCCTTGAGTAGGAAGGTAGCTGTTGAGCTGAGAGCTATGTTTGCTAGCTTGAGTATATCGCAGGATGGTGGTCTTGTTGCTGAGTTGCAAGTGAAACCTTCGTTGGTTCAGTTGATCAAGGATAAGCAGTTGTTGGATGATTCCTTGGTGTCTCATGTTCAGGATATCGCGGAGGGTAGACCTTCGGATTTCTGCTTTAATGAGGATGGAGTGTTGTGTTTTGGTAGTCGGATAGTAGTGCCTGCAGATGCTGAGTTGAGGCGTGCTATTCTGGCTGAAGGTCATAGCAGTCCTTTTGCTATGCATCCTGGTAGTACTAAGATGTATCGCGATCTACGTGATGAGTACTATTGGGTAGGTCTGAAGAAGGATGTGGCAGAGTTCGTGAGCAAGTGTTTGGTGTGTCAGCGAGTTAAGGCTGAACATCAAGTTCCTTCTGGTTTGTTGCAACCGCTGAAAATTCCTGAATGGAAGTGGGAGAGGGTTACCATGGATTTTGTATCTGGTTTGCCTTTGTCTCCGTCGAAGAAGAATTCTGTTTGGGTGATTGTGGATCGCCTGACGAAGTGTGCGCATTTCTTGCCTGTGCATACTACGTTCTCTTTGGATAAGCTGGCAGAGCTGTACATTGCCGAGGTTGTGAGGTTGCATGGTGTGCCTAAGTCGATTGTGTCGGATAGGGATCCGAGGTTCACATCGCGTTTTTGGCAGTGTTTGCATCAAGCTCTGGGTACAAGGTTGCATTTCAGTACATCCTATCATCCTCAGTCGGATGGCCAGTCTGAGCGAGTTATTCAGATTTTGGAGGATATGTTGAGATGCTGCGTGATAGAGTTCCAAGGTTCTTGGGAGAAGCATCTGCCTTTGGTTGAGTTCGCTTACAACAACAGTTATCAGGCGAGTATACAGATGGCACCTTATGAGGCTCTGTATGGGAGGAAGTGTAGGACTCCTCTGTGTTGGGCTGAAACTGGTCAAAAGTTGGTTTCGATGCCTGCTTTGTTGAAAGGGACTACCGAGAAGGTGAATCTCATATGTGAGCGGTTGAAGGCTGCTTCTGATCGGCAGAAATCTTACGCGGATTTGAAGCGTAAGGAGATAGAGTTTGCGGTGGGTGATCGCGTGTTTTTGAAGGTTTCGCCTTGGAAGAAGGTGATGAGGTTTGGTCGAAAGGGTAAGCTGAGCCCTAGATACATTGGACCGTATGAGGTTGTTGAGCGTGTGGGTCCTGTTGCGTATCGGTTGAGGTTACCTCAGGAGCTGGAGAAGATTCATGATGTGTTCCATGTTTCTATGCTCCGGAGGTATAGATCTGATCCTTCGCATGTGTTGCCTGTGGAGGAAGTGGAATTGAATCCGGATTTGACCTATGATGAGGAACCGGTGAAGGTTCTGGATTCAGATAACAAGGTTCTTCGTGGCAAAACCATTGAGTTGGTGAAGGTGCTGTGGAAGCACCGCGGTGTTGAGGAAGCCACGTGGGAGCGGAAGGATGATATGCTGAAGCAGTTTCCTTATCTCTTTCCTTCAGGTAAATTTCGAGGACGAAATTTCTTAAGGGGGGGAGAGTTGTAACGCCCCGGTTTTGGGCTTGGAAGTCTTGGGCGTTGACCGGTTGGTCAAAGTGCTGTTCGAATCGTAAGAGGTTAAATTAGGAAAGCCTAGTTCGGGTTGCATTAAAAATATGGAAAAATGTTCTAAAATCATCTTTTAATATAATTAAGTGAACTGTGAAATCAATTTTGAAAAATGAGTTTCGGAAGTGTGACATTTTGGCTAGTGACCAAAATGTAATTTTTGAAAGTTTGGTGGCTATTTTATAAAGGGTTGAAACTTTGAATCTTTAAGGAGCTATTTACCCAAAGGGAGTTTCTCCAGGTTTTTCTAAGATATTTTAACACATAATTCTGATTTTTAAAGTAAACAAAAGGAGGGAAAAATTCATTTTAGCTATTTTCTCATCTAACTACCTATTTTCTTTCTATCTTTTTCTCTCAACCCAAACACTCAATTTCCAGAGATCTCATTCTGATTTTCTCACCTAAAATCCTTCTTTCAACTCTCAATTGATTGCAAATCATTGTATCTTCAAATCCTCTTCAATTGCTTCAAGTTTCATCAAGCTTTTCTATTCCAAAAAGAGGAGAAACTCAAGTTTGGAGGTAAGAACGTCCTTCTCCTCTGAACTTCAAGTTCTTTAATGAAATTCCTAAAGTTTTCAATCCTAATTTGATAATTGATTAAAGGTTTTAAGGTTGATTTATGGATCTTGGCTAATTATGCAAGATTTTGATGATTTCACATGATTTTCGTTTGATCTGTTAAATCTGTGTTTTGAGAAGTGTTTTTGATGTTAAATGATCATTAAATTGATGTGGAAATGAGTCTTGATTGATGCAATCCCGGATAGGTTGGGTTTCCTAATTTTAGCTTGTGTTTTAAGGTAGCTTTTGTGGTGATCTTGTGGATCTGGTGTTGCTGGAGGTATAAGGATGGTTGTAGGTTGTTTTTAGATGTTAAATGATGTTAATGGAAGTAAGGTTTTGCTGGTTTATGGCTGGGCTTTGTTTAGAAGTGTTTCGGATGCATTTTCGGTTGTGTTTGGTGGCCGAAAATGGAGGTTTTGTGAGAGCAGCGAGTTTAGATGCTTTCATTGAAGCAATTAATGCATGATGATGCATTAATCCTCTGCTTTAATGTGTTGAAACAGGGGGAGGCATCCTTGGATCCAAGAATTGTTGATCCGGAGGCTTGATTTGGTGCTTTGGCTTGAAGCAAAGCGGAAATCGGTGAGTGAAAATGGATTTACAGCTTTAAAACCAAAGGTTGAAGGTTTTGGGAGCTTAGTTTAAGTCTAAACAACTTTGCAAAGCTCAAGTGTAAGTTTTCAGATTTCTCTCTAAGTGGTGGCCATGTTTGGTGCAATGTAAAATGATGATTTTGCATGATTTGTTTACTGTTTTGAAAGCATGTTTAAGCATAATAATTGCTGATGTTTTAGCATGATTTATGCTGATGTTTAAAGCCATGTGTTGAAGGTGACTCTAGGTAAGAGTGCCTTGTTTTTTATGCATTGTTTAAATGATGATTTAATGCTTTGAAATGCATGATGAAATGGCTTGGTTTAATGCTTTAAAACAGTGGATTATGTGATGTATAAAGTGTGTATTGGCAAGTGATGGTTTGTAAAAGTGAAGGTCACTAAGGTGGTTAAAAGTCCTTGAGTGAGCCTTGTTACCTAAGATCATCAAGGTGTTTAAAAGTCCTTGGATGAATCTTGTTGCGGACACTAAGGTGGTTAAAAGTCCTTAGGTGCTCCTTTCCATGGTGTTTAAAAGTCCATGGGGCCAAGGTGTTTAAAAGTCCTTGGGGCCAAGGTGTTTAAAAGTCCTTGGGGTGATTCAAGCTACGGACACAAAGGTGGTTAAAAGTCCTTGTGTGGTCCTTTCATGGTGTTTAAAAGTCCATGGCCAAGGTGTTTAAAAGTCCTTGGGGCCAAGGTGTTTAAAAGTCCTTGGGGAAAGTTATTGAACTTGATTTCATAAATGAAATGTATCACTTGAGCCAATATGACATGTATAGTACATTGAGATGCATGAGATGCATGTTTTAATGTTTATGTTGAAGCATGAGATGCTTGTTTAAATGTTATTTGAAGCATGGAATTGATTGATCTAAAGTATGCTTTGAGCATGTACAATGGTTGATTATAAGCATGTTTTATAAATGGTTTTTAAAGCATTATTGAATGGTTTTAAAAGAGCACTCCTCACTAAGCTTTGGCTTACGCTCTCTCGTTTTCTTGATTCAATAATGCAGAGCATTAGAGTACATTGAGGGCAGCAAGAGAAGGCAAGCATACAAGTTCAAGTAAAGCTCAATGTATGGAAGGTTTTGTTAAACATTTTAGCTTTTGGTTGATTTGGCAATGGGGGACCAATGTGAATGTTTTGGGAGGTGTTTGAGACTCCCTATGGATGTTAATTGATTGTTTGAATTGCTGGTTTTTGGATTGAATTTCTATTGCTTGCTTATGAAGGTTTATTGCTTGAATGATAGCTTAAGTAGGAAGCATGCTATATGAATTGGGGCTTTTCACATGTGATGTTTAAATGTTGAATTGTTGATGCAATTGAGGTCCTTGCATGTTGTATGATTAAGTGATATGGGTTGGTGATGTTAATTTGGTGCTTAATGCATGTTTGATGCTGTTTTTGAGTTGTTTTCAGGCAGGGGTATCGATACTCGGGCTTGGGTATCGATACACCTGAGCCAAATATGCATGTTTCTGCCCAGGGGTATCGATACCTCTGAACAAGTATCGATACCATATGAATGGAGTATCGATACCAGGGGGAAGGTATCGATACCTTTGCTAGAGTTTGGTTACTGCCTTCCCCGAGTATCGATACGACACGTGGCGTATCGATACCCGACCGTTAAAATCAGTTAAAAGTATCTTTGGATGTTTCGTTTTGTTTACGTTTTGGTCCTGAATCATGTTTGATCAATTGTACGAGTTTGGCATGTCCGTTTGAGCTGAAATTTCACAGAGAAGCATGAAACCTGACTAATTTCAAGATGGTAACTTTAATTTGGGTTAAGTCCCTTAATTTATCAGAAATTACATTTTGGTCCCTAAAGTTGTAATTTGTTCAATTGGGTCCCTGTTTGATCTCTGATGTTTGTGATCTTTTGATATGTTGTTTGTATGATCACAATTAAGGTTAATGTGCATCTAGACAAGTCTAAAAAGAAAAAAAAAGGGTCGTTAATCAAGGTTGACTTTCGGGTTGACTTTGGTTTTCCCCGTGTGACTTTCTTAATTCGGGTCAACCGTCTAGACCGGGTTAAGGGGGTTACAGGACATTTATGATCATTT
Organism: Hibiscus tridactylites; assembly: GCA_958450335.1. Taxonomy (NCBI): domain Eukaryota; kingdom Viridiplantae; phylum Streptophyta; class Magnoliopsida; order Malvales; family Malvaceae; genus Hibiscus; species Hibiscus tridactylites. The sequence goes on from OY288290.1 coordinate 49,425,050, forward strand.
TTGCATAAGGCTCAAGTAGAGCATATTGGGGAAGGGCATTCAAGCATGACATCTTTGAAATGTTCATTGATGATGTTGCATTTCATATGCATTCTATGATAAGCTATGTTTGTTATGATTTTTTAAGTGGTAATATAATTTAGTTGAAAACTTACGATTCAAATTACGAACTCCTTCATCATAATACATTATTATAACAAATCAAAAATTAAGATGATATAAGCTAAGAATCCTTAAGCCTCCTGGAGCTATTAGCTCATTCTTCCCATAAGATACTAAGTAAGGAAATGAGAAATTTTACTTATATTATAAAATATTAAGAAAAGAAAAAAACAAATTTACTTATGACATAAGATACCCTCCTAACTTTAAAGTATAAAATATGTAAGTTGCCTAAGCAACGGAAGTCCTTGGACAATTTGGCATGGTGCAGATGTATATATATTTCAGGGACTACGATCCATGAGCTACGGCTCGGGTGACGACCCATTATATGTGATATATTGGCGATAGTAAGAGGTAATAGGGGAGATGATAAGGAGATTGGCGACAATTGTTTTGATAGATGAAAAGTTAGGTTTGTTATGATTCTAACACTAGCCACTGCTATGTGCTTTGAGCTATGTGTAACTTGGACCAATACAGTCAAGCACAAACCAATGCTTTCTATGCCCAAATGTAATCTATTAAGTGTGCAAAAGTCCTATATTTATTCCATAGTCTAGCTCAATTATTGTTTTACTTAAGCATAGTTTAGTTGCATTTATTAGGAAAACATACACAAAACTGCATAGATTAGATATTCTGCCTTATTTGATGAACTTAATTGTTTTTATATAAAAGATACTACTCAGGTGCATTTTCTTTCTGTGCGCAGGTACTCGCCCAAGCAGATGCCGCCGAGGCAGCAGAGAGGGTAGAAGAGGACAACATGGAAATTGATGGAGGAAGCTATTGGACCATATGAAGAGCTAACTGAAAACTGAAAAAAAAGGAGAGGTCCAAAATGAAGAACTGTGCCAACCCCTGCACACCAACCCAGACCTTTACCAAGGAAGACAATAGTATGCCACCGAGGAAGCAACTCAAGGAAGGGTGGAAATATGCAAAGCGGTATGCGACTGAAAGAGCTCATCAAGCCCGATTTTTGGAGACCACTTGCACGTGCATTGGAGCCCAGCAGACAAAGAAAAGCCATGGTTAAAGTCAAGGTGGAAAAAGTCAAACAAGAATCTAAGAAGATTTAAAGTTAGATTTGTTCTTTTAATGAGTTGTAATTAGATTCTAACTAGGATTCCTGCCCTAAACCGACTTAGACCTAGGCTCCTCCCCTATAAATGTAAACTGACTTGAAGGAGAAAAACACAATTGAGATTAGAGAGAAACCCTCATTCTTGTCGAAAAAACTCTTGTGCCGCCATCTCCATTATGTTCTAAACCTTCCCTAGGGCTAAGGGTTGGTTGCCTAGTAGTTGTGAGAGTTTTGCTTGTATTTGTTTAAGTTTCAGTTTTTGCAATAAAATTCAAGGTTTGTTTACTCTTGGTTCTTCATTGTGTGCAATCTTTACCAGGAGAGAAGAGAGCATCAATTTATTTGTTCAATATTGGGAGAGTTGGACTCACGAAATGAGTAAACACGGTTTTATCCAACCATAGGATAAAGCTACTTCGGCTTAGGGATAAGTTAGAAGTTCAGGGGCTAAGAGAGGCTTCATAATCGGTTAGTGTTCATCCTTAGATTCACGCCGAGGTATTATCCAAGATATGTTCGCCAATAGTACTTCAAGCTTAGGGATAAGAGGAAGTCATTGAAGGGAGCCTTGCCGAACCTTGAATCATCGCTTAACTGCCCAGGCAGTCATATTGGTATCTTCCAAGGCGGGCTTCTGCCGAGGCATACTCGTGGGCGGCTACCGAAAGTTGTTAAGTTGATCTGCAAAACTATACCGAGACGGTGCATCCAATCTCCACACTACGAAGCATTCCAACACCGGCCTATTCTCTCAGTCTGACTTCTCAATTTATTTTATTTACTTTAGTTTTAGTTCTAGTTTTAATTAAATCCAAACAACTTTTAATACTTGTGTTTTTATTTTTATTTGTGCAAAAAGGTGAATTCCGAAGGTTGTCACAATCCCTAAGGAGACAATATCTTAAATACTATAACTTGGCACCGTGTATACTTGTATGTAATTTGCGCATCACTTTTGCATGTAACATGTTTTGGCGCTGTTGCCGGGGATTGGCGTACAACTTTTTATTTTTCTATTTAACCCCTTGGTTTTCTTTGGTTTATGACCAGAGCGAACCAGAAATCACCCTTGCGAGACTACGATCCAGAGCCTAAACATACTACACACATATTTATACAAGAAAACAGAGAAGCCATGGGTGACCAAGAGGACATCCGGAACCAGAATCCACCACAGCCTTGATTCGACAATGCCGTGGCGAGCGATGGCAAGCAACCTCCTGCCGCTCGGTGGCTAGTTCGTGACTACTTGGAGGAGGATCTTAGAAGGCTGAACTCTAGCGTGATTGATCCAGAAATAGAAGCGGACCACTTCGAACTCAAACCAGTCATGTTTAACATGCTGAATACACTTGGACAGTTTGGAGGATGCGCCACTAAAGACGTCCGCCAGCATATGAAATCTTTCCTGGATATCTGCAAATCCTTCAAAATACATGAAGTCCACCCTGACGTGCTACGACTCAGATTATTTCCCTATTCACTGAGGGGTAGGGGAAGAACTTGGTTCAATAGTCTACCATCAGAGTCCATTGAATCCTGGACGGAACTATGCCGACTTCTTGGCCTGATTTAATCCTGTCAATTTAACTAATAAATTGCGGACTGACATTACTACTTTTGGACATGCAAATGATGAATCGATGTACGAAGCATGGGAGAGATATTGCGAGTTGCTGAATAAATGCTCCTTCCATGGATTTTCAGAGTGGACACTAGTATCCATATTCTACAATGGTGTAAACACACCAACAAGGATGATGATGGATTCCTCTGCTAATGGTACATTACTCGATAAGGAGCTGGTCGAAGCAATTCAAATCTTGAACAAGATGGCCAAAAACAACTACTAGTTCCCCAATGCCCGCCGTGGCGGCATAAGGAGGCATGCCACAACAAATGAGCTAAAAGCATCAGAGGCATTCGCAGCACAAATCGCTCAGTTGAAAAAGATGGTAGAAGCTATGCAAAGGCAGAACAATACCCAGCAGGTTAAAGCCGTTAAATCCTTTTGTGACCAATGTGAGGGAGACTATGACTCGTCTAAGTGCCAACAGGGAACCGAAACCAGCTGCTTTGTGGGGAACTTCAACAGAAAAAACCAACCCTACATCGAACACCTACAATCCCGCCTGGAAGAGGAACCCTAACTTTTCATGGAGTAACCCTAATAACGCTCTAAATCTGACTAACCATACAAACCAAACGCAAGGATTCCAACAAACCATGCCACGACAGCAACCGCCACAACAGCAACATGCAACACCTAGTGCCTTAGAGCAGAGATTAAATGCCTTCATGGCTCAAATAGGTACCTATATGTCCAACATGGATTTATTTGTTAAGAAAACTGAAGCTTTCATGGATTGGACTGAGATGAGAATGCAAAATCACGAGGCAAATTTAAAGTTACTAGAAACTCAAGTGGGACAATTTGCACAAGTCCTAAACACCAAACCTATGGAAGGATTGCCTAACGACACTGAAGTTGCAAGGAAACCTACTTACAAGCAGTGCATGGCCAACAATACCAAAAACGAAAAGCAGCCAATCAAATCAATTGCCCTGACAGAAGCAGGCAAGCTCGCCTCGATAGATCCAGGACCTTCTGCCGCGGCAGACCCTATTGATGCTTCCGAAAAATGTGAGGTACGTGCACACCCACCTGTTCCACAGCAGCTGAAACACCAGAAGTAGGATCATCAATTTAAAAGGTTTATGGATATTCTTAAGCAAGTGCATATCAACATACCCCTGGTGGAAGCCATACAACAAATGCCGAACTATGCCAAATTTCTAAAAGATATGGTTTCCAAACGGAGAAGAATCGGGGAATTTGAAACTATCGCCATGACGGAAGAATGCATGGCCACGATGCACAATAAAATGCCGCCCAAACTGAGAGACCCAAGCAACTTCTTCATTCCATGCACCATTGGGAACCATTACAAAGGGAAAGCCTTATGTGACCTTGTGGCAAGCATCAATGTAATGCCCAAGATAGTGTTTGAAAAACTGGGAATTGGAAAGCTAGACCCACTATCGTCATACTCTAGTTAGCCGACCGCTCTTACGTGCATTCGAAAGGAAAAATTGAAGATATCCTAGTAAGAGTAGATAAATTTATTTTTCCAGTTGATTTCCTAATTTTGGACTGTGAGGTAGACGACAAAGCACCCATCATCCTTGGGAGACCATTCCTAGCCGCGGGTAAAACTCTGATAGACGTAGAGAATGGGGAGCTCACTATGAGGGTGGATGACCAGAAAATTAAGCTGAATGTCTTGCAACCCTTGAAAAAAGCCAACGACAGAGAAGAATATCAGGATATTCATGCTTCGACAAACACCAAACCCAGCATAGTAATAGAGCATTGTAGCCATAGCCGCCAGGGCGGGCGACATGGCAATGACACTGATCCAAAAAAATACAAGGACCCGCCCTGGCAGAGGGTAAAACAGATGTCGTAGCAAACCAGGAAATGGTTATGTTGGGAAATGCATCTTAATGCATTCCCAACATAACTTAAACTATTTTTCTTTTATTTTCATGTTTTAGGATTTAGATTTTAATTTCTTACATTTTTTATTCAGTTCTTAGGAAGTAGATTTAATTTCAACATTTATTTATTCACTAATAATTTTTTATTTCGGTTTTTTAGGAGAAACAATAGTCCAAGAAAAGAGAAAAGAAGCCAACCCAATTCCATCACCCATTCCAGCCCGCCCACCAACTCTGCCGCGATAGACAGACGTTGCGTCCCGCCAAAACTAGCCGTTGCAGACTAGCCATTACCAGACGCCCGTTCCGTTCCAATGGCTCTTTTCCCGGGCAACGTCTGCTTCGGCAGATGAAACGACAATCTCTTTACTCCTATTTAACCCCCTTATTTTTTACTATTCACTCTTCTTACTCTTTCTTTTGCATATTGTTTCGATTATTCTCTTTTGCTTTCAGTTTTTCTTTTCTTTTCCGCAGATTCTCAAATCTCACAACCCTCTTCGCACCAAAACCCCAAAGCCCAAAATCAAGAATGGCAAGAACCCCATGCCGCCGCGCTGCCCTACTAGAGTCTGAAGAATCTCTCCAACACTTTGCTATATCGGAGGTTAAAGCCTGCCGTAATGCGAAATTCAAAAAGAGATCGGTGTGGGAGGAACAAGGTTTTTTCTATGAGATGGGGAAGAGGAACCCAAGGCTTGAGCAGTTTATATACTCCAAGATCACACACCAAAGATGACAGATCTTTGCCCAGCAACCAAAGCCAGCAAATCAGACAATGGTGCGTGAATATCCTGCCAAAGGACAGGAAACATCTCAAGGAGAAATGAGATGCCACTGCAGAATATTCTAGAAGTCGAAATCTTCGACGTTTGGGGGATTGATTTCATGGGACCTTTTCCATCTTCATGTGGGAATCTATACATCCTCCTAGCAGTAGATTATGTCTCTAAGTGGGTCGAAGCTATCGCCACTCAAAAGAATGATGCCAAGACCGTCCAAAGGTTTCTACACAAAAACATCTTTTCTAGGTTTGGCATCCCTAAGGCGATTATCAGTGATGAAGGGAGACATTTCAACAACAGGGTTATTGCTGCTGCCTTGAAGAAATATGGTGTCAAGCATCGGATCGCGACAACATATCACCCACAGACCAATGGACAAGCTGAAATATCTAATAAGGAAGTCAAGAACATTCTTGAGAAGATGGTTAAGCCAACTAGGAAAGACTGGTCTTTACTCCTTAATGATGCATTATGGGCTTATAGGACAGCTTTTAAGACTTCATTGGGTATGTCTCTGTACCGATTGATTTATGGGAAAACATGTCATCTACCTGTCGAGATAGAGCACAGAGCATACTGGGCGATCAAGGCAGTGAATATGGACTTGGGCAGGGCAGAAAAGGCTGTTAGATCTGAACGAAATTGAAGAAATCCGATCAATGGCCTATGACAATGCAAAAATCTACAAGGAGAAAACTAAGAACTGGCATGACAAGAAGTTGCTGCCACGACAGTTCTGCCCAGGGCAGCTTGTATTGCTCTTCAATTCTAGACTAAAACTCTTCCCAGGGAAGCTAAAATCTAGATGGTCTGGCCCGTTCCAAGTTGTACAAGTTTTTCCCCATGGTGCCATCACAATTCGATCATTAAAAGATGGGCACCAATTCAAGGTCAACGGACAACACCTAAAGCATTATCAGGGGACTGAAGCCCCAGGATTACAGGAAGTGGTTACTTTAGGAGATGCCCCACCTGGCATTCCTAATTTAACTTAATTTTTATTTCCTTTATTTTATTTTATTATTACTTAATATTTATTAGGAATAAGTTTTATTTGAATAATGTTTTTGTTTTTATTGTTTTTAGGAAATAAAGAAGTCAAGAAGAATAGGAGAAGTGAACTCAGCCCATCATCCATCCATCAGCCTAACAAAGCCCAAATGTTGAAGCCTGTCGTTACAGCTGCCGCGACAGACGCAGTAAATACAGACTGTCATCACGCTGTCTCGACAGACACGGAAACACGTCATAGACGCGTAACAGACATGGAAACGTGTGTCAGACGCGTCAGACACGCTAACGTAACAGCTGGCCCCGTTATTCGCGCCTGCCGTTACAGCTTCAACATGCAACAATTTTCTCTTTATATAACCCCGTTTCATTTTCATTTTTCACTCACTTCTGCTTTCTTACTTGCTCTCCCTTTCTAGTTTTCATTTGTTTTCTCTATATTTCTCACAACCCTTGCACAAATATGTCTTCCAGGAGAACCCGACGCAATGCTGCCTCCACCTCCTCACCGACAACAACTCCCCCACGTTCCTTTGCAACCAGAGACATGTGGGAGGAGAGGGGCTTCATATATGCACCAATGGAGGAAAATCTGGGCCTACCACCATTCATAGCCCGGAAGATTAGAGCTCTACAATGGTAGACCTTTGCGGAGCAGCCGGAGGAAATGAATGTTACGCTAGTCCGAGAATTCTATGCTGCCATCAGCAGCAGAACGGCAACAGCAGTGTTCATCTGAGGGAAGGAGGTGCCGTTTAAATCCGAACACATTAACACCCTCTACGACTTCTACATCGGTGTCAATGACGATGCTCATCAGCACTTTCTGAATACACTTGACCCGGCTGCCTGCGACGCTATCATGGCAGAATTAACCAGTGCTGGGACTCAATGGAACACAAACATAAAGAATCCAAGGACTGTGAGACGGACCCAGTTGCTGCCGGAGGCAAAGTTGTGGAATGCCTTCATAAAGAAGAGTATCATGCCGTCATCTCACAACACCACCGTCGACCAACTGAGGTTAGCATTGATCCACTCAATTCTGCATGAACGGCCCATTAATGTGGGCAGTTTTATTCGAGAGAGTATTCTAGAGTGTGCACATCGACCAACGGGTCCCCTCTACCTGCCGTACCTGATCACCTTGCTCTGCCGCGGCCATAATGTACCCGAGGTGCGCACTGATACGATAGTCGAAGGAAGAGGGTGAACTGAAAAGAACATTCTCAGCCTGATGGAGTTGACTGCCGCCACACCTATATCGTCATTCGACCCTGCTGCCGCCACAGCCGACACGACGGAACAGCAGCACTCTGAACCTGCCGCTGCAACAGCTGCCCCAACAGACTCCTCCGCCCAGATATTAGCTGCCATTCGGAAACTGGAGGAACGACAGCTGGGCTTAATGACTTTCATTCGAGACTTTGCTGCCTCCACGGTAACATTTATACAAAGTTCTTTAAATTTTCCTGATGCTGCCTTTCCTACTTTTCCTGCCCATTACTTTACTGTCACTACACCTGCCTATACCCCTACACCTGCTGCCACTCCACGCACGCCATCTGCCACCTCCACACCATCGCCTGCTCCGACAGCAGCTGGCAGCACTCATGCCGAGCCATCCGCCCGAGGAACAAAACGTCCGATGGCATCGGAGGATTTAGATGCTTTTGTTGCTGGGTTCTCCTCCTCTTCAGTTTGGGCCGCCAGTGATACTGAACCTTCAATCAAGAGAAATCTGGCCAAGGAGTTCACCCCCGTGAAGAGGCAAAAGCGGATGGCTGACAAAGGCAATTTGCCAAAAGCCAGCAGCAGCGGATGTGACGACAACAAAAGTGGTGACAGCAGCAGCAGCAGCAGTGGCTCCGAGATTCAGGTTGTGGAGCAACCTCCCCACATCTCCCCGACCAGAGTCCAGCCACCACGGGAGGCCAAGGCCAAGAACACATCTGTTTCCCCCGTGCCCCAACCTGCCCCGAAAGCCAGAGCCCGCCGCCAGATCCGCCTCAGCAGCAGCAACGAAGACAACGACTGAATTTAAGTTTTTTTCCTTATATTTTGCTGCCTGCTATCTATATTTTGTGATGTACTGCCTTATTTTGTTTTTATCTGTCATTTGCATTGAGGGCAATGCAACCTTCAAGCTTGGGGGTGGCAACCCTCCATATTAATGGAGTACATCTTAGTTTAAATCTGTGTCTTTACTTAGTTTATTTTTCTCTTAAAAAAATGAAAATATTGAAAATTTTGGCTGGAAATTGTAAACTGAACTTACCTGTCGTGACAACACTGTCATGGCAGTGACTTTAGGATAGTTTTTAGGAGAAGTTTAGAGCCTTTCTATAGTTCTGAAAACTTAAACACCATTGTGACTATTATACTGCTTAGACTTCTTTTAGCCAAACTAGAATAGGAAGCTTAGCACTTGAATAGCCCCTAGAGGTGCCTAACACTGGCTCTAGGAAAGAAGTTTAGGAAAAGAGACTCAACAGCCCTAGAGGTGCCCAAAACTGGCTCTAGGAAGTTAACTAGAGGTGCCCAAAACTGGCTCTAGTGAAACTTTAGCTTAAAAAAATAGAAACATCGAGTCAAAACAAAAAAAATCAAAGGAGCATGAAAAAGTACCTTCAAAAGATAAACTTTGGCATAAAATTCGAGTTAAAGAGCTAAAATATTCTAGTGGAACTAAGAGAGTCTTGGCATATAACTGTTCACAAGCATGCACACACTGCACGAGGGCTATAGTGAGATTCCAGACAGATCCTAAATTATCCGACAAGTTGCTGCCGTCACAGAGAACGAACGACGGGTAAGGGAAAGTTCACTGTTTGAAAGCCAAAACAAAAATATTTCATTTTTCTTTTAGGTCTTAGTTGCTTGAGGACAAGCAAAAACTTGAGTTTGGGGGTGTGTTGAGTGTGTAAAAGTTCTATTATTTACACCCTATTTAACCCATATTTCTGCTGCATTCAAGCATTATTCATTGCATTTACGTTAGTTTACAGCAAAACATCACAAATATATTAAAAGACACAGTTTCTACTAAAAATGGTTGTTTTTGCAGGTTGCTGCCGTAGCAGACGGAACGGGCAGGTGCTGGGCAGTGAAGTAGAAGAGCTGGAACTGGACAAGCAGTCAAGGAGGAAGATGCTGCCAAGGTTGCCGCCGTGACAGTAGAGGACGACAGCAGTTTTGAGGAAAAGAAGCAAAGTGGACCTCGACAGATAGAGAAAATTCAGCCCGTCTGTCGTATGAAAACCCCATATTTTTCCAAGCCCCAGATCAAAAGGAATGTCAAGCCCAAAGTTCAAGGAGAGAAAATCCCAAGCAAGAAGATGACGGCTACAAAGTAGATTCCTTGAAGATTTAGTCTTTATTAGAATCATACTTTTATTTGAAGTTGTATTCTTGCTATTTTAGATGACTTGAGCCCAAAGCTTATCTAAGGGCATATATTTTGACCTAGGAGGCATAACCGATACCCTAGCTTCCTTCCCAAAACTCTAGCCGTTTTCCTTCCCACATCATGTTCTAAATTCCCCTTAGGGCCACGGGTTGATTTGTAAAGTAGTTGCAAGGGTTGTTTTATTTTAGGAATTTTTAGTTCAATAAAATAAACTTCAAGTTCTCTTATTTTGGTTATTAATATCTTGCAAGAGCATCGGGAGAGCATTGTGAGGTTATCTATTGACTTGGCATCGGGAGAGTTAAGTATACGAAAGAAATAAGAGCAAGTTCTCAAGTTTATAGTTGAACTATCTCGGGCCTAGGGATAGGACGAGGTTAAGTGGCTAAAGAAGAATTCATACACATCGATGTTCATCCTTTGATTCACGCCGGGAGGTATCATCTAAGACGTGATCATCGACAGACTTGGACCTAGGGATAGGCCAAGGCATATCTGGGATTCTTGCCAAACTTGAAGTACGGAGTTGAGTATTCGCTGCCGCGATAAGCAACGGACTGCTGCCGCGACAGGTGCTGCCGCGACAGGAACGACGACAGAACTGGAGTTTCGAGACTTAGCAATACCTGCACTACTGAGCAATTCAATACCAGCCCATTCTCTCTATCTTGATATTCCTACTCTTTTATTTACGTTACTATTATTTTTGTGACAATCTCTCAATTATTTCCTTTACTTTCGTGCAGTGAATTAAGGTGAAGCTATTAGCCCAATCCCTGTGGAGACGATATCCGATACTTCGTATCACTTTACTACTTGCGTCGTGTATACTTGCACTACCATTGCGATAGACTATTTTACATGCAACACCAACCGACACCATGACGCCGGACAGAACCGGGTGGACGAGGGACATCATCCTTTGAAAAATGGAGATCACATCTTCCATCTAAAAAAATTATGCCGAGGCATCAGAGATGGGCGGCCAACAACCATACCAACAACCCACCTTGGCAACCACAATAGGCGGCTTGGCAACACAACTGGATAAAATGGAAAGACGTCAATTGATCTTCATGGCCTACATCTGGGACTTCAACAACGCAACGATCACTACCAAGGAGAAGTTCCCGACGGCCCAATTTACAGAATTCCCTGCCGAGATCTTTACCCCAGCCGCACCAGACATGTCTACTGCGCCCTTTGCCTCGGAAACCCATCCTGCCACCTCCGCAACTCCAACCGCCCCAATCTCAATAGAGCCTCAAGCTTCTCTAGCAGCCACAGCCACCAAAGTCCTCTCCATCTCTGATGACCGTGGTGACACAACAGCCACCCCAATCAAAGAAAAAGGGCAGACATCATGGGCAACATCCGACGAACCATCACCATCCGATTCATCCTATATCAACCCCTTATCATCAAACTCAGTATGGCAAGACACGGTCCGGTTCGTTACAGAGAAGCTCGAAATAACATACTCCCCAGCCAAAAAGAGGAAAGCTACCCACATAGAGGAGATCTGCCCAGACAACGAGGATGTCAATGAAAAAGAAGTTACAAAACCGGGCCAACCAAGTCCACCTTCCCGCCAGCAGCCGTCAAGGGCGGAAAAACGCTTTTAAGTACCAGCTCGAAAGAGGATGATCCTAGACGACGAAGACGATGAAACCTCCTCCGTGACACCATCAATCTAAGCTTCTCTCTCCTTCTTCTATTTTATTTTTGTCTAATCTATGCTAAATTTTGTGTATGTAGGCATGCATTGAGGAAAATGCTCCTCTCGAGTTTAGGGGGAAAATTAGTCCTCTAATTTTTTCTCTTATTTTTTCTATTTTTCTTTTATTTTCTATTTTTTCCTGTTTTTTAAGTAGTTGCATTTAGGTTCTAATGTAACATGCCTTTATTTAAAATTTAATGAAATCTTAGTTTGAGAAAAATTCTTGAGTAATTTTTACTTGCCGCAACAGATTACACGCCTGGGCGGCAACCTTAACATGACTCTGGATTTACTTAGAATCTTACTATGATCTGAACTTAAAGAAACACTCTTTGTAACTAGTTTGATTTTAGGACTTCTAAGAAACTTAGGTATTTCACCTAGTAAACTTGGGTAGAACTTGAAAAAAAAAATATGTCCTAGAGGTGCCCGAAACTGGCTCTAGGATAATCTAAAGGTGCTAAATGAAATCATTAGAGGTGCCTATCACCGGCTCTAGTGGTTTAAATCCTTTATTGTTTATTATGTTATGAATTGCAAAAGAAACTAGAGGTGCCTGAAATTGGCTCTAGTGAAGATAACTTTGAGGAAACCTAAGGGAATTAAGGTGCTTATCGGAGTTTACTTAGAAGCCGAAGATTCATTCTTATCACAAGGACCACACACACTCACGAGATACATAGTTCGGTTCCAGGTAAGTCCATTGTCATTCGAAAGGTTGCTATTAGGCGTAAATCTACACGGTATGTAAAGGTTGCTCAAGGTGCTCTCTCGACTAAGCTTACATATGATTTTAAGTTTTAGCATGTTATTGTTAGATTGTATTGCTTGAGGACAAGCAATAGTTCGAGTTTGGGGGTGTGTTAAGTGTGCAAAAGTCCTATATTTATGCCTTAGTCTAGCTCAATTATTGTTGTACTTATGCATAGTTTAGTTGGCATTTATTGGGAAAACATACACAAAACTACATAGATTAGATATTCTGCCTTATTTGATGAACTTAATTGTTTTTATATAAAAGATACTGCATAGGTGCATTTTCTCTCTGTGCGCAGGTACCCGCCCAGGCAGATGCTACCGAGGCAGTAGAGAGGGCAGAAGAGGAAAAGCTGGAAATTGATGGAGGAAGCTATTGGACCATCTGGAGAGCTGATCGAGAACTAACAAAAAGGAGAGACCCAGAATGAAGAACTGTGCCAACCCCCGCACACCAACCCAGACCTCTGCTGAGGCAGACAACAGTATGCCGCCGAGGCATCAACTCGAGGAAGGGTGGAAATATGCAAAGTGGTATGTGACTGAAAGAGCTCATCAAGCCCAGATTTTGGAGACCACTTGTACGTGCATTGGAGCCCGGCAGACAAAGAAAATCCATGGTCAAAGTCAAGGTGGAAAAAGTCAAACAGGAATCTAGGAAGATTTAATGTTAGATTTGTTCTTTTAATGAGTTGTAATTAGATTCTAACTAGGATTCCTGCCCTAAATCGACTTAGACCTAGGCTCCTCCCCTATAAATGTAAACCAACTTGAAGGAGAAAAACACAATTGAGATTACAAAGAAACCCTCCTTCTTGTAAAAAAAAACCCTTGTACCGCCATCTCCTCTATGTTCTAAACCTTCTCTAGGGGTAAGGGTTGGTTGCCTAGTGGTTGTGAGAGTTTTGCTTGTATTTGTTTAAGTTTCAGTGTTTGTAATAAAATTCAAGGTTTGTTTACTCTTAGTTCTTCATTGTGTGCAATCTTTATCAGGAGAGAAGAGAGCATCAATCTATTTGTTAAATATCGGGAGAGTTGGACTCACGAAACGAGTAAACACGGTTTTATCCAACCATAGGATAAAGCTACTTTGGCTTAGGGATAAGTTAGAAGTTTAGCGGCTAAGAGAGGCTTCATAATCGGTTGGTGTTCATCCTTAGATTCACACCGGGAGGTATTATCCAAGACATGTTCGCCAATAGTATTTCAAGCTTAGGGATAAGAGGAAGTCATTGAAGGGAGCCTTGCCGAACCTTGAAACATCGCTTAACTACCCAGGCAGTCACATTGGTCTCTGCCAAGGTGGGCTTCTGCCGAGGCCTACTCGTGGGTAGCTACCGAAAGTTGTTAAGTTGATCTACAAAACTGTACCGAGACAGTGCATCCAATCTCCACACTACGAAGCATTCCAACACCGGCCCATTCTCTCACCCTGATTCTCAATTTATTTTATTTTATTTTCTTTAGTTTTAGTTTTAATTAAATCCAAACAACTTTTAATACTCGTGTTTTTATTTTTATTTGTGCATAAAGGTGAATTCTGAAGGTTGTCAATATCCTGTGGAGACGATATCTTAAATACTATAACTTGGCACCGTGTATATTTGCACGCAATTTGTGCATCACTTTTGCACACAACATAACCCAAGGCAAATGTTCTAAAAGATATGAACTCATATACTAAGCTTCGAATGAAAACTTGGACAAGCAATGTTATGAAATCAGATAAGCTCTGTTATGACCTCTGAAAGCTTGATAAGAACTTTGATAACTCTTGATAAGACTCCGGTAATGTAAGTTACGAACTCAGGTAAGTTTAGAAATTCAAAAGAATTCAGTTAAAACTCTGAAAGAATTTTGAATAAGATATGGAAGATTATAAACCCTGATAAAGTTTCAATAGAAAAGCCCAATATTAAAGTTAAAGATTTGAGTATTTCATTGCCACTAATAAAACTTGGAATTTATTAGCTTTCCTTTATATATTAATATCATTGATGATTATATTTTCATGGTTCATTACCTCACTTAGGCTATATAAGCCTAATGCATTCATATCATGCATTTGCAGGTATTGGTCTTCAGTTTGCTGATCGTGAGTTGATGTTACAAGTCACTTCGTGGATTTTGTATAATATTTAATACATTTGTTGAGAACTCTTAGGATGGTGGCATATGGAACTGTCTAAATTTAAATGTAAATTTTGTTAATAACGTTTCATCTTTAAATGGGTTGTAAAAGGCTTAATATGTCTATATAGTTGCTTGTTGATTGTACCATGTTGTTATGTCATTATGATGATGTTTGATTGGTTGATAGAAGTGTAAGATATAATGATATGTTATTCTATCATTTGCTTGTAGTTTAAGTTAAGTTGCGAGATGAACGAAGGGTTGCTTTCTTGCTTGAGTTGTGATAGGCTTGAAGATAGTATGTTTGATGGTTGGTTCATGTTGTGGTATGAATGTTAGAGATTGTGTATAGCTATTTAGATCATGATCTTACGTATGTTTTTAAAATGGATTTAAAAGGTTTCAAATGATGTCTTTCATGTTGATAAGGTATCATTGATTGCTTGATATTTAAGTAAGTCTTGGATCTTTAATCGAAGGCTTGTGTATAAAGATAGCTTATAATTTGCTCTTTAAAGTAATTGAAATACGAATTAATGTAGTTGTCGAGTTCTTGTAAAAAGAAACTTATAATGAAACTTCTCACATACCATTCGAATACCTACTTCCTTCTCGATATGTTTATAAAACATTTGTATATGAATATGATAAGGTTGTTAATGGTATGACGTGTTTTTATATAATTTATGTCTTGTACAAGAATGTTATGATAAGTGAATGTCATGTTCATAGGATGTTCTTGCTATATGGGCATGTGTACCGTAAAGGATCAATTATATGAAAATGCTTTATCAAATCTTTTGGTTTCTTGTTAGTCAAGTCATGTTAGATATCATTATCGAAGGGATATTGAGCATAGTTATATGTTGGTTGTAAAATGTTATGCTTGGATAGACTATGTCTTGAAATGAACTTGAACTTAAGTCACTAATTCTTGGTTGAATGTCTGCTAATTAAAGAGATAATATTATGGATGCATGTCTATGGTAAATTTTAATTCGAATGAAAATTTTGGTTTGTGCTTAATTACTTGTAAAGATTCAGAAGTTCTGAGTTAGTAAGTTGGTAAAGTTACAATTGAACAAGGACCTTAACCTATATTTTGTAATGATAAGTGGATTGTTAGTTAGAAGAAAAAAATTTGTATACATGTTTGTATTAATCAAGCCTTTGCGAACAATTACAGTTTGTGTCACGTTGACACCTTCGACTCTGGTATTGTTCTGAACCGGGGTGAGGGTGTTACAATCTTGTTCGTTGGGAAGATGTATGTAGGCCGAGTTCTCATCAGGGCCTTGGTTTCCGTCGGATACACGTACAAAAATGATGCATTCCTAATGAAATTGGCCATCAATTACTCACGAAACATGACACTTTATGGGTCTGCATCCTTCGTGCTAAATATAAGTGTTCTTCACGTGTTCCAGATTCAATTCGAAGTCAGAATTGTTCTTCCATGTGGTGAGGTTTTAGTGTTGTTTGGAAGGATGTTCAAGATCACCTTATTTGGAGCATCGAGCATGAGCATAATGTGAATTTTTGGTGGGAGTCTTGGGTGGCGGATGTAGGAACTCTGGCTCACCAGGTGTTACCCCGGTCAGGGTTGCGTGCCGCGCAGGGTTTCGATGGCAACCATGGTCTGGGAAAATGAAGGGTAGAATTGGGCGTTGTTTCAAGATTATTTAACCCCATATGTCCTGTTGCGCATAGCTGCTATAAAGGGTCCTAGTAATGCAATCAATTCCAATAATATTGGTTGGGATGGATCGCGCGGCCAACAATTTACGGTTCGAGATGCGTATGGGATTCTAAATTGGCTTTTGGTCCACATGAAATAGTTTGGCATGTGATTCAGAATTTCCATGGTATTCAACGTATCAAGGTTTTTCTATGGCTCATATGTTGTGGAAAGTTGATGACTAATGGCGAGCGTGTTCGTAGGAAGTTTGCCGTTGATGGAAGATGTCCTATTTGTTGCACCAAAATTGAGGACGTGAATCACTTGTTGCATACTTTTCCATCGGCTATGATGGTATGGGTTCCTGTGGTTAGAGCGGATCGTTTGAGCAATTTTCGTGTTATGGACTTTAGAGAGTGGATTCAGATAGATCTCTTACGACCGAAGTATTTTGCTAAGGTTAGCTTGGATTGGGATTTACTTTTTGGTTCGGTCTTATGGTATTTGTGGTTGTATCGCAATTCTATTGCATTTGATAACCCTCTTGAGTCGTTCAGTTCTGTGTTGGAGCGAAGCCGCGCCCTGGAAGCTACTATGTTGCGGGCGATTGCCTCGCAAGCCCAAGGCACTACTCGAGTTTGGGGGCTGCGCAAACAAGTTGTTTGGTTGTCGCCACCGCAGGGTTGGTTTAAGGTCAATACCGATGGAGCGCAAAGACTGATAGATGGCTGGGCAAAGTGCGGTGGCTCGATCCGTGATTCAAATGGGACGTGGATAATTGGGTTCACAAAGGGTTTTGGCGTGTGCTCGGTGGTGGAAGCCAAGCTATGGGGTGTGTATACAGGGTTATTATGTGCCTGGAACTTTAATATTCGGTATGTCGAGATTGAAGTTGATACCCTTGAGGCGTTACGTTTGATCCGGTTGGGAGTGCATGGTCAAAGCTCTCATGGTATAGTTCTGCATGTTGTAGAATTATCTGATCATGATTGGAGTGTTTCGTACCGACATGTGTGGCATGATGGTAACAAAGTTGTTGATCAAATGGTGAAGCTTGCAGACTTGGATGATTTAGAGGTCTGATTGTTTCCCACTCCCCCGTTAGAGGTGAATAGGCTGCTTAATGCGGATGTGGGGGACTAAGGTGATGACACTTGTTGTTGCTCGGCTCCTCAATGTAGAAGATGATGGGTTTTTGCGTATGGTCTATTTTATTGGTCTTTATTTAGTAGTGTTTTGAAGTTTTTTGGTTTCATTATGCCGGGTGTGTCTCGGTTGGTCTTTGTTTATTATTATCATGTGCACTTTTTTTCTCTATTAGGCTTAAGGAGGTTTTTTAATGAGGCACATGCTAATAATTTCCCCCATTTTTAATAAAAATGTAATAATTAAATTATCATATTCAAACATCATTTACTTTTTTTAAATATCAAAAAATGATAGTTATATTTGGGAAAGCGTAGTCAATCAACCCGCCTTCCGAAAATTTAATATATTTGGGAAGGCGTAGTTGTTAGAACACGTCTTTCATTAAAATAAATTAAATACGAAGGATTCTGAGCAGTTGTGTCACGCTACCTGAAAGCTAGGCCCAGAGGGCGCGCCTTTTATGTAGCGCTTCCCATAGAATGCGCTTTTGCATTACATGATTTACATAGGTGCTATTTTGGTAAATAATTTTGAATATGTGTTGTTTGTTTAAATTATAAATGAAAATGATATATTAGGGTAATAATGTCCAATATGCGACTGACTTTAATGAAAAAGGTTAATAAAATGTTAAGTCTCATAGATTTTTTGTTCTTTTTAATCCATACTTTTTTTTATTTAATCATAAATTGATTCATATTTATTTACTGTTGGGATGAACAATCAATGCAAATGGCCAAAGAGGAGGGTGAATTGACAAATAAAAAATTGGTGGAAGTAAATGGAAAGGAAATAAAAAATGGAACACAAGATTTATAGTGGTTTAACCTCCTAAACAAAGTTTACATCAACTACCTTAGCTATCCATACTAAAAATTTCTCAAATCCACTAGATTTGCTTTTCTTTTGAGGCTTAAGGAGATAACCTTACAACTCTCTCAAAGTTTATACCCTAAAACCTTAAGGAGGCGTTTGGATGAAGGAAAGGTTATTACCACAAAGAATAATCTTTTTCAGAGTCACATACCTATGTTTGGTCTAAAAGCATTCCCACAAGGGGTAATGAAGCATTGCCTACAGTGACTTTTTTACCTTGCATTCCCAGAAATCCCATTCCCTTACAAACCTTAAGGGTGCGTTTGGTTCACGGAATATAGGATTACCTTTGGGAATAGGATTCCTGGAATGTAACATTACTTGAGATATTACTGGGATTATTAAAATACTTTGTTTGGTTTATTTGGTAGGAATGTAAGATTACATTGTTTGGTTGATGGAATATAATATTACATGAAAGTAAATTTTACTATATTGTCCTTGTGATATATTTTTTTTAACAAGTTAAACTTTCAATATTAGTTTAAAAACATTTGCTTGAAGATTCATACACTTATACTTAGCATACTACTAATATAATTATTATAAACAATATGAAATATATATTTTTATTAATATTAAAATTCTTAAAATTAATTTCAAATAAATAAATATTTAATGAGTAACGACATTTAAATCTTAAACTAATTATATAAAATAGTTTTAAATAAATATACTCTCCAAATATTAAAGCACGATTGAAATAATAAAATAATAATAAATCACATAAAGTCAAGGAAAAATGATAAATAAGAGATGATGATCGTATCATGAAACACTAAGTTACGAGGATTTCTACGAAATTAGAACATAAAACCAATAAACACAAAGTTTCTCTTTGTAATATGCTATGTGTCTATTTTATTTTATTAATAAAATTTTATAAAAAGTTTACAGAGTATTTAGACATTTTATCGAAAATTTTCATAGCCATAATTTTTTATTTAAATATTAAACTACTTTTAAATATGTGTAAAACCATTTAAATATCAAACTAATATGAAACAAAATTATTTAATAAATTTACATCATTTACATATGCTACAAATGATCCAAATTAAAAAAAAAAACTATTACTTTAAGGGTAATTTTGTCCAAAGTGGCGGGAATTGACAAATACCTAAGGGAAGGGTGGGAATCACATTCCTGGAATGTTGACAAAAAAGTGCTACTGTTGGTAATAATCTTTTCCGGGTTGGTGGGAATGAGGACAAACCAAACATGAGAATAAGATTTCGGAAAAGATTATTACCCCAGGTAATAATCTTTTCCGTGAACCAAACGCCGCCTAAGTATTTAATAATTCCCGTCAAATTGGTAAAGAAAACCCTTAAAATAAATGAAATATTTCAAAACTACCTTTTTCTTTATGACAAATCTCTAGTTTTACGCTTTACTTTTTCTTTCTTCCTTCAGTCATTGGTTAGAAAGAAAATCTAATTTTCTTCTTCGGTCTTCTATTCCATGTAAGTTTTCTCCTCCTATCTTCCTCTTTCTTTTCAATTAATAAAACTTTGTTTCTTCTAGTAACCTTTTATTTTTGTTTCGATTAATGACTTTTTGGTAAATTATATTTACTTTGACTAAAAACCTTTTGATTTTTTTGATTGGCAAAAGAGTATGATTTTATTAATAAGTATCATACAATGCCATCACACTCCATGGCCTCATTAAAAACCTCCCTACACCTAAATGGAGGAAAAGAGTACCGAGGAGTATGAGATAAAGAACAAACGCTAAAAACAATTGAACAAACACGAAAAAAACTAAAGTAAGAAACCAAAACACAACATTCACGCTAGCATGCAAAACCAAGATGTACGATCAACACCACCCCTCGCCAAAGAGACATCCAAGCAATTCACTTGTCGATAAAAACAAGAATACATGAGCTCAACAATAATCCCCTCAGATGCAATTTCCAGGTCAAAAGATGTCATCAAGCACCAACAAAAAAAATGGTCCGATGTTGCGTGTTTCCATACTATTCGATCCTCACACTTTGAACAAACCACACCACGCCACTCTATCGAAATAAAGGAAAACACACACCACAACCAATGAATAATTCCACCATACCTCATTGTAGATTACCACACCACATATCGCCTAACAAATTCGCTTGATCCCCTCCCACACACGGTATGTATACTCCTACTATACCACAAAAATAGACATCCAAGAACCGAGCAAATCCGTCTCCTCTCTCGAATGTAAAAAACATCTGAAGAAGGCGTAAACACATAAACTTTCTAATAAATGCTTCATATCATCAATTGTAATAACAAATAGAATCACCAAGAAAATATATGTGAAGTCCAAGATCCATTTTCAAAAGTATTATTTACCCAAGGTAAATCATTCAAGATTACAAGTTTGACTTTAAAATTTATTTGATAACTATGAACCATTAGTTACAAATCAAATGATAAACTACTTGCTTCACTCTTCAAGGATTATGCCACCATTCTAGGAGCCTAAAATAGGGAAAGCCTAACTTTACTTGAGTCTCAAGTGACGACTTGCAACACCCAAACATGATTGTAACATATAGACATATGACAACATGCAATGCATGAATAATGAATGCATTAGGCTTATGTAGCCTAAGTGAGGTAGTAAACATGCTAGAACGAAGTAACAACCAATATAAAAGCAATATGAGCAACCAAAATCTAATATGCATTTAGATTAGTCTTAGCTTATAATGTCTTGTTCTCAAAAGCTTAATTCAAAACCTTATTTAGAACTTATGGATTACAAAGCTTTCCATGCTCACCAAGAGCCTTTATCATAATCATATGCTCACCAAGAGTCTTTATCACATTCCTAAGACATTAAAGTTCTACATTGCAAGCTTCCAAATACTGCCTTTATTTTGACAACATTCCAATTATAGACCACAAAAAAAAATCAGTCCATAGTTTTAACAATAGCCTTTAACTTCATTTACTCATTTTTAAACAGTTCTAAACTTAATTTCTGCATAGTTTAGACTTCAAAACTACACTGTTTTAGACTCCAAACTGCACATTTTAACATTTTAAAATGCACATTTTTAAACTGTTCTTAGGACATTTTAAGACTGTTTTCATTGAATTTCAAGACTTCCTTTACTGCATTATCGGTTCTGATTTTATACAATTCTTCACTATGTTTGTGACTAAACTGCACTTGTTTAAAGTATACAAACTGCACATAATTTCTGCATATACTAACATGTGAAGACTGCTTGCTTCAATAAACTGCATTTTCTGCAGTTTACAAGACTGCATTTAAGATTTCTTTCATGCATTCCACATAAATTAAAACAGTTTTAGGATTTAGAAACTGTATTCAATACTTAATCACAAATTTTCTGCACTATTTCCTACTCAAGAGGTCTTGATATTTTAATCATACCCGAAACAGTCCTTCTAGGCCTTGTAAATGCATTTTTAGGTTCTATTTTCATATATTCCTTTATTCATACTTAAAATTGTCTAACATATAATCTCAATCTATTCGAAACAGTCTAGAATTAACACTAACAACCCCTACTAAAATTTACATAAAATAATCATCTCATGGTGCATATCATTCGAACATCAAAACTCCCACAATAAACACTCATTCGAATTTCAAGAGGATGACATGCAAAGCTTTTTACAGTTTACAATCATGCTTCAACTTAATGCATGAATCAATCAAATGATTTAGTGATGCTCCTCAATATCAATCAGCCATTCGAATGCTATCTAAGCATAGCACATACGAGACTAAAAAATCGAATTACAATTTAAATCTAAGATTTGGAAAGGAGGGAAGAGCTAGCTTACATTTTCTCCTTAGATCTTCACGAGCAAGAGTCCAAAATGTAACCCCCTTAGCGCGGCCTAGACGCTTGACCCGAACTACGAAGATTACACGGGGAAAACCAAAGTCAACCCGAAAGTCAACCTTGATTAACGACCCTTTTTTTCTTTTTATCTTTTCTAAATGCACATTAAGTCTATGTGATTGCTCAAGAATCCTAGGGGAGAAAGGCACAACGATCAGAATTCAATTAGGGATTCAATTGAAAGAATTACACTTTTAGGGACCAAAATACAAATTTTGGAAAATATAAGGACTTTACAGATTTTAAGCTTACCAATATGTAATTAGTCTTCTTACTTGCATCTTTGTCGAAAATAAGCTTAAAAGGACATCCCAAGCTCAATCAATTGCATCCACAACATCAAGGACTAATATGTAAGACATGAGAACTTGAAACAATTCAAATTAGCAGACCAACGATCAACCGTTTCAGAACGTTGACCTTCGTATAGAAACGCCCATTTCGGAACTGGGCTGGTCGTTTCGGTACTCGGGCCCATTCCAAAACTCGTATCGGAACATGGCTCTCTAGTAGCTAAAGTGTTCCGAAACACCTTCATCCGTTTCGAAACACCGTGGCCATTTAGGCCCATATTTCGAAACAGAAAAGGGTGTTTCGGTACACCCTGCCCTGCGACCTTACAATTTTCTGGTTTTTCACATCTTTTCACATTCAAACATATCCCAAATCATACCATAACATACCAGCAACATGATTAAACATTTAAGAACATATTTAAGAAGCTTAAGCTAAAGCATGACATCAATCAAATAACCATTGAGTCTATAGGCATGCTTTCTAGTCACATGAACCAAATATGGACTTCAAATCCTCAAACCAAACCATAAAGGACATTTACAAACTTTAAAAGCCATAAAAAACTTGCCACAAACATAAGGAGTTTAAAATACATCCCCAAAAACAACCTTGATGCCCCATTGCCAAATATCAATACTAGAGTATGTAAAACATCATCATACATGAGGTTTTCACTTCATTGGATGTTCTTAACCTTCTCGCTGCCCAAATTCGTCTCAATTATCTGCATTGTTGGTAAAAGAGAGCGTAAACATACTTGCTTAATGAGGAAACCTCTAAAGAAAACCAACACAACAATGCATTCTTCAAAACTCTTTCTCAAAAGCCATTTTCAACAACATGCTCATTTAATCCCATGCTTGAAAACCATTTCAAAGCAAATCTCCATTTGAAAACACATGTACCCTTGTTCTATCTCATGCATTAAACCAATGCAAAACTCAAGGGAAGGCCATACACATGATAAATGAAAACAAAAGCATTTCATATCATAACCTCATATGCATTTCTCATAACATAAAACATCTCTTCATTTGGTACATGTGATTCAAATACATTTTCATATATTATATTGGCATTTCACATTTCATCTTTACTCGAATATGCAGATTAGCTTGACTCAAGGTCAAGTCCTACCCCGGTGGAATCTCTCATCACCGGACTCTCATGGCGGTATCTCTCATCGCCACAAAGCTTGGGCATTTTACCAAGTCCTACCCCGATGGTATCTCTCATAATCGGATTCTCACTTTGGATCGGGATGGCACTACCCCCATTGCCCGACTCCAAAGAGCACGTATGAATTTTTAGATTATAGTGCACTCTCATCCTATTGGTCGATCAATTATATCCGGTAACTATATTATCTTCTATGCCAATATATTATGTTAAAAACATCATCTTACCTATTGTTTTTAATGCAACATTTCTCAAATCTTTAACATCTCATTTCAAACCACAACTCATGCTTTGTATTAATTCAAAATCTTAAAACTCTTTAACACAACATGCTATCCCATGAAATCTCTACAAAGCATCATCTCATGCTACAAATCATGCATAAAACAGTATGAATTTGTCTATCTCAAAACAAGAGCATGTAAAACCATTTTAGGGGCAACAACCACATATTTGAGACCAAATCTAGTCATACTTACTTCCAGACTTAGGATGGTGTTTCAAACCAATCCTAAATCCCCAAACCTTGTTTCTTTGTCCCTCAAGGACTTCTAAAACCAACCGCACTCACCGATTACGCTTCGCTTGCTTGCCGAAACGATATCTAAGCTCCTGGTACTTCCGGATCAACACCAAAAGCGTCCGAAGACGTCTCCCCTGTTTATTACACATAAGAGCAGAGGATTAATGCATCATCATGCATTGAAATCACCAGCCAACTAAACAAACTCGCTGTTCTACTCAAAAGCACCATTTCGACTACCCAAAACAATCGAAATCATCTCCAAACTCTTCCAAAACAAAGCCCAGCCAAGATCTATCACTTCTAATCATTTCTAAATCTCAATCAACACCAAAAATCACCATAAACTCGTCCTTATATCTCCAGCAACAACAGAACACCAAAACCACCCCCAAAACCACCAATCTAGCATGCAAAACTTAAGAATCCAAACCTATTCGGGATTTGTTTGATAAAACCTCATTTATAACATCAATTACCATCCACAATACATTAGAAAACAACCTCAAAACAGAGGATTTGATGAGGAAAAGATTAGGAATCCATTGAAGAATGAAATCTTATCAAAAGGGATGAAAATCAGAGGTTAATTGATGAAGGAAATGTGTTTGGCGGAGTGGAAGTTGAGAGAAAATGAAAAGAGGGAAAAAGATCGTAAAATAGTTATGAAAGTCAAAATAGGATTTTCTCCTTTAATTCCCTTTATTAAATCATTATTAAAACACCCAAAATTAGAGAGAAATCTAATAAAAACATTTTGGTAAAATTAGCTCCTTAAAGATTCAAAGTTTCAATCCTTACAAAACAATCACTAGTCAACTTTTGCAAAAACTGCGATTTGGTCACTACACCGAAATGTAGCATTTCCAAATCATATTTTGTAAAATTGTTTTCACCATAATCATTCATATAATAAATGAGGATTTTTAGATATTTTCCATATTTTTAAAGCATCCCGATCTAGTTGTTCTCTAAATCTCCCTTAAAGATTCGAACCGTTTTTGACCGGCCCGATTCAAAATCTGAAACATCTAGGCCCAAAATCAAGGTGTTACACAAAACCTTGCACCAACTAAGCTCACTTAAATCGATATGGGAAATTTCAAGCTCTCCCTCTTTCTTTTTTCTCTTAGATGGTTCAATTTTCACCAAGGGGAAAGATTGCTTCTCATGAATACACATGGCCGAAGCATTCTCATCCCCTTCCACCTATTACCAAGTTGTGTGACAAGTGTAAACATCCTTAGGATTATAATAAATTAGCATGAAACTTCATTAGTTCACCCTTCATTCAATTTAGCCCTTAGCACTTTGAGTATCCTCATTCTTATTTTTTTTCATTTTGGTCCTAAGTTATCAATAAGTTACCTACTTGTATGATATAATCACTTCGTATAAATCAAAGGTAATGACATCCTTCTAGGCCTATTTTAGGGATGTTACATATATAAGTTCAAAACAGTCCAATAGGCACTTGTATTCCTTCAAAACATTCCTTAAATTTTATATATAGGCATATAAGTTCAAAACAATCCATTAGGTACTTATATTCCTTCAAAACATATACATACTTTTATATATTCACAATACTTGTTATTTAGTCATTACAATAATTTGTTTGTTTAACTTATAGCTCTCAAGGATTCTCTTTAACCTATTCTATCTAGGACATAAGTTATTAGACATAAGATACCTCAAATAGCATGACATATTATGAGCATAATTACTCATCACAAAAGTTATCCTAATTTTGAATTCTTGCTCCATAAGACTTCAAACGTAGTACATCTTAAACATAGCATGTCAAATCTAAGTCAATCTTTTGTCTCCCTTTTTGAAATTTAACCAACATTGCAACTTATGAATTAAGTTAATTCATTTTAATTATTAGCATTTAGACAATATTCATATATGAATATATTGGCATAGCATGATTTATAACACACTTCAATCACTTCCTAGTATCATTCAAAATAAGCATATCAAGGTTTAGAAATCACATCATCCAAGTGACCATTCTAAAACAAACAAGCTTTCACAAACTTACAACCTTTCCATTTGACATAATTGAACATCACATCATATTAAATCATAACCAAAGGTTATCACCAATTCGAACCAAGCACAGGTGTCCAAATATGATCAATATTTGCAAACATAACATAAAATAGGCATTCCAACAAAACATATTTGTTCACTCAATAAAATATTCATTAATCATTAGCTACATATTACTTGTTTATCAATTATCAATCAAGTTATCAAACATACCATGTCATGATCAAGTATTACTTGTCATACAAGATAGGAAACATATCATAAAGTAGGCACATATTCTTGTCACAAGAGATATTAGATTTATTCGTTAATTTAGTTGCAAGTTTCATTGTTTGTCTTTAGCATAGCCTTGAGAATCAAGTAACAACCTAGGTACACTAATCCCCAACTAACTGTTGCCAAACAAAATGGTACTCGCAGTACCGGTCAACCCCTCCTACTATCGCAAAGTGACCACAAGTCTTCCCTCCTACTATACCTAAGACGAGCTCTATGGACTCTATGGCATGCCAACTATACCTAAGACTGACTCGAAACCAAGGCTTTCAAATTTATCTTATCTTATTAGAGACAAATTGAGTGTATCTCCACATCAAATCACTACAAAAAAATGTACATATACCGACACCCGAGTATACCGACGGACAAATTGCGTCATTATAGATACTATATACTAACAGAAAATAACACTATCGGTAAAAGTCCTGATGTATACCGACTGATACATAATTTGTCGGTATAGATGTATTATATACCAACGGTAAATAAAAATGCGTCGGTATAGATGTAATATATACCGACGATGAATTTGGACTGTCGGTATAGGTAAACTATAGACCGACGAGTTTTTATGTTTGTTGGTATATGTGTAGTTTATGCCGACGGTTATTGTGACTGTCAATATAGGTTAACCAGTTTGTCGGTATAGGTAAACTTGTGTGACGGTATAGGTAAAATATATACCAACGGTATTTCCAGCCGTCGGTATAGGTAGGTTAATTTTTTTTTTGGATTTTATTTTATTTTTTATTACTTTAATAAAACTCATCGTTTTAACTTTACCCAAATCAAACCTTTACAATCATTGCCCCTATTCAGTTGTCTCTGTCGCCTCTCAATCATCTCTGTCGTCTCTAGATCGTCTTCATCGCCTTTAGATCGTCTCAATCGCTCACCGGCGATATTCTGCTGCATCCTCCCTGCAATTTGCTAGTCTCAGTCGGTATAGGCCAGTTTCTTTCTATCTCTCTATCTATTTTCTCAATCGCCTGTTTATACACGTTTGAGCGAAATTGTTGTTTTACACCGCTGATCTTTTTTAATTTGTCACTAAACCAAAGGAAACAAATAGCTTCATTTTTTTCCAGTATCATCTATAATTATGCAGAAAATCATACATGGTTTTCTACCTATCAGATGGTTAGAAATAATTTCAAAAGTTTTTCGTACACATGGTGTTCACTGCTCAAATTCAGAAGTTCCTTGGATGCCAACTCTTTCATTTCATTAACCACATCATCTTGAGCCTGAAGGACCTTGATCCTAGATGCATTAAGCTGCATCGAATACTCACTACAGCAAAAGAATGACAATACTATTACTAACTATACTAGAAGTCTCAATTCCGCATCAAAACAAACTAAACTCATTTTCCTTTCCCATTTACTATCATCGTGACAATCAAACTTCTTTAATTTTCTAGCTTCACCCAAATAACAATACCATTTCAGATTCCTAATTAAACTAGTATCATCTCCAAATCTACTAACTTGCAATATATTAAAGTTAAGTGATAAATTGTTCTTAAAGTTAAGGAGAAACATAAATCTGAGTTTGACTTCTAATTAATTCTAATAAATTAGTTTCATTTCCCAAAAATTGAACATGAGCCATGAGGCAACCAATTTACTTGTAAAAATAATAACCAGTTTATATGGCATTACTCCGACCCTCATTTTCTAAAAGTACCCATGTTATACACATATCCATATATGATTATCAGGATCTGGCTCTCCAATCGACATGGTGTGTTTTGTTAATATTTAGCTTTTTTTTAATCTTGAATGAGTTTATTAGAAAATTTCATTAGAAACCATGCTGGTTAGTTCTATTGAAATCTGCTTGTGCATAATCGATTTCTTAATTTTTGTATTCTGCTAAAATTACTGAAGAGTATGCTGATATTTGTTCTTTAAGATGTTTTTGTCATATATAACTTCCTTTTTTAGTGATACCAAACAATCTATTTTTGTTCCATTTCTCCCCTCTGAACTCCACCATTGTATTTTCTTTGTTTTTGTTTTATACTTTTATTCACTGCATAAACATTTTCTTCTTGTGTTTGGTTTCCGATTGCTTGGAACAGATAAGTGAACCTGAGAAGTGGGGCTATTCATCTGATAGGAAGAAAGTTTTGGTTTACCTTTTTGGAACACAACAAATGTAAGTGCATATTTCATTATTATCTTTCTGTTCTAACCAACCTTTTTGCTTATTGTTTATTCTCTTTTTTGCCCTATTTTGTCATTCTGTTAGGTTATTAGTTGGTCATATCCTGATATCCATAGGTAAATTTAGTTTTACGTTTAGTCTGTGCTTTGTGTCAAAATTGAATTTCAATATGCTGTTGGTTACATGAGTGATCCTTTCCTTAGTTAAGATTGGATCTTCTTTTCCAATTAGCCTGATTATAAGTTTTACATTTGGATATGTGTTAGAAAAGAAGTTTTACATGCTGAGAAAAAGGAATTCTAGAATATCAAGTTCCTTGAAGTATTGCTGGTATTTTTCTGATTTAGGAAAAGTCATGTAGTTATTAGTTAATGCTGATAAACTATATTTCCCTTAGTTAGCTTGTATCTTCTTTTGCATGTTATCTTCAGTTGAGATACTAATGTTCTCATTTATCTTTTTTGCTTGGTTGTGACCTCTCTCATTGTAACATTTGGAAATGTTATGAAAGGAGTCACGTTGGTTTACCAGTGTTTTCCAACACATATATTCTACTTTTATTGTTGATCCAGAACTTGAGACATGAATAAACAAAAGAGTTGAGCCCGTGGCCACAACTAGATTTCCTTGGATTGCAATCTCTATCGAATTCTAGGTAGTAGGTAGTGTAGTACTTACTTGTATTTGAGGGTTCACTCATTGTTAGAGTATACATCCTTCATAGTCACTTGAATGCCTTCTTTGTCATATAGTGTTGGAAGGTTTGCCTATGTCTTTCTCTGGTTTTAATTTGCAGATAAGCAACATAGATAAAGCTTAAGACTAGAGTTTGGCATGTTTAGAAGATCAAAACCAACATACAAGATAATGATTTTTTTAATGTACGAGAATCGAGAAGTCAATAAAGGATTAATATTAGTTACTGTACAGTGTAAGATGACAACAATGTAGCAGTAATCAATGAGAGGAAACGAAGGAATAATTATTGGTTGGCTCTTCATTTTTTTAAGAATTATTTCTCTTCTTTCAAAATCAATCTTTTAAAGTGGAAGAACATGCCTTGAGAATGCCCTTATGGTTCAATCAAGTAAATTAACCTCACCTTTGGAAGAACAACTCTCCCCATAGACCCCACATCACTATTCTTCAACTTTTTCCTTAGCAACACTCTCGGTCTCTGCATTATTCTAAGTTAAACAATTTCAGTCATTTGTCAGATAACGAAATTTAAAAATCAAACTTCAACAAGTTTTCAAAATGCACATTCTTGTCTGGTGTTATAAACTTATAAAGATCCTTTTTGGTATCATTACTTTGCCTCATATCAGAGTTAGCACCATAGTTGATCATCAGTCTCCTTGCATCCACCTGCGTCGAAGCCCCTGGAGTAGCATTTCTTTGCGAACTGAGGCTTCTTTTATTTGCACTCATATTTTACCTCAAAGCATGTTTTTGTTATTGACCATAAGAGAGCTGGTCCTTCAGTATGCTCGGATTCTGTTTTCTATTGAGTTTTGTACATATTCTGTGCTTTGTTAAACATATTTGTTAATTGTTAGATGCAACCAATTATACTAGTACTTTATTCTAAATTGATAAAAAGGAATATATATATATATATATATATGTATATATATATTAAAAAGCCTTGCTTTAGTGCTTTGTTGAACATATTTATTAATTGTTAGTGGGATTTTCTGCTTTTCACATTCAAGTATAAAAGGGTGGTGGAAACTGAAAAGCCCAGTTCATATAATTTTGCTTTAACCAATGTTTAATTCATTTATGTCCTTTTAATTGATAGTGAGACCTTCTGCTTTTCACATTCTAAGTATAAAAGGGGTATAGTATATAAAGTTCTAAAATTTGAAAAGAAACTGTAGGTAATTACCAAGATCTCTATTACCAAAGTCATATGAGATTATAGATTGTGGTGGTTTTTATTTCAAAATATTTATATGTTCTACACTGAATCAGCCCCTATAATTGGAAACAACTAGTGAAGAGGAAATGTGGTCACCCTCACCCTCATTTCCACGGCTCTATTCCCAAGTTGTTTGATTGGTAGAAGAAAAGAGACTCTTAGAACATGACATAAACCACAAAAAATCGTCAAATAAGTTAAGCAACAGCTGGTACAAAGCAACAATGGAGTGAAATAATTTGAAAGATAAGAATCTAGGACAAGAACTATAGGGTAGTCAAAATGTGAAACCCAACTAGCTACTAAAAAAGAAGTGGATGTAATATAATCATTGAGTGACCTCTGGATCTGAAATTGGAATGGGGAGTAAAAAACTAGGTAAGAAAAATCCAAAAAGAATCTGAAAGGTCTTTTCAAGGTGTTTGAAATTCGGCTGATGGCTGCTCTAAACATATGAAATTATTTACAAAGAACCGATTATAAAATTATGAAGTCATGACTAAAAAATCTTAGGCAGTTGAATAGGCAATTGAATATGACTGATTTCCTTGATTTTTAATAGGCAATTGAATATGACTGATTTTCTTGATTTTTTAAGATTATTAATAGGCAATTGAATATGACCGATTTCCTTAATTTTTTTTCAAAGGTGCGTTGTTGATTTGTCATCTCTTGTTGGATGCAAAAGCTATTAGAGTTTTGACACATCTTCTTTTGATACGAGACAACAAGGTGAGTAAGTCGATCATTTTATTTATTTATTTTATATTAAATTATTAACATATGTTAATCTAAGTTTAAGCTATTAGAGTTGGATGAAGATGCTATTAGAGTTTTGACCTATTTTTTCGTTTACTTTAATATACTAAATTAAGCTATGTTATGTTTATGTGAATCTAAAATCAAATTTAAAATGTCTAAATACTATATAACCTCAAATAATTAATTGTAAGACTAAGAGATGCACATGATGAACAATAGATAGTTTGAAATCACTGCAAAAATAAATCAAATTTCAAATGTCAGTAGTTCATTGGTAATACATGTATCATTGATGGACAAGACATGGATCAATCTCACATTAAGGGCAAGTGAAGAATACATTAGAGGGGTTACTAGTTTTTTAAACTTTGCCTTTGAGAGAACCGAAGATGGAAAAATTTGGTGTCATTGTGTGAATTGTGTAAACACTTATAGAGTATGTAGAAGAGATGCATTTGATCACTTAATATGTGATGGCTTTCTTAAGGGTTATGTTCGATGGATTTTTCATGGGGAGCGATGTGATGGATCTACGCCACCTATTTCAACTAATATAGAAGAACAAGATTTTGAACCCAACATTCATAACCTCTTGCATGATATGATGACAGAGCGAGTTATGAATAATGATGATCGTAACTATCATTCAGTAGATGCAAGTACAAGGCTAGGGGATCATAATCATAGACTTCAAGGAGACAAATTTTTTGATTTACTCAAAGATGCAGAGGTGCCACTTTATCCAAATTGCAAAAACTTTTCAAAGTTGTCCTTTATCATTTATTTGTTCCACATTAAATGTTTTAATGGGTGGACAAATAAGTGTTTCAATTCCTTATTGGAGGTGTTAAAACTTGCATTGCCAGATGATAATACTTTGCCAAGGTCTTATCATGAAATGAAAAAGATAATTCATGAATTGGGTTTAGGATATGAAAAGATTCATGCTTGCCCAAATGACTGCATGTTGTTTTGGAAGGAAAATGAAAAAAGAGATATTTGTTTGAAGTGTAGAGCCTCTCGATGGAAAGGAACCTCAAATAGTGCCAAAGATGAGGATGTTGACACTTCTTCAAAAAAAGAAGAAGAAACAAGCCGCAAAGATTTTGCGTTGATTTCCCCTCATTCCAAGATTGCAAATACTATTTATGTCTTCAAATGTTGCTCCTTTGATGACTTGGCATGAAGACAGTTGTAAGAACGATGGGTGTATGAGGCATCCGACAGATTCCTTGGCTTGGAAATCATTTAATTCTTGGTATCCTGAATTTTCTTTAGATCCTCGTAACATCCGCTTAAGATTGGCTTCTGATGGTTTTAATCCATTTAGAACTCTGAGTGTGACGCACAACACTTGGCCTGTTACCGTGATACCTTATAATTTGCCACCATGGATATGTATGAAGAAGTCTAATTTTATACTCTCTTTGCTCGTTTCTGGTCCAAAAGGTCCAGGAAATAATATAGATGTATACTTGCAACCTTTAGTTGCAGAATTACATGAGCTATGGGAAGTTGGTGTTGAAACTTTTGATGCTGCAACGAATCAAAGATTTCAACTTTGTGCAACATTGATGTGGACTATAAATGACTTCCCAGCATATGCAAACTTATCTGGATGGAGTACTAGAGGAGAGTATGCTTGTCCTTGTTGTGGGTATAATGCCGCTTCTAAGTGGTTGAAGCATAGTCGAAAGTTTTGCTATATGTGTCATCGTAGGTGGTTAGATCCTAATCACAAGTTTCGAACCGACAAGCATTCTTTAGATGGAACTGAAGAACATAGAAGTGCTCCTTCACCACCATCAAGTAGCGATGTATTGAGGCAATTGGAAGCTTTAAATGGAACCGAAAATAGTCCTTGAAAGAAAAAATCCATTTTCTCTTCTTTACCATATTAGGAGCATCAACTATTGCGTCACAATATTGATGTGATGCATATCGAGAAGAACATTTCTGATAATATTCTTGGAACATTGATTGGACAAGAGGGAAAAAATAAGGACACCTATAAATCACGACTAGACCTTGTCGAAATGGGTATAAGGAGTGTTCTTCATCCACAAACTCGAATTGGCCGTAGCGCTTTGTACTTGCCTCAAGCTTCTTATCAAATGACGATGAGTGAGAAAAATTCTTTCTTGAAAGTTCTCAAGGAAATGAAAACTCCTGATGAATATTCTTTCAATGTCTCACGTTGTGTGCACCTTAAACAACGGAAACTACTTGGGCTCAAAAGTTATGATTGTCATCTCCTAATGCAAGAGTTTCTTCCTATAGCCATACGGGGAAATTTGCCTAAAAAGGTTTGCATAGTTCTTATTGAAGTGTGCAATTTTTTAGAGATTTTTCCTCCATCCTTTTTCACAATTATGATGCACTTGCTAATTCATCTAGCAAATGAAGCTAAAATTGTCGGTCCAGTTACTTATCGGTGGATGTATCCATTTGAAAGGTACAGTTTAAGAATATATTGTTAGGAGTGAAAATATAAAAATATTTAATAAGATCTTTACTAATATATAATTTTTTTCTTCCAATGAAATAGGTATTTGTCGGTACTAAAGTCTTCTGTACGCAATAGAGCTCATCCAGAAGGATCTATTGCGGAAGGTTACTTATCACATGAGTGTTTGACCTTTTGCTCTCGATATTTGGAGGGGGTTGAGACTATATTCAATCGACTTGGTCGTAATAATGATGGTGAAAATCCTTATCTTGATTATGAAATTACAATCTTTTCTACATCTGGAAGACCATTAGGAAGGAAGAAACAATTTGCTTTTCATTTCAAGAAGTGTAAAAAGGTTTCAAGACTTGTGTTTGATGAACAAGGATTAGCGCAAGCACATCGATATGTGCTATTCAATTCAGATGAAGTATCTCCATATATAAAGTAAGTTTCTTTCAATTGTTTATAAATTTGACTCTACGCCACATTAAAACATGTTAAGAAATGGGTTCTCTTAGATATGAATA
Source organism: Hibiscus tridactylites (assembly GCA_958450335.1). Taxonomy (NCBI): domain Eukaryota; kingdom Viridiplantae; phylum Streptophyta; class Magnoliopsida; order Malvales; family Malvaceae; genus Hibiscus; species Hibiscus tridactylites. The sequence goes on from OY288290.1 coordinate 49,459,373, forward strand.
CCAAATGGAGGCAGTGGAAAAATAAATTGAAATCTCAAATATTTGATGAGAACCAAACTGTAGAGAAGATCGTTGAAAATTGCAAGGATCCACGAGTGAATTTGGACCAATTGAAGACACTTGTTGAATATTGGTTGTCCTCAAAAGCAATGGTAAGATACTACGGTTTTATAATCTCTATAACTTTAATGTTTAAACTTTTATTTACAATTTATTACTTATAATTCGAATAGGAACAAAGTGCCACAAATAGATCAAATAGGTCAAAGCTAAGTGAACCACATTGCACAGGAACAAGATCTTTCCCTCGGATTGTTGAAGACTTGGTGCATATAATTTTCTTTATTATTACCATTGATTTAAAAATAACAATTGTTTCTAATATCTCTCGTTTTCTTAATGTCAGACTGCAGAATCTAATGGAATCCCACCAACACTAGCTGATGTCTATGTTCGATCCCGTACACGCAAAGATGGAAGCATCATGAATTCCAGGGCCGCAATTGTTGTGGTAATTTATTATTATTATTAAGTCTTGTATACGTGTTCGGTATAAATATAATATAATTATTATATTATATGTTTAACTTGCTTATATTTTTAGAAACATATTCAAGAGAAGAGAAATGAAAGCTCGTCTTCTGAGAATTTATCACAAACTTCATGGTCAAATGATGTGTTTGCTCAAGTTAAGGGACCAGAAAGAAGAGGACGTGTTCGTTGTGTAGGGGCGATTCGCACTCGTTCTTCTCAGGTATCTAGACCTTCACAATCAGTCCAAAATACTGAAGAAGTGGATGCTTTGCTTCGTATGGTTGATACAGAGGTATTCAAAATATTTTTCTTTCTTATTACTCCATTCATTTTTTATTTAAATTCATTATTCTAATTGCTTTTAATAGGCAACTCCTGATGCTGGTAGTGCTTCAGCAGCAGTCAATAGTACCAGTCAATACTTGCCTTCAACAAATCAACAGAATACAAATGCAAATGATCCAAGCACACAATAGAGGAGGATCATCAATTATTTCTAGCTTTTATTATGTAAGTTATAAAGAAAAAAAAATATTTGCTTGCATATTTTTTTCGCATGTACTAGACTTGTAGGTACATGTTTTATTGATTATGTATTACATACTTTTTTATTTGAACATTAAATCAAATATTTTCCCTTTAAATCGAACATTAAATCGAATATTTTCCCTTTAAAAAATGAAATAATTTTTGTTATAATAGTTTTAGTAATTTTAATATTTAAAATAAAAAATATTAAATAAAAATAATAGAATGTATTAATAATTATTAATATTTAATAAATAAATACATACCAATTACACCTATACCGACGAACAACACTGTTGGTATAAAATATTTTATACAGATCTTACATGATACATATACCGGCGCAAAAAAACCGTCAGTAAAATCTGTAATATATACCGACGAACAAACCTTCCGTACAGATAACTACTATACTGACAGATGAACCATCAGTCAATGCCGTAGTATATACCGACGGACAAACCGTCAATACAAATAAAAGCTATACTGACGGACAAACCGTCAGTACAAATAACAACTATACCGACGGACGAACTGTCAGTAAAAGCCGTAATATATACCGACGGACAAAATCCATCATAATATATACCCTAATTTGTCGGGGTAGTCCATACCTATGCCTACGGTTTTGTCCGTCGGTATAAGGTCAGTATATCTATACCAACAATTTTGTCCGTCAGTATAAATTTACACCGACAAGCGTATTACCGACGGTACTTTGTCTGTCAGAATTTCCCTTTTGTCCGTCGGTAAAAGGGCTTAGACCATATACCAACAGATTTTTGATATTGTACTGACGGATTTGTGTCCGTCGGTATATGTCATTTTTTGTAGTGAATATCATATCACAAAGCTTATTGCCTTTCATATTAGGCAATTATTCACCTCATGTGAATTTCTCATTATATATGAGCATTGCTCCATATCCTTATTAACATTGCCACCGAGGCTTATTTCATAGTACATCACAAACTCAACCACTTGTTTTATTCGAATAAGAATAAATTAAGTGAACATAGTTCATTTTTATTCATTTCAAAAGTAAGTATGGTTTCAAATTTCTTATCCATACATATATAAGTCCAATGACATTTCATATCAACCATGTATCACCACATGTAACATAACTTATTGTTCTTTCATATTAGGCATATAATCAAATAATGTAATTTCTCAAATACATCCTTTATCCTATTCGAATAGTGACACAATACAAACTATTACCGAGCATATACAAGCTTAACTTGTTTTCACTTCAAGAACATCTTCAAAACAAGCATAACACTTCTTATCAAATTCTTACCATTTAAGTACTTACCTCAATCCAAGCTCATTAAGCATTGCATAGAACAAGTATAAAATAGCAAAATTAAAACAACAAAGATGCTCGGGAAGGCTTCTAGCCATTCTGAGACTTTAAACTACACTCACAGTTTGTTCCAAGCTAAATTTGCTCCCGTATGACAATCCCTTTCTGTTTATCTCCTAGGTGATCTACAATTGCCTTTCCACCTTCACAATCTTGCGTGTCTAGATATATCAAAACATTTATTCATGCATTAAATCTATGGTCATCAACCATTACTTAAAAACTCAATCATGTATACACATACACATATTCAATCAAACTATCCAATAATTTACATATACATATATATACACCAAGAATATTTCTAATGTATCTATATACATTCAATTCAATTAAACATATGTCTGCACCTATAAGTACAATAAGACAGTTTCCCCAATGTTCGTATACATGCTCAACAGTCCCAAAACACAAACATACACATGCACAAAATGTTCAAGATAATCTATTTCATTTATAAGCTTTCAAAAAGCCCCTATTGGTGCAATTTAGCCCTTCCCTATTTTTGTAACATCCCAAAAATCGGGCTAGTTAGAATTGGGTTCCGATGATCAGAATATTGATATTAAAATGCTCAAATGTCGTGTCTTTAATGCCTAAATTATAGATTACATTGTTAAGGGACCCTAATTGAACTTATTCTTAGTTAAGGACCTCCTTGAAAATTCTTAAAATATTGTTTTTTGAGCTAGGTGTTTCGATACAGTAAGACCTGTACCGAAACGGGCTAGGCAAACCATTTCGAAACAACTATAAAGCGTTTCAATACAGCTCTAACGGTTTTAACTAACTTTTGGACTTTTGCTTAGCCGTTTTGATACAGCTTCACGTGTTTTGAAACATGTCTTTGAAGAAATTAAATTTTGTGCCTAAATTGCCAAGATTGAGGCTTGGTGATGACTAACCTGCTTATAGGTGCCCCTCCCCATGTGGAAGTAACCCAAAAGGATGACTTATAGACACCTTTATGACTAGTGTTGATAGGATAAGGAAAAGATAAGAATTAATAATTTAAGCTTACCCTTTGTTGAGGGAAACCTTTTTATTGGCTAAGTGTGAGGTGGGGCAATAATTAAGCCTTGTGATAAGTGCCCAAAAGTTCTATATTTGACCCCTTTTACATGGCAATTATAACTAAACCTACACCCATTTGAGATGCGTTATGGCCCTTCATGCATAGATTTCATCATTAATGCCTTTGAGCCTTATATTCTGTTAATTCTATGAAAAAGGTACTATTTAATGCATGATTGGTAACTTTGCAGGCTGTACACTACTGGAGTTGGAAGATGCCGCCACATCACATAAAGAAGAAGAGAAGATAAGGCAAAATTAGCAGACAACAGACCCTGATCGAGCCAAGCCACATGACAAGGGAAGCTGATGAAGCCTTGCAGAGCAAAGCAGACCGATGCTAAGGCAGCAAAAGCCAGGTAACGACAACATTCCGCCAGAGGGAAAAATGGGCAAAGTGGTAGCCGACTTGTAGAGCTTTTAACGCTAGATTTTTCTACACACTTTACGTGGCAATCGGAGTTCGAGAAGAGGGTGAAGCCATGGAAGGAAGGATAAAGTTAGACTCTTGGACAAAAGTGGATAATGTAATAAATTAAAGAGATTTACTCCTTTAATGAGAACAAGACCAAGTCCATCTCAACTTCCTCTCCATAGAAGACCTTGCCTACACCTTCCCCTATATATGGAGCTGTGACCGAGAGAGAAAAAGGGGGGATAGAGGAGAGATCGCTAGAGAGAGATTGAGCTTAGGATTAGTTTAATTATGTTCTAAATTTCTTAGGGTTAGGATTAGTTTGTTTAGTAGTTAAGGTTTGCTTATTCTGGCTGTAATTATTTTTGCATTCTACTCGGGAGAGGGTTTATGAGATCATCCATTTGTTTAATATCAGAAGAGTTGAGCTCACGAAAGGAATAAATACGGTTTTCGCCCCACGTGGTGTTAACTAACTCGACCTAGGGATAGGTCAGAGTTTCAGCGGCTAAAAAAAGTGTATGAACATTTGGTGTTTGCCCTTTGATTCACGTCGGGAGGTATCATCAGAGTTTATCCATCAACCAGCGTTCTGTGCTTAGGAATAAGGCGGAACCACCCAAGGACACTTTGGCAAGCCTTAACTACTTTTGCCCACGAGCAAGGGATTGCCATAGTAGGGATTTAGCCATTGCGGTCGCGGCAGGGATTTAGGTCACTGCCACGGCAGTAGTGCGTTGCTACATTCAAGAACAGAAATAAAGTCAAGAGGATTCCACACTAGGACACACTCTAATCCTGCCCATCTTCTCATCTTGATTACTTCTTTATTTTATTTACTGGATTTTCTTAGTTTAGTTATTTTTAGTCTATCTCAAATCACTCAATTAATTTGTGTTTTTACTTTATTTAATTTGTAGTGCGAGGAAGTAGAACCGAAGGTTGAGTACCAATCCCTGTGGAGACGATATTGATATACTTATCCCTATATTACTTGCGTCGTGTATACTTACACAATTGCATAGCACTATTTACACACAACAAGTTTTTGGCGCCGTTGCCGGGGATTGACAACTTTTGTTTTTATTTTCTTGCACTTTCTATTTTATTTAGTTTTTTTTATTTTATTTTTATTAATAAAACCTGGTTTTGTTTTAGTGCATGACCATAGCTAACCTAGGAAGCCCATTGCGAGATCCATATCTAGAAATCAAATGTACTTATCGAAGGCTTAGACGGGAGAACAAAGTCACAATGCAGCAACCCGAGGACCAACCTCGAGGTCGCGACCGAGGAATCAACCAAGGGCCCTCGGCACACAATGTCATTGGGAAGCACCCTGCCAACAGGCATCCACTTGTTGATGGGCAGCAGATCCCGACAGGAGATGGAGCAAATCTGCAAGCTCCATTCGTACCAATACGACACCTAACAGTATGAGACTACCTTGAATAAGACCTAAACAAACTAAACCTTGGAGTTGTTACTCCAGAGACCGAGGCCGCCCGCTTTGAGCTGAAGCCCGTGATGTTTAACATGATCAACACTATGGGGCAATTTGTCAGCTCAACAACTGAAGATGCCAGACAACACCTCAAGTCCTTTCTCCAGATCTGTAACTCATGTAAAATACATGGAGTACACGAGGATATTCTGAGATTAAAACTGTTCCCCTATTCACTAAGGGATAGGGCAAAAACCTGGCTTAACAATATCCCAGCAGGATCGATTGGATCCTAGAGTGATCTTTGTCGTGATTTCTTAGCTCGTTTTAATCTTACAAAATTAACTGACAAATTACGTAACGAGATCACTTTTTTTCGACAGGCTAATGACGAGTCCATGCATGAGGCTTGAGAGCGATATCGAGAGCTATTACACAAATGCCCCTTGCACGGATTCCTAGTATGGACACAGGTGACCATGATCTACAATGCGGTTAACACGACAACTAGGATGATGCTTGATGCCTCGACAAACAACATACTCTTGGACAAAGAGCCGGAAGAAACCATGGAGATTTTAAGCAGGACGACCAAGAATGATTATTAGTTTCCCATGGCCAGAAAGGGAGGAATTCGCCGTCAACCGATAGTTAATGAAATAGGGTCTTCAGACTCAATTTCATCTCATATCGCCATCTTGACAAAGATAGTTCTGAACTTGCAGTTGCAAAACAATCAACAAGAAGTCAAGGTAATATTTATTTTGCAAAAACTGTGGAGGTAACCATGATTTTTCTAAATGCTCGCAGAACCTATAGTCAGCCTGCTATGTTGGAAACATCAACCACAACAATCAAATGTCCAACAACTACAATTCATCCTGGAAAAAGCACCCTAACTTCTCTTGGAGCAACCCTAATAATGCCCTCAATCCACAACATCAGAATGCTCCAACCCCAGGATTCCAGCAAACCATGCCGCCGCAACAGCACGTGACGTCACAACAGTCGATGCGGTCTAGTTCTTTAGAAAACACTTTTCATGCTTTTATGAATCGAACTAGTGTATATATGGCTAACACTGATAAGTTCATAAAAAAGACTGACGCTTTTATGGATAGGACCGAGACGCGACAACAAATTCATGAGGCAACATTGAAATCCTAGGAAACCCAAGTGGGGCAGTTTGCGCAAATTCTGAGTTCCAGACTAAAAGGAGTAACACATGAACAACGCAAGGCGGTCAGAACTAGGAGTGGTAAGCAGCTGAATGAATCCCAGACCAGTGAAAGGGTTGAGGAAAATGAAGCCTCTACTGCAGCAGATAAAGCCGCGATAGTACCTAATACCCCTGCCTCGGCCACAACCAACTCCACTGCCCCGACAGAACCAATCGATCCTACCAATAACAAGCATAAAGTCATGGATAACCCAGATGCATTACCGCAAATCAGATTACTAGGTAAGGAATGGATCGAAGATATGTGACCCACACCACCATTCCCACAAAGGTTGAAACATCAAAAGCAAGAATATCAGTTCAAGAAGTTCCTAAATATCTTGAAACAAGTCCATATCAACATACCCTTTGTGGAAGCGATAGAGCAAATGTCAAATTCCTCAAGGACATGGTATCCAAGTGAACAAGGATAGGGGAATTCGAGACAGTTGCTGCAATAGAAGGATGTATGGCTATGTTACAGAACTGAGCACCACCTAAACTTAAAGATCCGGGGAGCTTCACAATACAATGTGCCATCAGAATTCACTATGTGGGGACGACATTGTGCGATTTGGGGGCAAGCATAAATTTAATGCCCAAATTCGTGTTTAAAAAGCTAGGAATAGGGAAGGCTAAACCTATAACAGTAATGCTCCATTTGGTTGATAACTCCTATGTTCACCCAGAACGAAAAATAGAAGACATACTGGTAAGAGTGGATAAATTTATTTTTCCTACTGATTTCCTTATTCATGATTGTGAGGCAGATGAACATGCACCCATCATACTTGGGCGACCATTCTTAGCCACCGGGAGGACAATGATTGACGTAGAAAAAGGAGAACTAACAATGAGGTTAAACGATCAACAAGTCAAGCTCAATGTGCTCCAAACTCTAAAACATGCAGACGATCAGGAAGAATGTCAAGTGATGCAAGCCACTGCAGAATTCAATTTTGACATTAATGCACCATGCCTCGAGAAACACTACCTCAACAACGAATATGGCCACTGCCTCTACATGAACCCTAATGACTGCATCGACAGCGTTTTGGACAGCTTTGTTGATACCGAAGAACCTGACGAAACTGATACTGAGGAGGCCAATTGGACAGTTTCTTGGCCAGGTAAGTACTTCGAACCCCTCAATTATTTTAGAGAAAAACGAAAAATTGAGAAACCGTCAATCGAGAAACCACCGGTTCTTGAATTAAAACAATTTCCTGATAAATTAAAATATGTTTATTTGGGAACCAATGATACTTTTCCAATAATCATCTCTTCTAAGTTGCAGCCAGAACAAGAACAAAGCCTGATCAACATGTTACGGCGGCATACGAGGGCAATAGGGTAGCCGATGGCCGATCTGAAGGGGATAAGCCTAGTGGTGTGTATGCACAAAATCCTTTTGGAGGACGATCATAAACCTACCATTGAGGCTCAAAGAAGGCTTAACCTGGCAATGAAAGAGGTGGTGAGAAAAGAAATTATCAAATGGCTTGATGCCATAATTATCTACCCAATCTCCGATAGTACATGGGTGAGCCCAGTGCAATGTGTGTCAAAGAAAGGTGGAATGACCGTGATAACCAATGAAAATAATGAGTTAATACCAACCAGGACTGTGACCGGTTGGAGGGTTTGTATGAATTATCACAAGTTGAACAAAGCAACTCGAAAAGATCACTTTATCTTACCCTTTATTGATAAAATGCTAGATAGACTTGCATGTAAACCATTTTACTGTTTTCTTGATGGTTATTTAGGTTACAATCAAATTGCCATTGCTCTAGACGACCAAGCAAAAACCACCTTCACATGCCCTTACGGCACGTACGCATTTAGAAGAATGTGGTTCGGCCTTTGCAATGCCCCGACAAAATTTCAATGGTGCATGATGGAAATTTTTTTGATATGGTGGAAGATTTACTAGAGATATTCATGAACGATTTCTCGGTCTTTGGTGATGACTTCAACAACTGCCTCGATAATTTGGAGAAGGTGCTTCAAAGATGTGAGGATTCCAACCTAGTTCTAAATTGGGAGAAATGCCACTTCATGGTAGACGAGGGCATAGTGCTTGGCCATAAGATCTCATCAAAGGGGATTGAAGTAGATAAAGCGAAGATTGATGTGATCCAAAAACTACCTCCACCAACCACAATCAAGGGCATCCGCAGCTTTTTGGGGCATGCGGGTTTTTATAGGAGATTCATTGCAAACTTTTCTAAAATTTCTAAACCCCTTTGCCATTTGATTGAACATGATAGAGCCTTTGACTTTAATGAAAAATGCACCGAGGCATTTGAGACACTCAAACAAAAGCTGGTATCTACACCTGTAGTCGTGCCGCCTGATTGGACGCAACCATTCAAACTTATGTGCGATGCCAGTGACTATGTCATCGGGGAAGTGCTCGACCAAAGAAAAAGCAACCTCTTCCATGTGATATACTATGCTAGCAAAACGCTAAATGAGGCCTAGATTAATTATACAACCGCTGAAAAAGAATTGCTAGCTGCAGTTTTCAGCTTTGACAAGTTTCAATCATACCTAATCGAAACTAAGGTGACGGTTCACATAGACCACTCGACAATAAAGTATCTATTCTCTAAAAATGATGTCAAGCCGAGATTGATTTGATGGATTCTTCTTCTGCAAGAATTTGATGTCAAAATCAAGGATAGAAAAGGAACAGAAAACCAGGTTGCCGATCACCACTCAAGACTGGAAACATGAAGAAAGGAGGCCACTAGCACAGAGATACAAGATTCTTTCCCAGACGAGCAGCTATTACTTGCCTCGGCTGTGGAAGATGATCCTACCGCGACATTGGAAGTAAGCTTTGCATCGGCACTGATGGACCGCATTGTTGTGGCATTACCCCTGACAGTCATGACATCCGAAACGGCACCATGGTACACTGATATTGTTAATTTTTTAGTTAGTGGTGTATTACCTTATAATCTTAACTATCAAGGAAAGAAGCGGTTCCAACATGATGCTAAGAATTATTTTTGGAACGAGCCTCTTTTGTTCAGTTAATGTGCAAATCAGGTTATAAAGAGATGTGTCCCCGAGGAGGAACAAAGAGAAGTGCTTTAATGGTGCCACGACTCACCATATGGAGGACACTTTGGAGGAAAAAGAACCGCAACCAAAGTACTTTAGTCGGGAGTCTATTGGCCAACACTCTATAAAAAATGCCCAAGATTTCTATAAGCAATGTGATCGATGTCAACGAACCGGAAACATCTCCAAGCATAATGAGATGCCTTTGGAAACTATAAAGTGCTCGTTAGTCCTATATTTTATATGCATTCCATCTCATATTATTGCTGTTCTTAAGTACATTTTAGGCATATTTAGGTTCATGCATTGCATATTTACAATATTCTTTACTTTGCCATGATTTTATTGATTATCTTCTATTTGGTAAGAAAAAGATATTGTTTTAGTTTAGTTTGCATTTTAGGGCAAGAAATTGTTAGGAGGAAGACAGAACAAAGGAAAGGAATTCCAACGATGCCATCCACTCAATTTTCTGACGCCAGGAGCAGCGAACAAAGCCGCCAAAGGAGAAAATCAAGATAACTTGCGGTGCAAGGCAACGAGAAGGAGTCCACATTCAACTCAAAGAAGTTAGAATTAAAGGTTGCATTTAATGCAAAAGCTACTTTGAAGACTTTTACTCCAAGGAGGACTTGACCTAGCTAATGCCTATATATACTTGACATATTTTGTAATTGTAGACAACTTAGGTTTTCCTTTGGGCATAGTTTAGGTTTTCTTGTCGCCATTATGTTCTAAATTCTCTCTTGGGTTTGAGTTATGTTGTAAACTAGTGTGAGAACGATTGTTTAGGAATTAAGTTTGTTTTTGCAATAAAACTTCAAGGTTTGCTTATTCGATGCTCTTCATAGTTTTCAATTAAGTTCGAAAGATTAGTTGTCAACTATCTATTTGTTTGGTATCGAGAGAGTTGAACTCATGAAAGGGATAAGTACGATCCTCATCCTAATCAGGTGTTGATCAATTCGGCCTAGACATAGGTGCGAGTTTAATGCGGCTAAAAGAGGACGAACCAAGGTTGCTCTCTCTGCAAGATTCACGTCGTGACGGTTATCATCTGTAGTGGGCAACAACAGTATTCTGACTTAGACATAAGAGGATATGCTCAATAACTACCCGCTTCATGGTTTTTCGGCTTGGACGCAGGTGTCAATGTTTTACAATGGGGTGAACTACCCAACCAGAATAATGCTTGACGCGTCCGCCAACGGGATAATCCTTGACCGACCACCTGAGGACGCACTATAGATTCTGAACAAGATTGCTAAGAACGACTACAAGTTCGCTACAGCCTGTCGCAGCGGCATAAGGCAGCCAGCTGTTATGAATGAGGTAGAGGCCATAGAATCTGTTAATGCCCACCTGGACACGCTGACACAGCTGGTGATAAGTATGGCCAAAGTACGACATACGAGGCCAAGGCTGTGGAGCCTTTTTGTGATGAGTGTGGGGGGCAATCATGATTCCTCTGAATGCAATGAATCTGTGAACTTTATGGGGATCTATGAGAGGAATAGCAGGCCCAACACCAACACTTACAACCCTGGATGGAAGAAGCATCCAAACTTCTCCTGGAGTAATCTAAACACAGCTACAAACCCAACTCAGCAGCCATGAGGATACCAACAGAACTTATCCAGACAACCGCCTTAGTAGCAACAAAATACGAGCAATAATTCACTTGAAAATACTTTACACACTTTTATGTCTCGAACTAGTGATTTTATTGTTTGTACTAATAAATTTATTGATAAGACTGAGTCGTTTATGGACAGGACTGAGATGAGGATGAACAATCAAGAAGCTGCGATAAAGAACCTAGAGACCCAGTTTGGGCAATTCACTGATATCATAAGTAACAAGACAAAGGGTGCAACATCTAACAGCACAGATGTAGCAGCCAAACCAACTTATGAACAGTGTAAAGCCACATCAACCAGAAGTGGGAAACAGTTGGATGAACCCAGAATGGAAAAGCCAGCAGATGAACAACAAGCACAAAAAGAACTGCCTGGAAGGAGCGTATAGAGGACATCCTCCTGCCCCGACAGATGAGACTGACAGCAGCCCTGTGGCAAATGATCCTCCACATATTAAGTTCCCATGCAAGGAGCGTATAGAGGACATCCGCCTGCCTCCACCTTTCCCTAGAGGCTTAAGCAACGAAAGCAGGATCACCAGTTCCAGAAATTCCTGGATATTCTGAAACAAGTGCACATGAATATCCCCCCTCATCGAAGCCATCCAGAACATGCCCAACTATGCAAAATACCTAAGGGACATAGTTTCTAAGAAGAAGAGAATTGGGGAGTTCAAAATAGTTGCTCTCATAGAGGAATGTATGGCAATGTAACACAACAAGCTGCCACCCAAGCAAACAGATCCAGACATTTTTGTTATACCATGCAGAATCGGCAACAACCATGCAACGAGAGCCTTGTGCGAATTAGGAGCCAACATCAACCTGATGCCCAAGGCAATTTTCGACAAGCTAGGTATTGGGCAAGCCAAACCTACCTCCATTATGCTGAAACTTGCTGATTACTCATTCATACAACCAGAGGGTGAGATCGAAGACATCTTAGTTTGAGTGGGCAACCTTATTTTTCCAGTAAACTTCCTCATCCTCGACTGTGAGGCCGATGAAAACGCCCCTATCATCCTTGGGTGACCATTCTTGGCCACGGGCAGAACATTAATAGATGTGGAGCATGAGGAGCTGATCATGAGGGTAGACAACCAAAGCATCAAGCTAAATGTTTTATAGCCCGTAGAAAAGGAGAAAGCAGGATGCCCCGATGCCCAAGTTTTTAAGGTCAGCACTGAGACATGGCAAAACAATAGCCGCCAGGGCAGACATTAACACAGACATAAGAACCCCAAAGAACAAGAGGACCCCCCAAGAGAGAGAACAACATATCACCTCAGGAAGTGGTTATGTCTGGGAGATGCACACCAATGCACTCCAAACATGACTTAGTTAATTTTATCTTTTATTTTCTTTATTTTCATGTTTTAGGAATAGAATTTAATTTACTGCAATTTATTTTCTTCTATGATTAGATTTTAAATTAAGTTAAAATTATTTTCCACATTTTTATCTCTTAGAATTTATTTTATTATTTTTATTTCAGTTTTTAGGAATAAAAGAGTTAGACCAAGAAGAAGGCCCAACAAGGAGCCCGCCCACCATCCCGCTAAGACAGATGAGGGCGGCCCAGCACAGAAATAGCATGACGGCTAGTTGAACGTGCGTGAAGCAATATGCCTGTTGGACATTTAATGCCGCCACGACATCTCTTGGCACCATCTATATAAACCCCATTTCTCCCATTCATTTACTTTACCTTCATCTCGTTGTTTTCCTATTCTTGAATCCACTGCTCTCTTTCTCATTATCTTCTTTTCAGTTTTAGATTACAAAACCGTCTTACACATGACATCAACATCACAAGCCAAACCCACCTTCTAACGCTTCTTCTCTCATGAAGATGCAAAATGGTATAGAACCCAGTTCGCAAAGTAAGCAATATGGGAGGAATAATGGTTCCATTACTCCCAGCAGACAGTGGGCCTCTGTAACGCCCCAATTTTGGGCTTAGAAGTTTTGGGTTTGGACCGGTTCGGTCGGAGTGCGGTTCGAATATATAAGGGTGAATTTAGGAAAGCCTAGTTCGGGTTGCATTAAAAATATGGAAAAATGTCTTAAAATCCTCTTTTCTTATATATAAGAGAATGGTGGAATCAATTTTACAAAATGAGGTTTGGAAGTGTGACATTTTGGGTTAGTGACCAAAATGTAATTTTCGAAAACTGTGTGACTGTTTTAAAAAGGATTGAAACTTTGAATCTTTAAGGAGCTATTTACCCTAAAGGAGTTTCTCCAGATTTTTCCTAAATATTAAAGGTTTAATTAATGGTTTTTAAATAAAAGAAAAAGGGAGGGAAGATATTTTGGCATTTTCCAACTAACTTTTCCTAAATTCCATTTTCATTTTCTCTCATCTTTTCTCTCAAACCAAACACTTTCTCCAGCACATTTTCCCTCTGATTTTGTCATCTAAATAACACATTCCAATCCTCTTTTGATCTCTAATCATCTCTTCAACAAAACCTTTGCATTTGCTATTTGGATTTTTAAGAATCTTGGTTCCAAAAGGAAGAAACTCAAGTTTAGAGGTATGAACGTCCTTCTCATCTAAATTCTCAGTTCTTTACTGAAATTCCCAAGTTCTCAATCCTTGATTTGTGTTTTATAAAAGGTTTTGTAGATGTGTTCTTGATCTTGGCTTTAAAATGCAAGATTTGGTTGATTTTTGATAAAATTCGTAAGATCTGTTTGGGCAGTGTTTTGAGGTGTCTATTTGATGTTAAATGAATGTATAATTGATGAGAAATTGAGGTTTAATCAATGCAATCCCGGATAGGTTAATTTTCCTAAGTTTTGCTTGAGTTTTTGATGGTTTTTGGAGTGATCTTGATGATTTGTTATAGCTGGAGGTATAAGGACGTGGTTAGATCCTTTTTGGATGTTAATTGAGGTTTATGAATGTTTAGAATTGATGGACCATGGCTGGGTAGTGTTGTGGAGTTGTTTGGAGGTGATTACGGTTGTGTTTGGTAGCCGAAATGGGAGTGTTGATGAGAGCAGCGAGTTTAGGTGCTTTCTTTGAAGATATTAATGCATGATGATGCATTAATCCTCTGCTTTGATGTGTTTAAAACATGGGAGTCATCTTTGGATCCTAGTGGTGGTGATCCGGAAGCTTGATTGGTGTTTTGGCAAGTGGCGAAACGGAATCGGTGAGTGGATTTTGGTTTTCAGCTTTGAAACCAATGTTTTGAAGGTTTGGGAGCTTAGTTTAAGTCTAAGAAACTTAGCTAAGCTCAAGAGTAAGTTTTTGGAAAAACTCTCTTGATGATGAACCATGGATTGGTTGTATGTAATGTGGTTTGTTTGCATGTTTTAAATCCTGTTTTGAAAGCATATTTAGCATGTTTATTTGCTGAGATTATAAGCCATGTGTTGAAGGATGCTCAAGGTAAGAGATCCCTGTTTTTGAACCTCGTTTTAATGTGGTTTGATGCTTAAGGATGCATGATGTTTATGGCTTTGTTAAATGCTTTAAAACAGTGGAATAATGTTGTTAATGATGCATATTGGCAAGTGATGGTTAAGGTCACAAAGGTGGTTAAAAGTCCTTGTGTGAGCCTTGTTTATTTAAGAACAACATGGTGGTTAAAAGTCCATGGTTGGTTCTTGGTTAAGATCACCAAGGTGGTTAAAATTCCTTGTGTGAGTCTTGTGTATTTAAGAACAACATGGTGGTTAAAAGTCCATGGTTGGTTCTTGGTTAAGATCACCAAGGTGGTTAAAATTCCTTGTGTGAGTCTTGTGTATTTAAGAACAACATGGTGGTTAAAAGTCCATGGTTGGTTCTTGGTTAAGGTTACAAAGGTGGTTAAAAGTCCTTGTGTAAGCCTTGTTTATTTAAGAACACCAAGGTGTTTAAAAGTCCTTGGGTGATTCTTGTTAAGGACACAAAGGTGTTTAAAAGTCCTTGTGTGGTCCTTGTGAATTGTAAGAACATCATGGTGTTTAAAAGTCCATGGATGATTCTTGTTAAGGACACAATGGTGTTTAAAAGTCCATGTGTGGTCCTTGGAAATTGTAAGATCACAATGGTGTTTAAAAGTCCATGTGTGGATCTTATGTTGATTGTATCACTTGTGGCCAATATGACATGTTATGAATTTGAAGCATGATATGCTTGTTTCAAATGCTTATGTGCATGAGTAAATGTTGCCTTGAGTTAAGGTTTATAAATGTGTTTTATGAATGCATTATTGAGTGGTTTTAATTGAGCATTCCTCACTAAGCTTTTGCTTACGCTCTCTCTCTTTTCTTAAACCAATAATGCAGAGCATTGAAGTGCATTTGGGGCAGCAAGGAAGCCAAGAATCCAAGTGAAGGTTCTAAGCTCATGTATGGTGAACATTTTCCTAAAACTATTAGCTTTTGGGCATTTGGCAATGGGGGACCTATGTTGTTGTTTTGGGAGATGTTTTGGACTCCCTAAGTTGGTTTTTGTTGATATTGATGTTGGTACATGTAATTGGCCTCTTGGTATGTGTTTTGGTGATTCGAGGATTTCATGGTTTGCTTTATAGGATGCTTGCCTATAGAATTGGGTATTTCTTAATTTGATGCCATGATGATGTATGGTTGATGTATTTGTGTTCCTTATGCATGTAATGGCTTGCTGGTATAATTTGGTGGCATTTGGAGCATGTTTGATGGGTCAATTGTGTGTTTATTCAGCTAATTTTCTGCAATCTGGGCAGGTCGTATCGGAACGGGTGCTACCGTTTCGGAACATGGGCCTGAAATGGCCTAGGCGTTCCGAAACGGGAGGAACCGTTCCGGAACGGAAATGCCACTTCCAAGCCATGTTTCGGAACCCGTTTCGGAACGGTCCCGCGTTTCGGAACAGGTCCTCCCTGTTTCGGAACACTCGACCGTTGGGCTCTGAATTTGATGGTTATATGTTTTGAAATGTTTGCGTTTTGGTCCTGAATCTTGTTATTGCAATTGTATGAGTTTGAGATGTCCGTTTGAGCTGAAATTTGGCAGAGAAGCATGAAACATGAGTAATTTCATTTTGGTAACTTTTAATTGGGATAAGTCCTTGTAATTTTCAGAATTTGCAATTTGGTACCTAAAGTTGTAATTTGTGCAATTGAGTCCCTGAATGTTCTCTGATTGTTATGATCTTTGAATATGATGATCTTGTGAATATATCTAGGGATAATGTGCATCTAGACAAGATTAAAAAGAAAAAAAGGATCGTTAATCAAGGTTGACTTTCGGGTTGACTTTGGTTTTCCCCGTGTAAACTTCTTAATTCGGGTCAACCGCCTAGGCCGGGTTAAGGGGGTTACATTTGGTGGTATCAGAGCTGAGTTCTCGAGTAATTGGGAATGATTATGTGAGTGATTAAAGTATGTATGCTTTGTATGCTTGTTGAGTGGAAGCATGTTGAGTGAATTGTGATTATGTTGCAATTGTGGTGTATGCTGTGGTGAAGCATGTTGTGGGTACCCATTGCCAAATCAAAGCTAATGTAACGATGTTGTTTTAAGTGGAAATGAGCTTGAGTACTTGGATTGCTTACCTTGCTGAGCCTGACTTTGTTTTATTGCATTGTGATTGTATTGTTAGAGTATGGCACCTCGTAGAGAAGTAAGGGTTAATACGCGAGCTATGGCTCAAAGTGAAAATGAAGAAAACACTGAGAATGCTATGGATTTACCTCCTCCGCCTGGTGGTGGTGGTGCTGAGGGTGAAGGAGCTGGAGTTGTAGCTGGTGCTAGGGTCGCTGGACCTGAAGTTGGTCAGGGGCAAGCTATTCCTGACATGGCGATGTTAGTGCAAGCTATTGCTGGTGCTTTTTGAGCAGCGGTAGCTGGAGCTCAAGGAGCTGGGCATCAGGGAGATGCTGGAGTTAGACTACCCTTGGAACGCTTACGCAGTCTGGGAGGGACTGAGATTAGGGGTTTGTAAGCTGAAGGTTCGGAGTCTTGGTTAGAGAGTACCAAGAGAATCTTGGGGCAGATGAGTTGCACTGATGTGCAGAAGCTGGGGTGTGTGGTATCATTGCTGCAAGATGATGCGTACACGTGGTGGACAACCACTATCTCCGGGATGGCAGAAACTGATGTAACTTGGACGTTCTTCCAGAACGCGTTCAATAGAAGGTATCTGGGTGTGAGGTACCTAGATGAAAAGAAGAGGGAGTTCATGTCTCTTACCCAGGGGAGCATGTCTGTAGCTGAGTATGAAGTTCAGTTTGTTCGACTCAGTCAATACGCACCTGAGCTTGTTCCGGATGAGCGGGAGAGGTGTGAAAGGTTCCGTTATGGTTTAGTGACGGATGTGAAGATGTATGTGCTGGCTACCGAGTATAATGATTTTGATGTGCTGGTGGGCCGAGCCAAGGATATTGAGATGAACTTGGGTTTATCGTCTAAAGGTGCTGGTTCTGGTGCTGGTAAGCGAGTAGCTGAATATAGTTCCGGTGGTGGACGAAACAAGAGGGGACGTGATCAGAAGTATCAGTCCTCAGCTAAGCGAGGTGGTCGGGGTGTGGCCCATGGGTTGGCTATTCAGCCTGAGGGTGGCGGCCAAGCCAGGGTGTATGCTCAGCGAGAAGGGAGGAATGACGCAGATGTGATCGCAGGTACTTTTACTTTGCAATCCTTGTCATTACTTTCCTTGATTGATTCTGGATCTACGCACTCATACATATTGCGTGAGCATGCTGAATTGCTTGGTTTGCCTGTTGAGTCTTTGGATGTTGGTGTGCGTGTCACTAGTTCTTTTGGTGAGACTGTTGTGACTCGAAAGCTATACAGAAGATGTCCCTTGGTTGTGCAAGGTCATGTTTTTCCTGTTGATCTTATGGAGTTGCCTTTCTACGGTTTTGATGTAATCCTTGGTATGGATTGGCTTGCTGAGCATCGTGTTGTAGTGGATTGTGAGAATAAGCGAGTTTCGTTGAAGCTTGCGGATGATTATGAGGTAGTTGTGGTTGGTGAGAATGTGAAGTTTCTTGCCAATGTGGTGTCTACATTGGAGGCGAGCCGGATGCTGAGGCAAGGTTGTGAAGCTTACCTAGCTTTTGTGATGAATCCTAGTTCTAAGGAGTTGCGTGTGCAAGATATCAGGATTGTGAAAGAGTTTCCTGGTGTGTTTCCTGAGTAGTTGCCTGGATTACCTCCTAATCGCGAAGTGGAGTTTGGGATTGAGCTGTATGAGAATACAACTCCTGTGTCCATTACCCCTTATAGAATGGCACTTAAAGAGTTGAAGGAGCTGAAGACGCAGTTGCAAGAGTTGCTCGATCGTGGTTTCATCCGGCCGAGTGTGTCACATTGGGGTGCATCGGTCTTGTTTGTGAAGAAGAAGGATGGCACTATGAGAATGTGCATTAATTACCGTCAGCTGAACAAGTTGACTATCAAGAATTGGTATCCTTTGCCGAGAATTGATGATCTCTTTAATCAATTTCGGGGAGCAGCTGTGTTCTCTAAGATTGACTTGAGGTCAGGGTATTATCAGTTGAAGGTAAAGGATGTGGATGTGCCTAAGACAGCTTTCAAGACGAGGTATGGGCATTATGAGTTCCTTGTGATGCCGTTTGGTCTGACAAATGCTCCTGCAGCTTTCATGGACATGATGAATCGTGTGTTTCATGAATACCTGGACAAATTTGTTGTGGTGTTCATTGATGATATCCTTGTGTACTCGCGTACTGAGGAGGAGCATGAAGAGCATTTGAGGATTGTGTTGCAAGCCTTGTTGGAGAATCAGCTTTATGCTAAGCTGAGCAAGTGTGAGTTCTGGTTAAGTGAGGTGGTGTTTCTTGGTCATGTGGTGTCTGCTGAGGGGATTCGTGTTGATCCTCAGAAGATTGAGGCAGTGATGAATTGGAAGGTTCCTAAGTCTGTTCATGAGGTCCGTAGTTTCCTTGGTTTGGCGGGATACTACCAGAGGTTTGTGGATGGGTTTTCGAAGATTGCTGCACCTTTGACAAAGTTGTTGCAGAAGGATGTTAAGTATGAGTGGACGGAAGCGAGACAGCAGGCTTTTGAGAAGCTTAAGGCAGCTTTGACGCAAGCTCCGATCTTGGTTCAACCTGAATCAGGGAAAGAGTTTGTGGTTTATAGTGATGCGTCCTATGTTGGTTTGGGATGTGTGTTGATGCAAGAGGGTAAGGTGGTGGCTTATGCATCGCGGCAGTTGAAAGTGCATGAGCGCAATTATCCTACGCATGACATTGAATTGGCTGCGGTGGTTTTTGCTTTGAAGATCTGGAGACATTACCTGTATGGTGAGAAGTGTACTGTGTGCACGGATCACAGGAGTTTGAAGTATCTGATGTCTCAGAAGGAGTTGAATCTTAGACAGCGACGTTGGGTGGAGTTGCTCAAGGATTATGATTTGACGATTGAGTATCACCCTGGAAAAGCCAATGTGGTAGCGGATGCCTTGAGTAGGAAGGTAGCTGTTGAGTTGAGGGCTATGTTTGCCAGTTTGAGTATTTCGCGCGATGGTGGTCTTGTGGCTGAGTTGCAAGTGAAACCATATTTGGTTCAGTTGATCATGGAAAAGCAGTTGCTGGATGATTCCTTGGTACCGCATGTTCAGGATATCGCGGAGGGTAGGCCTTCGGATTTCTGTTTTAATGATGATGGAGTGTTGTGTTTTGGGAGTCGGATAGTAGTGCCCAATGATGCTGAGTTGAGGCGTGCTATTCTGACTGAAGGTCATAGTAGTCCTTTTGCTATGCACCCTGGTAGTACTAAGATGTATCGAGATCTTCGTGATTAGTACTATTGGGTGGGTTTAAAGAAAGATGTTGCAGATTTTGTGAGCAAGTGCACGGTGTGTCAGCGAGTTAAGGCTGAGCATCAGGTTCCTTCAGGGTTGTTGCAACCGTTGAGAATCCTTGAATGGATGTGGGAAAGGATTACTATGGATTTTGTATCTGGTTTACCCTTGTCACCATCGAAGAAGAATTCGGTGTGGGTGATTGTGGATCGCCTGACGAAGTGTGCGCATTTCTTGCCTGTGCAGACCACGTATTCTTTGGATAAGCTTGCAGAGCTGTACATAGCTGAGATTGTGCAGTTGCATGGTGTGCCTAAGTCGATTGTGTCGGATAGGGATCCGAGGTTTACATCGCGTTTCTGGCAGTGTTTGCATCAAGCTTTGGGTACACAGTTGAATTTCAGTACATCTTATCATCCTCAGTCGGATGGTCAGTCCGAGCGTGTTATCCAGATTTTGGAGGATATGTTGAGGTGCTGCGTGATTGAGTTCCAGGGCTCTTGGGAGAAACATTTGCCTTTGGTGGAGTTTGCCTATAACAATAGTTATCAGGCAAGTATTCAAATGGCACCTTATGAGGCTTTGTACGGGAGGAAGTGTAGGACTCCTCTTTGTTGGGCTGAAATGGGTCAGAAGTTGGTTTCGATGCCGGCTTTGTTGAAAGGAACCACCGAGAAGGTGAAGCTCATTTGTGAGCGTTTGAAGGCAGCTTCTGATCGGCAAAAGTCTTACGCGGATTTGAAGCGTAAGGAGATTGAGTATACGGTGGGTGACCGTGTGTTTTTGAAGGTTTCGCCTTGGAAAAAGGTGATGAGGTTTGGCCGGAAGGGTAAGTTGAGCCCTAGGTACATTGGACCATACGAGGTGATTGAGCGTGTGGGTCCTGTTGCGTACAAGTTGAGGTTACCTCAGGAGTTGGAGAAGATTCATGATGTGTTTCATGTTTCTATGCTTCGGAAGTATAGATCGGATCCTTCACATGTGATGCCTGTGGAAGAAGTGGAATTGAATCCGGATTTGACCTATGATGAGGAACCGGTGAAGGTTATGGATTCGGATAGCAAGGTTCTTCGAGGCAAGACCATTGAGTTGGTAAAGGTGTTGTGGAAGCATCGTGGTGTTGAAGAAGCCACGTGGGAACGGAAGGATGACATGCTGAAGCAGTTTCCGTACCTCTTTCCTTCAGGTAAATTTCGAGGACGAAATTTCTTAAGGGGGGGAGAGTTGTAACGCGCCAATTTTGGGCTTAGAAGTTTTGGGTTTGGACCGGTTCGGTCGGAGTGCGGTTCGAATATATAAGGGTGAATTTAGGAAAGCCTAGTTCGGGTTGCATTAAAAATATGGAAAAATGTCTTAAAATCCTCTTTTCTTATATATAAGAGAATGGTGGAATCAATTTTACAAAATGAGGTTTGGAAGTGTGACATTTTGGGTTAGTGACCAAAATGTAATTTTCGAAAACTGTGTGACTGTTTTAAAAAGGATTGAAACTTTGAATCTTTAAGGAGCTATTTACCCAAAAGGAGTTTCTCCAGATTTTTCCTAAATATTAAAGGTTTAATTAATGGTTTTTAAATAAAAGAAAAAGGGAGGGAAGATATTTTGGCATTTTCCAACTAACTTTTCCTAAATTCCATTTTCATTTTCTCTCATCTTTTCTCTCAAACCAAACACTTTCTCCAGCACATTTTCCCTCTGATTTTGTCATCTAAATAACACATTTCAATCCTCTTTTGATCTCTAATCATCTCTTCAACAAAACCTTTGCATTTGCTATTTGGATTTTTAAGAATCTTGGTTCCAAAAGGGAGAAACTCAAGTTTAGAGGTATGAACGTCCTTCTCCTCTAAATTCTCAGTTCTTTACTGAAATTCCCAAGTTCTCAATCCTTGATTTGTGTTTTATAAAAGGTTTTGTAGATGTGTTCTTGATCTTGGCTTTAAAATGCAAGATTTGGTTGATTTTTGATAAAATTCGTAAGATCTGTTTGGGCAGTGTTTTGAGGTGTCTAATTGATGTTAAATGAATGTATAATTGATGAGAAATTGAGGTTTAATCAATGCAATCCCAGATAGGTTAATTTTCCTAAGTTTTGCTTGAGTTTTTGATGGTTTTTGGAGTGATCTTGATGATCTGTTATAGCTGGAGGTATAAGGACGTGGTTAGATCCTTTTTGGATGTTAATTGAGGTTTATGAATGTTTAGAATTGATGGATCATGGCTGGGTAGTGTTGTGGAGTTGTTTGGAGGTGATTACGGTTGTGTTTGGTAGCCGAAATGGGAGTGTTGATGAGAGCAGCGAGTTTAGGTGCTTTCATTGAAGATATTAATGCATGATGATGCATTAATCCTCTGCTTTGATGTGTTTAAAACAGGGGAGTCATCTTTGGATCCTAGTGGTGGTGATCCGGAAGCTTGATTGGTGTTTCGGCAAGTGGCGAAACGGAATCGGTGAGTGGATTTTGGTTTTCAGCTTTGAAACCAATGTTTTGAAGGTTTGGGAGCTTAGTTTAAGTCTAAGCAACTTAGCTAAGCTCAAGAGTAAGTTTTCAGAAAAACTCTCTTGATGATGAACCATGGATTGGTTGTATGTAATGTGGTTTGTTTGCATGTTTTAAATCCTGTTTTGAAAGCATATTTAGCATGTTTATTTACTGAGATTATAAGCCATGTGTTGAAGGATGCTCAAGGTAAGAGATCCCTGTTTTTGAACCTCGTTTTAATGTGGTTTGATGCTTAAGGATGTATGATGTTTATGGCTTTGTTAAATGCTTTAAAACAGTGGAATAATGTTGTTAATGATGCATATTGGCAAGTGATGGTTAAGGTCACAAAGGTGGTTAAAAGTCCTTGTGTGAGCCTTGTTTATTTAAGAACAACATGGTGGTTAAAAGTCCATGGTTGGTTCTTGGTTAAGATCACCAAGGTGGTTAAAATTCCTTGTGTGAGTCTTGTGTATTTAAGAACAACATGGTGGTTAAAAGTCCATGGTTGGTTCTTGGTTAAGATCACCAAGGTGGTTAAAATTCCTTGTGTGTGTCTTGTGTATTTAAGAACAACATGGTGGTTAAAAGTCCATGGTTGGTTCTTGGTTAAGGTTACAAAGGTGGTTAAAAGTCCTTGTGTAAGCCTTGTTTATTTAAGAACACCAAGGTGTTTAAAAGTCCTTGGGTGATTCTTGTTAAGGACACAAAGGTGTTTAAAAGTCCTTGTGTGGTCCTTGTGAATTGTAAGAACATCATGGTGTTTAAAAGTCCATGGATGATTCTTGTTAAGGACACAATGGTGTTTAAAAGTCCATGTGTGGTCCTTGGAAATTGTAAGATCAGAATGGTGTTTAAAAGTCCATGTGAGGATCTTATGTTGATTGTATCACTTGTGGCCAATATGACATGTTTTGAATTTGAAGCATGATATGCTTGTTTCAAATGCTTATGTGCATGAGTAAATGTTGCCTTGAGTTAAGGTTTATAAAAGTGTTTTATGAATGCATTATTGAGTGGTTTTAATTGAGCATTCCTCACTAAGCTTTTGCTTACGCTCTCTCTCTTTTATTAAACCAATAATGCAGAGCATTGAAGTGCATTTGGGGCAGCAAGGAAGCCAAGAATCCAAGTGAAGGTTCTAAGCTCATGTATGGTGAACATTTTCCTAAAACTATTAGCTTTTGGGCATTTGGCAATGGGGGACCTATGTTGTTGTTTTGGGAGATGTTTTGGACTTCCTAAGTTGGTTTTTGTTGATATTGATGTTGGTACATGTAATTGGCCTCTTGGTATGTGTTTTGGTGATTTGAGGATTTCATGGTTTGCTTTATAGGATGCTTGCCTATAGAATTGGGTATTTCTTAATTTGATGCCATGATGATGTATGGTTGATGCATTTGTGTTCCTTATGCATGTAATGGCTTGCTGGTATAATTTGGTGGCATTTGGAGCATGTTTGATGGGTCAATTGTGTGTTTATTCAGCTAATTTTCTGCAATCTGGGCAGGCCGTATCGGAACGGGTGCTACCGTTTCGGAACAGGGGCCTGAAATGGCCTAGGCGTTCCGAAACGGGAGGAACCGTTCCGGAACGAAAATGCCACTGCCAAGCCATGTTTCAGAACCCGTTTCGAAACGGTCCCGCGTTTCGGAACAGGTCCTCCCTGTTTCGGAACACTCGACCGTTGGGCTCTGAATTTGATGGTTATATGTTTTGAAATGTTTGCGTTTTGGTCCTGAATCTTGTTATTGCAATTGTATGAGTTTGAGATGTCCGTTTGAGCTGAAATTTGGCAGAGAAGCATGAAACATGAGTAATTTCATTTTGGTAACTTTTAATTGGGATAAGTCCTTGTAATTTTCAGAATTTGCAATTTGGTCCCTAAAGTTGTAATTTGTGCAATTGAGTCCCTGAATGTTCTCTGATTGTCATGATCTTTGAATATGATGATCTTGTGAATATATCTAGGGATAATGTGCATCTAGACAAGATTAAAAAGAAAAAAAGGGTCGTTAATCAAGGTTGACTTTCGGGTTGACTTTGGTTTTCCCCGTGTAAACTTTTTAATTCGGGTCAACCGTCTAGGCCGGGTTAAGGGGGTTACAGCCTCGACCTTGAGCCCGCCCTATTCGAGAAGATCCACAGCAAGGATTGGAAAATATTTGCACGACAGCCGGAGGCGGGAAATATCACGCTGGTTAGAGAATTCTATGCCCACCACCCCCGCTCTGAGCTGTCGTTCGTATTTGTTCGAGGAGAACCAGTCAAGCTCAACGCGATAGTGATCAATAGCTTCTATGGGCTCGGGATGGATGGCAACCCACACGAAGAATGGAGGCAGTCACTGACGGCTGCCGACTATGACAGAATCAAAGCCCGGCTGTGTGAACCCAACACTCCTTGGTTGACAGGAAAACATGGCGGCTCAGTGCAACACCGCTGACTGCTTCCCGAACCGATGATGTGGAACACTTTCATAAAAAGGCGTCCGTTGCGTACCTCCCATAACTTCACCGTAGATCAGTCGCGTCTTGCTCTCATCCACTCCATCATGGTGAACATGCCAATAAACGTTGGAGAAATAATCTACAAGGAGATCTACAACTGCTTTCAGAAATCAAAGAGCCAGTTGTACTCCCTCAATCTCATCACAGGCCTATTTGCCATCTTCAACGTTCCCTCAGATCCAAACGATGAGATAACAGCCACCAAAGAGGGCTGGACAAGAAAAGTCCACCTGCAGATGATGCATGCCTAAGAGATAGAACCAATCACGCCGAGCCAGCCCTCTGCCGCACAGCCAGCTACATTGGCAGCCCCAGGTAGTACTCACGCTGCCCAGAACAATAAAGTCATTGCCCTGCTCCACATTCTTATCGATAGCAACAAACGCATAGAACATCAACAATTGACATTCATGAAGTACGTGGGAGAGGTCCAAGAGGCTTTTGTGGCCTATATCCTTCAAAAATTTCCCAATGACGGCCCCACCCTACCCACATTCCCTGCAGATCTAGCCACCACAG
Source organism: Hibiscus tridactylites (assembly GCA_958450335.1). Classification (NCBI taxonomy): domain Eukaryota; kingdom Viridiplantae; phylum Streptophyta; class Magnoliopsida; order Malvales; family Malvaceae; genus Hibiscus; species Hibiscus tridactylites. The sequence goes on from OY288290.1 coordinate 49,484,936, forward strand.
CCAAGCCTAAAGAAGGAACATCATCAGAAGCAGCTGCCTGCCACGCTGCCTTCCGCCGCCAGATGCCCTCTTTAGCCTGCACAACGGAAATAGTGGCAAACACTCCCAAAAAACATCAACAACATTACTCTCTAGCCTGCACAACAGAAACAGTGGAAAACAGCTCCAAGTCCAACGAGGTTGAGCAGCCGACAGTAGCAACATCGGAACCCATGGCGATAGAGGATCCACTAGCAGAACCAATGGTAGAAGCAACCAGAAAAAGAAAGTGGCACATCATCTCCACCGAGACAGAGGAAGAGGAGTCTGAATCCGAGCCAGACCAAAGTGCAGCTCCTCGCCCCACTCCTAAAAGAGTTCAACCGCTGCGGACATCAAAGATTTCACCTGCCAAGTCTGCCGCCCAGACACCTGCCAGCATCCGCCTTGTCATCCAGTCTTCATCCTCTTTCTCCTCTGCCGAGAAGACCCCAGCTTCTTCTCAACCCTCCGCCAACTTCTAGCGTTACTTCTTTTCTTTTCTTTATTTTCTTGCTTATTTTTATGTTTTAATTATCTATTTAATTTTTGTTTTTTTTTGTAATTTATTTTGTGCGTTGAGGGCGATGCCCATCTCGAGTTTGGGGGGGTTAGCACTCATGTTGTTTAGGCATAACTAGTGCATATTAGGTTGCATAATGTACTCGCCTTAAAAAAATTAATCGAAAAAGAAAAAAAATTGTTAGAACTTGTGCCTATGATAGGATAGCCGACTTTAAAATTTTTGCACCAATTAAAAAGACCTTAAATTTGTGGAAAGCATGAAGTAAACTTAGAATTTTTCTATAATTTCCAAAATTTAAAAACACTATTGTTACTTGCTGAATTTGTTAGAATTTATGGTAAACATTGACTGCATAAATTATTTGTAAAATTCTAACACTGGTTGTAGGAAGCTGTCGCGGCAGGCAACAAACAGAAAAAGGAAAGCACTGCCACGTCATGAAAGAAATTTTTATGTTGTCTTTCCCTAGAGATGTATGAAACCAGCTCTAGGAAGAATCATGTGCAAATATACTCCGCTGCTATCAAAGTCCATGAATCTGAAAATCCTTGAAGTGACGGACAAATTAGCATGAGTGAATGAAAGTCTTCACGGGATGACTCTACTCAATGGGTTCGGGGTTTTGTAGTTTGCTCCTATCTTAATTTCAGACCTAGAGAGTATTTGTGATGAGATGAAGCTCTTATTGCCATGATTAAATAAATGTGCTTACTTATGTTGTCTCGGCAGCAACCTTATATACCATGACAACATCATTGTTTACTTAGAATGTTCTTCAGATTCAGCCTGTACACAGTTTCTGCACACACTGCACTGGCATTGTAGTTTAATTCTGAGGTAATTTATGCTATTCTCCTCTCACTAATATACTGTAGGTGCCACGACCTTCAGGTGCTAAATCAAGTTTAAAATATGTTTTTATTTATGATTAGTTTAAAGGGCAAGTATGTTTAGGTTTGCATTGCTTGAGGAAAAGCAATAGTTCGAGTTTGGGGGTGTGTAAAGTGCTCATTAGTCCTATATTTTATATGCATTCCATCTCATATTATTGTTGTTCTTAAGTACATTTTAGGCATATTTAGGTTTATGCATTGTATATTTACAATATTCTTTACTTTGCCCTGATTTTATTGATTGTCTTCTATTTGGTAAGAAAAAGATATTGTTTTAGTTTAGTTTGCATTTCAGGGCTAGAAGTTGTTAGGAGGAAGACAGACCAGAGGAAGGGATGCTGAGGCAACAAGCTTAGGAGCTATACTAATGCAGTTCCAAGCAGAGAAAGCCGCTGTCGAGTACCTGCCGCTCAGGGCAACTAGCTGAGGAAATGGAGAATTGGAGTGCGATATGTAGAGCTGAAATTCTGATTCCAACGATGCTATCCACTCAATTTTCTGATGTCTGGAGCAGCGAACAGAGCCGTTGAAGGAGGAAACCGATATAACTTACGGTGCAAGCCAACAAGAAGGAGTCCACATTCAACTCAAAGAAGTTAGAATTAAAGGTTGCATTTAATGAAAAAGCTACTTTGAAGACTTCTACTCCAAGGATGGCTTGACCTAGCCAATGCCTATATATACTTGACATATTTTGTAATTGTAGACAACTTAGGTTTTCCTTTTGGCATAATTTAGGCTTTCTTGCCGCCATTATGTTCTAAATTCTCTCTTGGGTTTGGGTTATGTTGTAAACTAGTGTGAGAACGGTTGTTTAGCAATTAAGTTTGTTTTTACAATAAAACTTCAAGGTTTTCTTATTTCATGCTCTTCATAGTTTTCAATTAAGTTCGAAAGATTGGCTGTCAACTATCTATTTGTTCGCTATCGAGAGAGTCGAACTCATGAAAGATATAAGTACGATCCTCATCCTAATCAGGTGTTGATCAATTCGACCTAGTAGTAGGTGCGAGTTTAAGGCGACTAAAAGAGGACGAACCAAGGTTGTTGTCTCTGCAAGATTCATGCTGTGATGGGTATCATCTGCAGTGGGCAACAACGATATTCTGACTTAGACATGAGTGGTATCAATATCAAAGTGTTCTGCCGAGCCTTGAACGTCTGCCAAGTTTGCCGCCGAGCCAATCGTCCGTTCCACTGCTGAGGCAGGAAAGCGTCGAAGCAGCCAACCTGCCATCCTTCGTAGAGGCAGCAAAGTCTGGAAGCGCAAAGCAATTTTGCTTATTCAACGCAGTTTCACACTAGGGAGCAGCATAATCTGACCAACCTATCACTTTGATATTTTCTTCAATTACTTGTGTTCTATTTACTTTTAATTCTTTCATAAACTAAAATTATTTGTGCATTTAATTTTCTTGTTCATGAATTACAATTCGAGTAAGCTGTCCAATCCCAGTGGGAGACGATATCTTTTATACTATAACTTGACAAGAGTGTGCACTTGCGTTCATATTTAGAGAACACCCAAACGCTCTACACAAACAATATTGGAGGTGGAACTATTTGACGTATGGGGTATCGATTTCATGGGACCATTCCCATAATCCTGTGGGAACCTTTACACTTTACTAGCAGTTGACTATATGTCTAAGTGGGTCGAAGCAATTGCCACCCCAAACAATGATTCCAAAACTGTGCAGAAATTCCTGTAAAAAACATATATTCACACAGTGTGGGATAGTGAGAGCCATAATCAGTGATGAAGGCAAGCATTTCGATAACAGACTCATTGCCGCGACATTAAAGAAGTACGACATCACACACAAGCTTGCCATGGCATACCACCCACAGACGAATGGGCAGACCGTGATATCAAATAGAGAATTAAAAGCAATCCTCGAAAAAGTGGTTAATCCCTCTCGAAAGGACCGGTCTCTTCGACTCGACGATGCACTATGGGCCTTAAACTATTTTCGGGCAAACTCCGATCATGATGGTCTGGGCCGTTTGAAGTTGTCCAAGTATTCCCAAATGGAGCAGTAACAATTAAGTCCAACAAGGATGGGCATGAGTTCAAAGTCAATGGGCAAAGACTAAAGCACTACTTAGGACCACATGCCAGGAGGGATAGGGAAGAAATCACTCTTGGGGATGCACACACATGCACTCCTTGAGTATCCTGACTCTTTCTCTTTATTTCATCTTTTACTTTTATTTTTATTTTTTCTCTTGCATTTTTTTATTCCCACATTTTTGAATTCTTAGGAATAAATTTCTCTTTCCTTTCATTTTCAGGATACAGATCACCATGAGTCAGACGAAGAAGTCATTGCCCCGACAGCAAAGCCCACCCCACCATCCCGCATCCAAACACACCGAGAATCTAAACGAATAAAGCGAGCAGCTTCTAAGCCGAAGAGGCTAATTTTGCAGTCCGACAGTGAAGAGGAGGATGATTCTACCACCTCTAAACCCATTTAAATTCCTCTTCATTTTTTGCTGCTTATCTATGTTTGCCCTTATATTTTGTGATTTACTTTTTCTATCTTATACATGATTTATAAAGCATTGAGAGCAATGCTTGGTTCGAGTTTGGGGGTGTAGGTTGAGAGGCTGAGGCACTACCATGTCGCAACAGATAAATATAATTGTAGTTTTTGTTCTTAACTGTCAATTTTTTTTATTTACTGCAATTCCTTTACTCGATATAGCGTGCCGTGGCAATACTTTTTTATCAATTGCCTTAGTTTAGTTTTAATTAAATATTCTTTATTGGCAATAAAACTCTCTCCTCTTATCATTGTTTAGGATTGTTTAGAGCCTTTATTTTTAGGATGCTTAAAGGAAGATAACTTAGGATCACACTATGAGATTAGAACTTTTAAACACCTTTGTGACTTGCATGATTTAAGGAATTCTAGTACACTTAGGACATATACTAGCTTAAAAAGAGAATTGGGTAAAAAGTTAGAGGTGCCCACCACTGGCTCTAGCTTAAGGAAGCCCTAGAGGTGCCCGAAACTGGCTCTAGGCTAATCACTAGAGGTGCTCGAAATTGTCTCTAGTTGGTTAGGTTGCTTATAAAAAAAATTATACCCAAGTTAAGCAGGTTAATGCTTAAGTGTTTACTTGGAATCCTTGTAATCATCTTGATCACAATACATGCACACACCTACACGTCTTATAGTTTGATTCCAGGGAATTCCTAGGGCATCAAAACACTTAAGGGACAAACATTCTTCGCCATGGTTAGGAGAGAGAAGGAAAAATAAGGACAATGAGACGGTTTATAAAAACTAAGGTTTAGCAATTGATGGTTTGCATTGAATGAGGACAAGCAATAGTTTGAGTTTGGGGGTGTGATAAGTGCCCAAAAGTCCTATATTTTGACCCCTTTTACATGACAATTATCACTCAATTTACACCCATTTGAGCTGCATTATGGCCTTCCATGCATAGATTTCATCATTTATGCCTTTGAGCCTTATATTATGTTAATTTTATGAAAAAAGTTACTATTTAATGCATGATTGGTATTTTTACAGGCTGTACAGTACTGGAGCAGGAAGATGCCGCCACAACACAAAAAGAAGGAGGGAAGATGAGGCAGAATTAGCAGACAACAGACCCTGATTGAGCCAAGCCACATGACAGCTTCTACTAAGGGAAGCTGATGAAGCCTTGCGGAGCAGAGCAGACCGATGCCAAGACAGAAAAAGCCAGGCCATTACAACATTCCTTCAGAGGGAAAAATAGGCAAAGTGGTAGCCGACTTGTAGAGCTTTTAATGCTGGATTTTTTTGCACACTTTGCGTGGCAATCGAAGTTCGAGAAGAGAGTGAAGACATGGAAGGAAGGATAAAGTTTGACTATTGGACAAAAGTGGATAATATAATAAATTAAAGAGATTCACTCCTTTAATGAGAAATAGTCCATGTCCAACTCAACTTCCTCTCCATAGAAGACCTTGCCTTTACCTTCCCCTATATATGGAGCCGTGATCGAGAGAGAAAAAAGGGGGAATAGAGGAGAGAACGCCTGAGAGAAATTTAGCTTAGGATTAGTTTAATTATGTTCTAAATTTCTTAGGGTTAGGATTAGTTTGTTTAGTAGTTGTGTGAAAACTCTTTGTTCTTAGTTTTTGTTCTTAATACAATAAAAGTTAAGGTTTTCTTATTCCGGCTTTAATTATTTTTGCATTCTACTCATGAGAGGGTTTGTGAGATCATCCATTTGTTCAATATCGGAAGAGTTAAGCTCACAAAAGGAATAAATACGATTTTCTCCCCACGTGGTGTTAACTAACTCGACCTAGGGATAGGTCCGAGTTTCAGCGGCTAAAGGAAGTGTATGAATAGTTGGTGTTTGCCCTTTGATTCACGCCAGGAGGTATCATTAGATTTCAGCCATCAACCAGCGTTCCGTGCTTAAGGATTAGGCGAAACCACCAAAGGACGCTTTGCCGAGCCTTAATTACATCTGCCCACGAGACAGGGATTGTCGCAACAGGATTCAGCCATTGCGGCCATGACATGAATTTGGTCACTGCCACGGCAGTTGTGCATTGCTGCATTCAAGAACAGAAACAAAGTTAAGAGGATTCCACACTACGACACACTCTATTTCGACCCATCTTCTCATCTTGATTATTTCTTTATTTTATTTACTAGATTTTCTTAGTTTAGTTCTTTTTAGATTATCTCAAATCACCCAATTAATTTGTGTTTTTACTTTGTTTAATTTTCAGTGTGAGGAAGTAGAACCAAGGGCTGAGTACCAATCCCTGTGGAGACGATACTCATATAATTATCCCTATATTACTTGCATCGTGTATACTTGCGCAATTGTGGAGCACTATTTACACGCAATACCTTGTCTCATCATAAATGAATAAAAGAAAAACCCACATCCCTTGTTTTGAGTTCCACCGAGACCAAACTCATCTTTTGTTTAAAGAAAATAAGCACGCACCACCATTGTCATCTTCTCCATCAAGCTTAAGCATACAACACCCTATTTGGACTTCATAAGCTTATGTTTTCTTTAATTCAAAACTCTCAATTTATAGCTACCGGTTGGGTAAGTAAAACTCCCAAATAAATTGTTGATTTCGTGAACCTTTGGAGATTCGATTTCAAGATATAAGCCCTAAGTCAATCTTTTAAGCATGTGATTTGAATATTGTCTTATTAATTCTAATAATCTCTTATTGTTCTTCCTAGCTCAAGAATTGGAAAAGACTAATCCATTGTCTCCATCAAAGGTTAGGAATAAAGGAATTGTTATCGAAGAGGCGTAATATCGAGATGAGTGTAGTCGGAGTCTCGAGGGCTGGCTAGGTGCCATCTCGAATCAATGATTATTGCTTTTTGATAAGTGCCCAAAAGTCCTATATTTTCACTTATTTTTAGGCCAATTATCGCTTAACCTACACCCATTTGAGCTACATTATGGCCTTTCATGCATTGATTTCATCATTTATTCCTTTGATCTTTATATATTGTTTATTCTATGAAAAAAGTACTGCTTGATGCATGTTTGGCACTTTTGCAGATTTACACGCTGCTAGGGCAGGAGATGCCGTGATGGCAATGAAAAAAAAGGAAGGATGAGGCAGAACCAGCTAGTAACAGACCCTGATCGAGCCAAGCCACAACTTATAGCTTCTACTGAGGGAAGCTGATTTATGAAGAATAATGCTTTGCGGAGCAGATCCAATTCCAAACCAATGTCGAGGGAGCAGAATGCCATGCCGCAGTAGTGTACTACTCTACCTGCCGGAGGGCAAAATAGGAAAAGTGGTAGTCGATTTGTAGAGCTTTATATGTAGGATTTTTCTACACACTTTGCGTGGCAGTTGGAGTTCAAGAAGAAGATGAAAACATGGAAGGAAGGATAAAGTTAGACTTTTTGCCAAAAGTGAATAATGTATTAAATTAAAGAGATTCACCTCTTTAATAAAGTTAAGTCAAAGTCCAACTTAACTTCCTCTCCAAGAAGGATTTTTTTCCTACACCTTCCCCTATATAAAGGAGGATTGCCGCCATCATCAAGGGGAGAAGAGAAGTGGAGAAAAGAGACGAAGAGAGCTTAGCTTATGATCTAGTTTTTATTATGTTCCAATTTCCTTTAGGGTTAGGATTAGTTTGTTTAGTAGTTGTGTGAAGACTATTGTATTTGTTTAAGTTCTTAATGCACTAAAGTTAAGGTTTGCTTATTCTTGGATTTAATCATTTTTGCTGTAACCCCCTAAACCCGGCCTAGAAGAAAAGATCGAATTTGGGAAGTCACAATTGAAAACTTTACCCTCAAGAAACTAATTTGAATTATAATATATTAAAATAGCGTAAAATAAATTATTTCTAATAATAATATAAAGTGCCTCGATATTTATAAAATTCAAACGTTAAAATTATTAATCTTATAATTTAAATGAAACTTTCAAATTTAAATTATGAAAATGCATGCTAAAAATAACAAGCCCCAAATCTGAAATTACATCAATATCCCCAAAACAATAAATATTAATATGAATAAGTAAACATAATTTCGTACTGAATAATAAAATAACCAGATAAAATTGAGATCCTCCAAGTACCAAGTCGCCTAGAGAGTCTGAGTATATCTGAAAAGAGAAACTATGGGGGAGTAAGCTAAAGAGCTTAGTGTGTCTCTAAAGTGCAAGAAAATCATAGTCGTAAAAACATAGTAATATTTTCTTAAAATTCTTTAAAAACATGATACAATATCACAAGCGTAATGCAATGCACCCAACTACGTCCGCCAAAAATGAGGAAGGTTCCCATAACCTCCTTCCTACGTCCGCCAATCCGAAGTGGAATTCAACCTGAAGGGTGAAACCACTAAACTTCCTCCTTTCAAATCCCAACCCATGCTCATACACATATGATGTTTAAAGTTCAAGTTTCATAAAAATCAATTCCATAAATCCAATATTCCATAAACATAATTCGTAAATCATAGTCCACAAATCCATAAACCATAGTTCCGTATATCCGATGTTTCATAAATCATACTTAAAACACATTCTAAAATCATATGCATGTGATGTCAACCATACAAATCATAATGCATCAACACAGAGAAAACATGTAGCACAGTAAGAAAACACACCTTAGCCAAGCTATACTCAAGCTACATAATAATGTGATTTTCTATGATCAGAAGTATTGGATCCAACTGTATCGGTACCAGACTAAACTTGGGGTTGAAGGGATTAACGAACAAGAAGGGGTATAGAGCGGTGGAGATTATTACATAGGAATTTAGCAAATCAATAACGGATTTTGGCGGCATGAAACTATATGAAAAAGTAGGGTTCTTGGGATGATCTTATTTGAACTATGTATGTGTATATTTATAGGGAGAGCAAACATAATTTAAGTAAAATAATGAAAGTGATATAGGATGGAAAATAATAAAAGTAAATAAAATAATTAAAAGAAGACAACTGGAGGAGGGGATTATAATTCAATTTAAAATTAAAGTAATATATGTATATAATTTAAATAATAATAATAATAATAATAAAAGGAAAGATGATTCCGCTGCTATAAGTACAATTCAATTTAAATTCAATCTACTTTTAAAACAATGGGTTAATCACCCAACAAGTCCCCAAATTTCTTATTTGTTTGATAAAGTCACAAAATTATGATTAAAGATCATTTCACTCCCAAAATTCTCAATTTGGCCATAAGAATTAAAATTAGGATTTTTGAATTAAAATTCAAAAATAAAAAGGATTTTGAATTTAGGGATTTCAAAATTAGATTTCAAAATTAGGGATTTTTTGAATCTAGTGTTTACAATTTGGGCGTAATTTTTTGGGTGTTACATTTGCATATCTATTTGTTCAATATCGAGAGAGTTGAACTCACAAAATTAATAAGCACGATTTTCATCCCACGTGGTGTTAACTAACTCGGCCTAGGGATAGGTTAAGAGTTTTAGGGGCTTAAAGAAGTGTTAGAATAGTTGGTGTTTGTCTTTGGTTCACGCCGGGAGGTATCATCGAAGTTCAACCATCAACCAGTGTTCTGAGCTTAGGGATAAGGAGAAACCATCCAAGGTCGCTTTGCCGAACCTTAATAGCATCTGCCCAAGAGTAAGGGATTGCCGCGATAAGGACTAAACCATTGCGGCCGCGGTAGAGGCTTAGGTTACTACCACGATAGTTTTGTGTTGTTGCATTCAAGACAAAGACAAGTCAATGGGATTCCACACTAAGATGCATTCTAATTCGGTCCAATATCTTATCTTGATTTCTCTTTACTTTATTTTCTGGCTTATTATAATTTTAATATTTTTAGATTACTCCAAACCCAACAATTAATTTATGTTTTTACGTTATTTTGCAGTGCGAGGAAGTAGGATCAAAAGGCTAGCCCAATCCCTTTGGAGACGATACTCGATATACTTATCATTATATTACTTGAGACGTGTACACTTGCACTATTGTGGAGCACTTTTACGCGAGCATCAAGTTTTTGGCGCCGTTGCCGGGGATTGGCAACTTTTGTTTTTATTTTCTTGACCCTTTTATTTTCCTTTATTTATCTTTGTTTATTTATTTTAGCACTAATTAACTTTGGTTTTGCATTGGTGTATGACCAGGGCGAACCCAAATAATCCACTACATGACCTTGATCAAGAAATCGATCGAAGTTTTCGGCAAAGACTTAGGAAACAGCTGCGACCAATGATGGCGCACGAAGTTGGCGGCAACAATGCCAACAACAACCAAAATACCAATGGGCAACAACCTGCCGACGGGCAGCAAGTTGCAGATGGGCAGTAGAATATCCTTACAGGAGATGGAGAAAATCCGTAAATTCAATTTGCGCCAGTACGAAAGTTAACTGTCCGAAACTACCTTGAAGAGGATCTGAACGAACTAAATCCTAGAGTTGTTACACTTGAAATAGAGGCTGCCCACTTTGAACTAAAGCCCGTAATGTTCAACATGATCAATACTATGGGGAAATTTGGCGGCTCAGCAACCGAAGATGCCAGACAACACTTTAAATCCTTCATACAGATTTGTAATTTGTTTAAAATACATGAAGTACATGAGGATATTTTAAGATTAAAATTATTCCTACATTCACTGAGGGATAGGGCAAAAACCTGGCTAAACAATATTCTAGCAGGATCAATTGGATCCTGGAGTGATTTATGTCGTGATTTCTTAGCATGTTTTAATCCTACAAATTTAACTGATAAATTTCGTAATGAAATCACTTCATTTCGACCGGCTGACAACAAATCCATGCACGAGGCTTGGGAGCGATATAGAGAGCTGTTACATAAATGCCCCTTGAACGTATTCCCATTGTGGACGCATGTAACCATGTTCTATAACGCTGTCAACACAGCAACTAGGATGATGCTCAATACCTTGGCAAACGACATACACCTAGACAAGGAACCAGAGGAAACAATGGATATTCTGAACATGAGGGCCAAGAATGACTATTAGTTTCCAATGACCAGATGAGGAGGAACCTGATGCCAACCCACAGTAAACTAGATAGGGTCCTCAGACTCCATTTCATCTCAAATTGCCACCTTGGCAAAGTGGGTCATGAACATGCAATCGCAAAACAGTCACCATGAGGTCAAGTTAATTGATTTATTTTGTGAAAACTATGGAGGTAACCATGACTCTTCTGAATGTCCACAGAACCCATAATCGGCCTGCTATGTTGGAAACTTTAATAGGAACAACAACATGATGTCCAACAACTACAACCCAACCTAGAAAAAGCACCCCAACTTCTTCTTGAGCAACCCCAATAATGCACTTAACTCGCAAAACCATAATGCTCTAGCAATGGGATTTCAGAACCAACCATGACAGACCATGCCACCACCGCAAGCTCAACAGATGATGCCCCAGAAGCAACAACCAATGCAGTCTAGTTCTCTAGAAACTACTCTTCATGCTTTTATGACTCAGACTAGTACATATATGGCTAACATTGTAAAGTTCAAAAAAAGACTGGAAATTTTATGGACATGACGGAGATAAGGCTGCCGAACAACGAGGCAACGTTGAAATCCCTAGAAACACAAGTGGAGCAGAACGCACAGATTCTAAACACTAGGACAGTAGGAGGTTTTCCCAATGACACCGAAGCCGCTAAGGGGACATTGTATGAATAGTGCAAAGGCGTAATGTAGAGCGATCCGATGTTCTCTATTTATGAGTGCAAGTGCACACTCTTGTCAAGTTATAGTATAAAAGATATCGTCTCCCACAGAGATTGGACAACTTGATTCGACTCGTAGTTCCTGCACAAGAAAAAATAAATGCACAAATAAGTTGGTAGTTTGAGAAGAAAAGTAAAATAAAAACACAAGTAATTAAAAAGGAAGAAATCAGGTTGATAGAATGGGCAGGGTTATGTTGCTGCTTAGTGTGAATCTGCGTTGAATAGGACAGATTGTTTTGCGCTGCCAGACACTGCTGCCTCGGTGGGGGATGGCAGGTAAGCTGCTGAGACTCGCTCACTGCCTTGGCATGGGAATGGACTTGTGTCTCGACGACAAACTCAGCAGAACAACAAGGCTATGCAGAACGCTTCGAAAGTGATCCTACTTATGTCTAAGTCAGAATTTGGTTGATGCCCACTGTAGATAATACTAGTCGCGGAGTGAATCGTGCAAAGACAGCAATGTTGACTCGTCCTCTCTTAGCTGCCTTAAACCCTGACCTATGTCTAGCCCGGATTAATCGCACCATCTATAGATGAAATCGTACTTACTCCTTTTGTGAGTTCGACTCTCTCGATACCGAACAAATGGATAGAATTCAACTAATCTTTCGCTTTAATTGAAAACAATGAAGAACATGGAATAAGTAAACCTTGAAGTTTTATTTGCAAAAAACAAACTTATTACCCTAAACAACCGTTCTCAAACTAAGTACAACATAACCCAAACCCAAGGAGAAATTTAGAACATAACGACGGCAAAGAAAACCTAAACTATGCCTAAGGAAAACCTAACTTGTCTCCCTTGAAATACAAAAATATGTGAAGTATATATAGGCCATAGTCTAGGTTAAGTCCTCCTTGGAAATAAGTCTTCAAAGAGCTTTTGCATTAAATGCAACTTTAAATTCTGACTTCTTTGAGTTGAATTTGGACTTCTTTTCCCATTGCCTTGCTTCGCAAGTAAGCTCATTCTTCTCTTTTGGCGGCTCTGCCTGCTGCTCACGGCGTCAGAAATTTGAGTGGACGACATTGTTAGAATCTGGATCACATATCATGCGGGATAAGGAAGAATACTCTATAGGAGATGCATCCACATGCACTCCTTTAGTGAAATAATCTATTTTCCCTCTATATTTTATTTTTATTTTTTAGTTTCAATTATTTTTAATTTTCTATATTTTTTAAGAATAAATTTTTATTTTATTGTTTATTTTTAGGATGGAGATCAAGAAAGGAAGAGGAGATGAACAACCGTTAGCTACCGCGACATTTATCGCCCAATGAGCCACAAGAGTCGCAACAACTAGTTTTTAACGGGAATGAACCACAACAGACAGAAAATGGCTAGTAACAACTAGAAATTGTCGCGGCCGAGATTTGCGCTCTAACGACATTATGTGCTGAAACTCTATACAAAGGCTATTATTCTCCATTATTCTTCACTTTATCAGTCTCCTTTACTGATTTAATTCTCTAAGCTTTATCTCTCTCTTTTGCTCTCAATACTCTCAATACTTTCAGATAGAAATCCGAGATCAAACTTCCAGCACTGCCGCGGCCAAAACTTATACCCGCTTCGCACCACCGGGAGTCGAACATCGATTCCAAAAATACTTCATCTCCCGGCAGGTGTGGGAGGGACAAGGATTCCAGGCCTTAGACGAACCAAATTACGTCATCGACCATTACTTATTCAACAAGATCAACCAGAAAACATGGCATATATTTTGCCTCCAACCTGCCTGGGCCAACATCAAAGTGGTCTGAGAATTCTATGCCCACAAGCCCAGTGCCGATACACTTTTCGTGCACGTGAGGGGGAAGGCCATCCATGTTGATGCTGGCGCAATTAATCAGTTCTACGGCCTGCACATCGAACGGGACGAACATGCATACATATTGGAGGCGTTCATGGAGGAAGATTACCAGCGTATCAAAGAAGAATTATGTTAAGCCGGCACAGCATGAGAGGCCGGGGCACACAAAGGATCGGTCCAACGGTAGAGCCTGAGACCCGAAGCAAAGCTATGGAACAAATTCATCTACCACCGCCTCATGCCAACCTTACACAACACTGCCATCGATCGGCCCAGGCTCGCTCTAATCCACTCGATTATGCATAACCATAAAATTAATGTTGGTAATATTATTTTCCAGGAAATTTACAAGTGCACACAGAAGGACAAGAGGCCGCTCTACTTTCCATCGCTTATCACTGGCCTTTGCACGGAGAAGGAGGTCCCTGTCGATGAGGCCGATGAATTCACGCCACAACGAAAGGGATGGGATCGGGAGGCCTACCACAAGCTAATGAATATCACCAAAGCCGATCCTGTCCAGACCACTTCGATGCAAGGCATTGCTGGGGCAGCAACCTCGGCAACTATCCCCGAGATGCCCCAGATGAACTCTTCGGTCGCAGCAGACCTTCAACAAATCCTACAGAAGCTGGAGGAAATGGACCAACGCCAACAACTGTTTATGGCGTACACGAGGGACTTCCATGCCTCAATGATCCAACTGATACAGAAGAGGTTCCCAGACTAGACGGTCCCATTTCCACCCTTCCCTACCGTCATCACTGCCACCGTCGCCCCTAAGAACCGAGAACAAGCAACTCCTACCGCCGCCACAGCCCCAACATCACAAATACCCACTACCGTGGCCTCTAAAACTCCATCTGCCGCGGTGCGCAAAGCCAAGCGCAAGGCCCCCTTGGACACACATGTCGAATCTCCATACCGCGCTACCTTCAGCTGGTCCGACACTGGTCATTCTATCAGTCGGGTCTTTGAGTCACTAAAACGCAAGGCATCAGCTAAGAATGAAATCTGCCAAGACTCCAAAGACGAGGAGGTTACTGCCCCGACAACAAAGCCCACCCCACCATCATGCATCCAACTACCCCGTGAATCCAAATGAGTCAAGCACACGGCATCCAAACCGAAGATGATGATATTGTAGAGCGACAATGACAAGGAATATGAACCTTTCAAATCACCATCCATCTAAATTCATCTTCTTTATGCCACTTATTTTTAATGCCCTTATATTTTTTGTGTGCTAATTTTTTCTATCTTAATTTATGCAATGTAAGCATCGAGGGCAATGCTTGATTCGAGTTTGGGGGTGTAGATTCAGCTACCACGACAATATAAATATAATTACAGTTTTGTTCAATAATTGCCAAATTTTTTTACTGTATTTCCTTAACCGAACATTGCTTATGCCACGACAGTACTTTCAATCAATTGCCTTAGTTTAATTTTAATTAAATCTTCGTACTTGGCAATAAACTCTCTTTTCTTACCATTGTTTAAAACTGTTTAGAGCCTTTAATTTTAGGATGCTTAAGGAAGACAACTTAGGATCATACTATGAGATTAGAACTTTAAAACACCTTTTGTGACTTGTATGATTTAAGGAGTTCCAGTACACCTAGGGCATAGACTTGCTTAGAAATAAAATTTTGGGTGAAAAGTTAGAGGTTCCTAACATTGGCTCTAGCTTGAGGAAGCCCTAGAGGTGCCCGAAACCGACTCTAGGATAATCACTAGAGGTGCCCGAAAATGGCTCTAGTAGGTTAGAATACTTATAAAAAAGAAAGAGAAAAGAGAAAAGAAAAGAAATACCCAAGTTAAGTGGTTTAATGCTTAAGTGTTTACTTAGAACCCGGATAATCATCTTGTTCACAATGTATGCACACACTCACAAATCTTATAGTTTGATTCTTGGGAATTCCTAAGCCATCAAAAGACTTAAGGGCCGAGCATTCTTTGCTATGGTTTGGAGAGAAGAAGGAAAAGTAAGACCAAGGAGACAGTTTATAAAAGTTAAGGTTTGGCAATTGATGGTTTGCATTTCTTGAGGATAAGCAATAGTTCGCGTTTGGTGGTGTGATAAGTGCCCAAAAGTCCTATATTTTCACTCATTTTAGGGCAATTATCGCTTAACCTACACCCATTTGAGCTACACTATGGCCCTTCATGCATTGATTTCATCATTTATGCCTTTTTATCTTTATATATTGTTTATTATATGAAAAAGGTAATGTTTGATGCATGTTTGGCACTTTTTGCAGATTTGCATGTTGCCAGGGCAGGAGATGTCGTGATGGCAATGAAGAAAAAGGAAGGATGAGGCAGAACCATCTAGTAACAGACCCTGATTGAGCCAAGCCACAACTGATAGCTTCTACTGAGGGAAGCTGATTTATGAAGATTGAAGCCTTGCGGAGCAGATCCAATTCCAAACCAATGCCGAGGTAGCAAAATGACATGCCGCGGTAGTGTACTACTTAAATTGATGGAGGGCAAAACAGGCAATGTGGTAGTCGATTTTTAAAGCTTTAAATGCCAGATTTTTCTACACACTTTGTGTGGCAGTTGGAGCTCAAGAATAGGACGAAAACATAGAAGGAAGGATAAAGTTGGACTTTCGGTCAAAAGTGAATAATGTATTAAATTAAAGAGATTCACCTCTTTAACAAATTTAAGTACAAGTCCAACTTAACTTACTCTTCAAGAAGGATTTTTGGCTACACCTTCCCCTATATAAATGAGGATTGTCGCCATCATCAAGGGAAGAAGAGAAACGGAGAAGAGAGACGGAGAGAGCTTAGCTTAGGATCTAGTTTTTATTATGTTCTAATTTCCTTTAGGGTTAGGATTAGTTTGTTTAGTAGTTGTGTGAAGACTATTGTATTTGTTTTAGTTCTGAATGCAATAAAGTTAATGTTTACTTATTATTGGATTTAATTATTCTTTCATACTTATCGGGAGAGAGTATTGTGAGGTTATCTATTTGTTCAATATCTGGAGAGTTGAACTCATGAAACGAATAAGCACGGTTTTCATCCCACGTGGTGTTAACTATCTCGGCCTAGGGATAGGTTAAGAGTTTCAGCGGCTAAAAGAAGTGTTAGAATAGTTAGTGTTTGTCTTTAGTTCACGCTGAGAGGTATCATTGAAGTTCAGCCACCAACCAGTGTTCCGAGCTTAGGGATAAGGTGGAACCATCCAAGGATGCTTTGCCGAACCTTAACATCATCTGCCCAAAAGCAAGGGATTGCCGCAGCAAGGACTCAACCATTCCGGCTGCAGGAGGGACTTAGGTTACTGTCACGACAGTTTTGTGTTGTTTCATTCAAGATAGAGACAAGTCAATAGGATTCCACACTATGACGCATTCTAATCAAGCCCAATATCTCATCTTAATTTCTCTTTACTTTATTTTCTGGCTTATTTTAGTTTTAGTATTTTTAGATTACTCCAAACCCAACAATTAAATTCTGTTTTTACGTTATTTTGCAGTGCGAGGAAGTAGGATCAAAAGGCTAGCCCAATCCCTCTAGAGACATTACTCGATATACTTATCATTATATTACTTGAGATGTGTACACTTGCACTATTGTGGGGCACTTTTACGCAAGCATCACTTATTGTATTGATAACCATCGTATTGAAGGTCTTTGCATAAAAACTTTATCGAAAGTCCTATTGGTAAACATGAGTAGGTATGGTATATTGAGCATTGAATATTTATTATTGCAAATTGCTATTGAAACTTTGACATATGTTTATTGTTATGAAATTGTCATGTTGAAATATTGCTATTGGCTTATTGTTATTGAAATATTGTTGTTCAACTATTGATTATTGAACCTTAGATTTCGAGAGTATTGGATAAAATTGGCATGCCATAGAATTCATGAGCTCATTGGTATGGGTGGCTTTGGCCATTGGTGCGACGGAGGGATGTGTTGTGTATTGGTCAATTGGTGCGGCAGAGGAAATATGACACGACCATTATTGTTATTATTGGTGTTGTGGTGGAATTCGTGTATCCAAATATGGTTGAATCGATCCAAGGAAAATATTGATTATTACTATTGATCATTGTTGATATGATATTGAATATTAATGCCATGATAGTTACTATTGTTATTGAGCATAAAAATGATGTTTATGTTAATGACATAGTTTTATTGATGATATTGAAACATGTTGCATTGCATGATATATTCACCAATTGTTTATGACCACCTCACTTAGACTATATAAGTGTAATGCATTCATTCTCCGTAACATTGCAGGTTAAGAAAGTGTTTGGATCGAGATTGGGATTAGTTGGTAGATCGGCAAGTCACCTCAAGCCTGAAGTAAAGTATTTTGTTCTTATGAACTCCTAGAATAGTGGCAAAGTAATTAAACTAGTTGATTTTGATGTTTTGTCTATGTGTATAAAGGCTATGAGTTATATGTGGTTTAAGTGCCCTAAATGACTTGTTAAAGGTTGCTTAAAATAGCCTAATATGCACATTTGGCTTAAAAAGGTGAAAGCATAGTAAATGGATTCGAATGGTCATGAAATTTGACGTGGTAGTAGATTAAATGGTTATAACCTATTGGAAAAGTTTCATTGCATTTGGACATTGTTTGATGGGTCAAATTGTATAAAAACTAGTAAAATTCTGTCATTACAGGCTAGGCGTATCGAAACGGGTCATGGCGTTTCGGTACGACCTTGAAAATTTATGCTTAATAAAACATAGTGTTTCGATACACTTTAGGGGTGTATCGAAACGGAATTTGGTAGTAAGGTCCCAAAATTTAAGTGTATCGATACATCCCTTAGGGTGTATCGGAACAGACATTTGTTGGTCAACGCGTATCAATACGGACATAGATGTATCGAAACATGTCTTCTAGGAAAAGTTAAATTGATTAACCTGTTTTGATACTAGTGATGGCGTATCGATTCAGGGTTAGTTAATTCTGTTACAAGACATATATTATAGTTTTGCATTGTTTTCAAATTGATCACTAAAAATTAGATGGCTTAATTGGATGAGTAAATGTACTCTGAATATCACAAAAAATTACAGGCTTGCTGTTGTTGTATTGAATTTCATTGTGGCATAATCAATTGCATTAAAGGACATCTAAATTATTGGATTTACATTTTAGTCCCAAAAACTCGCAATTGTTTAAGAATTGGTCCCAAATGATTAATTATTGTTTCCTAATGGATAAATTGGACTAAGACTTATACTTGGTAATGTTTTATAAGCATAAGATTGATTATGCGTTGTTTATTGATTGAAATTTATCGCCCCGATCATCGTATCACTTTTCGACCTGGTTCTCGACCAGGCCGGGTAGGGGGTGTTACATTTGTGGTATCAGAGCTAGAGTTTAGTCGGTTCTGGACTAAATTTATGCATGTCTATATTGTTTATTGTGTTACTTTGCCACCTAGGAGTTATTTTATTGTATATTGCGACTTGCCGACTAATTCGATCTCTTAATATAGGAGTTATTTTAGAAGGAAGAATTCTTTGAATCCACAAAACCCTCTAGTACGAAACCTTGAGCCTGAAGTACAATCAATTCAAAATCAATGCTTTAGGAACATGACTGATATATTCAAAGTATTCGTGACATCGATGAATGTTGAGAAAACTTTTCAATCTCCCACTGTAGCTATTTTGAGTACCCGAGTTCCTATTGATAAGCTGCCTCAACATCGAGCTTATTCTTTCACTGGGCAAAATGATGATAATCCTGAAATTGCATAGTATTGATTAGACAATACTTTACGAATTCTAACTAAGCATTTGCAGTGTTCTGAAGAACACAAGCTCAAGTATGCCCTCTCCATGTTAGTAGATGAATCATTGTATTGGTGAGAGACGACAATTCTTACCGTTCTCGAAGAGGTTGTTAGTTGGGAGTTCTTTCTCTGTGAATTTCGAAAGAAGTACATCAACGAATACTATCTTACCGAGAGACGTGATATCGTCCTTCACCTGAAGCAAGGAGGACGACCTGTGGAGCAGCACATCCATGATTTCTGCCACTACTACCGGTATAAGGCTGGATATATCAAGAAAGAAGAAGAGAATTGTAGGATGTTCATCAACGGTTTGAATGATGAACTATGTCCTATATTCACGCCTTTGTGCATCATCGATTTTCAAAACCTTGTGAATAGAGTCAAAGCTACTGAAGGTGCTCAAAAGGCTCACAAGAATAATGAGTCGAGCAAATCTGAGAAAAGGCACCGAGATGAATCTCATGAATCTTTCAAGAAAGGGAAGTACCATGATTTGAAACTGAGTGTAAATTCACATCCTTCCTAGTATGAATACATTGCAAAACCCCAAACTGTGACACAGTTCTTCCCTAGTGCTAACTCCATTGAGAGCATTGATGGCTCTAAACAAGAGACGAAGTTTCTAGTTTGTAATTTCTATTGACACATGCATCCTGAAGGGCAATGCCCAAAGAAGTCGGGAGCTTGCTTCTTTTGTGACGAGATGAGACATCTCGTTCGGGAGTGCTCTAAGAATAAGTCTTCCTCTGCACCCGCTAACTCGTCCCCTGCTGAATCCTTCGAGGAAAGGATCCTTCAAAAAATCTGGAGGTTCATCCAAAGCATCGTACCGACCTGAATCTAAAGCTTGCACACAGATGTACCATGTGAGAGGCAAAGAAAAAGATAATGACCACGACATTATTTCAGGTAAAAATTCGAGGACGAATTTTTCTCAGGGGGGAAGAGTTGTAACATCCCAAAAATTAAGCTAGTCAGAATTGGGTTCCGATGATCAGAATATTGATATTAAAATGCTCAAATGTCATATCTTTATTGCCTTAATTATGATTACATTGTTAAGGGACCCTAATTGAACTTACTCTTAGTTAAGGACCTCATTGAAAATGCTTAAAATATTATATTTTGAGCTAGGTATTTCGATACAGTAGGATCTGTATCGAAACGAGCTAGGCAAACCGTTTTGAAGCTGCTATAGGGCAATCATAAATAGTTCTAACAATTTTAACTAACTTTTGGACTTTTGCTTAGCTGTTTCGATACAGCTTCACGTGTTTCGAACGAGTCCTTGTAAAAATTAAATTTTGTTCCCAAATTGCCAAGATTGAGGCTTGGTGATGACTCACCTGCTTATAGCTGCCCCTCCCCACGTGGAAGTAACCCAAAAGGATGACTTATAGTCATCTTTATGACTAGTGTCAATAAGAAAATGAAAAGATAAGAATTAATAATTTAAGCTTACCCTTGGTTGGGGGAAACCTTTTCATTGGCTAAGTGTGAGGTGGGGCAATAATTAAGCCTTGTCTCATCATAATTGAATCAAAGAAAAACCCTCATCCCTTCTTTTGAGTTCCACCGAGACCAAACTCATCTTTTGTTTAAAGAAAATAAACAAGCACCACCATTCACTACAAAAAAATGTACATATACTGACGCCAATTTATACCGACGGACATAAAGCGTCGGTATACACATCATATACTGACGAAAAATTGAACTGTCGCTAAAAGTACTAAGTTTTACCGACAAATATATTATTTGTCGGTACAAATAGGTTCTATACCAACGGTAAATAAGAAATCGTCGGTATAGGTTTAAAATATACCGACAAAATTTATTAACCATCGGTAGAGGTGAACCATATAGCGGCGGAGTTACTTTGTGCGTTGGTATAGATTATAGGTAAATTATATACCGACAAAATTTGTAGCCGTCGGTATAAGTATGTTTAAAATTTTAGCTTACTTAAAAAACAAAAAAAAAATAAAATAATAAAATTCTTGAACAAAATTAAAATCCCTAATCCCCAATTCTCTTCACCCTTACTCATTCGTTTCTTCTCTGCTTCTTCACCCTTGCTCATTCGTTACTTCTCTGTTCTTCACCGTTGCTCAAGTCACCGTTGCACCAGCCACCAGGTAATCCTTTTATCTATTTTTTTCTTCACTCCTCTTTTCTGGTTTTTTGCTTCTTCTTTGCTTTTTTGGTTTCTCTAATTTGTTTCTTCTACATTGCTCAAGCTACCGTTTCTCATTCGTTTTTGAAGTTGTTGTTTCGAATTTAAGGTTGGATATTATATTTTTTTTTGTAAATTTAAGGCTTCAAAAACTTCATAAAGTTTTCCATGTCGTTTTTGAAGTTCTTCACCTGTAGCAATGAACAAGTTGCAAAAATTTTCCCTAAAGTTTTTTGGGTTTATTGTACTGGAATTGCCATGTCATAGCTTATGATTACAAACATTTTGTTCAGGATTTCCATGTCGTTGATCATGTGGGCTATAAGATTTATAACTGTCATCTAAGCTTCTTTTCTGGAAAGTTGAAGTCAAATCATCAAACGAAGCTCTAGTACAAGTATTATAACCATTTACTTTGTAATTTTGGTATAATATGAACATATATAACACAAACACTGTAAAACATATCGAAATACTATATAACATGAATCATTGTTAATATATTCACATGAATAATATTCTGAACACGATTGGGATCAAATATAGGATAAATTTCTCTACCAGTGTATTATAGTACTAGAATAATTTCCATGTTACTGATGTTGATCACCAGGTGAATATATTTTCACACTTCTGTTTTTTACTTTTCTTATGCATATAATTCCCGGACACATATTTGTATTGTTGTTTACATAAAATCTGAGTGCTTACTGATTAATAAAGCTTATTATATAGGTTACTGAGGAGCTTATTGTTGGTCTCTTTCTGAGTTGTGGACCGGTATTTTTCGCCCAGAGTTTCAGTTTATCCAACTTAGTACTGTTGGATTATTCCCCTAACTTGTTTTGCTCCGTAGATTGTCGATTGTTGCATATGTAGTGATTCTATTTCAGCTCTCCGATTTGCCTTTGTCGAGTTCTATAACCAAGGTATCACAGAAGTCTTACGAATTCGGTAAGCATTGATATCTTCCCTCATTATACAACATTGATGATTTCATGTTTTCGCGGAGGATGCAAAGGCTGCTTTGAATCTGTCCGGAACCCTTCTCGGGTTTTACCCTTTGAAAGTGTTGCCTTCTAAGACTGCCATCGCACCTGTTAACCCCACATATTTACCCAAGGTAAAGCATGAGTATGATGAACAGACTTCATTCACAGTTCTATCTTACTCATCTTTGATTCATTTATGTTCTCCAGTCAGCCGACGAGCGAGAGATGTGCATAAGGACCGTTTACTGTACAAACATACACAGGAAGGTAGTTTCTAATGTCCCTTGTTTTTTCTCGAATGCAAGTTTGATCGACACAACCGGAGCAATGATTCCTAGCAAGAAAATACGCTTCCTATATTCTTTTGCATCTGTAATTTGGAGATAAAACTGTTCTAGATTAGTTGCAAATAGAAACTGGAAAACTCTTCTAGATTTAAGCTCTAAAATTGGGTATATGTTGAAATCACTTGCTTCAATTGAGAGAGGGAGGTGGAAGAATGGACATGGAGAGAATAGGCTGTGAAATAATGTGCTAGCTCTCACTAAGTGTTTCGATTGTCTATCTAAAGACTTCTTACGGTTTGTCTCTCAAATAGGTTATTGCTTTTAACATGTTGTTTGAGACACCCTTCTGTATAAAATAATGTCAAGTTACTCACCTGTAGCAATGAACAAGTTGCAACTGCTGCAATTAAGAACTTAGCTCAGTTTCCTTAGTCCATCCATGGCGAGGACTTGCTATATGAGGTTTATTCTTTTTAATGCATTATACAATTATAGTTTCAGTTTACTTAAATCACATTTTAATTTATTTTGTAACTTTATGGACTGGTATGATTATTTTCTTCTGTGTGCTCTGACTTTTTTTATTACTGGTCTCATGTGTGTTCCCTTTGTTTCATAGTCTTTTTCTTATATTTTTGGACATATATTGGAATATTGAAAGACTATGAGCTGTGTACACAATTCCTTTACTTGAATTGTAGCATTTTTAACAATTAACATCACAAAAAATATCTGGAATTTTGTTTATTATGAGAAAAGGTAGTCTTTGTCAATGCCTTTCTCTAGTTTTATCATTTTTACATCTCTGCAGTTGTAAAAAAAATTGTAGTTCCTGCCAGACACCAATTCCAAAATTTTACAGGTATATTTCTTGCTGTCTATACTTGATGAGTCTGTAGATAAATGATGTTAAGTTTTGGTGGCAATGGCATTCAATAAGATAATCAGCTTCAAGAATTTATTCCAATTTATAGTTATAGAAAAACTGCAGTTAAGTCTGCGATTTGGAATGATAAATTCCCCTTCAGTTTCGTGAGGCCTTTGAAGCTGGTTTTTTTGTTTAAGAAATTTGAGTTGGATTCAGATGCTATAACTTGAAGTTTTCAATAGTAATATCTATTAAACTACCTACTTCAAATGATTTCAGCTTTCTGGAGATGTCATGCTTATTTCTTGTTAATATCATGTCATTAATTTTCAGCTTTGAGGTTTCCCTTCCCTAGGGCATGTCTTTGCAACATTAGTTTTCCTACAAATGCCACTTCTTATTATTCGATAGTTAGCTGACCATGGTAAGTCATGTTAACCTTTTTTCTTCATGAAGGTCATATGAAGCAGAAGTAGGATACCTGGAAGTTGAATCCAAAAAAGATAGTTCCAAATCAGATGGAAGTAGGATTTTTAGTAAAGCAGAGGTTTGGTGGCTGATGCACACCTTTCAGATGGTTTCCTTCATCTTTTATTAATTAAAGACTGCCCTCATGCATTATATCTCTTGTAATATGACGTTTTTGCACTTTCTCAATTTGGACTCTGGGATCTTTTTTTTTACTTTTTATTTACTTGTATATCAGTGCATTTGCAAATTTTCTGTTATTTCTGCATAATTCATCTTTGAGAAAACCATTCATTAATGGCTCTTGACCTATACGTACAGGCACCTTACGCAACTAGCAAGGAAAGGCGGAAACCCCCTAAATTTCGACTTTGTGGAACATCATAAGGTATATATGTTCTTGCCACATCTTATCTTTCCGGTGCTCCCGTAAGTTCTTTCTGAACCCATTATTTATGTTATTTCGGGCCTTATTTGCTTTGGCGCCAGTCAATTGTATCAGTCCATCATTGCCTTCAACAAATCAACAAAATACAAGTGGAAATGATGCTGACAAACAATAGAGGGTGATCTTCAATTATTTCTAGCTTTTATTATGCAAGTTATTAAGAAACAAAAATATTTGCTTGCATATTACTTTTGTATGTACTAAACTCGTAGATACATGTTTTACTGATTATGTATTACATACTTTTTTTATTCGAACATTAAATCTAATATTTTTTCTTTAAAATGGAATAATTTTTGTTATAGTAATTTTTAGTAATTTTAATATTTAAAATAAAAATATTAAATAAAAATAATGGAATATATTAATAATTATTTAATATTCAAAAAAACAAATAAATACCAATTAAACCTATACCGACGGACAAAGCTGTCGGTATAAATATTTTATACAAATCAAAGATAAACGCTAAGAGCTATACCGACGGACAAACCGTCATTATAGATTACAGCTACCAACGGACAAACCGTTGGTATAGATTCTAACTCTATACCGATGGATAAATTGCCATTATAGATAACAACTATACCAACGGACAAAACCGTTGGTATAGACTCTGACCCTATACCGACGGACAAATTGTCATTATAGATAACAACTATATCGATAGACACAACTGTTGGTATAGATATTTCGAGCCTATACCGACGGACAAAATGCGTCAGAATATATACCCTAATTTGTCGGGGTAGTCCATACCTATTCCTATGGTTGTGTCCGTCGGTATAGGCTTGGAATATCTATACCAACGGTTGTGTCCGTCGGTATAACTTTGTACCGACAAGCGTATTACCGACAACGTTTTGTCTGTCAGAATTTCTCTTTTGTCCGTCGGTAAAAGGGTTTAGAGTATATACTGACAGATATTTGATGTTTTACCGAAAAATTTGTGTCCGTCAGTATATGTCACTTTTTTTGTAGTGATTGTTATCTTCTCCATCAAGCTTAAGCGTACACCTCTCTATTTGGACTTCATAAGCTTAAGTTTTCTTTAATTCAAAAGTCTCAATTTATAGCTACCAGTTGGGTAAGTAAAACTCCCAAATAAATTGTTGATTTCGTGAACCTTTGGAGATTTGATTTCAAGCTATAAGCCCTAAGTCAATCTTTTAAGCATGAGATTTGAATATTGTCATATTAATTCTAATAATCCCTATTGTTCTTCCTAGCTCAAGAATTGGAAAAGACTAATCCATCGTCTCCAAAAAAGGCTAGGAATAAATGAATCGTTATCCGAGAACCTTAATATCGAGGTGAGTGTAGTCGGAGTCTCGAGGGTTAGCTAGGTGCCATCTCGAATAATTGATTATTGATTATTGTATTGATAACAATCTTATTGAAGGTCTTTGAATAAAAACTTTATTGAAAGTCCTATTGGTAAGCATGGGTAGATATGGTATATTGGGCATTGAATATTGATTATTGCACATTGCTATTGAAACTTTGACATATGTTTATTGTTATTAAATTGTCATGTTGAAATATTGCTATTGATTTATTGTTATTGAAATATCATTGTTGAACTATTGATTATTGAACCTTGGATTCGAGAGTATTGGATACAATTGACATGACATAAAATTCATGAGGTCATTGGTACAGGTATTGGGCTTTGGCCATTGGTGCGGCGGAGGAAATATGACACGACGATTATTGTTATTGTTGGTGTTGTGGTGGAATTTGTAACGCCCGATTTTGGGCCTAGATGTTTTAGAGTTTGAATTGGACCGGTCGAGAACAGTTCGAATCTTTAAGGGAGATTTAGGGAACACCTAGTTCGGGACGCCTTTGATGTTGATCCGGGAGCTTAGATAGCGTTCCGGCAAGCAAGCGAAACGTAATCGGTGAGTGCGAATGGTTTTAGAAGTCCTTGAGGGACAAAGAAACAAGGTTTGGGGATTTAGGAAAGGTTTGAAACACCTTCCTAAGTCCGGAAGTAAGTATTGGATAGATTGCTCTCATATATGTGGTGGTTGCCCCTAAAATGCTTTTACATGCTCATGGTTTGAGATAGATAAATTCCTATTGTTTTTATGCATGATTTGTAGCATGAGATGATGATTGAAATGATTTCATGAAATAACATGTTGCATTGATGAGTTTAGAGCTTTTGTTTTAAAGCATGGCAACTGTTATGGTTTTGAAATGAGATGAGAAAGATTTGAGAAATGTTGCATGAAAAACATTAGGTGAGATGATGTTTTAACATAATATATTGGCATAGAAGATGAGATACTTACCTGATATAATTGATCGATCAATAGGATGAGAGTGCACTATAAACTAAAAATTCGTACGTGCTCTTTGGATTCAATCCAAAGGGAGAGACCAATGATGGGCATTCCATCGGGTAGGACTTGGTGAAATACCCAAGCTTTCCGGTGATGAGAGATTCCGCCATGTGAGTACGGTGATGAGAGATTCCACCGGTAATTATGTTACTAAACGAGTGAGTACGGTGATGTGAGATTCCACCGGAAGTGTCTAGTGGTTGTCCGCATATCCGAGTAATGATGAGATGTGAAATGCCAATATAATATATGAAAATGTTTTTGATTCACATGTACCTATTGATGAGATGTTTTATGCTATGAGAAATGCATATGAGATTTGTATATGAAATGATTTAGTTTTCACAAGCATGTGTACGGCCTTGCCATGAGATTTGCATTGGTTTAAATGCAAGAGATAGAATTTAGGTACATGTGTTTTCAATGGAGGTTTGCTTTGAAATGGTTTTCAAGCATGAGATAGAATGAGCATGTTGTAGAAAAAGGCTTTTGAGAAAGTGTTTTGAATAATATATTATTGTGTTGGTTTTCTTTAGAGCATGTCTCACTAAGCAAATGTGCTTACGCTCTCTTTTACCAATAATGCAGATAATTAAGGTGTTTTGGGCGGCAAGAAGGTTAAGAACATCCAAGTAAGTGCACAACTCATGTATGGTGATGTTTTTATACACTTTAGTTTTGATATTTGGCAATGAGACTCTAAGGTTGTATTTGGGAGATGTGTTTGAACTCCCTAAGTTTGTGGCATGTTTGTGAAGGCTTTTATGGGTTGTAAATGGTCCTAATGGTTTGGTTGGAGGTTTAAGCTCTATATTTGGTTTGGTGGATAGGAAGCATGCATATAGTTTGAGTGTTATTGTGCTTGATGCCATGTTTGAGCTTATGCTTCTTATACACGTTCCTTGATGTCTAGACAAGTTGCTGATATGATATGGTATGTTTTGAAGCATGTTTGAGTGGGCTAAGAGGCAAAAAAACCAGCAATTTCTGTTGTCACAATGCAGGGTGTATCGAAACACCCTTAATTGTTTCAAAACGGGGGCCTGTAATGGCCATAGCGTTTCGGAAGGACTAAAGGTGTTTCGAAACGGATGACCGTTGGATGATGGTTTGAATTGTTTTAAGTTTTCATGTTTTGCATTTTAGTCCTGTATGTTGTGGATGCAATTGCTTGAGCTTGGAATGTCCTTTTAAGTTGAAATTTGACTGAGAAGCATGTAATATGACTAATTATATATTGGTAATCTTAAATTCTCCAAATTCTTTGTATTTTCTAAAAAATACATTTTGGTCCCTAAAAGTGTATTTCATACAATTGAGTCCCTAATTAATTTCCGATCGATGTGCCCTTTTCTCATATGATCTTTGTGTATTCGCATAAGCTTAATGTGCATATAGAAAAGATAAAAAGAAAAAAAGGTCGTTAATCAAGGTTGACTTTCGGGTTAACTTTGGTTTTCCCCGTGTGATCTTCGTAGTTCGGGTCAAGCGTCTAGGTCGGGCTAAGGGGGTTACATTTGTTGGTATCAGAGCTAGGTTAATGAATAATTGGGGCTTGGTAGGTGGTTATTGTATGCAGTTATGAATGTTTGTGATTTTGTGATGAAAGCATGATGTGTGAATATTGATGTATGATTCAATTGAGATGAATTTGTGACGTTATGATGTGTTTTGGGTATAGTTGGGGATCCCATTGCCATATCATTACTAATGAGAATAATTGGTTTCAAAAATGAGCTTGAGTACTTGGATTACTTACCTTATTATTCCTAATTGGGTTTATTGTGTTTTGTCAGTTGCATTGTTTTATTATGGGGCCGCATAGAGAGCTTAGAATCAATACTAGATCTATGGCTGAGAATGAGAATGTAGAGAATATTGAGGATCTACCTTCTCCTCCCCTGGTGGACCACCTGGTGGGGGCAGAGCTGGGGTTGGTGCTGGGGTTGCTAGACCCGAGGGAGGTCAGGGGCAAGCTGCTCCTGATATGACCGTGTTGATACAAGCTATTGCTTGAGCTTTCCAGGCAGCAGTAGCTGGAGCTCATGGAGCTGCACCGCAGGATGGTGCTAATGTAACGTTGCCGTTGGAGCGCCTTCGCAGTCTAGGAGGGACTGAGTTGATGGGTTTGATCCCGGAAGGTTTCGAGTCTTGGTTGGAGAGCACCAAGAGGATACTTGGACAGCTAACTTGCAATAATGTTCAGAAGCTGGGATTTATTGTGTCCTTGTTGCATGGTGATACATACACGTGGTGGACGACCACTATTTCGGGAATGGAGGATGATAAAGTGACTTGGACATTCTTTTTGAATGCGTTCAAGCAGAAATATTTAGGTGTTCGCTACCTCGACGAGAAAAGGAGGGAGTTTATGTCCCTTGTGCAAGGGAGCATGACTGTGGCGGAATATGAGATTCAGTTTGTTCGCCTTAGCCAATATACACCTGAGTTGATTCCTAGCGAGAGAGAAAAATGTGAACGGTTCTGTTATGGGCTAGTGGCGGACGTGAAAACCTATATGCTCGTAGCTGATTATACTAATTTCGAGTCTTGGTCACTAGAGCCAAGGACATTGAGTTGAATCTTGATATAGCGAGCCGAGCAGGAGGATCTAGCTCGGGGAAGCGAGCTGCAGAACGTGATTTTGGTAGAGATCGCAACAAGATGCATAAGGATAGAAAGCCGTGTTATGATGCTAGACGTGGGGTGGTAACCCTGGAAGAGGTCAGCAAGGACCAAATGCTTTTTTGAGGACTTCTGAGTGTAACCAGTGTGGTAGGAGACACGCTGGTGAGTGTTGGGGTAACCTTGGTACATGCTGGAACTGTGGTAACCGGGGGCATATGAAGAAAGATTGTCCTCGGCCGTTGAGAGAGGGACATGCTCTGGTGAGAGCAGCTGAGCCACAGAGAAGTCGTGGGCGCGACCGTGGTAATTTCCAGCGCAAAGATGAGGGTGGAAGGAATGGGGTGCATGTAGTGGGTGTCCTACCTGAGGGTGGCGGTCAGGCTCGAGTGTATGCCCATCGTGAGGGAAGGAATGACACGGACGTGGTCGCAAGTACCTTTACTTTGCAATCCTTGTCTGGTTTACCTGTTGAGTCTTTGGATGTTGGTATGCGTGTGACTAGTTCCTTTGGCGAGACGATTGTAACAAGAAAGTTGTATAGAAGATGCCCCTTAAAGGTGCAACATCATGTGTTTCTTGTTGATCTTATGGAATTGCCATTCTATGGTTTTGATGTAATTCTTGGCATGGATTGGCTTGTTGAGCATAGAGCCATTGTGGATTTTGAAAGCAAGCGAGTTTCATTGAAACTTGCGGATGATTATGAGGTTGTGGTGGTGGGAGAAAATGTGAAGTTTCTAGCTAATGTGGTGTCTTCATTGGAAGCAAGTCGGATGTTGCGGCAAGGGTGTGAGGCTTATCTAGCCTTTGTTATGAATCCCAATTCGAAGGAGGTGCACGTTCAGGATATAAGAACCGTGTGTGAGTTCCCTGGGGTGTTTCCGAAGGAAATACTTGGTTTGCCGCCTAGTCGAGAGGTTGAGTTTGGAATTGAGTTGTATGAAAACCCAACTCCGGTGTCCATTGCTCCCTATCGCATGACACCCAAAGAGTTGAAGGAGTTGAAGACGCAACTTCAGGAGTTGCTTGACCGTGGTTTCATTCGGCCTAGTGTGTCACCTTGGGGTGCATCGATCTTGTTTGTTAAGAAGAAAGATGGCACGATGAGAATGTGCATCGATTATCGTAAATTGAATAAGTTGACCATAAAAAACAAGTATCCATTGCCGAGGATTGATGATCTTTTTGATCAGTTTTGGGGAGCGGTTGTGTTTTCAAAGGTTGATTTGAGATCAGGGTACTATCATCTAAATGTGAAGGATGTGGATGTACCGAAAACAACCTTTCGAACAAGATATGGGCATTATGAGTTTCTTGTGATGTCGTTTGGTTTGACGAATGCTCCTGTTGCTTTCATGGATATGATGAATAGGGTGGCTGATGATTTCAATGCATGATGATGCATTAATCCTCTTCTCTTATGTGTTATAAACAGGGGAGACATCTTCAGACGCCTTTGATATTGATCCGGGAGCTTAGATAGCGTTTCGACAAGCAAGCGAAACGTAATCGGTGAGTGCGAATGGTTTTAGAAGTCCTTGAGGGACAAAGAAACACGGTTTGGGGATTTAGGAATGGTTTGAAACACCTTCCTAAGTCCGAAAGTAAGTATTGGTTAGATTGCTCTCGTATATGTGGTGGTTGCCCCTAAAATGCTTTTACATGCTCATGGTTTGAGATAGATATATTCCTATTGTTTTTATGCATGATTTGTAGCATGAGATGATGCTTGAAATGATTTCATGAAATAACATGTTGCATTGATGAGTTTTGAGCTTTTGTTTTAAAGCATGGCAAATGTTAAGGTTTTGAAATGAGATGAGAAAGATTTGAGAAATGTTGCATGAAAAATAGTAGGTGAGATGATGTTTTTGACATAATATATTGGCATAGAAGATGAGATACTTAACGGATATAATTGATCGATCAATAGGATGAGAGTGCACTATAAAGTAAAAATGCGTACGTGCTCTTTGGATTCAATCCAAAGGGAGAGACCGATGATGGGCATTCCATCGGGTAGGACTTGGTGAAATACCCAAGCTTTGTGGCGATGAGAGATTCCGCCATGTGAGTATGGTGATGAGAAATTCCACCGGAAATTATGTTACTAGACGAGTGAGTACGATGATGTGAGATTCCACCGGAAGTGTCTAGTGGTTGTCCGCATATCCGAGTAATGATGAGATGTGAAATGCCAATATAATATATGAAAATACTTTTGATTCACATGTACCTATTGATGAGATGTTTTATGCTATGACAAATGCATATGGGATTTGTATATGAAATGCTTTAGTTTTCACAAGCATGTGTATGGCCTTGCCATGAGATTTGAGTTTGTTTAAATGCATGAGATGGAATTGAGGTACATGTGTTTTCAATGGAGGTTTGCTTTGAAATGGTTTTCAAGCATGAGATAGAATGAGCATGTTGTAGAAAAAGGCTTTTGAGAAAGTGTTTTGAATAATGCATTATTGTGTTGGTTTTCTTTAGAGCATGCCTCACTAAGCAAATGTGCTTACGCTCTCTTTTACCAATAATGCAGATAATTGAGGTGTTTTGGGCAGCAAGAAGGTTAAGAACATCCAAGGAAGTGCAAAGCTCATGTATGGTGATGTTTTTATACACTTTAGTTTTGGTATTTGGCAATAGGACTCTAAGGTTGTATTTGGGAATGTGTTTGAACTCCCTAAGTTTGTGGCATGTTTGTGATGGCTTTTATGGGTTGTACATGGTCCTAATGATTTGGTTGAAGGTTTAAGCTCTATATTTGGTTTGGTGGATAGGAATCATGCATATAGTTTGAGTGTTATTGTGCTTGATGCCATGTTTGAGCTTATGCTTCTTATACATGTTCCTTTATGTCTAGACAAGTTGCGGGTATGATATGGTATGTTTTGAAGCATGTTTGAGTGGGCTAAGAGGCGAAAAACCAGCAATTTCTGCTGTCACTGTGCAGGGTGTATCGAAACACCCTTAACTGTTTCGAAACGGGGCCCTATAATGTCCATAGCGTTTCGGAACGGCTGAAGATGTTTCGGAACATTTTGGCTACTGGAGAGGCCTGTTTCGATACCGGTCTCGAAATGCACCCGAGTACCGAAACGGTCAACACCGTTTCGATACGGGCGTTTCGGTACGAAGGGTTGGTGTTCCGAAACGGATGACCGTTGGATGATGGTTTGAATTGTTTTAAGTTTTCATGTTTTGCATTTTAGTCTTGTATGTTGTGGATGCAATTGCTTGAGCTTGGAATGTCCTTTTAAGCTGAAATCGAGAAGCATGTAATATGACTAATTACATATTGGTAATCTTAATATTCTCCAAAGTCCTTGTATTTTCTAAAAATTACATTTTGGTCCCTAAAAGTGTATTTCATGCAATTGAGTCCCTAAATGATTTCCGATCGCTGTGCCCTTTTCTCATATGATCCTTGAGTATTCATATAGGCTTAATGTGTATCTAGAAAAGATAAAAAGAAAAAATAGGGTCGTTGATCAAGGTTGACTTTCAGGTTGACTTTGGATTTCCCTGTGTGATCTTCGTAGTTCGGGTCAAGCGTCTAGGCCGGGCTAAGGGGGTTACAGTATTCGTGTATCCAAATACGATTGAATCGATCCAAGGAAAATATTGATTATTGATATTGATCATTGTTGCTATGATATTGAATATTAATGCCATGATAGTTATTGTTGTTATTGAGCATACAAATGAGACGTGTTGATCATTTGTATTATTGATGATATTGAGACGTGTTGCATTATATAATATATTCACTCATTATTTATGACCACCTCACTTAAACTATATAAGTCTAATGCATTCATTTTCCATAACATTCTAGGTTAAGAAAGTGTTCCAATCGAGACCGGGACTAGTTGGTAGATCGGCAAGTCAACTCAAGCCTATAGTAAAGTATTTTGTCCTTATGAACTCCTAGAATGGTGGCAAAGTAGTTAAACTAGTTGATTTTGATGTTTTGTCTATGTGTATAAAGGTTATATGTTATATGTGGTTTTAAGTTCCCTAAATGCTTGTTAAAGGTTGCTTAAAAATGGTCTAATATGCATATTTGGCTTAAAAGGTGAAAGCATAGTAAATGGATTCGAATGGTCATAAAATTTGACATGGTAGTAAACTAAATGGTTATAAACTTGTTGGTAAGGTTTCATTGCATTTGGAAATTGTTTGATGTGTCAAATTGTATGAAAACCAGTAAAATTCTGTCATTACAAGCCAGGCGTATCGAAATGGGTCATGGCGTTTCGGTATGACCTTGCATATTTTGGCTTAATAAAACAATGTTTCGATACACTTCAGGGGTGTATCGAAACAAAATTTGGCAGTAAGGTCCCAAAATTTAAGTGTATCGATACAACCCTAGGGTGTATCGAAACAGTCAGTTCTTGGTCAATGCGTTATAAATACGAACATAGATGTATCGAAACATGTCTTCTGGGAAAAGTCAAATTGAGTAACCTATTTCGGTACAGGTGATGGCGTATTGATTTAGGGTTAGTTAATTCAGTTAAAAGATATATATTATAATTTTGCATTATTTACAGATTGATCACTAAAAATTGGATGACTTAATTGGATGAGTAAATGTACTCCGAATAACACAAAAATTTACAAGCCTTTTTCTGTTGTATTGAATTTTATTGTGGTATAATAAATTGCAATAAAGGACCTCTAAATTATTGGATTTTTAGTTTAGTCCTTAAAACTTGTAATTGTTTAAGGATTGGTCTTAAATGATTAATTATTGTTACCTAATGGATAAAATGGACTAAGATTTATACTTGGTAATGTTTTATAAGCATAACATTGATTATGTGTTGTTTATTTATTGAAATTTATCGCACTAATCAACATATCACTTTTCGACCCGGTTCTCGACCAGGCAGGGTAGGGGTGTTACAGTTTTAATTATGCAAAAACAATTTTTCTATCTATAAAACAATCCATTTTTTAAGGCAAAACTAATCTCACATTTAGCACATAAAACAACCTCCCCGTTTAAATAAAAACAGTCCATGTAACATGTAAGGGTGAGCATTGTTGGGTACCCTATTCGTCTGGGTACCTCATTACTCAGCACATGTCCCTGCCCATCACAACCAGGTACCCGAGACTCGGGTACCCGTAAAATCCGAGTACCTGATTCATATTTTTTTATTATATTATTTTTAAATTTTTTAAAAAATAACATGTTAAACACAAAAATATATTTTTAAAAAAATTAAACTTAAAACTTAAAAGTATATAGTACAAACATAGAAAGAATTTAGAGATTTAAACTTAGTTTTAGAGTAAAAATATTAAGAAACTTAAGATAAAAATATAATTTAAAATATATAAAAATATATTAAAATTTATCGGGTCGGGTCGGGTACCCGGCAAGGGAAAACTTCTGGCCCGTGTCCCGGTAAAATTACCAGGTCTGGTACTCGGCCAGTTGGGTAATTTTTTTTATATGATTACCGCCTAATTTACTTCAGGTCATCGGATAATTAGGTCGGGTCATCCGGATCGGGTAATTATGCCCACCCCTAGTAACATGTTTATGCATAGTACAATCCCCAAATCACACGCTAGTACCAAAATACACAGCAAAACAACCTATAATGCATTATTATATGCACAATGCAATCCCCTTTTTCTTTAGCGTATAATTCAATCTATTGAACTTACCAAAACAGTCCCATTCGAACAAAAGCAATCCCTCGACAATCTTGGAATGGTAGTACAACCCCTAACAAAAATTTATGGATGCAATTCAGTCCATGCAATTTCAGACTTGTTTATTTACGCTAAACAACCCTTGAATGTATAATATAGTTTGTAAACATATATATATATATATATATATATATATATATATATATATATATATATATATATATATATATATATATATATATATATATATATATATCACCAATCAGCCCCATACATTGTAATATAGTAACAATAATTCTAATCTAGCTCACATACATGACCGAATGCTTCAACCAAATCTGCTATTCTCAATGTCAACAAATTGTTTACAATATAGAACATAGCTTTCAAATTAAACATAGAAAAATAATTAAGAAGTTACCTTCTCCTAAGCTAGTTCGAAATAAAGCTCAAGCAAAGAAAAGCACATGTTGATATAGGCTTACGGTTCATCAAGAGATACAGGAAGATGATGAATAGATTTTTGGTAGTTCTTTTCTTCCTCCACCGACCCCAACACATGCCCCCTTCAAACAATTGACACCTCACCAAAATCCTTAGATTGTTTGTTACTTAGCATGCAACTTAGGAATTTGCATAAGTCTTCGGTTTAGTCATTTGTTTGCTAGCAATTCAAGTTTCAAATTTCCAATTTTAGTCCTATTGATTATAATAGAATTGATTGATTTAATCATTACAACAAACTAACCTAAGATTCTAATGTAACATTCTCCTAGATCAAAGTTTGGGGTATTACATTATCTTCTTTGTCTCTCTTTATATAATCTACTTATATAATTATAAAATCATTTAAAATTCATATTTTTATTTTTGTCTTGTAGAGTCATCCAATTGCTGCTGGATTGAGAAATAAACTATTTACATTCTATGATGATTTTGTTCTAATATTTGGAAAAGATAGAGCAACAAAAACTTCAACTGATGCAGTGGAAGAACTTGATGTAAAGGACAACTCATTTACATATGAATTTGTTGGACAAGAGGGCGTAAAAGATTATGAATCAAGAGAGGATATTGGTGCTTAAACTTGCCAAACATTTGATGCCTTTCTCCTTGCCCCTGCAATGAAAAAAAACAACTAGCAAGAAAAGGTCTCGAAGTGATGATGGGTTATCTGATCTTTTAAAGGAGATAGGTAAGTTTGGTGCCGCATACCAACAAACTGCTCAAGAGATTAAGGAAATTATTGGTTTATTCAAAAAACAGGCTGAAGAAAATGATTGAAGAATGTCGATTTTCACAGAAATCATGAAAATTGAAGGCCTCTCCAATGATGAAATGCTTACTGCATGAGAGCATATTAGCAAAGATGCATACAAGGTCGATTTCTTCTTTTCTTTTCCAAATGAATTTAAAAAGGATTGTGTGGTTAACCAAGTAGTTGAGTGTCATTCCTATAGACCATCTTTTGACTTTGTTCCTTCTAGAGATTTGTAGATATCCTTTTGAATTTGGCTTTAGAAGATGGCTAGTTCTTTTGTCTAGCTTTATGTTACCTCCTCAAAAGTATTGTTTTTCATGCCTATATTGATATTCTTTTTCTTGTTTTCAGGTATATTTAGTTGCATTAATTTGTTAGGAACATGCATTTTTCATCAAGGAGTTAGTAGGTTGCCTATGTCATAGTGAAGGGTTTTTATGGTTATTTTGCAGGTTTGGCATAGTATTAGGTAGAGGAATGGACACAAGAAAGAAACACAGTTATGATTGCCAGTTAGGAATGCCAAGAGCTCCATAGATGGACCAGTGGTGTGCCAAGCGTTTGTTGGCAGATAGATGCATTTGATGTCATGCCAAGAGATGATTGTTGCACGTATTCAATGTTGCAATTTTAGTGCAAGTATACACGTTGCCAAGTTATAGTATAAAAGATATCGTCTCCACAGGGATTGGTGCTACTTCCAGAGATTACAGTCTCGCACTGTAGAAAATTAAAAACACAAGTAATGGTTTGGTCGAGAGAACAACTAAAATAAAGAAAAGAAGTAAATTAAGAGATTGAGTAAATATGATGATATAGCAAGCAAGATTATGTTACGTCGTAGTGCGGAAATTGAATGAATCTGTCTCAGTTTTGAATGCAAACGTCAACTTGATTGCCTCAGTAATGGGCAAGAGAATTGCCTCGGCAATGGGAAAAGAGTTGTCGCGACAAAGAACACAGCTACTGCATGGGCAATTGAGCGACAACCTCCAAGGTTCGACAAAGCATTCTTCAATGGTTGCTTCTTATCCCTAAGTCGAAACTCTATTGATGTGTTGGCCTTCGCAATACCTCCCAGCGTGAATCAAGGGTAAACACCAACCAATCTCACGCTTCTCTTAGCCGTTGAAACTCGTACTTATCCCTAAGTCAAATTAGTCTTCACCGATTAAGGTAAAGACCATGCTTATTCATTTCGTGAGTCTAACTCTCTTGATATTAGACAAATAGATGCAATCGCAACATCTTCTCTCGATTCAATTGCAAGAAAAAAGTAAATACCAAGAATAAGCAAACCTTGAACTTAATTGCATTAACAAAAACCTAAACAAATTACAATCATCTTCTCACAACTACTAAACAAAATAACCCTAGCCTAAAAAAGATTTAGTTCATAATGGCGATAAGAAAACACTCTAAATTCTCTACCGTATCTCTCTCCCTTTTCGATATCCTTTTGTGGTGGCTAGGTCTTGGCTTTTATAGAGCATGGTCTTGTCGACTTATTCTTGGAATAGGAGGATAAGTTGGAGTTGAACATAACTTCATAAAATAAATAAGTCTCTTTTAATTCATTATTTTATTCCTCCTTATCGATTTCTTGTCCTTGGCCTTCCTTTGACTTTTTCATGATCTTTCTCAGCTCTGATCTTTATGTAAAGTATCTCTAAAAATTCAGCATTTTATGCTCTTCAAGTCGCCTACCACTTTGCATATTTTCTCCCTTATCGGCAAATGTTTGGGCATTGCCTCGAAAGGACTTAGTCATTGCCTCGACAATGGTCTGTCAGTCTTTTCCGCTCAACAGGGCTCATTCTCTTAGTTCAACGTCCCTCAGTAAGGCTTGACATAAAAGAATGGCTCAGTCTAGGTCGTCAAGTGATGGTTCCACACCGTTATTTCTCCTTCCTTCATTGCCGTGGCAATATTTGCCTGGGCAATGGGTAATGAAATCTGCACATGCACAAAACACATACCATAACAGTACCTTCCCCACCAGATATATTCAAGTAAAGCTGATCAAGCATGGTAATGATAGGAACAATGAAATTGTGTATGTATGGCTAGTAATGCATCTAAAATGAACTTAAGTATGACAATAATTGAGTCATAAAGGGTCCTAAAATGAATATTTTTACACACCTAACACACCCCAAACTCGAACTATTACTTGTCCTCAAGCAATTCAAAACTAACAGTCAATTGCCAAAGATTTACTCTTCACGAAATTATCCCTCAGATTTACTTTTTCTTCCCTTCTTTAAACCGTGAATGTGCTTTTCCTTCAATTCTTCGGATGTCGAGGATTTCCTTGGAATCAAACTATAAGACTCGTGAGTGTGTGCATGCTTTTGAACAAGATGATTTTCCAGGTTCTATGTAAACACTTAAACAGTTAACTTACTTTCCTTGGGTTTTCTATTTCAACTAGAGCCAGTTTCGGGCACATCTAGTGATTTTTCTAAGCTTAAACTAGAGCCAATTTCAGGCACATCTAGTATTTTATGCTTTTCCTTAAGCTAAAGCTTTAGGCACCTCTAACTTAAAAATTTTACCCAATTTTTCTAAGTAAGTAATTGTCCTAAGTGTCCTAGAACTCCTTCAATTATTCAAGAATTATTCAAGTCACAAAGTTTACTTTTTTCATTTTTAGCCTCATAGTGTGATTCTAAGTATTCTTCCATGTACATCATAAAATTGAAAGTTTGCTAGAAAAATTTTAAGGCTACGGTAAGAGAGAGACATATATTGCCGAGGCAAAATTTTCATTTGATTAAATACTAAGGCAATCGATAAGCATGCATTCCTATAGTAGATATGACAAAGAGAACCCACAACTACCTACCCCCAAACTCAAGAGAAGCATTGCCCTCAATGCACGCACATAAACAAAAATATAGAACGAAAATAGAAGGCAAGAGAATAAAAATTACAACGACGGGGACATGGATGAGTCGTCGCCGTCGTCTTGGATGATTAATTTCCTTCTTTTCGTTTGCTTGATCCTTTTGGTTGCCCGTGGTGGTTGGTGACGTGTTGGAGGTGTCGGTTCGGCTTTCTTGGTCACCTCTTCCTCATCGTCACTATCAAGGCATGTTTCTTTGGTGGTGGAGGTTTTGCGCTTCTTAGTTGGTGAAACCAGGACGGCTTTGGCATGGGAGCAACTGACTCATCGGAGTCATAGAACTCGGACCATGTCTCTGTTTGGGTTGGCTCGACTATAGGTGCTTTGCCCTTGTCTGCTCTAGTTGGTGGGGCATCATCAGTCTTTGTTGCCGCGGAAGAGGCATCTAGAATTACCGAGGCACTGTCTCCATGGGTTACCGCGGCATTGGTTGTCTTCATGGCCAAGGCAGAATCTTTGTGTGTTGCTGCGGCAAAGGCTCTGGGCATTATCGAGGAAAGGATTTCAGCCGAGAAGATCGAAAATTGCACCTTGTTTTCTTGGAACTTCTCTAGGATTACTTGAATGATTGAACTGTTAAAGTACCTGATATATTGCATGAACCGGTGCTGCCATTTGTCCATTGTGTTGATCTTTTGTGTAAGACGTTGAAGTGTTGTTGTCGCGGTATCTGTCTGTGAAGTTGCTACGACATTGCCCGACTAGGTTGTCGCAAAAATGCCTTGTACAGAAGTGGACTCTGGCTCGGCTTCTATAATCTGCATGATTTTGTAGTATTGAGCCTTTGACTATCCTTTTCTTGTTGGTGTCTGCTCGTCGGCCAAATCGGTAGGTAAGGTACGTTCTTTTGCTTGCATAATCCAGTCATGAGACTTGGGAAGTAGAGGCAGCCCTTATCCTTTTGGCTACACATGAATATCTCATTGCATATGATAGATCCAACATTAATAAATCTATTATGCAAGATGGAATGAATAAGTGAAAGCATTGGTTTATCTACGGTGGTGTTGTGCGATTTGGGCATTAAGCATCTTTTAACAAAGGTATTCCAAAGTTTAGGCTCGGTTCGAAGTCTTCGGCGATTTACGATTCCCTTGTTCGCTTCTTTGTTCCTTGTCGTGCCGATAATGCAATACGCCTTGAGCGTGTCTTCATAGTCGTCCGTCGTGAGTTTGTTGACGTACTCCTTGTGTTCATCTTTGGCCACATGAATGCCATAGTAGATATTGATGGAATCGACGTCCACTGTTATGTCTTGGCCTCGAACATGTACGTATAGGTTGTTGGGATTTGGAGAGCGGGCATAGAATTCCCTTACCCAAGTTACGTTAGTTGGATTCGGTTGGTGGCAAAGGATTTTCCATTTTTTATGCTTGATCTTGTTGAAGATGAAAGGCTCCAATCCGAAATCGGTGTGTGATGATGAGTATTGGAAACCTTGCTCTTCCCACACTTGCCGACCGATAAATTTTGCGAGGTATCTCTGTTCTACCTCTGACAGGGCGAACCATTTGAAGGTCGGTTCCTCAGTTGCTTGTGAGTGCTCTCCTCTTCCTAGCTTCAAGGCCATGGTTGAGTGGTTTGTTGGTTGTGAGAAGTCGGGAACTAGAGAGAAAATAAAAGGGGAAAAGCTTTTGAGTTTCAAGAATGAAGAAGAGAATGGGTGTGATGGTTGAGTGTTTAGAGGGGGTTTAAATAGATGAGGGTTTATAACGGTCACAAGCATTCAAATTTTGAATGCCAACGGTTGCGTGTACGACAAGAGTTGCCTTGGGAAGTGGGTGTGTTTTGGGTGGTGATAAAGGGGGAATGGGAAAGGTTGTCGTCTTTTGGGGGAATGGGAGAGGTTGCCGAGTTTTGGTTTTGGGTTGGGCTTGGAATCAGCCCATCTTCTTCACATCCTTGAACTCCTTCCTAAAATCACAATAATATAAAGAACATTATTTAAAAAACATAACATTGTTATCCTAAAAATATAAATAATTTAAAAATATGGAAAAAAATAAAACAAAAATTAGAGAAAAAATTAAGATATTAAAGGAGTGCATGAGGATGCATCTTCTAAAGTAATCACTTCTTTTTCCCTCACGACATGGGTACCAGTGTAGTGCTTCAATATTTACCCATTAACTTTAAATTCATGACCATCTTTTGTGGACTTGATTGTTACAACACCATGTGGGAATGCTTTGACAACTTTTTTTTGACCAACAACTGTATGAGTATTATTCAAGAAGAAAAATCATACAGCGCGACGTAACCATACGCCTCGTTAAAAACCTCCCTAACCTAATGAAGGAAAAGAGTACGTAATGGCCCGTCAAAATATACAATAACACCTACATACAAGCTAGAAATAAAGAACACCTATCCACCCCTTCCTTAGCTAAAACATCTGCGAAGCCATTCGCCTCCTGCGGCACATACTGAAAATGTATCTCTGAAATGACTTGACACGCTTGATCAATTGTCACAAACGACTCCTACAACCGCCACGGACATTTCGCCGAATATGTAACCCAACTCAGTGCTACTTGGGAATCAGACTCAATCACCACACACTGATCACGCCAAGTTCCTTCCGCCAACAACCTTACTGCCAGCTCAATAGCTCTCACCTCCGCCACATTGGAGTCCAAACTCCCGACTGGACCGGAAAAAATCCCCAAAATGCGACTGTCCGCATCGCGCAATACTCCCCCAATACCCGCTGGTCCAGGCTTACCTCTCGCCGATCCATCCACATTGAACTTCAAAGTCCCCGCTATAGGTGGCTGCTTTGATAACTTAAAAAGGTCCAGACCATCTCGATCGTAGTTTCCCAGGGAAATAGTCTCTTTTCGTGCCACCGTTTAGTTTTTTTTTTAGATCTTGGCGTTATCATAGGCTAAGGCACGAAACTCCTCTATCTCATTGAGGTCCAGTAATCGTTTTTCTCTAGCACTCTCCCAATCCATGTTCACGGTCTTGATTGCCCAATATGCCTTGTGCTCAATTTCCACTAGTAGATGGCATGCTTTACCATACACAATTCAAAAAGGGTGACATGCCCAATGGTGTTTTGAATGCTTTCCTATAGGCTTAAAGTGGATCATCAACTCTCTATTCGAGATCTTGGGTTGTCCATTGGTTTGTGGATGGTATGCCATGACAATTTTGTGTGTCATTCCAAATCTCTACAATGCCTTAGCAATGAGTTTTGTTGTCGAAGTGCTTGCCTTCGTCACTTATGATTGCTCTTGGCATTCCAAATCGTGCAAAGATGTTTTCCTGTAGGAATCTTTGCACGGTTTTGGAGTCATTGTTTGGTGTTGCAATTTCCTCTACCCATTTGGGCACGTAGTCAACGACAAGTAGAATGTAGAGATTTCCACATGAAGATGGGAAGGGCCCAATGAAATCGATTCCCCAAACATTGAACAACTCAACTTCAAGGATGTTCTACAAGGGCATCTTGTTTCGTCTTGAAATATTTTCGGTCCGTTGATAACGGTCACATTGCTTGTGGAAAGCTTGGGCGTCATTGTAAAGTCGGCCAATATAGTCCGAATTGTAAGACTTTGGTCGTCGTACGTGTCCCTCCAAAGTGTCCTCTATAGGGTGAAGAATGGCATTGTTGGAGCACATCTTGTTGTTCTTCTTCTAGGACACACCTTCTTATAACCGGATCTGCACATTATTAAAACAAAAGAGGTTCGTTCCAAAAATAATTCTTAGCATCATGTCGAAACTGCTTCTTTCCTTGGTGAGTAAGGTTATAAGGTAAAATACTACTAACTAAGAAATTCAAAAGATTGACATACCAGGGTGTCGATGAAATTGCTGCAGCAGTTGCCGAAGTTATTGCCGAGGCAATGCTATCGATAATTGTCGAGGTAGTGCCCATCTGTGTTGCCGAGGCAATGCCTATCTGGGTTGCCGAGGCAATGCCTTCTGGATTTGTCGAGGCAATGAGCAACTGCTCGTCTGGGAATGCTTCTTGGATTTATGTGGGAGTGATTTCTTTCTTTATTTGTTCTAATCGTGATAAGTGGTCAGCATCTTGGTTCTCAATACCTTTTTTGTCTTTGATTTCAATGTCGAACTCTTGTAACAGTAGAATCAAATGAATCAAGTGAGGCTTGGCATCTTTCTTGGAAAACAAGAACTTGATTGTCGAGTGGTTAGTGTGAACATTCACCTTTGTTCCGATTAGGTATGGTCGAAACTTGTGAAAAGCAAATACTATTGCTAGTAATTCCTTCTCTGTGGTTGTGTAGTTGACTTGGGCCTCGTTAAGAGTTTTACTAGCATAGTAGATCACATGGAAGATCTTGACTTTTCTTTGACCAATGACTGCTCCTATTGCAAAATTGCTTGCGTCGCACATGAGTTCAAAAGGCATCGTCCAATCTGGGGGAATGACTATCGGTGCGGTAACAAGCTTCTGTTTCAGTGTCTCGAATGCTTTAGTGTATGAGTCGTTAAAGTCAAAGGCTATATCATATTCAAGTAGGTTACACAAAGGTTTAGTGATTTTAGAAAATTTCTAATGAATCTCTTATAAAAACCTGCGTGTCCCAAAAAGCTTCAGATTTTTTTGACTGAAGTTAGTGGGGGTAGTTTCTCGATGACTTCAATCTTTGCTTTGTCAACTTCAATTCCCTT
The DNA here is from genome assembly GCA_958450335.1 of Hibiscus tridactylites. NCBI lineage: Eukaryota > Viridiplantae > Streptophyta > Magnoliopsida > Malvales > Malvaceae > Hibiscus > Hibiscus tridactylites. Next base: position 49,528,950 of record OY288290.1, read on the forward strand.
GGAGGCGATCTTGTGGCCGAGAACTATGCCTCATCCGCCATAAAGTGGCACTTCTCCCAGTTTAGGACCAAGTCAGATTCCTCGCATCATTTAAGTACTTTCTCCAAATTGCCTAGGCAATTGTCAAAATCATCTCCAAATACCGAGAAATCATCCATGAAGATTTCTAGGAAATATTCTACCATGTTGGAGAAAATTGTCATCATGCATCGTTGGAAGGTTGTTAGGGTATTGCATAGTCCAAAAGGCATCATTCGAAACACATAAGTTTCGTATAGGCCTATGAAGGTGGCCTTTTATTGATCTTCTGGTGCTATGGAAATTTGGTTATACCCTGAATAACCATCAAGAAAACAATAAAAGGGTTTACCCGCAAGATGGTCAAGAATTTGATCCATAAAGGGTAAAGGAAAGTGATATTTCCTAGTAGCTTTATTGAATTTATGGTAATCCATGCAAACTCTCCAATCGGTCACAGTCTTGGTTGGGATTAGTTCATTGTTTTCATTACTTACCACAGTTATACTTCCCTTTTCGGTACACATTGCACTAGACTTACCCATGTACTGTCAGAGATAGGATAGATGATACCGACGTCAAGCCATTTGATGATTTCTTTCCTTACTACCTCTTTCATGACTCGGTTAATTCTCCTTTTTGCCTCAATGGTTGGTTTATGATCACCCTCCAAAAGGATCTTGTGCATACAAACCGCTGGCCTAATTCCCTTCAAATCAGCTATTGTTCATCCTATTGCCGTTTTGTGCAGCTTTAGCATGTCGATCATTTTTTGTTCCTGTTCGAGCTGCAACTTAGAAGAGATGATTACGGGCAATGTGTTATGGGTTCCCAAATAAACATATTTCAATTTTTCTAGCAATGGTTTCAATTTAAGAACCGGTGGTTGCTCGATTGAGGGCTTTTCGATCTTTCTTACCTCCCCAGAGTAATCTAGTGGTTCAAAACACTTACCTAGATGACTAGTTATCTAGTTGGCTTCCTCTTGCTCATCGTTATTATGCTCTTCAGAGTTAGGGCAGTTGTCAAAGTAATCGCCGAGGCAGTCGCCACAGGCATTGGAGAGGCAATTTTCACGGTCATTGCTGAGGCAATTTTTTCACAGCCATTGCCGAGGCAATTTTTGAGGCAATATGTATCCAGGTCGAACTCGGTTATGGAATGGATGACTTTTCATTCTTCTAGATCATTGGGTTGCTTAAGGGTGTGAAAAACATTCAACTTGATTTGCTGATCATTCACCCTCATGGTGAGTTCTCCTCTCTCAACGTCGATCAAGGTTCTTCTTGTAGCTAGGAATGGTCTCCCAAGGATAATAGGTGCAAACTCATCTGCTTCACAGTTTAAAACAATAAAGTCAATAGGGAAAATAAATTTATAAACTCTTACCAGGAAATCCTTAATTTTTCCCTCTGGATGAACATAGGATCTATCAGCAAGTTGTAGCATCACTGTAGTAGGTCTCGCCTTTCGTATTCCCATTCGTTGGAAGACTGATTTCGGCATAAGGTATATGCTTGCTCCAAGATCACATAGTGCCTTCCCGACATAGTCCTTCCAAATCGCACATTGTATGGTGAAACTGTCGGGATCTTAAGCTTAGGTGGCATTCGGTTGTGTAGCATCACCATACATCCTTCCATTACAACAACGGTTTCAAATTCCCCTATTCTTGTTCTCTTAGAGACAATGTCTTTAAGGAACTTTGCGTAGTTCGGCATTTGCTCGATTGCTTCTACCAAAGGCAAGTTTATGTTGACTTGCTTTAAGATGTCAAGGAACTTCTTGAATTGGTATTCTTGTTTTTGCCGTTTCAACCTTTGTGGGAACGATGGTGGAAGTCGAATGTCTTCAACCCGTTCCTTGTGTGGGAATTTGATTTGAGGCATTGTATCAGGACCTTCAGATGCCTTCTTGTTTTCCGCAGTGTCTTTTTCAGGCATTGCCGAGGCAATGTTATTAGGCATTGCTGAGGCAATGTTGTTGGGTATTGCCGAGGCAACGTTCTGGGCTTTGTCGAGGCAATCGACTCCTTTGATTCTATTTCCTCTGTTTTTATGAGCTTGTGGTTCCTTGAGTTGTTTACCATTTCGTGTGGTGATTGCCTTGCATTGCTCATGAGTTGTTCCTCGTGCGACCTCAGTATCGATAGGCAAACCATCCATTGGTCTCGAGTTGAGGATCTGAGCGAATTGCCCAACTTGAGTTTCCAACAATTTTAACGTTGCTTCATGATTCTGCATTCTCATCTCAACCTTGTCCATAAAAGCATTAATTTTATTTATGAATTTATTAGTATTAGCCATATATGCACTAGTTTGAGACGTGAAAGCATTTAGGGAGTTTTCCAAAGAACTAGATGGCATGGATTGTTGCTGTGGCATCGATTGCTGCGGCATTTGTTGTTGCATCGATTGCTGAGGCACTGGTTGCCGAGGCATGTTCTGTTGGAATCCCCGCACTGGAGCATTCTAATTGTTTTGATTGAGGGCATTGTTATGATTGCTCCATGAGAAGTTTGGATGTTTCTTCCAGGCCGGGTTGTTAGTGCTGGACATGACGTTGTTGTTTCGGTTGTAGTTTCCAACATAAAAACTGAACTCTAGATTCTGTGGACATTCAGAAGAATCATGGTTACCATTACATAAATCACATAATGAACCTACTACCTTGACCTCCTGTGTATTTCTTGGTCGTTGCATGTTATTAACCAAATTGGTTAAGGTGGCTAATTGTGAGAGAATTGAATCTGATGACTCATGTTCGTTTATGGTGGCATGGCATCTGACTACTCCTCTTCTGGTTGTTGGGAACTGATAGTAATTTTTAGCAAGCCTATTCAGGATCTCCATTGCTTCTTTCGGGGGCTTGTCGAGGAGTATGCCATTTTCCGAGGCATCTAGCATCATCCTTGTCGGCGTGTTTACTGCATTGTAAAGCATTGTCACTTGTGTTTGTTGTCACTAGATTTTCACCCATTATTTAAAAAAAAACAAAAAAAAAAACTATTTTTAAACCCTTTTCACATAAAAGCCCATTACAAATAAAAATCTTTAAAAAAAAAAACCCAAAAGCCCATTTCAATGAAACCCATTCTTAAACCCATTTCAAAAATCAAATAAAAGACCAATTTTAAAATAAAATAATAAACACATTTTGAAAAAATAAAACTCATTTATTTAAAAAAAGCATATGGTTATTTTTATTAAAACCCCTTTTAAGATTTTTATCTTTTGATTATTCCTTTTAATTTTTTTTATAAAAAGCACCCTTATTTACTTTTTCTAAAAAAAACCTACTTTAAATTATCTAAGAACTCTAAATTATTAAAACTTATATTTCAAAACCCACTTTTATTTTTTCTAACAAATTAAGCCCTTTTTATTATTTTTCATTCATGATTTATTATATTATTATTAAACCCCTTGATTTTAGTTTTTTTAAAACAAACATTAATTCATTTTCATTCCTAAATTTAAAAGGATCAAAACCGTTTTTAAGTTTTAATTATTTCATTTTTAAGATCAAAGTTTTAAAAACAATATTTTTTAAACATGCAAGAATTTTAAAGATTAAATTAAAAACTAAACAAAATTCGAAAATGAAATTATTACCAGATTCAAGAAATAATCTTCCAACTTCAACAAACACAACCTAAAAACAATCAAAAACAAAACACAACAAAGAAAATAAAATTCAACCAAGAACAAGTATGAAATTCACTAAAAATTTGAGAGAAAAGAATTTTTACCGGAAATGAAGAACTCGTATGCGATCCTTCTCGAATTGCTTCCCAAGCACCTCCGAAAAATGATCCAAAGCTCAAACTTCGCCCCAAGAATTTCCAGCAATTGCATAGAATTTTTCTAAGAATTTTCGGATTTTTTAGGCTTTTCTAAATGGTGAATTGGTGAAGAACACTAAGGGGAAAGAGAGTATTTATACTAGAACCTAGGCCTTTCAATTCAATGCACAATCGGGATTTAATCCCCAAATTGAAGCTCAAAATCCGACCAAGAAATTGATCCTAGGAAAAACCCCGCAAAAAATTCTCGATTTGGTTCAGATTCAGAGTCAATTTTTCCCTTGATTAGAGCCCTAGATTTAACCCCTTTTCCATTGTTTTTTTTTTGCAGATTCTAGTGGCTATAGTGGACGACGACGAGCGGCATCAGTGCCGTTGGGTCAGCGACAACGAGACGTTTCGAATAGAAGCAACAGTGTTGACAGTCGTGGCTTGTGGATAGCGGACGTCCTCCAACAGCGACGCAAACTTGGGTTTTGGGGAATCAGCCCGCGCGCGTATTCACACGCACTAGGCGTGTGACGCCGCTGGTTCCCTCTTTTTTTGTTTATTTATTTATTTATTTACTGTTTTTTTGTTGTTTCTTTTTATTATTGGGCTATCTTCTTAAGAGTTTTTGAATGAGCCTTTTTAAATAAAATAAATGGGTTTATTATTTATTTTAAGATTTGGGCTTTTATTTTTTTTTACAATGGGTTTAGAAATGGGCTTTATTGAGATAGGCTGTTGGGTTCTTTTTATTTTGGAAGGGGCCTTTATTTAAAATGTTTTCTTTGAAAAATGTTTTATTTTTACTATTTTATTTGATAACGATGGGTGAAAATCTAGTGACAATAGCTGCCCCTCTTTGCTTATCTATGTGCAACAGGGATAAAGCAAAGACCAAAAGGCAGTGATTTTCACCAATTTTCTGGTTGCCTCCATTCTCCTGATGCCCGAGTGGATAGACATGTTCTATTCTCCAGATGCCCGAATAGATGAGCATATTCCATTCTCCAAACGCCCGAACGGATAGGCTGGTTCTATTCTCCTTATTCTCGAATAGTTTTGCTGGGTTCCATTTTCCAAATGCCCGAACAGATAGGCTGGTTCTATTCTCCTTATGCTCAAATAGCTGAGCTGGGTTCTATTCTCCCAAATGCCCGAACAGTTGAGCTGAGTTCGATTCTCCAAATGCTCAAACAGATAGGCAGATTCTTCTGAAAAATTTCATCCTCCTTATGCTTGGATGAATATGCAACCTCTATTCTCCGTACGCCCGAATGTATAGGTGAATCCTCTGAAAAATTTCATCCTTCTTATGCTTGGATGAATAAGCAAACTCCATTCTCCTTACGCTCGAATGGATAGGTGAATCCTCTGAAAAATTTCATCCTCCTAATGCTTGGATGAATAAGCAAAATCCATTCTCTTTTCACCTGAACGGATAGGCGAATCTTCTAAAAAAATTAATCCTCCTTATGCTTGGTTGAATAAACAACCTCCATTCTCCTTACGCCTGAACGAATAGGCCAATCTTCTGAAAAATTTCATCATCCTTATGCTTGGATGAATAAGAAAACTTTCTCTTTTCACCTGAACAAATAGGTGAATCTTTTGAAAATTTTCATCCTCCTTATGCTTGGATGAATAAGTAACATCCATTCTCCTTACGTCTGAACGAATAGGCGAATCTTCTGAAAAATTTCATCCTCCTTATGCTTGGATGAATAGGTAACCTCCATTCTCCTTACGTCTGATCGGATAAGCGAATCTTCTGAAAAATTTCATCCTTCTTATGCTTGGAAGAATAAGTGGGTTTTATTCTCCAAATGCTCGAATAGATAAGCAGCTCTCATTCTCCTTGCGCTCGAACGGATAGGCAGGTTCTTTTGCTGAAAAGTCCTTCGTGTACTTGAAAAATGCGATATTCAATGCAATTATGATGTGCATGCCCCTAGGGATGCCTAAAACGTGAATGTTGTAACACCCCAAAAATTACTCCCAAATTATAAACCATAGATTCGAAAAATCCCTAACTTAGAAACAGTATTTCAAAATCCCTAATTTTCTATGATGGACTATATATGAATTTTTATTAAACTTAGAAGTTAATATGAAATTTCCTGAAAATATAAGGACTGACTCCGTAAATAACCATTTTATCAAATTGAATTTCAATTCAATTGATTTCTTCCATATGTTTTTTTAATTATTTAATATATATTTTTAACGCAATTTCTTTTTAAATTGAATTTCAATTCCCTTTTTCCCACGGTTAATCTGGCTCTTATTTTTCAACTTAAATTCTTATTATTATTATTATTATTATTATTATTATTATTATTATTATTATTATTATATTCTAAACCTAATTTGTTTAGATTACCACTACTCAACTATATATATATAGTCATAGTTACTACGTACAAAAATAAACCTAAGCCTTAAGTTTTAAAGTGTTGTCTCTCTTAGTTATTCCCATGCTTTATGAATTTTTCTCGGATTGACGTTGTCATCACCTTACATTGAAGCTGCAACCGCCCTTTGTCGCCGTTAGAGATATTGTTTGCTTAAGGTGTGTTTTCTTCCGGTGTTATAAATAAATTATATGATATTTTTTCTATGTGTTGATGTTTTACACCTTGTGTGATTATTATATGTATTATGGCTTGTATGGTTGACATCATGTGCATACGATTTTCAAAACGTGTTTTAATTATGATTTATGAAACATCAGGTTTACGGATATATGATTTATGGATTTATGGACTATGTTTTATGAAGTATGTTTATGGAATATCATATTTATGGAACTTTGTTTATGAAATTTGATTTTTAATCATCATGTATGTATGAGCATGAGTTGGGATTTGTATGGAGGAAGTTGATCGGTTTCATCCTTCGAGCTGAATTCCACTTCGGGTTAGTGGTTCCACCCTTCGGGCTGAGTTTCACTTCAGATGGTGACGATGTAGTGAGTGGTTCTGGGGAACCTACCTCTTTTTATGGTTGTTGCAGTTGGGTGCATTGCATTGTGAATGTGATATTCATGTTATGATTTTTTAAAAGATTTTAAGTAAATAATACTATATTTTATAATTATGGTTTTCTTGCACTTTAGAGACACACTAAGCTCTTTAGCTTACTCCCCCATAGTTTTTTCTTTTAGGGATATCTTGGACTCTAGGCAACTTGGCACTTAGAGGATCTCATATTTTATCTGGTTATTTTATTATTCAGTACGAAACTATTTTAGTTTAATCAGATTTCTATTTATTATTTTGGTACATGGATGTAATTTTAGACTATTTATATTTTGAGATTATTTTTAGCATTCATTTATTGTTATTTTAATTCAGAGATTTTATATAATTATTTGAATATCTATTATAATATTTATATTTTTATTTATTATTAAATTAATGTTATTTTATTTTAATTTAAAGTATATCTTTTTAAAATTAGTTTTCTTGAGGGGAAAGTTTTTAATTGTAACTTCCTAAATTCGATCTTTTCTCCTAGGCCGAATTTAGGGGGTTACAAATGCATGTCTCATTTCTTTTGCTTCTTGGATTTTTTTTCTTAAAATTAATTTTTCTACACGTTTTCTCGCTCAATCCAAATAAGCAATTATACTTTTCACTATTTTTTCGACTCATGGAAAACATTCAATCTTTACAAACTTGCTCACTTAATCCAGCGATCTTGTACTTCTGGCTGGAAGGACATATTGGTTTCTCCTTTCTCAATCTTTATATCTCTTTGCTTCATCGAAAACATTCGACCTTCGTAGGCAAATGTCTCAAGATCTACTATCATTGTAGTTGATACATCAATGCTGAGTGAAAGGATTTCTTGTGTGGTCTTAAAAGCTTCAAGTCTTTATATGCCCCTTGAAATATTAAGCATCTTCAGTGTTTCTTGTGAGTTTTCAAATTCTTGCCCCTATAGGTCATCTTGAATTTCTTGCATGTAAATCTTTGCAGCAAAGCTTATTTCTACCTTGAATATCTTCGAATGATGTTAGCGCTTTAATCTCTTCCTTTCACGCCTATCAAAGTCGGGGATCCTGAATCCTTGGCCTACATGACTTGCCCCAATCTGATGGCATGGTTTGCTTCTCAAACGCAATTCTATCTCTTTTCATGCTTTTGTGCTTTTGCATCTGTTGCGTTCGTGCAATAACTATAAATGGTACGCAAATGGTGCAAGTATACATGTTAAACGAGTAATAAAGTGATAAGTGAGTATCGTCTCCACAGGGATTGGAGGTGAACACAGTTACTGTAACAATAAAGCTTGAACATTTTGCAGATGACAATGTAATAGTAAAAGAGATGGTGTATAATAATGCTGAAGCAAAACCGCGCAGAGAAAGATGAGATAACAATATGATATACATGTCCCCTTTCGTATGCGAAACTCACTACGAAATGACTGGCTGGGAATGATGGACAATCTAACTTAAGCTCCTTAATAATGCTAAGGCTTTTCAGCTATCTTTTATGCTAGGCGGGATTTACTAAGAATGCTCCTAAACTATCTCTAGCCAGGAAACTGGGAGTCAGAAATGCTACAACCATACCTCTCGACGTAAACTCATAACACTCCCCTACCCTTCACGTACTATCCTTTTTAGCACTTGAAACCTATCACTTATCTCTAAGGTAGGTTAGAGTCTGCCTCTCAACAGTCACTCCATTGCTTATGAGGGTTCTAGGGCTAGCTTTCTTGATTACTAACCCCAACATACACCTAAAGAGCGGCCACTCTTGAGGCGCTTAAAGTAGAGCCTAACTTTTGAGGCACTTACAACCCTCAGCTCTTACAACTTTAAGGAAATGATAAAGCATAAGCAAAGCATAGAATCATGATAACACTGAAAAGCTATAGCATGCATTAAAAAGTACTCAAAATAACATCATCCATCAAACCCAAGCCACCTAAAACAGTTCGTGGCTGGGCAATATCATCCAACGTATCATTGCGGTAACATCACCAAATATAAAGATATATCATGAAATTGCTATAGCGATATAAAGAAAGGTGAACTCCCTCTCCGCCATGGACTGCCCGGCTGTCTTAGGCCCACCGCCTCTCTCTCGGTCGGTGAGGCCACTCCTTGGAGCTTCAACGATGGAGGACACCAAGCTGGAGAAGATGAAGGTGGAAACTTATCTCTTCTTTTCTCTCTCCCGCCTCTCTTTTTGCAATGCTCAAAATACCACACTTTGCTCTAAGCTTCTCTCCCCTTTATATAGTGGAGGCTTCTAGGGTTTGGTGCCCTAAAGATGCCTTGATATTCCCAAGGAATATCCACCGACAAGGTCTGCTTCGAGGGGACAACATAGATAGTCTGCAGGCGGGCTCCGGCTGCTGCACATGTTTGATCGTCCTTCTCTGCATGTTCACATGTTTCTGCAGCTCACGTGTATCTCACGTGATGGCCAATGTCCGCTTCCATCATGCTATAGCAATTCCCGACACCAGCTTTCTCTTAACTCCTTTCTTGTGCACCAAAAACCAAAAACCAACCTTCCAAGCAGTACCCCTCGATATGGACCAATAACCAGCAAAGATAAATGTGCACATAGAAGAATAAAATACAACCTAAATGCAGTCTAAATGCTATGGTATGAACTCAAGAACAGGTAAATTCTATAGCAAAAAGGTATGAAATGTAACGCCCCGGTTTTGGGCTCAGAAGTTTTGGCGTTGACCGGTTCGGTCAAAGTGCTGATCGAATATATAAGTGGGAATTTAGGAAAGCCTAGTTCGGGTTGCATTAAAAATATGGAAAAATATTCTAAAATCATCTTTTAATATATAAAAGTGAACTGTGAAATCAATTTTGGAAAATGAGGTTCGGAAGGTTGACATTTTGGCTAGTGACCAAAATGTAATTTTTGAAAGTTGCGGGACAGTTTTATAAAGGATTGAAACTTTGAATCTTTAAGGAGCTATTATTCCAAAAAGGATTTCTCCAGATTTTTTCTAAGATATTTTAAGTCTAAAATCTGATTTTAAAGATTATGAAAAGAGAGGGAAAAATCATTTTAACCAATTCTTAACTAATTTTTCTATTTTCTCTCAAATTCTCTTTTCTCTCATTTTCTCTCTACCCAAACAAGATTCTCCAGATTTCTTTCTCTGATTTTGACATCTACATCTCTCATTTCAACTCTCATTTGATTCCTAATCATCTCATCATCAAAACCTCACAATTTACAAGTTGATTCATCAAGCATTTTGGCTCTAAAATGGAGAAATTCAAGTTTGGAGGTAAGAACGTCCTTCTCCTCTAAACTATCAGTTCTTTACTGAAATTCCTAAGTTCTCAATCCTTGATTTATGTTTTATAAATGGCTTTTCAATTGAGATCTTGATTTTTGGCTAAAATGCAAGATTTGGTGATTTTGGTGAAAATTTCGTGTGATCTGTTTAAGCAGGGTTTTGAGGTGTTAAATTGATGTTAAATGAATGCTAAAATGATTAGAAGTTGAGGTTTAATCAATGCAATCCCGGATAGGTTGAATTTCCTAAGTTTGGCTTGAGTTTTTGGTTGTTTTTGGAGTGTTTTTGGTGATCTGTTATACCTGGAGGTATAAGGATGTGGTTGTGATCATTTTGCATGTTATTTTGATGTATAAAAATGGTTAGAAGTGATGGATCTTGGCTGGGTTAAGTTTTGGAAGTGTTTGGAGGTGATTTCGGTTGTGTTTGGTAGCCAAATTGCTAGTTTTGTGATGAGCAGCGAGTTGTGTTGATGTTGCTGGTGTTTTAATGCATATGGATGCATTAATGTTCTGTTTTTGTGTGCTTGAAACAGGGGAGGTTGATCCTTGAGCTTTGGAAGTGTTTTCGGAAGGTTTCGGAAGCTTGGAAAGCTTGTTGGCTAGGCTTGTTTGGTAATCGGTGAGTGAAGTTGGGATTTCAGCTTTTGAAACATGGTTTGAAGGTTTTTGGGAGCTTAGTTAAGTCTAAACAACTTTGCTAAGCTCGAGAGTAAGTGAAGAGGTTTTTGCTTTTGGATTGTGTATGTTTTGGCTTTAAAAACAATTGTGGTTGATGATTGATTTGCATGTGTTATTGCATGGTTTAATTCTGTTTTGTAAGCATGTTTTTAGCATGGTTTAATGCTGGTTTTGAAAGTCAATTGAGAAGGATGCTCAAGGTAAGAGATCCTTGGTTATATTATGGAAATTGTGATTTTGATGCATAGTGATGCATGTTGTTCATTGGCTTTGTATGATGCTTAAAAACAGTGAGTTGATGATGATTAATGATGATAATTGTACCTTTTGCATATTGTTTATGCATGTGAATCATTGAGCTAATGATGTGGTGGTTTTGCATTATGTGTATGCATGTGAATCATTGAGCTAATGATGTGATGACCTTGCATTATGTTTATGCATGTGGAACATTGGATATTATGGTAAGATGGTTATGTTGGCAAGAGATGTGAATGGTTCTTGGTTCGTTGATCGGGTATAATTAGCCGGCTATAGGATTGGGTGCACCGTGAATAAAGTCGCCTTGATGGTGGAGTGGTCAAGTGTGGACCGGATAAACTCCCCTCAAGTATTCCTAACGAGATGAGGTCAGTGGAGGGTGTGCCCACGGGAGGACCTCGGTTGCTTAAGGTCGTAGTGGAGGTTGTTGCCCACGGTAGACCTTGGTTAAGTAAAGGTTATAAGGTGGTTAAAAGTCCTTATGTGAGAACCTTGTACTTGTTAAGATCACAATGGCAATGGTTAAGTCCATGTGTGGATCTTGTGTGTGATGTCCCGGATCTCGTTAGATGATGTCTACAACTACCAATCGGTTATGCAAAGGTTGTATGGTGGTTGAAAATCCATACGGAAAGACCTTGTGCATGTCAAGGGTGTATGTCTATACATGGTAACCTTGAGGAAAAGCTAAGGTTGTATGGTGTTTAAAAGTCCATACATGGGAACCTTAGGAGATTGAGGTCAGTGGAGGATGTTGCCCACGGGAAGACCTTGGATTGGGTAGTGTGTAGGAAGCGTTGGGACACGCTTGTGATCCGCATATCCGATCGGGTTGAAAAGTTGGAAAGTGAATATGGTTGATCTCTTGGAAGCCAATATAATGTTCTTGATCATGTGAAGCATGGAATTGCTTGAAATGATGCATAGTTGCATGTGAAGCATGAGATTGCTTGAAATGATGCATGGTTGCATGTGAAGCATGAGATGCTTGAGTTGATGCATGTTTGCATGAGAAGCATGAGATGCTTGGTAAGATGCATTGTTGCATGAAATGTGTATAATGCTAGTGAAAGCATGTTACTTGTTTGTTGAACAAGTGTTGGTTGTCATTTGATAGATGATGCATGGGAGCATGGATTACCTATGTTGCATTGGAGTCATGTATGACTTGTTGTTAAAGGCATGTGATGATGATGTTATGGTTTTATGTGGCCTTGTTTAAATGCATGAAATGGTTTGATTGAATTATGGTTTTAAGTGGTTTCTTACTTGATGTGGTTTCCAAGCTTAAGAAGGGTATGTTGCTAAAGGGAAGTGTTTTCCATGGTTTTGTTTAAGCTTGGCATATGGTGTTTATGCATGATTTGAGCTTGATGTTGAAAAGAGTTTTCAAACGTGGTTTTGGAAAGCAAATCGGGTTGGTTTTAATGTGTTTTAAAGACCCGCTGCATTGATGGTGTTTTGGTTTTGAGCATTCCTCACTAAGCATTATGTGCTTACGCTCCTCTTTGTCCATCAATGCAGATTCTTGAAGTTTGGGCAGCAAGGAGCAAGGGATTCAAGGTGGACTCCAATGGAGATGTATGTCTCGGTGAATAGCTATAGTTAATAGGGGCAATGGGGTAGAATCTTTCGGATTGTTGTTATTGTGATCGTATGTGTTGATCAAGAATGTTTAAGTACTGTTGTTAATGTTGTTGAAACATGAATTGGTTTAATTGAGGTTGCTTTGAAAGGTTTGTGCTTAAATGGTTGCTTGAGTAGGAAGCATGCCTATAGAATTGGGGCTTTTCATATGTGTTGATCATATGTTGAATTGTTGATGCAAGTATGTCTCTTTTATGTTGAATTGCATGTTGGCAAAGTTTGGTGGCTTTTGGAGCATGTTTGAATGATCTATTGTGTGTTTGAATGAGCAAAATGCAACATTCTGGGCTAGGTGTTTCGGAACAGGCAACACCGTTTCGGAACGGGTGCCCTGCATAAACCCAGGCGTCCGAAACGGGTGTCACCGTTCCGAAACGGAAGGCATTCTGCCAGACCCCCGTTGCGGAACGTGTTGCGGAACGGCCCGTGTTTCGGAACGGGCTTGGCCTGTTTCGGAACGGGTGACCGTTGGGGGCTGACATGGGCGGTTAAATGTTTCAAAATGTTTGCATTTTGGTCCTGAATCTTGTTTGTGCAATTGTATGAGTTCGGGATGTCCGTTTGAGCTGAAATTTGGCAGAGAAGCATGAAACATGATTAATTTTAAGTTGGTAACTTAAAATCTGGTTAAGTCCTTTAAATTTTCAGAAATTACAATTTGGTCCCTAAAGTTGTAATTTGTTCAATTGGGTCCCTGTTTGATCTCTGATGTTTGTGATCTTTGAGCATGGTATTTGTGTGATCACATGTAAGGTTAATGTGCATCTAGACAAGTTTTAAAAGAAAAAAAAGGGTCGTTAATCAAGGTTGACTTTCGGGTTGACTTTGGTTTTCCCCGTGTAATCTTCGTAGTTCGGGTCAACCGTCCAGGCCGGGCTACGGGGGTTACATGAAAAGAAGGACATTTATGCAGTTATCACACCCCCAAACTTAAGCTATTGCTTGTCCTCAAGCAATGAGTAGAACAGAACAAAAAGCTACTATGGCAAAGATTTAACCTAGAGGGTTGCTATGGCAATATTTCAGTCCTCAGAAATAACTTAGGTAGATATATATATACAACCATGTATGAGATCCTTAAGAACATTCCTTAGGACTAAGCTGTGTGTGTGTGTGTGGCTGCCTTCCTCCTATACTTAAGTTGGTGAGACAGATTTTTAAGAAAGCTCCTTAGTTATACCCTAACAATGTTCTCTAGTTCTTTTTCCAATTTTTAGACTCCCAAAGTTATAAGTTTTCTGTTACGAAGGGTGTCAGCTCATCACACCTACCGTCCTTAACTCTAGATGAGCAGGGAGCAAACCTCTCACCCCCGAGCTAGTAGACAGAGTCATCCCGTGACAACTTTCATTCACTCATATGATATAGCAAAGCTTTATTCTTCTCCTTGTTTTTTTAAACACAGAAAAAACTATAGAAAAGTGGAGTGTCCTTCTACAGACATGACGTAACAGTTATTCAATGTTCGGTTTTTAGGCACATGTGAGTCTTCTTTTTCTTTTATGTTCTCTAGAGTCTACATATCAGGGTTTTACTAGGGTTCTTCCTGAAATTTTTTTCTAACAAACTTAATTATAGAAAGAGAGCATCTGTGTAAAAGTTTTTTTAACAACTAGATCCTAAAGTCAGTTCTACACATCTCAACTAGTTGTGTTTTTTTTTTACTTTAATTCAGGCCTTAGCAATTTTGTCGTCAGACATCATAAATATGTTCATAGGCTGCCTCTAGACTAAACAAAATGCCATAGTAAAATTTTTGTTCTATTCTATAATGCATATGCTAAAGCAAAATATTAACTCTGAACACTAACACCCCCAAACTTGAGAAATGAAGTGTCCGCAATGCATAAACTAATCTACACTATATGCCATGAAAAAAATGAAGAATTGAAAAGAAAAAGGTTAGTACCTCATGGGTGCAAAGGGTAGGTGGTGCTGCTGGTGTGGTCTATCGACGTCTCAGAGGAGTAGTGGTATGGGTCTGCCATATCATCCACGCTCTCGGATGAGACTAATTGAGCACTCAACGAGGTCCTGACACGTCCAGCTATGTGCTTGATGCGAGTTTTCAGTCTGGATGTTGTAGCATCCTCTAATTGTGCTGGAGTTGGCTCAGTCGCGTGTGCTGTAACAGCTTCCTTCTGAGGGGTTTCCTCAGGGTCATTTTGGTGTGTGCTCTGGTTCTGGGAGTGAGTTTTCTGGTCTTGAAGGTTTAGGATTGGTTGCTTTTCTGGTGCGTTTCCTCTTCTTGGCTGGAGAGGTTGGTGGGTCGGTTTCTTCAACAGTAGGCTGGATAGATGGAGTTTCTTGATCTGACTGGCCAGTTGGAGTTGCTAGTGCTTTCTTTCGTGGGGTCTTTCTCTTTGCAGCAGATGGGACGGAGCTGGGTTCACTGGGAGACATTGTTTGTGTTGTAGCAGTGGCGGGGGCTTGCAATAACTCCATTGGAAACAATGGAAAAGATACATTCTGATCTGGCAGGAGTTTGCTCAGGCAAGATTCTATGGCACAATCAAGGTGTTGGGCGTATTTGAAGTACACCCGCTGATGTGCCTTTATCAGATTGAGCTCAGAGCTCAGTTCCTTTGTAGTTGCCACTCTTACTGCAGCAAAACTTCTAGCTCCAGCCTCAAATGCTTGATGAGGCATATCTTCATTAAATCCCCGGAGTTCTGTCACAAGTGCTAGGATCAAACCTATTTTTCCTGAAACAGATGTATCTACAAGATCGACTATGAAGACATCTTTCCTTTTGCACAAGACAGTGATTAGATTAGGAAAAACAAGGGGCTACGAGGCCGTTTCAAACAAGCATATACCTCATCCACTATTATCTTGCCTATATCAATTTGTCTACCATGTATTATGGAATGAATGAGAAAAAGTCGAGAGATATGGACAGTAGCAGTGTGTAGTGTGGGCATAAGCTTATGCCTCACAAAGTGATTCCATACCTTAGCCTCTCTCAACCGACTTGTTATTATCCATCATCGTTCCTTGAAAGCAAATGTCCTCCAGCACCTCTCGTTGCGTCTGTGCGTCCATTGTCATCACAAAAGAAGTGTGACGGTCCGCAGTATGTTTTAGCCCATAGAACTTGTTGATTGCTGCAGTAGTAAATTTGATTTGCTCTCTGCGCGCGTGAATTACGGACTGGGTTGGACTCGTCAAGTGGGCATAAAACTTCTTCACCAGTGATGAGCAAATTTCTTCGGGATGGGCAGCAAAGTTTTTCCATCCATGGGTGCCGATGACGTCCATTATGGACTGGTTGAACTGATCTTCTTCTTCTTGAGGGTATTTGAACCCTATTTCTGGAAGAACATTTCTGTCCTTGAGCTTTGCCCATCTCTCCTTGGTTGCTTTGTCAAAAAAATTGGGAATCTCCAGGACTGGACGTTGTGTGGGGCGGTCAAAAGTCTCAGGGGCATTTTTGCAACGGGCCATGGAGTTTTCTATGAGAAGTTGGGAGGAGTGAATGTGCGTGGGAAAGAAAGTGGTGAGGGTTTTCTCTGTTTTGAGGAGAGAATTGAAAAGGTGGAGGGAAGGTGTTTGAGTGTTTGGAGAAGATGAAGAAGGTGAGGGAATGAATGGTGAAGAAAGTGTTGGGAGTTGAAAAAGGTGGGGAAAATTGATGAGTTAATG
Source organism: Hibiscus tridactylites (assembly GCA_958450335.1). NCBI lineage: Eukaryota > Viridiplantae > Streptophyta > Magnoliopsida > Malvales > Malvaceae > Hibiscus > Hibiscus tridactylites. The sequence goes on from OY288290.1 coordinate 49,545,282, forward strand.
GGAGATGGGAGGTGATGGGGACGTGTGTCGGCTTTAAGGGAGAGAGAAATTTTTTTGAGTTAATGCATTGGTAGACTGCTGGAGAGAGAATATGGGTTTATGTGGCTAGGGTTTCTCCTCATTAAGTAGATGAACATTCTCTCTCATGCTTTTTGTATTTTTCTCTCTTTCGTTAAATTCAACTCCCCACTTTTCGGATAAAACCACCTTTATCTTTCTCTTTCCTCTTTTCTTGCGTCCCTCCAAAATCGGATAAAAACAAAGTCCAAGTCCTTCTCCCTTTGTTACCAACCCTGCAGACGGCGTGCTCCCCTCCCGTTGTACATGGCATTGTACTAGGAAATAGAAAGCTTTGTACGAGGGTCACGTGAAAAGATATGGAAATTTAAAGCAATGATAACACAAAACTAGACTAAAAAGAAAATCATTATTTTTGGACATGCTATAGCATAAAGGATAGGGTTGGAGATGCAAACTTTCAAGGATTGTGAAGATCCATATATGACTTATCTCTGAGGATAGGGGCTCCACTGTACACCTTCAGGCGCTGGCCATTGACTTTGAAAACTTCATCGTCGTCCAACTTCTTGATATCCACTGCGCCATGAGGGTACACCTTATGTATGATGAATGGCCCGGACCACCTTGATTTCAGCTTTCCAGGAAAAAGCTTTAGCTTGGAATTGTAGAGAAGCACTTGTTGTCCTTCTGAGAAATGCCTTGGCAAAATGTGTTTGTCATGCCATTTCTTGATCTTTTTCTTGTAAATACGAGAATTCTCATATTCTTGGGCTCTGAATTCCTCCAGCTCGTTAAGCTCTAGCAATATCCTCTCACCAGCAAGTTTGGCATCCATGTTGAGTTTCTTGATTTCCCAACCTGAATTAACGGTGTAGTCACTTGCATCACACATCAGCTTGAACGGCTCATTCCAATCAGATGGAATCACAACTGGTGCTGAGATAAGCTTCTCTTTCAGTTCTTGAAATGCGTTGTGGCAATCATTGTCAAACACAAATGGTTGATTTTGTTGTAACAAGCTGCATAGGGGCTTTGAGATCTTTGAAAAACCTTTGATGAATCTCCGATAAAGCCAACATGCCCTAGGAAGCTTCTTACTCCCTTGACAGTGGTGGGGGAGGTAGTTTCTCAATGACCTCGACCTTTGCTTTGTCAACTCCTATCCCTTTCTTCGAGATCTTGTGGCCTAAGACCGTTCCTTCCGTTACCATGAAATGGCACTTTTCCCAATTGAACACCAAGTGAACTTCCTCACACCTCTTTAAGACCTTGGCGAGATTGCCCAAGCACGTGTCGAAGTTATCTCCGGAGACCGAGAAGTCATCCATGAAAATTTCAAAAAAATCCTCGACCATGTCTGAAAAGATGGCCAACATACATCTCTGAAATGTTGCTGGAGCATTGCAGAGACCAAAGGGCATTCTCTGGAAAGCATAAGTTCCAAAAGGGCATGTGAAAGTCGTCTTTTCTTGGTCTTCGGGTGCTATAACAATCTAATTATACCCAGAATACCCATCGAGGAAGCAGTAGAATGCTTTGCCCGCTAGTCGATCCAACATCTGATCAATGAATGGGAGAGGAAAATGGTCCTTCTTGGTCACCTTGTTGAGCTTCCTATAGTCCATGCAAATTCTCCACCCCGTGATGGTTCTAGTAGGCAATAGCTCATTCTCCTCGTTGCTTACCACAGTCACGCCTCCCTTCTTCGGTACACATTGCACTGGGCTGACCCATGAGCTATCAGATATCGGGTAGATTACTCCAGCATCCAGCCACTTGATTATCTTTTTCATCACTACTTTCTTCATAATTGGGTTTAGTCTCCTCTGGGGCTCAACTGAATTGCTGTGACAATCATCAAGAAAAATTTTGTGCATACAAATAGCATGGCTTATACCCTTCAAATCAACCATAGTCCACCATATTGTTTTTTTATGCTGTATCAACATATTTACTAAACTAGTTTCTTGCTTAGGTGTGAGACTAGATGAAATTATCACAGGCAAAGTTTCATTGCTCCCTTAGTAAACATATGTAAGATGCGATGGCAAAGGTTTTAGTTCTAAAGAAGGTGCATGCTCAAGGGAAGGTTTAAGAGGTACAAATTCTGAAAAATCGAGAGGTTCAAAGTGCGTACCTGGTCTAGCCTCGAGTCGAATAGACTACTCTTGTTCCCTTGAGAGCTCTTCTTGGTCAGAATCATCATCTCCGTAGAGTGCTTCGAACTCCTCTATTTTCATCACATTGCTACAACAAAACTCATCAATCATATTCTGTGTTGTAGCATCTACATATTGGCATACTCCTGGGTTGTCTGCATGCTTGAGGGTGTCATGTATATTGATCGTGACCGTTTGATCAGCCACTTGCATCGTGAATTCACCCTTCTCACAGTCGATTAGAGCTCGCCCGGTGGCTAAAAATGGCCTACCCAAGATAATGGGTGTGTTGCTGTCAGCTTCACAATCAAGAATCAAGAAGTCGTCTGGAAAGATAAATCTATCCACTTTTACCACAACATCTTCAACTCTCCCTTCTGGACGAACATGGGAATGATCGGCTAGCTGTAGCACAACCTTGGTGGGTTGTGCCTCTCGAATTCTCAGTTTCAGAAAAATCGACTTGGGCATTAAGTTGACACTTGATCCCAAATCACAAAGTGCTCTTCAAAAAAACTTGCCGCCAATAGAACATGGGATAGCAAAGCTACTTGGGTCCTTTCTCTTAGGTGGCAGCTTGCTCCACATAGAATAACATTCTTCTGTTATAGCGACAGTCTCCTGTTTCTCGACCCTCCTCTTTTTCGTGACTTTATCCTTAAGGAACTTGACATATGTTGGCATCTGATCAATGGCCTCTAGAAATGGGACATTGATATGTAGTTTGTCCAGGATATCTACAAATTTCTGGAACTGAAGGTCTTCTTTCCGCTTCTTGAATCATTGAGGAAAAGGAGGTGGGGGTCTATCTTCATTTGTTTGAAGTGGTGGATTTACATCTTTTGATGTAGCAAAAGCAGGCTCCTCCTCCGGTGTTTCTTTTGCTATGACATCCTCACCCTTCTCTTCAACTGTAGGATCTTGTGAGTTTTCTTCTTCTTGAGGCAAGTTGGGCTGAGAGTCCTCCTTCTCGTTTCCCCCAAACTTGTCTTCCTTGCTAATTTCCTTGACACTCCTTAATGTGAGTGCGCTGCATTGCTCCTTGCTATGGTGCTTAGTGGCTTCAGTGTCACTAGGCAAACTTCCTTGTGGACGTGCATACAAGATTTGAGCTATCTGACCAACTTGTGTTTCTAAGGCTCGGAGAGATGAACTATGGCTTTGCAATAAGGCTCCTTGATTTTTGATGTTTGCTGCATGATCCTGTAGCAAAACTTTCGTGGTTGCCATGAAATCTTTTGTCACAGCCATAAATTCTTTGAATGTAGTCTCTAGTGAACTGTTCAATAAAGATCCTGCTCCCTTGTGACCTTGCCATGGCATCATCTGGTTAGAAGATGGTGCTTCAATCAGATTTTTCTGTGGTACTGACTAAGCAGAATTATTGTGTCCTTGATTACCCCAACTGAAATTTGGATGTTGACGCAATCCTGGGTTGTAGGTATTGGAGTATAGATTGTTGTTGCGGTTATAATTCCCCACATAGTTGGTTGACTCTTGATTGTCATGGCATTCACTCAAATGGTGATTGCCATCACATCTGAGACATGAGGTTGCAGACTTCATTTCCTTTACTTCATTGGGACGTTGGAGGTTCTTTAGCATATTTGTGAAAGCAGCTAACTGGGTGGCTACTGAGTCATCAGCTTCACTATCTCGAGCTACTTGGGTTCTCCTCCCCATTCCATGTATTGTGGTCGAAAGCTGGTAATCATTGTTGGCTACCCTATCAAGAATGTCAAATGCTTCCTCCGGTGGTTTGTCTAACAAGGTCCCATTTGTTGAAGCATCTAGCATCATCCTCGTAGGAGCATTTGCTCCATTATAGAACATAACCACTTGGGTCAAGTCATGAAAACCATGATTTGTGCACTTCCTCAATAATCCCTTGAATCGATCCCAACACTCATACATAGATTCGTCATCAGCTTGACGAAAAGAAGCTATATCATTTCTCAACTGAGTGTTTCTATTTGGTGGATTATATCGTAGCAGAAAACTTTTGCATAGATCTGTCCAAGTCTCTATTGATCCAGCTAGAACTCCACTTAGCCATGCTCTAGCACGATCACGTAAAGAATATGGAAACAGTTTAAGCTTTAGCACATCCTCGTGCACTCCTTGTTGCCTGAACGAGTCACAAACTTCCAAGAAAGCACGAATATGTTGTCTTGCATCTTCGTGACACATACGTCCAAACTAACCAATAGTCTTTAACATGTTGAACATAACAGGTTTAAGCTCGAACTGGGCTGCCTGAATTTCTAGAGCTACTATTCTGGGATAGAGATCGTCCAAGATAGGAGCTAAATGATCCCTAATAGCTCGTGGTTGAGCTGCTGCTCCCTGGCTATTTTCCATAGCATCTCTGTTACCTTGAGGTGGTGGTGGTATTTCTTCGTTCATGTTTCTAGTCTTTTCTCGCCGAACACGTCTCCGAAGTCTCAAGAAATGCTCGATCTCAGAAATAGGTGATTGCAAGGGTCCTCTAGGTCGCCTTCTGGTCATACACTAGCAAGACACCTGAAAAGAAAAATGAAAACCTAAAATAAGATTATACTAAAACAAAAAGGACAAACGATAAAAATAAAAACTGTAAACAACCAATTGCCAATCCCCAGCAATGGCGCGAAAAACTTGTTGCATTCGTGCAGTGACTATAAATGGTACGCAAATGGTGAAAGAATACACGTCGAACGAGTAATAAAGTGATGAGTGAGTATCGTCTCCACAGTGATTGGAGGTGAACACAATTACTATAACAATAAAGCTTGAACTTTTTGCAGATGACAATGCCATAGTAAAAGAGATGGTGTATAATAATGTTGAAGCAAAACAACGTAGAGAAAGATGAGATAACAATATGATAGACGGGTCCCCTTTCGTATGCGAAACTCACTACGGAATGACTGGCTGGGAATGATGGACAATCTAACTTAAGCTCCTTAATAATGCTAAGGCTTTTCAGCTATCTTCTATGCTAGGTGGGATTTACTAAGAATGCTCCTAAACTATCTCTAGCCAGGAAACTGGGAGTCAGAAATGCTACAACCATACCTCTCGACGTAAACTCATAACACTCCCCTACCCTCCACGTACTATCCTTTTTAGCCCTTGAAACCTATCACTTATCTCTAAGGTAGGTTAGAGTCTGCCTCTCAACAGTCACTCCATTGCTTATGAGGGCTCTAGGGCTAGCTCTCTCGATTACTAACCCCAACATACATCTAAAGAACGACCACTCTCGAGGCGCTTAAGGTAGGGCCTAACTTTCGAGGCACTTACAACCCTCAGCTCTTACAACTTTAAGGAAATGATAAAGCATAAACAAAGCATAGAATCATGATAAACACTGAAAAGCTACATCATGCATTAAAAAGTACTCAAAATAACATCATCCATCAAACCCAAGCCACCTAAAACAGTTCGTGGCTGAGCAATATCATCCAATGTATCATTGCGATAACATCACCAAATATAAAGATATAACATGAAATTGCTATAGCGACAGAAAGAAAGGTGAACTCCCTCTCTGCCATGGACTGCCCGACTGTCATAGGCCCACTGCCTCTCTCAAGGTCGGTGAGGCCACTCCTTAGAGCTTCAACGATGGAGGACACCAAGCTAGAAAAGATGAAGGTGGAAACTTCTCTCTCATTTTCTCTCTCTTCCGCCTTTCCTTTTGCAATGCCCAAAATACCACACTTTGCTCCAAGCTTCTCTCCCCTTTATATAGTGGAGGCTTCTAGGGTTTGGTGCCCTAAAGATGCCTTGATATTCACAAGGAATATCCACCGACAAGGTCTGCTTATAGGGGACAAGGGAGGCAGTCTGCAGGCGGGCTCCGGCTGCTGCACTTGTCAGATCATCCTTCTCTAAATGTTCACATGTTTCTGCAGCTCACGTGTATCTCACGTGTTGGCCAATGTCTGCTTCCATCATGCTATAGCAATTCCCGGCACCGACTTTCTCTTAACTCCTTTCCTGTGCACCACAAAACCAAAAACCAACCTTCCAAGCAGTACCCCTCAATATGGACCAATAACCAGCAAAGAAAAATGTGCATCCAGAAGAAGAAAATGCATCCTAAATGTAGTCTAAATGCTATGGTATGAACTCAAGAACAGGCAAATGCTATAGCAAAAGTGTATGAAAACAAGGATATTTATGCAGTTATTAGCATCTTATATGCAGATCTTTCTTGACAACACGACTCACTTCAAACTCTTCAAGGCATGTGCTTCTTCTTTCTTCTTTTTTACCTTCTCATAGAAGGTGTTGCCCCCATTCAAACTGATGTTCAAATGTTTTCTGAAGCGATGAAAACATTCATTCATGGTCTCCTACGGTTGAGATCAATACCAATAAATATTTTTCTTTACATGAATCTATGTCGGCCTACTTGTAAGATGCAAGGAAAGGCTAGAAATATGAATTGTGAGAGGGGATGAAAGGAGAAAAAAAGTCATGGCAAACACAATAACAGGGCAAAGTCAGATGCCCCAAAATTCAAAGCATGAATGATTCATGAATCCATCAACCGGATAGTGCCCCACTTTTTCGTTGCCCTCTATTACTCACACACTCCCCAAATTTAAAATTTTCTCACTTTTCTAATCTCAATCAGACATTATAAGCTTGAGGTCCCTGAAGAAAGGTTAACTCAATTAGGCGGAATGTGTTCTGAAGACAAACTCATTTTCTCAAATATTCATGTGTGATCCAAATGCTCTTTTTAGGCTTGTAATGTAGGCTAGGCTCAGGTTGCCAAAGAAAGGTATATAGGCTCAAATACATGTTTAAAGGTGATTAAACCAAGGATCAACTTTTCTTGATGAAATTTATGTTCTTCTTCTTTTATTCTTTGGATCTCTCTAGACTGCCCATTTTGGGTTTTCACCGTAGAGTTCATTTCCTTTTCTGGCACACATCTCATTTGAAGGATTTATTTCAAATTTTCCTTCGTATTTCTTTTTTTCCTCTTCTCTTCTCGTCTCTTTTTCTTTTTCCTTTTTTTCTTTTCTTTATTCTTCTTTACTTTGTTCTCCTTTTTATTCTTCTTTTCTTTTCTTTTTCTTTTTCCTTTTTTCCTCTTTCCTTTTTTCTTTTCTTTATTCTCCTTTTCTTTTCTTTTTCTCCTTTTCTTTTTCCTTCTTTTTCCTTTCGTGTTTCCTTTGCATTTTTCATCATTTTTGCCCCCTAGTGTGGGGAGCGATCCTTGGTTAGGGTTCAAACACAAGAAAAATAATATCAGGCACAAAAGGGGACAACAAATGAATTTTTTATCATTTTCTTTTTCGTGAAGGGAAGTGAAGGAATGCCAAATGTCATTTCACACACAAATACCGTCGAAGAGAAGCAGTCTTCAGTTGGTAGATGTTTTAGAGTTATCACTTCATTCAAGGACCCTAACAACAATTTTGAGAGGAAAATTCACTCATAATCTGTATATAGGATTTCCCCATTAATCCTGAACACACATTTTGCCCCTATCTCGAGATTAGATTCAAGAATCATTCATACAATCAATAATAGGGACTCTGCAAAGAAAATGTATGCTTGAAAAGAAATGTATGAAGAATGAAAATAAGGGAAATGGATGAAACAATAATAGGGATTAGATTCAAAAAATGCATCTTTAAACAAGTAAATTGAAATAGAAGTCCTTACAAAAGATCGCTAATGCTCGCGGGTAGAAGCAAAAGGGTTGGTTCCAAGCATGATCCCAACTGTCTAGAGAAAATTAAGCATTATTCCATGAAATCATGAATTCCAGCCAATCTTTCCTTTATCGACTTCATGACAAAACTCTAAATGTGTTCGTCGTCTTCTTCTCTCTCGAGTCTATCACTTTTGATAGCTGCCAATAACAACTCTCCGTTCATGCCCATGTCTCCAAAACCTTCGGTGGCATGGTTTAACATATAGTCATAGAAGGGACCATTTAGAGTCTCCACAAACATTAGAGTAACCTCATTTTCTAACAGTGGAGGTTGAACTTCGGCTACCACATCTCACCATCTCTGGGCATATTGGCGGAAGCTCTCATTGGGCTTTTGCTCCATATTCTGCAGTATAATCCTGCTTGGGGCCATATCTATTACGTAATCGTACTGTTTGAGGAAAGCTTCTGACATATCTCTTCAAGTGCGTATGTTGACCCGACTCTGTTGAGCATACCATCGGATAGCAGACCCAGATAGATTGTCCTGGAAACAATGGATCAACAACTTCTCATTTTCTAAATGCGGTGACATTTTCTGGCAGTACATAGTCAAGTGTGCCAACATGCATGTAGTTCCATTATACTTTTCAAAGTCAGGGGCCTTGAACTTTGGTGGAGCCACCAGGTCAAATACTAGACTCAAATCTCCTGCATCTATGCCACCATAACTGCTTCTTTCTTGAGAAGATTTAATCATTTCCTCCAGCTTCTTGTAGCGGTCTTCCCATTTCTTCTCGACCTTAACCTTGTCAGTTACTTCATCGAGATCAGGCACCTCGTGGATGCGAACCTCATCGGTATTGTCTTTTAATTTAGTATGGGCAGAAGATTCTATAAAATGGGGAGAGATCTTAACTTTAGGTGAAGCCACTTTCTTTTGCATCTGTGAATGTACGAAAGCCATCCCCGGGAACCGAGGCAAAGTATTGGCGTCTTCTTCTACTTCAACTCCATCTTGTTCTTTGAACACAAACATGGTTACGATTTGGCTAACTATTTTCCTGTGTGATAACTCAATCTCTTTCTTCAGATCACTTTCAATTTTCTCAAGCTTACCACGGATGCTCTTCTGATTTGCTTCCAGAGTTGTCAATCTTTCCTCAGTGTTCATGGCTTGAGTTGTGTTTGCGCGGTATCTTTACTACTTAAATGGAATTTTCCAAAATTAATCTTTTTATTATAGATGTATGATTGTAATGATCAAAACATCATTTAATGCAAACAAAAAAACAAATGCAAGGAAACAAATGTATGTATGCAATAATGATGAATGCAGGCGAAGGGTCATCAATTCTATTAAGGTGTTGCTATAGAAGTAGCTTTCATTGGATAACGAAGGTCCTACGTATATGTTTCGGTCTGAGCACTAATTTCTTTGATAAACCTTTGAAGCCTTGGCCCTACCTGGTCGGTTTGACGTGGGGCGAAGAAATGTCGCTTCTTGACGCCACATGTTTAGCTACGTCTTCAATTTAGGATGTGATGCTTCTATCAAATTTGTCACGCTCCTAGGTCCTTTTGACGTTACCCCTAAGCCGAGTAGACCAATGATCATCTTCAAATTATGCTTTGTTAGACCATCGAAGTGGTCCTATCGCACTTACGACTTATGGCATTCTACTTGGCGCTGATGTAAGCATACTTCGATGTTTCCTCCACGTGATTACTTGTCAAATTCTCATTGCTTGATGGTGGACCTCAGTCCGGTAGCATACATCCACGTTGTCCTCCTTTAGGTACTTTCCATCCATGGTAGAAGCTTATTCTAATTGAGCAACATGCTTTAGAATCGATCCCCTCTAAATATCGGATGTATGCAAAAAAGTAAATATGCCACAAAACAAAACAAATCTCACACACAAAAAAGGTTAGTACTCTTTTTAATAAAAAACCGAAATAAAACCTAAAAGGTCCCAAAAATTTCATTGCATGAATAATTATGGGCAGCACATTCCAACATTCCAGGACATGTCTCCACGGATTATTCTTGCGATTTTGACCAGACTCAACACCCTAGGCTTTCCGCATGGCTATATTGAGGTAGGCTCTAGATTCTCAAACTTGGTTCAGTTCTAAAAGGGTACCCGAGCTGCCCTTGTTGTCCCCTACTAAGGGTAGCAAAGCCCTCGATTCTTACCCATTACAGGCTCCAAACGAATCGAGTTCAACTCAAGAGGACTCACCATCGATGCCTTCTCGAAGAAACAATATACTAACGAAGACAAACGAAATGAGTCTCGAAGGTACTTGCTAGGCTCATACAAAGAATCAATATTCTTACATGAGCAAAGCGAGTTCCCCCCACTTAAATGAACGAGACAAAGCTCATGTATATAGCTTGGAATTAAGTCTTAAATGCGTAAAATAGAATTATATTCATTTAAACGTACAAATAAATTAAACCTTTTATGAACTTGCAAATTCCATTAGTTTTTTTTAATTTTTTTTGAAAACCATTTAAAATCAATTTGTAGCCTGACCCTCTTTTGTTTTTATTTAAAAAAACACTTCCCAACGAAGTCGCCAAGCTGTCGCAACCCCCTTTTTAGGGGGGCTTCGACTTTTTAGAAATCTTTAAAAATCAACGGAGTCGCCACCCATCTTTTTCTATAAGTGTGATTGGATCACTTTAAAATAGAGTTATTTTAATAAAATATTTTGTTTTAATAAAATAACATATTTGGTCAATGGAAACCAGAAAACAGGTTCGGGGGTCGGTTACGCGTGGGGAAGGGTTAGCACCCCTATGATGCTCAAAATTGGTACCTAATTGATTTTAAAATCGTTTTCAAAAATGGAATTTGCAAGTTCACGGAGGTTCTATTTTATTTGTCCGTTTAATGAATATCAGTCTACTTTAACGCCTTTATCACTCGAGAGATGAACTTTAATCACTGCCAATATTTCTGGCTTTAACTCGTCATTCCCATTTGATAAGACACCGCATTAATTTCACTTTTCAAACAACAAAGAAGCTCAATGTGTTGAGCATTTTTTATTTATTCTAGGTTTGATTATTTTAAACCCTAAAAAGGTCTAAATCTTTTATTCCTAACTGAGTGTTTGAATTTGTTTAAGTGTGCTTTATTTTTTTTTTGTGAAGAAAATCTTTTTACAAACACGTCTCTACCTAAACTTTTAGAACCTAGTCCTAAATTTTGACTTATTTCTAATGAACAAACAAGAAACTTGAATTATTCTTTTGTATTTACTTTTTATTGTTTCATTTAAAAAAGCTTTTATTATTTTTTTATATTTTAAAACCTAAATCCTTATTTTTGACATTTTTACTTTTTAGTCTGATTAACTTTCTACATTTTTATTCTTTTATTTTTATTTTCAAAAAAAAGATTTGTTCTTTTAAAACTTTAAAGGTTGTTATAATTCTTTATTTCCTTGAGTTATTTTTTTACATTTTTTAAAAGCTTCTTTTTAAAGATGATTTTGAGATTTCTTTAAACCTTTAAATTTAACTTATTTTTCATGTTTTCAAACTTTATTTTCTTTTAAAAAATCTAAACTTTTAACCTATGGTTATTTTTATTAAAACCCCTTTTAAAATTTTTATCTTTTGATTATTCCTTTTAAAACATTTTTTAAAAAAAAAACACCCTTATTTACTTTTTTCTAAAAAAACATACTTTAAACTATCTAAGAACTCTAAATTATTAAAACTTATATTTCAAAGCCCACTTTTATTTTTTTTCTAACAAATGAAGCCCTTTTTATTATTTTTTTCATTCATGATTTATTATCTTCTTATTAAACCCCTTGATTTTAATTTTTTTAAAACAAACATTAATTCATTTTCATTCCTAAATTTAAAATGATCAAACAATTTTTAAGTTTCAATTATTTCATTTTTTAAGATCAAAGTTTTAAAAACATCTTTTAAACATGCAAGAATTTTAAAGATTAAATTAAAAGCTAAATAAAATTCTAAAACGAAATTATTACCAGATTCAAGAAACGATCTTCCAACTTCAACAAACACAACCTAAAAACAAACAATAACAAGCACAACAGAAAGAAAACAAAATTCAACCACGAACAAGTATGAAATTCACTAAACATTTTAAAGAAAATAATTTTTTTACACGAAATGAAGAACTCGTATGCGATCCTTCTCGAATTGCTTCCCAAGCACCTCTGGAAAATGACCCAAAGCTCAAACTTCACTCCAAGAATTTCCAGCAATTGCAGCGAATTTTTCTAAGAATTTTCGGATTTTTTAGGCTTTTCTAAATGGTTAATTGGTGAAGAACACAATGGGAAAATGGGGTATTTATACTAGAACCTAGGCCTTTCAATTCAATGCACAATCGGAATTTAATCCCCAAATTGAAGCTCAAATCCGACCAAGAACTTGATCCTAGGAAAAATCCATAAAATTTTCCGATTTGGTTCAAACCCGGAGTCAAATTTTCCCATTGATTCGAGCCCTAGCTTTAATCCCTTTCCCACTATTTTTTGTAGGTTCCATTGGCTATAGTGGACGGCGGTGAGCGGCATCGGTGCCATTAGGTCTGCGACGTCGAGGCACATCGAATGACACCAATGGCGTCGACAACCGTGGCCTGTGGACGACCTCCAGCAGCGGCGCGAACTGGGGTTTTGGGGAACCAGCCCGCGCGCGTTTTCACACGCGCTAGGCACGTAACGCGTGCTGGTTCCCTCTTTTTTCTCTTTTTTGTTTTATTTATTGATTTATTCATTTAGTTTTTATTGTTTTTTGTTGTTTTTTATTTTTTCCTTTTTTGTCGTTTCTTTTTATTATTGGGCTATCTTCCAAAGAGTTTTTTAATGGGCATTTTTAAACAAAATAAATGTGTTTATTATTTATTTTAAGATTTGAGCTTTTATTTTTTACAATGGGTTTAAAAATGGGCTTTATTGAGGTAGGCTTTTGGGTTCTTTTTATTTTGGAAGGGGCCTTTATTTAAAATGATTTTTTTAAAAAATGTTTTATTTTTACTATTTTATTTGATAATGATGGATGAAAATCTAGTGACAACAATTAGGTACCAATTTTTGGGCGTTGTTGGGGTGCTAACCCTTCCTCACGCGTAACCGACCCTGGACCTTTTTTCTGGTTTTCGTAGACCAAAACCGTTGTTTATTTAAAACAAAATGTTTTATTAAAATAACCTTATTTTAAAGTGATCCAATCACAGTTTTCAACAAAGATTGGTGGCCACTCCATTTTTTAAAAAGTTTTCCAAAAAAAGTTGAAGCTCCCTAAAAAGGGGTTACGACAGCTTGGCGACTCCGTTGGGGACATGTTTTTATTTTTTAAATAAAAAAAGAGGGTTAGGCCACAAATTGATTTTAAATGGTTTTCAAAAAATGTTTTTTTAAACTGGAATTTGCAAGTTCTTAATAGGTTCAATTTATTTGTCTGTTTAAATGAATATAACTCTATTTTACACATTTAAGACTTAATTTGGAGCTCTATACCCGAGCATTGTGCCGTTTATTTAAGTGAGGGGAACACGCTTTGCTCATGTAAGAATATTGATTCTTCGTATGAGCCTAGCAAGTATCTTCGAGACTCATTCCCTTTGTCTTCGTAAGTGATGTGAGCACACCTTCACCAACACATGTTGCTGATCCGGAGGTCTTACCGTTAGGACCAATTACACGATCTAGGGATAAATGCTTCAGGGATGCTCTTTTCATTACTTGTACTAACATTTCTGAATCATTTGATAACGTTTGTGCCTTAGAAGAAAAGATTTTTAATGTGTTGCATGTTGATATGTGACATATTTATATTATATTAATTATTAGGTGTGTTTGATATGATTTATAATGTTTTTATATTGGTTTAGTTTTAGATTATTATATGGTGACTTATTATTATTATTATATATTTGTTTGATAGGACCAAGTGTAAGTGTGTGATGAAGTGTGCATGCATTGTACGTGACCAACACCTTGCATGTGCCATGCAAGTTCGACCATCAAAGGAAATGTTGCAGCCGAGAATGATTGTGCTTAATTACCCATGTGCTGCACATTGGGATTGCATGGAATTAAACTACTTTGATGCGGCAGAGAGCATCAACATGGCAGCCGAACCTTGTTCCTCCTTGAGTGGGTGGATAAACACAAGAGAGAAACAAATTTACATGTGCTTTTCTTTTGAATTTCAAATGATCAGCCCATTAAACATGTGCTCTCATCCCTTAGGCGCCCAAACTTTGAATACATGGCTAGGAATTGCTTGCCGCCTCCTAGGGTAGTTGTTCCTCTAAATTTAATTATTATTATTATTATTGTTATTATTATTATTATTGTTATTATTATTATTATTATTATTATTATTATTATTATTATTATTATTATTGCTTAATTTCCAGCCACAAAACTGATTCGGCAGCCCCTCCCTTGTATCCTATATATTTGTTGTAATTAAACAAAGCAAAGGTTAGACATTTGATGAATTTAATAATATTTGTGTGAATTTTTCTCAATTTTAGTTCTTTTTAGAACTTTTTCTTTGATACTTTGGGTTCTCAATTGTTCAATAATTGAAGGGTCCAAGTTCGTATTCGAACAAATTTAAGATAACGTTTGGGTTCGTTCAACAGATTGTTCGAATTCTTCCTTGGAGTTTGTTCATCTTTTTCCGACTACGAAGAACAGATTCGATTCGGGTTTGCATAACATATTATGCAGGTTCTTTCGAGTTCATCGTGTCAAGTCCCAAGAGTGTTGCTGCCATTGTTGAATGCTTGAAGAAATTCATCTTCAACCTTCAAACCATACTTAAACTTTCGACAACCTTCTTCTCTCTCAATTCTGATTTTTTCTTTCTTTTTACTTACTTTTAATATCTAATTATGACACCATGTTTGTTTTTATTGCAGAGAAGTGCTTGATATTATCCTAGATCCGTGAATGATCGAGGAATGTTGTTTTCACCATCAACAACCTTGTATCATATGGTATCAGAGCCAGGTTGGATTTTAGCGTTTTCTGCACTACATATATCAAAAGAAATAAAAAAATCCGGTTTCAAAATTCTGGAAATTCTAGAAGTCAAAGTTTGACCACCAAAAAAATTCAAAAAAAAATCGAATTAAAAAAAGAGAAGAAAAAAGAGTGTTGAATCGTGTAGAATGAAAAACAGCAGTGTTGAAATGTTTGATGTGTTGAAGGATGTGTTATCTTACCTTGAAATGCTTTGTAATCACCCGAAATCAACTTTTCTTGTTTGTTCGGGAGATAGGTTGGTGGTAAGCATTTCTACTGCGTAAGTTGCTAAATTCTTGTACTTTTAGCATCATTTCTTTCATTTCATTTTGTTGTTTTCTTTTCTTTTCAGCCCCAATTTCTCAAACTTTCATTGTTGTTTCTTTAATTCCTAACCCTTATCTCTGTTCTAACAATATTTTCCCGTCATTCGTTGTTTTCCTTGCAATTTGACAACACTTGCAGAATTTGAAACGTCGGAATTAGTTCATTTAAAGAACTAAGTACGAGAGATTGAGGGAAAAGGCAAACTGAGCGTGTGAGATCATAAGGGGGAAAAAAGAGCCATTCAAGTTTTCTCCCGAGTGAAACACGAGCACTGAGTGTTAAGTTTTGAGTGCACTGTTCTTTGGAGTGACATTTGCGAGACTTTGATTGTGTATGTTGTGTGGTCCTTTTTTTGTTTATTTTACTAACCTATAATATTGTTTTCTTTTGTTTGTTTTTATTGTTAATTATGGCAGGTTCCGATGATCACACGGTTGACCAGGATCCACCGATTCCTCAAATGCAAGCCTTAGATAGAATGATTCAACGAGTAGTGGCTACCGCCTTAGAGCCATTACAGTCGAGGATGGATAGGTTTGACAGAGGATCCAACTCTATTAATGATGTTTTGAACGAAAATGAAGACGAACGGTCACCGAGGCAGCATATTCCTAGACAAGGACGTGTGCAATAGGTAGACGATAATTTGACTAACATTAATATTGCTATTCCTTCTTTTCAGGGACGCTCAGATCCTGATGCATACTTGGATTGGGAAAGCAAAGTGGAGCACATTTCCGAGTGTTGATATGGTGGGATTATGCCTTGATATGGTGGGACCAGTTACTGCTTAGCCGTAGACGTACTGGTGATGACCCAGTTGCAACATGGATCGAGATGAAGCGACTAATGCGTAAAAGGTTTGTTCTTATTCACTATCATCGTGATTTGTTTCAAAAGTTGCCAAATTTGAAACAAGGAAATAGGAGCGTTGAGGATTATTTCAAGGATATGGAAATGGCTATGATGCATGCGAATATCGAGAAGCTACCATGGCACGTTTTCTAGCAGGGTTGAACACCGAGATTGCCAACGCTGTTGAGTTACAACACTATGCCGAGGTTGATGACATGGTGCAGATGGCAATAAAGATTGAACAACAGCAGCACATGAAGTCTTCAAATCGAGGTAACCCTTCCTTTAAATCTTTTTCAAATCCATTATATACTCCTAACAATTCCAGGAAACAAGCACCACAAACACCACTTTGGATTCGAGAGCAAGGCGAATCCAGCATACCAAAGCCTCATGTTGCTGATAATGGGCGTGGCAAACAACAAGTGGTGGTAAAAGAACGATTGTGAGATATCCAGTGTTTCAAGTGCCTTGGAAGAGGACATGTTGCTAGTCAATGTCCTAACTGGAGGGTTATGCTGATGCGAGATGATGGAGAGATTGAATCAGATTCCGAGGAGGAAGTGCATGATGTCCCTAATGAAGAGGAAGGCAAGACTGACCTAGAGGTTCCTGAAACTGGTAAAGTGATGGAATTAATGGTTATTAAGCGAAGTCTGAATGTGCAACAGGTACTGGATGATCTACAACGTGAGAAAATCTTTCACACACGACGCAAGGTGCAAGACAAGGTATGTCTTGTGATTATTGATAGCGGTAGTTGTACTAATGTTGCTAGTTCAGTGTTGGTTGGCAGGCTAGGTCTAAAGACGACGAAGCATCCACATCCGTACAAATTGCAGTGGTTGAATGACGGTGGAGAACTTAAAGTGATGAGACAAGTTGTTGTACCATTTTCAATTGGAAACTACAAGGACGAGGTCCTTTGTGATGTTGTGACGATGGATGCTACTCACCTTCTTTTGGCACGCCCTTGGCGATATGACAAGAAGGTAATGCATGATGGTTTTACAAATCGATACTCTTTTATGCATGTAGGTAAGAAGATTACTTTGGCTCATTTGACACCGAGTCAAGTAAATGAAGATCAAGAAAGCTTGAAAAAGAGTAAGGAAGCTGCAAAATAGAAGAAAAAGATGAACATTTATGCAAGCAGTCGAGAAATCAGGAAATGTCTTTCCTCTCACCAATATTTGTTTATTATAATGTGTAAAGATTATTGTTTATTGGGTGAGTTTCCTACTAATTTGCCTGCATCGATTGTGTCCCTTTTGCTGGAATTTGAGGATGTGTTTCCGGAAGAAACACCGAAGGAATTGCCACCTCTTCTTGGCATTGAGCACCAAATTGATTTCATTCCAGGTGCTACTATTCCAAACCGGCCAGCTTATCGAACTAACCTTGAAGAAACCAAAAAGCTACAAAGGCAAGTTACAGAGTTGATGAGCAAGGGTTACATTCGAGAAAGTTTGAGTCTCTGTGCTGTTCTGGTGCTGTTAGTGCCGAAGAAAGATGGATCTTAGAGGATGTGCGTAGATTGTAGAGCTGTGAATCAGATTACAATTAAGTATCATCATCCCATTCTGAGACTTGATGACATGTTGGACAAGCTTTGTGGAGCCGTCATCTTCTCCAAAAATGATTTGAGAAGTGGTTATCATCATATTCGCATGAGAGAAGGCGATGAGTGGAAGACAGCCTTCAAGACGAAGCTAGGTTTGTATGAATGGTTAGTGATGCCATTTGGATTAACTAATGCACCTAGTACTTTTATGCGATTGATGAACCATGTTCTGTGATCTTTCATTGATAAATTTTGTGTTGTATACTTTGATGATATCTTGGTTTATAGTAAGTCTTTACAGGATCACGTAGAACATTTGCGAGCTGTTTTGCAGGTTTTACGAGAAGAAAGATTGTTTGGTAACATCGAGAACTGTGTATTTTGTACCGACAAACTCACATTTCTTGGTTATATTGTTATTCTAAGGGAGTTTAAGTTGATCCTAAGAAGATAAAGGTAATTCAGGAATGGCCACAACCGACATTGATTGCTCAGGTTAGATCGTTTCATGGTTTAGCGAGTTTTTATCGACGGTTTGTACCGCCCCCTTAACTGGTATTATTAAGAAAATTCTAGCTTCTTTTGGGGTAAGGAACAAGAACATGCCTTTTTGAAAATTAAAGATTGTTTGACTCGAGCACCCGTGTTAGCATTACCTAATTTTGATAAAACGTTTGAAATTGAATGTGATGCTTCTGGAATTGGTATAGGTACTGTTTTGATGCAGAAAAAGAGGCCCCTTGCCTATTTTAGCGAGAAATTAAGTGGTGCTACCTTGAACTATCCAGTTTATGATAAAGAGATGTATGCACTGATTCGGGCTTTGGAGACGTGGTAGCATTACTTGTTGCCTAAGGAGTTTGTGATCCACACTGACCACGAGGCTTTGCGATATATCACATGTCAGCATAAATTAAATAAACGACATGCTAAATGGGTTGAATTCTTAGAATCTTTTCCTTATTTCATTCGATACAAAAAGGGGAAAGATAATGTCGTTGCTGATGCATTATCACGTAGGTATGCACTTTTGAGTTATCTTGATTAACATTTGATTGGTTTTGCATACATTCGTGAGTTATTCCCTGATGATCCTGATTTTAGAGATAAGTAAAATTCTTGTGAGAAAGGTGTAGATGGAAAATTCTACAGGCATGATGTTTATCATTTCAAAGAAAACAGGATATGCATTCCACAGGGTTCGATGCGTGACATACTGATTCGTGAGGCGCACGAAGGTGGATTGATGGGTCATTTTGGAGTCACCAAGACATTACATACCTTGAAGGAACATTTGTTTTGGCCAAAGATGCGCAGAGATGTTGAAAGGTATTGTGAATGTTGTGTGACTTGTAGGAAAGCGAAATCGAAGGCTTTACCACATGGTATGTACTTACCTTTACCTATTCTTGATTCCCCTTGGATTGATATTTCTATGAATTTTGTAATGTGATTGCCTCGAACTAGGACAAGTAGAGATAGTATATTTGTTGTGGTTGATAGGTTCTCTAAGATGGCACATTTCATTGCATGCCATAAAACTGATGATGATGTTAATGTGGCTAACTTATTCTTTAGGGATGCTACACATTTACATGGTATTCCTAGGTCGATTGTTTCTGACAGGGATGTTAAGTTTTTGAGTCACTTCTGGAGGACTCTTTGGAGCAAACTAGGTATGAAACTCATGTTTTCTACTACTTGCCATCCCCAAACTGATGGGCAAACTGAAGTTGTTAACAGGGTTTTATCTACTTTACTTCGTTCCATCGTTAAAAAGAACATTAAAACTTGGGAAGATTGTTTGCCACGTGTTGAATTTTCTTATAATCATGATGTACATTCTGCTACTAAGATGTCACCATTTGAGGTTGTTTATGGTTTTAATCCTATTACACCTCTAGATTTTTTGCCTTTGCCACAGGAACATGTGACGAACAGGGACGATCAAGCGAAAGTAGAATATGTGAAGAAGTTGCATCAACATGTGAAGGAGAATCCTGAACGAAGGACTCAGTAGTACGAAAGGCATGCAAAAAAAGGAATGAAGCGAGTCACCTTCGATGTTGGTGATTGGGTTTGGCTTCATTTCCGAAAGGAACGATTTCTGGCCCAAAGGCGGTCCAAGCTATTACCACGAGGAGATGGTCCTTTTCAAATGTTGGAGAAAGTGAATGACAACGCCTACAAGTTGGATCTACCGGGTGAATATAGTGTAAGTGCCACATTTAATGTTTCTAATTTAACCCCTTATGGTGATTCTCCAGATTTGAGGACAAATCCTTTTCAAGAAGGGGGGATGATGTGAGCACACCTTCACCAACACATGTTGCTGATCCGGAGGTCTTACCGTTAGGACCAATTACATGATCTAGGGATAAATGCTTCAGGGAAGCTCTTTTCCTTACTTGTACTGACATTTCTGAATAATTTGATAACGTTTGTGCCTTAGAAGATAGGATTTTTAATGTGTTGCATGTTGATATGTGACATATTTATATTATATTAATTATTAGTTGTGTTTGATATGATTTATAATGTTTTTATATTGGTTTAGTTTTGGATTATTATATGGTGACTTATTATTATTATTATTATATATTTGTTTGATAGGACCAAGTGTACGTGTGTGATGAAGTGTGCATGCATTGTACGTGACCAACACCTTGCATGTGCCATGCAAGTTCGACCATCAAGGAAAGGTTGCAGCCGAGAATGATTGTGCTTAATTACCCATGTGTTGCACATTGGGATTGCGGGGAATTAAACTACTTTGATGCGGCATAGAGCATCAACATGGCAACCGAACCTTGTTCCTCCTTGAGTGGGTGGATAAACACAAGAGAGAAACAAATTTACATGTGCTTTTCTTTTGAATTTCAAATGATCAGCCCATTAAACATGTGCTCTCATCCCTTAGGCGCCCAAACTTTGAATACATGGCTAGGAATTGCTTGCCGCCTCCTAGGGTAGTTGTTCCTTCAAATTTTATTATTATTATTATTATTATTATTATTATTATTATTATTATTATTATTATTATTATTATTATTATTATTATTATTGCTTAATTTCCAGCCACAAAACTGATTCGGCAGCCCCTCCCTTGTATCATATATATTTGTTGTAATTAAACAAAGCAAAGGTTAGACATTTGATGAATTTAATAATATTTGTGAGAATTTCTCTCAATTTTAGTTCTTTTTAAAACTTTGTCTTTGATACTTCGGGTTCTCAATTGTTCGATAATTGAAGGGTCCAAGTCCGTATTCGAACAAATTCAAGATAAGGTTCGGATTTGTTCAACAGATTGTTCGAGTTCTTCCTTGGAGTTTGTTCATCTTTTTCCGACTACAAAGAACAGATTTGATTCAGGTTTGCATAACAGATTATGCAGGTTCTTTCGAGTTCATCGTATCAAGTCCCAAGAGTGTTGCCGCCATTGTTGAATGCTTGAAGAAATTCATCTTCAACCTTCAAACCATACTTAAACTTTCGGCAACCTTCTTCTCTCTCAATTCTGATTTTTCTTTCTTTTTACTTACTTTTAATATCTAATTACGACACCATGTTTGTTTCTATTTCAAAGAAGTGCTTGATATTATCCTAGATCTGTGAATGATCTAGGAATGTTGTTTTCACCATCAACATCCTTGTATCAGGAAGAATATTGATTCTTCGAGAAGGCATCGGTGGGCATACTTGTCCCTGTTCAATATGCACGAGGTGAAGGAGAATTTGGTGTATGCAAAGCCACCTAAAAACAAGAACTCACACTCAAGACTTTCCACATTTGCAAGAATGAACGATGAATGGGTTGAAGGGTTGATAAGAAAGAGAGGGTGAAGTTTTAAATTTCCCTGGTCACGCATTCGAAACATCATTTCTATTCATCCACACATAGCGAAGAGGGTGGATCTCCTGGCTATCGCAATCTATGACCTAGTAATTTTTCCAAAAGTGTTGGGAAATATTGACGTGGCCTTGTTATATTTCTTTTGAGCAATTGAAGAAAAATGTCAATTCAGTGCCTGCAGTGTTAGCTGAAATTTTTATTTCTTTGAATGCTGGCCAGAAAATTAAAGGTGTGTGTTTCAAGGGATGTGCTCCTTTGCTTCAGGTTAGGGCCCTTAGTCATTTCTAAGAGTGTCCAACTTTGGCCTTATCGAATGTGTTCTCTTCGAACTTTTCCCCACTTCGAGAATTTTTGGCATAGGATTGGCTGAATGTTAAGAGAAGCAAGTGGGTAGATATCTTTAGGGATCGCCGCGAAGAAGACATCAAATGGAGGGTTCCATGATGGGTCATGCTAAGGTAATGTACATATATGGAGATTATAACTTCTTGACGCTGTTGGGATTATGGGGAGGAATTGGTTGTGCTCCCTTGCTAGTTTCACGTCAATATGGATCACGACAGTTTGTCCCTTTCACTACCGAGCTTGGCACATCAGAGTTCAAGTTTCAAGGAGAGTTCAGACGGAAGGTATAAAAAATTAGTGATTCATGGAAGGATTGTTATTATATGAAGTTGGAGTCTGACAAGCATTGCATGTATACCCATTATTATGATATTTGGAGGCATACGAGGATGAATGACAAGATCATGCTACCTACCCATGGGCCCGCCAAGTCTTTAGAAGAACATTTGAAGGTGATTCCTTCTAAGGCTGACATTCTAAGAGAAGAGCTCATACGAGCTAAGTTAGAAATCGAAGCTCTCAAAACAGAATCAACGAGACAAATTTGAAGTCAGCCTTGATGTAGAAAAGTACAAGGGAGAAGTCAACCGAGTGAGAAAGATGTACATGAATTTAGAGGAAAAATATTAGATTCAAAGGGTTGAATTCCTCAAGCTTCAAGCTACCATACAATATGCAGAATTCTGAAAATTCCCAGAGCAGTGGAGACAGGAGATAGAGCAAGTTGTAGGGAAAGAGAAGGAACACAATAAGAAGGAAATTGAGAAGTTTCGATGGGCTTTGGCCGAAGAAAGAAAGAAAGGGAAACAAGCGGTGGAAAATGAGAAGGGTAAACAGCTTCGAGAGAAAGAGAAGGAAAATTCGGCTGCATGGAAGAGGAAGGCTCATGACAACAAGATGCGTTTGTTAGAGTTACAATCAGTCTATGATGAAGCCTCTAAGAAATTGAAGCAAAGTCAGACCTTTACCATTGAGTTAGAGGCCAAAATAGAGAACTTGAACCAGATAATTCACAGGATGCAAGATGACCTCACCTATGAGAAGCTCCAAGCTAGTTTGACCGAGAATGCGTTCTTGAAAAAGCAAGTTGAAGAAATGGATAACCTTCTCCAAGAGTACAAGATAAAGATCTTAGTTCTTGAAGATGTCACCGAAGGAGGAAATGATTATTGGTTCACTCGCCTCAGAGATAATGCCCAGAGGTTCCATGAATGAGATGAGTTCGATACAATGGTGATGACACAGGTCCAGGATGTGGCCAAGCATGTGACAATGTTGGCAAATGAAGCTGCAGCTCTTCGTCAGTGAATCAAGCCAATTGGAGAAGTTGGACCGAGGCTTATGTGGCTTATAGAGGAAATTAAGAAGTTAGGAGTTCGTGCTGAAAATATTTGTAATTTGAAACGAATTTGATGCAATAAAGAGCTTTCGTATTCAATAAAGAGTTTTCTTTTATGAGCAAATTCTCAATGGAATTAATAGCCCTTCGACTGCATTCATGCATTTGCACTATTTTGTTTGCTTTGTTGTTTGTTTATGTGAATTCATTTGTGCATACATTTATTCATGAAAAAAACAAACCTAATATAAAAAACGGCAGAATATTCAAAATAGCTAAGACAACTCATAAGTACGGTACGCGTGCCCAAACCCGAGACATAAACACTGGAGAAAGGTTGACAGCTTTGGAGGCAAACCAAAAGAGTACTCAGGACAAGTTAGAGAAAATGGAAATTGACCTGAAACAACAAACTGAGCCAGTTCATCAAAAGACAGTCAGTTCAATAGCTACAACGCTAGGATTCAAGAATCTAGATGCAGTTGAAGAAGGAGGAAACACCGGTACAGTCCCATAATTTCCAGGAATGACCTTTGGGAAGGGGACTGCAGCCAAAGCCAAAACCCCAATCCATGTCGCTGAATCCTCTACTCATGTTCCAAACGGAGAAGCTAATAATTATGAGGTACCTAACCTCGATGAAATCACCGATAAGGTTAAAATTGAGAATATGTTGGAGGATAAGTATGAGAAGTTAGAAGGCATGATCAAATCCTTTAAGGATGGAGTTGCTCATGGTGGAATGGATGCCAATGACCTGAGCTTGGTAACTGACCTGGTTGCACCGCCAAAGTTTAGGGTCCCAAACTTTGAGAATTACAATGGAACCAAATGCCCATCGGCACATTTAACCATGTATTGCAGAAAGATGTCAATGTACCTTGACAATGAGAAGCTGCTAATTCATTGCTTCCAAGACAGCTTGGTGGGATCAACTGCACGCTGGTATTCACAACTAAGTCGGGTGAAGATCAAATCATGGAAAGATTTGTCCAGAGCCTTCAGTTAACAATACAAACATATTTCAGACATGGTTCCAACCTGTTTGGTCTTGCAAAGGATGGAGCAAAAGCATCATGACAACTTCCGACAGTAAGCACACAGATGAAGGGACGTAGCAGCACAAGTACAACCGTCGTTGCTAAAAAATGAAATCACCCTAATGTTCGTGGAAACTCTAAAGGGTCATTTCTATGATCGTATGATCAATCATGCCACGAAAAACTTTGTGGACATGCTAATGAATGGTGAACTAATCCTAGCAGCTATGAAGAGTAGAAAGTTTGATAGTGGAGAAACAAAGAAGACATATAAGAAGAGAGATAATGAAGTCAATGCCACAAATGTCTACAAACCTAGCTATTCAACAGGTGTAGTGTGCTAAGATTTTATGCCCCAAGATTATGCCTTTATCGACCATGAAGTGGAATTTTTCCCAATTGAGCACTAGGTTTGTGTCCTCGCATCTGATAAGTACTTTTTCGAGGTTGCTGAGGTAGGTGTCGAAGCTGCTGCCAAAGATAGAGAAATCGTCCATAAATATTTCCATGAAGTCTTCTACATGTCGAAGAAAATGGCCATCATGCAACGTTGGAATGTGGCAAGGGCGTTGCATAATCCGAACGATATTCTTCGAAAGGCATAGATGCCATATGGGCATGTGAATGTTGTCTTTGCCTGATCTTCTGGTGCAATGGCAATCTGGTTATACCCTGAATATCCATCCAAGAAACAATAGAAGGGTTTGCCAGCAAGGCGGTCAAGCATTTGATCAATAAAATGTATAGGAAAGTGAGCCTTTTTAGTTGCTTTATTTAACTTGTGGTAATCCATGCATATTCTCCAATCGATTACTATCCTAGTTGGAATTAACTCATTATTATCATTGCTTACCACAATTATACCACCTTTCTTTGGTACACATTTTACCGGGATTACCCATTCGCTATCGGATATAGGATATATGATGACGACATCTAACCATTTGATTATATCCTTTTTGACAACTTCCCTCATGGCATCATTCAATCTCTTCTGGGCATCGACAACTGGTTATTGATCCTCTTCAAGCTGGATTTTGTGCGTGCAGATTGTTGGGCTTATCCCTTTTAAGTCTGCAGTGGTCCAGCCTATTGCCTTCTTGTGCTGCCGCATCAGCGCTATCAATTTCTATTCCTGTGTAGGTTGCAACTTAGAGGAAATTATTACGAGTATCGTATCATTGAGTCCCAAATAAGCATACTTAAGTTGTGCATGTAAGGTTTTTAATTCAAGGGTAGGGGTTGTTCAATAGATGGTTTGAACATTTTGCCACCCTTTTCTGTATAATTCAAAGGTTCAAAATACTTACTTGGCCTGTTTGCTATCCAGTACGCATCTTCTTGCTCCTCCGATTCATGTTTTGTCCATTCAATTCATCGTTCATCTTTTGAGCAAGTATCTAAATGGTTGTGGAGATAGTTGTCAAGGTTGCTGCCTCGACAGTCGTGCTACAAACAGGGTCTGTTGGCTTCAAAATTGAATTCTGAGATGGCCTCCATTAGTTGGCATTCTTCTGGATCATCATCTTTCCGCATGGTTTGTAAGACGTTCAACTTTACTTTTTGATCATTGACACTCATTGTAATTTCACCTTTTTCAACATCGATCAACGTTCTGCCCATAGCTAGGAATGGCCGCCCTAGGATTATCGGTGCCCTTTCGTCTTCCTCACAGTCTAGTACCAAGAAGTCAGCATGGAAAATGAATTTGTCCACCTTCACCAGGATGTCTTCAATTTTTCCTTCTGGTTGCATATAAGTTCTGTCAGCTAGCTGTAGCATTACTATCGTTGGGCGGACGTCTCATATCCCCAGTTTTTGGAAAACATACTTGGGCATTAGGTTGAAGCTTGCCCCTAGGTCACATAGGGCTCTTACAGAACAATTGCTGCCTATTTTACAAGGAATTATCAAGATGCCTAGATCATTCTGTTTGGGCGGCGCTTTATTGTGAAGCATTTCCATGCATCCTTTTGTTACTGCCACTGTCTCGAATTCCCCGGTTCTTGTTCTTTTGGATACCATATCCTTTAGGAATTTAGCATAGCTGGGCATCTGTTTGATCAATTCCACCAATGGCATGAACTGGATTTTGTTTAACAGGGTTTCTGCTTCAAAACTCTTGGTTGTTATAGCCTTGCAATGCTCTTGGGTTTTTCCCTTCGTGATTTCAGTATCACTAGGTAATCCACCCATTGGCCTGGTGTTAACAATCTGGGCGAACCTTCCAAACCGAGTCTCTAGATTCTTTATTGTTGCCTCCTGGTTGTTCATCCGTATTTCAGTCCTGTCCATAAAAGACTCAGTCTTGTCAATAAATTTATTAGTATGAACAATAAAATCACTAGTACGAGATATAAAAGTATGTAAAGTAGATTCAAGTGAATTATTATTCGTATTCTGTTGCTGCTGAGGCTGCTACTGGACATGTTCTGCTGATATCCTCCTGGTTGTTGGGTTGGATTTGCAGCCGTGTTAGGGTTACTCCAAGAGAAGTTTGGATGGTTTCTCCAGCCCGGATTGTACGTGTTAGTGTTGGGCCTGCTGTTACTCTCATATGTACCCATGAAATTGGCAGATTCGTTGCATTTAGAGGAATCATGGTTGTCCCCACACTTGTCATTGAAGGGCTCCACAACTTTAACCTCGTATGTTTTCTCAGTGGATTTGGCCATATTCATCACCAGTTGTGTCAATTTATCCAGGCGAGCAGTGACAAATTCAGTGGTTTCTACTTCATTCGTAACAACTAGCCGCCTCACTCCGCCACGCCGGGCTGTAGGGAATTTGTAGTCATTTTTGCGATCCTATTCAAAATCTTTAGTGCCTCATCGGGTGGTCTGTCTAGGATGATTCCATTGGCTGAAGCGTCAAGCATCATTCTTGCCGGTTGATTGACTCCATTATAGAACATTGACACTTGAGTCCAGGTTGGAAAACCGTGAAGCGGGCAGTTGTTTAGTATATGTTGGAACCGTTCCCACGCTTCATACATAGGTTCATCATCCCCTTTTCGGAAAGCAGTGATCTCGTTTCTTAACATGTCTGTTATGTTTGAAGGGCCGAAACGATCTAGGAAATCCTTGCACAACTCCGTCCAAGTGCTAAACGATCCTGCAGTTGGTTATTCATCCATTGTTTTGCCATATCCCTTAGTGTGTTAGATCATCGGCGCACCCCATGGCGCAGCGGAAAACAAACATGATGATCTCACCAGCGATCCATGTACGTTTAATCCGAATTCAGAAGGAAGAGATAGGTTTACTTACATTGAGTTTCTTGATAAACAACAAGAACAAAAACGTCTAACGATCTCACGAACGATACAAATCTTAGCCTCCACGAATAGATCCTCTCAGCGTCTACTCAGTGTACCCGGTTGAAAAGTTGAGAGCAATTTTCTTTTTGACAAAACGTTTTTGAGAAAAATACGTTTCAAAAGGGTTAGACGACTACTAGACCATTAACCCTTTTATATAGTATGTTACCCTAACTACATAGGATTTTTAATTAATTCCGAACCATAATTACTCTAATTATTTTAAATTTGGAATTCTATGTATAATAAAATACTTTAGCATATATATCAAATATATATGTCTTCATATTAATTATACATGTTATATACGTACAACTAAATTGTACACATGTAACTTATTTATTAATTGCTCTTTTCAACCCTGGGGTGTGACCATGTAGGTTCCAGTAACATTAGTAGCAAATATTATAACTATTCCAATATCACAAACAATGAGTGACATCTAGCAATGTATCATTGTCACCTAAATTACTAGAAGTAAAGATTCAACATAACATCTTCATGATCAACTATTCTAATGTATTATATCCCTTTGTCCTTTATATCTAGAATATGCACAAGTCTTGGAATAGTCACATTTTTTTGCTATAGTAGACAACAGACGAATAATATGTGATATCTCATATCAACTTATTCGAGCATGGCCATGCATTTCTAGTGTTACTCAATCAAGTGGCCTGTGATATGTTTCCTATTTTGTAGGAAGGACAAATCCTATCTCGACCATTCATACCCTACTACACATATCATGATATGCTCAATGTCAGTCTTTATAGTGTAACCATTTATGGTGCACGTTTAACTACATCAAAGCACACAACAATATATGTTAAGATAGTAATGATCTAAAGTCAAAGGATTATACATATAGTTATCATTATGAGCAATATCGTGACAATTACATAATAATCCAATATGTTGTTATCCAACATCATATTCATGCTTTGATTTTGACATCACTATGTCAATGACAACGCATTGTCATCAATCAACAACATGTTAGCTTTAAACGTATTATTATTATCCATGCCCATTATAATACTCAACTAAGGATCTTTTAATAATAATCATATTATTATATGGACATTATTGTCTTTTGTTAATTTGATGCATAGAAATATAATAGAAGAAAATAACGACAATGCCTTTATTTGATAAAATCGGTAAAGATAGTATGTCAATAAAATCATTATATGATTGGTCTTTGGGCATACTCTAACAATCTCCCACTAGCACTAAAACCAATCACTCACATATCTAATACCAAGTGACTCAGTGTGACGATCATGCTTTTGTTGTGCCAAAGGCTTCATCAGGGGATCATCAATGTTATCATTTGTGTGTACTTTGTATATTTCTACATCTCCTCGATCTATGATCTCTCGAATGAGATGAAAACGCCTCAGAATGTGTTTGGATCGTTGATGAGATATGGGTTCCTTTGCTTGTGCAATGGCTCTATTGTTGTCACAATGGAGTTCTATAGCATCTGATATGCCGGGAACAACCCCAAGTTCAGTTACGAACTTCTTGATCCAAACAGCCTCTTTTGCCACTTCGCTACCTACAATGTACTCAGCCTCCGTTGTAGAGTCAGCTACTGTGTCTTGTTTTGAACTTTTCCATCTCACAGCAGCTCCATTAAGACAAAACACAAAGCCAGATTGCGATCGTGAGTCATCCTTGTCAGTTTGGAAGCTGGCGTTAGTGTAACCTTTTACACTAAGCTCTTCTTCACCCCCATAGACAAGAAATGTATCCTTAGTTCTTCTTAAGTACTTGAGGATGTTTTTAATTGCAATCCAGTGACATTCACCAGGGTTTACTTGATATCGACTCGTCATGCTTAAGGCATACGATACGACTGGTCGAGTACATATCATGGCATACATGATGGAACCAATAGCCGAAGCATATGAAATTTTATTCATCCTTTCTCTTTCTTGTGAAGTTGAAGGGCACATATCCTTCGAAAGAGAAATACCATGTCTCATCGGCAAGAACCCTTTCTTAGATTCTTCCATACTGAACCGTTTCAATACTTTGTCTATGTATGTACTTTGACTCAGACATAGGAGTCATCTTGGTCTATCTCTATAGATTTTAACTCCTAAGATATACGCTGCCTCACCCAAATCTTTCATAGAAAAACAACTACCTAACCAAGTCTTAATAGACCGTAGAGTAGGTATATCATTTCCTATTATGAGTGTTATCTACATACAAGATTAGGAAAGAAACAATGCTCCTACTAGCCCTTTTGTAAACACAAGGCTCATCTACATTTCTTATAAATCCAAACTCTTGGATTGCATCGTTGGAACGAAGATTCCAGCTTCAAGAAGCCTGCTTCAGTCCATAAATGGACCTTTGTAGCTTACAAACCTTTCTAGTGATTTCAGGAGCAACAAAACCTTCTGGTTGTGTCATATACAAATCCTCTTCAAGTTTTCCATTAAGGAAAGTGGTTTTGACGTCCATTTTCCAGATTTCATAATCATGGAATGCAGCTATTGCAAGCAAGATCCGGATGGATTTAAACATAGCTACAGGGAGAAGGTTTCGTCATAATCTATACCATGAACTTGTCAAAAACCTTTAGTGACTAATTTCTCCTTATATGTTTGTATATTATCATCCATGTCGATTTTCTTATTGAAAACTCATTTACACCCTATTGGTTTGACCCTTTCAAGTAGTTCAACCAAAGTCCATACTTGGTTTTCAGACATGGAAACCATTTTAGATCTCATGGCTTCAAGCCATTTCTTAGAGTCTGGGCTCGCCACCGCCTCTTGATAAGTCCCGGGCTCATCTTGATCCAACATTAGAACGTCTCCATGTGTAGTAATGAGAAATCTATATCTCTTAAGTACATGGTGTTCTCTTGTGGATCTGCATAGTGGTCTTGTTTCTAAATCTGTTGATTGTTCCTCAACAACTTGAGGAACATGCTCCACCTCTAGCTCATTAATTTGTTGATCTTGAACTTCTCTGAGTTCAATATTTCTACTCTTCCCTTTCTTTGAGAGGAATTCTCTTTCAAGAAAAACTTCTGTTCGAGCAACAAACACTTTGTTCTAGTTAGGGTTAAAGAAATAATATATGTTGGTTTCCTTAGGATATCCAACAAATATACATTTATGAGATTTAGGTTCAAGCTTTGTAGGCATATGATGTTTAACATAAGCCTCACAACCCCAAATCTTCATAAAAGACATACTAGGATGCTTCCTAGTCCATATCTCATATGGTGTCTTTTGAACCGATTTGGTTGGAACACGATTTAGTATGGAAGAAACTATTTCAAGTGCATGTCCCCAAAAAGAAGTCGGAAGATCACTATGACTCATCATGGATCGAACCATGTCTAACAATGTTCAATTCCTTCTCTCGGAAACTCCATTCCACTGTGGTGTACCAGGTGGGGTAAGTTGTGAGACAATCCAACACTCTTTTTGGAGTTCATTAAACTCTATGCTTAAGTATTCTCCACCTTGATCTGATCGAAGTGCCTTAATACTCTTGCCTGTTTGATTTTGTACTTCATTTTTGAACTCCTTGAACTTTTCAAGTGTTTCAGATTTATGGCGCATAAGGTAGATATACCCATGCCAACTAAAATCATCAGTGAATGTAATGTAGTATTGTAATCCTCCTCTATCTTGTGTATTTATTGGCCCACATACATCAGTATGTATTAATCCCAATAAATCACTTACTCTTTCACCTTTACTGTTAAAAGGAGCCTTAGTCATTTTTTCCAATAAGCAAGATTCGCATACCTCATATTGTTCGAAAAAAATGAATCTAAAAGTCCATCTTTATGGAGTTTTTATATACGTTTCTCACTTATATGGCTTAAACGATAGTGCCAAAGGTAGGTTTGATTTGAGTCATTTTCCTTTGATCTTTTCGTATTTATGTTGTAAATAATATTATCTTGATCCGAAATGTAAAGACCGTTAATTAATTGTGTCGAACCATAAAAACATTATCGAGATAAAAGGAATAACAATTATTCTTAATAATAATCTCAAAACCCATCTTGTCCAAACAAGAAATAAAAATAATTTTCTTAGTTAAACTAGGCACAAAATAACAATCTTCTAAATTTAAATCAAGTCCACTAGGCAAAGACAAAACATATGTTCTTATAGCTAATGCAACAACTCTTGCTCCATTTCCTACTCGTAGGTGCACGTCTCCTTTAGCCAGATTCCTTCTCTTTTGTAGTCCATGTACATAAGTACAAATATGAGAACCACATCTGGTATCTAATACCCAAGAAATAGATGTTGACAAATTAACATCTATTACATAAATACATGAAGTAGACCCTTCGTTTGGTTTTGCCTTTTTGACTTCTTTAAGATAAGCAAGGCAGTTTCTCTTCCAATGTCCGGTCTTGTCGCAATGGAAACATTTTCCTTCCTTGCTAACTCCCCCTTTGGGTTTCAATGCATCCTTTCCATTGGGCTTGGCCTTGCCATTACCCTTAGGCTTTGCTACAGTCTTTCCCTTTCTTTTATCCTTGCGGACCATCAGAATGGGCTTAGGTCAAGCCTTTTTCAGGTTGTTTTCAGCAGTTCGTAACTTGCCAAGTAACTATGGTAAAGTCTTATTAATTTCATTCATGTTGAAATTAAGGACAAATTGGTTGAAATTTTCCGACAACGATTGCAAGATGACATCAGTGGCAATTCATCTTTGAGTGGAAATCCCAACTTTTCCAACGTTTGGATATAGCCCATCATTTTAGTGACATGAGCTCCTACAAAAGATCCCTCAATCATTTTGCATTGAAATAGAGCTTTAGAGGTCTCATACCTATCTTGACGCGCTTGCCCCTCATATATTTCTTTGAGGTGTTGAATCATCTCATAGGCTACCATGTCCTTATGTTGCTTCTAAAGCTCAGGGGTCATGGTGGCAAGCATAAGACATCCGACATCTAACATGTCATCCATGTGTTTCTTAAACTTGTCTTTTTCAGCTCTAAGAGCATTAGCATCCGGTTCATCGGGAACAAGTTCTTCAATGACATATTCCTTTTTTTCATGTTTGAGAACAATTCTCGAATTTCGGAACCAGACAAAGAAATTCAAACCATTGAGTTTATCCTTCTCAAGGATCGATATCAGTGAAAGTGTGTTGTTTGCCATTGAGTCTACAACAATGGAAATATGTAATGTAAGTTTATTTACAGAGTTTGAAATTTATAAATAGGTCTTTATTAATAAATTACTCCTACCATTTTATTCAAAATTAAAAACCCTCAAGTTTTAATTTCAGAAAAACATAGCGACAGTTTTTCTAGTGAGTGAGGATCCATATTTCATCTTCTTTCTAAATCAGCTTTGCCTTTTCTTTTAGGAAAAAAGTTTTTTAGGTAAGTAACACCTTACTAATTACATCCAATGTAACTCCTCCATTCTGTGAACAACTCTTGTTCAAATCATCTCATGATTTATCCAAAAATTAACCTCTAGGTTTCTAATCCTATTAGAATAACCTAGCCAAATTATCACCAATATTTCAACTTGCAAATATCACTTACTTATTCAAATCATCTCATGATTTATCCAAAAATTAACCTCTAGGTTTCTAATCCTATTAGAATAACCTAGCGAAATTATCACCAATAT
The DNA here is from genome assembly GCA_958450335.1 of Hibiscus tridactylites. Taxonomy (NCBI): domain Eukaryota; kingdom Viridiplantae; phylum Streptophyta; class Magnoliopsida; order Malvales; family Malvaceae; genus Hibiscus; species Hibiscus tridactylites. The sequence continues at coordinate 49,578,458 of OY288290.1, forward strand.
TTCAACTTGCAAATATCACTTACTTATTCTCCGCGTTTAACCAAGATATACTCAAGTGATATTGCTTTGGCAAAACTCACATGATATCGATCGAAGCCTTAACGAGGGTAAATATTGGACGGTTAAATTAACTTAGATTGTAGTGAGGGGTTTTCATAATTATCTCATCATTGTTCATTTTAATATTAGGCCCTTATTGATCTCATGAAAGTGTATAATAATAAAATTTGCAGACACGACATTCATGGCATCACATACATGATAGATATAAGCAGTAAATAAGATGCAATGGTTATAGCCCAAAGAAAAAAAAATTAAGGTGGCCCATCCCAAGCCAATGGGAGAACTAAGAACCCTAGAAGAAAAAGAACTCTCAAGCATCTTCTCGTCTTTAATCGGTCCATTCGTATGATCCTTCGAATCTTCATATGATTACAATTTTTAGAAACTCGTTTTACATACGAGGGAGTAAGATGAGAAGAGTAGAGAGGCATGACGCACAGGCCGTATTTTAAATTACAACTATTGTAAAACAAAAAGGGCTATAACCATGCATGTCAAACACTATACAAAACAAGCATATAATACATATACATTGTTACGCGTTTGTTAAAGATATTAATGTGGGCCTACGATCTATGTTGCCTACGAAGGGGTCAATGGGAGAAGCAATGAAGATGCTCGACACAAAGGAAATGAGCAATGCAAGGTGTTAAGTGTGTAAAAGTACTATAATTTCACCATTTTTTTATGACAATTATTGCTAAATCTACACCCATTTGAGTCACATTGTAACACTCCATGCATCAGTCACACCGATCTTATTTTTATCATGTTTGATCCTTAAGTTTGATTTATTTAGTGGAAAAGATATTGTTTATGTGTGTGTTTGGTGCAGGTGCATATTTCATTACTCACTGCACGGGCAAGCACTGCCGCGACAGTGAAAGAAAGGAAGGAACGGTGCAGAACCATCTCTCGACGGTCCATATTGAGCTAGCTGTGGATGTCAGTTTCCACTGAAGGAAGCTGAACTATGAGAGAGAGCTTTGCTGAGCAGAAATAACAGAAAGATCATTGCCGAGGCAATAGCCAAGCCAATGTCGAGGCAATGCCTAGACGCAATAGACAAGGAAGAAAACATGCAAAGTGGAGTGCGTTTTGAAGAGCATGAAAAGCTGAATTTTTATATGCACTTTGCATGAAGATCAGACTACGAGAAGATCATGAAAATGCAGAAGGAAGGTTAAGAGAAGATTTCAAGTAAATGGGAGGATTTTAAGAAAGAAAGATATTATACTTTAAAAGAAGATCTTTTCTTTTAATGTGTTTAATTCTAACTTAACTTCATCCTCAAGAAAGACTTGACCTAGACCTCCTCTATAAATACAAAGCCAAAACCGGCCATTGAGGGCATCAATCAATCAAGCAATTGAGAGTTGAGAGACTTTCTAGAGAGCTTACATTGTTATCATGTTCTAATTTATTCTTAGGGTTTAAATTGTATTGTTTAGTAGTTGTGAGAAAATCGTTGGATTTTGTTTAAGTTTTTGTTAATGGAATTTTAGTTCAAGGTTTGCTTATTCTTGATTTTTAATCTTGTTTGTGAGTGAGTTGGGAGAGGATCTCATGAAACTATCTATTTATCTAATATCGGGAGAGTTAGACTCAAGAAATAGATAAGCATGGTTTTTATCACAATCAGTGGAAACTAACTTAGCTTAGGGATAAGTTTGAGTTTCAACGGCTAAAAGAAGTGTAAGATTGGTTGGTGTTCATCCTTGATTCATGCTGGGAGGTATTATCAAGGCATGCACATCAATACAATTTCAACTTAGGGATAAAGAGGAGCCACTGAAGAATACTTTGTCAAACCTTGATGTTTTTTGTTACTGCTCAAGCAAGGGATTGCCGAGGCAGTTACTTAACATGTTGCCGTGGCAGTGACTTTGGTCTTTGTTGAGGAAATTCGGTGATTGTTACATTTAAAAATCGAGACAGTTCCAATTGGTTTCCACACTACGATGCAATATAATCTGTGGAGACGATACTCAATCAATCATTTGTGTTCTTTACTTTTATTTCCTTTTCATTGCGAGACAATAAAATTGAAGGTTACACCAATCCCTGTAGAGACGATACTCAATACTCATCACTTTATTACTTGAGACGTGTATAGGCACTCTACACACGCAACAAGTTTTTGGTGTCGTTGTCGGGGATTGGCAATGGCAACTTTTAATTTTATTTTCTTGCACTTTTTATTTTTAATTTTTTCAAGCGCTAATCAAATTTGGTTTTGCATTGGTGTATGACTAGGGCGAACCTAAAGAATCCATTATACGGAGTTGCCAAAGACACAAACAAAGGATAAGAGAAGAAATGGCACATAGACCTGATAATGAGAATGTCAATGGCAATCAGATTGCCGACGGTAATCAGAATGCCACAGCAAAAGATGGAGTAATCCCGCCACTGCAATTTGATCCAGTACGAAACCCAACTGTCCGAGATTACTTAGAAGAAGATCTAAACGGACTGAATCCATGAGTTGTCACACCTGAAATAGAAGCTGCTCACTTTGAACTAAAGCCAGTAATGGTCAACATGATCAATACCATGAGACAATTTGGCGGCTCAGGAACTAAAGATGCTAGACAACACCTTAAATCCTTCATGTAGATTTGCAATTCATTCAAAATACAATGGAGATCCTGAATAGGCTAGCCAAAAAAGACTATCAATTCCCAACAGCTAGAAGAGGAGGAACTAGACGCCAACCCACATTAAATGAACTAGAGTCCTCATACTCAATTTCAGCCCAAATAGCCACCTTGACCAAGTTGGTCATGAACATGCAAAAGAAAAATAATCACTAGGAGGTCAAGGTAATGGATTTATTTTGTGAAATTTGTGGAAGTAACCATGTTTCTTCTGAATGTCCACAGAATCCAGAGTCAAGCTTTTATGTTGGAAACTACAACCGAAACAACAATGGATGTCCAACACCTACAACCCGACCTGGAGAAAACACCTCATATTTTCATGGAGCAACGCTAACAATGCCCTGAATCAGAATGATCAGAATGCTCCAGCACATTGATTCCAACAGAACATGCCGCGACAATAAATGGCTCAACAATTGATGCAACAACTAATGTTGCAGCAATAGCAATTGCCAGCCAGTTCCTTGGAACACTTCTTAAATGCTCTCATGTCACAAACTAGTGCATACATGGCTAGTAATGATAGATTTATAAAGAAAACTGACGCTTTTATGGACATAATTGAGATGAGAATGCAGAACCATGAAGCAACTCTATAGTCACTAGAGACCCAAGTGAGGCAATTTGCCCAGATCTTGAACACAAGACCAATGGGAGGGTTGCCAAGCGATACTGAAGTCGCCAAGGGAGCAACTCATGAAAAGTGCAAAGCAATCAATACAAGGAAATGAAAGGAGCTCAAGGAACACCGAGCTAATGAAAAAGAGGAGACCAAACCAAAGAAGCCCATTGCCGCGACAACACTTGATAACATTGCCTCGGCAATACCTGACCTTACTACCACGGAAGAACTTGGAAAAGATACTAAGGAAAACGAGAACGTTGCTGAACAACCAGATTCCATACCCCAAATCAAATTTCTATGCAAGGAACAGATTGAAGACATTCGACATCCACCATCGTTCCAACAAAGGCTAAAACGGTAGAAACAAGAGTACCAATTCAAGAAGTTCTTGGACATCTTGAAGCAAGTCCACATCAACTTTCCCTTGGTAGAAGAAATTGACCAAATGTCGAATATGCCAAATTCCTGAAGGGCATTGTCTCTAAGCGAACAAGGATTGCAGAGTTCAAAACTTTTTCTGTAATAGAAGGATTTATGGCCATGCTACACAACCGAACACCATCTAAACTTAAGGATCCTAGGAGCTTTACGATACCATGTGTAATCGGGAATCATTATGTTGGGAAGGTGTTGTGTGACTTAGGAGCAAGCATTAACTTGATGCCCAAATCCGTCTTCCAGAAATTGGGAATTGGAAAGGCTAGACCCACCACAGCCATGCTCTAGCTAGCCAATCGTTCATATGTGCATCCAGAAGGAAAAATTGAAGACATATTTGTAAGAGTAGACAAGTTTATTTTTCCTACTGACTTCCTTGTTTTGGATTGAGAAGCAGATGAACAAGCACCTATCATACTTGGGAGACCACTCCTAGCCACGGGAAGGACCTTGATCAACGTGCAAAAAAGAGAGCTAACCACGAGGATAAATGCTCAACAAGTCAAGCTCAATGCTTTCCAGACCCTCAAACAAGTTGACGATCAAGAAGAATGTCAAATGATTCAAGCAACCACTAAATTCAAATGTGACATAGATGCACCATGCCTTGGCAAACATTGCCTCGTCAATGATTCTGGTCCTTGCCTCGGCAATCACTTGGACCATTTCCTTGACGACTGCCTCAGCAATGAATTGTCAGATTCTAAAAAAGCTGAAGAGACAAATATTGAGGAACAAGAGGAGGCCATCTGGATAGCATCCCAACTAGGTAAGTATTTCAAACCCCTTAATTACTCGGGAGAGGAAAGGAAGCTAAAAAACCCTCTATCGAGCAACCACCAGTCCTTGAGATGAAACCATTTCCAGGGCAGTTAAAATATATTTATTTAGGACACAATGATACATTGCCCATAGTTATTTCCTCTAAGCTGCAACATGAGCAGGAACGGAGATTGATCGACATGCTTAAGCAACACAAGAATGCAATAGGGCAGACAATTGCCAATTTGAAGGGAATAAGCCCAGTGGTATGCATGCACTAAATCCTTTTGGAGGACAACCACAAACCTACCATTGAGGCTCAACGAACGCTTAACTACATCATGAAGGAGGTAGTGAGAAAAGAAACCATCAAATGGCTTGATGCCGGTATCATCTACCCTATCTCTTACAGCACATGGGTAAGCCTGGTACAATGTATACCAAAGAAATGTGGAATGACCGTGATAACGAATGAGAACAACAAATTAATCCCAATCAGGACTGTGGCCAGTTAGAAGGTTTGTATGGATTATCGCAAGTTGAATAAAACTACCGAGAAGGATCATTTTCAATTACCATTTATTGACCAAATGCTTAATCAACGTGCAAGCAAACCATTTTATGTTTTCTTGATGGTTATTCAGGTTACAATCAGATTGCAATAGCACTGAATGACCAGGAAAAGACTGTAACGTCCCAGTTTTGGGACTAGATGTTTTAGGCATCGATTTGGGTTAGTCGAACCTAGAATTAGAGATTCAGGCATTTAGAAGTGGTTCTGGGAAAACATATTTCGGGATGAGATAAAATTATGAGAAAAATTGCTAAAATCTTTTTAAAATATATATTGAAAGTTGGTATAATCAATTTTAGAAAATGAGTCTTGGAAATTAAAGATTTCGAGTAGTGACCATTTTGTAAAAAAATGCAAAACTGGTTTTTAAGGACTAAATTAGAAAGAGAACCAGACTTAGAATCTTTAGGGAGCTTATATCTTTTTGGTAGATCTTTTCCCTCAAATTGACCATTTTAATTATTCTAATAAAAATATTTTAAAATGAGTTTCAAATTAAAAAGGAATTTTAATTAAACAAAAGAAGAATTTAAGTAACTAACTTCTCTCATTTTGCACTCAGCCAAACTTTCTTCCCTTTTCTAAAAACCAGAGAGATTTTCATCTTCTCTAATCTTTTTTATTGGAAAAAGAGTTATTTGCTTCTCCTATCATTTATCATTGAGTTTACTTGAAGATTTCATCAAAATCTTACCATTTGAGGAGAAAAGGCAAGGTTAGAGGTAAGATTTCGTTCAAATCTTCTAATCAAGGTTCTTTATTGAAATTTCGAAGTCTTGTGCCTCCTAAATATGCTTAATAACTTTGTTTTATAGTTGATTAATGGAAAATTGGCTAAAATGGCTTTATTTGATGGTTTTTCCAATATTTTCATTTGGGCACTGTTTTGGTTAGTTTTAGATTGATTTTAAAGTTTTTTGGATATTAAATGATGTTGAAATAAAGGCTCAACCATAATAATCCCGGATTAGGTTGGATCTCTAATTGTTTAGGTTGTTAGTTAAAGGTTTTTGGCTTGGAAATGTGAATATGGTGCTGTTGGGTCTTATTAGATGTAATTAGGATGTTTTTGGATGTTTTTTTATGGTTAAAAGTTAATGGAAATGATGGATTATGGCTGGGTTAAGTTTCAAGTAAGATCGATTGAGTTTTCGGTTGTTTCAGATAGGCTTTTAAGTGCCTTTGGGCAGAGCTGCGGGTTTTCAGTGATTGCTGGTGGTTTTAATGTATTGAGATGCATTAATCCTCTGTTCTTGTGTGGTAAAAACAGAGGAGGATTCTTTGGAATCATTTGGCAAAGTTCTGGGGACTTCGGACGCTTGATTTTTGCATCGACGATTGAAGTTTTACGTGTCGGTGAGTGGATTTGTGGTTTCAGCTTAGAAATGCTTTTAAAAGGTGGTTTGGGAACTTAGTGTAAGCTTGAAATGCTTTACTAAGTTTGAAAGTTAGTAGATGGATTTTCTCCCTCGGATTGTGCTATTATGAATTTGAGTTTGCACTTGATTTTAAATGCATATTGTTATTGTTTAAGCATGATTTAAAGTTTATGAGATATTGTTTTCGACGCTATTATGATGAAGGATGCAATGGTAAGTGGTCCTTGTAAGTATGTGTTTATACTTGTAGTTTTAAGCATGGTCTAATGCTTGTAACTGAGGTTTAATGATAATGCTTTGAAAACAGTGAAATATGTGATGAAATATGGATATATTGGCAAGTGAGGAAATGAAAATATTTTTTTAAAAAATGTTATCAGAGATAGTTAGTTGGGTATAAGATTGAGTGCACTATAACAAGTCGCCTTGGATGTTGAGGGGTTGAGATAGTACTGAATACTCCATCCAAGTACCCTAACGATTAAGGAAAATAGAGTTGTGTCCCGTCTCTCATTAGTGGGGTATACATCTACCGATGAGTGGTGTTGAGGGGTTGTGATGGTACCGAATACTCCACCACGGGTGTCACAACGGTGGAGGGTAGCTCCTGCGTGTGAGCCTTGAGATGATGGTAGAGTGTATGAAGTGTTTGGAAAACACTTGGTAATCTGTGTATCCGATGTGGTTTTTGAGAAATGATCTCGTTGATAATCAATTGTGAGCCAATATATTTAATGATGTATAATGAAATGTTTTATGATGCATAAGTATTGAAAATGCATGTCTTACTCGTTAAGCTTAGCATATGTGATAATGCTTGGGAAAGCTTAATTTGAGTTTAGCAAATGGGATTTACTGTTGGTTTGTTAACACATGTCACATGAGGCTCACATGCTGGTTATGTTTGAGAAAAGTGCATGATTTTGATGGCATGATGGTTTCTAAATAATACTTGTGTTAATTGAAATGAGATTTCAATGTAGTTCAGAAACCGGTTTAAATGCATTGATGATGTTTTGGTTTTGAGCATTCCTCACTAAGCCTATTGTTCTTACGCTCTTTTTATTCACCAATGCAGACAACTAAAGTCTTGGAGGCAGCACTAGCAAAGGATCGGTGAAAGACTCCGTTTGAATGTATGTTTCATTTATGGACTAGAGTAATAAGGGCAATGGGGGATCCATAGACTTTTTGGGAATTGAGTTGAAACTCCTTACTTGAGCATGTTTTGTTGCTGGTTTAAACCTTGTAAAGGGCCTTTAATTGATGGTTTATGCTTTATTGTGAGTTTTGGCTTTTTGATGGCTTGACTTTCTTAGGAAGCATGCCTATAGTACCCTTTGATGATTCTTGCAATGCTTTGTTGTTAATGATGTCATGTATGCTTATGGATTTATGCCTATATATGTTGTATGCATGATTCAAGCATGTTGGAATGTTTTGGTATGAGATGGGGAGTGTAAAATCTGCATTTTGGGACCTTACATGTCACAAGGTATCGATACCCTAGGGAGGGTATCGATACATGCTTACAAAATGGTAACGGGGTACCGATACGCGAGGGCATATCGATACCGAATTTGGCTACTGGTTTTGAGCGTACTAATACGGGCATCAAGGGTATCGGTATGGTCCTTGTGTGTTCGAGTTTAAGTACTACATGAGTCAAGGGCGTATCGATACCCTTGTTATACGGTGTCTGTGTTCGTAGTTAAAAGTATATTTGAAATGTTCAGAATCCTTACATTTTGGTCTCTGATTGTTGTGTATGCAAATTAAATATGTTGTAACGATTGATTTTCAGCTGAAAATGAAATATGATGCATGTAACATGATTAATTTAAGGTTGGTAAAGTCATTTTGGTAAAAGTCCCCACAAATCGTAGAATTTGCAAAATGATCCTTAAAATATTAATATGTTCAAATTGAGTCCTTTTAGGATATTTGTTAAATATCCTAATTGATCCGCAGCAAATGTTAAACATGTAGGACTCCATTGAGCATCTAGATTAGATAAAAAATAGGGTTGTTTATTTGAGTAAACCTCCTGGTTTACTTCAATTTTCCTCGTGTGACCCGTTCGGTTCGTTCTTGTAACGCCCCGGTTTTGGGCTCAGAAGTTTTGGCGTTGACCGGTTCGGTCAAAGTGCTGATCGAATATATAAGAGTGGATTTAGGAAAGCCTAGTTCGGGTTGCATTAAAAATATGGAAAAATGTTCTAAAATCATATTTTAATATGTATATATGAACTGTGAAATCAATTTTGGAAAATGAGGTTCGGAAGGTTGACATTTTGGCTAGTGACCAAAATGTAATTTTTGAAAGTTGCGGGACAATTTTATAAAGGATTGAAACTTTGAATCTTTAAGGAGCTATTATTCCAAAAAGGATTTCTCCAGATTTTTCTAAGATATTTTATGACTCAAATCTGATTTTAAAGATTTAGAAAAGGAGGGAAAATCATTTGTAACTAAGTTTCCAACTAATTTTCCATTTTCTCTCAAATTCTCTTTTCTCTCATTTTCTCTCAACCCAAACAAGATTTCCTCAGATTTCTTTCTCTGATTTTAACATCTTGATCTCTCATTTCAATTCTCATTTGATTCCTAATCATCTCATCATCAAAACCTCACAATTTACAAGTTGATTCATCAAGCTTTTTGGCTCTAAAATGGAGAAATTCAAGTTTGGAGGTAAGAACGTCCTTCTCCTCTAAACTATCAGTTCTTTACTTAAATTCCTAAGTTCTCAATCCTTGATTCATGTTTTATTAAAGGCTTTTCAATTGAGATCTTGATTTTTGGCTAAAATGCAAGATTTGAGGATTTTGGTGAAATTTTCGTGTGATCTGTTTAAGCAGGGTTTTGAGGTGTTAAATTGATGTTAAATGAATGCTAAAATGATTAGAAGTTGAGGTTTAATCAATGCAATCCCGGATAGGTTGAATTTCCTATGTTTGGCTTGAGTTTTTGGTTGTTTTTGGAATGTAATTGGTGATCTGTTATACCTGGAGGTATAAGGACGTGGTTGTGATCATTTTGCATGTTATTTGATGTATAAAAATGGTTAGAAGTGATGGATCTTGGCTGGGTTAAGTTTTGGAAGTGTTTGGAGATGATTTCGGTTGTGTTTGGTAGCCAAATTGCTAGTTTTGTGATGAGCAGCGAGTTGTGTTGATGTTGCTGGTGTTTTAATGCATATGGATGCATTAATGTTCTGTTTTTGTGTGCTTGAAACAGGGGAGGTTGATCCTTGAGCTTTGGAGGTGTTTTCGGAAGGTTTCGGAAGCTTGGAAAGCTTGTTGGCTAGGCTTGTTTGGTAATCGGTGAGTGAAGTTGGGATTACAGCTTTTGAAACATGGTTTGAAGGTTTTTGGGAGCTTAGTTTAAGTCTAAACAACTTTGCTAAGCTCAAGAGTAAGTGAAGAGGTTTTTGCTCTTGGATTGTGTATGATTTGGTTTTAAAATCAATTGGGGTTGATGATTGATGTGCATGTGTTATTACATGGTTTAATTCTGTTTTGTAAGCATGTTTTAGCATGGTTTAATGCTGGTTTTGAAAGTCAATTGAAAAGGATGCTCAAGGTAAGAGATCCTTGGTTTAGTGCAATGAAAATGTGGTTTTGATGCATAGTGTTGCATGTTGTTCATTGGCTTTGTATGATGTTTAAAAACAGTGAGTTGATGATGTTTAATGATGATAATTGTACCTTTTGCATATTGTTTATGCATGTGAATCATTGAGCTAATGATGTGATGGTTTTGCATTATGTGTATGCATGTGAATCATTGAGCTAATGATGTGATGACCTTGCATTGTGTTTATGCATGTGGAACATTGGATATTATGGTAAGATGGTTATGTTGGCAAGAGATGTGAATGGTTCTTGGTTCGTTGATCGGGTATAATTAGCCGGCTATAGGATTGGGTGCACCGTGAATAAAGTCGCCTTGAAGGCGGAGTGGTCAAGTGTGGACCGGTTAGACTCCCCTCAAGTATTCCTAACGAGAAGAGGTCATAGTGGAGGTTGTTGCCCACTCGAGGACCTAAGTTGTTAAGGTCATAATGGAGGTTGTTGCCCATTCGAGGACCTTGGTTAAGTAAAGGTTATAAGGTGGTTAAAAGTCCTTATGTGAGAACCTTGTACTTGTTAAGATCACAATGGCTATGGTTAAGTCCATGTGTGGATCTTGTGTGTGATGTCCCGTACCTCGTTAGATGATGTCTACAACTACCAATCGGTTATGCAAAGGTTGTATGGTGGTTGAAAGTCCATACGGAAAAGACCTTGTGCATGTCAAGGGTGTATGGCGGTTGGAAGTCCATACATGGTAACCTTGAGGAAAAGCTAAGGTTGTATGGTGTTTAAAAGTCCATGCATGGGAACCTTAGGTTGTTAAGGTCAAATGGAGGTTGATGCCCATTTGGAAGACCTTGGATTGGGTAGGGTGTAGGAAGCGTTGGGACACGCTTGTAATCCGCGTATCTGATCGAATCGATAAGTTGGAAAGTGAATGTGGTTGATCTCTTGGAAGCCAATGTAATGTTCTTGATCATGTGAAGCATGGAATTGCTTGAAATGATGCATAGTTGCATGTGAAGCATGGAATTGCTTGAAATGATGCATAGTTGCATGTGAAGCATGGTATTGCTTGAAATGATGCATGGTTGCATGTGAAGCATGAGATGCTTGAATTGATGCACGTTTGCATGTGAAGCATGAGATGCTTGGTAAGATGCATTGTTGCATGAGATGTGTATGATGCTAGTGAAAGCATGATACTTGCATGTTGAACAAGTGTTGGTTGTCATTTGATAAATGATGCATGAGAGCATGGATTACCTATGATGCATTGAAGTCATGTATGACTTGTTGTTAAAGGCATTTGATGATGATGTTATGGTTTTATGTGGCCTTGTTTAAATGCATGAAATGGTTTGATTGAACTATGGTTTTAAATGGTTTCTTGCTTGATGTGGTTTTCAAGTTAAAGAAAGGTATGTTGTGGAAAGGATGTGTTTTCCATGGTTTTGTTTAAGCTTGGCATATGGTGTTTATGCATGTTTTGAGCTTGATGTTGAAAGAGTTTTCGAACATGGTTTTGGAAAGCAAATCGGGTTGGTTTTAAAGTGTTTTAAAGACCCGCTGCATTGATGGTGTTTTGGTTTTGAGCATTCCTCACTAAGCATTATGTGCTTACGCTCCTTTTTGTCCATCAATGCAGATTCTTGAAGTTTGGACAGCAAGGAGCAAGGGATTCAAGGTGGACTCCAATGGAGATGTATGTCTCGGTGAATAGCTATAGTTAATAAGAGCAATGGGGTAGAATCTCTCGATTTGTTGTTATTGTGATCGTATGTGTTGATCATGAATGTTTAAATGCTGTTGTTAATGTTGTTGAAACATGAATTGGCTTAATTGAGGTTGCTTTGAAAGGTTTATGCTTAAGTGGTTGCTTGTGTAGGAAGCATGCCTATAGATTTGGGGCTTTCCTTATATGTTGTGTATATGTTGAATTGTTGATGCAAGTATGTCTCTTTTATGCTGAATTGCATGTTGGTAAAGTTTGGTGGCTTTTGGAGCATGTTTGAATGACCAATTGTGTGTTTGAATGAGCAAAATGCAACATTCTGGGCTAGGCGTTTCGGAACAGGCAACACCGTTTCGGAACGGGTGCCCTGCATGAACCCAGGCGTCCGAAACGGGTGCCACCGTTCCGAAACGGAAAGCATTCTGCCAGACCCCCGTTGCGGAACGCGTTGCGAAACGGCCCGTGTTTCGGAACGGCCTTGGCCTGTTTCGGAACGGGTGACCGTTGGGGGCTGACATGGGCGGTTAAATGTTTCAAAATGTTTGCATTTTGGTCCTGAATCTTGTTTGTGCAATTGTATGAGTTTGGGATGTCCGTTTGAGCTGAAATTTGGCAGAGAAGCATGAAACATGATTAATTTTAAGTTGGTAACTTAAAATCTGGTTAAGTCCTTAAAGTTTTCAGAAATTACAATTTGGTCCCTAAAGTTGTAATTTATTCAATTGGGTCCCTGTTTGATCTCTGATGATTGTGATCTTTGAGCATGGTGTTTGTGTGATCACATCTAAGGTTAATATGCATCTAGATAAGATTAAAAAGAAAAAAAAAAAGGTCGTTAATCAAGGTTGACTTTCGGGTTGACTTTGGTTTTCCCCGTGTAATCTTCGTAGTTCGGGCCAACCGTCTAGGCCGGGCTACGGGGGTTACAGTTCCATCATCCAGAACGGGTCGAGGGGGTTACATTTGGCGGTATCAAAGCCAGGTTACGAAAGATTGGGATGTCTGTAAATTGTTGTGGTATGTATTATAATTGCTTGATGATGTTTTCTTAGCACAATGACTATTTTAGCATGTTTTTATGAATTGAATGTTGATGATCTTTATGTCTGATGTTTATTATGGATATATGTGGATATGAATCTAATATTGTTGTACGATGATGGTGATGTATGTATGAACGGTCATATGCACGATGGTGTTGTGGCCTGAATTTGATTGATTGTGATGCACGACGTTTGTGATATGTACGTTGTATGCCTTATGTTATGTTTGGGGAAAATTAGGATGCTCATTGCCTTATTACTATAGTAAGTGTTTTTAAATTGAATTCGAAGTCTTGGATCCTTGCTTGAAGCTGGCCTGATTTCTTGTTTTGTTTTATTATCATGCCTTAATTATAATAGCATATTGAGATCGAGGAGAGAGCTACGTTCGAGTACGATTTCTCCTGCTGGTGAGCAAGAAAATCAAGAGAACGAGGTTCTGCCTGGTGGGAATTTACCTCCTCCACCGCCTCCACCTGGGGGTGAGGAGCAAGCACAACATGGGCAAGATGGTCCTGTGTTGGGTGATTTTCGCCTTTGGTTCAGGCGATGACTGGGGCATTACAGACCGCTGTTTTTGGGTGCAAGTGCAAGCACCTATTGATGGGCAATTGGGATTTCCGCTAGAATGCTTGCGAAGTATATGAGGCGTTGAGTGTCGTGGACTATCTTCTAATGCATCCGAGGCTTGAATGGCTAATACGATCCAGATTTTGGATCAAACGGGGTGCAATGATGCACGCAAGCTAGGATGTGTTGTTTATTTGTTGCATGGTGATGCATACAATTGGTGGACGATTTTGATTGCGGCTATGGAGCCCAATCAGGTTGACTGGGAATTCTTCCAAGCTGCCTTTATGAACAAATATCTAGGAGTTAGATACTTGGACGACAAGAAGCGTGAGTTCATGTCCCTGGTGCAAGGTAGCATGATAGTGGCTTAGTATGAGGTCCAGTTCGTACATTTGAGCCAGTATGCTCCTGCATTGGTGCCGAGTGATAGGCATCGATGTGACTGCTTCCGTTGTGGCTTGGTACAAGAGGTGAAGACTTTCATGCTAGCCTCCGACTATACTGATTTTGTTGTGTTGGTGACACGAGCCAAGGATATCAAGCAGAGTTTGGGCTTGTCCTCATACGTGGGTAGCTCTAGCTCGGGTAAGAGAGCTGTGGATTCTGGTCCTAGTGGTGGATAGTATAAGAGGCATCGTGACCATAGGTATCGACCTGAGGCGCGACGAGGGAATTTTGGGCGAGGTGCGCCAGTTCAGGGTAACATAATGAGATTTAAACAAAATACTTGTTGGGCATGTGGATCGCGATATTATTTAAGGCGAGATTGTCCTCGTGTGGCTCGAGAAGCACATGCTCTTGCAGCTGGGGCAGATAATTCTTGTTGGAACTGTGGCTCGGCTGATCATTTGAGGCATGATTGTCCTTTGTTTGTTTGAGGTGGTCAGGGTCGGGCACCTGTTGTTGCACTACAGAGAGGTCGTAAGCGCGGTCGTGGTAATTTCTAGTGTAGGGAGGATGGACAAAGAGTTGTGGCGCATGTTGTGGCAGTTCAATCCGAGGGTGGTGGTCCTGCGAGGGTGTATGCACATCGCGACAGACGTAATGGCATCGATGTGATTGCATGTACTTTCACTTTCCAATCCTTATCATTGTTAGCTTTAATTGATTATGGATCTATGCATTAATACATCTTGAGTGAGCATGCACATATGCTTGATATCCCTGTTGAAATGTTAGATGTGGGAATGCAAGTAACTAGATCTTTTGGTGAAATTGTTGTTACGAGAAAGTTGTATAGCATATGTCTTTTATCTGTTCAAGGCTATGTGTTTTTAGTTGATTTGATGGAGTTGCCTTTCTATGGTTTTGATGTAATCCTTGGGATGGATTGGTTGACCGAGCATAGGGTTATGGTCAATTTTGATGTTAAGCGAGTTACCTTGAAACATTCTTATGATTATGAAGTGGTAATCGTGGGCGAGAATGTGAAATTCTTGTCCAATGCAATTACGACACTTGAAGCGAGTCGTATGATGGAGTTGGGTTGTGAAGCTTTCTTATCTTACGTGATGAACCCTGGTACAAAAGAGATGTGAGTACAGGACATACGAACGGTATGTGAGTTTCTGGGTGTCTTTCCGGAAGAATTACCTGGTTTGCCACCGAACAGAGAAGTTGAGTTTGGCATTGAGTTGTATGAAAATATGACTTCAGTGTCAATTTCTCCTTATCGGATGGCACCTAAGGAGTTGAAGGAATTGAAAATGCAACTTCAAGAGTTGCTTGATCGATGGTTCATCAGACCAAGTGTTTCACCTAGGGGTGCAACAGTCTTGTTTGTAAAGAAGAAAGATGGCACGATGTGTATGTGCATAGATTATCGACAACTGAACAAGTTGACGATTAAGAACAAGTACCCTTTGCCAAGGATTAATGATTTGTTTCACCAGTTTCGAGGTGCTTCAGTGTTTTCTAAGATTGATTTGAGGTCTGGGTATTATCAATTGAAGGTAAAGGATGTAGATGTACCTAAGACAACTTTTTGTACAAGGTACGAACATTATGAGTTCTTGGTGATGTTATTTGGTTTGACAAAAGCATCAGCTGCATTCATGAACATGATGAATCGTGTGTTCCATAAGTTTTTGGATCAATTCGTGGTAGTGTTTATTGATGATATTCTCGTGTCCTCTCGTACCGAGGAGGATCATGATAAGCATTTGAGGATTGTGTTGCAAGTGTTGTTGGAAAACTAGCTTTATGATAAGTTGAGCATGTGCGAATTTGGGCTCAGGGAAGTTGTTTTCCTTGGACATGTGGTGTCGGTTGAGGGTATCCGAGTTGACCCACACAAGGTTGAGGCAGTGATGACTTGGAAGACGCTTAAATCGGTGACGGAAGTGCGTAGTTTTCTTCGTTTGGCAGGATATTATCAAAGGTTTGTGGAGGGTTTCTCAAAGATTGCTGCACTGTTAACTAAGTTGTTGCAAAAGAATGTCCGCTTTGAGTGGATGGATGTTAGACAATAGGCTTTTGAGAAGTTGAAGGAAGCTTTTGACGCAAGCTCATGTCTTAGGATGCATCGTATGTTGGTTTAGGTTGTGTGTTGATACGAGGTGGGAAGGTTGTGGCGTATGCATCTAGGCAATTGAAGGTGCATGAACGTAACTATCTTACTCATGATCTAGAGCTTGCTGCGGTTATGTTTGCTTTGAAGATTTGGAGACATTATCTATACGGTGAGAAGTGTGTGGTTTACACAGATCATAAGAGTTTGAAATATCTAATGTCCCAGAGAGAGTTGAATCTTAGGCAACGAAGGTGGTTGGAGTTGCTAATAGATTATGATCTGGCGATAGAGTATCATCATGGAAAGGCCAATGTTGTGGCTGATGCTTTGAGTAGGAAAGTGGATGTTGAGTTGAGAGCGATGTTTTCTCGGTTGGGTATATCGCAAGATGGTGGATTGATAGCTGAGTTACAAGTGAAACCTTCCTTGATTCAGTTGATTAAGGAGAAGTAGTTGCTTGATGATTCTTTAGTGCCTCATGCTCAAGATATAGCGGATGGTAATGAAACAGATTTTTGTTTCAATGACGATGGTGTTTTTTGCTTTAAAAGTCGAATAGTTGTGCCAGAGGATGTTGAGTTGAGGCGCACTACTTTGACTAAAGCTCATAGCAGTCCTTTTGCTATGCATCCTGGTAGTACAAAAATGTATCGTGGTTTGAAAGATGAGTACTGTTGGGTTGGGTTGAAAAAGGATGTTGTTGATTTTTTGAGTAAGTGTATGGTTTGTCAGCGTGTGAAAGTTGAGCATCAGTTTCCTTCCGGTTTGTTGCAACCTTTGAGGATACCAGAATGCAAGTGGGAGAGGATTACGATGGATTTTGTGTCCAGTTTTTCTTTAACACTGTCAAAGAAGAACTTCATTTGGGTGATTGTGGATCACTTTACGATGTGTGCATATTTCTTAGCTGTGCATACTACATATACATTGGATAAGCTGGCACAGTTGTACATTGCCGAGGTGGTGTGTTTACATGGTGCACCTAAATCTATAGTGTCGGATAGAGATCTGAGGTTTACATCGAGTTTTTGGGAGTTTCTACATCAAGCGGTTGGTACGCATTTGAATTTCAGTGCCTCATATCATCCTCAGACAGAAGGTCAGTCTGAGCGAGTTATCCAGGTGCTTGAGGATATGTTGAGATGTTGTTGTTGCGTGAGAAAAATATGTGCAAATTGCGTGCAAGTATACACGGTGCCAAGTTATAGTATTTAAGATATCTTCTCCACAGGGATTGTGGCAACCTTTGGAATTCACCTTTCTGCACAAGTAAAAAAACACAAGTATTAAACATTGTGTTGCGTGCAAAAGTGATGCGCAAATTAGTGTGCAAGTGTACACGGTGTCAAGTTATAGTATTTAAGATATCGTCTCCATAAGGATTGTGAGAGCTTTTCGGAGTTTACTTTTTTGCACAAGTGAATTAAAAACACAATTATTAGGAGTTGGTTTGATTGAAGCTAAAACTAAAATAAGTGAAGTAAATTGAGAAATCAGAGTGAGAGAATGGGCCGATATTGGATGGTTCGAAGTGTGGAGAATTGATGTGCTGTCTCGACACAGTTTTGCTGATCAACTTAACAACTTCAGCCACTGCCCACAAGTATGCCTCGGCAGGCGCCCGCCTCGGCAGAGATGTGTGGATCGCCTGGGCAGTTAAGTGATGATTCAAGGTTCGGCAAAGCTCTCTTCTATGACTCCCTCTTATCCCGAAGCTTGAAGTACTATTGGCGAAAGCGTCTTGGATGATACCTCCCAGCGTGAATCTAAGGGCGAACACCAACCGATTATGGATCCTCTTTTAGCCGTTGAACTTATTAACTTATCCCTAACCCGAAGTAGCTTTACCCTATGGTTGGATAAAACTGTATTTACTCGTTTCATGAGTTAAACTCTACCGATATTGAAAAATGGATTGAAGCCCTCTTGTCTCCCGATAAAGACTGCGACAATGAAGAACCAAGAGTAAACAAACCATGGATTTTATTGCAAAACTGAAATCCTAAACGAATACAACAAGACTCTTACAACTACAACACAACCAACCCTTAGCCCTATAAAAGGGTTAGAACATGGTGGGTTTGGACGGCAAAAGGGTTTCGATAAGAAGAGGTTTCTCTCTAATCTCAAATGTGTCTCTCCTTCAAGTCGATTACATATATATAGGGGAGGAGCCTAGGTCTAAGTTGGTTTAGTGTAGGAATACTAGTGGTCTACTGGGCTCCAATGCACGTGCAAGTGGTCTCTAAAAATCGGGCTTGATGAGCTCTTTCTATCGCATACCACTTTGCAATTTTCCATTCTTCCTTGAAGTGCTGCCTCGGCGAGGATATGGACTGGTGTGTAGATGTTGACACAGCTTCACATTCTGGTTCTTTCCTCCTCGATCAACTCTTCTATTGTTTCAACAACTTTCTCCTACAGCTCCCATCTTTCTCCTCATTTGCCCTCTTTGTTGCCTCGGCGGCATCTGGCTGGGCGGGTACCTACGCGCAGGAAGAAAACGCACTTGAGCAGTATCATATGTTTAAAATCAACTAAATTCATCAAACAAGGAAGTTTATCTAATTTATGCTATTTTGTGTATGTTACCTACTAAATGCAACGTAAACTATACTTAAGAATAACAATAATTGAGCTAAACTAGGGTAGAAATATAAGACTTTTACACACTTATCACACCCCCAAACCCGCACTATTGCTTGTCCTCAAGCAATGCAATCTAATTATAACATGCCAAAACTTAAAATCATATGCAAACTAAGTCGAGAAAGCATCTTGAGCAACCTTTACATATCGTGTATATTTATGCCTAATTAGCAACCCTTTGAATGACAAATGATTTACCCGGAACCGAACTATGTATCTCGTGAGTGTGTGTGTTCCTTATGATAAGCATGATTCTTCAGCTTCTAAGTAAACCTTCTATAGACACCTTAATTTCCTTGTGTTCCCCTCTAGTTTCTTTTTTTTTTCAATTTAACAACTAGTTGTCGGTAATAGGCTTTTCTAGTGATTGCATTTTTTTCTCTAGAGCCAGTTTTGGGCACCTCTAGGACGTCGGAATTTTTTTTTTCAAACTTCAAGTTCTACCCAAGTTTACTAGGTGAAATACCTAAGTTTCCTAGAAGTCCTAAAATCAAATTAGTCACAAAGAGTGTTTTCTTTTAAGTTTAGACCATAGTAGGATTCTAAGTTAAACTAAAGTCATGCTAAGGTTGCCGCCTAGGCGGGCCACCTGCCGCTGCGGGTAAAAGATACTCAAGATTTTTTCTCAAACTTAAGAGTTCATTAGGCTTTAAATAAAGGCATGTTACAAATAGAATCTAATTAAAACAGAAAGACATAAAAAACTAGAAAAAGCAAGAAAAATAAAGAAAAGACAAAATCAGAGGACTAATTTCCCCTAAACTCGAGAGGAGCATTTTCCTCAATGCATGCCTACATACACAAAATTAATGCATAGATTAGATAAGAATAATAAAAGAGAAGAAGGGGAGAGAAGCTTAAATTGGTTATGCTTCAGATTTGTCGTTGTTGCCAATGATCACCCTTTTCCATGATGCCATATTGAAGAGCTTGGCCGCCCTCAGCGGCTGTTGGCGGGAAGGTGGACTGGGTTGAACCTTCTATATCACCTCTCGTTCGCCGCCGTCTTCACTATTAGGGCAGACTTAGGTAGCGGAGTGTGTTCTCTTTGCTCGTGGGAGAAGGCTGGTTCGAGCTTCCTTGTAATGGTTTGCACCGAGTCCTGCCATATGGAGTTGTTTGAGAGAAACTCCTTGAGGTAGCTGGAGTCGGAGGGTCCTGGTGTGTCGGCGGCTGGTCTGGATGTTTGCCCTTGTTCCTTGTTTGGGGTTGTCGCCGTGTCTCTTTGGTTGTCGAAGCTGGAGAGGACCTTGGTGGTCGTGGCAGCTCTAGAGGCTTGAGGCTCGCTTGATATAGGAGCAACCAGAGTTGCGGAGGCTGCCAGATGTGATATCTTGGCAGAAGGTGTGGCGGTTGTGTCTGGTGCTGCCGTGGTAAATATCTCGGCAGGGAACGCTAGAAAGTTGACCGCCGGGAACTTTTTCTTGATGGTGGTGGCGGTGGCATTGTTGAAGTCCCGGATATATGCCATGAAGGTTAGCTGGCGACGTTCTATTCGATCGAGCTGTGCTGCTAAGCTGCCTATTGTGGTTGCCGGGGTGGGATGCTGAAAATGTTACTGACTGCCCATCTCCGATGCTGGGGCAAAGTTTTCTTGGGTGGCGGCTGTGATCTCTATCTTCCAAAGGATTATTTCCCTCATCCATCCGGTTCGTTCTGGGGTCATGGTGTCGTTTGGGGCGGTTGCAACATGTACCTTTTCGCACAACGTCATGAAGAGGCTAGGGAAGTAGATTTGCCCCTTTGATTTCTGCCCACACTCGTAAATTTCGTTCGCAATAATCGAACCCACATTTACTTACCTTTTATTGATGATAGAGTGGATGAGTACTAATCTCGGCTTGTCGATCGTCGAGTTGTGGGCAACAAACACCTCTTCACAAACGTGTTCCAAAGTTTTGCCTCGAGCAACAAATTCCGCAGGTTAACGGTGCCTCTGTTTCTGCCCTCGTTCCAAACCGTCTTTGGTTCACATAATTCTTCCTTTATTGCCTCGTAACCATTTGGTGTGAGGGAGGCAAGGAACTCCGCGTGCTGGTCTTCGCGGTTATGAAGGCTGTAGTAAAGATTGATCTTGTCTTCGTCGCTTAAAACTAGCTGCCCGCGAATATGACTGTTGGCACGTACTCCATCGGCTCATGGGCGTAGTACTCGTGCACCATGGTTTGATTTACTTGCTTAGGTTGCTTGGCAAAGATTTGCCACCGCTGATGCTCGATCTTGGAGTATATAAATTTTTCAAGCCCTATATATTTCTTTCTCGGCTTGTAGAAGAATCTATGCTCCTACCATACCGATCTTTCTTTAAATCTTTCGTTGTGGTGGGCTTTGATTTCTGGTGTGGCGAAGCAATGGAGGGATTCCACCGATTCTTCTTGGGCAGCACGGCGGTGGGGGGTTCTTGCCATTCTTTGGTTGGGCTTTTTGGTGTGCGAGAGAGTTGTGAGAGCTTGAATAAAAGAACCATGGAAAAAGAAAAGAAAGAGACTGGAAGCAAAGAAAATCTTGTGAGATAATAAGCAAGAGAGAGTAAAGAAGAGTGAATAGTAAAAAAATGAAGAGAGTTTAAATAGAGGAAGAGTGATGTCGTTTCGCCTGCTGAGGTAGACGTTTCCTGGGCAAAGATTTGTTGGAACGGAACATGCTTCTTGCGAACGGCTAGTCTGCAACGGCTAGTTCTGGCGGGAAGTAACGTATGTCTGTCGCGGCAGACATGGTGGGCGGGATTGAGCGATTGATGGATTTGGGTTTTCTTTTTCTCCCTTCTCTTGGGCCATTGTCTCTCCTAAAAAATTAAAATAAAAAATATAAACAAATACTGAAATTAAATCTATTTCCTAAGAACTGAAAAAATGCAAGAAATTTAAATCTAAATCTTAAAACAGAAAATTAAAAAAATGTGACGACTCCCTTGTCTATTCGAGCTTGAGGGGGTCGTTTCTGATACTTCTTATAGTCCATCCGCATCCTCCATCGAGTGACAATGTTACCCAAAAAGAGTTGGGCCAATGTGCTCCTAGCTACTCCCTTTTTGTGTTACCATGGTGGATGTATCTTTCTTTCGTGTTCCCTTGTAGTCCGTGTATACACCCCATCTTGTTGTTTTTCCTGGAGGCATGAATATGTGATTAGAAAAAATTGTATCAATATCCAACCATGTACTTACCTTATTCTCGTCGAAGTTTGTTATGGTGGAAAGTAGCATTTGCTGTCGAGGCAACTGCTGCGGCAATCGGTTGTTCTGACAGTCTTCTATCATAATGCGGTGCAGGTCAAGGGAAAACCCAATTTTATGAAGAGCTTTGTGAACACCATTTTCTTTAGGTCTCTCAACCATCTCCATCAGTAGAGATTTTGTTGGCATCAACTCTATCAGTGTTGCTTCCTCAAGAAATACTTGCAATGGAAAAGGTGATCTTTCAACAAATTCAGAAGGTTCAGCTATTACCGGCTCATATTCCTTTAGCAAAGTTTTTCCATCAGGTTGCTCATCTATGTGGTCGTTCAATTGCCCAAGCAAAGGTAGATGAGAGCAATCTACAGATTCCTCAGCTGTCGAGGCATAGCTCTGTTCAGGTTCCTCAGTCCTTGATAGGATAATTTGTTGCATAGGCTCATGGATGTGTTCTTCGTATTGCTCTGCGTCTTCTTGCCTTAGGATGTCAGTGTCCATGGAACGTATTTTTTGCTGATCAATGGTGTTCGAGGCATAGGTTTCTGAGGCATCATGTTCATCCATGGTATTAATGGGGACCGAATTGCTCAAAAGTGCGTCCACCTTGGCGATTCTTACATCCATAGAAGCTGACAATTCTTGAGTTAATGTAATGAAAGCTTGAAGCGTGTCTTCTAAGGATTTTGATTGCTCTTGAGGAGAACTACATTGCCAGGGCATGTCTGCTGCTATGGAAGCAAAATTGTCAAGGTAGGAAAAAATTTGAGCTTGTTGGTCATACCATGAATAATCTTGTTGTTGGTCCTATCTCGGTTCGTCCATGTATTCACCGAAAAGATGAGGGCAACTTTCGAGCTCATGATTTCCTTCACAAAAATTGCAAGAATTTTCCCACATCAACTCTCGAGTGGTTCTTCTTGACATGTTGATGCCCTTGAACTTGTATTGCACCTGAATGCAAGGAAATAAAGATAAGTGCTATAAAAAATAAAAACAAAAAGTTGTACGCCAATCCCCGGCAACGACACCAAAAACTTGTTACGTGAAAAAGTGATGCGCAAATTAGTGTGTAAATGTACATGGTGCCAAGTTATAGTATTTAAGATATCGTCTCCAAAGGGATTGTGACAGCTTTTCGGAGTTTACTTTTCTGCACAAGTAAAGTAAAAACACAGATATTAGGAGTTGGTTTGGTTCAAGCTAAAACTAAAATAAGTGAAGTAAATTGAGAAATCAGAGTGAGAGATTGGGCCGATATTGGATGTTTCGTAGTGTGGAGAATTGATGTACTGTCTCGGCACAATTTTTCTAATCAACTTAACAACTTCAGCCACCGCCCACAAGTATGCCTCGGCAGGCGCCCGCCTCCGCAGAGATGTGTGAGATAACCTGGGTAGTTATGCGATGATTCAAGGTTCAACAAGGCTCCCTGCGATGATTCAAGGTTCAACAAGGCTCCCTGCGATGATTCCCTCTTCTCCCGAAGCTTGAAGTACTATTGGGAAACATTTCTTGGATGATACCTCCCAACGTGAATCTAAGGGCAAACACCAACCGATTGTAGATCCTCTTTTAGCCGCTAAACTTTTTAACTTACCCCTAAGCCGAAGTAGCTTTATCCTATGGTTGGATAAAACCATGTTTACTCATTTCGTGAATTCAAGTCTCTCGATATTGAACAAAGGTATTGAATCCCTCTTCTATCCCGATAAAGATTGCAACAATGAAGAACCAAGAGTAAACGAATACAACAATACTCTCACAACTACTACACAACCAACCCTTAGCCCTAGGGATGGTTTAGAACATGGGGGGTT
The DNA here is from genome assembly GCA_958450335.1 of Hibiscus tridactylites. Classification (NCBI taxonomy): domain Eukaryota; kingdom Viridiplantae; phylum Streptophyta; class Magnoliopsida; order Malvales; family Malvaceae; genus Hibiscus; species Hibiscus tridactylites. Next base: position 49,602,044 of record OY288290.1, read on the forward strand.
TGGACGACACAAGGGTTTCGACAAGAAGGAGTTTCTCTCTAATCTCAATTGTTTTCTCTCTTTCAAGTCGATTACATATATATATATATATAAGGGAGGAGCCTAGGTCTAAGTTGGTTTAGGGTAGGAATACTAGTTAGAGTATGATTTCAAATCATTAAAAGATCATTAAATACTCCTAGATTCTCGTTTGACTTTTCTTTAACTTGACTTTGACCTGGCTTTTCTTTTTCTGCTGGGCACCAATGCACGTGCAAGTGGTCTCCAAAAATCGGGATTGATGAGCTTTTTCTATTGCATACCACTTTGAATTTCTCAATTCTTCCTTGAAGTGCTGCCTCGGCGGGGATATGAGCTGGTGTGTAGATGTTGACACAGCTTCACATTCTGGTTCTTTCCTCCTCGACCAGCTCTCCTGATGCTCCAACAGCTTCCTCCTACAGCTCTCATCTTTCTCTTCAACTGCCCTTTTTGCTACCTCGGCGGTATCTGCCTGGGCAGGTACCTACTAAATGCAACCTAAACTATACTTAAGAACAACAATAATTGAGCTAAACTAGGGTATAAATATAAGACTTTTACACACTTAACAAGTTGGTTGAATTTAATTAAAACTAAAACTAAAGCAAATAAAATAAATTGAGAAATTATAGTGAGGGAATGGGCCAATATTGGAATGCTTCGTAGTGTGGAGATTGAAGGCACTATCTCGACACAGTTTTGCAGATCGACTCAACAACTTCAATAGTCGCCCACGAGTATGCCTCGGAAGAAGCCCACCTTGGCAGAGACCAATGTGACTGCATGGGCAATTAAGCAATGATTCAAGGTTCGGCAAGGCTCCCTTCAATGACTTCCTGTTATCCCTAAGCTTGAAGTACTATTGGCAAACACGTCTTGGATAATACCTCCCATCGTGAATCTAAGGATGAACACCAACCGATTATGAAGCCTCTCTTAGCCGCTAAACTTCTAACTTATCCCTAAGAGGAAGTAGCTTTACCCTATGGTTGGATAAAACTATGTTTACCCGTTTCGTGAGTCTAACTCTCTCGTTATTGAACAAATAGATTGATGCTCTTTTCTCTCCAGATAAAGATTGCAACAATGAAGAACCAAGAGTAATAAAACCTTGAATTTTATTGCAAAAATCGAAAACCTAAACAAATACAAGCAAAACTCTCACAACTACTAGGCAACCAACCCTTAGCCCTAGGGAAGGTTTAGAACATAATGGAAGATGGCGGTAAATGGGTTTTTTTCGAAATGAATGAGGGCTTCTCTCTAATCTCAATTGTGCTTTTCTCCTTCAAGTCAATTACATTTATAGGGGAGGAGCCTAGGACTAAGTCGGTTTTAGGGCAGGAATCCTAGTTAGAATCTAATTACAACTCATTAAAAGAACATATCTAACATTAAATCTTCCTAGATTCCCGTTTGACTTTTTCCACCTTGACTTTGACCATGGCTCTTCTTTGTCTGTTGGGCTCAAATGCACATGCATGTCGTCTCCAAAAATCGGGCTTGATGAGCTCTTTCAGTGGCATACAACTTTGCATATTTCCACCCTTCCTCGAGTTGTTGCCTCGGTAGAGGTCTGGGTTGGTGAGCAAGGGTTGGCACATCTCTTCATTTTGGGCTTCTCCTCTTTGTCAGTTCTTGATCAGCTCTCCAGATGGTCCAATAGCTCCCTCCATCAATTTCTAGCTTCTCCTCTTCTGCCCTTTCTTCTGCCTCGGCGGCATCTGCCTAGGCGGGTACCTGCGCATAGAGAGAAAACGCACCTGAGCAGTATCTTTTATATAAAACAATTAAGTTCATCAATTAAGGCAGAATATCTAATCTATGCAGTTTTGTGTATGCTTTCATAATAAATGTAACTAAACTATACTTAAGAACAACAATAATTGAGCTAAACTAGGGCATAAATATAGGACTTTTGCACACTTAACACACCCCCAAACTCTAACTATTGCTTGTTCTCAAGCAATGCAATCTAACAATAACATGCCAAAACTTAAAATCATATGTAAACTTAGTCGAGAGAATATCTTGAGCAACCCTTACATACCGGGTAGATTTATGCCTAATAGCAACCTTTCGAATGACAATGGACTTACCCGGAACCGAACTATGTATCTCGTGAGTGTGTGATGCCCTTGTGATAAAAGAAAAAATTAGAGGACTAATTCCCCCCCAAACTCGAGAGTAGCATTGTCCTCAATGCATGCCTACATACACAAAATTTAGCATAGATTAGACAAAAATGAAATAGAAGAAGGAGAGAGAAGCTTAGATTGATGGTGATTCGAAGGAGGTATCATCATCCTCCTCATCTAGGATCATCCTCTTTCAAAATACAACTTTGAAGCATTTAGCCTCCCTCGGCGGCTACTGGCGGGAAGGTGGACTTGGTTTTACTCTTTGCGTGACTTCTCGGTCGTCGATGTCTTTGCTATCTGGGTTGGCTTCTCCGGTGACAGGGTGCATTCTTTTTGTACCTGGGGAGAAAGACAGTTCAAGTTTCCTTGTTACTGACCGAACTGTGTCTTCCCAAACCGAATCATCTGACCATGACTTGAAGAAGGTGGATTCGGACGGGGGCGCTCTAGAGGACTGCCCTTTTTCACGGACTAGGGCGGCTGTTGTGTCACTGCAATCATCGGAGATGGAGAGGAATTCGGTGGCTATGGCTGCTGAAGAGGCTCAGGGCTCTGTGGGCGCTGGAGAGGCCGAGGCGGCTGCGTGGGTTGCCGAGGCAGACGGTGTGACAGACGTTTCTGGTGCAGCCGGGGCAAAGATCTCGGTAAGGAATTCTAGAAATTGGGTTGTCGGGAACTTCTCCTTGGTGGTAGTGACGGTTGCATTGTTGAAGTCCCGAATTTAAGCCATGAAGGTCAGCTGATGTCTTTCCATTCTGTCAAGCTGTGTTGCCAAGCCGCCTATTGTAGTTGCCAAGGCGGGCTGTTGGTATGGTTACTGGCTGCCCATGTCCGATGCCTCGGCATAATTTTCCGGAGTGGTCGCTGTTATTTCCATTTTCGAAGGATGATGTCCCTCTTCCACCTAGTTTTCCCCGGCGTCAAGGTGTCGGTTGGGACGGCCGCAATGTGTGCCTTCTTGTACAATGCCATGATGAGGCTGGGGAAGTAGAGCTGGCCTTCTGTTTTCTGCCCACATTCATAAATTTCTTTAGTAATAATGGCACCCACGTTGATATACCTTATGTGCATGATGGAGTGGATGAGTGCCAAGCGCGGCTTGTCGACAGTTGAATTGTAGGATGTGGGCAGCAACCTTCTCTTCACAAAGGTGTTCCATAGTTTTGTCTCGGGCAATAGATTATACCGATTTACAGTCCCTCTTTTTTGCTCACATTCTAGATTGTCCCTGGAATGCAAAGCTTCTCCTTCATATCTTTTTGCCGTGAGGGAGGCGAGGAACTCCTTGTGTTGATCCTCTTGGATGTGAAGGCCATAGAAGAGGTTGATCTTGTCTTCATCGATCAACACTGCCCGCCCACGGACATTCACCATCGGTACTTCTATTGTCGGCCCATGTGTATAGTATTCGCGCACCATTGTCTGAATTGCCGGCTTTGGTTGCTGGGTAAAGATCTGCCATCTTTTGTGTGTTATCATAGAGTATATGAACAGCTCAAGCCCTAAGTTCCTCTTCTTCGTCTCATAGAAAAAACCTTGTTCGTCCCACACCGATATTTCTTTAAATTTCTCGTTATGGCAGCCTTTAACCTCTGGTGTAGCAAAACATTGAAGAGATTCTTCGAACTCTTCCCGGGCAGTGCGACGGTGTGGGATTCTTGCCATTCTTGATTTTGGGCTTTAGGGTTTGATTCGAGAGGAGTTGTGAAAGTTGAGAATCTGTAGAAAAAAAGAAATCTGAAAGTAAAAGAGAATAACCGAAACAATATGCCAAAGAGAGAGTAAGAAGGGTGAATAATAAAAAAATGAGGGGTTTAAATAGGTTGATCTTGTGTTGATCCTCTTGGATGTGAAGGCCATAGAAGAGGTTGATCTTGTCTTCATCGGTCAACACTGCCCGCCCACGGACATTCACCATCGGTACTTCTATTGTCGGCCCATGTGTATAGTATTCGCGCACCATTATCTGATTTGCCCGCTTTGGTTGCTGGGCAAAGATCTACCATCTTTTGTGTGTTATCATAGAGTATATGAACTGCTCAAGCCCTAAGTTCCTCTTCTTCGTCTCATAGAAAAAACCTTATTCCTCCTACATCGATCTTTCTTTAAATTTCTCGTTATGGCAGTCTTTAACATCTGGTGTAGCAAAACATTGAAGAGATTCTTCGGACTCTTCCCAGGCAGTGCGACGGTGTGGGATTCTTTCCATTCTTGATTTTGGGCTTTAGGGTTTGATTCGAGAAGAGTTGTGAAAGTTGAGAATCTGTAGAAAAAAAGAAATCTGAAAGCAAAAGAGAATAATCGAAACAATATGCCAAAGAGAGAGTAAGAAGAGTGAATAGTAAAAAAATGAGGGGGTTTAAATAGGAGTGAAGAGGTTGTCGTTTCATTTGTCGAGGTAGACGTTGCCCAGGCAGAAAGCTGTTGGGACGGAACGACTAGTCTGTAATGGCTAGTTTTGGCGGGAAGCAACGTCTGTCTGCCGCGGCAGACTTGGCGTGCAGGCTGGAACGGTTGATTAGTTTGGGCTTGCTTCTTCTCTCTTCTCTTGGGCTACTGTTTCTCCTAAAAAAACTAAAATAAAAATTATTGGTGCATAAATAAATACTGAAATTAAATCTACTTCCTAAAAACTAAATAAATTGCAAGAAATTAAAATCTAAATCCTAAAACATAAAAATAAAAGAAAAATAGTTAGGTTATGTTGGGAATGCATTATGATGCATTTCCCAACATAACCATTTCTTGTGTTGCTGCATCAACTGCTTTACTCTCTGCTAGAGCGGGTTCCTGTGTTTCTTTAGGTTAGTGTCATTGCCAGATCGCCCGCCCTGGCGGCTATGCTTGAAGTGCTATATTACTCTGTTGTTTTTGGTATCTGCTGAGGCATGAATACCCTGACATTCTTCTCTGTCGTCGGCTTTTTTCAAGGGTTGCAAGACATTCAGCTTAATTTTCTGGTCATCCACCCTCACAGTGAGCTCTTCATTCTCCACGTCTATCAGAGTTTTACATGTGGCTAGGAACGGTCTCCCAAGGATGATGGGTGCTTTGTCGTCTACCTCAAAGTCCAAAATTAAGTAATTAATTGGAAAAATTAAATTATCTACTCTTACTAGGATATCTTCAATTTTTCCTTCCGGATGTACGTAAGAGTGGTCGGCTAACTAGAGCATGACAATAATGGGTCTATATTTCCCAATTCCCAGTTTTTCGAACACCGACTTGGGCATTACATTGATGCTTTCCCCAAGGTCACATAAGGATTTCCCTGCGTAGTGGTTCCCAATGGCGCAAGGAATGAGGAAGCTACCCGGGTCTCTCAGCTTGGGCGGCGTTTTATTGTCCAGCAAGGCCATGCATTCTTCCGTCATGGTGATAGTTTCAAATTCCTTGATTTTTCTCCGTTTGGAAACCATATCTTTCAGAAATTTGGCATAGTTCGGCATTTGTTGTATGGCTTCCACATGGGTATGTTGATATGCACTTGCTTAAGAATATCCAGAAACTTTTTGAACTGGTGGTCCTGTTTCTGGTGTTTTAGCTGCTGTGGAACAGGTGGGTGTGCACGTACCTCACGTTTTTTAGAAGCATCAATACGGTCTACCTCGGTAGAAGCTCTTGGATCTACCGAGGCGGGCTTGCCTGCTTCTGTCTTGGTAAATGATTTGATGGCCTTGCACTGCTCATAAGTGGGTTTCCTCGCAACTTTAGTGTCGCTGGGCAATCCTCCCATAGGTCTGGTGTCCAGGACTTGTGCAAATTGTCCCACTTGAGTTTCTAGTGACTATAAAGTTTCCTCATGATTTTGCATTCTCATCTCGGTCCTGTCCATGAAAGCTTCAGTTTTCTTAACAAATAGATCCATGTTGGACATATAGGTATCTATCTTAGTCATGAAGGCACTTAGAGTCTACTCTAGAGAACTGGGTGCTTCTTGTTGTTGTTGCCGCAACATAGTTTGCTGGAATCCTTGCGTTTGGTTTGTCTGGTTAGTCGGATTCAGAGCTCTGTTGGGGTTACTCCATGAAAAATTAGGGTGCCTCTTCTAGCCATAATTGTAGGTATTTGATGTAGGGTTATTGTTCCTATTGTAGTTCCTCACGAAACAGCTAGTTTCTGTTCCTTGTTGGCACTCGGACGAGTGATGGTCTCCCCCACATTGGTCGTAGAAGGCGTCAACAGTTTTAACCTGCTGGGTATTGTTCTGCCTTTGCATAGCTTCTACCATCTTTGTCAACTGAGCGATTTGTGCTATGACTGCCTCTGATGCTCCTAGGTCGTTTGTTGTATCGTGCCTCCTTATGCCGCCACGGCGGGCATTAGGGAACTGGTAGTCGTTTTTGGCCATCTTGTTCAAGATTTGGATTGCTTCGACTGCTTCTTATCGAGTAATGTACCATTGGCAGAGGAATCCAGCATCATCCTCGTTGGTGTGTTTACACCATTGTAGAATATGGATACTTGTGTCCACTCTGGAAATCCATGGGAGGGGCATTTATTCAACAACTCGCAATATCTCTCCCATGCCTCGTACACCGGTTCATCATCTGCCTGTCGGATAGTAGTAATATCAGTCCACAATTTATTAGTTAAATTGACAGGATTAAATCGAGCTAAGAAGTCTCGACATAGTTTTGTCCACGATTCAATGGACTCCGATGGTGGACTATTGAACTAATTTTTTCCTAATCCCTCGGTGAATAGGGAAATAATATGAGTCATAGCACGTTAGAGCAGACTCCATGGATTTTGAAGGATTTGCAGATATCAAGAAGGATTTCATGTGCTGGCAGGCGTCTTCAGTGGCGGATCCTCCAAACTATCCTAGTGTATTCAGCATGTTAAACATGACTTGTAACCCCCGTAGCCCGGTCTAGACGGTTGACCCGAACTACGAAGATTACACGGGGAAAACCAAAGTCAACTCGAAAGTCAACCTTGATTAACGACCCTTTTTTTTCTTTTTAATCTTATCTAGATGCACATTAACCTTAAGTGTGACCATACAATCAACATATTAAAAGATCACAAACATCAGAGATCAAACAGGGACCCAATTGAACAAATTACAACTTTAGGGACCAAATTGTAAATTCTTGTAAATTAAGGGACTTAGCCCAAATTAAAGTTACCATCTTGAAATTAGTCAGGTTTCATGCATCTCTGTGAAATTTCAGCTTAAAAGGACATCCACAGCTCATGCAATTGATTACACAAGATTTAGGACCAAAACGCAAACATTTTAAAACATGTAACTACCATGTCAGCCCCCTAACGGTCGACCGTTCCGAAACAGGCTAGCCCTGTTCCGAAACACGGGCCGTTCCGAAACGGGTTCCGGAACATGGCCTCGGCAGAGGCTAAACCGTTTCGAAACGGTGCATACCGTTTCGGACGCCTGGGTTCATGCAAGGCACCCGTTCCGAAACGGTACACCCCTGTTTCGAAACGCCTGCACAAAAACCAGCAAACAAGCATACTAGATCATGCAATTGGACACTCAAACATGCTCCAAACATCACCAAACTTTACCAGCATGCAATTAAACATATTTAACACATATAAGCATCATCAATTCAGCAAGATAACATCTCATGCAAAAAGCCCCAAATTTAAGGTCATGCTTCCTACACAAGCTATCCACTCAAGCATCAACTTGCAAAACAAGCATATAAGGTTCAATCCAAAAATCAGCAACATCAACCACATTCAACATACTTAGGGAGTCATAAACACCTCCCAAAACAAATACATTGGTCCCCCATTGCCAAAAACATACAAAAGCTAAAACACTTATAAAACCTTCATACATTGAGCTTTACTTGTACTTGTTTGCTTGCCTCCTCTTGCTGCCCTCAATGCACTCTAGTGCTCTGCATTATTGAATCAAGAAAACGAGAGAGCGTAAGCCAAAGCTTAGTGAGGAGTGCTCTTTAAAAACCATTCAATAATGCATTTAAAACCATTTGTAAATCATGCTTGTAAACAACCTTTACACATGCTCAAAGCATACTTTAAATCAAGCAATAACATGCTTCCACATTTCATTTAAACTAGCATCTCATGCTTCAACATAAAACATTAAATCATGCATCTCATGCATCTCATGTACTATACATGTCATATTGGCTCAAGTGATACATTTCATTTAGAAATCAAGTTCAACAACTTTCCCCAAGGACTTTTAAACACCTTGGACCCCAAGGACTTTTAAACACCTTGGCCATGGACTTTTAAACACCATGAATGGACCACACAAGGACTTTTAACCACCTTTGTGTCCGTAGCTTGAATTACCCCAAGGACTTTTAAACACCTTGGCCCCAAGGACTTTTAAACACCTTGGCCCCATGGACTTTTAACCACCATGGAAAGGAGCACCTAAGGACTTTTAACCACCTTAGTGTCCGCAACAAGATTCATCCAAGGACTTTTAACCACCTTGATGATCTTAGATAACAAGGCTCACTCAAGGACTTTTACCCACCTTAGTGACCTTCACTTTTACAAACCATCACTTGCCAATATACACTTTATACATCACATAGTCCACTGTTTTAAAGCATTTAAACCAAGCCATTTCATCATGCATTTCAAAGCATTAAATCATCATTTAACAATGCATAAAAACAAGGCACTCTTACCTAGAGACACCTTCAACACATGGCTTAAAACATCAGCATAAATCATGCTAAAACATCAGCAATTAACATGCTTAACCATGCTTTCAAAACAGTAACCAAATCATGCAAAATCATCATTTTACATTGCATCAAAACATGGCCACCACTTAAGAGAGTAATCCGAAAACTTACACTTGAGCTTAGCAAAGTTGTTTAGACTTAGACTAAGCTCCCAAAACCTTCAACCCTTGGTTTAAAAGCTGAAAATCCATTTTCACTCACCGATTACCACTTCGCTTCAAGCCAAAGTACCAAAACAAGCCTCCGGATCAACAAATCTTGGATCCTAGGATGCCTCCCCTGTTTCAACACATTAAAGCAGAGGATTAATGCATCATCATGCATTAATTGCTTCAATGAAAGCATCTAAACTCGCTGCTCTCACTAAACCTCCATTTTCGGCCACCAAACACAACCGAAAATGCATCCGAAACACCTCTAGACAAAGCCCAGCCACAAACCAGCAAAACCTCACTTCCATTAACATCATTTAACATCTAAAAACAACCTATAAGCATCCTTATACCTCCAGCAACACCAGAACACCAAGACCACCACAAAAGCTACCTTAAAACACAAGCTAAACTTAGGAAATCCAACCTATCCGGGATTGCATCAGTCAAGATTCATTTCCACATCAATTTAATGATCATTTAACATCAAAAACACTTCTCAAAACACTGATTTAACAGATCAAACGAAAATCAAGTGAAATCATCAAAATCTTGCATAATTAGCCAAGATCCATAAATCACCCTTTAAACCTTTAATCAATTATCAAATTAGGATTGAAAACTTTAGGAATTTCATTAAAGAACTTGAAGTTCAGAGGAGAAGGACGTTCTTACCTCCAAACTTGAGTTTCTCCTCTTTTTGGAATTGAAAAGCTTGATAAATCTTGAAGCAATTGAAGAGGATTTGAAGACACAATGATTTGCAATCAATTGAGAGTTTAAAGAATGATTTTAGGTGAGAAAAATCAGAACAAGATCTCTGGAAAATGAATGTTTGGGTTGAGAGAAAAGATAGAGAGAAAATAGGTAGTTAAAAGAGAAAATAGCTAAAATTGGATTTTCCCTCCTTTTGATTCTTTTAAAATCAGAATTATGGACTAAAATATCTTAGAAAAATCTGGAGAAACTCCCTTTGGGTAAATAGCTCCTTAAAGATTCAAAGTTTCAACCCTTTATAAAATAGCCACCAAACTTTCAAAAATTACATTTTGGTCACTAGCCAAAATGTCACATTTCCTAAACTCATTTTCCAAAATTGATTTCACAGTTCACTTAATTATAATAAAAGATGATTTTAGAACATTTTTCCATAATTTTTATGCAACCCGAACTAGACTTTCCTAATTTAACCTCTTACGATTCGAACAGCACTTTGACCAACCGGTCAACGCCCAAGACTTCCAAGCCCAAAACCGGGGCGTTACATGACTGGTTTGAGTTCGAAGTGGTCCGCTTCTATTTTTGGATCAATCACGCTAAAGTTCAGCCTTCTGAGATCCTCCTCCAAGTAGTCACGAACTAGCCGCCGAGCGGTAGGAGGTTGCCTGTCATCGCCTGCCACAACGTTGTCGATTTTGCGCGGTAGTGGATTCTGGTTCTCGATGTTCGCTTTGTCACCCATGGCTTCTCTGTTTTCTTGTCTAAATATGCGTGCAGTACATTCAGGCTCTGGACCGTAGTCTCGCAAGGGTGATTTCTGGTTCACTCTGGTCATAAACCAAAGAAAACCAGGGGGTTAAACAAAAAAAATAAAAAGTGCAGAAAAATAAAAATAGAATGTTGTATGTCAATCCTCGGCAACGACGCCAAAAACTTGTTGCGTGCAAAATTGATGCGCAAATTGTGTGCAAGTATACACAATGCCAAGTTATAGTATTTAAGATATCGTCTCCACAGGGATTGCGACAACCTTTGGAATTCACCATTCTGCTCAAGTAAAAATAAAAACACAAGTATTAGGAGTTGGTTGAATTTAATTAAAACTAAAGCAAATAAAATAAATTGAGAAATCAGAGTTAGAGAATGGGCCGATATTGGAATGCTTCGTAGTGTGGAGATTAAATGCACTGTCTCGGCACAGTTTTACAGATCGACTCAACAACTTCAACAGCCGCCCACGAGTATGCCTCGGCAGAAGTCTGCCTTGGCAGAGACCAATGTGATTGCCTATGCATTTAAACGATGATTCAAGGTTCGACAAGGCTCCCTTCAGTGACTTCCTCTTATCCCTAAACTTGAAGTACTATTGGCAAACACATCTTTGATAATACCTCCCGACGTGAATCTAAGGATGAACACGAACCGATTATAAAGCCTTTCTTAGCCACTGAACTTTTAACTTATCCCTAAGCTGAAGTAGCTTTACCCTATTGTTGGATAAAACCGCGTTTACTCATTTCGTGAGTCCAACTCTCCCGATATTGAACAAATAGATTGATGCTCTCTTCTCTCCCGATAAAGATTGCAACAATGAAGAACCAAGAGTAAACAAACCTTGAATTTTATTGCCAAAACTGAAAACCTAAAAAATGCAAGCAAAACTCTCACAACTACTAGGCAACCAACCCTTAGCCCTAGGGAAGGTTTAGAACATAATGGAAGATGGCGGCACAAGGGTTTTTTCGATAAGAAGGAGGGTTTCTCTATAATCTCAATTGTGTTTTTCTCCTTCAAGTCGATTGCATTTATAGGGGAGGAGTCTAGGTCTAAGTCGGTTTAGTGCAGGAATCCTAGTTAGAATCTAATTACAACTCATTAAAAGAACATATCTAACATCAAATATTCCTAGATTCCCGTCTGACTTTTTCCACCTTAGCTTTGACCATGGCTTTTCTTTGTCTGTTGGGTTCCAATGCACGTGCAAGTGGTCTCCAAAAATTGGGCTGGATGAGCTCTTTTAGTCGCATACCACTCTGCATATTTCCACCCTTCCTCGAGTTGTTGCGTTGGCGACATACTAATGTCTGCCTCGGCAGAGGTCTGGGTTGGTGAGCAAGATTTGGCAATGCTCTTCATTCAGGGCTTCTCTTTTTCAATTCTCGATCAGCTCTCTAGATGGTCCAATAGCTCATTCTATCAATTTCTAGCTTCTCCTCTTCTGCCATATTTACTGCCTCGGCGGCATCTGCCTGGGCGGGTACCTGCGCACAGGGAGAAAACGCACCTGAGCAGTATCTTTTATATAAAAACAATTAAGTTCATCAATTAAGGCAGAATATCTAATCTATGCAAATTTGTGTATGTTTTCCTAATAAATGCAACTAAACTATACTTAAGAACAATAATAATTGAGCTAAACTAGGGCATAAATATAGGGATATGACCATCAAGAACAAGGACCCAAAGAAGTACCCACGTGGCCCCATTACACGTGCACAGGCCAAGGAGTTTCAATCACTCATAGAAAGCTTGTTTACAACAAGCCATGAACGTGGGAAATAAGAAATAATAAGGGAGGAATGCCTTACCTTGCTCATGCATGCATTTGCATGAGAATTTAAGTATTTCATAACTTCCATTGCATTAATAAAGTGTGATGGTAATTAAAGCATGTACTTCAATTATGGTTTTAGTTCATTTAGGGAAGTAGTTTAATTATGTATCTTAAATCATTCATTAAACTACTTCATTCATGCATTTAGTTAAATTCAATAAAGTTAGTTCTTTAATTAAACTAGTTCATTCATTTAACTAGGTCACTCAATTAACTAACTCTTTAATTGTTTCATGCATCTATTATTTTAAGTTTGAATAAATCCTTTGTGTGTGTCTAGGTTCATGTGACGTGTGGATTAAAGAAGAGACTTTTCGACTTCAGCTTGGAAACAAGTCATTGATGATCATCTTTACTCAGGAAAACAAGGCAATTCAAGGCTGAATTTTTTTCATCTTTTCAAGGCTGTTCATCTTCTTAGAGTAACAAAGCATTTAAGCTTCATAATTCACCTATTCAAGGTTGAAATTATGGACCGATGAAGGTCATTCACGTTCAAGAGAAGGGACATGCAATAATCAGCATTCAAACTATGCATTCAAGGCCTTTATTTATCATCTTTTGAAGGTTGATCATATTCTACAAATGAGCAAGCAATGGAGGCTGGTTTAATGTCATTTAACCGTCAAATTAAGTGATAAAATCAGCAAGAAATTCAAAGAGACAAGCTGATTTGGACGTGTGGGATGTCTACATTCATCCTATGTCCGCATTCATTCCCTTTTATTCAATTGCAAGCAAAATGAAGTAGCCCAAGAGTTACCACTCCTTTTAGACGAATTTAAGGCTAAATTTATCTCAATTTGAAGCAAAATTCATCCATCAAAAGGATAAGAAAGAAACATTTCATTTATTTGTATTCAATAGCATTTAGATGAGCATTCAACTCTATTTTGTGTGACTTTTCATATGGTGCCTAGCTACACTATAAATAAGCATCTTAGGTTCAATTGTAAGGACTTCTTTTGGAGAATATAAACCTTTGAAAGATTGCTTCATCTTGTTCTTGCGAGAACTCTATCGGCTTCAAGTTGTACTTGTAGTCTTCTATCCATTTCATTTTACTATAGCGTTGGTTCCAAGCTCTCTTATAACTTGTGGGTCACGTTCCACACTCCTCCACCTCGACTCTATCAAAGTATATTGTTGGTTCCTAGCTCGTTATAGCTAGCGGGTCACAATTCGCTATCCTTGAGACCATACAAATCCACGCCGCCTTTAGCATCTCCCATCACTCCTTTCATTTACACCTTTCCACGATTATCATCCTCCATCCTTAGCCACCAAACTATCCAAATTACCTATCCAATTCCTTTCTTCATTAATTTTTATTATATTGCTATTCATCTCACATGTATGTTTTATGATATCTCAGAGTTCAAAGCGTATCAACGAATATTTCTTACTAGAATCACGATCGGGCACATCTATATGACTCGGGTCACATTATCGGGTTCATATCAATTGGTATCAGAGCAAGGTTGATTCAGTAATATAGCCGATGTCTCTTTTCTGAAAAAAAAAAGAGAAAAAAATTGATTTTTTTTGAGAAAGTTAAAGAGGGAGGGAGCATCGTATTATCTATTCTTCTTTAAAAAAAATCTTACATCAATTTTCTTTTGCTACTATTTGTCATCTTTACCAACTCGCATAATTTACCTTTTTGTTGTTACCACTTTTCTCATACTACCTTCCAAATTCTTTCACCAAGTTTTGTTTTTCTCTGCCGAATTCTACAAGCCATTTGCAAGCCTTGAGGAAGTTCTTAAAAGGACTTGATTGAGAGCAAGAGTGGAAAAAGGCAAGAGTGCACATCAAGGGTAAAAGCCATCGCGAGTCAAACACGAGTGTGAGTGCATTTTCTTGGAGTGGAATAGGTGAGGTTTTGTGTTTGTGAGGTTTTATTTTTTTTATTTTTGTTACTAATAATGTCTCAAAATTTTGTGAGAAACTCCGTTGGAGGAAGTAATAATGTTAACATAGATGCAACTATCTCCAATCTTCAAGATGTTATCTGAGAGATGGACAAGTTGTTGCAACAAAGGTTGGGCCGATGCAAGAATGATTTGTAACAGCCCTCGCCCGGGTTAGGAGCGATAGATGTCACGACATATAACGTATGATTTAGAACAAAAAAACAATCGAAACAAAATATGTAACAATATCAATCAGAGTTATGCAACTTGAATATTATCAAATTTAACATATTAACATATGAACTTAGAAATATATTACCAAAACATATACAAATATATGGGCCATTTTAAAACTTTGCTAACATGTATTCTAACTTATAAATTAACAAATAATATAACTAAACACACCTTAATCAATTTATTAAGCATTCGACTACCAACTAGTGCATAGACTTACTTGAATCAACATATAAAGTTCACAACATGCTATCACTTAAATTCACATTTGGCTAACATATAAACAAGACATATATATACATGCCTATATTTCATATATACACTAGTATAGAAATCTAACATACTAACTTAACATATTCCATCAATCTCTAGTTATACACTTCATGTAATCTCAACCTTACATAAAAGGACCTATTCGAAATACACCAACAATTAAGAAAACAAAAACATTTGAATGCTTCTTGGTAATCTTAGAAATTGTTCATTCGAATCAAACAACTAGATGCTTTAATACCCTATGTTCAAATTATTAAAAACCTATATGAATTCCTTACATTGTGCACTATCCGAAATATAGTAACAACCATAGCAAAGTCTAGATGCAAATGCCTAAATCAAATATGGATATCACACTTAATCATACTCAATCATTCAAATCCAACAAATACATGAACCATACAAACATATTCAAGCTCAATATCAACTTAAATAGCTCAAACATAACACATTCATATCATCAAATCCATATAAACATATCCACCATACCTTATCAAGACTTGATCACCTTAACCATATATATACATTACACAAAATCAAACCAACATGATTATTCATTACATAACATGAACTATGTCTAAACATGTACAAACCAAAAACTATCAAAATACATATATCATATGCATGTGACACTTATATACATCTATGCCACCAACTATAATAACCAAAAGAGTCATACTTGTGCTTGGACTTCAAGGTCAGCTCTCTGAGACAATCGACTAGCTTTCGGGACTAGTACCTGAAATATTTGGAAGAAGGGAACATAAGAGTGATAAGTACAAGGTATGTACTTAGTGAGGTAGCCCTAACTTTACTAATTTCCATCTTTTAAAACATTATTTAATCTTCAAGGTTACCTAACTAGGCTTAAAACAAGGTTTACCTAGCTAGTCCAATATACAAAATTAGACTTAGCTAATCTTGTAACCATTTCAATAATCCAATGATGCAACACAAATAACATGCTTTCATGATCATTTATACAGAAAGCATCAATCAAAACATTAGCATTTACAACAACAAGTATCATTTAAAAGCATGAGCATATTCAAGACAAGTAAGCATATCAACATCATTTCATTGGTACATATCATTGAGTTACTTATCTTTCAAGTCATATAACTTTTTCAATATTGCCTTGGATGATTAATGGAATAGGTAATCAAGTCTTCTTGTAATATGTAACATTAGATACCTCAAGTATCAGTTTCTCATTTCGACATATAACAGAGGATGCATAAGCATCAATGGTGACTTACCACCATTCAATTATCAAGGTGACTAACCACCTTTTCAGGTTTATAGGTGACTAACCACCATCATGTAACAGAGATCAGAGGAGCTCAATGACTCTAAGGCATGACCTTCTACCTATAAACACTAATCAACCAAGGTCTTTATCTTATCTTTTATCTCCAACAAGGTCACTTGTTTGTTATTCAATACTTTACAAGTCATGTAACAACATCTCAATCATGTATATAAGGTGAATCATTCAAGTCATGCTCAATCAATTTTCCAACAAGCATTAATCATTAATTCAAGCATATAACCATCATAAAACAGTAGCTAAATCATTCAAAAAGTCTCATTTTACATATCTCAACCAATCGACATTTCATAGCAACATATTACTTGAACTAAGCATGCTTATCTAGCAAGTAAGAATAACTTAGGTCATAAGTCAAGTCTTTAATCCTTCTTCCTTATCAAGTTAATTTACCAACCATTAATTTAAATTCATTTCATGCTTCATTAGGTTATCTAGTAATAAAAAATAACAAGGTTAGGATACTAATCCTAATACTTTAAACAAAACTACACTCACAATACTCCAAGCTACTTGTTGTCCTTTATCACAATGCCCTTGTCTCTCCTTCTTGATTGTTCACTCCTTGTATCCTCTATTGCCTCTTCCTCAATAGTATCAACCTTAGCATAAAAATCAAACCAAATCAAGCAAACAACAATAGCACACAAGTTGTCCCTAACATGGCAGTTTTGAGCAGTGTCCATTAATCTGTTCATAACTCTTTATTCCTAAATCCAAATAAACCATATCATACCATTCTGGAGAGCATATAAACACACCATTAAAATCATGCATGGCACATATTTTTAGCATTTCCCAATCAGTACAGTTTTTCATTTGAAAATAGGATTTAAAATAGGATCGAATCTGTACAAGCTAAACTTAGTGGATTTAAAGCATATAAATTATATGTTTCACAATTTATTTGGTTATGATATTTTAACCATATTAACTTACAGGTATTAGAATAATAATGAAGTTCTAACATATTCAAAATCAAAGCATTCAAGTCCTCAATTTATCAATTTTCACAAAACAGTCCCCTTTAATCCTTTAATAATCCTATATGTGATCTAAATGCATTTAACCTACCAATTGAGACTTAATTCAATCTTGGCCATTTAATTTCATTCATTTCATGAATCCCCTGTTTCAAGAAAAAATTTCCAGAATTTTGTTGGCATTATTTAAACCCCCTATATTTTTCGAATTTTGCAATTTAATCCATCAGATTCCAGATTCATCCAGTTTCAGTCCAGTAAATTCTAATAGCAATTCAGAGACCTATAATTAACATTTTCGTGCAATTATTACCTCTATCTCATGTAAAATTTTATCCTCTACAACTTTGTATAAGAACACGTTTTCCAGAAATGACTCTAACATGCTCAATTTTCCAGATTTCCGAAAGGTGTCTATAATTAAAAATTCTGGGCAGATTCATTATTCAAGCTTCATACATGTAAATTTTCTAGCATTTTGATTAACCTAAGCTATCATACAACCTCACAACACATCAATAATCATTCTCAAATCAAATTTACAGCACGAACAATTCAAGAAAAACATCAATTCATCAAGAACATTTAAATAATAACATGAGCAGAGTTTTAGCTAGAACACTTACATGAATTGTTTGTGGATGTAAGAACCTATGTTTCTCCTAGATTAAATCCATTGACATGCATGCATTTTGGTTCCATAAATTTCTAGAATTCTTGTGTTTAAGCTCTCCCTCTCTTTTCTTTCTAAGGGTTTGGTTCAAGGTGGAAGAAAGAGATGATGGAAAGTGATGAAGATGATGAATTTGGATAGTGGGATTTGATTATCCATTTCCACTATCTTGCCGTCCAACACCAAGAGAGGGACATGTGTAATGCCCACTTTCATTTGTTAATTTATCATGCAAAACTCATATTTTCCTAATAGTTCAATTTAGTCCTTTTTGATTTAGCTCTTATATTTGCATATCTTTCATTTTAGTCCTTCATTTGTTTTTTTTAATTACTACAATTAATTTCTTAATTCTATTTAATTGAGCCATGATTTAATTATTTAGTAGTAATTATCCTAAGCCCGGTTTAAGGGTGTTACAACTCCTCCCCCCGTTAAAGAAAATTCGTCCTCGAATTTTACCTGAATTGAACAGATGGGGATATTGCTTCTTCATCATGTCCTCAGGTTCCCACGTCGCTTCTTCGATGTTGTGATTCCTCCAAAGAACTTTGACAAGAGGAACAATTTTATTTCGAAGTCTTTTGACTTCTCGATCAAGGATTTGAACAGGCTCTTCTTCGTATGAAAGATCAGGATTGAGTTCAACTTCATCATGCTCAAGAACGTGAGACGGATCAAATTGATAGCTTCTGAGCTTTGAGACGTGGAAGACATTGTGTATTTTATCGAACTCGGGAGTTAGAGCGACTCGATAAGCTACAAGACCAATTCTTTCAACTACTTCAAATGGTCCGATAAACCGAGGACTTAGCTTGCCTCTTTTGCCGAATCAGAATACTTTCTTCCACGGGGAGACTTTAAGAAACACTTTATCTCCGACTTGATGTTGAATGTCTCTACGTTTCAGATAGGCGTAAGACTTTTGGTGATCAAAAGCTTGCTTCAATCGAGAATGATTGATTTGAACTTGTTCTTCGGTTTCCC
The DNA here is from genome assembly GCA_958450335.1 of Hibiscus tridactylites. Taxonomy (NCBI): domain Eukaryota; kingdom Viridiplantae; phylum Streptophyta; class Magnoliopsida; order Malvales; family Malvaceae; genus Hibiscus; species Hibiscus tridactylites. The sequence continues at coordinate 49,620,801 of OY288290.1, forward strand.
GAAGCAATTGTGGTCCCAAAACTTTATTATCACCTAGTTCAGACCAACACAGAGGTGTTCGACATCTTCTACCATACAACGCTTCGAAAGGAGCCATTTGAATCGAAGATTGGAAGCTATTGTTGTAGGCGAATTCTACCAAAGGTAGCAATTTCTCCCAATTCTTTGTGAAGTCAATGATACAAGCTCTGAGCATGTCTTCGAGAATTTGAATTACTCGCTCGGATTGACCATCGCTTTGCGGATGGAAAGCTGTGTAAGATTCAGTTTGGTTCCGAGAGCTTTATGTAATGATTTCCAAAATCGAGCTATGAATCGGGGATCTCGATCGGAGACTATTGAGATTGGAACTCCATGTAAACGAATTACTTCTCGGATATATAATTCAGCCAAGGCTTCAAGACTAAAATTCATTCTCACCGGAATGAAGTGTGCTGACTTGGTGAAACGATCAACGATCACCCAGATAGCGTCTCACGGAAGCACCAAATCCAAAAATCATCAACTTGACGGATGGTGGAATATTTTCCTCCGGAGGGACGAAACCACCAAGACACCATCAAATGTAAGATCCGGTCTTGAGCATTTAAGGCGGTGACGGATCCACTAAGAACATGCCCCAAAGCATGCTCATTATCGATGCCTTCATCCTCTAGTTTGAAAACCTCACAAATAGATTCGACATCAAGAATAATTTTCTTCCCCATGAGGAAAGAGCTAATTGCAACAACTTCCCCATCATGACTAATACATTTGGCATTAGCATAGAAAATCAAAACCAAAAGGTGATAGAAAACACCGGGAATAGAGATGAACTCCATGAAGTTCCAACGATGAAACAAAGGAAGATATTAAAACTTAAAACGCTCCGAATTGAGAAAAGGAACGGATATTACCCTTTCGGCACGGATCTTATAGTTCTCATATTGACGAAAGTGACTGAGACCCGAATTGCCATCAAAGCATTGCTCATAGATGATTGAGTAGTTTGGACGAGCAATCGATCCAAGGGTGGAAGATTCACCGGCTTGAGAAACCCTTGAACGCTTCCTCGAAGGTTCTTTTGGTGCCATGATCTAAAAGAGAATTAAGCAAAAGAATTTCTTCAATTTGAGTAAAAATCAAGGTAAAAAAAATTTTGAGAAAAATTTGAAGAAAAGTTTTGAAAAACAAAAACTTTAAAAGAAAAGATGAAACAAAACAAAAAAAATTGAAAAAGAAAAAAGAAGGAAAAAGATTACCTTGATAGAACTTTGAAGATTGAAGAAAAACTAGCACAATTGATGAGAGAGAGAGCACAAAGCTTTGCTTGATTCAAAAACTCTTTTAGATTTGAGTTGAGGTGTGAAAAATATGAAGGAGGAAGTGCCTTTTTATAGGCAAAAATGACTAGGGTTAATTAGGTTTTGAAGAGTTTGAACTTTGGTAAAAGTTAATCTCATTAAAAGCCAAATTTAATGCCATCAGTGCAGTCGAGTATCGATACGCCTTAGGGTGTATCGATACGGGGATAGAATTGTCTTTTCCGCAAAAATGCCCGTTGGAAAGTCGTATCGAAATGGAGGGGTCCGTATCGAAACGACCTGTATCGATACGAGGTTAATCGTATCGATACCCGTGAAGCGAAGAGAATTCTGGGAAATGGAATGAAGAACAGGTATCGATACGCGTAGATCTGTATCAATACTGTATGCCCAGAAATGCATATTTGGTTCAAAGAACAACCAAAGGCTCGAACTTAACAACTCCTATGAGTATGCAAATGATGTATGAGCAATTCTAAGCACATTTTAACAGAATCATACTCCCCCTAACTATAGGCATGGATGAATTTAGGAGTCTAAGCATACAAACATGGCATTTCACAAGATCAAGCATTTTTAAGCACAAAAGAGGTCCTAAAAGGTCAAGATAGGCTAGCTAGACCTAACTCTCTCCTAAGGGACCAGAAACGCTCTTTGTCTAAAGGTTTTGTAAATATGTCCGCTAATTGATTCAAGGTGTCTACATACTCTATAACCACATCTTCCTTAAGGACATGATCTCTAATGAAGTGATGCCTTATTTCTATGTGTTTGGTTCTAGAGTGTTTGATGGGATTCTTTGTTAAACATATTGCACTAGTGTTGTCACATTTTAGGGGTATGGTTTGAACTTTAATTCTATAATCTAAGAGTTGTTGCTTCATCCAAAGGACTTGAGCACAACAACTCCCTATGGATATGTACTCGGCTTCGGTGGTAGATAAGGCTACACTATTTTGTTTCTTAGAGAACCAAGATATGAGCATACTACCTAAGAATTGACAAGTTCCCGAGGTACTTTTCCTATCGATTTTGCAACCCCCATAATCCGCATCCGAGTAAGCATGAAGGTTGAAGGTAGAGTCTCTAGGATACCAAAGACCTAAACAAGGAGTATCTCTAAGGTATCTAAAGATTCTCTTAACGGTTATAAGGTGAGACTCTCTAGGACTAGCTTGAAACCTAGCACACAAGCAAACACTAAACAAGATATTCGGTCTACTTGCGGTAAGGTAAAGCAATGATCCAATCATAGAATGATAAAGCTTAGAGTCAACACACTTACCTCCTTCATCTTTGTCAAGCTTTGTAGATGAGCTCATAGGAGTGGCTTGAGGCTTTGCATTCTCCAAGCCAAACTTCTTGAGCATATCCTTTATGTATTTTGCTTGGTTGATGAAGGTGCCATCCTTCTTTTGCTTGATTTGGAGTCCCAAAAAGAATGAGAGCTCCCCCATCATGCTCATCTCAAATTCACCTTGCATTAACTTAGCAAACTCTTGACAATGACATTCATTAGTAGAACCAAAAAATATATCATCAACTTAAATTTGAACTACTAAGATGTCATTTTTATACATTTTTATAAAAAGTGTAGTGTCCACCTTACCTTTTTCAAATCCTTTTTCAATCAAAAAATTTGAAAGTCTTTCATACCAAGCTCTAGGAGCTTGTTTTAAACCATAAAGAGCTTTGGTAAGTTTGAAAACATGATTTGGAAATTTTGAGTCTTCAAAACCCGGTGGTTGTTCCACATACACTTCTTCATTTATAAAACCATTTAAAAATGTGCTTTTAACATCCATTTGAAAAAGCTTGAAATTATGATAACATGCATATGCAAGCAACATCCTAATGGCTTCCATCCTAGCTACGGGTGCATAGGTTTCATCAAAATCTATTCCCTCTTCTTGAGTGTAACCTTGTGCTACAAGTCTAGCTTTATTTCTTACAATGTTACCACTCTCATCTAGCTTGTTCCTAAAGACCCATTTAGTTCTTATTGTAGATTGATTACTAGGCCTATCAACTAATGTCCAAACATTACTTCTCTCAAATTGATTTAACTCTTCTTGCATAGCCATAATCCAAAAGTCATCTTTCAATGCTTCTTTAATATTCTTAGGCTCTATGCATGAGATAAATGCAACATGGTTCATTAATCTAAGAGAAGATCGAGTAGTTACCCCCTTGGATGGATCACCCAAGATTTCACCATCTTTGACATAGTTCAACTCCCTTGGGTAACTCACTTCCTTTTCCTCAATAGCCAAGTCCTTCAAGGCTTCAAGAGGTGGATCTTGTGAGTCCTCTTCTTTTGATGGAATCTCATCCTCCTTTGAAGTTTGTCCTCCATCAAAGGCATTTATGATTCCTACATCATCATCATCACAAGAATCCTTCCTAGGAAGGAGGTTATCATCGAATACAACATGAATAGATTCTTCTACTACTAAAGTTCTTTTGTTAAATACTCGATAGGCTTTAGAGGTTAAAGAGTAACCTATAAAAATAACTTCATCACTTTTTGCATCAAATTTACCTAAGTTATCTTTTCCATTATTTAAAACAAAACACTTGCACTCAAAAGGGTGAAAATAGCTAATGTTAGGCCTTTTAGATTTTAAAATCTCATAAGGTGTTTTCTTTAAAATTGGCCTAATCATTACTCGATTTACAATATAACAAGCGATGTTTGTGGCTTCCGCCCAAAAATATTTAGGTAAATTGTTTTCACAAAGCATAGTTCTAGCCATTTCTTGCAAAGTTCTATTTTTCCTCTCAACTACCCCATTTTGTTGAGGAGTTCGAGGAGCCGAAAAATTATGGCTAATACCATTATCATTTAAAAAATCTTCAAACCCCAAATTTTGAAACTCGGTTCCATGATCACTTCTAATATGTGAAATTTTGAGTTCAAGATCATTTTCGGTTAATTTTGAAAATGTGATGAATTTTTCCAAAGCCTCATCTTTAGTACTTAAGAATAGAACCCAAGTAAATCTAGAAAAATCATCAACAAGTACAAAAGCATAAGAGTTACCACCCAAGCTCATAGTCCTAATTGGCCCAAATAAATCCATGTGGATTAGTTATAAGCATCTACTAGTAGAAACATCATTAATGGATTTAAAGGAAGATCTATGTTGTTTACCCTTTGAGCATGCATCATAGATTTTATCATTTGAAAACTTTATCTTAGGTAAACCTCTAACTAGATTAAGGGAGACTAGTTTTTCTAAAACACTTATGCTAGCATGTCCTAGTTTCCTATGCCACAACCATGCATCATTTTCATTTTTTGCAACTAAGCATGCATGAGATGTATGAATGTCATCTAGATGCACCATGTATATGTTCCCTATGCGATGACCTATGAGCATAATATTATTAGATTTAATGTCTACAATTTTGCATCCATTTTTATCAAATAAAACATTAAATCCTTTATCACACAATTGACTTATGCTCAATAAATTGTGTTTAAGACCATCGACATATAAGACATTTTCAATGAGAATGGTAGAGTGATTACCTATGGAGCCAATACCTTTAATGTGGCCTTTGGAGTTGTCACCAAATGTTACTACTCCTCCACTTTTTGGCTTTAGATCCATAAATCTACTCTTGTCTCCGGTCATGTGCCTCGAGCATCCACTATCAAGGTACCACGAGTTTTGACTTTGTGCTTTGGCCTTGTAGCAATGCTCCCCATACAAACAAAGATATTAAACTTTGGTTTTTGGTACCCAAATCATTTTGGGTCCATGAGTGTTAGCTCCCAAAACCTTGGTTCCCTTAGGAATCCAAGATGACATAGCAATAATATTATTAGATTTCACAAGTTCCTTAGGAACCCATACACTTCTAATTCTTTTAGCTCTACTATGTGTAGGGTAGCTACCTTGTTTGTAGTAGTTAGTCTTTTTCTTAGGTTGGTGTGTTCTAGAGGATTCACCTATTTCATGCTTGACACTACCAACATTTTTCAAAGACTTTTTGAGCTCATTTAGCTCACCCAACACCTTTTGGTGTTCACTATTACATTGAGATAAAAGATTATTAAGATCAACATTTTCATCTTCAAAGAATTTTAGTTCATCTTTTAATCCTAATATATTTTTCTCAAATTTTGAATTAGCTTGAGTGAGTGAGTCATTTTTCTCATTTAGTTCTAAAATAATTTTCTTGTTTTTAATGACCGACTCTTTAGACTTCTCAACTAATTCATCATAGACCTCTTGTAACTCATCATATGCATCATTCAATTCATCATATGAAATATCTAAAGTAGATGAGTTAGAGGTTACCAAGGAGGAATCTTCCTCAAGTGTCATGAGGCAAAGGTTAGCCACTTCTTGTTCGTCATCCTCCGATGACTCCTCATCACTCCAAGTAGCAAGCTTGGCTTTGAGCCTCTTCTTCATCTCAAAGCCCTTCTTCTTGAGTTGAGAGCACTCCGAACGTATGTGGCCGGGTTGTTTGCACTCAAAGCAAATGATAGGATCCCTTACTTCTTCTTTGTTCTTGCTTTTGAAGTCCATCTTCCTTTGAATTTTTCTTCCCCGGTTGGACCTCATAAAACGTGAGAATCGTTTGGCTATCATAGCCAATTCTTCAAGTTCATCCTCCTCACTAGATGAGCTCTCTTCATGTTGTGAAGCTTTAGCCTTGAGAGCTATTCCCATCTTCTTTTTCTTCTCAACCTCAAGCTTCTCTACCCTTTTCTCTTCTTTCTTCTTCTCATCTTCCCTTCCTTGCTTCATGATCTCATGAGTAAGGAGAGAACCCACAAGCTCATCAAGCTTCAATGTTTTCAAATTCTTAGCTTCAATGATAGCAGTTCTCTTCCCATCCCAAGACTCGGGAAGTGAATAGAGTAGCTTCCGGACAAGCTTGTCTTCCGGAATGATTTCTCCAAATCCCTTTAGCCCATTGACAATCGTGGAGAAACGATCAAACATCTTTGACACCGTCTCATCGGGCTCCATCTTGAAATTTTCATAACTAAGATTGAGAATTCCAATCTTAGTTTCTTTAACATCATTGGTGCCTTCATAAGTAGTCTCAAGAGTATCTCACACTTCTTTGGCACTCTCGATTGATGAGACCTTTGAATAGATGTCCGGACCGAAAGAACAAAATAGCATGTGGAGAGCTTTATCATTGACTTGAATCTTTTTCCTCTCCTCTTCACTCATCTCCACTTTCTTCTTCAAAACCATCTTGCCTTCACCATCTTGCTTCAATGGAATATATGGCCCATCTTTAATGACATCCCACACTAGATAGTCATTTGACTTGATGAAGAGACGCATTCTATTTTTCCAAAAAGAATAGTTATCACCGTTGAAGAAAGGAGGCTTTGTAGTGGATTGTGACTCGTACATGCCGGAACCGGAGGTTGAAGTCATCTCTTGATATTTTGATGATCACACTCTTCCAAGGAACTCCTCTTGTGGTTGTTAATCCTCAAAGAGGTAGGCTCATTATACCAATTGTTAAGTGGATCGAAAGATCGATATAAACCAAGAGGGGGTGAATTGGATTTTTAAAGATTTTGTGGTGGAAATTGCAAATTAAAAATAATAGACAAGGGATTTTAGAGTGGTTCAAGTTCCAAATGAACTCTACATCCACTACCTTAGCTTCACTAAGGATTTGCAACAATTATACTAATTGCTCTTCCCCTTTTCTAGGCTAAGGAGGCAACCCTTACAATGTCGGTTGAATTTTCTACCCCAAAATTCAACCCAATCCTCACAACAATAGAACAAAGAAATTTGTTGGCTAATGAAGTATCTCTCAATACAAATGATAGCCCAATTACAAGCACTCAACCCAATTGAACAAGATATGAATGAAAATTACAATTGGGGTTTCTAGACAAATAGGAATTTTTGCACAATTGCTTGGATTTGATGAATAGATGTTTTCTTGAAGATCAATAGTTGTTGTTGTAGCTTTTGGATGTCTCTTTTATACCTCTTCATTGATTTCTAGCCGTTTGGGTGGTTGGGAACATAAATGGAGCCGTTGGAACCCTCTCTTACCACCATAAATGCACTTCTTCAGCTACCCATATCGGTACTCGGGAAGGTGTATCGATAGCTGTCTCAGAAAAGAAAGAGTCGTTGTGTGCAATAAATAAGGCGTATCGAAATGAATGTAGGCGTATCGGTACGGGGTATCGAAACAGTAAGGGTCGTATCGATACCTTTTTCTCAACTAAACTCACTGTCGACATCCGTTTCGGTACGGGGGTTAGCCGTATCGATACGGGTCAACGACCTTTTAAAGTTTGGTTACCAACTAACTGACACCAACGGTCATATTTTTAAACCGACTTAATATTTAAAAATTATAAAGCTCGTATCGATACGAGGGTTTGCCGTATCGGTACGCTTCAAACTCTTTGAAATTTAACACAGGGGCGTATCGATACAAGGGTTTTCCGTATCGAAACGTGCTCCGACAGTAACCAAGTTTGGCAAAAAGGTATCGATACGCTTGGTAGTGTATCGATACACCTGAACGATTTTCAATGGTTTTTCCTTGGAACACTTAGAAAATATTTTGAGTTTGAGTTTTACAAATCAATTTTAAAGTGTTGGTGTTTTAAAACTTATTAAGGGACTTATAAAAACAATTTTAAGTTTTACAAATTGATCCTTAAAGATCTAATTATATCAAAATCAAACATAGGTTTTACAGATTGCAAAATGGTAACGGGGTACCAATACGCGGGGCGTATCGATACCGAATTTGGCTACTGGTTTTGAGCGTATCGATATGGGCATCAAGGGTATTGGTACGGTCCTTGTGTGTTCGAGTTTAATTGCTACATGAGTCAAGGGCATATCGATACCCTCAACAAGGGTACTGATACAGTGTCTGTGTTTGTAGTTAAAAGTATGTTGAAATTGTTCTGAATCCTTATGTTTTAGTCCCTGATTGTTGTGTATGAAAATTAAGTGTGTTGTAACGATTGATTTGAGCTGAGAATGAAATATGATGCATGTAACATGATTAATTCAAGGTTGGTAAAGTGATTTTGGTAAAAGTCCCCACAACGTAAAATTTGCAAAATTATCCTTAAAATCTAATATGTTCAAATTGAGTCCTTTTCGGATATTTGTTAAATGTGAAATATGATCTCCTGCAAATGTTAAACACTTAGGAATCCATTGAGCATCTAGATAAGATAAAAAAATAGGGTCGTTTATTAGAGTAAACCTCTCGGTTCACTTTAATATTCCCCGTGTGACCCGTTTTGTTCGGTCTATCATCCATACCGAGTCGGGAGGTTACATTTGATGGTATCAAAGCTAGGTTACGAAAGATTTGGATGTCTGTAAATTGTTTTGGTATGAATTATAATCGCTTGTGTATGTTTTCTTAGCACGGTGACTGTTTAGGATGTTTTTATGAATTGAATGTTGATGATCTTTATGCATGATGTTTATTATGGATATGTGTGGATATGAATCTAATATTGGTGTATGATGATGGTGATGTATGTATGAACTGTTATATGCATGATGGTGTTGTGACCTGAATTTGATTGATGGTGATGCACGACGTTTGTGATATGTACGTTATATGCCTTGTATTATATTTTTGGAAAATTGGGATGCCCATTGCCTTATTACTATAGTAAAGTGTTTTTAAATTGAATTCGAAGTCATGGATCCTTACTTCAAGCTGGCCTGATTTCTTGTTTTGTTTTATTATCATGCCTTAAGTATAATAGCACAATGGGACCGAGGAGAGAGCTACGTTCGAGTACGATTACTTCTACTGGTAAGCAAGGGAATCAGGAGAATGAGGTTCTGCCTAGTGAGAATTTACCTCCTCCACCGCCTCCACCTGGGGTGAGGAACAAGTACAACATGGGCAAGCTGGTTCTGTGTTGCGTGATTTGACACCTTTGGTTCAGGCGATGACTGGGCATTCCAGGCTGGTGTTGTGGAGTGCAAGTGCAAGCACCTGTTGTTGGGCAATTGGGATTTCCGTTAGAACTCTTGCGAAGTTTAGGAGGCATTGAGTATCGTGGATTTTCTCCTAAAGCATCCGAGGCTTAGATGGCTAGTACGATCCAGATTTTAGATCAAATGGGGTGCAATGATGCACGCAAGCTAGGATGTGTTGTTTCTTTGTTGCATGATGATGCATACAGTTGGTGGAAGACTGTGACTGCAGCTATGGAGCCCAATGAGGTGGATTGGGAGTTCTTCCAAGCTGCCTTTAAGAAGAAGTATCTAGGAGTTAGATACTTGGATGGCAAGAAGCGTGAGTTCATATCCTGTGTGCAAGGTAGCATGATAGTGGATGAGTATGAGGTCTACTTCATACATTTGAGCCATTATGCTCCGAAATTGGTGTCGAGTGATAGGCATCAATGTGATCGCTGCTGTTATGGCTATGTACAGGAGTTGAAGACTTTCATGCTAGCCTTCGACTATACAAATTTTGATGTGTTAGTGACGCGAGCCAAGGATATCGAGCAGAGTTTGGGCTTGTCTTCACGCGTGGGTGGCTCTAGCTCGGGTAAGAGAGCTGCGGATTCTGGTCCTAGTGGTGGAGAATATAAGAGGCATCATAATCGTAGGTATCGGTCTGAGGCGAGGAGGGAATTTTAGGCGAGGTGCGCCAGTTCAGGATAACAGAATGGGATCTGAACAAATTACTTGTTGGGCATGTGGATCGCGAGATCATTTGAGGCGAGATTGTCCTCATGTGGCTCGAGAAGCGCATGCTCTTGCGGTCAGGGGGCTAATTCTTGTTGGAACTATGGCTCGGTTGATCATTTGAGGCGTGATTGTCCCTTGTTAGCTGGAGGTGGTCAGGGTCGAGCACTTGTTGTTGCACCACAGAGAGACCGTGAGCGTAGTCGTGCTAATTTCCACTGTAGGAGGATGGATAGAGAGCTGTGGCGCATGTTGTGGCTGTTCAACCCGAGGGTGGTGGTCTTGCGAGGGTGTATGCACATCGCGAGGGACATAATGACACCGATGTGATTGCATGTACTTTCACTTTGCAATCGTTGTCATTGTTAGCTTTAATTGATTCTGGATCTACACATTCATACATCTTGAGTGAGCATGCACATTTGCTTGATATCCCTGTTGAAATGTTAGATGTGGGAATGCAAGTAACTAGCTTTTTTGGTGTAACTGTTGTTACGAGAAAGTTGTATAAGAGATGTCCTTTATCTGTTCAAGGCCATGTGTTTTCAGTTGATTTGATGGAGTTGCCTTTCTATGGTTTTGATGTAATCCTTGGGATGGATTGGTTGACCGAGCATAAGGATATGGTCGATTTTGATGTTAAGCGAGTTATCTTGAAACTTGATGATGATTACAAAGGGGTAATCGTGGGAGAGAATGTGAAATTCTTGTCCAATACAATTTCGGCTCTTGAAGCGAGTCGTATGATGGAGTTGGGTTGTGAAGCTTTCTTAGCTTACGTGATGAACCCTGGTACAAAAGAGGTGCGAGTACAGGACATACGAACGGCATGTGAGTTTTTTGGTGTCTTTTTGGAAGAATTACATGGTTTGCCACCGAACAGAGAAGTTAAGTTTGGCATTGAGTTGTATGAAAATACGACTCCGGTGTCAATTGCTCGTTATTGGATGATACCTAAGGAGTTGAAGGAATTGAAAACGCAACTTCAGGAGTTGCTAGATCGAGGGTTCATCAGACCACATGTTTCACCTTGGGGTGCATTGGTCTTGTTTTTAAAGAAGAAAGATGGCACGGTGCGTATGTACATAGATTATCGGCAACTGAACAAGTTGACAATTAAGAATAAGTACCCTTTGCCAATGATTGATGATTTGTTTGACCATTTCCAAGGTGTTTCAGTGTTTTCTAAGATTCATTTTAGGTATGGTATTATCAATTGAACGGCATGTGAGTTTTTATTGATGATATTCTCGTGTACTCTCGTACCGAGGAGGATCATGATAAGCATTTGAGGATTGTGTTGCAAATGTTGTTGGAAAACTAGCTTTGTGCTAAGTTGAGCAAGTGCGTGTTTTGGCTCAAGGAAGTTGTTTTCCTTGGACATGTGGTGTCGGCCAAAGGTATCCAAGTTAACACACAAAAGGTCGAGGCAGTGGTGACTTGGAAGACGCCTAAATCAGTTATGGAAATGCGTGGTTTTCTTGGTTTGGTAGGATATTATCGAAGGTTTGTGAAGGGTTTCTCAAAGATTGCTGCACCGTTAACTAAGTTATTACAAAAGAATGATCGCTTTGAGTGGACTGATGTTAGACAATAGGCTATCGAGAAGTTGAAGGAAGCTTTGACGCAAGCTCCTGTCTTGATTCAACCTGAATCAGGTAAGGAGTTTGTGGTTTACAGTGGTGCATCGTATGTTGGTCTAGGTTGTGTGTTGATGCAAGGTGGGAAGGTTGTGGCATATGCATCTAGGCAATTGAAGGTGCATGAACGCAACTATCTTACTCATGATCTAGAGCTTGCTGCGGTTGTGTTTGCTTTGATGATTTGGAGACATTACCTTATGGTGAGAAATGTGTGGTTTACACATATCATAAGAGTTTGAAATATCTAATGTCCCTGAGAGAGTTGAATCTTAGGCAACGAAGGTGGTTGGATTTGCTCAAAGATTACGACCTGACGATAGAGTATCATCCTGGAAAGGCCAATGTTCTGGCCGATGCTTTGAGTAGGAAGTGGTTGTTGAGTTGAGAGTGATGTTTGCTCGGTTGAGTATATCGCGAGATGGTGGGGTTGATAGTCGAGCTACAAGTGAAACTTTCCTTGATTTGGTTGATTAAGGAGAAGCAGTTGCTTGATGATTATTTGGTGCCTCATGTTCAGGATATAACGGATGGTAATGCAACATAATTTTGTTTCAATGATGATGGTGTTTTGTGCTTTAAAAGTTGAATAGTTGTGCCAAAGGATGTTGAGTTGAGGCACACTATTTTGACTGAAGCTCATAGCAGTCCTTTTGCTATGCATCCTGGTAGTACAAAAATGTATTGTGGTTTGAAAGATGAGTACTATTGAGTTGGGTTGAAAAAGGATTTTGATGATTTGTGAGTTAGTGTATGGTTTGTCAGCGTGTCAAAGCTGAGCATCACTTTCCTTCCGGTTTGTTGTAACCTTTGAGGATACCAGAACGGAAATGGGAGAGGATTACGATGGATTTTTTTGTCTGGTTTGCCTTTAACCTCGTCAAAGAAGAACTCCATTTGGGTGATTGTGGATCGCCTTATGAAGTGTGCGCATTTCTTAGCTGTGCATGCTACATATACATTGGATAAGCTGGTAGAGTTGTACATTGCCGAGGTGGTGCGTTTGCATGGTGTACCTAAATCTATAGTGTCAGATAGAAATCCGAGGTTTACAACGAGTTTTTGGGAGTGTCTACATCAAGTTTTGGGTACGCGTTTGAATTTCAGTACCTCGAATCATCCTCAGACAGATGTCAGTCTAAGCGAGTTATCCAAGTGCTTGAGGATATGTTGAGATGTTGTGTTATAAATTTCCAAGGTTCTTGGGAAAAACAATTGCCCTTGGTTGAGCTTGCCTATAATAACAATTTCTAGGCGAGTATACAAATGGCTCTTTATGAAGCTTTTTATGGAAGAGAGTGTAGAACGCCTCTTTGTTGGGCGGAGGCAGGGAAAAGATGGTTTCCTTACCGGATTTGCTTAAGGGAACGACTGAGGTGATGTGGTTTGGACGCAAGGGTAAACTTAGTCCAAGGTTTATTGGACCTTATAAGGTTGTGAAGCATGTTGGTCTTGTTGCTTATCAGTTGAGTTTGCCTCCCGAATTAGAGAAAATCCATGATGTGTTTCATGTTTCGATGTTGCAAAGGTATAGATCAGATCCGTCTTATGTTATGCATGTTGACGAGATTGAGTTGAATATGAATTTGTCTTATGATGAGGAACCAGTGGGGATTATTGATTCTAGTTGAGTTTGCCTCCCGAATTTGTCTTTCGATGTTTCATGTTTCGATGTAAGATGATTGAACTTGTGAAGGTGTTGTGGCGACATCGACGAGTTGAGGAGGCCACGTGGGAAAGCAAGGCGGACATGTTGAGGCAGTTTCTGCACCTTTTTCCTTCAGGTAAAATTTCGAGGACGAAATTTTCTAAGTGGGGGAGAGTTGTAACGCCCTCGTTTTGGGCCTAGATGTTTTAGGCATTGGTTTGGGTTAGTCGAACCTAGAATTATAGATCTAAGCCTTTAGAAGTGGTTCAGGGAAAACGTAGTTAAGGATGGTATTAAATTATGACAAAAATTGCTAAAATCTTTTAAAAATATACATTTAAAGTTGGTAAAATCAATTTTAGAAAATGAATCTTGGAAATTCAAGATTTCGAGTACTGACCATTTTGTAAAAAGTGCAAAACTGGTTTTTAAGGACAAAATTAAAAAGAGGACAAGACTTAGAATCCTTAGGGAGCTTATATCTTTTTGGTGGACCTTTTCCCTTAAATTGACCATTTTAATTATTCTAATAAAAAGATTTTAAAAAGGGTCCGATCGTCTCATGCTTAACATTAATCATTTTCATTATATTGGCTCACAAGTGATATTCCATAAACCATACCAACAAAAGACACAGTCGGATACGCGGATTATAAGCGTTGTCCCACACGCTTCATACATACAACTCGACTATACAAGGTGGAGATCAATGGCGCAATCACAACCCCTCAACATCCGTGATGGAGATTAATGGCACAATCACAACCCTTCAACATCACTCATCGGTAGTTGTATAATGCCACTAACGAGAGTACGGGACACATACACAAGACTCACACACGGGATTAAACCATTCATCGTTGTGGTCTTAACCTCAATCGTTAGGGTACTTGGATGGAGATTACGTTACAATCACAACCCGTCAACATCCAAGGCGACTTTATTCACGGTGCACTCAATCCTATAGCCGACTAACTATATCCGATTAAAGTAACCAAAAACCATTTCCATCACTTTCCAATATAATCATTTAACATCAATAATCCACTGTTTTACAAGCATAACTACAATGTCATTTCCACAAGCATAACATGCTTAACATCATATGCATTTATCACATGAAAAACCAAGGATCGCTTACCTAGTGCATCCTTAACATAATGGCATGAAAATCTAGCATTTAACCATGCTTAAACATGCTTGAAAACAGGAAACAAAACCACATTTAACTCAAGTACATTTTCATTAAAACATAACACATTACCAAGAGAGACTTTCGAACCATTTACTCTTGAGCTTAGCTAAGTGTTTCAAACTTACACTAAGCTCCCAAGACCACACTCAAAGCGTTACAAAGCTGGAAAATCCGTTTCCACTCACCAATACGCGGAGCCTTGCTTTCCGACATGAAAATTACTCTTCTGGAGCCTCCAACAACACATCGTTTGCTTCCGGATCAAGATCCCTTGTTTTCACATCATCAAAATAGAGATCTAAATGCATTAAAATGCATTTCAACACCACCAACAATTCACAAACTCGTTGCTCACCCATACTACATCAAATTACCCATCCAAAACAACTGAAAACTCAATCGATTGCTTCCTAAACCAAGCCCAGCCAACATACATCACTTCCAAAGCATTCTAAACATCAAAAACACATCTAACAAACAACCTAACCCAACCTTATACCTCCAGCAATCAAGATTCCACCATTTCACCTCAAAAACTCACTTAAATCAACCAAGAAACTCAAGGATCTCAAGGATTTCGGGATCTATGTTACCAAAACCTCATGTCAACTTAATAACCAACTTAAAACTCAATTAAAATAAATCTAAAACAGAGCTTAACACATCAAGTCCGAAAATTAAGATTTCAACCACATTTTTACAAGATTTTGATCAAATAGAACTATAATGAAAACTCAACCAAAAATAGTAATTAGAAGCCAAATATCTTGGGAATTTCAATAAAGAACTTTGATTAGAAGTTGAGAATGGGATTTACCTCCAATCCTTGCTTTCCTCAATGGATGATAAGTTTTCCCTTGAAAAATCTTGAAGAACTAGATAGGTTTTCTTGAAAATTGTTTAGGAAATATTGGGAGAGTGTTTGGAAGAAAAGAATTCTAGAGAAAATGGACGAAAATAGTGTTTGGTTGAGAATGAAGAGAAGTTGGTAGTTATGTAATTAGAAATCTCAAGTTAACCACCTATATTAATTAAATCAAAATCATTTAAAGTTATTAAATTAAAAATCGTTTTAAACACATGCCATATTAAGGAAAGGCTAAATTGCCATAAAGCCCCTATAGATTCTAAGAATTTGGCTTCTTCTTTAAAAATAACATTTTCCACAGTTTTGAAACTTTACAATTTGGTCACTACTCAAAATGTCCCATTTCCGAAACTCTTTTTGTAAAATTGACTTGACCAACCTCTTAAACATATTTTTAGAGGATTTTAGCAATTTTTATCACATTTTTATCCTATCCTGATCCTTGATTTCCTTAAATCACCTTACGCGATTCGAACCGTTCTCGACTAGTCCGGTCCGATGTATAAAACATCTAGGCCCAAAACCAGGGCGTTACATTCACAAGAACATTTTCACAAGATTTGGAGCACCAAGAGCAATCATAAGTGATGAGAGAACCCACTTCGACAACAAGCTCATTGCCAAAGCATTAAAAAGATATGGGGTGAGGCACAAAATTGCTACAACATACCACCCCTAGACTAATGGCCAAGCTGAGATCTCCAATCGAGAGATAAAACAAATATTAGAGAAGGTAGTCAACCCCAACAGGAAAGATTGGTCTCCAAAGCTTGATGAAGCTTTATGGGCTTATCGAACAACTTTCAATACACCTTTGAGAATGTCCCCATTCAAGCTTGTCTATGGCAAAGCATGTCACCTTCCAGTTGAGCTAGAACACAAAGCTTATTGGGCCATTAAAAAGCTCAATATGGATGTCCATCTGGCTGGAGAAAGAAAGTTATTGGATCTAAATGAGATGGAAGAATTTAGAGCCCGAGCTTATGAGAATGAACGCTTGTACAAGGAGAAAACTAAGAAGTGGCATGCCAAGGATCTTTTGCCACGACATTTCTATGAAGGCCAACAAGTGCTCCTCTACAACTCTAGGCTCAAGCTATTCCCTGGCAAGCTCAAATCACGATGGTCAGGCCCATTCCAAGTGCACAAGGTTTATCCTCAGGGTGCTATGGACATCAAAAACCTTGACGATGACACTATTTTCAAGGTCAATGGCCAAAGAATGAAGGCCTACAGTGGAGCTCCGATCTTATGTGACAAGTCCTCCTTTGTTCTTCAGGATCCATGAGAGTTTTCATCACCTCACCTTCTTTTATTTTGCAATACCATTTTGTTTTTCTGGTTTTTATGTTTATAAATAATTTTGTTTATCTTTATTTCTCTTTGTCCTTTAGTTCTTTATTGCATGTTATTTATTTTATTTTTCTTTTTATTACCTCGTGCCAGTTTATTTCCTCTAGCTGTAGGTGCCACGCGGGGGTAAGGTTTAAGGAAGATGTGTCTAAATTAGGTTAGGGTTTTGTCTTTACCCTATAGAAGAAGTTGAAAAGAATTATACTTTTCCAAACCTTTTTGGCGGCTTTAAAGAGGGAAAAAGTGGATTTTATTTCTATTTAATTTTCAAAACCCTACCCCATCATTACATTTTTCAAATTCTCTCTCCTACTTTTTACTTTTGATTAACTCCCCATCACATCTCCCCTCTTCCCCAAGCTCTATAATCATCACATCCATTCTCTCTCCCCTCACTTTGTCAGTTTTCTTTTTTATTAAACACCCTTCTTTCGTCATTATTTTACTTTACTTCTTCAACTCGTCTTCTTCTTCATCTTCTACAACCCAACCTTGCCCCAAAACCCTAATCATGCCCGAAAACCTTCCTTCAAAAATGGTTCGCTGCAAGAACGTGATCGGCACCTCTAGTAGCGCACAACCATCCATCGAAATCAAGAAGTTCTAAGACGAGGCAGCCAAGCTATGCTTCCAACAAATTAAAGAGAGGCAAGTCTTCCCCGAACAAGGGTTGATTTTTCCTTCAAAGGGAGAAGAAGGCTTCGACAATGATGTGATGGATGTTATCACCAAGTAGATGGTTGATGATGAGGATATGGTTGATCACACTCCTACCCCTGCACCAGCTCAGACACCGGATGCCATACCGAGAACAATGCGTTGTCTAAAGCGTTCTGCCAGTGGCATTTGGAACACTCCCACAAAAGGGAGTGATGCACAAGATGACCAATATGACCAGGATGAACAAGACCCATCACAAGAACCAGAAGAAGTTGAGCAGCCCATTGTGGCCCTTAAGAAGAAGAAGTGTGTCAAGCACATGGCGATCAAGACACCACCACCACAGTGGGACAATAGTAAGGTACCTCTCATTTGCATTTCATTTAGTTGCTTGCATTGAGGACACTGCACCATTCAATTTTGGGGGAGGGTAATGTTCATAGCTAAGCATTTGCATTTGTAGTTATGAACAAGTTTTTGCTATGGCATTTTGTTTAGTTTAAAGACAATTTTTGTGAATAAATTAAGAATGTCTAGTGGTGAGCATTTAATTTCTATGACTTTGGATTGATTGAATGTAGACTGTTGAGATTGGTATAACTGACATGTAGGACTTGATGCTTTGCAATTAAATTCTTACACGATTGTATGTTCTCTATGCTTAAGGGTGTTAGAAAATTTTTATGAAAGAACTCACGCATGCCTTAGTATGAATGATATTAATGAGCTTTAATGATAAATGAAATCATTAAAGGCTTTATTGGACTCCATTTTGTTTATTACATATTTTAAATTATGAATAAATGCTTCGGCATAAGTGTGAAGGGACACTCCTCTTTGCATTGTTTGCATGGATATTGCATTTAAATAAATGATAGCAACAACAAATGAGTGAATGAAAGTAGTCACAAGATTACTCTACTTACTAGCTCAGGATAAAATGTTTGCTCCATATTCATCTAGAGTTGAGGAGGGTAGTTGTGATGAGCTGACTCCCCTCGTAGTAGTGAAACAAAAAGTTAGAATTATGGGAGTAAATTTGTGCTTAAATTGACTAATAAATACTAAGGTATAATAGAGAGCTTGCATAGAATATTTATAACTCTATTAAGCATAGATTAGATTCAATTACGCACACACAAGCAAAGGATCTTGTCTCAAGGAAAAGTTCTTAAAATCTCAAATTTGTCTAGCATGTTGAAGCATATATTTTTTTAGGACTGAAATTTTGCCATAGCATTTTCTCTGTTGGTCACTACTCATTATTTGAGGACAAGCAGTCGATTAAGTTTAGGGGGTTAACCTTGTAAAAAGGACATATTTCAAGCATTTTTACTTAGGTTATTGTTTGGTTTCAAGCTTATTTCATTGCATTTAGTTCATATAGTTGCATATGGTGGTGTTTGTTTGGTTTATTTTATATATTTATGAAATTGATGCTGCTTTGAGAGAAAGGTTTGTTTTGGTGTGGTGTGGTGATGTGCAGGTGAGTTAAGGAGTGATGCTGGGAAAGGAAAATATGTTGCGGCATTTTGGACGACATTTCTAGGCACACAAAAAGACAAATAAAAAGATATTTTGCAGCCCACATGTGAATCCCACCAGCCAATTGTGCCCCCACACATGAAGGGAATATTCCCTAGAGCACACAAAGAAATAAGGGACAAAACCCTAGGAGCCCCCACTATATAAAGGATAGGACACCCATATTTGTGGAAGAGTTGGAAGGAGGCTTTTATGAGATAAGAAAGAGAAAATGTAAGAGGCGGTCACTCTTCTTCTTCTCCTTCATGTTGTTTTCCATTGTTGAAGCTCTAATGGAAGAGCTTGCTGGCCTTTGAAAGAAGTAGCAAGTTTGAGGTGGTTCACGGTAGTCCACGACGACTTGGGAGTTTCCTTTACTCTTAGTTGCTTTTTGCTTTTCTATACTTTTCTGAAATGGTTTGTATTAAACTATTGATTGTGGATGTTATTTACCAACCATGAACTAACTTTAAGTGGCTTGGGTTCATTGTTGGATAATTTTGTGTTTGTTTGAATGAAGAATTTTCCAGTTTTATATATTCTGTGTTCTTTGTTTTATTGCCTTAGGTTTGTAAGAGCTTTCGAGAGTTAACCTTTACCTTTGTTTGATGCTTAATGGTTAAGAGAGTTAAGCTTAGATCTACGTGAACAATGGGGTTGAGTTGAGAGGAAAAACTTAACTCGCCTTAGAGATAAGGATAGAGTTTCAACGACTAAAAGGAGTAGAACTTCAAGGGTAGTAGCCTGCTATGGTTTACACTGAGAGGTATTGTCGTAGCATTTTTACTATCAGTTTCTTGCTAGAGATAGTTTATAAACACATGTTTAAGCTCTATTGAACATCATATAAGCTGGAAAGTGTTATTCATTCAAGAGAACAAAGTCATAGGGTTCCTCAATAAACCTGGCATGTCATCCTAGTAGAGAGTTTCCACGCGTGTGAGGACGTTCGTAGTCTTATCTTATATTCTAGTTTTTGATGCAACATTTCATTTAATTGTTCCTACCAACTCTTTCATGCAACATTCAATCTTTATTTTGAGTGCTTAAACTTTACTTGAATTCCCTCAAATCCATGTGGAGACAATATTACTTATCACTTTTTTTACTTGTTCGATGTGTTGAAGGCCTCATCAGGTTCTTTGTAAAGAAAATTTCCATTGGCCACCGTCAATCCTCATTCTTGTTGGTGCATTGACACCATTATAAAACGTCATGATTTGTAGCTAATCATGGAATCGAAGGATCAATCACTTGCGTAGCATGTCTTTGTATTTGTCCCAGCATTCATGCATAGATTCATCATCATATTATTAGAAGAAGATGGTGTCGCTCTACTTTTGGTTGTGAACGTTCAATGGATCATATCTGTGCAGAAACTTGTTACACAAGTCATCCTAGGATGTAATAAATCCTGAGGAACAAGTCTTCAACCATGCCCTGGCTTTATCTCGCAAGGAGTAGGGAAATAATTTGAGTCGTAAAGCATCATCGGCAATCCCTGGTTGTCAAAAACAGTCACAAACTTCCAAGAAAGCTTGAATGTACTCCCGAGCATCCTCTCTTACTGATCCTCTAAATTTTCCAATAGAGTTGAGTATTTTGAACATAACAGGCTTTAGCTCAAAGTGAGTTGTCCCAAGATTAGGCACAACAATTGGTGGATTAAGATTGTTGATAACGGGCACAATGTTCATTCTAATAGGCCTTCTAGGTCTGGAAGGTGGTGGGTATTCATGTCGTTCTTGGCCATTATTCAGGGTCGCGCATGTTGAGTGCATAAAAGTTCTATATTTTACTCCTCATTTACCCATAGTTTTGCTGTACTCAAGCATGATTAATTGCATTTAGGATAGATTTCTGCATACACATCACAATTAGATAAAACTGCACAGATGTTGTTGAATTTGGTCACTTTTGCAGGTATCGGCTGCGGCAGCAATCCAGGGCAGCAAAGAAGTAGAGGCGAGTTGCGGAGCTGGAGTTGAAGGACAAAGAGCACTGTCTGCCGTGGCAGCAATGACGACAGAGAGACACTGAGGTGGAAAAGCAAAGTGGGGCCCGACAAATAGAGGATTTCGAGTCGGTCTGTCGTGGATCACTCCCATATTTTTCTGAGCTCTGAAGCAGAAGAAAGGCTAGGCTCAAAGTTCAAGGAAGAAAGTCAAAGCAAGAAAAGAGGACGAATTAAAGACATCTACTTAGAAGATTTAGTCTTTAATAGAGTTGTACTTTAATTTAAACTTGTATTCTTGCCATATTAGTGATAGCTATGCTATTACCTCTATATTTATGCCTCTTTGCTATAGCAATTGCCTGTTTTCAAGTGCATTACATTGCATGTAGGCTGCATTTTTAGTATATTATGGGTGCTTTTTAATTTATTGTTCGTGTGGAGTTGGTGCTGCGTGAAAGTTAGTTTTTGATTGTTTGTGTGCAGAATGACAGAGCAGAATGCGAGGGAAGAAGCAATGAGCAAAATGTTATAGCAAAGGAGGAGATAGAAGGCTAGCTGGCGCACGAAAGTACAAACACGTGAAGTGCAAAAAAGGATGCCTGACATTGTCAGACAGCTTTATGAAGCAACCGCACTCCATCTGCAGACCATCCTCTTCGTCCCCTGGTGGACAGTGCTTGTCGGAGCATATTCTTTGGGATCCCCAAGAAGATACCAAGGCACCAAAACCCTAGAAGACCCCCCACTAAATAAAGGCTTCATCTCTTCAAAAAGAAGGAAGGCAAAAGTGAGGGAAAAAGAGAAAGTGTGCAAAAGGAAGCGCAACAGAGAGGAGGAGCACTTCATCGTTGACTAGACTTGGTGTCCTTCATCGGGAAGCTCGAGGTGTGGCCTCATCGTCCTCTTCCGAGGCGGTGAGCCTAAGGCGGTCATGGCAGTCCACCAGCGAACTGGGACTTTATCTTTCATTTTTGATATAGCATTTATTTACCTGGAGGGTTATATGACAATGATACGTTTGATTATTGCCCAGCCATGAACTGTTTTAGATGGCTTGGGTTCTTTTGGATAATACTTTGTTGATTTTCTTAATTTCATGTTAAAGTTTATTGTTCTTTCTTGATCTATGCTTTGTTTATGGTGTGCTTAACTTCCTAAAGTTGTAAGAGCTTAGGGTTGTCATTGCTTTGAGATATAGGCCCTACCTTAAGCGCCTTCGAGAGTTGGCCTTTCTTTAGGAACAGCCCAGGGTTGTAAGAGATTAGGGATGTTAGAGCCTCGAGAGACAGGCCATTCTTTATGATGCCTTCGAGTGATGGTCGTTCCCTAGGTACAGATGGGGGTAGTGATTAAGAGAGTAAGCCTTAGCCAATAGTGACAGTTAGAGTAGTGTGTGACAACCTTCGAGAGAGGGCCATTGCTTTAGCATTAGCTAGGGGGAGTGATCGAAAGAACTAGCCTTAGATCTCCTTAAACAATGGAGTAACCACCAAGGGGAACGACTCCAACCTGCCTTAGAGATAAGTGATAGGTTTAAACGGTTAAGAGGGATAGAGATTAGGAGAGTAAAGTGTTTAGAGTTAAGCCGAGAGGTATTGCTGTAGCATTTTGATCTCCCAGCCTTCTTGGTAGAGATAGTTTAGAAGCAGCCTAAGTAAATCCCATCGAGCATAGTGGAAAGAACTAGGATTTGTTAGTAGTGTCAAGAGACTTCAAAAGATTATCCTTCAGGAGCTAGCCAACCATTCCGTAGAGAGCTTCGTATTCGAGAGAGGACCTATTTGTCAGTTGATTATCTTTTCTTTGTTTGCTTGTTTTGCTACAGCATTTTTCTCATCCTTTTCTTCTGCCTCAGCATACTCACATTACAATTTGGTTACTATAGCAATCTGGAAATGGAACTGTGTTCACCTCCAATCCCTGTGGAGACGATACTCATTCATCACTTTATTACTCGTTCGACGTGTATACTTGCACCATTTATGTATCATTTATAGTCACTTCACGAACGCAACAATTAGAAAACTTGGACTCAAGGCCTATATAAAGGCATGTAATCCGACCAAGAGAGGGATATCTAGCTCCTAATCGTCTTCCCCCAAAACCCTAGTTGTTTCTCTCTCCATCATGTTTTAAACTTCTCCAAGGGCTAAGGGTTGATCTTGTGAAGTAGTTGTAAGGATTGTATTGTTCTTAGGATTTTTCTGTTCAAGTAATAAAACTTCAAGTTTATTTCCTCTGGTTTTCAACATCTCATAAAAGCATCGGGAGAGCATTGTGAGATTATCCATTTGCTTGATATCGGGAGAGTTAAGCATTCGAAAGGAGTAAATACGTGTTTTCTAGTTTATGGTTAAATCATCTTGGCTTAAGTACAAAGTTAAGTGGCTAAAGAAGAATTCACAAACATTGGTGTTCACCCTTTGATTCACGTCGGGAGGTATCATCCAAGACGTGTTCATCAACAGAACTTGGGCCTAGGGATAGAACAAGTCATAACAGGGATTCTTGCCAAACTTGAAGTACGAAGTTGTTGATCACTGCCGCGACATCAACGGACCTCTACCGCGACAGGCACGACGACAGAACAACAAAAGTTCCTCTGAACAGTGCAACACCTGCACTACTGAGCAAATCGAAACTGGCTTATTCTCTCAATCTGATTACCTTATCTTTTACTTTAATTATTACTCAAGATTACTCCAAACAATCATTTAAACTATTTCTTTTACTTGTGCAGCAATTGAAGGATAGAGTTATTTCTAGTCCCTGTGGAGATGATATCCGATACTCTAGTATCACTTTACTACTTGTGTCGT
The DNA here is from genome assembly GCA_958450335.1 of Hibiscus tridactylites. Taxonomy (NCBI): domain Eukaryota; kingdom Viridiplantae; phylum Streptophyta; class Magnoliopsida; order Malvales; family Malvaceae; genus Hibiscus; species Hibiscus tridactylites. The sequence goes on from OY288290.1 coordinate 49,644,459, forward strand.
GTACACTTGCACGATTAGCGATAGTCTATTTTGCACGCAACAAGTTTTTGGCGCCGTTGTCGGGGACTGACAACATACCTTTACCTTTTTATTTTTGCACTTTGTTTTTATTTTTTTGTTTTTGTTTTTAGTTGTTTTATTTTCTTCGTGCTTTTCACAAGGTTCTTTTATTGCTTATGCGCAGATCGGGACGTGGTAAGGAACCTGAGTACGAATTAGACCCAGAAATAGAACGCACATATCAACTCAGGAACCAAGCTCGACTCTTGATAGAAAGAAACAACTATCTTGAGGAAAGACTGGAAGCAATGATGAACGGAAGACAAGGCAATAGGGAAAATGACAACAACAACAACAACAACAACCCCAGGGGTAATGTAGATCCTCCTAATGATGCCCAAAACGATTTGTCGCCGCCTCCTGCCTAATAGCACGACAAACTTGTCGAGAGTACATGGATAACGACCATGTTGAACTGGAAACTACACTGCCAAATGTGGAAGCGGAACACTTCAAACTGAAACATGTAATGTTCAGCATGATAAATTCCGCTGGTCAATTTGGTGGTTCTGCTACTGAGGACGCGCGTGAACATCTGAAAACTTTCCAGGAGATTTGTGGATCATTCAGACAGCTAGGAATAAGCCTGGAAGTACTGAGGCTCCGGCTATTTCTTCATTAATTGAGGGATAGAGCAAAAACCTAGTTGAATAAGTTAATGACGGGTTCGATAAGAACTTGGGCGAATCTCTGTCGTGAATTTCTATCTCATTTTAACCTTTCTCAATTATCTAAAAGATTGCATAACGAGATTGCTACTTTTCAACAGGAAGATGACGAACCAATGCATGAGGCGTGGGACAGATTTACGACTCTCTTACGAAACTACCCAATGCATGGATTCCCTGTATGGAATCAAGTTGTCAGATTCTACAATGCTGCCAATGCACACACTCGAATGAGGATAGATTCGGCAGCAAATGGGTTATTACTGGATAAAGAACCAGACGATGCAATGCTGGTGTTCAAAAAGTTAGCAAAGAACGATGAGCAGTTTCCTACAGCTTGAAGAGGAGGTGGACGAGGAATATCTGTAAAGGAATACGAAGCTGACAACTCGGTCAAAACTCAGATTGCATACCTCACTAAGATAGTTGAAAACATACAGCGAAAGGATTCTAAGGTGTATTTTCTGCCGAAGAGGTGTGTGAAACCTGTAGCGAAAACCACAGTACAGATGAGTGTCCTTTACAGCTAGAAGAAGGGATGTATGTTGGAAACTATAACAGGAATAAAACCTATGACTCCAACAACTACAATCCAAACTGGAGAAAAGACCCCAAATTTTCCTAGAGTAACCCCAACAACGCACTGAACCCCTTCAGTCCAGAATAACCAGAACCAAGGAGGTCCTAGGATTTTGTCACGACAGCAACCACAGCAGCAGCCGGCAGCCACAACGAGCATACTAGAACAGACCCTGGCGACATTCATGTCTCAAACAGGAGCATATATGGAAAACATGGATCACTTTGTCAAGAAAACTGAATCCTTCATGGACAAGACAGAGATGAGAATGACAAACCATTAGTCTACCCTAAAATCCTTAGAGACACAAATGGGCCAGGTTTCACAGTTCATAAATCCAAGGCATAATGGAGGATTCCCTAGTGATACTGAGGTCACTAGAAAACCCACACATGAGCAGTGCAAAGATATTACAACGAGGATGGGAAACAACTACAAGGGCCGATAACAAAAGAAACACCGAGTAAGGAATCGGCCCTACAGACAATTGTCGTGAACACTGCCCCGGTAGAGGAAAAATAGTCTGATGTCGTCACACCTGCCACAACAGCAGAAGGAACAGAGAAGCAGAAAGAAGAAATTGAAGATCTTGAGCCTCCTCAGATCCGACTTCCATGTGAAAGATGCCTTGAAGATTACCGTCCTCCACCCCCTTTTCCACAGCGGTTAAAGAAACAGAAACAGGAGTACCAGCTTAAGAAAATCTATGATGTCTTTAAGAAAGTACACATCAACATCCCGCTGTTAGAAGCCATTAAGCAGATGCATGGTTATGCAAAGTTCCTTATGGATGCTATGTTCAGGAGGTCCAGACTTGGGGAATTTGAAACAGTGATGATGACAGAAGGATGCATGGCAATCCTACATAAGCGACCACCCCCAAAAAAAGGATCCTAGAAGCTTCATCATACCATGCATAATCGGTGACAAGTTTGTGGGTAAGACACTTTGTGATCTTGGTGCTAGTATTAACCTAATGCCTAAATCTGTATTTCAGAAACTATGTATTGGACAAGCAAGGCCCACGACAGTCATGCTGCAACTAGCAAACTGCTCTTACGTGCAACCGAAAGGAAAGATTGAAGATATCTTGGTAAGAGTGGATAAGTTTATTTTTCCTGTTAACTTCCTTGTTTTAGACTGTGAAGCAGATGAAAATGCACCAATCATCCTGGGGTGACCCTTCCTAGCCACAGGCAGAATAGTGATCGGCATAGAGAAAGGAGAACTGACTATGAGAGTCAATGACCAACAAATAAAGCTCAATGTTCTCCAAGCAATAAAACAAGCTGATGCAGAGGAAGAATGCAACGCAATTTCAGAAGTAGTCCTAGACCAACCCTGCATCAGATCAAACTGTCACGACAGGAAGTTTGGTCACTGCCACCGCAGTCACCTTGAAGACTGTCACAACAGCATCGATGACAGTGACCCCTCAAACACAGATGCATCTGATACTAAAGGTCCTGAGGAGGTAAATTGGATAGGCACACGTCCAGGTAAGTTCTTCGAGCCTTTGAATTATACCTCAAATGAACATGTAATCCAAAAGCCTTCCATTGAACAACAACCTTTTTTAGACCTTAAACCCCTGCCTGGGCAACTTAAATACGTTTTTCTTGGTTTAAATGATACGTTGCCCGTAATCATCTCTTATAAGTTGATGTAGGAACAGGAACAGCAGCTGATCAAAATGCTACAGCAGCATAAGAAGGCGATTGGATGGACTATTGCTGATATCCAAGGTATTAGTCCGATAGTGTGCATGCATAAGATCCTCTTGGAGGATGACCATAAGCCGACAATTGATGCCCAAAGAAGACTGAATGAAGCTATGCGAGAGGTGGTACGAAAAGAAATCATCAAGTGGCTTGATGCTAGAATAATATACGCCATCTCGGATAGCAAGTGGGTGAGCCCGGTACAATGTGTACCCAAAAGGGGAGGCATAACCGTGGTAACAAACAAGAACAATGAACTAATCACAACCAGGACTGTGACCGGTTGGAGGGTTTGTATGGACTACCGGAAGCTTAATAAAGCTACCCTGAAGGACCACTTCCCCTTATCCTTTATCGATAAAATGTTAGATAGATTAGCGGGGAAGCCCTACTATTGTTTTCTTGATGGTTACTCAGGTTACAACCAAATCGCAATCGCACTGGAGGACCAAGAGGAAACAACCTTCACATGCCCATACGACACATACGCCTTTCGAAGAATGCCATTTGGACTTTGCAATGCACCAACAACCTTTCAACGGTGCATGATGGCAATATTCTCCGACATGGTGGAGGATTTCCTAGAGATCTTCATGGATGACTTTTCCATCTTTGGAGACAGTTTCGACGGTTTCTTAGGCAATTTACAAAAAGTGCTTAAAAGATGTGAAGAGGCAAACCTTGTTTTAAACTGGAAAATGCCACTTTATTGTGGACGAGGGCATAGAGTTGGGACACAAGGTTAGCTGTCGCGGCATAGAGGTAGACCGAGCTAAAATCGAAGTTATTGAAAAACTGCCGCCACCCACCACAATCAATGGAATAAGTAGTTTCTTAGGGCATATAGGGTTTTATCGAAGATTCATTGCCAATTTCTCGAAAATTACTAAATCCATGTGTCTCCTGTTGGAATAGAATCGTGCCTTTGACTTTAACACTGAATGTACTGAAGCATTCAGGATACTGAAGGGAAAGATGGTAACAGCCCCAATAGTGTAGCCACCAGACTGGAGCCTACCATTCGAGTAATGTGTGACGCCAGTGATTATGTTGTCGGGGCAGCACTAGGGCAGAGGAAGGAGAAACTCTTCCATGTGATCTACTATGCCAGCAAAACTCTAAATGATGCCCAGATAAATTACACCATAACAGAGAAGGAGTTGCTCGCAGTGGTGTTTGCAATTGACAAGTTCCGACCATATATACTTGGAACAAAAGTGGTGGTCCATACAGATCACTCAGCACTCAAATATTTGTTCACTAAGAAGGATGCTAAGCCAAGATTGATACGTTGGATTCTGCTGCTACAAGAATTCGATATTGACATCAAGGACAAAAAAGGAACAGAAAACCAAGTAGCGGATCACTTGTTAAGACTGGAGATGGGAAGGAACAAGGTGAAAGACAAGACTCACATACTGGAAACCTTCCCAGATGAGCAGTTGTTCGCTGCCACCAGCACTACCGCAACAGCTATGGCGGCAGGTAAGCTTCCTGAAATCCCCTGGTATGCTGACATAGTAAATTACATTGTTAGTGATTTATTACCCTCTGAACTTAACTATCAAGCAAGGAAGAGGTTCCAAAATGATGCAAAACATTATTATTGGGACGAACCTCTTCTATTTAAGCATTGTGCAGATCAGATCGTCAGGAGATGCATACCAGAGGAAGAACAGGAAGTAGTGCTTAACCACTGCCATGATGCCCATTATGGAGGACACTTTGGAGGAAATAAAACTGTTGCCAAAGTTCTGCAATCTGGTTTCTATTGGCCCACGCTGTTTAAAGATGAAAAAGCCTTTTATAAGAGTTGTGATAAGTGCCAAAGAACTGGAAACATATCTAGAAGGCATGAGATGCCCCAGCAGAACATACTTGAAGTCAAAAATTTTTATGTCTGGGGAATCGACTTCATGGGACCATTCCCAGCCTCCTGTGGGAACCTATACATCCTACTGGCGGTAGACTATGTATCTAAGTGGGTAGAAGCTATCGCCACTCAAAAGAACGACGCAAGGACCGTGCAAAGATTTCTCCACAAGCATATCTTCTCAAGGTTTGGCATCCCAATGGCGGTCATCAGTGATGAGGGTAGGTACTTTGAAAACAGGGTAATTACTAGTGCGCTGAAGAAATATGGAGTTAAACACAAGATCGCGACAGCATATCACCCTCAAAACCAATGGACATGCAGAAATCTCAAATAGAGAAGTGAAGAACATCCTCGAAAAGATGGTAAAACCAACTCGAAAGGACTGGTCTCTTCACCTAAATGATGCACTCTAGGCCTACAAGACTGCATTTAAAACGCCATTAGGAATGTCACCCTACCGCCTCATCTACGGAAAAACTTGCCATTTACATGTCGAGATAGAACATAAGGCATATTGGGCTATCAAGATAGATAACATGAACCGGGACAAGGTAGGGCAGAGAAGGCTACTGGACTTGAATAAAATTGAAGAAATTCGAGCCATTGCCTACGATAACGCAAAGATATACAAAGACAAAACAAAGAAGTGGCACGACAGAAAACTGCTGCCACGACAGTTCTGCCCAGGGCAGAAGGTGTTGTTGTTCAACTCTAGGTTGAAGCTCTTTCCAGGGAAGCTTAAACCTACGTGGTATGGCCCTTTCCAAGTAGTCCAAGTTTTCCCCATGGTGTCATTACAATCAGATCAATCAAGGATGGGCACCAATTCAAAGTCAATGGACAATGGCTAAAGCACTACCAGGGGACTGAAGCCCCAAGGATGCAAGAAGTAGTTACTTTAGGAGATGTCCCTCAAGGCAGCCCTAATTTAACTTAATTTTATTTTATTCTTTTAGTTTATTTATTTTTTAGGAAATAAGATTTTAATTTATTGTTTATTTTAATTTTTAGGTACATAAAGGAAGCAAAGCAAAGAGGAGGAATGAACCAGCCCACCACATTCACAACAGCCCATAAAGCCCAACGAAACAAACCTATAGTGACAGCCTGTTACCAGCTGTCGCGACAGACGCGGAAAACATAGCCTGTCACGGAGCTGTCGCGACAGACACAGAAACGCGTAATAGATGTGCAGCAGACACGGAAACGCGTGACAGACGCGTCAGAAAACCGCGTGACAGCTGGCCCCGTTATTCGTGCCATCTGTTACAGTTCCAACGGGCAGAAAATCTCGTTCTATATAAACCCCTACTTCTATTTCATTTTCACCTCATTCTCATTCTCTCTACTTTGCTTTCAAGAATTTTAGCTCTCAAAAAATTTTCATTTATTTTTCCACAGTTTCCTCGAAATTACTACTCGATCAACCCGAAGGAGTGCTGCCTCCACCTCTGCCACGACAGTCTCTACGCCCAGCCACAGCAGAATCCCCAAACGATTCTCAACGGCAGATTCAGAAAACAGATACTACGACTCCTTCCAGAAACAGGAGATGTGGGAGGAGAGAGGCTTCTCCTACGCTACGAAAACGGGGGATCTAGGGCACGAACCATCCATCTCCAAGAAAATCATAGCGCTAAGGTGGCAGATGTTTGTTGTCCAACCGGAGGAGATGAACGTCACATTAGTTCGTGAGTTCTATGCAGCCGTCTCGTCTAAAGATGCCACGACAGTGATCGTTAGGGGCAAGGAAATTTCTCTTGAGGCAGCCTACATAAACACTCTTTACGGCCTCTATGTGAGCAAGAAGGAAGATGCACATAGGAGATTCATCAATAGTCTATCGCCGGAAAACTATGATGGAATCATGGTAGACTTGACAGAAGTAGGCACCCAATGGAACGACGATCCCAAGCACAGATGGACGGTGCGCAGGACCCAGCTCACACCAGCCGCCAAACTTTGGAATCATTTCGTGAAGAAACACCTTATGCCAACATCGCACAACACAGCGGTAGACTGGCAGAGACTTGCCCTCGTGCATTCAATCATCAACTAGTGGGAGATCAACGTTTGTAAATATATACATTACGACATTTTTGAGTGTGCACTCAGACCAATGGGCCCTCTTTTCTTCCCCTACTTGATCTGTAACCTCCTCGTCTCGGACTGGCCGGATGACCGGTCCGAGTAGGCTACACGGGGAAAACCGAAGCGAAACTCGTTAAGGTTCCCCCTCGGTTAGCAACCCTAGAAAATTTCTTTTACTTTAATTTTATCTATAGGCATATTCATTCCTAAGTGATCACATCAGCGGAAAACATCAAGAAGGAATTGCATTCGAATCTAAAACCACACATTAAACAGTTCATTTTACACTTACAGGGTAGGCCATATCGATATACTAATCGAGGGTATCGATACGCCTTGACCAAGGTCAACATCTTCAGTCAACACGGGAAGACCGTATCGATACAGCCCTTGAGCGTATCGATACGCCCTTCTCGGTCAACATCTCGTGGTCAACGAGATAAAATCGTACCGATACGCCTCAACCCCGTACCGATACGCCAATCACTCACCAAATTCTCAGAATTCCAGTGAGCAAAGAGTGTATCGTTACACCCCCATGTATCGGTACGCCAAGCCAAAACTGTATCCTGCAGGCAAGACCGTATCGATACGGCCCTTAGGCGGATCGATACGCCATGCACTGCAAGTCTCCAATTTTTAGCAAAACAATACAAGACAAAACTCTAAATGCATTTTAGGACTTCCCTAGCCACATACAACCATTCATGCAACATACTACAACCAAGAATTAGCATATAGAACAATTTGGATGATTAACAAGGCATCTACACATGGCATTCACACAAAGGATAAATGTTGCATAAATAGGCATGCTTAAGAGCTCAAAAGGCCAAATGGCACAATTCATCCCATATAAGGTTTGCATACACAACAAAAAGCCACATAAACATCCAAGGCATAGCCTCAACAACACAAGCATTCAACAAGACAAAACATGGTTTACAAATCCAAGCAAAAACATAAACATCAATAACATCTATGAGTCATACAATGCTCATACAAAGACATAGTAGCCCCATTGCTGAACTACTACTTTATTTACTAAGTCATACTTGAGCAACTACAAGGCTTGGAATGCCCTTTCGCCTTGCTCCTTGCTAACTCCAAGCTACTGATCTGCATTGTTGAAAATGAGAGCGTAAGCTAGAAGCTTAGTGAGGATGCTCTAAAATCAAAAACAACAACAATGCAGGGTTCAAGCATGCAATCCTTAACATCACACAACAACATACATGGGCATCAACATAGCATCCTAGCTAGTGTTTCAAGAGTCATAAATATGGCATCTTACATCATATTAAGCTCAACAATATAAACCAATATCACAACATCATAATCATAAGAGCAAGTACGTTGGCCACTATTAGTTTACACGGATGTGCGGATTTACTCTCAACAACAACATTACCTCGGTGGGATTACACTCATCACCGGACCTTGCATGGGTGGGATTCCACTCATCACCACATGCCCTACGGATGGGATTCCACTCATCATCACGTATAATATAAATAAATTTCTGGTGGAATATTATATCACCGTACTCCTCCTTGATGACTCAACGCAATCAAGGCCACGCGCGAATTTGACTCAAATGTGTGCCCACTAATCCTAATGATCGACCATTTACACCCCGTAAGTTAATTAGTGCCAATTACCTTTAAGCCACATCACATCAATCATCATTTATATCATACAACCATCATCACATACAACAATGTATATGCACACAAGTAAATTCATACTTTGCAAGATTAAGATAGGCATAGGCAAACAAAGCTCATTAACAAACAAGAAGTTAAACTACCAATTTAACTTTTACCTTAGAATGGTCTACCAAACCCATTCCAATACCTCCACTACACATACTTGAACCAACTTTAAAACAAATTTAAAGTTTTACTCACCACCCTTCCTTAGCAAACCAAGCAAGCAAGTCAAGCCTCTTCGATTCCCAGATTCGGTCCCGATACTTATCCGATGTTTCCTCTTGCTTCTAACCAATCAGAACACTAACATTACTCACAAATCCAATGCTAAACTCAGTACACAATTCCAACTCACTAACACAAGCCAAACTTCACCATTTCAAATCCAAACTAACCACAAATTTACCATCTTCGTGCTCCCCAAATACCCAGCTGAAAACTACACTTTTCAACACCCAAATGACATCTGGAAGCTTCCAAAACACTTCCCTAACAACCATATACCATCAGCCCTTCAACCCAACACTAAAACACGCCAAAAACTCAAGTTTAGACACTTTAAAAATTGCCCCAAATACCCACTTCGGGATTTTCCCAAATCCATTCATTTTAAGATATCAAGTGTATTTAGGTGAGATTAATTCAAAACCCAACTCTACAATTCAAAAACAATTGAAAAATCCATTAAAAATCCAAACTTTCCTTAAACATGAAAAATGCAAATATGGATAGTTTTGAAATCTAAGACCATGTAAATGATGGGGATGATGAGGAGAGTTGAGAAACGAAATTACCTTTGAAAATGCCCTTGAATCGATGGAGAAATCAAATGGAATAGTGAATAGGGGTTTTGGGAGGGGTTTGGCTTGATTTCACGTGAAATGGAGAAAAGGGGGAAGATGATAGCTTTATTTTTTCTTTTTGGTTTCAAAAAGGTTGTCTACTTTTTGTTTTGGCTAAATTACAAAACTGCCACCCCTTTATTTTAATTCTCAATTAAATAAAAACTAAGGTCTATTTAAATAAAGTCGATTTTAACGACTCGAACCAACTCACGCGTCTAACTCCTAACCCCAAAACACGGGTGTTACAACTCTCTCCCACTTAAGGAATTTCGTCCCCGAAATTACCTAACTAAAAGAGATAAGGAAACTGCCTTTCCATATCCTCCTTCCTCTCCCAAGTGGCCTCTTCCACCCCTCGACGTTGCCACCGCACTTTCAGTAACTCAATCTATCTACCCCGCAACACCTTACTGTCAGAAGCTAGGATCTCAACCGGTTCTTCCTCATAAGTCAAATCCGAGTTCAATTCAATCTCTTCTACAGGCATAACATGTGATGGATCTGACCTACACTTACGGAGCATAGGAACATGAAAAACATCGTGTATCTTCTCTAGCTCGGATGGCAAATGTAACTAATAAGCAACTAGGCCAACCCTCTTCACAATCTCATACGGTCCTATGTACCTCGGACTCAACTTCCCTTTTCGGCCAAATCTCTTTACTTTCTTCCACGGAGACACTTTCAAGAACACCTTCTCACCCACTGAGAACTCAACTTCCTTCCTCTTCGAGTCGGCATAGGACTTCTGCCTATCCGAAGCTGCCTTTAAGCGATCGCAAATCAATTTCACCTTGTCAGTTGTCCCCTTAAGCAAATCCGGCATAGGTAACCACTTTTGTCCCACTTCGGCCCAACAAACTGGAGTTCTACACTTTCTACCATACATGGCCTCATATGGAGCCATCTGAATACTCGACTGAAAGCTATTATTGTAAGCAAACTCATCTAGAGGCAAGTGCTTCTCCCAAGTACCCTGAAAATCAATGATGCAACAACGCAACATATCCTCTAAAATATGTATCTCTCTCTGACTGACCATCTGATTGAGGATGATAAGACGTGCTGAAATTCAAATGGGTACCCAAAGCTGTATGCAGACACTCCCAAGATTGAGTTGTAAACCTCGGATCTCTATCGGACACAATGGACTTCGGCACACCATGCAGTCTAACAATCTCACCAATGTACAGATCGGCCAACCTATCTAAAGTATAAGTGGTATTGACTGCCAAAAAGTGAGCACACTTCGTGAAACGATCTACTATAACCCAAACTGAGCTCTTCTTCGTAGGAGTCAAAGGCAGGCCCGAAACAAAATCCATGATAATGTTCTCCCATTTCCATTCCGGAATTCTCAACGGTTGCAACAAACCTAGTTTTCATTCTTAGTTAGGTTGTATCTGCTTAAGGACAAGCATCAACTTGAGTTTGAGGGTGTGTTCAGTGCATAAAAGTTCAATATTTTACCCCTCATTTACCCATAGTTTTGTTGCACTCAAGCATGATTAATTGCATTTAGGATAGATTTCTGCATATACATCACAATTAGATAAAATTGCACAGATGCTGCTGAATTTGGTCACTTTTGCAGGTATCTGCTGTGGCAGCAATCCAGGGCAGCAAATGAGCAGAGGCGAGTTGCAGAGCTGGAGTTTAAGGACAAAGAGAACTGTCTGTCGTGACATCTGTCGTGGCAGCAATGACGACAGAGAGACACTGAGGTGGAAAAGCAAAGTGGGGCCTGACATATAGAGGATTTCGAGCCGGTCTATCGTGGATCACTCCTATATTTTTCTGAGCCCTGAAGCAAAAGGAAGGCCAGGCCCAAAGTTCAAGGAAGAAAGCCAAAGCAAAAAAGGACGAATTAAAGACATCTACTCAGAAGATTTAGTCTTTAATAGAGTTGTACTTTAATTTAAACTTGTATTCTTGCCATATTAGAAAACTTGGACCCAAGGCCTATATAAAGGCATGTAATTCGACCTAGAGACGAATATCTAGCTCCTAACCGTCTTCCCTCAAAACCCTAGTCGTTTCTTTCTCTCCATCATGTTTTAAACTTCCCTAAGGGCTAAGGGTTGATCTTGTAAAGTAGTTGTAAGGATTATATTGTTCTTAGGATTTTTCTGTTCAAGTAATAAAACTTCAAGTTTATTTACTCTGGTTTTCAACATCTCATAAGAGCATCGGGAGAGCATTGTGAGGTTATCCATTTGCTTGATATCGGGAGAGTTAAGCATTCAAAAGGAGTAAATATGTGTTTTCTAGTTTATGGTTAAACCATCTTGGCTTGGGGATAAGTACAAGGTTAAGTGGCTAAAGAAGAATTCACAAACATTGGTGTTCACCCTTTGATTCACGCCAGGAGGTATCATCCAAGACGTGTTCATCAACAGAACTTGGGCCTAGGGATAGGACAAGTCATAGCATGGATTCTTGTCAAACTTGAAGTACAGAGTTGTTGATCGCTGTCGCGACATCAACGGACCTCTTCCGCGTCAGGTGCTACGGCGACAGGCACGACGACAGAACAACAGAAGTTCCTTTGAACAGTGCAACACTTGCACTACTGAGCAAATCAATACCGGCCAATTCTCTCAATCAGATTACCTTATCTTTTACTTTAGTTATTACTCAAGATTACTCCAAACAATCATTTAAACTATTTCTTTTACTTGTGCAGCAATTCAAGGATAGAGTTATTTCTAGTCCCTATGGAGACGATATCCGATACTCTAGTATCACTTTACTACTCGTGTCGTGTACACTTGCACTATTTACGATAGTCTCTTTTGCACGCAACAACACCAACAACTCCTTGTCCATCAACCGGTGGTATGTTGTGATTAAGCTCTTCCTCATGTTCGTCCTCTGCGTTTCTGTTCACCATATTCTTTCTCTCTCTTCGTAAATTCCTCAAAGTTCTTTCAATTTCCGGATTTAGTGGAAGAATAAAATCCGATGTGGACCTTCTGGCCATGGACTGACATGATTTACTTGCATTATTACATTTAATCATCATCTTTTTGCCAAGCATTAGTCGGGCGACAAAAAGAGGAGTGAATTGCTAACAATTTTCTAAAGAAGAAAAAAGCGAAATATACAACCAGTTTATCACGTCAATAATGATTTATCAGTCTGATAATAATAATATTTAAAACAATTAGTAATAAAATAAAATTCTTTATAGTTTAATGATTAAAAAGATTTAACGACTAAAATTCAATAACTAATAAATAATTTGTTGTTCATATTTTTTCTTTCAGTTAACACCCACTTAGGATAATTTTATCGAGATATTCTATTTTTAATATAAAATTACAAAACTAGCACATATTGAAGATTAATATCATATGTAGCAACATGACAGTAAAAGTATGTTTCATCAAAAGCGCATTTGGTCTACGTGGCAAAGTAGAAGAAAAGCGTGTTTGGCCAAAAATGCTTTTATTCAAACACTTTCTCAAATTCGATTTTTATTTTAGGTTGTCGGTTTATACTCGTGTAAAAATGTACCAATGTACGACAGTAACTCGAGTTCGGATAATGCCTGAAAGAATATTTACCACTTTATCCTTTGTGAATAACATGGAAGCAAGGAGAAAAGAAAAGAAACTTTCGATCCTTTTAATATTAAAATATATGAGACACCATTGATGACATAAATCTCATATATTGAAACTTCTATATTGTTTCTTAAAAACTTGGTGTCGAATTTGGAATAGTAGATTTGATCATGATATAGTGTTTTATGATAATTTTCCATACACAATTTTTTTCTATTTGAACTTTAATTTTTAAACACTAAAACAATACTGGATTTTCAAATAGACCAAAAGCATTTTTTTTTTGGCAAAAATGTGTTTTCCTTCCCATTTTTTCATGTGGGCCAAATACGTTTTTTTTAACAAAAGTACTTTCTAACATATTTCGCCACGTATATTAAAAGCACTTTTAAAGAAACATGCTTTTATTATAAGAGTACTACATCCGAACGATATTGTAACACCCCAATTTTGGGCTTGGAAGTTTAGGGTCTGAACCGGACCGGTTTTAATTACGATTCGAATATAAAAGGTGGTTTTTAGGGAAGGCCTAGTTCGGGATGCATTAAAAATATAAAAAAATATCTAAAATTCCTCTTTTATTATATATAAGAGAGTGGTGAAATCAATTTTACAAAATGGGGTTTGGAAATATGACATTTCAAGTTAGTGACTAAAATGTAATTTTTGAAAAGTTGGTGACTGTTTTAAAAGGATTGAAACTTTGAATCTTTAAGGAGCTAATTTACCCAAGGGAGGGTTTCTCCAGATTTTTCTTAAATTTTAAAGACTCGTTTAATGTTATTAAATAAAAAGAAAAGAGGGAAAAGAGATATTTTAGTTTCATAACTAACTTTTGCCAAAATTTTCCCATTTCACTTTCTCTCAATTTTCCCTCAGCCAAACACATTTCCACAGCCATTTTTCCTTTGATTTTCACACCTAAAGTTGGGATTTGAATCTCTAAATGATTTCTAATCATTTCTACACCAAATCCTCATCATTTGTTTATTGAATTTCAAGAATTTTGGCTCTAAACAAGGAGAAATCTACATTTAGAGGTATGAACGTCCTTCTCCTCTAAATACTTAGTTCTTTACTGAAATTCCCAAGTTCTCAATCCTTAAATTGAGTTTTATTAAAGGTTTTGATGTTGTGATCTTGATTTTGGCTTAAAATGCAAGATTTGGATTTAATTTTGAAGAAATTCGTATAAAATGATTGGGCTCTATTTTGAGATGTCTTTTTGATGTATTTTGGATGTCTAAATGATGTGTAATTGAAGTTTAATCAATGCAATCCCGAATAGGTTGATTTTCCAAAGTTTTTACTTGAGTTAATGGTGGTTTTTGGGGTGATTTTGATGTTCTGCTATAGCTGGAGGTATAAGGACGTGATTAAGTCCTTTTTGGATGTTAATTGATGTCTAAGAATGATTGGAATTGATGGATCTTGGCTGGGTAATGTTGTAGAGGTGTTTGGATGTGATTTCGGTTGTGTTTGGTAGCCGAAATGTGAGTTTTGATGAGAGCAGCGAGTTTAGGTGTTTTGGCTAAAGATTTTAATGCATGATGATGCATTAATCCTCTGCTTTGATGTGTTTAAAACAGGGGAGACATCTTCGGATCCTTGTGGTGTTGATCCGGAGGCTTGATCGGCGTTTCGGCAAGCTTGCAAAACGGAACCGGTGAGTGAAGTTTGGTTTTCAGCTTTGCAACCAATGTTGGATGGTTATGGGAGCTTAGTTTAAGTCTAAACAACTTTGCTAAGCTCAAGAGTAAGTTTTCGGAGAAACTCTCTTTTTGAAGAACCATAAGATGGTTGAATGCAATGTGTTTATTTTGCATGTTTAAATTCTGTTTTGAAAGCATATTTTAGCATGTTTAATGCTGGTTTTATAAGCCATGTGTTGAAGGATGCTCGAGGTAAGAGATCCTTGTTTTGAACATTGATAAATGTGGTTGATACATGGTGATGCATGGTTATTTAATGGCTTTGTTTAATGCTTTAAAACAGTGTATTAATGATGGTAAATGATGTATATTGGCAAGTGATGTGTTGGTTTAAAAGTACTTGAATCGGATATAGTTAGCCGGCTATAGGATTGGGTGCACCGTGAATAAAGTCGCCTTGGATGTTGAGGGGTTGTAATGGTACCGTAAACTCCATCCAAGAACACTAACGAGATGTCTAAGATCATAATGGTGGTTAAAATGCCATGTGAGGATCTTGTGTTGTGTGTCCCGTGTTCTCGTTAGTGATGTTATACAACTAACAATGAGTGATGTGGAGGGGTTGTAATTGTACCGTAGACTCCATCACGGGTGTTGAGGGGTTGTGATTGTACCGGTAAACTCCACCTTCAGTGTTGGTAGTGTGTATGGAGCGTATGGGACAACGCTTGTAATCCGCGTATCCGATTGTGTTTTTGAGTTGAAAAATGGTTATGGGTTATCACTTGAAAGCCAATATGACATGTTGATGAATTGAAGCATGAGATGCTTGGTTTGTATGCATAAATGCATGATAAATAATGTTTTGAAATTAAAGGCCTTGAAAAGGTGTTTTTACAAAATACATTATTGTGTTGTTTTATTAGAGCTTTTCTCACTAAGCATACGTGCTTACGCTCTCTCTTTCTTGAACCAATAATGCAGAGCATTGAAGTGCTTTAAGGGCAGCAAGGAGGTCAAGGATCCAAGTGAAAGTCTAAGCTCATGTATGGTGACTATTTTCACAACACTATTAGCTTTTGGTATTTGGCAATGGGAACCTAG
This sequence comes from Hibiscus tridactylites, assembly GCA_958450335.1. Taxonomy (NCBI): domain Eukaryota; kingdom Viridiplantae; phylum Streptophyta; class Magnoliopsida; order Malvales; family Malvaceae; genus Hibiscus; species Hibiscus tridactylites. Next base: position 49,660,337 of record OY288290.1, read on the forward strand.
ATTGTGTTTTTGGGAGATGTTTTGGACTCCCTAAGTTTGGTTTAATGCCTATGGTGTTTGGAACATGTAAATGGCCATTTGGTATTTTGTTTTGGAGATTTGATGATTACTTGATTTTCATTATAGGATGCATGCCTTTAGACTTGTGGCTTTTCTTGTTTGAGGCCGTGGTTGAGCTTTGAGGATGCAAATATGTTCCTTTAATGTTTGATGACTTGTTGGCATGTTATAGAGGTCATACGAACATGTTTGGTGGGTCGAAAGAGTGAAAAACAGACTTTTCTGCTGTTTCTGGGCAGGGTGTTTCGAAACACCCTTGCCCGTTTCGAAACAGGTGCATATTTTGGCCTGGGTGTTTCGAAATGGGCTGAGGTGTTTCGAAACACTTTGGCTACTGCCAAGGGGTGTTTCGGAACGGCCTAGACCCGTTTCGAAACACTTGACCGTTGGGCACAATTTTGAATGATTTGAGGTTTGCAAGCTTTACGTTTTAGTCCTGATTTTTGTATATGCAATTGATTGAGTTTGAGATGTCCGTTTGAGATGAAATTTGACAGGGAAGCATGAAACATGATTAATTTCATAATGGTAACTTAAAAATTGGTAAAGTCCTCTTAATTTCCAGAATTTACAAATTGGTCCCTAAATTCGTATGTTGTGCAATTGAGTCCCTGAATGTTTTCCGATTGCTGTGATTTTTGAGTATGCTTATCTCAAGAGTACACCTAGGGTTAATATGCATTTAGACAAGGTTAAAAAGAAAAAAAAGGGTCGTTAATCAAGGTTGACTTTCGGGTTGACTTTGGTTTTCCCCGTGTAATCTTCGTAGTTCAGGTCAACCGTCTAGGCCGGGCTAAGGGGGTTACATTTGGTGGTATCATAGCTGAGTTCTTGAGTATTTAGGAATGGTTATGTGGGTGATAAGTGTATGATTGCTTTGTATACTTGTTGAATGAATGTATGATGTATGAATAGTAAGTATGTTGCAATTGCGGTGTATGTTGTGGTGAAGCATGTTAGAGGGACCCATTGCCATATCAAAGCTAATGAAATGATTTGTTTTTCATTGGAAACGAGCTTGAGTACTTGGATTGCTTACCTTGCTGAGCCTGACTTTGTTTATTGCATTTGTGATTGCATTGTTAGTGAATGGGACCTCGTAGAGAGACGAGGATTAATACGCGAGCTATGGCTCAAAATGAGAACGAAGAGAATGCTGAAAATGTAGTGGATTTACCTCCTCCACCCGGTGGTGGTGGTGCTGGAGGTGGGGGGGGGCTGGTGTTGGTGCTGGTGCTAGGGTCGCTGGACCTGAAGCTGGGTAGGGGCAAGCTGCTCCTGACATGACAGTGCTGATTCAGGCTATTGCTGGAGCCTTTTAGGTGGCGGTAGCTGGAGCTCATGGAGCTGGGCATCAGGGAGATGCTAATGTTAGACTACCTCTGGAACGCTTGCGCAGTCTGGGAGGGACTGAGTTTAGGGGTTTGTCTGCTGAAGGTTCTGAGTCTTGGTTGGAAAGTACCAAGAGAGTTTTGGGACAAATGAACTGCAATGAAGTGCAGAAGCTGGGCTGTGTTATATCGTTGTTGCATGACGATGCGTATACCTGGTGGACAACCACTATCTCCGGAATGGAGGATGCTGATGTGACTTGGACGTTCTTTCTGAACGCGTTCAAGAGAAGGTATCTGGGTGTGCGATACCTGGATGAAAAGAAAAGGGAATTCATGTCTCTTACTCAAGGGAGCAGGTCAGTGGCTGAGTATGAGGTTCAGTTTGTCCGACTCAGTCAGTACGCACCTGAGTTTATCCCTGATGAGCGGGAGAGGTGTGAACGTTTCCGTTATAGTCTGGTGATGGAAGTGAAGACCTATATGCTGGCTGCTGAGTACACTGACTTTGATGTGCTGGTTGGTAGAGCAAAAGACATTGAGTTGAATTTGGGTTTATCTTCTAGAGGAGTTGGTTCTAGTGCGGGCAAGCGAGCTGCTGAGTATAGTTCCGGTGGCAGACGGAACAAGAGAGGACGTGATCGGAAGTATCAGTCTTCAGCTAGGCGTGGTGGTGGAGGGCAAGGTGTGCCTGTTCAGGGGGACAAGGCGAGAGCTGATCAGAACACATGTTGGGCATGTGGATCGCGTGGTCATCTGAGGCGTGATTGTCCTCGAGCAGCGAGGGAGGTACAGGCTCCTATTGTGGTGGCCGGTACTTCGTGCTGGAACTATGGTTCGGCGGATCACATGAAGAGGGAGTGTCCTCTGTTGGCCGGTGGTGGTCAGGGACGTGCTCCTGGAGTTGTTGCACCACAGAGAGGTCGTGGGCGCGGCCGTGGTAACTTCCAGCGCAGGGAGGATGGTGGAAGGAATGTGGCTCATGTGGTAGCTGTTCAGCCTGAGGGTGGTGGCCAGGCCAGAGTGTATGCTCAGAGGGAGGGGAGGAATGACACGGATGTGATCGCAGGTACTTTCACTTTGCAATCCTTGTCATTACTTTCCTTGATTGATTCTGGATCTACACACTCATACATATTGCGTGAACATGCTCAATTGCTTGGTTTGCCTGTTGAGTCTTTGGATGTTGGTAGGTGTGTAACTAGTTCTTTTGGTGAGACTGTTGTGACTCGAAAGCTTTATAGAAGATGTCCCTTGGTTGTGCAAGATCATGTTTTTCATGTTGATCTTATGGAATTGCCTTTCTATGGTTTTGATATAATCATTGGTATGGATTGGCTTGTTGAGCATCAAGCTGTAGTGGATTTTGAGAATAAGCGAGTTTCGTTGAAGCTTGCGGATGATTATGAGGTAGTGGTGGTTGGTGAGAATGTGAAGTTTCTTACCAATGTGGTGTCTACATTGGAAGCGAGCCGGATGCTGAGGCAAGGATGTGAAGCTTACCTCGCTTTTGTGATGAATCCTAGCTCTAAGGAGTTACGAGTGCAAGATATCAGGACTGTGCGAGAGTTTCCTGGTGTGTTTCCGGAGGAGTTGCCTGGATTGCCTCCTAATCGCGAAGTGGAGTTTGGGATTGAGCTGTATGAAAACACAAATCCAGTGTCCATTACTCCTTATCGAATGGCACCTAAAGAGTTGAAAGAGCTGAAGACGCAACTTCAGGAGTTGCTTGATCGTGGTTTCATTCGGCCGAGTGTGTCACCTTGGGGTGCACCGGTCTTGTTTGTGAAGAAAAAGGATGGCACTATGAGAATGTGCATTGATTACCGTCAGCTTAACAAGTTGACTATCAAGAATCGGTATCCATTGCCGAGAATTGATGATCTTTTTGATCAATTTCGGGGAGCGGCTGTGTTCTCTAAAATTGACTTAAGGTCGAGGTATTACCAGTTGAAGGTGAAGGATGTGGATGTGCCAAAGACAACCTTCAGAACGAGGTATGGGCATTATGAGTTTCTTGTGATGCCGTTTGGTTTGACGAATGCTCCTGCAGCTTTCATGGACATGATGAATAGAGTGTTCCATGAATACTTGGATACATTTGTTGTGGTGTTCATTGATGATATTCTCGTGTACTCTCGTACTGAGGAGGAGCATGAAGGGCATTTGAGAATTGTGTTACAGGCTTTGTTGGAGAATCAGCTTTATGCCAAGCTGAGCAAGTGTGAGTTCTGGCTTAGAGAAGTTGTGTTTCTTGGTCATGTGGTTTCTGCTGAAGGGATTCGTGTTGATCCTCAAAAGATTGAGGCAGTGATGAATTGGAAGCCTCCTAAGTCTGTTCATGAAGTCCGTAGTTTCCTTGGTTTGGCAGGATACTATCGGAGGTTCGTGGATTGGTTTTCAAAGATTACTGCACCTTTGACGAAGTTGTTGCAGAAGGATGTTAAGTATGAGTGGACGGAAGCGAGACAGCAGGCTTTTGAGAAGCTTAAGGCAGCTTTGACGCAAGCTCCTATCTTGGTTCAACCTGAATCAGGGAAAGAGTTTGTGGTGTATAGTGATGCGTCCTACGTTGGTTTGGGATGTGTGTTGATGCAAGAGGGTAAGGTGGTGGCTTATGCATCGCGTCAGTTAAAGGTGCATGAGCATAATTATCATACGCATGACATTGAGTTAGCTGCGGTGGTTTTTGCTTTGAAAATTTGGAGACATTACCTGTATGGTGAGAAGTGTACTGTGTACACGGACCACAAGAGTTTGAAGTATCTGATGTCTCAGAAAGAGTTGAATCTTAGGCAACGACGTTGGGTGGAGTTGCTTAAGGATTACGATTTGTCTATCGAGTACCATCCGGGTAAAGCTAATGTTGTAGCGGATGCCTTGAGTAGGAAGGTAGCTGTTGAGTTGAGGGCTATGTTTGCTAGTTTGAACATTTCGCGTGATGGTGGTCTTGTGGCTGAGTTGCAAGTGAAACCATCCTTGATTCAGTTGATTAAGGAAAAGCAATTGTTGGATGATTCCTTGGTGCCACATGTTAAGGATATTGCGGAGGATAGGCCATCGGATTTCTGCTTTAATGATGATGGAGTTTTATGCTATGGAAGTCGGATAGTAGTGCCCAATAATGCTGATTTGAGGCGTGCTATTCTGGCTGAAGCTCATAGTAGTCCTTTTGCTATGCACCCTGGTAGTACTAAGATGTACCGTGATCTTCGTGATAAGTACTATTGGGTGGGTTTAAAGAAAGATGTTGCTGAGTTTGTAAGCAAGTGCATGGTATGTCAGCGAGTTAAGGCTGAGCATCAGTTTCCTTCAGGGTTGTTACAACCGTTGAGGATTCCTGAGTGGAAGTGGGAGAGGATTACCATGGACTTTGTGTCTGGTTTGCCTTTTTCGCCATCGAAGAAGAATTCGGTGTGGGTGATTGTGGATCGCCTGACGAAGTGTGCGCATTTCTTGCCTGTGCATACTACATACACGTTGGATAAGCTTGCGGAGCTGTACATTGCTGAGATTGTGCGGTTGCATGGTGTGCCAAAGTCGATTGTATCGGATAGAGATCCGAGGTTTACGTCGCGTTTCTGGCAATGTTTGCATCAGGCTTTGGGTACACGGTTGAATTTCAGTACATCTTATCATCCGCAGTCGGATGGACAGTCTGAGCGTGTTATCCAGGTGTTGGAGGATATGTTGAGGTGCTGTGTGATTGAGTTTCAGGGTTCTTGGGAGAAACATTTGCCTTCGGTGGAGTTTGCCTATAATAATAGTTATCAGGCAAGTATTCAAATGGCACCTTATGAAGCTTTGTACGGGAGGAAGTGTAGGACGCCTCTTTGTTGGGTTGAAACGGGTCAGAAGTTGGTTTCGATGTCAGCTTTGTTGAAAGGAACCACTGAGAAGGTGAAGCTCATTTGTGAGCGATTGAAGGCATCTTCTGATCGGCAAAAGTCTTACGCGGATTTGAAGCGTAAGAAGATTGAGTATGCGGTGGGTGACCGTGTGTTTTATAAAGTTTCGCCTTGGAAAAAGGTGATGAGGTTTGGCCGGAAGGGTAAGTTGAGCCCTAGATACATTGGACCATACGAGGTGATTGAGCATGTGGGTCCTGTTGCGTACAAGTTGAGGTTACCGCGAGAGCTAGAAAAGATTCATGATGTGTTTCATGTTTCTATGCTTCGGAAGTATAGATCGGATCCTTCTCATGTGATGCCTGTGGAGGAAGTGGAGTTGAATCCGGATTTGACCTATGATGAGGAATCAGTGAAGATTCTGGATTCGGATAGTAAAGTTCTTCGAGGCAAGACCATTGAGTTGTTAAAGGTGTTGTGGAAGCATCGTGGTGCTGAGGAAGCCGCGTGGGAACGGAAGCATGACATGTTGAAGCAGTTTCCGTACCTTTTTCCTTCAGGTAAATTTCAAGGACGAAATTTCTTAAGGGGGGAGAGTTGTAACACCCCAATTTTGGGCTTGGAAGTTTAGGGTCTGAACCGGACCGGTTTTAATTACGATTCGAATATAAAAGGTGGTTTTTAGGGAAAGCCTAGTTCGGGATGCATTAAAAATATGGAAAAATATCTAAAAATCCTCTTTTATTATATATAAGAGAGTGGTGAAATCAATTTTACAAAATGGGGTTTGGAAATATGACATTTCAAGTTAGTGACTAAAATGTAATTTTTGAAAAGTTGGTGACTGTTTTAAAAGGATTGAAACTTTGAATCTTTAAGGAGCTAATTTACCCAATGGAGGGTTTCTCCAGATTTTTCTTAAATTTTAAAGACTCATTTAATGTTATTAAATAAAAAGAAAAGAGGGAAAAGAGATATTTTAGTTTCATAATTAACTTTTGCCAAAATTTTCCCATTTCATTTTCTCTCAATTTTCCCTCAGCCAAACACATTTCCACGGCCACTTTTCCTTTGATTTTCACACCTAAAGTTTGGATTTCAATCTCTAAATGATTTCTAATCATTTCTACACCAAATCCTCATCATTTGCTTATTAAATTTTCAAGAATTTTGGCTCTAAACAAGGAGAAATCCACATTTAGAGGTATGAACGTCCTTCTCCTCTAAATACTCAGTTCTTTACTGAAATTCCCAAGTTCTCAATCCTTAAATTGAGTTTTATTAAAGGTTTTGATGTTGTGATCTTGATTTTGGCTTAAAATGCAAGATTTGGATTTAATTTTGAAGTAATTCGTATTAAATGATTAGGCTCTGTTTTGAGATGTCTTTTTGATGTATTTTGGATGTCTAAATGATGTGTAATTGAAGTTTAATCAATGTAATCCTGAATAGGTTGATTTTCCTAAGTTTTTACTTGAGTTAATGGTGGTTTTTGGGGTGATTTTGATGTTCTGCTATAGCTAGAGGTATAATGACGTGATTAGGTCCTTTTTGGATGTTAATTGATGTCTAAGAATGATTGGAATTGATGGATCTTGGCTGGGTAATGTTGTAGAGGTGTTTGGATGTGATTTCGGTTGTGTTTGGTAGCCGAAATGTGAGTTTTGATGAGAGCAGCGAGTTTAGGTGTTTTGGCTGAGGATTTTAATGCATGATGATGCATTAATCCTCTGCTTTGATGTGTTTAAAACAGGGGAGACATCTTCGGATCCTTGTGGTGTTGATCCGGAGGCTTGATCGGCGTTTCGGCAAGCTTGCGAAACGGAATCGGTGAGTGAAGTTTGGTTTTCAGCTTTGAAACCAATGTTGGATGGTTATGGGAGCTTAGTTTAAGTCTAAACAACTTTGCTAAGCTCAAGAGTAAGTTTTCGGAGAAACTCTCTTTTTGAAGAACCATAAGATGGTTGAATGCAATGTGTTTATTTTGCATGTTTAATTTCTGTTTTGAAAGCATATTTTAGCATGTTTAATGCTGGTTTTATAAGCCATGTGATGAAGGATGCTCGAGGTAAGAGATCCTTGTTTTGAACATTGATAAATGTGGTTGATGCATGGTGATGCATGGTTATTTAATGGCTTTGTTTAATGCTTTAAAACAGTGGATTAATGATGGTAAATGATGTATATTGGCAAGTGATGTGTTAGTTTAAAAGTACTTGAATCGGATATAGTTAGTCGGCTATAGGATTGGGTGCACCGTGAATAAAGTCGCCTTGGATGTTGAGGGGTTGTAATGGTACCGTAAACTCCATCCAAGAACACTAACGAGATGTCTAAGATCATAATGGTGGTTAAAATGCCATGTGAGGATCTTGTGTTGTGTGTCCCGTGTTCTCGTTAGTGATGTTATACAACTACCAATGAGTGATGTGGAGGGGTTGTAATTGTACCGTAGACTCCATCACGGGTGTTGAGGGGTTGTGATTGTACCGGTAAACTCCACCTTGAGTGTTGGTAGTGTGTATGGAGCGTATGGGACAACGCTTGTAATCCGCGTATCCGATTGTGTTTTGAGTTGAAAAATGGTTATGGGTTATCACTTGAAAGCCAATATGACATGTTGATGAATTGAAGCATGAGATGCTTGGTTTGTATGCATAAATGCATGATAAATGATGTTTTGAAATTAAAGGCCTTGAAAATGTGTTTTTACAAAGTGCATTATTGTGTTGTTTTATTAGAGCTTTTCTCACTAAGCATATGTGCTTACGCTCTCTCTTTCTTGAACCAATAATGCAGAGCATTGAAGTGCTTTAAGGGCAGCAAGGAGGTCAAGGATCCAAGTGAAAGTCTAAGCTCATGTATGGTGACTATTTTCACAACACTATTAGCTTTTGGTATTTGGCAATGGGAACCTAGATTGTGTTTTTGGGAGATGTTTTGGACTCCCTAAGTTTGGTTTAATGCCTATGGTGTTTGGAACATGTAAATGGCCATTTGGTATTTTGTTTTGGAGATTTGATGATTGCTTGATTTTCATTATAGGATGCATGCCTTTAGACTTGTGGATTTTCTTGTTTGAGGTCGTGGTTGAGCTTTGAGGATGCAAATATGTTCCTTTAATGTTTGATGACTTTTTGGCATGTTATAGATGTCATACGAACATGTTTGGTGGGTCGAAAGAGTGAAAAACAGACTTTTCTGCTGTTTCTGGGCAGGGTGTTTCGGAACACCCTTGCCCGTTTCGAAACATGTGCATATTTTGGCCTGGGTGTTTCGAAACGGGCTGAGGTGTTTCGAAACACTTTGGCTACTGCCAAGGGGTGTTTCGGAACGGCCTAGACCCGTTTCGAAACACTTGACCGTTGGGCACAATTTTGAATGATTTTGAGGTTTGCAAGCTTTACGTTTTAGTCCTGATTTTTGTATATGCAATTGATTGAGTTTGAGATGTCCGTTTGAGATGAAATTTGACAGGGAAGCATGAAACATGATTAATTTCATAATGGTAACTTAAAAATTGGTAAAGTCCTCTTAATTTCCAGAATTTACAAATTGGTCCCTAAATTCGTATGTTGTGCAATTGAGTCCCTAAATGTTTTCCGATTGCTGTGATTTTTGAGTATGCTTATCTCAAGAGTACACCTAGGGTTAATATGCATTTATACAAGGTTAAAAAGAAAAAGAAAAGGGTCGTTAATCAAGGTTGACTTTCGGGTTGACTTTGGTTTTCCCCGTGTAATCTTCGTAGTTCAGGTCAACCGTCTAGGCCGGGCTAAGGGGGTTACAGATATTATTTTTATAATTAAATATTAAAAACAAAATATTATAGTAAAATTTTCCCCAACTAAACGAGGATACAAACTCAAATCAACAACATTATATAAAGTTCTACTAGTACTGATATAGATGATAATTGTATTTTGTTCATTATTTGTAGTCGACGACGCGAAGAAATAGAAATGACGACCCGTTATCCTTTATATTTGACGAAAGCCAGACCAGACTTCGGAGACTCAATATTTGTTTCTTGTGTTGTAATTATAGGTTCTTCCATATGACATTCATCAAGCATTATTGGTGATGGTTCCAATAGTGTTGTGCACATAATGAACGATGAGACAACTTGTAAATACTTGCAATCAATCAAAAGATTAGTGACATGTTGCCAACTTCGTTACCCTATGGTTCCATCTAAAGCTGTCGAGTTCAATAGCTTGGTCAACGATAGAGGCTTAGAATTACTGCTGGCAGAAGAAATTTTTTTTTTTTGGGGGGGGGGGGAATTCTTCAGAGAACAAGCTTAGTATAATGCCTACTCCAAAGGAAACTTAGTTATCGTTTTACATTCGATGTTCTATGCAAAACATGCCTACATTATTGCGTCTTATGTCTTTAACCAAAACAATCCGATGTTTTTAAGTTCCTCTTACCTTAAAGGTCTGTCGAGGTAGGAATAGAGCTAGGATCAAACATTAAGAGGGGTAAGAGTATATTAAGTCTTTAAATCTAAAAATTAGGAAGGACAAAAATCTTATTTGATTAGTATTTCAACTAAAAAAGACATAAAATGCTATTATACTAGGAGAGACTATTGTCCCTCCCAACCCAAACATCCCTCCATTCTTAGTGGAGACATTTTTCTTTTAGTAACTTTCTTTTTCTTTCTTAATCATTTTTATCGTCGACGAATTTTAACATGCCTACATTACTATATGTTTTTATTTTATTTTCCCTTCTCTCTTCATCTCTTTCTCTTCCAATGGATTTTATTTTATTTCGTTTTCTTTTGTAGTTTTTTATGACTGGGTTTTGATTTTTTTTATAACATTTATTATATTGTTGTTATTGATCTATTATTGTTTTAGATTCTCAAACTAAATATTAATAGACGTTCGCAACAATTAAAGATAGGTCAGGATTGAGTTGTGCTAATAATATTTTATAAAATTAATGATTATGTTCTATAAATATCATAAATGTTATGAATAAAATAAAGAAGAACAAGAAAAAAAAGAGATGAGAGAAAGATGGAGATTCATATTATTCTCAAAAATAGACTTGTATACAATGCCTTCATCAAATCATCTATTTATAGGCATAAGAAGTACATAATACATTAAACTTTAATTAATGAAGATAACACTCCTAATAATAAAGTAAATCAAATCTTCTTAATAAAGTTCTTATCATGATAGACATCTACATAGATACATATTCATAACACTCCCCCTTGGATGTTTATGAAGATAATGTGCCCCATTAAAACCTTACTAAGATAAAAACCCAATGGGAAAATATTCTTTAGTCAAGGAAAAAGAGTACACACATCTTTGATATGCAAAACATGTTGCCTCGTTAAAAACCTTACCAGAAAAACCCATTGGGACAAAATCTCGGTTAAGGGGAAAAGAGTGCAATGCATATTTACCCCCCTCATGAAAACATCTCAGAAGATCTTTGAATCTTCATAATTCAAACTTGAATATTATTTTTTTCTAAAGATAGCGGGGGATGAAACTTTGGAGTAATGTTTTCCATGATGTATCCACCTTCCATTATCTCTACACAAGATAACATTTGTATCATATCTTGTGAAAGTAAATCACATATCTTCTGGATATGTTGGGTCAATGGTCTTAGCCAAACACATTTTTGGCTTGCCTTGTGCATAACAATTATTTCTACAAGATTTGAGGAGGCATCGACGAATGTTTGAAGATCTAAATGTAATGATCTTTGTATATTCACAGATATTTCTTGACCAACTAATATATAGTGCTTCAAGACCAAGAAAAGATATAATTATCTTTATTCACATCCAACAATCTTACAACTATTGGGGTACTCAATAGATATGTTCTATTCATATTGAATCTTCTTTAAGACTCTTTCAGCTTATGTCTATTCATAGACAAAAGAAATATATAAAAAAATGCCCGATCTTCAGGTCGAGATAAACTTGATGTCAAGATTCAAGTACTTGTATTGAAAGTTCTTCATGAGTTTCCAATTTGAAGCTCTTTAGAATATCTAAAATTATCATAATGAATCTTGATCCAAACTCCTTTATAAAATACATAAGGAAATATGATCATTCTTATAATATTTTCTCAATTAGTATTCACTAAGACGATTATACCAAATGCGTCGAAATATTCATGAGACATGTCTAAATAAATTTCTTCGAAAATTTCCAAATGCTTCTAGCATTTTAAATCTTTCAAGAATAAATATGGATCCACAAATAATTAGAAACATGTAAAATTTTTCATAACTGCCAAAGAAATTTCATCCACCGTGAAGTAATTAAAACTTTTCATAAATTATGGTTCAAGTCGTATTTACGACTGCTTATTTGTGCCTCACTTGCATTACATATTTAGGTGTTTGGACTGCTGGTCCAAATACTTCTCTTTTAGAAGTTCAAAGCGTCTTTCTACATTGGTCAATTCAATATTTATACTTCTGGATAGATTTCTATACAAAATCCTCATTTTCTTTCTTTACTTCTATAGAAGTATTCTTTGCAAAATCGTTGTCGACAACTTTTCAATTTTCTGGTTCAATTCTCGTAATGACACAACTCATCGAGTTCTCTTCAAGATTTCAATCTTTATTTCAGGTACCTGAAACTCTTCAAGAGTTTTATTATTAGTTATGTCTTGGGTCTCTTTAGGAGCACCCGCCTCCAATATATGATCATCTCATAATACTTTTTATTTACGAGAATTTTGATCATTGGAATCATTTCAACTATCATGCTTCAAGCATGATTTACATTCACTTGCTCTAACATGTAATTTAAACTTAGAGCATTTCAGCTGGTATATGAGACTTAATTACTCTCATTGGGTCAGTAAATATGTCTGACAGTTGACATGAAATAACATGAATTATCTTATGAACTTTTAGTTCATATTCGAGGATCTAGATAATGATAATTCATTTTCTTCTTTATCCAGATGATTATTTTCTCCCCCTGATGTTGAGAAAAATCATCTAATAAATGATTTTCCAATTAATGTTTAGAATTTAAACATAAAAGGAGACTCGTACTCAATATATATTCTCAACCCTTTTTACTTGCCCATTTTGTGTGTTATGGTGGAGCAATTCAACTATATATCGCACATTCAAAAATTCAAAAATGAGAAATATGACTTCTGACCAAAAGTCAAATCATAATGGGGAGTTTATTATAACTCATTGGCTTGATGGGTATAAGTGTTGCTATTTGGAAATACCATATAAATAATAAATGTTTTGTCCTAACAATTTAGCTATTAAATAGGAGGCATCCAATTAAAAATTTGTTAAATCGTATTTTTCATAATCAATAGGCTTTGTAACAACTGATATAGCCTAAAATATAAACCCAAAAGCTTTTGCAAAACGAATAGTCTAATTGCATAATCTGAATCCTTTTAGAATCAATCTCACAAACTTCTTGTTGTAAGTTGATAAAACAATGTAGATGCATCTACTAAAATCATATAAAACTTTCCACATTTGTTGATATATGGGCTCATATTTCGTTTAGATATGCAAGACATACACTCTCAACTTTAATACAAGAACTTCAAGTTTTAATTCTTTTGATAAGTGGGATCATCTATATCCTTTGAGAACAAACAACACAAGAACTTCAGGTTCTTTTAGTAAGTGGAATTTAATCAATTCCCTTAAGGAACACAAGAACTTCACGTTCTTTAATAAGTGGAATTTAATTCATTCCTTTGAGAATAAGCACCATAAAAACTTCATGTTCTTTTAATATATGTGCATGTAAATCTCAATAACTTTCGCATCATTATTGATCAGGATAGTCTAACCGATCATACCAACTACATACAAGTGTGTATATACATTTCTGAATTTCGTAAACTTCTGGTTTACCATAACATGTGATTCAATCTCACTCGTACAAGTCTAGTACGATCATCAAAATTGTTCCTTTGAATAGGAATATATTTAGCTCTTTTGGAGCTTTCAATGGAAATTATCTTTTGGTAGCAATATATATAGCTTTTCTAGAGCTTTCAACTGATTTTTTGGCTACCAGAACTTATATCCACAATGACTTATTTCAAATGCTAATTGATAACATATGTTATATATAATTTCCAAAGGGATATTTTACGAACTCATATTTGCTCTCTTAAAATTTCCAATTCTAGTGGTGACGATATTATTACCATTAGTTGTAATTATTGCAATATTAGCAATTTTACACTTTTCATAGTGTGCTTTCTCTCAAGAATTTATTGCTCTTCTAGAGCATCAATATTTTTAGTACTTTGAGATATAGTACTCACATTATTCCCTTGCATTTAAATGAGAAAATATATCTTATGATTATGTTGAGCATAAATCGTCACCATAGATTGTTGATTTTTCAACGTACGACAAGTACGATACCAATGGTTTATAACATCACATTGGTAATAAAAATAATTTTACTTCATTAGAATGATCTTCATCACTCTTATCATCCTTATAACCTCACCACTAGTGGGTAGAAGTATTCTTAAAATGACCATAATGCCTATGTCCATGCCTCGACCATCACCATAACTTCTAATGTGACTTTTTTTCTTTCTATAATATAATCTCACATTCACTTTAGGGAATGAAGTAGAGCCAATGGGCCTTTGAATATTTTTCATGATATTGTGTCTGAGGACAATATTATTTGTCGTGAAAAGTGGAGTATGTTTTTATTAACATATCATTATCACAGAGAACAAAGATTAAATCCTCGTACGTGGCATTGTTAAACCAGTCCACAAGGTCCTTTAAGAACCTCCTTTGAGACCAGTAGCTTCGCAAAATGGGATGTCCAGCCAATATACTTGGATTATATCGAATTTATGTCTCTAATTAAATAATGATTTACCATATTTGCATTCACTTCAGGGAATGAAAACAGTTCTAATAATTGCATGGAATAAACATCATGCTTGCATTCACTTTAGGGAATGCCCCATCATTGATAATCGCATGGAATAAACATCATGTTTTGCATTCACTTCAGGGAATGCCTCCCATAAAACTTTTTGGATCAAGACGAATTTGCGTAACTTGAACTTGGGAGAAGTCAATAGTCGAGTTTTTCGACACATAAGAATCATTGCTTTCGAGCACATATAGACTTTATAGCAGTCTTCTTGTAGATTCAAAATCACCATAATTTATAGCACTTTAAAATCGACCTACAGGTTAAAGCGCAAGGTGCACAACCATAATAAAAGCTTGATTTTACACGTGGCTTCACAAGCCCGATTTGTTTTTGCAAATCCTCGCTTTAAATTTTGGGTGCTTCGTGGAGCATCATGAGTAATAACACAATAAAATGATGGTTAAATTTGTTAGTATAATAACACTGTAAAATCAATATAACAAATTTTTGGAAAAGAATATGTTACAAATAATTGGAATACGATAAATATCACATAACCTTTAATTTCAGTTTAGGCCGACAATTTGTTTGGCTGGTTACAGTCATGACGAACAATATCGAATCACCGAAAAATAATGTTGAGGTATGTACGAACAATTTCGTGAATAATCTTTTTATGTCATGTCTCTTTCCAAGCCATTTAAACACATGTAAAACTCAAAATATGATTAAAAATACCAATATTATCAAATAATATAAACAAATATTAATCTTTAGTTATGAACTTTTTCAGTATGCTCATGAAGTTTAACATACTATTAATGAGATTGGTATGCACCCCTGAAATCTTCATTCGTCTTATCCTCAATAAAGGTAACTCTTTAATATTTTTTCTAATTTCTTTTTCTATTACTTCTTTAGTTCATAACTAAAGATTAATATTTGTTTATATTATTTGAGCAAACTCGTGTTGATAACGTGTTATGAATAAAATAAAGAAGAACAAAAAAAACAAAGAGATGAGAGAAAGAGGGAGATTCATATTATTCTCAAAAATAGACTTGTATACAATGCCTTCGTCAAAACATCTATTTATAGGCATAAAAAGTACACAATACATTAAACTCTAATTAATGAAGAAAACACTCCTAATAATAAAGTAAATCAAATTTACTTGATAAAGTTCTTATCATGATAGACATCCACATAGATAAATATTCATAACAATAAATCTTTATTTATCATTGGTTGATGCATAAATAAAAATCATATAGAATTGTTTAAAAGTTTAAAAAAAAATATCCATGCATACTGATGAGCTGGTGCCGGTTTGACGTGACAATTATATAGATTAAAATAATAATAATAATAATATTTAAATCAGATAGATTATTATAATAACTAAATATTATTCAATAAACAATTTTGAATAAATAAAAAATACACGCAAAGTGTCCCGTGACTGATGCAAACAGTCACTCATCTGTTTTAGTTATAATAAAATATTCAGAATAAAAAAATGTGGACATACATGCACACACAAAGAAAGCCAGATTCTCTTCAAGCTTTCGATCAAGACAAGACTACCCCTCCCAATAATCATTTCTCTTTTTTTATTTAATTTAAGCGAGAGAAAAATACATGGAGTAAATGAGATCGGAATCCGATAATGCATTATTTAATTGTATTTTTAAAGTTTTGTTTTTGTTTTTAAATTTAATCAAAACAGGTCAAATTGTGGTTTTGGTATTCTATTATCTTTGAATTTAAGACGTAGTCCTTTATGTTCTTTTGTAAGAGAAACGGAGTAAAAAGAAGGGAAAACTATAGCGGTGGTCCTCAAACTATTACCATTTTCTTATTTTGGTCCCTAAACTATGTTTTTCGGCAAAATTATCCCTTATGTTACATAGTTCTCCTGTTTTAGTCTCCGACGTTAAATAACTAACGGTTTTGCTGACGTGGCATTTTTTTAAGAGGAGAGAGAAATGATTAAAAAATATTTAAAAAAATGTCACGTCAGCAAAATCGTTAGCTATTTAACGTCGGAGGACCAAAACTGGAGAACTATGTAACAGAAGGGACGATTTTGCTGAAAAACATAGTTTAGGGACCAAAATAGGAAAACAATAATAGTTTGGGGACCACCGATGTAGTTTTCCCTTAAAAGAATTGTTAACAATTGAATCAAAGATCTAATGTCAACTGAAATGTCGTTTTACGAAAGCTTTTTATAATTGCGGATCCATAAATTTAAATTTTATGGCTCACTAAGAAGAATAGAAATCTAAAAAAATTAAGTTTAGAGTTTAAGGTTAAGGTTAGAGTGTATTTTTAAGGTCTAGGATTTATGGTTTAAGATTTAATATTTAGAATTAGGGCTTAGAATTTAATTTTTTTAGCGTCGGGCATAGAAAGGGCCACCGAAAAGGGCACATGATTTTTATCCCACTAAGCAATATAAATAGAATCGCATTTAATTAAACATCATAAAAATTCAAATTACAAATTATTAAGAGATAATAAGGACTACAATTAATAAACGTAATTAATGAAAAATAAAGCAAATAAAAAGTATATTAGCTAAAAAACTAATAGTAGTGGTTTATAATAATAAAATAAAAATCTAATAACAATAAATATACAATGCAATGTATAAAAATAAACATGATAAAGGATCAAATTGAAAGAAAATAAAACTTGAAAGAATCAAAATAGTAAATAATTATATAAAATTATTTTTTTAACAATATATAAAATTATATTAAAATAAATTACAGACAAAATTAGAAGAACAGACATATAAATTAACCCCAAAAGAGCAAATATAACCCTTCTAAAGATACCCCATGCATAATAGAATAGGAATCACATGCCATTCATGTCCCACACAAAAAAAAGCTTAATGTTTAGGGTTAAGGTTTATGGAATTAGGGTAGAGTGTTTTTAAAGTTTAAAATTTATGATTTAAAATTTAAGGCTATAACTTAGAATTTAACTTTTCAGTATTGCGGTATAGAAAAGGAATACATAATTTTTTTTCTTGCCTAATAGATTTTTTTTCTTGTTTAATAGTGGGTCGCGTGACCCACCATGCGCTATATTAGATATGATCATGATTACACTACAATAAAAATAGAGTTAGAGATATAGATTTAAGGATAAGACATAAATATTTAAAAAGTAAGGTAAATTCTCAATTTATTTAATTTTGTGTATGGAAAGATATTTTTTTCTTCTTCAAAAGAGCACATAATAGTATCCCAATTACTATAATAATTATCTTCGTAAAAATTAAAAAATTTAAATAATTGTATCATAATTAAAAAAATGTAGATGAATTTTTGTTAAGTGAGTGAAGTCTGAGACAAATAATGAGTGTTAATTATTTTAAACTTATGTCAATGTTATTTTAAAGTAATATTAATTTTATCATTTATGTAAAATTTATAAACACTTTAAAAAAAAGTTGACATCATTGCCTGGTGGTTCCGTTCATGTGTGATGGAAATTTTTTGCCTTTTTTGGTGTCTTTATTTATGTTCTATGCTTAAAATTAAGTTTAGGGTTTAAAGTTTTAGGTTAGGATTTAGAGAATTTAGAGTGTGATGTATTTTTTAGGGTATAAGGTCTAAGGTTTAGGATTTAGAATTTAGAGTTAGGGTTTGAAATTTAAATTCTTAATGCTTTTTACTATTGGGGCATAAGTAAGGGCACCGAAAACGGGTTGAACCTTTTTATCCGTCCATGGGATGGAAACCTCTGCCCCTTTTTGGTGCCTCCATTTATGTCCTACGCTCAAAATTATGTTTAGAGTTTAGGGTTTTCGGTTAGGATGTAGAGAATTTTAAATATGATATATTTTTAGGGCATATGGTGTAAGATTTAAGATTTTAAATTTAAGGTTAAAGCTTAAAATTTAATTTTATAATATTTTTTTTAGTGTTAGAGCATAACTACATAAGTAAGGCACCAAAAAGAGGCAGAAAAATTTTATCCTGAATGTGGGTTAACCATTTGAATTAAGTAATGAGAATATAAAAATGGAAAGATTAAATCATGTTGAATTCAAGTATAGTAAATGGACTAAGGCATAATTTTACCATCAAAATATTATATTAAACAATCATTAAAATTCCGCCTAATACAAACACACACAATCAAACATCGACGACCCAAAGAAAATCGTGAAATCCCAAAAATCCTTCCACGTAAACGCCACGTGTCATTCAATTTGACATTCCGTACAATAAAAATAGAATAAAAATTCACCAACACTAACTCATCTTTCCTGCGTCCAGCACCACCCGCTATGGATACCCTCCTCCACCCTCCTCCGCCAACTAGCTCCCCGGCCTCCATGGCCAAACGCCCCTGCTCTTCCTCTTCCTCTCCCTCTCAAAACCCTAGGCTTCCTTCTCACTTCTCTCAAATGGACCATCTCCTCCACTCTTTCCTCTCCTTCCCCGATTCCTCTCTTCCTATTTCCCTCGACCTTTCCTTCGACCGCCTCCTTGATTCTTCCCATTCCGACGCCGATCAATCTCTTCTCATCGATCGCGCTCACAACCTAGGTTGCCTCCTCCTCCGTGCTGCCAATCGATCCGCTCGGAAACGTGCTTCGATTCATAACTCCGTTGCCTGGGTCCTCCCTCCTGATCTCACCATCAAGGCAATGATTCTATTCTTCATTTTGATCGAAGGCTGTGATTTTATTTATTTTGTTTATTTTTTCTTCTTTTTTTGTGATTTATTGTTGTTGTTATTATTATAATCATTATTGCAGGTGTTTTCGATGCTGGATTCGCAGAGTCTATGCCACGCCGCGGCAACCTGTTCGATGTTTAACAAGTGTGCCATGGATCCTTTGTGCTATGCCAATATTGACCTAACTACTGTCGTGCCCAAGGTTAATAATGCCGTTGTTTCCACCATGATCCAACGAGCTGGAAAATCACTCCAGTAAGACTTCGTTTCTTTTTTCGCTATCACTAGTCAGCATTTAATTTCAGTAATAATTGCCCAATCTTAGCTATGTTCACTGCTTGAATTGCCTTCTGCTTTGTGAAAAAAAAAGGAAAAAGAAAAGATTCCTTATTAGCAACTCAAAGTTTGTCTTTGCCAGTTCCTTTATTCTATATGTGTTGGAGAAAAGATCAGTGTGAGTTAGTATTGGCTAGTTCATTTATATTTGCATATGGTTCAATGGTTGTTTTTATAATTATAGTTTCTTGTTGATTACTATCTTTTGAATGGTTATTTAGATCTCTTAAGCTCGGTATAGTGCCTGGCCCAACTGGGTCTCCTGGTTCCAGTCAACCATTGGTTTATACAATCAGGAACTCTGTAGATGTATCCAGCTTTTCATGGAATGATAAAAGGACCAGGCAAGGAAAGGAATCATCCATTCTTACAAGGTCCTGCTTGTATCCATTAAGTGGGGACAATGGTGCCACTGGGTATGGTTCGATGCATTAACTTCTTTTTTAGAATCATTAATGTGTAACAAGTTGTTCTTATTAGTTGCTTTTTTTCTACTGCAAGGACTCTTTTGAGGAGGTTGCATCTTTACAATATCGAAAGAATGGACAATGCATCACTTTGTGGCGCATTAGTGGCATGCCCTTCTTTACTTGATTTGGAAATTGTGGGCCTGTGAGTTTCCTTATTTAAGCTGATTTCAGTACTTCTCTTTCCTGCCAACCCAGCCATCTTGCTTTTCCTTTCCTTTCCTTTTCTTTTCTCCACTTGAGTTTGTAGAAAGCTATAGCAGCTGGATGATGTTATGAGCAGTAAAAGCTTAAAACTTAAAAGTTGTTTGTTAATATGGAACTGTTGATAAAAATTGCAAAAACTCTGAGAGAGATTGATTTGCATGTGCACGGTCATGAATCAGTATACAGATATTCATAAAGAGATGAGTGAGTGAATACTAAGTATGGACATTAATTAAACAATCACTTTGTTGTTGTCTGAATCATTTCAGTTCTTAACCCAGTCTAATGTGCAATTTGTGATGTCGATGCTGATTTAGATGGTAATTGTTTGGCAGAGTAGCTGGTGTTTTTTTCTATTCAACCTTCTAAGTTGTTTGTTGTCCCTCCTTTTGATGCAGTCATGTTGAGCTGAGGCAAACCTTGATGTCAGTGAGCTCAAATTGTCACTTCATAGAGCGTTTATTCTTTGAGTCTTCCAAAACAGGTACAAAGTTTCGTCGGGAGTTTGTTGTTTCTAAATGCTCAAATTATCTTCTTAAAGTGTTATGATAATGCAGGGAGGGATGACAGCTTGAAATCGCCGACTTGTTTTGAGTTGGTGAACAATTGTCCTAATCTTTCTTCTTTGTCTCTTAGAGGTTTTAAACTGCATGATTATAAAGTACGCATACTTGTTAAGGTATGAACTCATTTAATGTTGTTTAAAATTTTCTCTCTTTTGGTTTGCACTCCAAAGGCATGCTTAATGGAATGAAATCTTGTCAGACATTTAAAATCTCATGAATAAATTGATAGGGGTGAACAGGGTTTCATATTACTTTATTACGGTCCTTGTTAATGTTTTGTTCTTGAAAATATCTAATTTCTTGAAGTTTTTCTACTTGCATTCAATTTATACAGCAATTTTTTTAATAGGGACAGATTCAAGTTTTCCTAATAAAATCAGAAATTCTAAATTGGTTACTTGATAAGATTCAATGGTTGACACATAGTATCGCTGGTTTGAAAGCATTAGGAAGGGTGGGTTTGCAACTTTGCATAAATATGTTGTTGTAAGCTGGAAGAATGGTGATTCTCTTTTATTATACTGCACTGAACGCTGGTCTAATCATTTGCAGGGATTCCGTAAACTTAAATATGCTGATTTTTCAACATCATACTCGATCACTGGAACCTTTTTGAGGTCCATGCAGACCTTTTCAACCATACGTACTAGATTCTTTTAAAGTCCACTTTTTCAACACATTATTTTTATCCACTACTCAGAAGTTCTCTCTTTGTCCAGGAATTTGGGAAATGACAGTGGTGGAAGTCTACTAGAGGTTTTAATATTAAGGGACTGCATGCATCTCAGAGAGGTGAGGTCTAAACTAGCTCCTCCTCCCACAGAAAACCTTCTTTCTCTCTCCCTCCAGTCTGACTTTCTAATTCTCAAGCAGATGGAAGTTGCTCGGTTCTTGACAGCTATTCTTGCAGGAGATTTTAAGTTCCTTAAACATCTTGTGAGTGAAGTTCATATTTAAATATCATTTCATAGTACTTACTTTTTGGTGATTCCACTTTTAACCGGGCCTGCTTCATCCATAGGACATATCTAATAGGGAGGGTTTAGCTTCTGAAGGTGACTGGTATCAGAGATCTTACAACTCCAGGTAAATAAATCCTTTGTGAGACTTTCATATACTGCTGAGATTGCCTTATCTTTTACCGACATCTAATGTCATTGTATATTCTGCAGCTTTATTCCTTTAAAGCAGGTTTCGGAAGTAAGACCTGATATTTGTCTGCTGGCTGAGTTTCCATCAGAAGGATGGTATGGTTTGCTATTATACTTATTTAGTTGTCGTGTCATTGTTCTTAGTGTTTTTACCCTCAGATAAACATTTTAAGCTAAGAAATTGGAAGTTGCTGGGAAATGAATTTTGCATTTTGACTTGTTTTTGGCTTTGCAGCTTTCTCGACATAGACCACCTAATGGATAGTGATATTAACAGTGAGCTCAGCCTGCCGTTCCAACCGAGCAGTCATACTTCTGATGGTGCCATGCTTACGAGTTCATTAGAGAGCAGTTACAATAGTGATCAGGGTAGTGGTAATGAGTATCAAGATTCGGGTTTTGTAGTATATGAGGAAAGCTCAGACGAGGTGGATTTCCTGGTTGTTTAGAAAAGCTACCAGTCTAGCCGAGTTTTGAAACTTGCAGCCACAAAATGCACTGGTAATGTGATCTCATCCTTCTGATTTGGAAAATTTTGGACCATCTAGTTTATTGTTTAGGATTGCCAATTAGATATCATCTAGACATAAAATGAGTACTTTCTTGGCATTGAGAAGAGTGCTTGATGCTTCCTGTTCATCAATGCACGAATTCATGGCTGCATTCATATTTAACCAGGGAATGGTTATAATCCGAAACTACCTTGCTTGACAAGTATATATCCAAGTGTCGTGGCACTTGAATAATGTCCGATTGTATTGCTGAAATGCAGCCTAGTTTTCTCCGTTCTGAGGAAGAATTTCTGGGTACTAATTAATATTGATAGAGGAAAAAGTGATGTGTATTTTCTGACCAACTCATCGTATTTACAACAGATAACCGGAGAGGAGGCTTTTTTTTTTCAGAATTGAAGCTGAAGTGAAGAAAGGTAGAGGATTGAATAGTGAACGGCAGTATAGTATAATATAGTTTCCTTTTATCATTCCCATTTATGATAATTCGATGCACTGATGCTGCAATATCCGACAGTTGGTTTACTGTGTCGGGGGGACTTTCTTCTGCTGCTTCACAGACACTGTAATTCATAAAAGAAAAGCCTCTTGGGAAACACATTTTGCTTCCCCGTTACTGTGGATCATGAAGGTGGCAGCCAATGCTTGAAGAGTTGTGGCTATTGTAATTTGTAGTGAAATGGTCTGTGCTGATGATATATTTGATTTTGGCAAAACTCCGCAGCATCAACTGTAATCTGCAGGCAAAACTGAGTTGGAGAAAATAAAGCAGTAAAAATTTACAATGCCGAGGGGCCTTTTCATTAAATCCGAGATAAGATATTACAATGGAAATGATTTCACATATAAAACTTAAATCTTAAATTTCTAACATTAAAATTTAAAAGTTTGTATTTTAAAGCACAAAAAATTATTTGATGGATTCAGCTTAGTACATTGTTGTAAAGATGAGCTATAATGACACGCAAAATGTATATGTATAATAATGATAAGTAAATTTGACTCCAAAGAAATTAAAGTAAATTAAGTCAAATTTAAACACTCAAAACAAAAACTAAATATAAATGAAGTAGTTTATATGAGTAAGTGAAGGAAATACTGTAGCAAAAGTTGTAATAAAAATTTGAATAATAAGATTTAAACGTTTTTGCACGTGTGTGAAACTTTCAAATGTGATGATAGGCTAAATTTATCAAAGATTCTTATACCTGGTTCTCATGAATGCTTAATACTTTTAAGCTTATATTATGCTCGTCAAAATTTACTTAAGTATTTCAAAATTTGACAGCCAAAAGGCTATAGCAGTACCTCTTAGCGTGAACCCTAACAAGTTACTTATCGATGAAGTTCTACTTCTTTTAGTCGTTGAAACTGTATCTTTATCTTTAAGGTGAGTTGGGGCTTTGCTTTTCAACATTAAACTCCATTGTCCACGTAGATCTAAGCTTAACTCTCTCGACCATTAAGCTATCAAACACTTAACTAAAGGGTAACTCAAGAGCTCTTACAAACCTAAGACAATAAAACATTGAACAAAACATATAAAGAATTGAACAATGCTAAAATATCCATTAAAACTAAAATATAATCATTTAAAACAAACCCAAGTCACTTAAAGTTAGTCCATGGCTGAGTAATCATCATCCATAATCATTTGTTTTAAACAACTCATTTTAGAATAAAAATGTAGAAGCAAAGAGCAACTAAGAGTAAAGAAAACTCTCAAGCCGCTTCAGACTGTCGTGAACCGCCCTAAGCTTGCTGCTTCTCTCAAAAGTTAGCAAGATCAACCCTTTGAATCTTTAACAATGGAAGACACCAAGATGAAGAAGAAGAAAAACAACCGTCTTTTTTTCTCTCTTTCTTAGCTCACAAAGCACCTTTTTCAGCTCTCTCTTTAATATGAGTGTCCATTATATAGTGGAGGTTCTTAGGATTTTGTGCCCTTAATTCTTCGTTTACTCTAGGGAATATTCTCTTTACATGTGTGGCACAGCTGGCTGGTGGAATCACGTGTGAGGGCTGCAAAATATTTTCATCTTTTGTCTTCTTTTGTGCCCAGAAATAATGTCTAAAATGCCATAACATATTGCTTTTGCCATGCACTGCTTCATAACTATCTTGCACATTACCGCACCAAAGCAAACCTTCCTCAAAGTAACACTAATTTTATACATAAATAAAAATAACCAATCAAACACCACCAAATGCAATTATATGAGCTAAATGCAACTATATGCAATGAAATGAACTTGAAACTAAACAATAACCTAAGTAAAAAGGCATTAAATATAACATTTTTATAAGGTTAACACACCTCAAACTTAAGTTATTGCTTGTTCTCAAGGAATAAGTAATTATGAACAAAGAAAATTCTATGGCAAAGTTCAGATCAAGACAGTGCTATGGCAAAATTTCAGTCCTTTGAAAAATATAAGCTTCAACATGCTAGACAAGACTGATATTTTAAAATTTTTTCTTTAAGACAAGATTCTTTGCACGTGTGTGCGTAATTGCATCCAATCTATGCTTAACAAAATTAGAAAATTTCTAGCTAAGTTTTTTATTATACCCTAGTATGCATTGGTCAATTTAAGCACAATTTTACTTCCATAATTCTAACTTTTTTTTACTGATACGAGGGGTATCAGCTCATCACACCTACCATCCTAAACCCTAGATGAGTATGGAACAAACATCTCGTCCCGAGCTAGTAGGCAGAGTAATCCCGTGACAACTTTCATTCACTCATATGCTCTTGCTGCCATTTATTTAAACACGGCATCCAGCCAAAACAACGCAAAGAGAAGTATCCCTCCATAGTTATGCCGCAACATTTATTCATTTTTCAGCACGTGCTATTAACAAAGGGAGTCTAGCAAAGCCTTTAATGCTTTCATATGTTAGTCGAGCTCGTGAATATCATCCATACTAAGGAATGCAAAAGTTTTTTTATAAAAATTTTCTAACACCCTTAAGCATAGAAAGCATACAACCGTGTAAGTAATTTAATCACAAAACATCAAGCCCTAAAGTCAATTCTACCAATTTCAATACTCATATACATTCAATCTACATCCATAAATATTAAATACTCATCATTGGACATCCTCAATTTATTCATAAAAACTGTCTTTAAACAAAACAACATGCCATAGCAAAAATTTGTTCCTAACAAAAATGAAATGCAAATGCTTAACTATGGGATCTAACTCCCCCAAACTTGAAGGATGCAATGTTCTCAATGCATGAAAATGAAACTAACTAAACTAAAATGAAATGCGAGGTACCTCTCTACGGTCCTACTTTGGTGTTGATGTCTTGGTCGCTTTGTTCTTGATACGCCTTGTAAAGTGTCCATAAGTTCTATATTTCATGCACATTCCATCTCATATTATTGCTGTTTTAAGTACATTTTAGGCATAATTAGGATCATGCATTGCATTTTACAGTCTTCTTTACTTGGCCATGCTTTTTATTTATTATCTTTTATTTGGTAAAGAAAAGGTATTGCTTTAGCTTAGTTTTAGTTTCAGGTACTAGAAGCTGGTAGAAGGAGAGAAGAGCTGAGGACATGATGTTGAGGCAGCAAACTAATGAGCTATACTGATGCAGTTCCAGACAGAGACAACAACTACTGAGTAGATGCTGCCGCCCTACCTGTCGCCCAAGACAGCAAATTGAGGAATTGGATAATTGGAGTGCAATCTGTAGAGCAGAAAATCCTGATCTTAACGATGTTATCCACTCAATTTTCCGATGACTGTAGGAGCAGGCAGATACGCTGAAGGAGGAATTCGAGATTACTTGCGGAGTAAGGCAACGTGAAGAAGTCCACATTCAACTCAAAAAAGCCAGAATTTAAGGTTTCATTTAATGCAAAAGCTACTTTGAAGACTTTTACTTCAAGAAAGACTAGACCTAGCTAATGCCTATATATACCCATTGTACTATTACTTCAAGACAACTTAGGTTTTTCCCTTAGGCATAGTTTAGGTTTTCTTGCCGCCATTAGTTATAAAATTCTCTTTGGGTTTGGGTTATGTTGTAATTAGCGTGAGAACGATTGTTTAGGATTTTAAGTTTGTTTTTGTAATAAAGCTTCAAGGTTTGCTTATTCTGTGTTCTTCATAGTTTTCAATTAAGGCGAAAGATTAGTTGATTACTATCCATTTGTTCGGTATCGAGAGAGTCGAACTCACGAAAGGAGTAAGTACGGTCTTCACCTTAATCAAGTGTTGATCAATCCAGCCTAGACATAGGTTAGGGTTTAAGAAGGCTAAAAGAGAACGAACCAAACATTGCTGTCTTTGCATGATTCACGCCGCGACTGGTATTACCTGTAGTGGGCTTCAACATCATTCTGACTTAGACATAAGCGGGATCACTTTTGAAGTGTTCTGTCGAATCTTGTAGTTCTACCGAGTTTGCCGCCGAGACACACTTCCATTTCACTGCCGGGGTAGCGAGAGCGTCACAGCAGCCTACCTGTCATCCCCCGCCGAGGCAGCAAAGTCTGGCAGCGCAAAGAAACTTATCCTTTTCAATGCAGTGTTACACTAAGCAACAACATAACCCGGACCATTCAATAAATCTAAACTCTTCCCTTATATTTACTTGTTTTTTTATTTTCCTCTTAAACAATCAACTTATTTGTGCATTTATTTTTCCTTTGTGCAGAAGTTACGATTCGAGTCAAGCTGTCAAATCCTTGTGAGAGACGATATCTTTTATACTACTACTTGACATGAGTGTGCATTTGCGCTCATATTTAGAGAACACTAAACCGCTCTACAAGTTTTTGGCGCCGTTGCCGGGTATTGGTAACAAGGAAATTCATTTTTAATTTCTGCACTTTTATTTTATTTGCATTTAATTTCCAGTGCTTATTATTTTTATTTTTAATCAAAAAAATAAAAAAGAATTTCACAGTTTCCTTTGCTAGTGCATGATCAGGGCAAACCCAAAAGGCGAAATCGTTTACTTTGACGATATCGAACGAAGAGCAAGAGAACTCAAAGAGGAGATCAGAAAAACCCTAGGGAAAGCTAAAGAAAAGAGAAAAGCAGAGGAAATCATGGAAGTAATAAACGACAACCCTGCCAAAATGCTCAGAACGGCATGGATGGGCAGCAAGACCCGTCGCCCAGAGAACAACAGCAAGTTCCACCTAGGCAGACGCCCCCTATTCCGCCCAGGCAGTCACAGTACGTTCGAACCACCAGGGATTATTTGGAACATGACTTCAGAGGGTTCGATCTTATAGTGACAGAACTTGAAATCGAGGCAGATCACTTTGAGATGAAGCCTGTGATGTTTAACATGATCAACACTTTGGGGCAATTTGGAGGGACTTCCACAGAAGATTCCAGCAGCACTTAAGAGGATTCTTGGACATATGCAGAGCTTTAAAAATACACAGAGTCCATCAAGATGTGCTAAGGCTGAGGTTATTCGCCTATTCACTGAGGGATAGGGCAAAACAGTGGTTGAACAACCAACCAACAAGATCATTCAACACGTGGACAAAGTTGTGCAAGGATTTTTTTGGATCGTTTCAGCCCATCTAATGTTACAGACATATTGAGAAACGAGATCACAACTTTTCGACAAGGGGATGATGAGCCAATGTATGAAGCATGGGAGCGGTACCAACAGATGCTAAATAACTGCATGCTTTATGGTTTTCTGACTTGGACACAAGTGTCAATGTTTTACAACGAGGTAAACTACCCAACTCGAATGATGATTGATGCCTTAGCCAACAGAATCATCCTTGACAGACCACCAGAGGAGGCACTGCGGATCCTGAACCAAGCCGCCAAAAAATGACAATAAGTACCCAATAGCCCGCCGAGGTGGCATTAGGCAGCCAACAATTGTGAACAAAGTGGAAGCCTCAGAATCTGCCAATGCCCGCCTCGACAAGCTGACAGAGCCGGTTATGAACATGGTTAAACCCACTGGAAAAGTCTACGAGGCCAAGGTTGTAGAGCCATTCTACGATGAGTGTGGGGGCAACCACAACCCCTCCGAATGTACCGCATCTGCCAATTTCATGGGAGGATACGAGAGGAACAGTAGGCCCAACACAAATACGTATAACCCTGGTTGGAAGAATCATCCAAACTTCTCATGGAGCAATCCTAAAACTGCTGCAAATCCACAACAGCAACATGTAGGCTACCAACAAAACCAGTCCAGCCAGCAACCTCAGCAACCACAAAACAATAATTCACTAGAAGCAACTCTTCAAACTTTTATGTCTAATACTAGTGAGTTTATTGCTCGTACAAATAAGTTTATTGATAAAACTGAGTCATTCATGGATAGGACATAGATGAGGATAAACAACCAGGAGGTTGCGATAAAGAACATGGAGACCCAGTTTGGGCAGTTCGCTACTATCTTCAGTAGTAGGACAATGGGTGCAACATCTAGCAGTACAGAGGCAGCATCTAAACCCTCATATGAGCAGTGCAAAGCCATATCAACCAGAAGTGAGAAATAGTTGAATGAGTCCAGAATGGAAAAACCAGTAGAGAAACAACCAGCGCAAAAATAACTACCTGTCGCAGCAGCATCCACACCAGTCGCCCCGGCAGATGAGCCTGACAACAACCCTGAGGCAGATGATCCCCCACAGTTAAAGTTCTCATGCAAAGAACATATAGATAACATCCGCCTGCCAGCACCTTTCCCCTAGAGGCTTAAGCAACAGAAGCAAGAGCACCAGTTTAGGAAATTCTTGGATATTCTGAAACAGGTGCACATAAATATCCCTATCATAAAAGCCATTCAGAACATGCCCAACTATGCAAAATACATAAAGGATATGGTTTTTAAGAGGAAAAGAATTGGGGAGTTCGAAACAGTCGTTGTGGCAGAGGAGTGCATGGCTATGCTGCACAACAAGCTGCCGCCCAAGCAAACAGATCCGAGCAGTTTTGTTACACCATGCAGAATAGGAAGCAAGGACGAAACAAAAGCCATGTGCGACTTAGGAGCCAGCATAAACTTGATGCCTAAGGCAGTCTTCGACAAACTAGGAATTGGGCAAGCCAAACCTACCTCCATTATGCTGAAACTTGCTGATCAATCATTTGTATAACCGGGGGGGGGGGGGGGGGGGCAAGATTGAAGACATCCTAGTACGAGTGGGCAGCCTTATTTTTCCAGCATACTTCCTCATTTTAGACTGTGAGGCCGATGAAAAGGCCCCAATCATCCATGGGCGACCATTCTTGGCCATGAGTAGAACGATAATAGATGTGGAGCATGGGGAGCTGATCATGAGGGTAGACAATCAGAGCATAAAGTTAAATGTGTTACAACCCTCATAAAAGGAAAAGGAAGGATGCACATATGCTTAGGCCGCCAAAATCAGCACAACAACAGGCCAAGACAGCAGTTGTCACGACAGACCCAAGGGTAGGCTGAAGGACCCAACAACACACTACCTAAAAGAACAAGAGGACCCCTAGGAGGAAAAGACAAGAAACACCACCTCAAGAAGTGGTTATGTATGGGAGATGCACCCAAATGCACTCTCAACATAACTTAATTATTTTTATCTTTATTTTCTTTATTTTTATTTTTATGCTTTAGGAATAGAATTTAATTTTCTATAATTTATTCTTTTTAGATTTTATATTAGTTGAATTTATTTTCCACATTTTCAATTTTCAGAATTTATTTTAATATTTAATTACCTTTATTTTTATTTCAGGCTTTAGGAATAAAAGAGTTGGATAAAAAAGAAGGCCCAACAAGGATCTCGCCCACCATCCCGCCAAGACAACCAAGGGCGGCCCAGCGCAGACAGCGCGTAACGGCTAGTTGTCCGCTAACGGCTAGCTGCCAACGGCTATAGAAATAACGGGCAGAAATCTCGTAACATGTGCAAGACAACTTGACCGTTGGACATTTAATGCCGCCCCGACACCTCTCGGCAACCTCTATTTAAACTCACTCATCTCATTCATTCATTTTACTTTCACCTCCTTGCTATACTCTTCTTGAATCCATTGCTCTCTTTTCTCATAATATTTTCTTTAAGTTTCAGTTATATCTAAATCGTCTCACACATGGCATCAACATCAGCACCTATACCCACCTTTCAACACTTCTGCTGCAAGGCAGATGAGAAGAGTTACAAAACGCAATTTGCAAAACAAGCAATTTGGGAGGAGCAAGGGTCCCACTACAGGAAGAAAATAGTGGACTTTGGCTTAGAGCCCACCTTATTTGAAACCATCCATAACAAGGGATGGGAAATATTCGCACAATAGCCGGAGATGGCCAACATCACTTTGGTCAGAGAATTCTATGCCCATCACCCCGCCCAAAGCTGTCATTCGTCTATGTCCGAGGGGAGCCTGTCAAGCTGAACGCTTCCGTGATCAACAACTTCTACGACCTAGAGATGGACGACAACCCTCACGAGGAATGGAGGCAGTCACTAACGGCTACCAACTATGACAAACTCAAGGCCAAGCTGTGCAAGCCCAATACGTCGTGGTTGGCAGGAAAGCATGGCTGCTCTGTCCAACGTCGCCACCTGTTGCTCGAGCCTATGCTATGGTTTACCTTTATCAATCACCGTCTGCTGCCCACCTCCCACAACTCCACTGTCGACCGGCCGCACCTTGCACTCATCCACAACATCATGGTGAACCGACCCATCAAGGTTGGGGAGATCATATGAAAGGAGATCCACAACTGCTTCCGCAGGATAAAGGGCAGGCTTTACTTCCCGTCTCTCATCACAGGTCTTTGTGCCAACTTCAATGTCCCAACCGACCCATAAGATGAGATGACAGCTGCCAAGGAGGGGTGGACCAGGAAAGTTTGCATGCTGATGATGCAGGCCCCGGAGACAGAGTCCATCACCCTAACCAGCCCTCTGCCGCCCAACCAGCCACTCTAGCCGCCCTCGACAGTACTGAAGCTGCCCCGGCCAATGAAGTCCTCACTCTACTATGCACCCTCATTGACAGCAACAAACGGATCGAGCAGCAACAATTGACCTTCATGAAGTACGTGGGGGAGGTACAAGATGCCTTTGTGGCATATCTCCTTCAAAAATTTCCAAACGACGACCCCACTCTGTCGACCTTTCCGCCGCAACTACACCCAGAGAAGGCACACCATTAGACGCAGATGCCCGCCATACCGCCTTCCGCCTCCAGATGCCGTCTCCAACGCACTACCCATCGTACTCCGCCACCTCCACTTCCAACATGGTGGTAGATTCCCCAGAGCGGCATTAACAACATCATTCCCCCGTCTGCACAACGGCAACAGTGGCCAACACCTCCTCCTCCGATGAGGTAGAGTAGTCGATAGCATCAACAACAACAGAAATAGAAACAACAACCTCAATGGTGATGGACCCTCCGACATCACCAACAACAGAAGGAACAAGAAAGAGAAAGCAGCACATCATATCCGCCTAGCCAGTGGACGAGGAGACAGAATCCGAAGAGAGCGAAGCCTCTCTAGAAGAACCCCGTAAAGAACCTCATGAAGAGCCTCGCCCCACTCCTAAGAGAGTCCACCTTCCATGGACAGCAAAGGTCTCACCAGCCAAGTCTGCCGCCTGGGCATCTGTCGGCCATCGCCTTGTCATCCAATCCCCCTGTTCCTCCTATGCCGCCAAGACCCAAGCCTCCTCTCAACCCTTAGCCAATTTCTAGAGTTTTTTTTTCTCTTCTCTTTTCTTTATTTTATTTTTCTTTTTTTAATCTTATTTTTTGTTTTTATTTTGTATGTTATTTTGTGCATTGAAGGCAATGCCCATCTCGAGTTTGGGGGGGGGGGGGGGGGAGGGGGTTAGCACTCATTATTTTTGTTTAGGCATATTTTAGGTTGCATTATGTACTTGCCTTAGAAAATTAATTGAAAAGAATTTTTTTGAACTTGTGCCTATGATAGGATAGCCGACTTTAATTTTTCGCACCAAGTTAAAATAAACTTAATTTTGGGGGGAAAACATGAAGTTAACTTAGGATTTTTCTATAGTTGCCAAAAATTCAAAACACTATTGTTACTTGTTGAGTTTGTTTGAGTTTTTGATAAACATTGCCTGTTGAATTATTTGTAAAATTCTAACATGGTTGCAGGAAGCTGCCGCGGCAGGCAAAATCGGGAAAAACAAAAAGCACTGCCAAGGCAGGAAAAAGAATTTTTTATGCTGTCTATCCCTAAAGGTGCCAAAAATAGGCTCTATGAAGAATCATGTGCAAGGACACTCTGCTGCTATCAAAGTCCATGAATCTAAAAATCTTGAAGTGACGGACAAATTAGCATGAGCGAATGGAAGTCTTCACGGGATGACTCTACTCCATGGGTTCGAGGTTTTGTAGTTTGCTCCTATCTTAATTTCAAACCTAGAAGAGTAGTTGTGATAAGCTGAAGCCCTTATTTCCATGGTTATTTAATTGTGCTTAATTATGTTGTCTCGACAGAAACCTTGTATATCATGACAACATCTTTGTTTACTTAGAATATTCATCAAATTCAACCCGTACACAGTTCTGCACACACTTCACTAGCATATTATAGTTTAATTTTGAGGTAATTCATGTTATTCCCCTCTTACTATTCTAATGACAGGTGCCACGGTCTTGAGGTGTTAAATCAAGTTTAAAACAATTTTTTTTATCTTTTTGATTAGTTTAAAATGGAAGTATGTTTAGGTTGCATTGCTTGAGGACAGGCAATAGTTCGAGTTTGGGGTGTGTAAAGTGTCCATAAGTTCTATATTTCATGCACATTCCATCTCATATTATTGTTGTTTTAAGTACATTTTAGGCATAATTACGATCATGCATTGTATTTTACAGTATTCTTTACTTGGCCATACTTTTTATTTATTATCTTTTATTTGATAAAGAAAAGGTACTGTTTTAGCTTAGTTTTAGTTTCAGGTACTAGAGGCTGGTAGAAGGAGAGAAGAGCTGAGGACATGATGCTGAGGCAACAAAACAAAGAGTAGTACTGATGCAGATCCAAACAGAGACATCAGTTGCTGAGCAGCTGCCGCCGCCCTACCTGCCGCCCAAGACAACAAACTAAGAAATTGGAGAACTTGAGTGCGATCTGTAGAGTAGAAAATCCTGATCTTAACGATGTTGTCCACTTAATTTTTCGTTGACTGTAGCAGCGGGTAGAGCCGCCGAAGGAGGAATTCGAGATTACTTGCAGAGCAAGGCAATGTGAAGAAGTCCACATTCAACTCAAAGAAGTTAGAATTTAAGGTTGAATTTAATGCAAAAGCTACTTTGAAGACTTCTACTTCAAGAAGGACTAGACCTAGCTAATGTGTATATTTACCCATTGTACTATTACTTTAAGACATCACAGGTTTTCCCTTAGGCATAGTTTAGGTTTTCTTGCTGCCATTATGTTCTAAAATTCTCTTTGGGTTTGGGTTATGTTGTAATTAGCGTGAGAACAGTTGTTTAGGATTTTAAGTTTGTTTTTGCAATGAAGATTCCAAGTTTTCTTATAACATGTTCTTCATAGTTTTCAATTAAGGCAAAAGATTAGTTGATTACTATCCATTTGTTCGGTATCGAGAGAGTCAAACTGATGAAAGGAGTAAGTACGTTTTTCACCTTAATCAAGTGTTGATCAATCTAGCCTAGATATAGGTTAGGGTTTAAGGTGGCTAAAAGAGAACGAACCAAACATTGTTGTCTTTGCATGATTCACGCCGCGGCTGGTATTATCTGCAGTGGGCATCAACATCATTATGACTTAGACATAAGCGGGATTACTTTCGAAGTGTTCTGCCGAAACTTGTAGTTCTGCCAAGTTTGCCGCCGAAACACACTTCCATTTCACTACCGGGGCAGCGAGAGCGTCACAACAGCCTACCTGTCATCCCCCGCTGAGGGAGCGAAGTCTGGCAGCGCAAAGCAACTTATCGTTTTCAACGTAATTTCACACTAAACAGCAGTATAACCCAGCCCATTCCATCAATTTAAACTCTTCTCTTATATTTACTTCTGTTTTATTTTATTTTTCTCTTAAACAATTCAACTTATTTGTGCATTTAATTTTCCTTTGTGCAGGAGTTACGATTTGAGTTAAGCTGTCCAATCCTTATAAGAGACGATATCTTTTATACTACTACTTGACAGGAGTGTGCACTTGCGCTCATATTTAGAGAACACTAAAATTCTCTACACACCTCTTCTTAATCGCAGAAATGAGCTCCTCTACGTCGGCTGGTTGTGGTGGTGGGGCTTGCTCGTTCTGCTTGTCATGGTCTGGCTGGTCATGCTGGTCATCCCAAGTGTTACTCTCTATAGTAGGAGTGTTGCAAACACGACCCGCTAAACTCTTAAGGTGAAGCATCTTTCTCACCGTGGCATTTGGAGTTTGAGCAAGTGTAGGTGTAGGATTATCATCCACTATTTCCTCATTATCACTCTTAATGATGACGAGGTCATCAATAGGAGTTTCAGGTGGTGGGGCTTCCATTGGGTCCTTTCCTTTGCTTTTCCTTGTCGGGTGAGGGCTTGTTGTGGCATCAATAGTGGCTGACTCTTATGTAGCTGGCTCTGATTGTGCAGGGATTGAACGTTTGGCAGGAAGTCTCTTGGCTGCAAGAGTTGTGCGCTACGTAGTGGTCGTCTTTGGTGCGGTGCTTCTTGTGGCATTGATGATGGGGTCTGGGAAGAGAGGGAAATTTCTGTTCATGTGTAGCAGCATCTCCTTAAAGTAGGAGTTTATCACCTCACCCCTCTCCTTGATATACTTGAAAAAAAGTATGCAAGTTGTTGTGCATCTCGTCCATCTCTTCCTGCATGCGCCTAGTGGAGGCTACCAAAGAGGCAATCCTCGCCGCAACAAATGTTTTCGCTCCACTATCCACCGTTTCTGTTAGGGCATCTTCGTCAAATCCCTTCAGCCCAGGGATCTGGTCAGGGGTCACTCCACTCTTCCCTTTGTGTACCTCATCTTTTTCTGGGTCTTCATAAACTTCATTCTTTCGACAGAGGGCCCTGATCAGGTTGGGGATGATAAGAGGGCTATATTTCCTCTTCAAACATGCATAAACTTCGTCAATGATTACCTTCCCCATGTCGATCGGTCTTTCATGGAGAATGGAGTGCAAGAGGAGGAGTCTACTGAGGGACACAATTGAGTGGTAGGAGGTTGGCATCCAGAGAGTCTTGAGATAATAGTTCTACACCTTGGCATGGGGCTTCAAACACCCCCTCTCTACTAACCTAGTTGTTGGGTCCAACTCAGTTCTTGTAAAGCATAAGTCCTCAAGGACTTCTTTGATGGTTTGTGCGTCCACGGCTTTAGCAAAGGGTGTGTTCTGGTCGACGACGTTCTTTAAGCCATAAAATTTGTTTATCGTCGTGACTGTAAACTTGACTTGGTCGCCACGCACGAACACGCTAGACTGGATGGGGCTTTTCAGGTAAGCATAGAACTCCCCCACCAGTGGGACTGAGATGCTGTCTTGGTGCTTGACAAATGACTCCCACCCTTGCTTGGTGATAACCTCCATCACCTCCGTGTCGAAGCCTTCCTCGCCCTCAGAAGGAAAAAAAGAATCTTTGTTCAGGGAAAACCTTTCTCTCATTGATTAGTTTGAAGCGTTGTTTTGCTGCCCCGTCGTAAAATTTCTTTATCTCAATAGGTGACTGGGCTTGCGCTGCTTAAGGTGCCGGTGACATTCTTGCAACGGACCATGGTTGATTGAAGGGCAAAGATTGCTGGTACAATTAGGGGTTTTGGGTGATGTTTTTGTTGAAGGAGATGATGACGAAGAAGGGTTTAAAGTAAGTAAAGAAGTAAAATAAAAAGAATTATGAGGAAGCAAGTTAATGGGAAGGAAACTGCCACAAGTAATTGGAGAGAGAAGGTTGATGAGGCGGTTATGAGGAGTGGGGAAGAGGAGATATGTGAGGAGTTTTTAATGTAAAGAAAAAGTAGGAAAGAAAATGTGGGAAGGTAATGATGGGGTAGGGTTTTGAAAGTTAAATAGAATTAAAATTCTCCTTTTTTT
This sequence comes from Hibiscus tridactylites, assembly GCA_958450335.1. Lineage (NCBI taxonomy): Eukaryota > Viridiplantae > Streptophyta > Magnoliopsida > Malvales > Malvaceae > Hibiscus > Hibiscus tridactylites. Next base: position 49,696,459 of record OY288290.1, read on the forward strand.
GCCTTTTTAATGTCGCCCCTAAACTTTGGAAAAAGTTGGGCTTTTCCACTTCCTTCAATAACAAAGAGATAAACCCTAACCCTAATTGGAAAACTACATCTTCCTTAAACCAAACCCTCGCGTGCCACCTGCAGCTATAGGAAGCAATCTGGCATGTGGTGATAAAAATAAATAAAAAACATAGCATAAAATAAAGAACTAAAAGACAAAGGGCGAAAAGATAAACATAATTATTTATGAACATAGAAAATAGAAAAATGTTATAACAAAATAGAAGGGGTAAATGGGTTCAAACTCTTAGGGATCATGGAGAAGCAAGGAAGAATTGTCTCACAGGATCGAGGCTCCATTGTAAACTTTTAGCCTTTGGCCATTGACCCTGAAAATTGTGTCATTGTCAAGTTTTTTTATGTCTACCGCACCATGAGGATAAACCTTGTGCACTAGGAAATGACCTGACCATCGTGATTTCAACTTGACAGGGAAGAGCTTGAGTCTAGAGTTATAGAGGAGAACTTGTTGGCCTTCAAAGAAATGTTGTAGAAAAAGATGCTTGTCATGCCACTTCTTTGCCTTTTCATTATATAAGTGTGCATTCACATAGGTGTGGGCTCTAAATTCTTCCATCTCATTCAGCTCCAACAACCTTCTTTCACCAGCTAGCAGTGTAACACCCGATCCCGATATGAAGTAATACAATCAGGTCACCCAAAAACTGGCCCATCAAATTTTTAATTTAAAACCATAAGTTTAGCCATCATTTAAAAGCATTAAACATCCATAAATCCATTAAAGTAAATAAACATTTAAATAAGTTTACAAAATAGGAGCTCTGAGTTTAAAACACCATAAACTAAAATAATATTTCAAATAAAGTTACAAACTCAATAGTGGTAAGGTCCTATGAATACATTAGCCCAAACTAAAATAACAAGTATTGTACTCTGAAGCGAACGTGGTGCTGGGAAATCCTCCTCGATGAGCTCCTCCAAAGGTGACCTATCAAGCTACGCACGGAAAAAACACACATCCGCACACTGAGCTAACAAATCTCAGTGGTACGTTTCTACTCTACCACAATTCATGATTATCATAAAATAAGCATGCAAGATAAATATATATAGTAAAGAGAGCATAGATAAGGCTTCCACTATCTATGAGATATCCTCTAGCCTACACTAGCTAGAGTTCTTATATCACCTATCTAAAGGCATCAATAAGTTTAATAGAAGTCATACATATTACTCCATACATTAGCATACTCGAGGTCACATAGCCAATCGAGATACTCGAGCTCACATAGCCCATCGAGTTAATACATGGCATACCCTGATCACTCAACTATCGGGTGCATAAGCTATCATCTATAACATCCACACAACATACATAAAAAAATTCACGCATCATCCACATAATGGCTAACGAAACCTTACTTTACCTATGCTCATAGAGCTATCGGGTTACCCGTGTTCACACAACAGTTGGGTCAGGGACCATATCCGAATCACCATAGCCACAAATACGTCCTAGACATACTTGGATCACATTAGCCACAAGTAGTCTTTACCTGAGGTCACTCAGCCTATCAGGTTACTCCATCTCATTCAGCCTATCGAGTCTATTACCTTATCCAGATCACCATAGCCACATATAGGTTCTAATCGCACCCAGATCACTCTGCTCGTGAAAACGTCGGCTGCACTTGATCACTCAGCCTGAAGTACATATTCCATTATTTAAGTATTATGGTACTGACACTAGGACATCCAGATTCCTTTACCACAACATAAGATAATGCATGTTCCTCGAGCATTCATACACCTTACCAAGAGGTAAGTGGAAACAAGCTAAGCTATCAAGCAAATGCCCCAAGGCATGACACCGACCAACATGTTTAACTCTCGATTTGTCATCAACAACCCCTCAAGTGCCCAACTGAGACACAAGGACAACAATATAACAATTACCAACCTTTACGGTCACTATCATAAGCAAGTCACCTCATTAAGGAATGATAGGTTATATACTCTTTGTTGTGAGTAATTTCTTATATTTTGAGCTTAATTGTAGAAATTATGTTTTTTTATTTAGGAGGTGAAATATGGATGACATGGTGAGAATCAGCCCAAAAGCATTTTTTTAGCTTCCCATGTAAAAATCAAGTCGTTTGGAAGAAAGTAAAACTGGGAAGAAGCTCGTCTTCGATAAGGCGTGACCACGCCTTATGACTGATGTGAGTCTAGTTTGTGACATGAAGAATCTTTCTTATTGAATCAAATCTGAGATAAAACTTACTTGTATGGATATTTCCATTATTTTGGAAGTATTGGACCAAGAATCAATCTCTTTTATTAATTAGGACCTTATTATTTAGATTTCCATTTATCCTATTGGATTAAAACTCTTCCAACTTACTCCCAACAATTTTTAAGCTTTCTAAGGTATTCTATGGCTTTAAAGTTGTCACTTTTCCAACTAATCAACATCAAAAATCCTTACTTGGTTTCCCAAGATAAGTTTCACCCAAGCAACACCCATCAAACCATGCATCAAGCAAAGCAATTAATTTATGATCCTCAAGAATTAAAGGATTCAGAGATGTACTAACCTTTAAGCAACTAACCCGAATTTAGGCTCCCAAGCAAGAACCCTTCAACTCTCTATCTTGCCTAAGCTTTAAGAAACCCAAAACTCTTCCTCTAGCCAAAAGATGATGAGAAACGAATCAAAGCTTGAACCAAATGTTAAAGAAGGATTTGCCATGAATTTTAAAACTCTTAAAACCAAGGGAAGAACTCCCAACAATCCTTTAAAGCTTCAAACTTTACAAAAAACCCAAAAATGTGTATCTTATCGTTCCTCCAAATGATTATACTTTTCATGAAGCTTGAGTGATGAAGACTAACATACTTGAAACTTTGATTCTTGGATGAGAAATTTGGGATATGAAGGGAAAAAGAAAGATGATATCACTTTGCCTTTCCCTTAATCACGCGGGGAAAAGCAAAATAAATGTGTGGTCAGCCCTTTTAAATTTAAAGGGGATATTCCCAACATATATCCTCCAACATTCTCCCACTTTACAAGATGGTCACTTTCCAAGCTTATAAGGTCTAATTCTCATCCAATAAAGCCCAAACTTGCCCCAATGGGTCCAATAACCAAAATCACCGCAAAGATCCATAACTCGGGTCAATGCCCAACCATTGACTCAAAAAGTTCAGGTTGTTACAAGTCGAGCGTCCATATTGAGCTTTTTAATGGCCCAATACGCCTTGTGTTCTAGCTCAACGGGAATGTGACATGCTTTGCCATAGACGAGCTTGAATGGGGACATTCCCAAGGGTGTTTTGAAAGTTGTTCGATAAGCCCACAAGGCTTCATCAAGTCTTGGAGACCAATCTTTCCTCTTGGGGTTGACCACCTTCTCTAGTATTTTTTTTATCTCGCAATTGGAGATTTCAGCTTGGCCATTGGTCTAGGCGTGACATGCCATAGCAATTTTGTGTCTCACCCCATACCTTTGTAATGCTTTGACAATGAGCTTGTTGTCGAAGTGGGTTCCCTCATCGCTTATGATGGCTCTTGGGGTTGCAAACCTTGTGAAGATGTTCTTGTGAAGGAACTTCATAACAGTCTTGGAGTCATTCTTTGGTGTAGCCACTGCCTCGACCCATTTTGGCACGTAATCCACTACTAAAAAGATGTAGAGATCTCCAAATGATGAAAGAAAGGGTCCCATGAAATCAATTCCCCATTAATCAAAGAGTTCCACCTCCAAAATGCATTGAAATGGCATTTCATGCCTTCACAATATGTTCCCCATCCTTTGGCATCTATCACAAGCTTTGAAAAATTCATGTGCGTCATTGAAGAGCGTGGGCTAATAGAATCCTGATTGTAGGACCTTTACAGCAATCCTAGCTCCTCCAAAATGGCCTCCACACGAAGATGAATGGCACTGGAACAAGATCTATTTTTGCTCCTCTTCAGGGACACATCTTCGAATCATTTGGTCTACACATTGCTTGAATAAATAAGGCCCGTCCCAAAAGTAGAATCACACGTCATGTTTGAATTTCTTTCTTCCCTGGCTATACAAATCAGGAGGCAAAACACCACTAACGAGAAAGTTAACAATATCAACATACCACAAAATTGTTGTAGCATATAATATTTTCTCATCATGAAATTCCTCCTTAATTTCTAGTTCATCATTACTTTCAACCCTTTTCTCTAGCCTAGAAAGATGATCAACAACTTGATTTTCACAACCCTTTCTATCCCTAACCTCTAAGTCAAATTCTTGCAAGAGAAGTATCCACCTAATAAGTCTAGGTTTAGCTTCCTTTTTAGTCACTAAGTACTTAATAACAGAATGATTGGTATGTACAATTACCTTAGTGGCTATCAAGTATACTCTAAACTTATCAAAAGCAAACACAACAACCAACAATTCTTTTTTTGTGGTGGTATAGTTGATTTGTGCATCATTTAAAGTACGGCTAGAATAATAAATAACATGGAAGAGTTCTCCTCAGTGTTGTCCAAGTGTTGCCCCTACTGCATAATCACTCGCGTCACACATAAGCTCGAATAGGGATGTCTAATCCAGGGATACACCAATGGGTGCTGAGATAAACTTTTCCTTGAGTTCCTTGAATTCGATGTAGCAATCATCATCAAACACGATGAGCTTGTTTTGCTGTAGAAAAGTACGCAATGGTTTGGAGATCTTGGAGAAGTCCTTGATGAACCTCCTACAAAATCCAACATGGCCCAAGAAACTCTGAATGCCCTTCACGGTGGTGGGAGGAGGTAGCGTCTCGATCACTTCAACCTTAGCTTTGTCCACCTCTATCCCTTTTTGTGAGATATTGTGGCCTAGAATAGTCCCTTCGACCACCATAAAATAACATTTCTACCAATTGAGTACCAAGTTCGCTTCTTCACATCTCTTAAGCACCTTTGCCAAATTACCCAAGCATGACTCGAAGTCATCTTCGAAAACTGAAAAATCATCCATGAAGATCTCCAAAAACTATTCAACCATGTACAAGAAGATGGCTAACATGCACCTTTGGAAAGTGGTTGGAGCGTTGCAAAGACCAAAGGGCATTCTTCTAAAGGCGTAACTACTATAGGGGCATGTGAAGGTTGTTGTCTCTTTGTCCTCTGGTGCTATAGCAATATGGTTGTACCCTGAGTATCCATCGAGAAAGTAATAAAAAGATTTGCCTGCCAATGGATCTAGCATTTGATCAATGAACGGGAGGGGAAAATGGTCCTTCTTGGTTGCCTTGTTAAGCTTCAGATAGTCCATGGAAATCCTCCACCCCGTGACGGTCCTTGTTGGTAAGAGTTCATTGTCCTCATTGCTCACTACGCTAATGCCTCCTTACTTTGGTGCACTTTTTACTGGGCTGACCCATGAACTGTTGGATATTGGGTAAATAACTTTATCATCGAGCCACTTGATTATCTCCTTCTTCACCACCTTCTTCGTGAATGGGTTAAGCCTTGTTTGGGGTTCAACAAAATTGTTGTGGCAATTATCAATTAGAATTTTGTGTATACAAATAGTAGGGCTTATACCCTTCAAGTCATCCATAGTCCAACCTAAAGCATTTTTATGTTGAGCTAACACATTTATCAAGCTATGTTCTTGCTTAGGTGTAAGAATAGAAGAGATTATCATAGGCAAAGTCTCATATCAACCCAAATAAGCATATTTAAGGTGTGATGGTAAGGGATTTAATTCTAATGTGGGTGCATGCTCAAGTGAGGGTTTTGGAGGAGTAAATTCAGAAAAACCTAAAGGTTCAAATTGCGTACTTGGTCTAGCTATGAGCAAGCTAGATTGTTGTACCTCTAATGGGAATTCCTCAAGCTCCTCGAACTCCTCATTGTCATCTTCATCGATCTTCATATAGTCCTCAACTTGTAGAAAGTTGCTGCAGCAAAATTCTGTAGTTTCCTCCTCTGCCATAACATCCATGTATTGACACTCCTCATGTTCATCCACATATTTTAGGGTGTTGAAGGCATTTATAGTCACATTTTGATCAGCCACTCTCATGGTGAATTCACCCTTTTCACAGTCGATCAAAATTCCAGTGGCTAAGAACGGTCGACCTAAAATAATGGGTGCATTATTATCGGCTTCACAATCAAGAATGAGGAAGTCAGTTGGGAAGGCAAATTTTCCCACCTTTACCACAACATCTTTGATCTTCCCTTTGGGACGAACATGAGATCGGTCCGCTAGTTGCAAAATGGCAGTGGTAGGCCATGCATTTCCCATACCAAGCTTCATAAAAACTGACTTAGGCATTAGATTCACACTAGATCTAAGATCGCATAGGGCTCTCCCCACATAATTATCACCTATCGAACATGGGATGATGAAGCTTCCCGGATCATTCCTTTTAGGTGGAAAATTGTTCAACACAGAATAACACTCTTTTGCTGTAGCAACAGTCTCAAACTTCTCAACCTTCCTCTTCTTGGTGACAATACCCTTGAGAAACTTAGCAAAAGTGGGAATTTGATCAATGGCTTCCAAGAATATCAACAAATTTCTTGACTTGAAGGTCTTCGTTATGATTCTTCAATCTTTGAGGGAAGGGTGGTGGGGGTTTGACTTCTTTCTTTACTTGTGGGGTTCTATCTTTTATCGTAGAAAAATTATGTCTTGCATCAGTAGGTTCACTTGTCGAGCCTTCATTCTTGTTCTTTTTAAGAGCTGAATCATCTTGCAAATTAGGTTCTTCTTGCACAGTCATGGGGTTGGATTCATCTACTTCCCCCAAACTTATCTTCCTTGTTAAGTTGAGTGCTACTCCTTAAAGTGAGTGCACTACGCTGCTCCTTTCCATGAGGTTTAGTGACTTCAGTATCACTAGGTAAACTGCCCTGAGGTCGAACTTGTAAAGCTTGTGCTATTTGACCTACTTGGGTTTCCAAAGCTCTCAAAGATGAGCTATGACTTTGTAGCAGTACACCCTGACTCATGATAGACGTTGCATGGTCTTGGAATAAAGCCTTTGTAGTCATCATAAAGTCTTGGAAAGCAGCTTCCAAAGAATTGTTGTTCGATGAAGAAGTTGAACCCTTGTTGTCATTTTGCCATGACATATTTTGCTGGAAACCTAGGGTTTCAGTCTAATTTTGTTGCCGATTCGAGCTGCCAGTATTGTGGTCTCCTTGATTCCCCCAAGAGAGATTAGGATGCTAACGCCATCCTAGGTTATAAGTGTTCGAATAGGAGTTTTTATTGTTCCTATTGTAGTTCCCCACATAGTTGGTAGACTCGTGGTTTTCCAGGAACTCGCTCACATGATGACTTCCATCACAACGAACACAAGTTGTTGCGACCTTGACTTTCTTCACCTCATTTGGACATTGGAGATTCTTTAACATATTTGTAATGGATGACAATTGAGCTGAAACAGAATCATTAGCATCAAGCTCAAATAGTCTCTAATAGCTTGTGGACAAGCTACAACTCCTCCATTTGCCACAACATTAGGATCCTTCAGATCGTCACTTGGTTGACCCCCGCAGCTTTGACCTCTATTCATGATTCTTAGAACTTCTTGTATACGTCTTCTTTCACAATAAAGATGTTCAATTTCAGGAACTATTGGTAGTGAGGGTTAGTTGGGTCTTCCTCGGGTCATGCAACAGCAAAACACCTGAAAAAGATAAACAAAAACAGTAAGTTAGTCTATACAAAAAGAAGAAATAAAATGGTGCAAAAACTAAACTTAAAATCACCAATTTCCAATCCTCGGTAAAAGTGCCAAAAACTTGTTGCGTGTAAAGATGAACTATAAATGATACGCAAACAGTACAAGTATACACATCGAACAATTAATAATAATGATAAGTAAGATCGTCTCCACAGGGATTGGTGGTAAATTAAGTTAAGTTCAAGCACTTAAAAAAAATTAAATATAAATGAAAGAGTTGATATGAGCAAGTGAAGGAAATGTTGTAGCAAAAGTTGTAATAAAAACTGGAGTTGAATAATAAGATTTTGAATGTCCTCGCACGTGTGTGAAACTCTCAAATAGGATGACAGGCTGGGTTTATCAATGATTCCTATGCCTAGTTCTCATGAATACCTAACACTTTCCAGCTTATATTATGCTTGAAAGAGTTTACTTAGGTGTTTCTAAACTATCTCTAGCAAGAAACCTGACAGCCAGAATGTTATGGCAATACCTATCAGCGTGAACTCTAGCAAGTTACTTATCGATAAAGTTCTACTCATTTTAGTCATTGAAACTCTATTCTTATCTCAAAGGTGAGTTAGGGTTTTGCCTTTTAGCATCAAACCCCATTGTCTACGTAGATCTAAGCTTAACTCTCTCGACCATTAAGCTATCAAACACTTAAGTGAAGGCTAACTCTCGAAAGCTCTAACAAACTTAAGCCAACAAAACAGTGAACAAAGTACATAAAGAATTGGAAAATGTTAAAACATCCATTGAAACTAAAAAATAATCATCCAAAACAAACTCAAGCTGTAACCCCCTTAACCCGGTCTGGACGGTTGACCCGAATTAAGAAAGTCACACGAGGAAAACCAAAGTCAACCCGAAAGTCAACCTTGATTAACGACCCTTGTTTTTTCTTTTTAATCTTATCTAGATGCACATTAATCTTAGATGTGATCAGGCAAACAACATACTCAAATATCACAATCATCAGAGATCAAACAGGGACCCAATTGAACAAATTACAACTTTAGGGACCAAATTGTAATTTCTGAAAACTTTAAGGACTTAACCAGATTTTAAGTTACCAACTTAAAATTAATCAGGTTTCATGCTTCCCTGCCAAATTTCAGCTCAAACGGACATCCCGAACTCATACAATTGCACTAACAAGATTCAGGACCAAAATGCAAACATTTTGAAACATTTAACCGCCCATGTCAGCCCCCAACGGTCACCCGTTTCGAAACAGGCAAAGCCCGTTTCGAAACACGGGGCCGTTCCGCAACGCGTTCCGCAACGGGGGTCTTGCAGAAGCCAAACCGTTCCGGAACGGTGGCACCCGTTTCGGACGCCTGGGTTCATGCAGGGCACCCGTTCCGAAACGGTGTCATCTGTTCCGAAACGCCTAGCCTAGATTGCTGCATTTTGCTCACTCAAACACATCATTGACCATCCAATCATGCTCCAAAAGCCACCAAACTTTACCAACATGCAATTCAACATAAATGAGACATACTTGCATCAACAAATCAACAAAATATCCACACATATGAAAAGCCCCAAATCTATAGGCATGCTTCCTACACAAGCAACCATTTAGGCACAAACCTTCCAAATCAATCTCATATAAGCCAAAACATGTTCCATAACATAACAACAACATTAAATCATCCTTGATCAAACATATACGATCACATACACATAAACCCGAGAGATTCTACCCCATTGCCTTTATTAACTATAGCTATTCACCGAGACATACATCTCCATTGGAGTCCACTTTGAATCCCTTGTTCCTTGCTGTCCAAACTTCAAGAATCTGCATTGATGGACAAAAAGGAGCGTAAGCACATAATGTTTAGTGAGGAATGCTCAAAACCAAAACACCATCAATGCAGCGGGTCATTAAACACTTTTAAAACAAACCCGATTTGTTTTCCAAAGCCATGCTTGAAAACCATTTTCAACAACATGCTTAACACCATGCATTGCATGTACATGAAAACCAACCCTTAGCTTAGCAAGCTAAGAAAACCTTTTCAAAGCACAACTCACAATAATCAACCATTTAGCCAATCCATGCATAAACACCTTATGCTAAGCTTAAAACAAAACCATGGAAAACACTCCCATTTCACAACATACCTTTCTTAAACTTGAAAGCCATTTCAAGCAATAAACCTTTTTAAAACCATAACTCAAATAATCCATCACATGCATTTAACCAAGGCAACATAAGAACCATAACATCATCTTCACATGCCTTTAAAAACAAGTCTTACAAGACTCCAATGCAATAAAGATATTTCATGCTCACATGCATCATTTACCAAATGATAATCAACACTTGTTCAACTTAACAAGTAAACATGCATTCACAAGCATTATACACTTTTCATGCAACCATGCATCTTTTCCAAGCATCTCATGCCTCACATGCAATTATGCATCATTTCAAGCATCCCATGCTTCTTTACAATCAAGAATATCATATTGGCCTTCAAGTGATCAACCACATCCACTTTTCAACTCAACATCCAATCGGATACGCGGATTCCGAGCGTTGTCCCTACGCTCCCTACACCCTACCAATCCAAGGTCTCCCAAATGGACTTTTAACCACCATTTGACCTCAACATCCTAAGGTTCCCATGTATGGACTTTTAAACACCATACAACCTTAGCTTTTCCCCAAGGTTCCCATGTATGGACTTTTAACCACCATACAACCTTGACATGCACAAGATTCCCATGTATGGACTTTCAAACACCATACAACCTTTGCATTCACCGATTGGTAGTTGTAGAACATCACTAACGAGATCCGGGACACCCTACACAAGATCCACACATGGACTTAACACTGCCATTGTGATCTCAACAAGCACAAGGTTCTCACATATGGACTTTTAACCACCATATAACCTTTGCTCAACCAAGGTCCTCGAATGGGCAACACCTCCATTATGACCTCAATCATTTCGTTAGGATACTTGAAGGGAGTTTCCCGGTCCACTCTTGACCACTCCACCTCCAAGGCGACTTAATTCACGGTGCACCCAATCCTATAGCCAGCTAACTATATCCGATCAACGAACCAAGAACCACTTACATCACTTGCCAATATAACCATCTTACCACATTAGTCCAATGTTTCACATGCATAACCAATATGCAAAACCATTCCACATTAATCCAATGATTCACATGCATAACCAATATGCAACACCATTCCACATTAATCCAATGATTCACATGCATAACCAATATGCAACACCATTCCACATTAATCCAATGATTCACATGCATAACCAATATGCAAAACCATCATTTATCATCATCAATTCACTGTTTTAAAGCATTACACAAAGCCATGAACACCATGCAACACCATGCATCAAAACCACATTTTCAATGTATAAAAATCAAGGATCTCTTACCTTGAGCATCCTTCACTTACGGCTTTCAAAACCAGCATTAAACCATGCTAAAATATGCTTACAAAACAGAATTAAACCATGCAAAACACATGCATTTCAATCATCAACCACATTTGCTTTTTAAAACCAAATCACAACACAATTCAAGAGCAAAAACCGTTTACTTACTCTTGAGCTTAGCAAAGTTGTTTAGACTTAAACTAAGCTCCCAAAACCTTCAAACCTTGGTTTAGAAGCTGAAAACCCAACTTCACTCACCGATACACAAAACAAGGCTAGCCAACAAGCCTTCCAAGCATCCGAAACCTTCCGCAAACACCTCCAAAGCTCACGGATCAAACTCCCCTGTTTCAAGCACACATAAACAGAGCATTAATGCATCTTTATGCATTAAAACACCAGCAACAACAACACAACTCGCTGCTCATCACAAATCCAACATTTCGGCTACCAAACACAACCGAAATCACCTCCAAACACTTCCAAAACTTAACCCAGCCAAGATCCATCATTTCTAACTATTTTTATACATCAATTAACATCCAAAATGATCACAAACACGTCCTTATACCTCCAGGTATAACAGATCACCAAAAACACTCCAAAAACAACCAAAAACTCAAGCCAAACTTAGGAAATTCAACCTATCCGGGATTGCATTGATTAAACCTCAACTTCTAATCAATTTAGCATTCTTTTAACATCATTTTAACACTTCAAAACACTGCCCAAACAGATCACACGAAAATTTCACCAAAAATCACCAAATCTTGCATTTTAGCCAAAAATCAAGATTTCAATTGAAAAGCCATTAACAAAACATAAATCAAGGATTGAGAACATAGGAATTTCAGTAAAGAACTGTTAGTTTAGAGGAGAAGGACGTTCTTACCTCCAAACTTGAATTTCTCCTTTTTAGAGCCAAAAAGCTTGATGAAACAACTTGCAAATTGAGAGGTTTTGTTGATGAGATGATTAGGAATCAAATGAGAGTTGAAATGAGAGATTTAGATGCCAAAATCAGAGAAGGAAATCTGGAGAATTGTGTTTGGGTTGAGAGAAGATGAGAGAAAAGGAAAATTGAGAGAAAATGGAAAGTTAGTTAAGAAATGGTAAAAATGATTTCCCTCCACTTTCATAATCTTTAAAATCAGAATAAAGCCTAAAAATATCTTAGAAAAATCTGGAGAAACTCTTTTTGGAATAATAGCTCCTTAAAGATTCAAAGTTTCAATCCTTTATAACACTGTCCCGCAACTTTCAAAAATTACATTTTGGTCACTAGCCAAAATGTCAACCTTCCGAACCTCATTTTCCAAAATTGATTTCACAGTTAACTTATATATATTAAAAGATGATTTTAGAACATTTTCCATATTTTTAATGCAACCCGAACTAGGCTTTCCTAAATTCACTCTTATATATTCGATCAACACTTTTGACCGAACCAGTCAACGCCCAAAACTTCTGAGCCCAAAACCGGGGCGTTACAACTCTCCCCCCTTAGGAAATTTCGTCCTCGAAATTTCAACCGGCGAAAAGAGAACCACAACCTTCTCAAAGCAACACACAAGACAACACAATCGCCTCAACCTCACTGAACACATTCCACACAAAACCTCCACCAAACCCAGCACCACCACATGCTGTTCACAAAATCCAGAACACACAAAGACAGCCACAACTTAACCTTTCACATAACCGGACTGTACACAGCCCCAACATCAACCTGAAGAACTTCAGCTCTTACAGCAGACAACACTGTAACACACAACTCCCAAGACTTGTTTACACAGAGACAACAACCAATCCAACTCAGCCACTATGCAAACCCCTCAGCCTCTAAAACTCTTGCAAACTCCCAAACCTCTTCCAAGGATTTTCCCAACAAGCAGAAATCTTTAAACATCAACTGGTTACCCAGACCCTTCAACGAAGCTGACAATCCTTCACATCTGCCGCTAACATTACCATAACAGCTCACTAGGATTACTCACCCAGATTCCAAGAATTACAACATAACCCCAACTTGAATTCGTTAGCCGTTCCACACACCACCAACTGACTTCAAACGGAACTTTCTTAACCGCAACCAGCCAACCACTTCTCACAAGAACCCAACAACCAACGAAAGCCTTTGATCTTTCATTGTCCTTCCACTTCAAGCTTTGACCACAACTCCTGCCTTACCAGGACATCGCCCAGCTTAAACATACAGACCATCTTCTCAACTCTTCGAAGGTTGCTAAGAACCAACACTTACAAACACAACCCTTCCACAACATCTTAAAAGCTAAGCTACTTCAGCACTTGGGAACACAACCACTAAGCTGCAACATCACTTAGCACCAAGGAACTACCCCTTCCACTTAGCTATTCATACCACCAACCGATTCTACTCTCAACCGATACTCCTCACCACCAAACCACTAAACTCTCTTTAAGAAACAACATTATCCTTCTACCAACAGGCTATACCACTCTCACTATCACTAGCAACTAGTTTAACAAACCCCAACACTTCTAACTCTCACTCAGCACCAAACAACCCCTAAAAACCCATCATCCAACCTAATCCAACCACAACACTAACAGATTCGATTAGTTATTAGCGAGCGTGAACATCGTATGCATGATCACCTACATGCCCTATCAATGCCTGATGTACATGTATGCAAAACCTCTAGTGTCATGCCACATGTATGCATGGACCAACATATATAATATAGCATATAACAATGATTTTAACTGTGCGTGAATGCCAGTTCACACCCTCCAATAACATCCTCAAAATCTGTCTAAGAACAACCTCCTAACTCCCTTCTAACTTATCCAACTCCATCATACCAACAACCATTAACCACAAGATACTCACCCAAGCCTTCTTCACACCCAAGATGTTCCCAAACAACTACCATTACCCCAAACATGCTAGCAACAAGACTAAACTTACCACACAAGGAAAACCAACAGGAACCAAACTAAGGCAACTAGAGCAAGATTACCTAACAAGGTTACCTGAAAACACAACACCACCCTGAAGCTTCATCAGACGAGCTCTCTTCCTTGCGGAACCATCATCCTCCTGCGGCACAACTGCAGCACCAACTAACACACCAGGGTTAACATCAACTCCTTGCGGTAAGGAACCTTGGCTGTTCCGAGCCAACATCAAACAATCACGTCTCATGTGTCCAGCAGACCCACATTTCCAGCAATTCTCCTTTCCCACACTCTTCACAACTTCCTGCTCTTTCTGCCACCTCTGAACCTTGCCTCGGCCGTGCCCACGACCTTTCTGAGACCCTTTGGCTATCACTAAAGCTGACTTCACTCCATGTGGACAATCACGTCTAACATGCACTTTAGAACCACAATTCCAGCAAACACCTGCGCCCCAACAACCTCCAACATGGCGCCTTTCACAACGGTCACATACCGGTGGCTGAACTTCCACTCCTTGCCCAAGCAACACTTGTCCCACAACAGCACTACCCGCGCCTTGCTTAACCCTTGGAAATTCCCTTCCAAGATACCTCCCATAAAAGGCCGATACAAAGAAATCCCAATCAATATCAGGAATATGTGACGCCACAGCCACAGACGTCCACCAGGCACACGCATCCTCCAACATCAGGGAAACAACACTCCCCAGCTTACAGGCATAATCACAGCCTTCCTGATCCAAGATCAGAATCACACTGGCCAACCAGGCCTCAAACATCTCCGGTGTAGAACCATGATATTCCACAGCACCCAAATCAAGCAAACGCTGCTTCGGCAAACCCTCACATTCCACAGCCAGCACATCCACTGACTTTACCTCTACCACAGCCTGAGATGTTCCCAACACCTCCTGCTCAACAGATAATGAACTTTTCATCACAGAACCAGTTTCTTTCCCTTGCCTTACCACTTCAACACTAAGCACAGAAGGCTGAGACAAAACACCTCTACAAAAGGGTGAATTCCTTGCCCTAACAACCTGCCCCAAGGCAACAACCATCTTACCCAACTGCCACTCTTCCATCGACTTTGCCATACTACTAACAACAACAAACATACAATCACAACAAGCAACAAACCAGTTAGACCAGCATTAAGCAAGGATTCAAATTCCAACTCCAAATAACACAATAGCTATATTAATAGGGCAATGGGTATCCCGAATCCTCCCCTTTACATGACATAACAGTCAACACAACATGGATACCACAACATCAAGCACATCAAACAACATGCTTTGATCATGCTTACATCAAACAACATCCATTTGCATCAGCATATTAGCAATATAACATGCTCAATACACATTCACCATGCATAACATCAGCTCATAGCATCAGCACATATCCACATAAACTCAACCAAGATTCATAACCATAAAACATGCTAGAAAACATCGGCAATTTACTCAGAAACACATGTTTCAACCAACTTTCAACCACACAACAAGGTAAACATCAAACACACATCACAACAACTTACCGTTTTCCCCAACATTCGCAACTCAGCTCTGATACCATCAAATGTAACCCCCTTAACCCGGTCTGGACGGTTGACCCGAATTAAGAAAGTCACACGGGGAAAACCAAAGTCAACCCGAAAGTCAACCTTGATTAACGACCCTTTTTTTCTTTTTAATCTTATCTAGATGCACATTAATCTTAGATGTGATCAGGCAAACATCATACTCAAAGATCACAATCATCAGAGATCAAACAGGGACCCAATTGAACAAATTACAACTTTAGGGACCAAATTGTAATTTCTGAAAACTTTAAGGACTTAACCAGATTTTAAGTTACCAACTTAAAATTAATCAGGTTTCATGCTTCCCTGCCAAAATTCAGCTCAAACGGACATCCCGAACTCATACAATTGCACAAACAAGATTTAGGACCAAAATGCAAACATTTTGAAACATTTAACCGCCCATGTCAGCCCCCAACGGTCACCCGTTCCGAAACAGGCAAAGCCCGTTTCGAAACACGGGGCCGTTCCGCAACGCGTTCCGCAACGGGGGTCTGGCAGAAGCCAAACCGTTCCGGAACGGTGGCACCCGTTTCGGACGCCTGGGTTCATGCAGGGCACCCGTTCCGAAACGGTGTCATCTGTTCCGAAACGCCTAGCCTAGATTGCTGCATTTTGCTCACTCAAACACATCATTGACCATCCAATCATGCTCCAAAAGCCACCAAACTTTACCAACATGCAATTCAACATAAATGAGACATACTTGCATCAACAAATCAACAAAATATCCACACATATGAAAAGCCCCAAATCTATAGGCATGCTTCCTACACAAGCAACCATTTAGGCACAAACCTTCCAAATCAATCTCATATAAGCCAAAACATGTTCCACAACATAACAACAACATTAAATCATCCTTGATCAAACATATACGATCACATACACATAAACCCGAGAGATTCTACCCCATTGCCTTTATTAACTATAGCTATTCACCGAGACATACATCTCCATTGGAGTCCACTTTGAATCCCTTGTTCCTTGTTGTCCAAACTTCAAGAATCTGCATTGATGGACAAAAAGGAGCGTAAGCACATAATGCTTAGTGAGGAATGCTCAAAACCAAAACACCATCAATGCAGCGGGTCATTAAACACTTTTAAAACAAACCCGATTTGTTTTCCAAAGCCATGCTTGAAAACCATTTTCAACAACATGCTTAACACCATGCATTGCCCGTACATGAAAACCAACCCTTAGCTTAGCAAGCTAAGAAAACCTTTTCAAAGCACAACTCACAATAATCAACCATTTAGCCAATCCATGCATAAACACCTTATGCTAAGCTTAAAACAAAACCATGGAAAACACTCCCATTTCACAACATACCTTTCTTAAACTTGAAAGCCATTTCAAGCAATAAACCTTTTTAAAACCATAACTCAAATAATCCATCACATGCATTTAACCAAGGCAACATAAGAACCATAACATCATCTTCACATGCCTTTAAAAACAAGTCTTACAAGACTCCAATGCAATAAAGATATTTCATGCTCACATGCATCATTTACCAAATGATAATCAACACTTGTTCAACTTAACAAGTAAACATGCATTCACAAGCATTATACACTTTTCATGCAACCATGCATCTTTTCCAAGCATCTCATGCCTCACATGCAATTATGCATCATTTCAAGCATCCCATGCTTCTTTACAATCAAGAATATCATATTGGCCTTCAAGTGATCAACCACATCCACTTTTCAACTCAACATCCAATCGGATACGCGGACTCCGAGCGTTGTCCCTACGCTCCCTACACCCTACCAATCTAAGGTCTCCCAAATGGACTTTTAACCACCATTTGACCTCAACATCCTAAGGTTCCCATGTATGGACTTTTAAACACCATACAACCTTAGCTTTTCCCCAAGGTTCCCATGTATGGACTTTTAACCACCATACAACCTTGACATGCACAAGATTCCCATGTATGGACTTTCAAACACCATACAACCTTTGCATTCACCGATTGGTAGTTGTAGAACATCACTAACGAGATCCGGGACACCCTACACAAGATCCACACATGGACTTAACACTGCCATTGTGATCTCAACAAGCACAAGGTTCTCACATATGGACTTTTAACCACCATATAACCTTTGCTCAACCAAGGTCCTCGAATGGGCAACACCTCCATTATGACCTCAATCATCTCGTTAGGATACTTGAAGGGAGTTTCCCGGTCCACTCTTGACCACTCCACCTCCAAGGCGACTTAATTCACGGTGCACCCAATCCTATAGCCGGCTAACTATATCCGATCAACGAACCAAGAACCACTTACATCACTTGCCAATATAACCATCTTACCACATTAGTCCAATGTTTCACATGCATAACCAATATGCAAAACCATTCCACATTAATCCAATGATTCACATGCATAACCAATATGCAACACCATTCCACATTAATCCAATGATTCACATGCATAACCAATATGCAACACCATTCCACATTAATCCAATGATTCACATGCATAACCAATATGCAAAACCATCATTTATCATCATCAATTCACTGTTTTAAAGCATTACACAAAGCCATGAACACCATGCAACACCATGCATCAAAACCACATTTTCAATGTATAAAAATCAAGGATCTCTTACCTTGAGCATCCTTCACTTACGGCTTTCAAAACCAGCATTAAACCATGCTAAAATATGCTTACAAAACAGAATTAAACCATGCAAAACACATGCATTTCAATCATCAACCACATTTGCTTTTTAAAACCAAATCACAACACAATTCAAGAGCAAAAACCGTTTACTTACTCTTGAGCTTAGCAAAGTTGTTTAGACTTAAACTAAGCTCCCAAAACCTTCAAACCTTGGTTTAGAAGCTGAAAACCCAACTTCACTCACCGATACACAAAACAAGGCTAGCCAACAAGCCTTCCAAGCATCCGAAACCTTCCGCAAACACCTCCAAAGCTCACGGATCAAACTCCCCTGTTTCAAGCACACATAAACAGAGCATTAATGCATCTTTATGCATTAAAACACCAGCAACAACAACACAACTCGCTGCTCATCACAAATCCAACATTTCGGCTACCAAACACAACCGAAATCACCTCCAAACACTTCCAAAACTTAACCCAGCCAAGATCCATCATTTCTAACTATTTTTATACATCAATTAACATCCAAAATGATCACAAACACGTCCTTATACCTCCAGGTATAACAGATCACCAAAAACACTCCAAAAACAACCAAAAACTCAAGCCAAACTTAGGAAATTCAACCTATCCGGGATTGCATTGATTAAACCTCAACTTCTAATCAATTTAGCATTCTTTTAACATCATTTTAACACTTCAAAACACTGCCCAAACAGATCACACGAAAATTTCACCAAAAATCACCAAATCTTGCATTTTAGCCAAAAATCAAGATTTCAATTGAAAAGCCATTAACAAAGCATAAATCAAGGATTGAGAACTTAGGAATTTCAGTAAAGAACTGATAGTTTAGAGGAGAAGGACGTTCTTACCTCCAAACTTGAATTTCTCCTTTTTAGAGCCAAAAAGCTTGATGAAACAACTTGCAAATTGAGAGGTTTTGTTGATGAGATGATTAGGAATCAAATGAGAGTTGAAATGAGAGATTTAGATGCCAAAATCAGAGAAGGAAATCTGGAGAATTGTGTTTGGGTTGAGAGAAAATGAGAGAAAAGGAAAATTGAGAGAAAATGGAAAGTTAGTTAAGAAATGGTAAAAATGATTTCCCTCCACTTTCATAATCTTTAAAATCAGAATAAAGCCTTAAAATATCTTAGAAAAATCTGGAGAAACTCTTTTTGGAATAATAGCTCCTTAAAGATTCAAAGTTTCAATCCTTTATAACATTGTCCCGCAACTTTCAAAAATTACATTTTGGTCACTAGCCAAAATGTCAACCTTCCGAACCTCATTTTCCAAAACTGATTTCACAGTTCACTTATATATATTAAAAGATGATTTTAGAACATTTTTCCATATTTTAATGTAACCCGAACTAGGCTTTCCTAAATTCACTCTTATATATTCGATCAGCACTTTTGACCGAACCAGTCAACGCCCAAAACTTCTGAGCCCAAAACCGGGGCGTTACACAAGCCACTTAAAGTTCGTTCATGGCTGGGTAAACATCATCCATAATCATCCTTTTTAAACAACATTTTTCAGAATAAAAATGCAGAATCAAATATCAACTAAGAGTAAAGAAAACTCCTAAGCCACCTTGGACTACCGTGAACCCCCCTAAACTTACTGCTTCTCTCAAAGCAGTCACCTTTTCTCCTCTCTTTCTTAGCTCACAAAGCACCTTTTTCAGCTCTCCCTTTAATGTGGGTGTCTTGTCCTTTATATAGTGGAGGCTCATAGGGTTTTGTGCCCTTAATTATTTGTGTGCCTTAAGGAATATTCCCTTCACATCTGTGGAACAACTGGCTGGTGGACTACAATTATTTTTATATTTTTTGATTTTAAGTAAAGGTTAACTACTGGGATGGTCACTTATGTTTCTCCACAATACAGAGTTGGTCACTAATTCTGAAAAACGACCAGTAAGGTCACTTACGTTTTTGGGGCGTAAACTTTTGGTCACTCAACCATTTGTTGTCGTTAACCTTTGACGAGAGATTGATCTGAAACAAGAAAAAAAGGATAAATTACCTAGACAGTCCCTAAACTATTACTTCACTCCTATTTTGACCACCAAAATAAAAACAATTTGTATAATTACACATTTTATCCTCCACAATTACAATTTTTTTATTTCTTCTTCATCTAATTTTCTACTATATTAATCCTCAATTCACACCGTATATTATAATCCATCACCGTATATATCCATGTTTCAAATAATGTTTGTAATCCTCAACTCAGAATTTTAATCTTTCAAAAAATCTTGAAATTTTGAAAATTTTACAAAGCAGTCCTCAAATCCCTAAAATTACCCAAACCTAAATCCCCAAATTCATGTCACTTCCACAGTCGATCGCCTCCCCTGACCACACCCCTTTGATCACCGAAGCATGGCGACCATTTCTCCCAACACGACGTCACCAGAAACGACGAACGACGTGCAACCGAACGACGTACCACATGTCGAGCATTGTTTGGTTGATAATTTTTTAACATCCTTTTAATGGTCTGGCACCTAAAATTATAACGGTTGAAACTTTGGGCACCTATTTTTACAAAAAAAACACTTTAGGCTCCTAAAGTTCAAAAATTGTATACTTTAGGCACCTATTTTCATTTAAACCTTTCAAATATGCTATGTAAACATTGTTGCACGTAAATTGGGCATTATTTTATACTGAACCATATTCATATTTACAAACATTATTTGAAACACGAATATATACAGTGATGAATTATAATATATGGTGTGAATTGAGGATTAATATAATAAGAAATTAAATATTGATTTAGCTGAAGAAGAATATGGAAGATGGTGGAGGAGAGAAAAAATAAAAAAATGTAAATGTGGAGGATTAAATGTGTAACTATACAAATTGTTTTTATTTCAGTGGTCAAAATAAAAGTGAAGTAATAGTTTAGGGAATGTCTAGGTAATTTATCCTTTTTTATTATCTCAGATCAGCCTCTCTTTAACATTTAACGGGAACAAATGGATGAGAGACCAAAAGTTTACGCCCAAAAAACGTAAGTGACCTTACTGGTCGATTTTTAGAATCTCTAACCAACTCTGTACTGGGGTATACATAAGTGACCATCCAGTAGTTAACCTAAGTAAATATATATTTTTCGATTTTAAGTATATATATATATATATATATATTTATAAATAATTTTTAATTTTTACACATTTAAATATATTTTTTTTAGATTTTTCTTGATTTTTTATTTTTATTTATTTTTATAATTTTATTTTTTTCTTTAGATTTTTAATATATATTTTTTTAATTTTAAATGTATTATTTTATAATTTTAAATATTTTTTAAATTTTTAAATGATTATTTATGGCTTTGATGACATGAAACGTCCAGACTGTGCCACGTGCCACCATCATAATAACTACTTTTGAGTTAACGGTCTTCTTAACGAAATGGCTAAATTGATCACAATTTGAATTTTGAGGGCCTAATTGATCGTAATTTGAATTCTAAGGGCTTAATTGAGTGAAATTTTTTCATAAGGGCTTAATTGGTTTTTTGATTTTTTGTTGAGGGCCAATTTGACCTTTAAGCCTATATAAAATTATGTAAACTAAAACTTACACAACATTGTGTATATAATTTTAACATATAAAATCTTAAATCCTAACATCTAAATTATAAATTTTAAAACCTCAAAACTTAAATTTCTAAACTCTACTATTTAAATAAGATCCTTGAGCCTTCAAATAGACAAGATTATGTCAGTTTAACGGGTGCCCGGTTCACATTATTTATTTATTTTTTATATTTAAAATTAAAAAAACACATAGTAAGCACATAAAACTTAAAAGCTCATAATGCATAATCCAAACACAAATATTAGTAATTTGAAGTTAATTTTAACATAGAAATATTTGAATATATATATATATATATATATATATATTAAACAAATATTAGTTATTTGAAGTTAGTTTTAAGATAGAAATATTTTTGTATAGAAGAAGAGGTTATTTTATTTTATCTTTTAGAAACCAAGATGTTTGGAGCAGCTTTTCGAGCGAGGATGGGAGGGGCCGCATGATTACATGGGTATTTGGAGAAAAAGTACAAGACTGGATCTGCATGTCTTCCTTAAACGGAAGATTGGACCATGTTTATAGACAATCTGAGTAAGCGTGTCACAAGACCAACGCTTAAGGAGCTGTTAAGTCACTACAAGAAAGTCGTGCGTGTTTTCAACCCTATTGTAAACAGAAGAACTAGATACAAAGATTCGACTTTTACATTTGTTTCTATAGATAGCAGGGTGGTGATGGAAATGATAATCTCTAAGCTTGACAAAACCATTGTTGATGGTAGAACTATAAATTTATCTCGTGCGCGATACCCAAAACCTAATGGTGTGGGCTCTATCTCTAGATGTAATGATAGAAAGGAGGATATTCTTCCCTAAACCACATGGGTTGAAAATGTTAGGTTAACATTTATTGGGTCGAAGGTTGCTGGTGTAGAGGGTAGGGAGAAGAAATCACATCAAGATGCACTACTAAGTATTAGCCGATCTGGGAAGGGTAGTGTTAATGACATTGACCATTCAGCTGTAATCTTACGGGATGATAAGTTGGGTGAGATTCTTAAGGATATTAGTATTTCTGCAGCAGATAACGGATGGATGAAAAGTTGCATGGTTGGCATTCTTAAAGAGTCTTTTGAGAAGGATTTTGTTCAAATGGCTCTACATAATGAGGACATACAAGAAAAGATCGTCAAGTGGAGTGGTGAATCTTTTATCATTATGTTCAAGTCGATCTCCGATGTAGAGAGTGTTTGGGAACTTCAAAGGGAGGCTATTTGCTTCTGATTTGATCAGATTGATCCGCTCCTTATCAATGATATCCCTTATGACTATTGTTATGTTAACCTTTCTGGGGTTCCACTTATGTGTTGGCACAAAGATTTTTTCTCATTCATTGGCAACCATTGGGGAGTATTTGTCTGTTCTGATGACAACACTATGAAAAGGGAACGCTTAGACCGTGCGTGCATGATTATCCAGATTGCTAGTCCCATGGGAATCTTGAATTGTATTGGGACCAAGTCAATGGGTTTATCAGTGTGGGGAAATTAGTGATGATGTTGCCACTAATTTTAGTAATGAAGTTGTTGGTAACTTTGCGGATGCCTGGCCTGATGATCCAGTAGACTTGAAAAAAGATAGTTGTCCTAATGGCAATCTTGCTCGGTTTCTGACCTTAGTGGATGATGGCCGATCATCAGTAGGCATAGTTCCGATTGATCCTAATGTCACACATGATGCTTCGATTTCTGCTAAAGCTGCAGTTAATGGGGATTCATTTCCCCTCAATCCCCACATACTAGCCGTTAATGGTAATGAGGGAATCGAGGACTCATATTCTTTAATTAATCCAAATTCAGGTCATAGTATTAACCATGTGGGGATTAGAAGTGAGCTCAATTTAGGTTTATTATCTGGCAATGCTCGTGGGCATGTGGCTTCTATTCCTTTAGATATCGATCCAATATATAATAACCCGTTGGGCCATGACTTTTGTCTCGTTGAATTAGATAAATAATTAAGTTAAAACGAGATTTGGGAGAGTGGAGAATTTATAGCGCAGGACTCGTCCCTTTCAAGTATATTAAATGCAAATAGTGGTTTCTCAGTTGGAATGGTCCCCGATAGTTTCGACAGATTGGAAAAGTCTGGTGAAGATTATGTCCCTATTGGGTCGAGTGAGGGTCATCAATTTCTCCCATCAAAGATTTTTTATGTGCAAGTTTCACGAGAGTCATGCAGCGGCAAATTAGGGATTCCTTGGAGGATGCTCTTGTCCAAGAAGGCAATCTGGGTCATATATCCAGCTTCGAGGATAATATTTTAGTGGAAGAATTGGAGGCGGAGGCGGTGTGGGAGGTTAGTAACCTGCTTGGCTTTTCTTTTCAAGGAGGGAAGGAGGCCATTTTAAAAGGGTTTTTGAGCTCAAAAGAGAGCTTCGAAACGACTGTAGAGGTTTTCTCAAGTTATATCTTATTTTGTTTATGATGAATTTATCCATAATAGCTTGGAATATTAGGGGTTTAAGGAGGAAAGAAAAACAACAAGCTGTGAAGGGTGTAATTTAGAGGTATAAATCGAATAGGGTTTTCATAAGAAACTAAATTGGTTGATGTAAACATAAGTTTGATTAGGAAGATTTGGCCACTTTCTAATGTGAAGTTTGTGGTTGCTCCTTCAATTGGATCTTCGGATGGATTGCTATGCTTGTGAGATTTAAAGTTTTTTTAGGTATCCGATCAATTAGTTTTCCCAAGATTCATTACTCTAATTGGTCTTTTCCCGTCTAGGAATTTTAAGTGTGGTTTTATAAATGTTTACGAACCATCCATCGATTCTGAAAAAGGCAACTTCCTAAACAAGTTATTGGATTTCATAAGTTCTTGGTAGGTTCCTTGGTGCATCAGTGGTGATTTTAATCTAATCCTTGATCCAAAAGAAAATTGGGGCTTCTCTTTTAATAGATCTTCAATGAATCTCTTCAAACAGTTTATTTTTTTAAGTTGGGGTAAAGGATCTGCCATTACTGGGGGGTACGTATTCTTCGAGTAATAATCGTGATCCCCCCAACTTTGTCCAGTTAGATCAGTTTTTTTAATTTCGGCTGATTTTGAGCTCGTCTTCCCTGATTTATCTTAAAGCTTAATTGACAAGTCCCTCTCGGATCACAATGTTGTTCACTTATTGGAGCTGTCTTTCATTTGTGGTCCTAAACCCTTCAAATGTTTTAATTATTGGTTTGGCATGGAAGGTTTTGAAGATGTCGTTGTTAGATCTTTTACAACCTCAAAGTTGCAAAATCCCTCGATCAAAATAGGAGGTTTGATTAAAGGTTCTACGTTGGCTTTCAAAGACTGGTCCCAATTGGCTTCAGGTGGCTTCCTAAAATCAATTTACTGTCTGAAAGTAAGGATTACGAGCTTGGGAAATAGTATCCAAAGTGGAAACCAAGATCCTGCAATTCCTGCTCGCCTAGCCTATCTGAGAAAATGTTTGTGGGAGGGTTATCGCAGGGAAGAAAGTGTGTGGTTACAAAAATCAAGGTTGAAATGATTTAGCTAAGAGGACAAGAATACTCGTTTTTTTCACTTGACTGCCTCAACTAGGCATAGGGCCAACACTATTCGTTGTCTTAAACATGAAGATAAAAATATCTTGGAACCTGCCTCCATCAAAGAGCATGTGTTTGATTACTTTTCTAAGGCTTACAGTGATAATAATGCTCCGAAATTTCTTGATGTCAACCTGGATTTCAAAAAGATAAGTGCTGCTAAAGTTTCCTTATAAGAAAGAGAATTTACGGAGGGTGAGGTATGTGAGGCCTTCTCTACATCGGATGGTAATCGCGCTTCTGGTCCCGAAAGTTTTAACCTCGGGTTCTATAAAAAAAATTATCCTCATTTGAAAATTGATATCATGAGGTTCTTTACGGATTTCTATCATGGCCGCAAATGGGAAATAGGTATTAATCATTCGTTTATTACTCTTATCCTGAAGTTAGTGAATTCGTAATCTCTTAACAATTTTCTTCTGATTAGTTTGGTGGGTGGATTATACAAGATTTTGTCAAAGGTACTCACCAAGAGACTAAAGTTTTGTATTCGTCATATTGTATGATGGTTTCAATTTGCTTTCATCTCAGGTCGACAGATCTAGATTGCTCATTAATTGCGATTGAGACTATTGATTTCGTCTCCAAGTCTGGTCTAAGTGGGGTGGCTTTCAAAATAGACTTCCAAAAAGCCTACGATACGGTTCACTTGAATTTTCTGATTCGGGTTTTGAAGAAGTGTGGGTGTGGAGTTAATTGGTGTAGATGGGTTCTTCAGTGTATCTCCTCAGCAAAAATCTCTATTCTGGTTAACGGGGCTCCCACTGAGGTTTTCTCCATTTCAAGAGGTTTAAGACAAGGGTGTTCCTTATCCCCGTTGCTTTTCAATATTGTAGGAGAAGCCTTGAATCTAATGCTCGAAAAGGATGTCCGTCTGGGTCTATGTTCAGGTTTCTTGATTTGGAGGTCTCGCACTCGCAATTCACATATGACCTTTTGATCTTTTGTGGAGCTTCCGAAGCTCATGTGAGGAATATAAAGCGTGCACTTAGAGTTTTCAAGCTCGCTTCAGGTCTCAAATTGAATCTAAAAAGTGCAAATTATTGGGGATTAATGTAGCATATTCTACTTTGCAAGTTTGGGCCAATGATGTTTGGTGTTTAGTGGATAGCTGTAACACCCCTCACCTGGTTTAGTCGTAAATTGGCTAAGGAATGTTACTCAAGCCATGAAAACACGGAAATAAAAAAATTTTGCTTAACTTACCCTAATTGATAAGTTAGACTACTAAACAAATTAAGACATCCATCAAGTTTCATTAACAATGTTCATGTCACATATAAATTAGAACATGAGATCATTAAGATAACCTAATCAACATGGCATACACATCTAATTCATATGAACCATATATCAAGAGCACACAAATTTCTTTTTCCTAAACACTAAGCATTCGAATCAACATAGAAACATCATAATCATTTCCTATACAATTCAAAACATACCTATCTTCTAATCAAGATTTTTAAACACTTTACTTCATATTCTATACAAGTAATACGCTTATAAAGTTGAATTAGAATTATACAAGTTAGGCATGCTCTATTCGAATAAGTTAACAACACATGTGAATAGCCTAACCTCCAATATCCATTCGAAAAGCATACATATAAACATCAAGGATTAAAATTCACTATCATGAACCTAACACATGAATCAATACATAACTCCATCATTCACTTCCATTCAAATAGATCAAGGGTTCATGAGCTCAATCATACATTCTATACATGTTCAATAAGTATACTTCACATACCAAGCAATCAAGCACACTAACATGATCCTATAACATGATTCACTAGCACATATCAATCCACTTCTCAAGACAGTAACCAAACATTAAACATCAAGACTTTCTAAGACATGTTCCAAGCATATGAACAACTAGTAGTCACCCTAGACAAGTAACCAAGGCATGTATCCATCATTAAACACTTTCCAAGCTTTTAAGATATGCAAACATTACCATAACAACCAACCATGATTATCTCATATCATCAAAAGATACCTAGATAAACTAGGCTACCAACCAAGTCATGTTATCAAGTTATACAAACCTTAACATTTCAATATATACATAGCCAAACATAGGCTCAAAATGCATGAACATGTGATCTATATACAAGACTATGGCCACCAACTAGGAGTCTACAAAAGAACATTATCAACTTGATGCTTTAGCTTGTCTTGCCTTGCCTCCAACTAGGATAACTTGCAATATATTAACCTACAGTTTTGGGAAGAATGAAAACGAGAGTGATAAGTACGATTAAGTACTTTATGAGGTAGTAACCTACGCTAGGCTATCATATTCATTTAACATGTGTATTTTAGATCAAGGAAGGTTTAGCTCGGTTCACAAGAATCATGCTTGTACAAGGCTTGTATTCAATTGATCATATTTAGACATATTTTCATATCATTTCATTTAAGTTATTCTAACCTTTAAACATGGCAAATCAAGGTCACAAGAGTACATATATCAATCTGATTTTCAACCAATCAACTACATATTATCATCAAGAAGTCAAGTGAATAGCACTCAATCAAATTTCATGTAACATGATATCATGCAAAAAAGCATAACAAGATCATTTCCATTTCATGTAAACACAATTTCATATCAGCAAGCTTTCTTATTCAATTTCAAGTTTAAGCCTTGGTTTATAGTCGAGTCTAGGTAAACGAATCGCCAAAACAAATATCTGGTCATATCCCTCCTACTGTCGCCAAAGACCATAACACACATCCCTCATACTGTCGCCAAAACAAAGGGCTTTAGCCCGGTCCGTAGACCACCCAACAAAAATGAACTCAAGACTCTATGGCATGCCATCCTTCATATGACTCTCTAGTTTCCAAGGCATTATTTAATCATATGATCAAAAATCAAGGAACATATAACAAGCTAGACAGGGATCATGACATATTCAAGTGATCAATAATCATGTATCAAGAGCAAGAGCCCTTAGGCTATTGTAGAGCGTTTTAGGTGTACTCTATTTTTGAGCGCAAGTGCACACTCTTGTCAAGTTATAGTATATAAAATATCCCCTCCCACAGGGATTGGACAACTTGGTTCGAATTGTAGTTCTTTCACAGGTAAAGTAAATGCACAAGTAAGATGATTGTTTGAAAAGAAAGGTAAAGTAAAAACACAAGTAAAAGAGGAAGTGATTAGGTTGATAGAGAGGGAAGGGTTATGATGCTGCTTAGTGTGAAACTGTGTTGAATAGGCTAAGTTGTTTTGTGCTGCCACGATCTGCTGCCTCGACGGGTAATGGTAGATTGAGGCGGCGGCAACTTTCGATGCCACGGTAGAACTCTGCTCTTGCAACTTTCGTTGTCTCGGTAGGTGAGATGGAGAGAAGTCCTGGCGGCAAGTTTGGCATATACTCCAAGTTCGACGAAGCAATTATGAAGTGATCCTTTTTATGTCTAGGCAAGGATTCTGTCACTACGTGATGCAGGCAATACCTAGCAGTCTCAGCGTAAACCTAACACAGGAAGTCGATGTTTGGTTACTCCTTTTAGCCGCTAAAATTCTAAATTATGTCTAAGCCGAATTAGTCAACACCTCGTCATGATGAGACCATACTTAATTCTTTCGTGAGTTTGACTCTCTTTTGCCTGACAAATGGATTTCTTCAACTGGACTTTTGGAACCAATTGAAGAAGTGAAGAACATGATTTAAGCAAACTTGGAATATTTTATTGCAAAACAAACTTTGAAACCTAAACAACCGTTCTCACAACTAATTACAACATAACCCCTAACCTAAGAGAAGTTTAGAACATGACGACGACGAGAAAACCTAAGCTATGCCTAAAGAAAACCTAAGATGATTTGAATTAGAATTACAATGAGTATTTATAGACAATAGCTAGGTCTATTCTGGTAACTTGGATCGACGTCTGGTAACTATTATTGTAGGCGAACTCTACAAGTGGTAAAGATTTCTCCCCATTCCGACCAACACAAGGGTGTTCTACATCTTCTCTCGTACAAAGCTTCATACGGGGCCATTTGGATCGACGTCTGGTAACTATTGTTGTAGGCGAACTCTACAAGTGGTAAAGTGTTCTCCCAATTCTTTCTGAGGTCAATTACACTAGCACGCAACATATCTTCGAGTACTTGTACCACCCTTTTCGATTGTCCATCGGTTTGTGGATGAAATGTCGTGCTCAAGTTCCGACCAACACAAGGGTGTTCTACATCTTCTCTCGTACAAATCTTCACACGGGGCCATTTGGATCGACGTCTGGTAACTATTGTTGTAGGCGAACTCTAAAAGTGGTAAAGATTTCTCCCAATTCTTTCTGAGGTCAATTACACTAGCACGCAACATATCTTCGAGTACTTGTATCACCATTTCTGATTGTCCATCGGTTTGTGGATGAAATGACGTGCTCAAGTTCAATTTGGCTCTGAGAGCTCGTTTTAAATATCTCCAAAACCGGGATGAAAATCTAGGATCTCTATCAAAGATTATCGAGGTTGGTACACCATGTAACCAAATCACTTCTCGAATGTACAACTCGGCTAGACTATCAAAACTCAGGTTCATTCGGACAAGGAGAAAATGAGCCGATTTTGTGAATCTATCAACAATCACCCACACGACATCATTCTTTCTTAGAGTACAAGAAGACTGGTTACGAAATCCACCGTGATCCGATCCCACTTCCATTGCGGTAGTTCGATCGGTTGAAGCAATCCCATAGGGACTTTGTGCTCGGCTTTGACTCGTTGGTGCATTAAACACTTTGACACAAATTCAGTGATAGCCGACTTCATGTCTGGCCACCAGTATAAGGATTTCAATTCTTTATACATTTTGACGAACCCTGGTGTATCGAGAACGAACTTTGATGAGCTACTTGTAACATCTCTCGTTTCAGATCGTCGTTATCTGGAATACATACTCTATCTTAGAAATAGAGGAGTCCATTCGAATTTAGGGAGAAGTCAGGATTAGTCTCAGAATTAAGCTTCGAAATGATCTTTTGAAGATTAGGATCAACTTGTTGCAATTCTTTAGTTCTCGGGATTAAGCTGGATTGCACTTGTAGTTCGGATAAGAATCCTTGTTTCTTAATCATACAAAAATGCGTATAGATAGCCATGGAAGCTACAAAGGTGCGAACAAGGTTATTTAGTGATGTTCAAATGATTACTTGTATTTCAAGGAAAATCTAATTCGAAGGAATTCACTAAGATTTAATTTCGAAGAGTTACCCGAGTATGATTTTCGACTAAGGGCGTCAACAACCATGTTTGCTTTACCCGGATGGTAGTCGGTAATCAAATCATAATCTTTTATTAGTTCAAGCCATCTTCTTTGTCTCAAATTCAAGTCTTTTTGAGTCATGATGTATTTGAGACTTTTATGATCGGTAAACAATTTGCACCTTTCACCATACAAGTAGTGTCTCCAAATTTTGAGCGCGAATACAATGGTCAGTAATTCGAGATCATGTGTAGGATAATTCAGTTCGTGAGGCTTCAATTGTCGAGATGCGTATGCGATCACTTTGCTTTCTTGCATCAAGACACACCCGAGGCATGAATGTGATGCATCACTATGCACGGTGAATTCTTTTCCCGATTCTGGTTGGACAAGAATCGGGGCATGAGTTAGGGCTTGATTGAATTGATTGAAACTTCGTTGCTGCTTTTTCGACCACTCAAATGCTACATCTTTTCTAAGAATCTTGGTTAACGGTGCAACAATCACCGAGAACCCTTTCACAAATCTTCGGTAGTACCCGGCTAAACTGAGGAAACCTTAGACCTCGCTCACATTTCTCGGAGGTCTCTAGTCGAGAATAGTTTGAATTTTCTTGGAGTCGACTTTAATTCCTTCAGTTGAGATAACATGTCCGAGGAATGAAACTTCCGATAGACAAAATTCACACTTGGTGAACTTGGCGAACAATTTACGTTCTCGAAGTTTTTGGAGTACGATTCGGAGGTGTTCGACATGTTCCTCCTTATTCTAGGAATAGACAAGAATGTCATCTATGAAGACGACCACAAACTTGTCGATATAAGGCTTGAAAACTCAATTCATCAAATCCATGAACGCAGCAGGGGTATTCGTTAACCCGAACGACATCACAAGAAACTCGTAATGGCCGTAACGAGTTTAGAAGGCTGTTTTGGGTACATCTTCAATTTTCACCCTCATTTGATAATAACCCGATCGAAGGTCGATCTTGGAAAACACGGAAGCATCCTTGAGTTGATCGAACAAGTCTTCAATCCTAGGAAAAGGATACTTGTTTTTTATCGTTACTCTGTTCAATTGCCGGTAATCGATGCAAAGTCGCATTGTACTGTCTTTCTTTTTCACAAACAAGACCGGAGCACCCCAGGGAGATGTGCTAGGTCGGATGAATCCTTTATCCTCTAATTCTTGAATCTGCTTCTTGAGTTCTTTCAATTCTGCGGGTGCCATAAGATAAGGCGTAATGGACGTCAGATTTGTTCCAGGCTGAACTTCAATTCCAAATTCCACTTCTCGAGGTGGAGGAAGGCTAGAGAGTTCCTCGGGAAAAAAATTGATGTATTCAGAAACAACATGCATATTAGGTAAGCTGAAATCAATTTCATCTTGTAAAGCCATAGCAGCGAAGATAGATGTCAGTTTCTTGTCTATTAACATGATTGATTCTTTTCCTAAATCCCGTAAGTATAGTCTCCTATTTTGGCAATCTAACCAGGCTTCATGTTTTCCCAACCAGTCAATCCCCAATACTAGATCAAATTCACAGTTTGGTAGCACATAGAGATCAATATGTAAAGGTATATTTTGTATAGCAATAGGGGTGTCTTTACAAACAAAGTTTATATTCATTAAGCCTCCTATTGGGTTCGATACTACCAAATGATTTTCTACAGTATTAGGCTTCAAACTAGCTTTCATCAACATAGCAGAACATACAAAGGAAATGAGTAGATCCCGAATCAATCAAAGGATAAGCATGAACTGAATTTAACTCGATTGTACCTGTGATTACATCGGGAGATTCTTCATCCTCTTTTCCTCGAATATGATAAATACGAGCAGGGGCTTGAGATTCTTGATGAATAGTGGCTGAAGATGGCCTTCTACCTTTACCCTGATTTCATGAGTGAACAGGTTGAGGAGCTTTATTTTGGGCATTTGGTGCTGAACTAGCAACCACTGGAGATCGAGTAGGAAGCTTGTTCGGGTTCTGCGGATAATCCTTGATGTAGTGATTGGATCCTCCACAAAGATAAAATAAATTAGACTTGGTTCTACATTGACCTGAGTGATGTTTCTGACAGAATTTGCAAGTAGGCACTTGTGAAGCTTTGCTCGTATTACCCGTACTATCAACAAACATTGTTGGGGCTGAAGACTTGATTACCGACTGAGGTTTCAGTATGTAGATATTCTTTTGAGAGGGAGTATGACTCAAAAAATTTCCACCCAAGTACTTAGACATTTTATATTGCCATTGGGGTCGATCATCTTGCCTCGACCGCTTGTCCTTCTGGGATTGATTGTGCTTGCGTTTCTCTAAAGCTTTCATCTTTGCTTCAGTGGCAATAACGCGATTGCCGAGACTTTGGAAATCCATGATTTCAAGGGCCGTGAAAATAGGGCTGAGTTCATCGTTAAGGCCGTCAATGAACATCCGGCACTTGTCCACTTCGATTTTAATATATTCGGACTTGTATTTGCAGTACTTGCAAAAGTCGCTTACGTACTGCTCAATAGGTCTTCCGACTTGTTTTAAATACAAGAACTGCTTCCGACGTTCAGTGAGATATTTTTTGCTAACGTACTTCATCTTGAATTCATCGAGGAAGAATTTCCTAGTGACCTTTTCAAGAAGTACAGTCAAAATTGTGGTTTCCCACCAACTTAATGCTTCATCCGCAAGTTGTAACGCCCCGGTTTTGGGCTTAGAAGTTTTGGGCTTGGACCGGTTCGGTCAAAGTGCGGTTCGAATATAAAAGAGTGAAATTAGGAAAACTTAGTTCGGGTTGCATTAAAAATATGGAAAAATGTTCTAAAATCCTCTTTTAATATATATAAGTGAACTGTGAAATCAATTTTACAAAATGAGGTTTGGAAGGATGACATTTTGGCAAGTGATGTTTAAGGTCACAAAGGTGTTTAAAAGTCCTTGTGTGAGCCTTGTTTATTTAAGAACAACATGGTGGTTAAAAGTTCATGGTTGGTTCTTGGTTAAGATCATCAAGGTGGTTAAAATTCCTTGGATGAGTCTTGTGTATTTAAGGACAATATGGTGTTTAAAAGTCCATGATTGGTCCTTGGTTAAGGTTACAAGGGTGGTTAAAATTCCTTGTGTAAGCCTTGTTATTTAAGAACATCAAGGTGTTTAAAAGTCCTTGGATGGTTCTTGTTAAGGACACAAAGGTGTTTAAAAGTCCTTGTGTGGTCCTTGCCATGGTGTTTAAAAGTCCATGGGCCATGGTGTTTAAAAGTCCATGGGGTTAAGGACACAATGGTGTTTAAAAGTCCATGTGTGGTCCTTGGAAAGTATAAGATCACAATGGTGTTTAAAAGTCCATGTGTGAGTCTTATGTTGAATGTATCACTTGTTGCCAATATGACATGATATGAACTTGAAGCATGAGTTGTTTGTTTTAAATGCTTATGAGCATGTTTAAATGTTGGTTTGAAGTATGATTTATAAAGGTGTTTTATAAATGCATTATTGTGTGGTTTTAATGAGCATTCCTCACTAAGCTTTTGCTTACGCTCTCTCTCTTTCTTAAACCAATAATGCAGAGCATTAAAGTGCATTTGAGGGCAGCAAGGTGGTGAAGAATCCAAGTGGTGAACAAAGCTCATGTATGGTGAAGGTTTCTTAAACACTATTAGCTTTTTGGTAATTTGGCAATGGGGGACCTATGTTGTTGTTTTGGGAGATGTTTTGGACTCCCTAAGTTGGATTTATGTTGCTAATAATGTTGGTAATTGTAATTGGCCTTTATGTGGTTTATTTGGAGATTTGATGCTTGAATGGTTTGCTAGATAGGAAGAATTTCTATAGATTTGGGGCTTTTCATAATTGATGCCATGTTGATGTTTAGTTGATGCAGTTATGTTCCATGAATGTTGTGTGACTTGCTGGTAAAGTTTGGTGGCTTTTGGAGCATGTTTGATAGGTGAATTGCATGTTAAACCAGCTGATTTTCTGCAATCTGGGCAGCCTGTTTCGGAACAGGTGCTACCGTATCGGAACGGGGGCCTGAAATGGCCTGGGCGTTCCGAAACGGGAGGCACTGTTTCGAAACAGTTTGGCCACTGCCAGGCCATGTTTCGGAACCCGTTGCGGAACGGTCCCGCGTTTCGAAACAGGTCTTCCCTGTTTCGGAACACTCGACTGTTGGGCTCTGAATTTGATGGTTAAATGTTTTGCAATGTTTGCATTTTGGTCCCTAAAGTTGTAATTTGTGCAATTGAGTCCCTGAATGTTCTCTAATGGTTATGATCTTTGTATATGATGATCTTGTGATTATATCTAGGGATAATTTGCATCTAGAGAAGTTTAAAAAGAAAAAAAAGGTCGTTAATCAAGGTTGACTTTCGGGTTGACTTTGGTTTTCCCCGTGTAATCTTCTTAATTTGGGTCAACCGTCTAGGCCGGGTTAAGGGGGTTACATTTGGTGGTATCAGAGCTGAGTTCTCGAGTAGTTGGGAATGTTATGTGAATGATTTAAGCATGTATGCTTTGTATGCTTGTTGAGTGAAAGTATGATGAGTGAATTGTGATTATGTTGCAATTGTGTTGTATGCTGTGGTGAAGCATATTGTGGGTACCCATTGCCAAATCAAAGCTAATGAAATGATGTTGTTTTTAAGTGAAAATGAGCTTGAGTACTTGGATTGCTTACCTTTCTGGGCCTGACTTTGTTTATTTGCATTGTGATTGCATTGTTAGAGTATGGCTCCTCGTAGAGAGTTAAGGAGTAATGTGCGAGCTATGGCTCAAAACGAGAATGAGAATGAAGAGAATGTTGAGAGTGCGGTTTTACCTCCTCCACCGGGTGGTGGTGGTGCTGGGGGTGAAGGAGCTGGAGCTGCAGCTGATGCTGGGGTCGCTGGACCTGAAGCTGCTGGTCAGGGGCAAGCTGTTCCTGACATGATAGTGTTGATACAAGCTATTGCTGGAGCTTTTCAAGCCGCAGTAGCTGGAGCTCGAGGAGCTGGGCATCAGGGAGATGCTGGAGTTAGACTACCCTTGGAACGTCTGCATAGTCTGGGAGGGACTGAGTTCAGGGGTTTGTCAGCTGAAGGTTCGGAGTCTTGGTTGGAGAGTACCAAGAGAATCTTGGGTCAGATGAGTTGCACTGATGTGCAAAAGTTGGGCTGTGTGGTATCCTTGCTTCAGGATGATGCATATACGTGGTGGACGACCACGATCTCTGGGATGGCTGAGGCTGATGTAACTTGGACATTCTTCTAGAATGTGTTCAAGAGAAGGTATCTAGGTGTGAGGTACCTAGACGAAAAGAAGCGAGAGTTCATGTCTCTTACCCAGGGGAGCATGACTGTGGATGAGTATGAAGTGCAGTTTGTTCGACTCAGTCAATACGCACCTGAGCTTGTCCCGGATGAGCGGGAGAGGTGTGAAAGGTTCCGTTATGGTTTAGTGACGGAGGTTAAGATGTATGTGCTGGCTACCGAGTATAGTGATTTCGATGTGCTGGTGGGTTGAGCAAAGGATATTGAGATGAACTTGGGTTTATCTGCTAAGAGTGCTGGGTCAAGTGCTGGCAAGCGAGCAGCTGAATATAGTTCCGGTGGTGGACGGAACAAGAGGGGACGTGATCAGAAGTATCAGTCCTCAGCTAAGCGAGGTGGTGGTGCGCCTGCTCGGGGAGGTAATGCTAGAGCTGATCCGAGTGCATGTTGGACGTGTGGTTCACGTGGTCACATGAAGCGTGATTGTCCTCGAGCTGTGAGAGAGGTGCAAGCTCCTGTTGCGGCAGCTGGAAATGGGTGCTGGAACTGTGGATCTGCGGATCATTTGAGGCGAGAGTGTCCTATGTTGGCTGGTGGCCAAGTGCGTGCTCCTGTTGTTGCTGCACCACAGAGAGGTCGTGGGCGCGGCCGTGGTAATTTCCAGCGGAGAGAGGAGGGTGGCCGAGGTGTAGCCCATGTTGTGGCTATTCAGCCTGAGGGTGGTGGCCAAGCCAGGGTGTATGCTCAGCGGGAGGGAAGGAATGACGCGGATGTGATCGCAGGTACCTTTACTTTGCAATCCTTGTCATTACTTTCCTTGATTGATTCTGGATCTACGCACTCTTACATCTTGCGTGAGCATGCTGAATTGCTTGGTTTGCCTGTTGAGTCTTTGGATGTTGGTGTTCGTGTCACTAGTTCTTTTGGTGAGACCGTTGTGACTCGAAAGCTTTATAGAAGGTGTCCTTTGGTTGTTCAAGATCATGTTTTTCATGTTGACCTTATGGAGTTGCCTTTCTATGGTTTTGATGTAATCCTTGGTATGGATTGGCTTGCTGAGCATCGTGTTGTTGTGGATTGTGAAAATAAGCGAGTTTCGTTGAAGCTTGCGGATGATTATGAGGTGTTTGTGGTTGGTGAGAATGTGAAGTTTCTTGCCAATATGGTGTCTACATTGGAGGCGAGCAGGATGCTGAGGCAAGGTTGTGAAGCTTATCTAGCTTTTGTGATGAATCCTAGCTCTAAGGAGTTGCGTGTGCAAGATATCAGGGTTGTGCGAGAGTTCCCTGGTGTGTTCCCTGAGGAGTTGCCTGGTTTACCTCCTAATCGCGAGGTGGAGTTTGGGATTGAGCTGTATGAGAATACAACTCCTGTGTCCATTACCCTTTATAGAATGGCACCTAAAGAGTTGAAGGAGCTGAAGACACAGTTGCAAGAGTTGCTTGATCGTGGGTTCATTCGGCCAAGTGTGTCGCCTTGGGGTGCACCGGTCTTGTTTGTGAAAAAGATGGATGGCACTATGAGGATGTGCATTGATTACCGTCAGCTGAACAAGTTGACTATCAAGAATCGGTATCCTTTGCCGAGAATTGATGATCTCTTTGATCAATTTCGGGGAGCAGCTGTGTTCTCTAAGATTGACTTGAGGTCAGGGTATTATCAGTTGAAGGTGAAGGATGTGGATGTGCCTAAGACAACTTTCAGGACGAGGTATGGGCATTATGAGTTCCTTGTGATGCCGTTTGGGTTGACAAATGCTCCTGCAGCTTTCATGGACATGATGAATCGTGTGTTTCATGAATACCTGAACAAGTTTGTTGTGGTGTTCATTGATGATATCCTCGTGTACTCGCGTACTGAGGAGGAGCATGAAGAGCATTTGAGGATTGTGCTGCAAGCTTTGTTGGAGAATCAGCTTTATGCTAAGCTAAGCAAGTGTGAGTTCTGGCTAAGGGAAGTGGTGTTCCTTGGGCATGTGGTTTCTGCTGAGGGGATTCGTATTGATCCTCAGAAGGTTGAGGCGGTGATGAATTGGAAGGTTCCTAAGTCTGTTCATGAGGTTCGTAGTTTCCTTGGTTTGGCGGGATACTACCGGAGGTTTGTGGATGGGTTTTCTAAGATTGCTGCACCTTTGACGAAGTTGTTGCAGAAAGATGTTAAGTATGAGTGGACGGAAGCGAGACAACAGGCTTTTGAGAAGCTTAAGGCAGCTTTGACGCAAGCTCCTATCTTGGTTCAACCTGAATCAAGGAAAGAGTTTGTGGTCTACAGTGATGCATCCTATGTTGGGTTGGGATGTGTGTTGATGCAAGAGGGTAAGGTGGTGGCTTATGCATCGCGGCAGTTGAAGGTGCATGAGCGCAATTATCCTACGCATGGCATTGAGTTGGCTGTGGTGGTTTTTGCTTTGAAGATCTGGAGGCATTATCTGTATGGTGAGAAGTGTACTGTGTACACGGATCACAAGAGTTTGAGGTATCTGATGTCTCAGAAGGAGTTGAATCTTAGGCAGCGACGTTGGGTGGAGTTGCTCAAGGATTATGATTTGACGATTGAGTATCACCCTGGGAAAGCTAATGTTGTAGTGGATGCCTTGAGTAGGAAGGTAGTTGTTGAGCTGAGGGCTATGTTTGCCAGTTTGAGTATTTCGCGTGATGGTGGTCTTGTGGCTGAGTTGCAAGTGAAACCATCTTTGGTTCAGTTGATAAAGGAAAAGCAGTTGCTGGATGATTCCTTGGTACCGCATGTTCAGGATATCGCGGAGGGTAGGCCTTCGGATTTCTGTTTTAATGATGATGGAGTGTTGTGTTTTGGGAGTCGGATAGTAGTGCCTAATGATGCTGAGTTGAGGCGTGCTATTTTGACTGAAGGTCATAGTAGTCCTTTTGCTATGCACCCTGGTAGTACTAAGATGTATCGTGATCTTCGTGATGAGTACTATTGGGTGGGTTTGAAGAAGGATGTTGCAGAGTTTGTGAGCAAGTGCATGGTGTGTCAGCGAGTTAAGGCTGAGCATCAAGTTCCTTCAGGGTTGTTGCAACCGTTGAGAATCCCTGAATGGAAGTGGGAAAGGATTACCATGGATTTTGTATCTGGTTTACCCTTGTCACCGTCGAAGAAGAATTCAGTGTGGGTGATTGTGGATCGCCTGACGAAGTGTGCGCATTTCTTGCCTGTGCATACTACGTTTTCTTTGGATAAGCTTGCAGAGCTGTACATTGCTGAGATTGTGCGGCTTCATGGTGTGCCTAAGTCGATTGTGTCGGATAGGGATCCGAGGTTTACATTGCGTTTCTGGCAGTGTTTGCACCAAGCTTTGGGTACAAGGTTGAATTTCAGTACATCTTATCATCCTCATTCGGATGGTCAGTCTGAGCGAGTTATCCAGATTTTGGAGGATATGTTGAGGTGCTGCGTAATTGAGTTTCAAGGCTCTTGGGAGAAACATTTGCCTTTGGTGGAGTTTGCCTATAACAATAGTTATCAAGCAAGTATTCAAATGGCACCTTATGAGGCTTTGTACGGGAGGAAGTGTAGGACTCCTCTTTGTTGGGCTGAAACGGGTCAGAAGTTGGTTTCGATGCCGGCTTTGTTGAAAGGAACCACCGAGAAGGTGAAGCTCA
This sequence comes from Hibiscus tridactylites, assembly GCA_958450335.1. Lineage (NCBI taxonomy): Eukaryota > Viridiplantae > Streptophyta > Magnoliopsida > Malvales > Malvaceae > Hibiscus > Hibiscus tridactylites. The sequence goes on from OY288290.1 coordinate 49,736,085, forward strand.
TTTGTGAGCGTTTGAAGACAGCTTCTGATCGGCAAAAGTCTTACGCGGATTTGAAGCGTAAGGAGATAGAGTATGCGGTGGGTGACCGTGTGTTTTTGAAGGTTTCGCCTTGGAAAAAGGTGATGAGGTTTGGTCGGAAGGGTAAGTTGAGCCCTAGGTACATTGGACCATACAAGGTGATTGAGCGTGTGGGTCATGTTGCGTACAAGTTGAGGCTACCTCAAGAGTTGGAGAAGATTCATGATGTGTTTCATGTTTCTATGCTCCGGAAGTATAGATCAGATCCTTCGCATGTGATGCCTGTGGAGGAAGTGGAATTGAATCCGGATTTGACCTATGATGAGGAACCGGTGAAGATTCTGGATTCGGACAGCAAGGTTCTTCGTGGCAAGACCATTGAGTTGGTAAAGGTGTTGTGGAAGCACCGTGGTGTTGAGGAAGCCACGTGGGAACGGAAGGATGATATGCTGAAGCAGTTTCCGTATCTCTTTCCTTCAGGTAAATTTCGAGGACGAAATTTCTTAAGGGGGGGGACAGTTGTAACGCCCCGGTTTTGGGCTTAGAAGTTTGGGGCTTGGACCGGTTCGGTCAAAGTGCGGTTCGAATATAAAAGAGTGAAATTAGGAAAACTTAGTTCGGGTTGCATTAAAAATATGAAAAAATGTTCTAAAATCCTCTTTTAATATATATAAGTGAACCATGAAATCAATTTTACAAAATGAGGTTGGGAAGGATGACATTTTGGCTAGTGACCAAAATGTAATTTTTGAAAACTGCGTGACTGTTTTAAAAAGGATTGAAACTTTGAATCTTTAAGGAGCTATTTATCCAAAGGGAGTTTCTCCAGATTTTTCTAAGATATTAAATGATTTATTAAAGGTTTTTAAATAAAACTAAAAAGGAGGGAAGATATTTTGTCATTTCCAACTAACTTTCCATATTTTCCATTTTTCCTTTTCTCTCATTTTCTCTCAAACCAAACATCTTTCTCCAGAGCTTTTTCCTCTGATTTTGCTACCTAAATACCTCTTTTCAATTCTCTTTTGATTGCTAATCATCTCCTCATCAAAACCTCACCATTTGCTAATTAGATTTTCAAGATTTTGGTTCCAAAAAGGGAGAAAACTCAAGTTTGGAGGTAAGAACGTCCTTCTCCTCTAAACTCTCAGTTCTTTACTGAAATTCCTAAGTTCTCAATCCTTAAATTGTGTTTTATAAAAGGTTTTATAGATGTATTCATGATCTTGGCTTTTAAATGCAAGATTTGCTTAATTTTGATGAAAATTCGTATGATCTGTTTAAGCAGTGATTTGAGGTGTATTTTTGATGTTAAATGAATGTTAATTTGATAAGGAATTGAGGTTTAATTAATGCAATCCCAGATAGGTTGAATTTCCTAAGTTTAGCTTGTGTTTTTGATGGTTTTTGGAGTGATCTTGATGATCTGTTATGGCTGGAGGTATAGGGATGTGTTGAGATCCATTTTGGATGTTAATTGATGTTTAGGAATGTTTAGATTTGATGGATCATGGCTGGGTAATGTTGTGAAGTTGTTTGGATGCATTTTCGGTTGTGTTTGGTAGCCGAAAGTGGAGTGTAGATGAGAGCGGCGGGTTTAGGTGCTTTCATTGAAGCTATTAATGCATGATGATGCATTAATCCTCTGCTTTGATGTGTTAAAAACAGGGGAAGCATCTTTGGATCCAAGTGGTGGTGATCCGGAAGCTTGATTGGTGTTTCGGCAAGAGGCGAAACGGAATCGATGAGTGGATTTTGGTTTTCAGTACTGAAACCAATGTTTTGAAGGTTTGGGAGCTTAGTTTAAGTCTAAGCAACTTAGCTAAGCTCAAGAGTAAGTTTTCGGAAAACTCTCTTGATGATGAGCCATGGTTTGGTTGTATGCAATGTGGTTGTTTGCGTGTTTTAAATCCTGTTTTGAAAGCATATTAAGCATGTTTATTTGCTGAGATTATAAGCCATGTGTTGAAGGATGCTCAAGGTAAGAGATCCTTGTTTTTTAACATTGTTTAAATGTGGTTTGATGCTTAAAGATGCATGATGTTTATGGCTTGGTTTAATGCTTTAAAACAGTGGATTAATGTTGTTAATGATGCATTTTGGCAAGTGATGTTTAAGGTCACAAAGGTGTTTAAAAGTCCTTGTGTGAGCCTTGTTTATTTAAGAACAACATGGTGGTTAAAAGTCCATGGTTGGTTCTTGGTTAAGATCATCAAGGTGGTTAAAATTCCTTGGATGAGTCTTGTGTATTTAAGGACAATATGGTGTTTAAAAGTCCATGATTGGTCCTTGGTTAAGGTTACAAAGGTGGTTAAAATTCCTTGTGTAAGCCTTGTTATTTAAGAACATCAAGGTGTTTAAAAGTCCTTGGATGGTTCTTGTTAAGGACACAAAGGTGTTTAAAAGTCCTTGTGTGGTCCTTGCCATGGTGTTTAAAAGTCCATGGGCCATGGTGTTTAAAAGTCCATGGGGTTAAGGACACAATGGTGTTTAAAAGTCCATGTGTGGTCCTTGGAAAGTATAAGATCACAATGGTGTTTAAAAGTCCATGTGTGAGTCTTATGTTGAATGTATCACTTGTTGCCAATATGACATGATATGAACTTGAAGCATGAGTTGCTTGTTTTAAATGCTTATGAGCATGTTTAAATGTTGGTTTGAAGTATGATTTATAAAGGTGTTTTATAAATGCATTATTGTGTGGTTTTAATGAGCATTCCTCACTAAGCTTTTACTTACGCTCTCTCTCTTTCTTAAACCAATAATGCAGAGCATTAAAGTGCATTTGAGGGCAGCAAGGTGGTGAAGAATCCAAGTGGTGAACAAAGCTCATGTATGGTGAAGGTTTCTTAAACACTATTAGCTTTTTGGTAATTTGGCAATGGGGGACCTATGTTGTTGTTTTAGGAGATGTTTTGGACTCCCTAAGTTGGATTTATGTTGCTAATAATGTTGGTAATTGTAATTGGCCTTTATGTGGTTTATTTGGAGATTTGATGCTTGAATGGTTTGTTAGATAGGAAGAAGGTCTATAGATTTGGGGCTTTTCATAATTGATGCCATGTTGATGTTTAGTTGATGCAATTATGTTCCATGAATGTTGTGTGACTTGCTGGTAAAGTTTGGTGGCTTTTGGAGCATGTTTGATAGGTGAATTGCATGTTAAACCAGCTGATTTTCTGCAATCTGGGCAGCCTGTTTCGGAACAGGTGCTACCGTATCGGAACGGGGGCCTGAAATGGCCTGGGCGTTCCGAAATGGGAGGCACTGTTTCGGAACAGTTTGGCCACTTCCAGGCCATGTTTCGGAACCCGTTGCGGAACGGTCCCGCGTTTCGAAACAGGTCTTCCCTGTTTCGGAACACTCGACCGTTGGGCTCTGAATTTGATGGTTAAATGTTTTGCAATGTTTGCATTTTGGTCCCTAAAGTTGTAATTTGTGCAATTGAGTCCCTGAATGTTCTCTGATGGTTATGATCTTTGTATATGATGATCTTGTGATTATATCTAGGGATAATTTGCATCTAGAGAAGTTTAAAAAGAAAAAATAGGGTCGTTAATCAAGGTTGACTTTCGGGTTGACTTTGGTTTTCCCCGTGTAATCTTCTTAATTTGGGTCAACCGTCTAGGCCGGGTTAAGGGGGTTACACAAGTAGCGTGACAACACACTCGAGCTTATGTTCATCCGAACAAGAAAGTTGTTTGGTCAGAATTCTAATAGTGGCCTCAAGTCAATATTCAGCAACTTCGGGATTAGCCTCATCAGCACCGGGGAAAGTGTAAGCTCGATGTTGAGCGAGCTTGTCGATATAAGCCCTAGATTGTGTAAGAACATGAGCTTGAACATGGGAATCTCATTTTAAGGAAATTATGAGTTGATCAAACATTTCTTTCATGTTGTTAAAGCACTCTTGTTGCACCGGATTAGTAGCAGGGGCTACTGTTTCCGGTACATTATTCTTTGGTTCATCTTGTATCTTTCCTTTTCCCTTTCTAGTGTTCGATGGTCTCTAAGTCACCTGAACACTCTTGCCCTCATTGGAGGACCCCTCGAAACTTTCATCGTCCCTCGTTAGTCTTATTTTAGACATGAGTCTATATCGTTAAACAAGGAAGGGTTGGTTAGGCGAGTGGCAAGCTTAATTGGACATATATAGCTCCTATGTGGCTAATTTATTCCTACACGATGCAATAGGCCTGATTTTGTCCGAGAATTGACTAAACTGAGGCTCTAATACCAATAAATGTAACACCCCTCACCCGGTTTAGTCGTAAACATGCTAAGGAATGTTACTCAAGCCTTGAAAACACGGACAATCAAAAACTTTTTCTTAACTTACCCTAATTGATAAGTTAGACTACTAAACAAATTAAGACATCCATCAAGTTTTATTAAAAATGTTCATGTCACATGTAAATTAGAACATGAGATCATTAAGATAACCTGTAACACCCTCTTCCCGTCCTGGTAGAGAACCGGGTTGGAGCGTGTTACTGGAGATCGTGCGGAAAAACTTTTAACTTTCTAATTAACACTTCACCGACCTTAAACCTATTAAACTTATCATCAGAATATCATCAAGTTTTACCCCGAACAGGATATTACCAGAATGCATATTAATCTATTTATCCTTAAAGAAATCTTAGAAAAGCTACCCCTGTATCTAAACGCTCTGGGCCGTTTCGGTACGGGAAGCCAAAGGTCAACATAATTGACCTATCTTTTACAACCGTATCGATACGACTTGATCTGTATCGGTACGGGTTGATTGCCTTTGACTTTGACTTGGCCCGTTTTGAAACATGTATCGAAACAGAGGCCTCCATAAGCAAAATGTTCCGAAACACCTAGATCAAAAACATTAATTAGGCATTTCTACAAGCAACCTTACAAGGGACTTGATTTACTTAAGGTCTTGTAACACTAGAACAACATATTCTATAACAAGGAATCAAGACTTAATATTTTAATACCAATATTCCGATCATCGGAACCTATTTCCGACTAGACCGATTTTTAGGGTGTTACAACTCTCCCCTCCTTAGAAAAGAATTCATCCTCAAATTCTTACCTGTAGCTTCGAGTTGTTTATTAATGCATTCTTCGGGATTAGAATCTTTCGGAGATGAAGAATTCCTCTTTCCTAGTCCTTCTGGCCATATTCGTTTTGCACTTACACGTCAATGCTTCTTGTATGATTTCTTATGACAATCTTCAGCGAAATGATCCATCTTGCCACAATCGAAACAAGCTTCGTTTCTCTTTTGACACTGTTCTATCGGATGTTTGTCTTGGCAAAAGCTACAAGGAAATATTTCTTGCTCCGACTCATTTGATTTCTTGACCGGATTCGACACTACTTGGAAGCGGGGGGTATTTTTTTGGAAAGAATGCTTATTTTCAGTTCTTGAATCAGAGATGGATTTTGGCCTTAGCATTGCTGATAATGTCTTATCAATTTATAGAATGCAAGATTTGTCTTTTACCCACCTTTCTAAAAACCAATCACAAGACTTTACAAAATTTATCCTTTCACCTCTTCATATCTACGTGACACCTTGCAAGTTTCTAATGAATTTATATGTCTTGGGTGTCCAACACACAAGGTGAGAAATCATCCTCTAATTTCATGACATTCTTGTCATTGTTTCCATTCAAAATTAGGTATTTGTATCGATACACTCCACCTCGTATCGATATGGCTAGGCAGGAATTCAAAAATTCAGTTAAAAACTGTTAAACCGTCTTGATACACATATACTCATTTCGATACGCTTTTATGGGTCGTTTCAATACATATCCTTCCCGTATCGATACGCCCAGCCCAGAGTTCATTCTTTGTATTCTACATATGGGTCCTTAACTAGGCTTATTTAAACAGAAATTTCTTATCAATATACATAGACCTAAAAATCAAATTTCTTACCTGAAATGGTGTCGTGATCATTTTCCGAGTCCTTGCCCTGGATGTGAAACATCCATGTAGAAGCTTTAGATTCGGGTCTACTTGTTACTTTCGACATTCCCGATCCTCCCAGCTTTCTGAAGGATCCCTAATTTGCTCCCTTTCCTCGAAAAGATTGATCAGGGGTTGGATTAGTCGATGCAGACACAAGCTTGTTAGGGTTTTCTAGACATTCACGGATGAGATGACCTAACTTTCCGCAAAAGAAACAAGCACCAGATTTCTTGCGATATTGCCCTTCGTGTCGTCGCTGAAAAAAAAATTACACTTAGGAATTCTGTGTCTTGTCAAGGACCAACATTGCTTTCGGAAGGATCAACATCCGATGGAGGACGAGATTCAACTTGAGATCTGACACCATACTCAAATTGGGAAGGTTGCGAATATACATTTCATTCTGAACTGTGATGCTTCCCTTTCTTAGAAAATCCTAAGAAATGTGTCTCATCTCGATTTCTCTTTTCAGACTTGTTGAATCCATAGACCCTCTGAGCTTTCTGTGCTCCTTCCGTAGCTTTAAATCTGTTTACGAGATCTTGGAAATTGGTGATACATAATGCTGTGAACACGGGATGTAACTCATCATTGAGTCCAGCGATGAACATCCGACATTTTTCTTCCTCCTTTTTGATAAATTTAGCACCATATCTACAATACTTGCAAAAATCATGGATATATTGTTCGATCGGCCGTCCACCTTGTTTAAGATGAAGGAAGATGCTTCGCCTCTCGGCAATATAGAATTCTCTTATGTACTTATTACGGAACTCTTTCAGGAAGAATTCCCAATTCACAGTATCCTAAGAGACGGTAAGAACGGTAGTCTCCCACCACTGTAAAGCTTCATCGGCAAGCAATGCATGAGCGCATTCAAGCTTATGTTCATCTGAACACCGTAATTGTTTATCAAAAATTCTCAAAGTGTTGTCTAACCAATACTCGGCTATTTCAGGATCGTCATCGTCCCTACCAGTGAAGGTATAAGCTCGATATTGAGATAACTTATCGATAGGAGCTCGAAGAGGTTGAGCAACATGTGGTGTAGGTTGTACAACTTGACTAGTCTTTATCACATTCATAAATTGCTGAAACATATCGGCCATGTTCCGATAACATTCTGCCTGAGCTGCAGGTGCTTCAGGCTCCACTCCCCGAACATGAGGGTTTTGTGGATTCAGAGGATTTCTTCCTCGCACCTCCTCGGCATGAGTCGAGAAGTTCGAAGCAAACTCATTATCACAAGCTTCGTTAGTTCGAGACATATCTATATTATAAAGAGATCGGATTAGTTGACAAGTCACAAAACACAACAGAATAACTCCTAGGAGGCAAAGTAACATAACAAACAATATAAACATACTTAGGTTTAGTCCAGAACCGACTAAACTCTAGCTCTGATACCACAAATGTAACACCCCCTTCCCGGCCTGGTACAGAACCAGGTCGGAGCGTGTTACCGGAGATCGTGCGGAAAAACTTTTAACTTTCTAATTAACACTTCACCGACCTTAAACCTATTAAACTTATCATCAGATTATCATCAAGTTTTACCAGAACATGATATTACTAGAATACATATTAATCCATTTATCCTTAAAGAAATCTTAGAAAAACTACCCTTGTATCGAAACGCTCTGGACCGTTTCGGTACGGGAAGCCAAAGGTCAACATAATTGACCTATCTTTTACAACTGTATCGATACGGCTTGATCTGTATCGGTATGGGTTGACTACCTTTGACTTTGACTTGGCCCGTTTTGAAACCTGTATCGAAACAGAGGTCTCTAGAAGCAAAATGTTCCGAAACAACACTAATCTGTTTCGGTACACCCTGTTCTCTGAGGTTCAAATTATACTTACCCGTATCGAAATGCCATCACCCGTTTCGGTACGGTCAGGCCTGTAATGACAGGATCTTACTGGTTTTTACTCTTTTTAACCTAGTAAAAAAGTTTCAAAAGCAATGAAACTTTATCCACAACATTTTAAGGGTAAAAGCTACTGTCATGCCAGTTTTAGATCCATAAGAATTCGTTTATTCGATTATACATTTTTAGTACAAAACATGCAACTTTAGAGCCATGTCTTACTATATAGGAGACTCACTTCAAACTATCCATTCCAAAAGTACTTAAACATAACAAAGACATATTAAACTTGTACATAGACCTTGCTACCATACTAGGAGTTCGAAAGGACAAAATACATTACTTAAAACTTGTTTGTGACTTGCGCAACGCTCCAACTTCTCCGATCTCGATCCCGATACTTGCTTAACCTGAAATGGATGCATGGAATGCATTAGGCATACTTTGCCTAGTGAGGTAGTCACATAACAATGAACAATTCATTGAGTAATCATGTAACATGCTTCTAAAATGATCATAATGCCAATTATGCAATAACATGGCATGTTTCTTGTTCATAACAAAACAAAACATAACATCATATCATCAATATTCCTTGGATCGATTCATGGTATATGGATACTCTAATTCCACCTCCTCGCCAAAACACATAAATGGTCATCCCACCGACATCGCCAAAGACAAAACACAATAATCCCTCCACCTCACCAAATCATATAGGTCGTAGCCCTAGGACCGTTGTCCACCCGTACACTGAGCTCATGAATTCAATGGCATGCCAATTGTATCCAATACTTAGAATCCAAGGTCCAATAACAATAGTTCAACATTCATGACTCATAAACGACATTTCATATTAATGAGCAATAACAATGATTCATGTCAAGCTTCTTACATGTCAATGCTTTTAATAACTTTCATGTTCATGATAACCAAGCTATAAACGTGGAATCAATGCAATACTTACCATATACTTACCAACATATGATCAATGATGTAAACCTCTAACTCAAAGGTTAGAATCAACAAAAATAACAATAGATTTGGGTAGGCCCTTGCCTAAACCCGAGACGCTACTACACTCACCTTGCTCGGTTAAGGCTTATGGTCGATAATACCTCGTTGATGCTTAACTCCCCCTTCGTGTGTGGATAAAACGAAGCTCTTAACAAAGGAAGACAAGGTTTTGGTTTCGGCTTCAATGGAGGTGCTTGCTTAGAGCTTGAGGTTGAAGATGAAAATGGAGGTGTTTGTTTGTTTTGTAAAGAAAAGGTTTTTCAGCTTCGTAGAAAATCCCAAAACAAAACTCCTTTCATCTTTCCTCCTACTTATAGAAAGTTGGGGAATTACTAATCTATTCCCACCTCACTTATCAGCCAATGAAAGGGTTTTCTACACTTAAGGGTTTGCCTCCCTAAAGAGCCAAAGGAAAGCTTACCTATTCATGAGGGTTTGCTCACCCCAAAGCTCATTTCTACCTTTCCTATGACATCCTTATCATATCTCTGGTAAAAGAGATCACAATCCAGCTTAAAAATATATAGGGAGGTGCCAAGCAAGCAAGTGACTCATCTAAGGGCCGAAACTTTTGACTTTGGGGCACCTACTCTTTTTTCTGCAGGGTCTCGTTTCAATACGCTTGAGGCCGTATCGGAACGGGTAAGAAAATTCCAAAGAGTTAGTTATTACTGTTACATCGTATCGATACGCCCTTTATCATTTCAAAACGCCTTACTCAGACTGTTTCAGTACACATCTGACTGTTTTGAAAGACCTAGATCAAAAACATTAATTAGGCATTTCTACAAGCAACCTTACAAGGGACTTGATTTACTTAAGGTCTTGTAACACTATAACAACATATTCTATAATAAGGAATCAAGACTTTTAATATTTTAATACCAATATTTCGATCATCGAAACCTATTTCCGACTAGACTAGTTTTCGGGGTGTTACATAACCTAATCTACATGGCATACACATCTAATTCATATGAACCATATATCAAGAGCACACAAATTTCTTTTTCCTAAACACTAAGCATTGGAATCAACATAGAAACATCATAATCATTTCCTATACAATTCGAAACATACCTATCTTCTGATCAAGATTTTTAAACACTTTACTTCATATTCTATACATGTAATACGCTTATAAAGTTCAATTAGAATTATACAAGTTAGGCATGCTCTATTCGAATAATTTAACAACATATGTGATTAGCCTAACCTCCAATGTCCATTCGAAAAGCATACATATAAACAACAAGGATTAAAATTCACTATCTTGAACCTAACACATGAATCAAGACATAACCCCATCATTCACTTCCATTCGAATAGATCAAGGTTAATGAGCTCAATCATACATTCTATACATGTTCAATAAGTATAATTCACATATCAAGCAATCAAGCACAATAACATGACCCTATAACATGATTCACTAGCACATATCAATCCACTTCTCATGGCAACAACCAAACATTAAACATCAAGACATTCTAAGACACGTTCCAAGAATATGAACAACTAGTAGTCACCGTAGACAAGTAACCAAGGCATGTATCCATCATTCAACACTTTCCAAGCTTTTAAGATATGTAAACATTACCATAGCAACCAACCATGATTATCTCATATCATCAAAAGATAGCTAGATCAACTAGGTTACCAACCAAGTCATGTTATCAAGTTATACAAACCTTAACATCACAATATATACGTAGCCAAACATAGGCTCAAAATGCATGAACATGTGATCTATATACAAGACTATGTCCACCAACTAGGAGCCTACAAAAGAACATTGTCATACTTGATGCTTTAACTTGTCTTGCCTTGCCTTCAACTAGGATAACTTGCAATCTATCAACTTGTAGTTTTGGGAAGAATGAAAACGAGACTGATAAGTACAATTAAGTACTTAGTGAGGTAGCAACTTAGGCTAGGCTAGCATTTTCATTTAATAGGTATATTTTAGATCAAGGAAGACCTAGCTCGGTTCACAAGAATCATGCTTGTACAAGGCTTGTATTCAATTGATCATATTTAGACATATTTTCATATCATTTCATTTAACTTATTCTAACCTTTAAACATGGCAAATCAAGGTCACAAGAGTACATATATCAATCTGATTTTTCAACCAATCAACTACATATTGTCATCAAGAAGTCAAGTTAATAGCACTCAATCAAATTTCATGTAACATGATATCATGTAAGCAATCATAACAAGATCATTTCCATTTCATGTAAATACAATTTCATATCAGCAAGCTTTCTTATTCAATTTCAAGTTTAAGCCTTGGTTTATAGTCGAGTCTAGGTAATCAAGTCGCAAGCCAACTGCCGCCAAAACAAATATCTGGTCATATCCCTCCTACTGTCGCCAAAGACCATAACACACATCCCTCCTATTGTCGCCAAAACAAAGGGCCTTAGCCCGGTCCGTAGACCACCCAACACAAATGAGTTCAAGACTCTATGGCATGCCATCCTACCTATGACTCTCTAGTTACCAAGGCATTATTTAATCATGTGATTAAAAATCAAGGATCATATAACAAGCTAGACAGGGATCATGACATATTCAAGTGATCAATAATCATGTATCAAGATCAAGTGCCCTTAAGCTATTGAACCATAGTTCAACTTCAAGAAGAATCATTTCATGTCATGTTTCGTCATTGAACTAATCAAGACATTCAAGGCAACAAGCATGTTCATGTTCAACTCTTTATAGCACAAGTAACATACCAATTTACTTAAAACATCACATGTTACCATTTATAATTAATAACATCCTTCTCTTATATAGTTACCAAATATAATTTAAATTCAGTTTCATGGCATCTTTCAAGAACATTATAAACATAAATAACTTGGTTAGGACCTAAGTCCTAACCATAATGATAGCTACACTCACAACTTCAAGCTAGTCTTGTTCTTTAATAGCAATGCTCTTGTTCTTCCTATTTTGTTGCCCAGCCCTTGATTCCTCCAAAATCTCTTCAAGTTCTTGATCTTGTTATTCACATACGATCATATATGAAACATATTAGAAGTCAATTCAAACAGATAAGCTCATTTACACAAATGCCAAAATTAACAGTCAAAATTGTTTTTCTTATTGGCAGATTAAGTACTTGTTACTAATCTGGGTATATCTTTTGACACACATATCCAAAATTTAATTACTTTACCATTCTGGAAAGCTTATTTACCAAGCTTTACAACCATGTATGGTACATAGTTTTATCATTTCTCAATCAATACAGTTTATTATTTAAATATAGGCCATTTTGCAGTTCTAGATAGTTTGTAGCACCTCTACAATTTCGGTTCCAGATTTTTCTATGGAGATCAAATTTTAGTGACGTTTGTTTCTAGTTAAACTAGACATACCCAATTATTTTCTATCAAAATTTTAGGTCTAAATTTCATATATTTTAGTTTTGGTGAATTTTTAAAGGTCACTGCCCAAAACAGGGCAGTGTTGGGCAGATTACACTAATTTCTATCTTAAGCTCCTTATAACTTATTTTCTTGGCTTAACCACCTAATCTTATTTTACCAGCTAATTCTACATTTTTCTCATAACCATTTTTAACACCTTCAAACATAAATTTCCAGAAATAATTTCTAACTCTTCAAATTTCCTGATTTTCTAGAAGCAACATGTTAAACCGAATTTGTCAATTTCAACAGTTTTATATGATCATTTCATGTTTGTTTTATCATTCTAAATGCAATCACCTATTACCCAGCAACCAATCAAGTTAAGAACACTAAATTTTCATCAAATTTCCAGAAATAAAAACCCTAACAACAATAAGAAAATAGAGTGGAAATCGGTTAAGCACAAAAACACTTACTTGGGTTTCTTATAAACATGCATGCATCTAATGTTTAGTTTTCAGCCCTTTAGAATCCTTGTTCAAACTTTCTAAATTCTTCAAATTTCTACTTTTCTCTCAACTCTCTTTCTATTTAGTTTATTTGGTTTCGGTGGAGATATGAAAGAAAGATGATAACCATCATTTGTGGTTTAACTGTTGATAGCCTAGTGCCATGATTCAATGACACATGGTTTGTTTTAAACCATGTTTTTAATGTTTTAATTTAATCATAATATTACTTTAATTTATGTCGTTAATATCCACTAATTTCCCACTATCATATATATTTATATGAAGGTTATTATAATGTTAATTTCTACCAGATTAATATACATATATCATTGTATTATTAATATATTATATGTTTAGTTACTATTATAACATTAATTTTATTATTTCATTCTAGTCTTTTGTTCTTAAATAAAAATGTTTACACTTTTCTCGTTAATTAATTTAGGGTTTTCAACTAGGCTATGAATTGGGGTATTACAATAGCTTTCCTTTCTCTTACCTTGGCCTTCCATTGGGTGCCAATCAAAACTCAGCTACTCTTTATGAGCCTGTGGTAAGAAAGTTTACGTCTAAATTAGAAGGTTGGAAACTGAAGTTTCTTTTTAATTGAGGGTAGGCTCACTGTCATTAAATACGTTCTCACAAGTCTCCTAGTGTACTATTTATGTCTATTCAGTATGCCTAGCTTGATCTCAAACCGTTTGAACATACTTATGTTTTTTTTGTTGAAAGAAGTTTGAACATACTTATGGCTTCCTTCTTTTGGGGTGGAAATGTTGATAAATCCAAAATTCATTGGGTTCCCTCGAATCTTTTGTGTAAGTCGTTCTATGAGGGTGGCTTGGGTATTGCTAATCTGGAGGTGTTAAATAGAGCTTTACTAAGTAAATGGGAATGGAGATATGGGAATGAGAAAGCTAGCCTATGGAGAAAAATGGTTTCGTGTAAAGTCCATGGAGATGATTTAGGCCTTCTACCTTCAAATGCCCCCAACATGTACTTCTATTCGATTTGGAATGAGATTTTAAAATATTTTTATTGTGATGATAGATTTAGTGTATGTGTCAAAGCTAATTTATCTCTTAGAGTTGAGGATGGTAAACATATAATTTTCTGGAATGATGTATGGTTTGGTGAATCTTCTCTAAGGTTTTATTTTCCTCTCCTTTATGCACTATATTTAAATAGAAGTAGCTCGATTGGGAACCAGAGTGACTTAGGTTGGTCATGGAACATTTCTCTCACGAGGAGTTTATTTGATCGAGAATTGCTTAATTGGAATGATCAGCTATCGAGGTTAGCCAATTTCAAACTTAGTGATTTGAGACATGATTAGGTATTCTGGACCGGTTATAGTGATGGTTCTTTCTCAGTTAAGTCGTTAACAAAACTCGTTTGTGGCTCTCTGCCTTCCTCCTTCTTTTGAAAAAGTTTTGTTTGGATTGGATACTCTCACCCAAGGTGGAACTTTTTGTTTGGCTTGTGATGATGAATCGTGTTTCGCTAAAGGTGGAATTAATCAAAAGAAGGATGTCTTTGATTACCATTAACTTGTACCTTTTTTGTAATACTTTTACTGAGTCGATTGAACACTTATTTCTGAATTGCTGGTATAGTTGGAAGATTTGGAAGCAATGTTGCAGCTGGTTGGGAATTTAGGCTGCTATACTCAGGGATCTAATTGCCTTTATAGATGCTTGGGGGACCTTATGTTTGCAACAGGTTAGCAAGGTATGGTCTTTCATCCCTTTTGTTATATTTTGGAGATTATTACTCTTTAGAGATGACTTGGTACTCAATAATAAGACAATAGATTGGCCCCAACTGAATTTTCTTGTAAAATTTCACCTAATTTCATGGATAAAAGCCAAATTTGGGGACTGTAAGATTCCTTTTGATAATTTATTGGTTGAACCTATGTTGGCTAAGAATAGTTGCCTTATCGTGGCAAAATGAGTGACTGGCCACCAATTGTCTCCTCCCCCGCCTAGCAGCGTGAAAATAAATGTGGATAGAGCAATTTTTGTTCATGGTGTTGGGTGTAGCGTGGAAGGGTGTTAAGAGATACCCATGGTGAAATTCTTCTCTAATTTTTAGAATTGTCTGGTATTAGTCCGCCCTCGTTAATAGAACTCTACTCGATTAAAGTTGGAATGGTAAATTCTTAGAGTCACAATGGCGTGGGCCTTTTAGGCTTATAATTGAATTAGATGGAAAATTGGCTACAAAATGGGTTTTGCGTTTATCAGATCCTCATGCTAATCTCTCTGCCCTAGCCTCAAAATTGGCTTCTTTAGTTGAGGAACACGGATTTTTGGTTAGATGGATCCTGCGATGCTGCAATATTTTGGCTGATACTCTTGCCAAATCTAGAATAGTGTAATTTTATATCTTTTTAATAGTTACATCTGGCGGTTAGGCTTTGTCTAGTCTACCCTCATGGGTGATTCTTATGGTTCTTGGGTTTGTAATTGTACTGATTGTTCTTAAACTCTTTTAATAATATTTATGGGTACTCTTTTCCCCTATTTAGGTTTAGAGGGGTTTTACCGAGGCTCTAATATTTTTCAAAAAAAAAAGAAATATTTTGTGTGTGTGTGTGTGTGTATATATATATTAGAGTTTATCATCAAAAGAAGATATTAAAAATATTAATCTCATTTTTTCCTTCTAATCTTGTATTAACAAAATGATACAAAATAATTTTAAAAACTTAAAACTTAAAAGTACATAATACAAACATAAAAAGAATTTAAATATAATTTTAGGATAAAATATTAAGGAACCTAAGATAAAAATATAATTTAAAATTTTTAAAAATAAACATATTAAAAGTACCGAGTCGGGTACCATGTCTAATTGGACAATTTTTTAAAAGAAATACCTAACTTTTTAAGGTTCGAGTCGATGGGTCAACGGGTCAGGTCAACCAGGTCTAGTATTTTTTAACACCATTGCCTCTTATGCTATATAAATTTTTTTAGTTTTATGCTAATTTGGATGAAAGTAACTTAATGATTGAGCTTAAAAGTTGAAAGAAATAGAGACTTATAATGAAAAAAGAGAGAGAATGGTCTAATTTCAACCATTAATTTACATCGATCCAATGATCTTAAATTAATGTAAAATTTTATAGAACCTATAGAGTGTAAGTAGATCTTAACATTTTTAGTCTAACTTGATTGATTCTTTAATGTTTTAATAATCAAGGTTTCATTGATACTATTACTGTTGTAAACAAAAGATTAAGGGATTATAGAATTGCAAATAAATTAAAAAAATTGTTTGATGCACAGACGATATAAAGTAAAGTTTATACAATAGTTTACGATTATTTTGTCGAGATCTCTGTTCATTTACGTCCCTAAACTTACTTTCTAAAGATCAGTGGACAAAAAATATTAAAAATATATGTAACTATAGAAGTTTATCTCATTTTCTGTTACCTTCCTCTCTCTCTCTCTCTCTCTCTCTCTCTATATATATATATATATATATATATATATATATATATATATATATATATATTGTTGTGGATAAAATAACGAAGAACAACGAATAAGAATAAAATAATAAAGAGATGAGAGAAAGAAGGAGATTCATATTATTATCAAAGCTAGACTTGTGTACAATGCCTTCATCTATTTATAGGCATAAGAAGTACATAATACATTAAACTCTAATGGAGATAATATTCCTAATGATAAAGTAAATCAAATCTCTTAGATAAAGTTCTTATCATTATAGACATCCACATAGATAAATATTCATAACACACCCCCTTGAATGTCTATGAAGATAATGTCACTCGTTAAAATCCTACTAAGATAAAAACCTAGTGGGAAAAAATTCTTTAGTGAAAGAAAAAGAGTACACACATCTTTGATACGTATAACATGTTGCCTCATTAAAAACCTTACCAGGAAAACTCATTGGGACAAAACTTCGGTTAAGGGAAGAAGAATGCAACACATATTTACTCCCCCTCATGAAAACATCACATAAGATCTTTGAATCTTCATAATTTAATCTTAAATACTATTTTTCTAAAGATCGTGAGGGATGGAACTTTGGAGTAATATTTTCCGTGATGTATAAACCTTTCATTATCTCTACACAAGATAGCATTTGTATCATATTTTGTGAAAGTAAATCACATATCTTCTGGATATGTTGGGTCAATGGTCTTAGCCAAACACATTTTTGGCTTGCCTTGTGCATAACAATTATTTCAACAAGATTTGAGGAGGCATCGATGAATGCTTGAAGATCTAAAGGTAATGATCTTTGTATATACATGGATATTTCTTGACCAACTAATATATGGTGCCTCATGACCAAGAAAAGATATAATTATCTTTATTCACATTCAACAATCTTATAATAGATATGATTTGTCCATATTGAATCTTCTTTAAGATTCTTTCAACTTATGTCCATTCATAGACAAAAACGCATATTTAAGTGTTCGATCTTTAGGTCGAGACAAAACCACATCTCAAGATTTTTTTTCTCAAATACTTTCATTAAATACTTTGAAAGCTCTTTATGAGTTTCCAATTTGAAGCTCTTCGGGAGTGCTAATGATATAATGAATCTTGATACAAACTCCTTTATAAAATACATAAGGAAATATGATCATTCTTATAGTATTTTCTCAATTAGTACCCACTAAGGCGATTATAACAAATGCGTCAAAACATGAATATTCAAGAGGACATATCTAAATAAATTTCCTCATAAATTTCCAAATTCGTCACGGATAACTTTCCTTTTATAGGGATCCACAAAAAGATTAGACGCATATATAATATTTCATAACTGCCAATGTAACTGCATCCACCATAAAGTAATTAGAATTCTTCATAAATCATAATTCAGTTGTATTTGCGACTACTTATTTGTGACCCACTTGCATTACACCTTTAGGTGTTTGGACTTCTGGTCCAAATACTTCTCTTTTGGAAGTTCAAAGCGTCTTTCTACATTGGCCAATCATTTCAACATCTATAGATTCTTATACAAGATCCTCATATTCTTTCTTTACTTTTACAGAAGTATTCTATGTAAAATCGTTTGCAAAATTGTTGTCGAAAACTTTTCAATTTTCTGGTTCCATTCTCGTAGTGACATTACTCATCGAGATCTCTTCAATATTTCAATCTTTATTTTAGGTACTTGAAACTCTTCAAGAGTTTTATAATTAGTTATGTCTTGGGTCCCTTCAGGAGCACCCACCTCCAATATATGACCATCTCATACTACTGTCTATTTACGAGAATTTTGATCATTGGAACCAATTTCAACTATCATGCTTCAGGCATGATTTACATCCATTCGCTCTAACATGTAATTTAAACTTAGAGCATTTTCAGCTAGTATATGAGACTTTATTACTCTCATTAGGTTAGTAAATATGATTGGCAGTTGACATACAATAACTTGAATTTTTTTTATCAACTTTTAGTTCATATTCGACGATCTAGATAATGATAATTCATTTTCCTTCTTTATCTAGCTGATTATTCTCCCCCTTATGTTGAGAAAAATCATCTCATAAATGATTATCCAATTAATGTTTAAGAGTTTAAACATAAAAGAAGACTCGTACTCAATATATATTCTCAACCTTTTTTATTTACCCATTTTGTGTGTTGTGGTGGAGCAATTCATATCGAACATTCAAAAATTATAAAATGGGAAATGTATGGCTTCTAACTAAAATGCAATCATAACGAGGAATTTATTATAACTCGTTGGCTTGATGTGTATAAGTGTTGCTATATGAAAACATCATATAAATAATAACTCTTTTTTTATCATAGTTTAGCTATTAAAGAGGAGGCATCCAATTGAAATTTTGCTAAACTGTATTTTTCATAATTAATAGGCTTTGTAGCAACTGATATAGCCTAAAATATAAACCCACTAGCTTTTGCAAGACGAATAGTCTAATTGCATAATCTGAATCCTTTTAGAATCAATCTCACAAACTTCTGGTTGTAAGGTGATAAAACAATGTAGATGTCTCTACTAAAATCATATAAAACTTTCCACATTTGTAGATATATGGGCACATATTTCATTCAGATATGCAAGACATGTAGTCTCAACTTTAGTACAAGAACTTCAAGTTCTAGTTCTTTTGGTAAGTGTGATCAACTAAATCCTTTGAGAACAAACAACACAAGAACGTCAGGTTCTTTTAGTAAGTGGAATTTAATCAATTCCTTTAAGAAACACAAGAACTTCATGTTCTTTAATAAGCGAAATTTAATTAATTCCTTTGAGAATAAGCACCATGAGAACTCCGGGGTTTTTTTAATACATGTGCATGTAAATCTCAATAATTTACGCATCATTATTGATTAGAATGGTCCAACTGATCATGCCAACTATATACATGTCTGTATATATATTTATGAATTTGGTAATCTTCCGGTTTACCATGACATGTGATTCAATTTCACACGTACATGTCTAGTACAACCATCAAAATTGTTACTTTGAATATGAATATATTTAGCTCTTTCAGAGCTTTCAATGAAAATTATCTTTTGGTAGCAATATATAGCTCTTCTAGAGCTTTCCACTGACTTTTGGCTACCAAAACTTATATCCACATTAGCTTATTTCAAATGTCAATTGATAACATATGTTATCTATAATTCTCGAAGGATTATTTTGCGAAGTCATATTGCTTTCTTAAAATTTCCACTTCTAGTGGTTACGATATTATTACCATCAACGGTAATTTTTACAATATTCACAATTCTACACTTTTTATAATGTGCTTTCTCTCAAGAACTTATTGCTCCTCTGGAGCATCAATACTTTCAGTACTTTGAGATATAGTACTCACATTTTCCCTTGCATTAAATGGGAAAATATATCTTATGCTTCTGCTAAGCATAAATCTTCACCATAAATTGTATTTGATAAGTAATCATGTTAAACAAAATAAATAAATATCATAATATATACATATAAAACGTAAATAATTAATATGTAAAGTAAATAAACAACAAAATAAATAAAAAGTTAAATAATTCTCTTCAAAGTTATGAGAATAATTAGAAGATGATTTATTCCCTTCGAGAGTTATAAGGAAATCAACAAAATCCAAATGAGTTGGACCAACAATGTCCAAATAAGTTGGACCAATATCATCTTCATCATTTTTCGCAAACAAAATTTACTTCTATTTTCTTTCCTTTGTCATTCAATGATTGTTGATTTTTCAGCGTACGACAAGTACGAGACCAATGAGTTATTACATCCCATTGGTAATAAAAAGGATTTTACTTCCTTAGAATGATCTTTTATCACTCTTGTCATCCTTATAACCTCACTACCGGTGGGTAGAAGTATTCTTAAAATGACCATAATGTCTATGTCCATGGCCTCGACCATGACCACAACTACTAATATGGCATTTATTCTTTCAATTATAAAATCTCACATTCACTTCAGGGAATAGAATAGAGTCAATGGACCTTTAAAATCCTTTTCACGATATTGTGTCTGAGGACAACATTATTTGTCATGAAAAGTGGAGTATGTTTTTATTAACATATCCTCATCACAAAGAACAAAGATATAATCCTCGTTCGCGGCATTGTTAAACCAGTTCACAAGGTCCTTTAAAAACCTCCTTTGAGACCAGCAGCCTCGCAGAACGGGATGTCCAACGAATATACTTGGATTATATCGAAGTTATGTCTCTAATTGAATAATGATTTACCATGTTTGCATTCACTTTAGGGAATGAAACAGATCCAATAATCGTAGGGAATAAACATCATGCTTGCATTCACTTCAGAGAATGTCTCCCACGGAAATTCTTGTCAGGATGAATTTTTGTAACATGAACTTGGGAGAAGTCTATAGTCAATTTTTTTCCGACGTGGAATAAATATTGCTTTCGAGCAAAATCACCATAATTTATCGGACTTTAAAATAGTAATTTAAAGAATAAAAATAAAATTAGAATTTACCGATGTCGATTTTCCTCTTAAGGACAATAGAGACATAGCAAACGATCAAAACGACTTCTCATAATCTCTTTTTGTCATGTCTCTTACCACGCCATTCAAACATATCAAGTAAAACTCAAAGCACGGTTAAAAATATCAAATATCATCAATAGGATAAAATAAACTAAATATTAATAAATAAATCACAACAAATATGTAGGGACTAAAGTAAATAAACCAGAAAAATATGAAGAACTTGACAGAAATTTACCCTTTTGTCGCAACCCCTTTTTAGGGGCTTCGACTTTTTTGGAAAACTTTTTAAAAAATGAAGTCACCACCAATCCTTGTTGAAAAGTGTGATTGGTTCACTTTAAAACATGGCTATTTTAATAAAACGTTTTGTTTTAAATAAACAACGGTTTTGGTCTACGAAAACCAGAAAAATAGGTTCGGGGTAGGTTACGCGTGGGGAAGGGTTAGCACGCCCACAACACCCAAAAATTGGTACCTAATTGATTTCAAAATCGTTTTTAAAACTGGAATTTGCAAGTTCAAGAAGGCTCGACTTTATTTGCCCGTTTAATGAATATCAAACTATTTTAACGGCCTTATCGCCCGGGAGATGAACTTTAATCACCGCCAACATTTCTGGCGCTAACCCGTCATTCTCGTTTGATAAGACACTGCATTAAATTAAATTCACTTTTCAAACAACATGGAAATTTAATGTGTTGAGCATTATATTCATTCTAGATTTGATTATTTTAAATCCTAAAATGGTCAAAGTCTTTTATTCCCAATTGAGGGTTTGAATTTGTTTAAATGTGTTTTAATTTTTGTGAAAAAAATTTCTACAAACACGTCTCTATCTAAGCTTTTATAACCTATTCCTAAGATTTGGCCTATTTTTAAAGAACAAACAAGTAACCTGAATTTTTCTTTGTGTTTTATTTTTTATTATTTCTAAAAAAAACTTTTATTCTTTTTCTTTTCTAACTTTAAAACTTAAACCCTTTCTTTTTTACATTTTTTATTTTTAGTTTTATTGATTTTCTACATGTTTTCTTATTTTTATTTTCCAAAAAATGTTTTTTCTTTTAAAAACTTTAAGTAAATGTATAATCTCAAAATGCTCTCCCGATACTCTTGCAAGATGTTGAAAACCAGAATAAGCAAACTTGAAGTCTATTTTATTGAACAGAAAAATTCCTAAAACAAATGCAATCCTTGCAACTACTTTACAAATCAACTCGTAGCCTTAGAAGAAGTTTAGAACATGATGAGAAGGGGAAAACGGCTAGGGTTTTAGGAAGAAGGCTAGAGAGTAAGATATCCCTCCCTAGGTCGAATTACATGCCTTTATATAGGCCTTGGGTTCAAGTTTTCTAATATGGCAAGAATACAAGTTTAAATTAAAGTACAACTCTATTTAAGACTAAATCTTCAGAGCATATATCTTTAATTCGTCATTTCTTCTTGCTTGGAGTTTCTTCCTTGAACTTTGGGCTTGGCCTTCATTCTGATCTAGGGCTTGGAAAAATATAAGGGTGCTCCATGACAGACCGGCTTAATTTTCTCTTTCTGTCGAGGCCCACCTTGCTTCTTCTCTTCACCATTATTGTCGTCCTTGGCTGCCACATCAGTGGCCATGGCAACATCGTCCTCCTCGTCTGCACATCCAGTTCCAGCTCTACTTCTTTACTGCTCAGCGTTTGCTTCTCCACTGCCCTCCATCTGCTACAACAGCTACCTACAAAAGCAACCAATTTCAATAGAAACTGTGTCTTTTGATATATTTGTGATGTATAATTGAAATCTAACCTAAATGCAATGAATTATGCTTGAATGCAACAGAAATATGGGTTAAATAAGGGGTAAATTATAGACCTTTTACACACTCAACAAACCCCCAAACTCAAGTTTTTGCTTGCCCTCAAGCAATTCAGACCTAAAAGAAAAACGATATTTTTTTTGTTTGGCTTAAAACATTGAACTTTTTCTTACCTACCAATCATTCCCTATTGTGAGCAACACCTTGTTGGATAATTCAAGATTTGTCCGGAACCTTGCTATAATTCTCGTGTAGTGTGTGCATGCTTGTGAACAATTATATGCCAAGACTCCCTTAGTTTACTAGAATAGTTAAGCTTCTAACTTGAATTTTTATGCCAACTTTCATATTTTTGGAGGCAATTCTTAGGCTCCTTTAGTTTTTATGCAGACTCGATTTTATTTACTCAAGCTTAAGTTTGACTAGAGCCGGTTTCGGGCACCTCTAGCTAACTTCCTAGAGCCGGTTTCGGGCACCTCTAGGTGTATTGAGTCTATTTTTCTTAACTTCTTTTCCTAGAGCCAGTGTTAGGCACCTCTAGGGGCAACTCTAGTGTTAAGCTTTCTATTCTAGTTTACTAGTAGAGTTCTAGGCAGTATAAAAGTCACAAATGGTGTTTAAGATTAGAACTATAGTAAGGCTCTAAACTGCTCCTAAAACTATCCTAAAGGCACTGCCACGACATGTAAGTTCAGTTCAAAGACTTAAGCCAAATTTTCATCATCATTTTTTTGAGCAAAAATAAACTAAGTAAAAGACACAATTTGTAAACTTAAAAAGACTTCATTAATGGAGGGATGACATCCCCAAACTCGAGGGTTGCATTGCCCTCAATGGAGATGACATAGATGAAAAAGAAAAATAAAAACAACATCACAAAATATAAAAAGGCAGACGGTAATATAAGATAAGAAACTTAAAATTTCAGGCGCTGTCGTCGCCGCTGCTGCTGCTGCTGAGTTGAATCTGCCGACGGGCAGTGACTTTCTTTGCTGGTGCTGGCAGACGGATGGGAGAGGCATAAGTGTTCTTGGTTTTGGCCTCTCGTAGAGGTTCAATACGGGTAGGGGAGGTATGAGGTGGTTTCTCCACTAACTGAACCTCGGAGCTGCTGCTGCTCTCGCTACCGCTGCTGCTGCTGCTGCCAGATTTTTCTTTATCGGTTCTTGTTTTCTGTTGTTTCTCCGGGGTGAACTCCTTTGACAAGTTACTCTTGACAGATGGCTCGTTGTCGGATGTCGCCCAGATTTCAGAGGAAGAGAAACCAGCAATATACCTATCGAGGTTGGACTTAGGCTCCTTTCTCTTGGTTCCCCGAACAAATGTGTCGGTTGTGCGGCTGCCGCCTACAGCTGTTGTGGCAGGGGTTGGAGTGGACGCAGCAAATGGTGTTTTTGGTGTGGCAGCAGGGGTAGGGGTATGGGCAGGGGTGGGTGCAGCAAAGTAATGATTGGGGAAATTAGGGAATAGTACATTGGGGAAATTAAGAGAAGTGTGGATGAAATGTACCGTGGCGGTGGTGAAGTCTCGGATGAAACTCATGAGGCCGAGCTGTCGTTCCTCCATTTTCTATATGGGAGCGAGTATTTGTGTGGAGATGTCTGTTGGAGGAGCTGCTGCGATAGGCTGCCTGGGTTCTGTGGCAGCAGGCTCGGTGTCGGTGGGCTCGGTTGGCTCAGCTGCTGTGGCAGTAGGGTCAAAAGACGACAGGGGTGTGGCAGCTTTTAGTTCCATTAGGCTGAGTATGTTCCTGTCTGTCCAGCCTTTCCCTCAAACTGTAAATGTTGTCGTGTTCCCGCTGCCGATGGCAGCATAAAATTCCCGGACGAGAGTCATGTTCATTTCCTCTGGCTGCTCAGCGAATATCTGCCACTGCAGGGCTCTGATTTTGCGAGCTATGAACGGTTGCAACCCCAGGTTCCCCGTTCTGGAAGTGTAAATGAAACCTCTCTCCTCCCACATATCACGGATCTGGAAGGAGCTTGGAGTGGATGCTACTGGGTCAGATCCTGAGGTAGAGCTTCGGCGAGTATTTCTAGTACTCATTTTTTGCAAGGACTGTGGGAAAAAATGAAAGCAAGTAAAATTCTAGAGGAGACAAGTAGAGAGAGTAAAAGTGAGTGAAAAATGAATAGTAAAACGGGGTTTATATAGAAGGGGGTTGTGCTGCCCGTTGGAGCTGTAACGGCAGGCGCGAATAACGGGGCCGGCTGTTACGTGGTTTTTGACGCGTCCGTCACGCGTTTCCGTGTCTACTGCGCGTCTGTTACGCGTTTGCGTGTCTACCGCAACAGCGTGTTGACAAGCTGGATTTTCCGCGTCTGTCGCGGCAGCTGTAACGGCAGGCTCCAAAGTTGGGCTTTTTGGGCTGATGGAAAGATGGCGGGCTGAATTCACTTCTCCTCTTCTCCTTGTCTCCTTTATTTCCTTAAAATAATAAAAATAAAACTTTAGTTCCTAAAAATAAAATAATTCTAATTACCTAATATATAATAATAATAATAATAATAATAATAATAACAATAATAAAGTTAAGTTAAATTAGGGATGCCACGAGGGGCATCTCCTAAAGTAACTACTTCCTGCATTCTTGGGGCTGCAGTCCCCTGATAATGCTTCAATCTTTGTCCATTGACTATAAATTTGTGCCCGTCTTTTAAAGATCTGATTGTAATGGCACCATGCGAGAAAACTTGCACCACTTGGAATGGGCCGGACCATCTAGATTTCAGCTTCCCTGGGAAGAGTTTCAACCTAGAGTTGAACAACACAAGCTGCCCTGGGCAGAACTGTCGTGGCAGAAACTTCTTGTCATGCCACTTCTTTGTCTTGTCTTTATAGATTCTTGCGTTGTCATAGGCCATTGTTCCAATTTCTTCAATCTCATTCAGATCAAGTAGCCTTTTCTGTCCTACTTTGCCCAAGTCCATATTCACTGCCTTGATGGCCCAGTATGCTCTGTGCTCAATCTCAATAGGTAGATGGCATGTTTTCCCATAAATCAACTGGTAGGGTGACATTCCCAATGGAGTTTTGAATGATGTTCTGTAGGCCCATAATGCATCATTGAGGTGTAGAGACCAATCTTTCCTAGTTGGCTTAACCATTTTTTCATGGATGTTCTTAACCTCTCTGTTGGATATTTCAGCCTGTACATCGGTCTGAGGGTGGTATGTTGTTGCTATCTGATGTCTGAGACCATACTTTTTCAAGGTAGTAGCTATAACCCTGTTGTCAAAATGCCTCCCTTCATCACTGATGATCGCCTTGGGGATGTCAAATCTGGAAAATATGTTTTTATGTAAAAACCTTTGAACCGTCTTGGCATCGTTTTTCTGAGTAGCGATCGCTTCAACCCATTTGGACACATAGTCCACTGCCAGGAGGATATATAAGTTCCCACATGAAGTTGGGAATGGTCCCACAAAATCAATCCCCCAAATGTCGAAGATCTCGACTTCAAGAATGTTTTGTAGCGGCATCTCATGTCTCCTTGAGATGTTTCCAGTCCGTTGACACTTGTCATAGTTTTTGTAGAATGTTTGGGCATCCTTGAACAGTGACGGCCAATAAAATCCTCTAAAAGGATTTTATGCATGCATAGTGCCGGACTGATGCCTTGGATATCAGCTATCGTCCATCCAATAGCCTTTTGTGCTGCTGCAGCATCCCTATTAGCTGTTGTTCCTGTTCCTGCATCATCTTCGAAGAGATGATTACGGGCAACGTATCATTTAAACCAAGGAAAACATATTTTAGCTGCCCCTGCAAGGGCTTAAGATCTAGAACATGGGGCTCTACAGTTGATGGCTTTTGGACTATATGTTCATCTGAGGTATAGTTTAAGGCTCGAATAACTTACCTGGATGATTGCCTATCCAATTTACCTCCTCTTGATCTTCAGTATCAGATGTATCAGATTCGGAGGAGCTGCTGTCATGGTCGCTGTCGTGACAGTCTTCTAAATGGCTGCTAGGGCAGTGGCCAATTTTGATGTCGTGGCAGCCCGACCTGATGCAGGGTTGGTCAAGGATAACTTCAGTGATAGCCTTGCATTCTTCTTCTGCATCAGCATGTTTTATTGCATGGAGAACATTCAGCTTGATCTCTTGATCGTTCACTCTCATAGTGAGTTCTCCTTTTTCCACATCAATCAGTGATCTTCTTGTGGCTAAGAAGGGTCCTCCCAGGATGATTGGTGCATTTTCATCTGCTTCACAATCTAAAACAAGAAAGTCAGCAGGAAAAATAAATTTATCCACCCTTACCAGAATATCTTCAATTTTCCCTTCTGGATGAACGTAAGAGCGGTCTGCCAGCTGCAGTACTACTGTTGTGGGCCGAGCTTTTCCAATACCTAATTTCTGAAAAACAGATTTGGGCATTAAGTTTATAATAGCACCAATATCACAAAGTGCCTTACCCACAAATTTATCTCCGATTATGCACGGTATGATGAAGCTCCCAGGATCCTTCTTCTTCTGGGGTGGATGCTTGTGCAGAATACTCATGCATCCCTCTGTCATTTTGACCGTTTCAAATTCCCCAAGTCTGGATTTCTTCGACATGGTATCCTTGAGAAATTTGGCATAACCAATCATCTCCTTTATAGCATCTAACAGAGGAATATTGATATGGACCTGCTTAAAAATATCGTAGATCTTCTTAAGCTGGGATTCCTATTTCAATTTATGTAATCACTGAGGAAAAGGAGGTGGAGGACGGTAATCAGCAATACGTCCTTCCCACTGCATTCGGATCTGAAGGGGTCTAGGTTCTTCATCTTTCTCCTATGTCCCTTCTATTGTCGTGACAGGTTCATCGGCAGCAGGCTGTTTGTCGTATGCCGGGGCAGCGTTCTCGGTAGTTGACTCTAAGGCTGGTTCCTTAACTGATTCAGCTTCCTTCTCTGGCCCTGGTAATTTCTTCCCACTCCTAGTAGTGATTGCTTTACACTGCTCATGTGTGGGTTGTCTAGCGTTTTCAGTATCGCTAGGAAATCCTCCATTCTGCCTTGGTTTAATATGCTGGGAAACCTGACCTATCTGTGTCTCCAATGATTTCAGAGTAGCTTCATGATTAGTCATCCGCATCTCTGTTTTATCCATGAATGACTCAGTTTTCTTGACAAAGTGATTCATGTTCTCAATGTAAGTTCCTGTTTGAGACATAAACGTAGCCAAGGTCTGCTCCAGTATACTAGGTGTGGCAACTGGTGGTTGTTGCTGCTGCTACTGCGGTTTCTGTCGAGTCAGTAACCTAGGTCCTCCCTGAGTCTGAGTATTTTGTGCTTGAGGATTCAGGGCATTATTAGGGTTGCTCCAAGAGAACTTGGGATCCTTTCTCCAGTTGGGATTGTAGTTGTTGGAATTGTAGTTCTGTTTATTGTAGTTCCCAACATACATCCCTTCCTCTAACTGTATCGGACAATCTTCCGAACTGTGATTCGCATCACAAGTTTCGCATACCTCTTCAGCAGAGTAGGGAGGTTGTGAATCTTCTTTCAAGAGCTTCTTCATTACCTTAGTGAGATATGCCACCTGTGTTTTTAGAGAACTGTCAGCCTCATAATCTTTCACAGCTAGTACTCTTTTACCCCCTCTTCTTGCTGTAGGAAACTGTTCCTCGTTCTTCACCAGATTTTTCAATACTGCCATTGCCTCATCTGGATCTTTGTCCAACAGCAATCCATTTGCTGCTGAATCAATTCTCATACGCGTTTTTAAGTTGGCAGCATTATAAAATTTAGTTACATGGTTCCAAATGGGGAATCCATCCATAGGGCAGTTTCTCAGAAGAGTGGTAAATTTGTCCCAGGCCTCATGCAATGGCTCGTCATCTTCCTGTTGAAAAGTAGCAATTTTGTTACGTAATCGCTCAGATAAGTGTGAAGGATCAAAATGAGACAAGAATTCACGAGTTAAATCTGCCCAAGTTCGTATTGAACCCGGCGTTAGTTTAATCCACCAAGTTTTCGCCCTGTCCCTCAATGAATGAGGAAATAATCGAAGCCTCAGTATCTCTGGATTAACTCCTGGTAGTCTAAACGAACCACGGATTTCCTGGAACGTTTTCAGATGCTCCCTAGCATCCTCTGTAGTAGCACCACTAAATTGGCATGTGTTGTTAATCATGCTGAACATAACATGTTTCAGCTCAAAGTTGTCAACTTCTATGTCTGGCAGGGTTGTTTCTAGTTCCACATGATCATTGAGCATGTAGTCTCGGTATGACCGACGCGCGGCAGCGACAGGAGGATCGGCAGGTGGACCGTTCCTTCCATCTCCGGCAGGATTTTCAGCATCCTGAGGATTCTCTTGGTTGTTCCTTCTTTCTTCACGTCTTTCGTTCACCATTTCTTCCAATTGTTCATCCAGGTATTCGTTTCTTTCTACGAGGAGGCGGACTCTTTTCCTGAGATTGCGCGTTCGTTCGATTTCAGGATCTAACGGGTGCTCAGGTTCTTTTCCTCGTTGAGATCTGCGCATACGCAAACAAAAGACCTTGTGTAAGGTACAGGTTGAACAATCCAAGTAAAAACAGAAAAATAAAAGAAGTGCAGTAAAAGATAAGGTAAAGGTATGTTGTCGATTCCCCGGAAATGGCGCCAAAAACTTGTTGCGTGTAAAAGTGTCTATCGCAATATAGTGAAAGTGTACACGACGCAAGTAGTAAAGTGATACGTAAGTATCGAATATCGTCTCCACGGGGACTGGGCTAATAGCTTCACCTTAGATTGCTGCACAAGAAAAAAAATAAATATTTGAATTGTTGTCACGAGATAATAAAGAATACTTAAATAAAAGAGTAATGAAATCAGGATAGAGAGAATGGGTCGGTATTGAATTGCTCAATAGTGTAGGTGTTGCAAAGTCTAGGAATCTCTGTTCTGTCGTTGTGCCTGTCGCGACAGCACCTATCGCGGTAGCGGTCTGTTGTTAGTCGCGGCAACGATCACACAACTCTGTACTTCAAGCTTGGCAAGAATCCATGCTGTGCCTTGGCCTATCCCTAGGTCCAAGTCAGTCGATGAACACATCTTCTATGATACCTCCCAGCATGAATCAAAGGATGAACACCGATGTTGTTGAATTCTTCCTTAGCCACTTAACCTCGTCTTATCCCTAGGTCCGAGATAGTTCAACCATAAACTGGAGAACCCGTACTTATTCCTTTCGTATACTTAACTCTCCCGATATTAAGTAAATGTATAATCTCACAATGCTCTCCCGATACTCTTGCAATATGTTGAAAACCAGAATAAGCAAACTTGAAGTCTATTTTATTGAACAGAAAAATTCTTAAAACAAATGCAATCCTTGCAACTACTTTACAAATCAACCCGTAGCCCTAGGGGAAGTTTAGAACATGATGAGAAGGGGAAAACGACTAGGGTTTTGGGAAAAAGGCTAGAGAGTAAGATATCCCTCCCTAGGTCGAATTACATGCATTTATATAGGCCTTGGGTTCAAGTTTTCTAATATGGCAAGAATACAAGTTTAAATTAAAGTACAACTCTATTTAAGACTAAATATTTAGAGCATATATCTTTAATTCGTCCTTTCTTCTTGCTTGGAGTTTCTTCCTTGAACTTTGGGCTTGGCCTTCATTCTGATCTAGGGCTTGGAAAAATATAAGTGTGCTCCACGATAGACCGGCTTAAATTTCTCTTTCTGTCGAGGCCCACCTTGCTTCTTCTCTTCACCATTGTTGTCGTCCTTGGCTGCCACAGCAGCGACCATGGCAGCATCGTCCTCCTAGTCTAAACATCCAGTTCCAGCTCTGCTTCTTTACTGCACAGCGTCTTCTTCTCCACTGCCCTCCATCTGCTACAGCAGCTACCTGCAAAAGCAACCAGTTTCAGTAGAAACTGTGCCTTTTGATATATTTGTGATGTATAATTGAAATCTAACCTAAATGCAATGAATTATGCTTGAATGCAGCAGAAATATGGGTTAAATATGGGGTAAATTATAGACCTTTTACACACTCAACACTCTTCTTGTCCATCCTTCCTTGGCAGGAAGAATTTTATCTTTTGGGTGCAGCGGCACGCCGAAATTGGCACAGATGCTTGTGATGAGTGCAGGAAATAAGAGTGAGCCTTTGGCGGATGGCTTTTTTGCGTGGGCGTATATCTTCTTTGGTATTATATCGCCAACGTTGATTTGTCGCCCTTTCATGATGTTGTTGATAAGGACGAGCCGCGGCCTGTTTATTGTTGATCCGTGCGAGGTTGGCATCAGGCGGCACTGGACGAAGTAGCTCCAAAGGGCAGCCTCTGGCAGCAAGTCTCTGCGGTTGACTGGCCCATTATTTTTCCCTATCTGTCATTTGGTGTTTGGCCGACAGAGCTCCTTCTTGATTTTGTTGTAGTCAGCCACTGTCAGATATGACTCCCACTCTTCATGCTGGTCACCGTTGACTTCTATGTTGTAGAAGATGTTAATCATGTCAGTGGTTAACTTAACACCTTCTCCCCTGGCATAGACGAAGGGGCTCTCTGGATTTGGCCGGTGGGCATAGAACTCGTGCACGTGGTTGCTGTTAATCCCCTCTGGTTGTCGTGCGAATTGGTCCCAACCCATATTATGGATCGTCTCGAACAGCGAAGGTTCCAACCCGAAGTTCCCATCAGATTGAGTGTAGTGGAATCCCATCTCTTCTCATAGTTGCATGTCTTTGTAGAACTGGTTGTAGGTCTCCTCAACAGCAGGTTTCAAGAACCTCTTGTATTGGGTTTTGGAGGTGGCGGCAGGTTTCTTTGATGAGGCCATAGTTTAGGGAACGGTTGTTTTCCTAAAGAAAGTAAAAAGAATGTGAAAGAAAAGAAATAAAGCAAGGAAATCTTGAAAAAAACTGTAGAAAGAATTTAGAGAAAAGAGAGAGCAAAGTGAAGAATGGATGGTAGAATAGTTGGCCTTATATAGCCGTTTCTCTCCACTGCCTTGGCGGGCACGCTGTCAACGGGCAGCAATTATTGCGGCGTGAATAACAGGGTTCTAGCCATTACACAAATATCGGTTCCGCTCGCTAGGGCAAATATAGTCGTTGCGGCTAGCCGTTATGAAGCCACTAGCCGTTATGCTCATCTGCCTTGGGCTGCCTTGGCCGCTAGTTGGGCCTCTCCTTTATTCTTTCTTCTTTCTTGGTCCTTCCTTCTTTCCTAACCTAAAATACAATAAATACAAAAATTTAATCTATTTTTAAGAAATAAAAGTAAATTAAAAATTAAAAGTAAAAGTAAAATAATAATTGGGTTATGTTGGGCTGCGCTTTTCCAAAGCATAACCACTTCCCGAGGGTCTTTGTGTTTGGCTATTCGTATGGGCATGTCCTTCCCCTTCTTAGGTGGATGTTGCTGCCAACCTTGCTGCCCTGGCGGGGCATACACCAAAAAAGCAAAGAGGCTATATATATATATATATAATATTTTTAAGCAAAAAATAAAAAGAGATTTAATGTG
Organism: Hibiscus tridactylites; assembly: GCA_958450335.1. NCBI lineage: Eukaryota > Viridiplantae > Streptophyta > Magnoliopsida > Malvales > Malvaceae > Hibiscus > Hibiscus tridactylites. Next base: position 49,768,130 of record OY288290.1, read on the forward strand.
CAAAAACAAAATAGAAGTGCAAAAATTCAAACGTAGTTGTTGTTGTCAATCCCCGAAAACAGCACCAAAAACTTGTAGAGCGTTTAGGTGTTCTCCTTTTGTGAGGGAAAGTGCACACTCTTGTCAAGTTATAGTATAACAGATATCGTCTCCACAGGGATTGGAGCAGCTCCTATGAATGGTTTCTTGCACAAAGATTTAATAAATGCGCCATCAAATCTCAAGATGTGGAAATATAAAAACACAAATAAACTAACTAAAATAGTAACTTTTCTTCACCAATCATAAGATATTCAATAAAAGCATGGTACAAGAGAAGATGTTGTTATAATGCATGCAATGCACCTAAATATGCCTAAAGCTCAAGAACAGTAACAATAAGGGCAGGAATGTGTATAAAATATAGGACTCATGGACACTCTACAAAATTCCAAATGGGCAATTAATTATTGGATCAAATTTAAAAATACTCCATTTGGATTTTGGAGGAAAAAAACCCACTTGTTCTTTTAGGTTAGGTGATAAGTCGTTAATTTGCATGTTTTTCATATATTAAATCTTATGTTTTAGCACATTAATATATCTTAAAAATCTTAATTTGGTTCTTATTTGGTTTTGCATGTGTTTTGGGCCTTAACGATGTTTTATACGTAAAAGACGGGCTTTAGCACCTTTTTGGTGTTTTTGGAAAATCCTTTACGCAAAACCAGTAGCACTCGTGAAATAAAGCATGGCCACAGTGCAAGACAGACTTTTTGACTAAGAGGAAAAGTAATCCTACTAAAAGTGGACTTCCACATTTAATGCAATTAAAGTAGTCTGTGGTTAATTAGTTTAATGTAATATCTTCTACTTATTTTCCCCTAAAAATAGAGATAATAAGGAAGAGGAAAATATCAGAAGTGGCTAAAGTTCCCCTTTTCTAGTCAAGTGTAGTTACAAGGATATTATTTCAAGTTTTTAGTGAGATTTCTTGTTCCTAAATTATATTCATATTTATTTGTTGAGTGGATCAAATGAATTTTATTTGGCCAAGAGGGGGTAAATTAGCTTTTTAAATTTGGAGGGAGCACATTGGAAATTGAAAAATTAAGGACAAGGCAAATTATAGTGGTTCAAGCTTCTAACAAGCTCTACATCCACTACCTTAGCTCCCACTAAGGATTTTCAACAATCTCCACTAGATGTTCTTTCCTTTTTTAGGCTAAGGATGTAACATTTACAATCGGTCAATCTTACTATCGAAAGATTGACCCAATAGACTATGTTTACGAAGATGAATTTGGCAAATGGAAATATCTCTCACAAGACTAAAAATTTTGCCCAATTATAATCAAACACTCTTTCAAACTTGAGCTAATGATTTACAATGAGGTTACAACAAGTTGGGTACAAGATATGACTTTTATGAAGCACAAAGGTTTGGATTATAGCTTGGATGTTGCAAGTAGGTTCAATGGTTGTTGTTGAGGCTTTGGAGGCTTACTTTTGGACCCTTGCTTTGATTTCTATCTTTTTGGGTGGTTGAGGTCATCAATAGAGACGTTGGAGCCTTTATTTCCCACCATAAATGTACTTCTACACATGCTTGTATCGAAACGTGAAGGTCTGTACTGATCCATGTCTCAAAACAAAAAGAGTCGTTGCAGATAATAAAGAGGGTGTATCAAAATGCGGGAAGGTGTATCAAAACGATGTAAGGGGCTGTATCAAAACGACTTTGGCCATACCGATACAATTTTTCTCATTTGAGCTACTGCCAATTTCTGTATTGAAACAGCCCTAAGGCGCACCGATACGAGTCAAGTTCTTTTTAAAAACTACTCATTCTCAATAACTGACAAGTAACAGTCAAAAATAATAAATGCCAACATTTTACAAATCTTTCAAACCGTATCAAAACAGCTGGAACCGTATCGATACAAAATGCCTAAAATTCTTAAACCCACAAGAAGGTCGTAGCGAAACAATATAAGCCGTATCGAAACGCCTTGTCAGAATTTTATCGTTTAAAGCATCCTGTATCGAAACTGTATAAACTTTATCGAAATGGTTTCTTCCAGTAGCCAAATAAAGTTTTGGCCGTATCGAAACACCATTGGGTGTATCAAAATGTCTGTGCGTTTTTGTAATGTTTGGCTTGAAAACACTTAGAAAATTTTATAGGGATTAAGTTTTGACTTTGGAAAACAATTTTGGCTTAAAATTACTTGTCAATTGTGAGACTTCAAAGTACTTAAAAATTTATTTACTTTGCAAATAAGTCCTTAAAACAATTAGTTATATCAAAATCAAACATAGGTTTTACAATCTCACTGTTTTTAATATAACAAAACCAAAGTAAACTTTTAAGTACTCCTCCTTACTTTAAGCTATGTTTTTGAAAGACTATGTAAAAATTTAGCTTAAGTCATTCTCCCCCTTTTTGTGAGATCAAAATCGATAATAAGCAAGATATAGCAAGATAAAGCAAACAACATGAATTTCATTAAAGCATAAAGCAAAACATGGAATCCAAACTTAAGTCCTAAAAAATAATTCAAAAAACAAAGGAAAAAGCATAGGTTCAAAGGAAATAACATAGGTGCAATAAAGAAATCCTAAATGATATGAGATGCAAGACTCAAGGTTCGTCTTCATCGTCATCTTCATCTTCACCATCATCATCATTCTTCCTAGATTGCCTCCACTCATGATGAAAAGTTGCAAGAGACATGTGTTGTGTGTAAATAGAACTATCGCAAATAGTGCAAGTGTACACGACGCAAGTAGTAAAGTGATACTAGAGTATCAGATATCGTCTCCACATGGACTGGAAATAACTCTATCCTTGAATTGTTGCACAAGAGAAAGAAATAGTTTAAATGAATGGGTGATGTAATCTTGAGAAACAACTGAAATAAAAGATAAGGGAATCAGATTGAGAGAATAGGTCGGTATTGATATGCTCAGTAGTGCAGGTGTTGCACTATTAGAGGAACTTATGTTGTCTGTCGTCGTTCCTGTCGCGGCAGCACCTGTCGCGGCAGAGGTCTGTTGATGTCGCGGCAACGATCAACAACTCTGTACTTCAAGCTTGGCAAGAATCCCTGTGATGACTTGTCATATCCCTAGGCCCAAGTTATGTTGATGAACACTTCTTGCATGATACCTCTCGGCGTGAATCAAAGGGTGAACACCAATGTTTATGAATTCTTCTTTAGCCACTTAACCTTGAACTTATCCCGAAGCCAAGATGGTTTAACCATAAATTGAAAAACACGTATTTACCCCTTTCGTATGCTTGACTCTCCCGATGTCAAACAAATGGATAACCTCACAATGCACTCCCCATGCTCTTATGAGATATGAAAACCAGAGTAAATAAACTTGAAGTTTTTATTACTTGACATAAAATTCCTAAAACAATACAATCATTGCAATTACTTTACCAAATCAACCCTTAGCCCTAGGGGGAGTTTAAAACATGGTAGAGAAGGGAAAACGACAAGGGTTTTGGGGGAAGACGGATAGGAATGAGATATCTTTCCCTAGGTCGAATTACATGCCTTTATATAGGCCTTAGGTCCAAGTTTTCTAATATGACAAGAATACAATTTTGAATTAAAGTGCAACTCTATTAAAGACTAAATCTTCTGAGTAAATGCCTTGAATTCATCCTCTTTTCTTGCCTTGAGTTTCTTCCTTGAACTTTGGGCTTGGCCTTCATTTTGCTTCAAGGCTTAGAAAAACATGGGAGTGGTCCACGACATACCGGCTTGAAATCCTCTATTTGTCGAGCTCCACTTCACTTTTCCACCTCAGCATTCCCCTGTCGTCATGGCTTCCACGGCAGATGTCACGGCAGCCTTTTCATTTCAACTCCAGCTTTGTAATTTGTCTCTACTCCCTTGCTGCCATGGGTCTGCCGCAGCAGCTACCTGCAAAAGTAACCAAAATCAGCATCAATTGTGCTATTTTATCTAATTGTGATGTGTATGCAAAAATCTATCCTAAATGCAGTGAATCATGCTTGAGTGCAGCAAAAATATGGGTAAATGAGGTGTAAAATATAGGACTTTTATGCACTCAACACACCCTCAAACTCAAGTTCTTGCTTGTCCTCAAGCAAATACAACCTAACTAAAAATATTTTTTTTTGGCTTGGCTTAATGTAGTGAACCTTCATTACCTACAACACATTCACTATCAAGAGCAGTGCCTTGTCGGGTGTTCGTGGGTTTATTCGAAACAATGCTATAATTCTTGTGCAAGTGTGTGCAAGTTTTGTGAACAAATATGTGCCTAGACTCCCTTAGCTTACCAGAATAGTTATGCTACTCACTTGAATTTTATGCCAATTTCATTTTTTTGAGGCAATTCTTAGGCTCCTTTAGTTTTTTTTTACTCAACTTCATTTTTTCTGGAGGCAATTCTTAGGCTCCTTTAGTTTTTTCTGACTTAGACTCAAAAATTCTTCCTAGAGTCGTTGTAACGCAGTTTTGGGGGCAAGTGAGTCTAATTTTTTTCTTTTCTTTTATTCTTTTCCTAGAGCCAGTGTTAGGCACCTCTAGGGGCAAATCAAGTGGGTAAACCTTCCTATTCTAGTTCACTACTGAAATCTTGACAACATATGAGTCACAAGGGTGTTCTAAAGTTCAAAATTATAGCAAGGCTCTAAATAATTCCTAAAACATCCTAAAGGCACTATCACGATAGAGAATGTCGCGGCATGTAAGTTCAGTTCAAAGACTAAAGCCAAATTTTTGTTTTTATTATTATTTTTTTGACACAACAATAAACTTAAAATGAGACACAAATTAAAGACACAACTAACAAGTTCTTTAATAGAGGGATGCCCACCCCCAAACTCGAGGGTTGCATTGCCCTCAATGCATGGCAAAAATGAAAATGAAAAACAGAAAACCAACATCACAAAATAGATAAAACAATAGCAAAGACAGCAAATATATAAGAAAAAGCACTTAAGTTGAGGTGTTGTCGTCGCTACTGCTGCTGACGCGAAGCTGCCGGTGGGCAGTGACCTTGACGGCAGGGGCTGGCTGGGTGCTGAGAGACGGGGAGGCTATCTTCTTCTTGGCCTCTCGAGGCAGCTGGACTCTGGTAGGTGAGATGTGTGGGGGCTGGTCCAGGACCTCGATGTCATCATCACTGTTGATGCTGCTGTTTGATCTACCGTGGCAGGGTTCTTCAACGGTCTCGTTCAGCTTCTTCTTCTTCATTGGAGGGAAGTCCTTGGATATGTATCGGATGACCGACGGCTCTGAGTCAGAATCGTCCTGCCAGACGGAGAAGGAGGAGAACCCTTCAAAGTATTTTGGGTCGATCTCCGGTAGAGGTTCCTTCCTTTTCTCTCCTCGGGGAGTGGCAGATCTTCTGCCGCCATCTCCGGTCGTGATGGGTGGTGTGGAGGAGGCAGCAGTGGGTGTTCTGGGGCTAGCAGAAGGTGTGGATGCGGCAAGAAGATATTCTGGGAAAGAAAGGAACTGCACGTTTGAGAAATTTAAATCAGATTTAATAAAATTTACCATGGCGACAGTGAAATCCCTCATAAAACCCATGAGGCCGAGCTGTCGTTCCTCCATCTTTTGCAGCATCTTCAGGATCTAGCTGGAGCTGTCTGCCGGTGGTGCTGTCGTCGTCTGCTCCAGTTCTGCCGTGACAGGTTCAAGGGAGTCAGGTTCTGCTGTTGCTTTTGTCGCGGCAGTGGGGTTCACGTAATACAGAGGAGTGGCAACCTTTAGTTCCATCAAACTATAGAGGTTCTGCTGCGTCCATCCTTTTCCTCGGACCTTGACATCTTCATTGATCTCTGGTACGTTGTTGCCTCGGTAGAGTGTGATGATAAGGTAGGGGAAAAACAAGGGGCACGTTGGTCGGAGTGCACACTCAATGATGTCGTCTCAGATGTATCTGCCAACATTGATTTGCCTCTCATTGAGGATGGAATGTACGAGGGCTAATCTCTTCCAGTCCACCGTGGTATTATGCGAGGTAGGCTTGAGGTGCTTCTTCACGAAATGGTTCCACAACTTGGCTTGTGGGGTGAGCTGAGTCCTTCGCACTGTCCACCGGTGCTTGGGATCATCGTTCCATTGCGTGCCCTCTTCTGTCAGCTCTATCATGATAGCATCGTAGTCTGCCAGCGATAGACGGTTCACGAACCTCTGATGGGCATCTTCCTTCTTGCTCACATAGAGGCCATACAATGTGTTGATGTATGATGGTTCGAGGGAGATCTCTTTGCCTCTGACAGTCACTGTCATGGCATCTTTGTCGGGGATGGCAGCGTAGAACTCTCGAACTAGGGTGACGTTCATCTCTTCTGGCTGGGCAGCAAACATCTACCACTTGAGTGCAAGGATTTTTCTGGCGATAAAACTTTCAAGCCCTAATTCTCCCGTCTTTTGGGTGTAAGTGAACCCTCTTTCTTCCCACATCTCTCTCTCTTTTGAAATGAGCCATAGTACCTCTGCTCTGAGTCCATTGATGCTAAGCGGTTGGGTATTCTGATGTGACTGGGTGTGGATATTGCCGCGACGGAGGTGGAGGCAGCACTTCGTCATGTTGATCTTGTAGCCATTGCAAGGAAAACTGTGGAAAAATAAAGAGATTTTTGAAAACCTAAATTCTGGAGAGTAAAGCAAAGAAAATGAGAATGAGGTGAAAAATGAAATGAGAATAGGGGTTTATATAGGACGGGATTTTCTGCCCGTTGGGACTGTAATGGCAGGCACGAATAATGGGGCCAGCTGTTACGCGGTTTCTAACGCGTCTGTCACACGTTTCCGCATCTATCATGCATTTCCGCGTCTGCTACACGTCTATTACGCGTTTGCGTGTCTGTCACGACAACTCCTTGATAGGCTATCTTTTCCGTGTCTGTCGCGACAGCTGGTGACAGACTGTGACGACAGAGTTGTCCGTTGGGCTTTATGGGCTGTTGTGAATGTGGTAGGCTAGTTCATTCCTTCTCTTTGCTTTGCTTCCTTAATTTCCTAAAAATAAATAAATAAATAAATAAACTAACTTAAAATCTTATTTCCTAAAATAATAAATAAAAAAATAAAACTAAGTTAAATTAGGGATACCTTGAGGGGCATCTCCTAAAGTAACTACTTCCTGCATCCATGGGGCTCAGTCCCATGATAATGCTTGAGCCTCTGTCCATTGACCTTGAATTGGTGCCCATCCTTCATTGATTTGATTGTAATGGCACCATGGGGGAAAACTTGGACAACTTGGAAAGGGCCAGACCACCTAGATTTAAGCTTTACTGGGAAAAGCTTCAACCTTGAGTTGAACAACAACACCTACTTCTCTGGGCAGAACTGTCGTGGTAGAAGCCTTCTGTCGTGCCACTTCTTCATTTTGTCCTTGTATATCTTGGCGTTGTCGTAGGCCATTGCTCGAATTTCCTCAATCTCATTCAAGTCCAGTAGCCTTTTTTGCCCTGCCTTGTCCCAGTTCATATTTATCGTCTTGATAGCCCAATATGCCTTATGTTCTATCTCGACCGGTAAATGGCAAGTTTTCCCATAAATGAGACTATAGGGTGACATCCCCAATGGTGTCTTGAATGATGTTCTATAGGCCCATAGTGCATCATTTAGGTGTAGAGACCAGTCATTTCGAGTTGGTTTGACCATCTTCTATAGGATATTCTTTACTTCTCTATTTGATATCTCGGCCTGCCCATTGGTTTGAGGGTGGTATGCTGTTTCAATTCGGTGCTTCACTCCATATTTCCTTAGTGCACTAGCAATTACCCTATTGTAGAAATGTCTCCCCTCATCGCTAATTATCGCCCTTGGGATGCCAAACCTTGAGAAGATGTGCTTGTGAAGAAATCTTTGCATAGTCTTGGCATCATTCTTTTGAGTGGCGATCGCTTCTACCCACTTAGACACATAGTCTACTGCCAGCAGGATGTATAAATTCCCACAAGAGGCTGGGAATGGCCCCATGAAGTCGATTCCCCAAACATCAAAGATTTCGACCTCAAGTATGTTTTGTAGTGGCATCTCATGCCTTCTAGATATATTCCCAGTCCTTTGGCATGTGTCACAGCTCGTGTAAAAAGCTTGTGCATCCTTGAATAGTATGGGTCAATAGAAACCGGATTGCGGAACCTTGGCAGCAGTTTTATTTCCTCCCAAGTGTCCTTCATAAGGGGCAGCATGACAGTGGTGAAGCACTTCTTTATGTTCCTCTTGTGGTATGCATCTCCTGATAATTTGATCTGAACAGTGCTTAAAGAGAAGAGGTTCGTCCCAATAATAATGTTTTGCATCATTTTGGAACCTCTTCCTTGCTTGGTAATTAAGCTCAGGAGGTACCCACTTACAATGTAATTGACAATGTCAGCATACCAAGCGATTTCAGAAAGCTTACATGCCGCCATGGTTGTCGTGACAGTACTGGTGGCAGCAAACAACTGCTCATCTGGGAAGGTTTCAAGTATGTTGGTTTTGTCTTTCACTTGATTCCTTCCCATCTCCAGCCTTGAAAAGTGGTCTGCTACTTGGTTCTCTGTCCCCTTTTTGTCCTTGATGTCAATGTCAAATTCTTGCAGCAACAGAATCCAACGTACCAATCGTGGTTTAGCATCTTTTTTGGTGGAATAGATACTTGAGTGCTGAGTGGTCTGTATGGACCACCACTTTCGTTCCAAGTATGTACGGACGGAACTTGTCAATTGAAAACACCACTGCTAGTAGCTCCTTCTCTGTTGTGGTGTAGTTTATTTGGGCATCATTCAGCGTTTTGCTGGCATAGTAAATCACATGGAAGAGTTTATCCTTCCTCTGCCCTAATGCTGCCCCGACAGCATAATCAGTGGCGTCACACATTATCTCAAATGTGTAATCTCACAATGCTCTCCCGATACTCTTGCAAGATGTTGAAAACCAGAATAAGCAAACTTGAAGTCTATTTTATTGAACAGAAAAAAATCCTAAAACAAAGCAATCCTTGCAACTACTTTACAGAATCAACCTTTAGCCCTAAGGGAAGTTTAGAACATGATGAGAAGGGGGAAAACGACTAGGGTTTAGGGGAAGATGGCTAGACAATATGATATCCTTCCTTAGGTCGAATTACATGCCTTTATATAGGCCTTGGGTTCAAGTTTTCTAATATGGCAAGAATACATATTTAAATTAAAGTACAACTCTATTAAAGACTAAATCTTCAGAGTAGATGTCTTTAATTCGTCCTCTCTTCTTGCTTGGAGTTTCTTCCTTGAACTTTGGGCTTGGCCTTCATTCTGATCTAGGGCTCAAAAAAATATAAGAGTGCTCCACGACAGACCGACTTAATTTCCTCTTTCTGTCGAGTTCCACTTCACTTCTTCCCTTCTCAATTGTTGTCGTCATTGGCTGCCACGGCAGCGGCCATGGTAGCATCCTTCTTCTCGTCTACAGTCATGTGTTCCAGCTCTGCTTCTCCACTGTCCTGCATCTGCTACAGCAGCTACCTGCAAAAGTAACCAATTTCAGTAGAAACTGTGCCATTTCATATAATTGTGATGTATGAATGAAATCTATCCTAAATGCAATGGATTATGCTTGAATGCAGCAAAAATATGGGTTAAATAGGGGATAAAATATATAACTTTTACACACTCAACACACCCTCAAACTTAAGTTTTTGCTTGCCCTAACGGAAATATTACCTAACTTAATTTTTTTCTTTGGCTTAAATCAGTGAACTCTACATTACTTACCACTTGTATTCTATCAAGAATAGCACCTTGTCGGGCATTTCTGGACTCATTCAGAACCATGCTATAATTCTTGTGACGTGTGTGGGTTTTGTGAACACTTGTGCATCTAAACTACCTTAGTATACCATAATAGTTATATCTACAAACTTGAGGTTATGCCATTTCAATTTTTTGGAGGCAATTCTTAAGCTCCCTTAGTTTTTTCTAACTTAGCTCAAAAAGGAATCTCCTAAAATAAGTGCAAGGCAGTTTTGCAAGCTATTGAATCTGAATATTTTTTTTCTTTCTTTCTTGTTTTCCTAGAGCTAGTGATAGGCACCTCTAGGGGCAGTTTCAAGTGGGTAAACATCTCTATTCCAGTGTACTAAAGTAATCTAAAAAGCATAAGAGTCACAAAGAGTGTTTTACAGGGTAGAATCATAGCAAGGCTCTAAATAGATCCTAAAATTTCCTAAAGGCGCTGTCATGACAGCATATGTCGTGGCAGGTAAGTGAAGTTCAAAGACTTAAGCCAAATTTTCATTTCATTTTTTTAAGAAAAAATAAACTAAACATTAGACACAATTTCTAAACATAAAGAAACTTCATTTATGGATGGATGCCACCCCCAAACTCAAGGGTTGCATTGCCCTCAATGCATGATGACAAAATGATAAAAAGAAAATAAAAACAACATCACAATAATAACAAAATAGCAGACATCAAAGATAAGATAAAAAACTTAAATTTTTAAGCGTTGTCGTCGCTGCTGCTGCTGCTGCTGTTGATCTGAATCTGCCGGCGAGCACTGACTTTCCTCATCGTTGCCGGCAGATGGCTTGGAGAGGAAGAGGCGGTCTCTTTTTTTTGGCTTCCCTCGGAGGCTGGATGTGGGTCGGTGAGATCTAGGGTGGTTTCTCCAGCACCTAAACCTCCTCGGAAGAGCTACCGCTGCTGCTGCTGTCAGATTTCCCTTGGTCGGATGGTCTGACTCCAGTGTTGGGTATCTGACGTTTCATCTGGGTGAACTCTTAGGACAGGATCCTCTTGACAGAGGGCTCTCCATCGGATTCCTCCCAAATTGAGGAAGAGGAGAAACCATCTATGAACTCGTTGAGGTCTGACAGTGGCGCTTTTCTCTTTTCTCCCCTAGCGGATGCTGTGGCGGTGTGGCTGCAACCTGCAATTGTCGTGGCCGGGGTTGGAGTGGATGCGGCAGACGGTATTCTCGGTGTGGCAGCAGGGGTAGGGGTATGGGCAGGGGTGGGGGCAGCAAAACAATGATCGGGGAAAGCAGGAAACAGTACATCTGAAAAATTTAAATTGCTTTTAATGAAATGTTCGTTGCTGTTGTGAAGTCCCGGATAAAGCTCATTAGGCACAACTGTCGTTCCTCCATTTTCTCCAGGGTAGCTAGGATTTGGGTGGAAGAGTCGGCTGAAGGAGCTGTTGTTGTGGGCTGCCTTGGCTCTGTGGTGGCAGGTTCTGTTTGGGTGGGCTCTATCGGCTCACCTGCCACGGCAGAAGGGTTGAAGCTGGAGATCGGTGTTGCGGCTTTCAGCTCCATCAGACTAAGGATGTTTCTTTCCATCCATCCTTTTCCCCGAACTTTTAGATCCTCAACAATTTCAGGGACATTATGGCCACGACAGAGTGCTGTTATGAGGTAGGGGAAGACAAGGGGTCCCGATGGCCGCATTGCATAATCCAAGATCCCCTCCCGAATGTATCGACCAACATTGATAGGCCTCTCGTTTAAAATTGAATGGAGGAGAGCTAACCTTGGTTGATCCACCATGTTGTTGTGTGAGGAGGGCATAATCCTCTTTTTGACAAATGCATTCCACAGCTTGGCTTCGGGAGTGAGTTCGGCTCGTTTCACTATCCTTGGGTGTTTAAGGTCGGTATTCCATTAGGTTCCTTCCTCGATGAGTTCTGTCGTGACAGCATCATAATCTGCTGCCTCCAGGCTCTCTACAAATCTCTGATGCCCATCTTCCTTTCTACCGACGTAGAGTCCATAAAGGGTGTTAATGTACTCTGGCTCAAAGGGGACTTCCTTCCCATGAACTGTCACTACTGTCGCGTCTCTGCTGTCGATGGCAGCATAAAATTCTCTAACCAGGGTGACGTTTATCTCTTCAGGTTGCTCAGCAAACATCTGCCAATGTAGAGCTCTGATCTTACGGGCTATAAAGGGTTTGAGCTCGAGATTCTTCGTTCGTGGGCTGTAAATGAACCCTTTCTCCTCCCACATATCTCTACCCTGGAAGGAGCTGGGAGTGGTTGCTGTTGGGGCAGAGCTTGAGGCCGCACTACGTCTGGTGTTTCTGGTACTCATGGTTGCAAGGGACTGTAGAAAAATGAAAGCAAATGAAAATCTAGAGAGGAAGCAAGTAGAGAGAGTAAAAGTGAAGTGAAAAATGAATAGTAAAATGGGGTTTATATAGGTGCAAAGTTTGCTGCTCGTTGGAGCTGTAACGGCAGGCGCGAATAACGGGGCCAGCTGTTACATGGTTTCTGACGCGTTTGTCACGCGTTTCCGTGTCTACTGCGCGTATGTTACGCGTTAGCGTGTCTGCCGCGACAGCATGTTGACAGGCTGGATTTTCCGCGTCTGTCGCGACCGTTGTAACGATAGGCTCCTATTTTGGGCTTTTTGGGCTGATGGTGAGATGGTGGGCTGAGTTCACTTTCTCTCTTCTCCTTGTCTTCTTTATTTCCAAAATCTTATAAAAATAAAGCTTAGTTCCTAAAAATAAAATAATTCTAATTACCTACTAAATAAATATATATATAATAATAAAAATAAAATTAAGTTAAATTAGGGATGCAAGGAGGGGCATCTCCTAAAGTAACCACTTCCTGCATTCTTGGAGCTTTAGTCCCCTGATAATGCTTCAATCTTTGTCCGTTGACTTTAAATTGGTGCTCGTCTTTTAAGGATTTGATCGTGATGGCACCATGAGGAAAAACTTGCACCACTTGAAATGGGTTGGACCATCTAGATTTCAACTTTCCTGGGAAGAGTTTCAACCTAGAGTTGAATAACAACACAAGCTGCCCTGGGTAGAACTGTCGTGACAGCAGTTTCTTGTCATGCCACTTCTTTGTCTTGTCCTTGTAAATCCTTGCGTTGTCATAGGCCATTACTCGAATTTCCTCAATCTCATTCAAGTCAAGTAGCCTTTTCTGTCCTGCCTTTTCCAAGTCCACATTAACTACCTTGATGACCCAGTATGCTTTGTGCTCAATCTCAATAGGTAAATGGCATGTTTTTCCATAAATCAGCCGGTAGGGTGACATTCCCTTGGAGTTTTAAACGATGTTCTGTAGGCCCAGAGTGCATCATTGAGGTGTAGAGACCAGTCCTTTCGAGTTGGTTTAACCATCTTTTTAAGAATGTTCTTTACCTCTCTGTTGGATATTTCGGCATGTCCATTGGTCTGAGGGTGGTAAGCTGTTGCGATCCGATGTTTGACACCATACTTTTTTAAGGCAGCAGCTATTACCCTATTATCAAAATGCCTCCCTTCATCACTGATGATCGCCTTAGGGATGCCAAATCTGGAAAAAATGTTCTTGTGCAAGAACCTCTTAACAGTCTGGGCATCGTTTTTCTGTGTGGCGATCGCTTCTACCCATTTGGACACATAGTCCACTGCCATGAGGATATATAAATTCCCACATGACGCTGGGAACGGTCCCATGAAATCAATCCCCCAAACGTCGAATATTTCGACTTCAAGAATGTTTTGCAGTGGCATCTCATGTCTCCTGGAGATGTTTTCGGTCCATTGACATTTATCACAGCTTTTGTAGAATGCTTGGGCATCCTTGAACAGTGAAGGCCAATAAAAACCAGACTGCAAAACCTTGGCAGCAGTTTTGTTAGCACCCAAGTGTCCTCCATATGGTGAAGCATGACAGTGGTGAAGCACAGCTTCCTATTCATCCTGTGGTACACACCTCCTGATAATCTAATCTGCACACATTTTGAAAAGAAGAGGTTCGTCCCAATAATAATGCTTAACATCATTTTGGAACCTCCTCCTAGCTTGATATTTAAGGTCAGGAGGAAATATTCCGCTAACTAAATAATTAACGAAATCAGCATACCAGGGGAGTTCAGAAAACTTACCTGTCGCCATGGCTGTCACGGCAGTGCTTGTGGCAGCGAACAGCTGCTCGTCAGGGAAGGTCTCCAGTATGTGTGTCTCGTCTATTGGGAGACTTTTTCCCTTTTCTAATCTTGACAAGCGATCTGCAACTTGGTTCTCTGTCCCCTTTTTATCCTTGATTTCTATGTCAAACTCTTGCAGCAGCAGAATCCAACGAATCAGTCTGGGCTTTGCGTCTTTCTTAGCAAACAGAAATTTCAGTGCAGAGTGGTCTGTGTGGACCACCACTTTCGTTCCAAGTATGTAGGATCGGAACTTGTGAATTGAAAACACCACAACTAACAATTCCTTCTTTGTTGTGGTGTAATTCACTTGGGCATCGTTGAGTGTTTTGCTAGCGTAGTAAATTACATGGAATAGCTTGTCCTTCCTCTGCCCAAGTGTTGTCCCTAAAGCATAATCACTGGCATCACACATAATCTCGAATGGCAACTTCCAGTCTGGTGGTTGTACAATTGGGGTTGTTACTAGCTTCTCTTTCAGAATTCTGAATGCCTAAGTACATTCAGTGTTGAAGTCGAAGGGACGATTCTGCTCTAGTAGGTGGCATGGCGGCTTGGTGATCTTCGAAAAATTGGCTATAAACCTTCGATAGAACCCAGCATGCCCTAAAAAACTTTGAATTCCCTTGATTGTGGTGGGTGGTGGCAGCTTTTCAATTACCTCGATCTTGGCTCTGTCAACTTATATGCCGCGGCAGCTTACCTTATAGCCTAGGACTATCCCTTCATCCATCATGAAGTGACATTTCTCCCAGTTTAATACCAAGTTTGCTTTCTCGCATCTTTCGAGCACTTTCTGCAGGTTGCCTAAGCAGCTTTCAAAATTGTCTCCAAAGACAGAGAAATCATCCATGAATATTTCTAGGAAATCCTCCACCATGTCGTAGAATATCGCCATCATACGCCTCTAGAAGGTTGCTGGTGTTTTGCAAAGTCCAAATGGCATTCTCCTAAAAGCGTAAGTACCATATGGGCAAGTGAAAGTCATTTTCTCTTTATCCTCAGGCACGATGGCTATTTGGTTATAACCTGAGTAACCATCAAGAAAACAGTAATAAGGCTTTCCCGCTAATCTATCAAGCATTTGATCAATAAAAGGCAGGGGAAAGTGGTCCTTCCGGGTAGCTTTGTTAAGCTTCCGGTAGTCCATACAAACCCTCCAACCGGTCACAGTCCTGGTTAGGATTAACTCGTTTTCTTCATTGGTCACCACGGTTATTCCTCCCTTCTTAGGAACACACTGCACCGGGCTCACCCACTTACTATCCAAGATGGCATAAATTATCCCAACATCTAGCCATTTGATAATTTCTTTTCGGACCACTTCTTGCATAGCATCATTCAAACGTCTATGGGAATCAATGGTCGGCTTGTGATCATCCTCTAAGAGGATTTTATGCATGTATAGTGCTGGACTAATGCCTTGGATATCAGCTATCATCCATCCAATAGCCTTGTTGTCCTGCTGCAGCATCCCTATCAGCTATTGTTCCTGTTCCCGCATCAACTTGGAAGAGATGATTACGGACAATGTACCATTTAATCCAAGAAAATCATATTTGAGCTACCCTGGCAGGGGCTTAAGATCTAGAACGGGTGGTTCTACAGTTGATGGCTTTTGGATGATATGTTCATTCGAGGTATAGTTTAAGGACTCGAATAACTTACCTGGACGATTGCCTATCCAGTTTACCTCCTCATGACTTTCAGTGTCATATATGTTAGAATCTAAGGAGCTGCTGTCGCCGTCGCTGCCGTGACAGTCTTCTAGATGGCTGCTGGGGCAGTGGCCAAATTTAATGTCATGGCAGTCCGACCTGATGCAGGGTTGGTCAAGGATAACTTCAGTGATAGCCTTGCATTCTTCTTCTGCATCAGCGTGTTTTATTGCTTGGAGAACATTCAGCTTGATCTCTTGATCATTCACTCTCATAGTGAGTTCTCCCTTTTCTACATCAATCAGTGATCTTCATGTGGCTAAGAAGGGTCGCCCCAGGATGATTGGTGCATTCTCATCTGCTTCACAATCTAAAACAAGAAAGTCAGCATGACAAATAAATTTATCCACTCTTACCAGGATATCTTCAATTTTTCCTTCCGGTTGCACGCAAGAGCGGTCTGCCAGCTGCAGCATAACTGTTGTGGGTCATGCTTGTCCAATACCTAATTTCTAAAATACAGATTTTGGCATTAAGTTAATACTAGCACCTAGATCACAAAGTGCCTTACCCACAAATTTATCTCTGATTATGCACGGTATTATGAAGCTCCCATGATCCTTCTTTTTCTGGGGTGGATGCTTGTGCAGAATAGTCATGCATCCTTCTGTCAGTTTAACCGTCTCAAATTCCCCAAGTCTGGATTTTCTCGACATAGCATCCTTGAGAAATTTGGCATAACCAGGCATCTCCTTGATAGCATCTAACAGCGGAATATTTATGTGGACCTGCTTAAAAATATCATAGATCTTCTTAAGCTGGGATTCCTGTTTCAACTTCTGTAGTCGCTGTGGAAAAGGAGGTGGAGGACGATAATCTTCAATGTGTCCTTCCCATTGCATTCGGATCTGAGGAGGCTTAGGTTCTTCATCCTTCTCCTCTGTCCTTTCTGCTGTCGTGACAGGTGCATCAACAGCAGGCTGTTTATCATCTACCGGGGCAGTGTTCTCGGCAGTCGATTCTAGGGCTGGTTCCTTAACTGGTTCAGCTTCCTCTTTGGCCCTGGTAGTTTCTTCCCACTCCTAGTTGTGATAGCTTTGCACTACTCATGTGTGGGTTGTCTAGCGACCTCGGTATCGCTAGGGAATCCTCCATTCTGCCTTGGCTTAATATGCTGGGAAACCTGACCCATTTGTGTCTCCAATGATTTCAGAGTAGCTTCATGGTTAGTCATCTGCATCTCGGTCTTATCCATGAACAACTCAGTCTTCTTGACGAAGTGATTCATGTTCTCAATGTAAGTTCATGTCTGAGACATAAACGTAGCCAAGGTCTGTTCCAATATACTAGTTGTGGCTGCTGGTGGTTGTTGTGGCTGCTGTTGCGGTTGCTGCCGAGTCAGAAGTCTAGGTGCCCCCTGATTTTGAGTGTTCTGTACTTGATGGTTCGGGGCATTGTTTAGGTTGCTCCAAGAGAATTTGGGATCTTTTCTCCAGTTGGGATTGTAATTGTTGGAATTGTAGTTCTGCTTGTTATAGTTCCCAACATACATCCATTCTTCTAGCTGTAGTGGGCAGTCCTCTGAACTATGATTCCCACTGCAAGTTCCACATACCTCTTCTGCAACATAGATATGTTGAGAATCCTTCTTCAGCAAGTTTTCTACTGCCTTTGTGAGATATGCAACTTATGTCTTTAAGGAATTATCGGCTTCGTAATCCTTCACAGCTAGTACTCGTTTACCTTTCCTTGATGTGGGGAATTGCTCTTCATTCTTTGCCAAATTCTTTAATACTACCATGGCATCATCTGGATCTTTATCTAACAACAACAAATTGGCTGTTGAACCGATTCTCATACGAGTCTATAGGTTGGCAGCATTGTAGAATTTGATTACCTGATTCCAAATAGGGAATCTGTGCATCGGGCAATTCCTCAGAAGAGTAGTAAACCTGTCTCATGCCTCGTGCATTGGCTCGTCGTCTTTCTGTTGAAAAGTAGCAATTTCATTACGTAATCGCTCAGATAAATGGGAAGGGTTAAAACAAGACAAAAATTCACGAGTTAAATCTTCCCAAGTTCGTATTGAACCTGGCATTAGTTTGTTCCACCAAGTTTTACCTCTGTCGCTTAATGAATGAGGAAATAACCGAAGCCTCAGTATCTCTGGATTTACTCCTGGTAGTCTAAACGAACCACAAATTTCTTGGAACGTTTTTAGATGTTCCCTAGCATCCTCTGTAGCATCACCACTAATTTGGCCAACGGAATTAATCATGCTGAACATGACAGGTTTCAGCTCGAAATTTTCAGCTTCCACGTCTGGTAGGGTGGTCTCTAGTTCCACGTGATCATTGATCATGTAATCTCGGTATGACCGGCGTGCGGCAGCAGCAGGAGGATCGGCAGGCTGTCCGTTTCCTCCATCTCTGATAGGATCTTCAAGACCTTGGAGATTCCCTTGGTTGTTCCTCCTATCTTCGTGTCTTCCGTTCACCATTCCTTCTAATTGTTCCTCCAAGTACTCGTTTCTTTCTACTAGGAGGCGGACTCATTTCCTGAGGTTGCACGTTCGTTTGATTCCAGGATCTAACTTGTGCTCAGGTTCTCTCCCTCATTGAGATCTGCGCATAAGCAAACAAAAGACCTTGTGAAAAGCACAGGGTGAACAATCCAAGTAAACACAAAAAAATTAAAGAAAATGCAGTAAAAGTAGGGTAAAGATATGTTGCCAATCTGTCGCGGCAGCGAACACACAACTCAGTACTTCAAATTTGACAAGAATCCCTGTTGTACCTTGGCCTATCCGTAGGTCCAAGTCTATCGATGAACACATCTCTGATGATACCTCCCGACGTGAATCGAAGGATGAACGCCGATTTTGTTGAATTCTTCCTTAGCCACTTAACCTCGTCCTATCCCTAGGTCCGAGATAGTTCAACCAAAAACTGGAGAACCCGTACTTATTCCTTTCTTATACTTAACTCTCCCGATGTTAAGTAAATGTGTAATCTAACAATGCCCTCCCGATACTCTTGTAAGATGTTGAAAACCAGAATAAGCAAACTTGAAGTCTATTTTATTGAACAGAAAAAAATCCTAAAACAATGCAATCCTTGCAACTACTTTATAGAATCAACCGTTAGCCCTAGGGGAAGTTTAGAACATGATGAGAAGAGGGAAAACGACTAGGGTTTAGGGGAAGACGGCTAGAGAATAAGATATCCTTCCCTAGGTCGAATTACATGCCTTTATATAGGCCTTGGGTTCAAGTTTTCTAATATGGCAAGAATACAAGTTTAAATTGAAGTACAACTCTATTAAAGACTAAATCTTCAAAGTAGATGTCTTCAATTCGTCCTCTCTTATTGCTTGGAGTTTCTTCCTTGAACTTTGGGCTTGCCTTCATTCTGATCTAGGGCTCAGAAAAATATAAGAGTGCTCCACGATAGACCGGCTTAATTTCCTCTTTCTGTCGAGCTCCACTTCACTTCTTCCCTTCACAATTGTTGTCGTCATTGGCTGCCGTGGCAGCGGCCATGGCAGCATCCTTCTTCTCTTCTGCAGTCATGTGTTCCAGCTCTGCTTCTCCATTACCCTGCATCTGCTATAGCAGGTACCTGCAAAAGTAACCAATTTCAATAGAAACTGTGCCATTTAATATAATTGTGATGTATGAATGAAATCTATCCTAAATGCAATGGATTATGCTTGAATGCAGCAGAAATATGGGTTAAATATGGGATAAAATATAGAACTTTTACACACTCAACATGCACCGTTGGAAAGTTGTTGGTGCATTGCAGAGCCCAAATGGCATTCTTCGAAAGGCATATGTGCCGTACGGGCATGTGAAGTTGGTTTTCTCTTGGTCCTCCGGTGCGATTGCGATTTGGTTATAACCTGAGTAACCATCAAGAAAACAATAGTAAGGCTTCCCCGCTAATCTATCTATCATTTGATCTATAAAAGGTAAGGGGAAGTGGTCCTTCCGAGTAGCTTTACTAAGCTTCCGGTAGTCCATACAAACCCTCCAACCGGTCACAGTCCTAGTTGGGATTACTTGATTTTCCTTATTGGTTACGACGGTTATGCCTCCTTTTTTGGGCACGCATTGCACCGGGCTCACCCACTTGCTATCCGAGATGGCATATATTATTTCGGCATCAAGCCACTTGATGATTTCTTTCCGCACCACCTCCCGCATAGCCTCGTTCAGTCGTCTTTGGGCATCAATAGTCAGCTTATGGTCATCCTCTAAGAGGATCTTATGCATGCATAACGCCAGACTGATGCCTTGGATATCAGCAATGGTCCATCCAATGGCCTTCTTATGCTGATGTAGCATTTTGATTAGCCGATGTTCCTGTTTTTGCATCAACTTGGAAGAGATGATTACGGGCAACATATCATTTAAACCAAGAAAAATATATTTGAGTTGCCCTGGCAGGGGTTTAAGGTCTAGAACAGGTGGCTATTCAATGGAAGGCTTTTGGATTACATGTTCATTCGAGGTATAATTCAAAGGCTCGAAGAACTTACCTGGACGTGTGCCTATCCAATTTACCTCCTCAAGACCTTCAATGTCGGATGATTTTGTGTCTGAGGGGTCACTGTCGTCGTTGTTGTTGGATAGTCTTCAGGGTGACTGCGGTGGCAGTGACCAAACTTTCTGTCGTGGCAGTTCAACCTGATGTAGGGTTGGTCAAGGACTACTTCTGAGATTGCTTTGCACTCTTCCTCTGCATCAGCTTGTTTTATTGCTTGGAGAACATTGAGTTTGATTTGCTGATCATTCACTCTCATAGTCAGTTCTCCTTTCTCGACATCGATCATTGTTCTGTCTGTGGCTAGGAAGGGTCGCCCTAGGATGATCGGTGCGTTTTCATCTGCTTCACAATCTAAAACAAGAAAGTCAGCAGAGAAAATAAACTTATCCACTCTTACCAAGATATATTCGATCTTTCCTTCCGGTTGTACGTAAGAGCGGTCTGCCAGCTGCAGTATGACTGTCGTGGGCCTTGCTTGTCCAATACCTAGTTTCTGAAATACAGATTTGGGCATTAGATTTATGCTAGCACCATGATCACAAAGCGCCTTACCCACGAACTTATCGCCAATTATGCAAGGTATAATGAAGCTCCCAGGGTCCTTCTTCTTTTGGGTGGATGCTTATGCAAGATTGTCATGCATCCTTCTATCATCTTCACTGTCTCAAATTCCCCAAGTCTGGACCTTTTGGACATTTCATCCTTGAGAAACTTAGCATAACCTGGCATCTACTTAATGGATTCTAGCAACGGAATGTTAATATGTACTTGCTTTAAAATGTCATAAATTTTCTTAAGTTGGTACTCATGTTTCTGTTTCTGTAACCGCTGTGGAAAAGTGGTGGAGGACGGTAATCTTCAAGGCGTCCTTCACATGGAATTCGGATCTGAGGAGGCTTAAGATCTTCAGCATCTTCTGTCTGCTCCTCTGTCCCCTCTGCTGTTGTGGCATGTGTGACGACAGTAGGTTGTTTCTCCTCTGCCGGGGCAGTGTTCTCGGCAGGTGTCTATATGGTTGGGTCCTCACTCGGTACTTCTTTTATTTCTGGCCCTTGTAATTGTTTCCCACTCCTCGTTGTAATTACTTTGCACTGCTCATGTGTGGGTTTTCTAGTGACCTCAATATCACTAGGGAATCCTCTGTTATGCCTCGGTTTGATGTACTGTGAAACCTGGCCCATCTGTGTCTCCAGAGATTTTAGGGTAGCCTCATGGTTTGTCATTCTCATCTCTGTCTTGTCCATGAATGTTTCAGTTTTCTTGACAAAGTGATCCGTGTTTGCCATGTATGCTCCTGTTTGTGACATAAATGTTGCCAAGGTCTGTTCTAGTATACTAGGTGTTGCTGCCGGCTACTGTGGTGGATGTTGTTGTGGCTGCTGTTTTGACATAATTATGGGTACTCCTTGGTTCTGGTTGTTCTGCACTAGAGGGTTCAATGCATTGTTCGGATTGCTCCAGGAAAATTTGGGATCCTTCCTCCAGTTGGGATTGTAATTGTTGGAATCATAATTTCTAGGCTTGTTATAGTTCCCAACATACATCCCTTCTTTCAGCTGTAAAGGACAATCTTCAGAACGGTGGTTCCCACTCCAGGTTTCACACACCTCTTCTGCATAAAATACAGCTTTGGAATCCTTCCGCTGTAGATTTTCGACTATCTTAGTGAGGTATACAATCTGTGTTTTAACCGAGTTATCAGCTTCGTACTCCTTTATAGATATTCCTCGTTTGCCTCCTCTTCGAGCTATAGGAAATTGCTCATCGTTCTTTGCTAACTTTTTCAACACTAACATTGCCTCGTCTGGTTCTTTATCTAGTAATAGCCCATTCGCTGCTGAATCTATCCTCAGTCGAGTGTGTGCATTGGCAGCATTGTAGAACTTGACAACATGATTCCACACAGGGAATCCATGCATTGGCCAGTTCCGTAAAAGAGTTGTAAATCTGCCTCACGCCTCGTGCATTGGTTCGTCATCTTCCTGCTGAAAAGTAGCAATCTCGTTACGCAATCTTTCAGATAAATGAGAAGGATTAAAACGAGAAAGGAATTCACGAGAGAGATATGCCCAAGTTCTTATTGAACCCGGCGTTAATTTGTTCCACCAAGTTTTAGCTCTATCTCTCAATAAATGTGGGAATAGCTGGAGCCTCAATACTTTCGGACTTATTCTGAGTAGTCTGAACGATACACAGATTTCTTGGAAAGTTTTAAGATGTTCTCGTGCATCCTCAGTAGCAGAACCACCAAATTGGCCAGCAGAGTTTATCATGCTGAACATGACAAGTTTCAGTTCGAAGTGTTCAGCTTCCACATCTGGCAGGGTAGTTTCTAGTTCAACATGATCGTTGTTCATGTAGTCTCGACAAGTCTGCTATGCTACTGGGGCAGCGAGCGGCGGCAGATCGTTCCGGGCATCATTAGGAGGATCAACAATAACCCTAGGGTCATTGTTGTTGGGGTCATCTCTCCCATTGTCTTGCCTTCCGTTCACCATTGCTTCTAGTATCTCCTCAAGATAGTTGTTTCTTTCTATCAAGAGTCGGGCTTGGTTCCTGAGTTAGTATGTGCGTTCGATTTCTAGGTCTAACTCGTACTCAGGCTCCTTACCACGTCTCGATCTGCGCATAAGCAATAAGAGAACCTTGTGAAAAGCACGAGGTGAATAACACCACTAAAAACAGAAAATAAAAATAAAGTGCAATAATAAAAAGGTAAAGATTTGTTGTCAGTCCCCGGCAACGGCGCCAAAAACTTGTTGCGTGTAAATAGAACTATCGCAAATAGTGCAAGTGTACACGACGCAAGTAGTAAAGTGATACTAGAGTATCGGATATCGTCTTCACAGGGACTGGAAATAACTCTGTCCTTGAATTGCTGCACAAGAGTAAGAAATAGTTTAAATGAATGGGTGAAGTAATCTTGAGAAACAACTAAAATAAAAGATAAGGGAATCAGATTGAGAGAATAGGCTGATATTGATATGCTCGGTAGTGCAGGTGTTGCACTGTTAGAGGAACTTTTGTTGTCTGTCGTCGTTCTTATTGCGGCAGAGGTCTGTTGATGTGACGATAGCGATCAACAACTCCGTACTTCAAGCTTGGCAAGAATCCCTGTGATGACTTGTCCTATCCCTAGGCCCAAGTTCTGTTGATGAACACTTCTTGGATGATACCTCCCGGCGTGAATCAAAGGGTGAACACCAATGTTTATGAATTCTTCTTTAGCCACTTAACCTTAAACTTATCCCTAAGCCAAGATGGTTTAACCATAAACTGGGAAACACGTATTTACCCCTTTCGTATGCTTGACTCTCCCGATATCAAACAAATGGATAACCTCACAATGCTCTCTCGATGCTCTTATGAGATATGAAAACCAGAGTAAATAAACTTGAAGTTTTTATTACTTGGCAGAAAATTCCTAAAACAATACAATCCTTGCAACTACTTTACAAAATCAACCCTTAGCCCTAGGGGGAGTTTAGAACATGGTAGAGAAGGGAAAACGACAAGGGTTTTGAGGGAAGACGGCTAGGAATGAGATATCCTTCCCTAGGTCGAATTACATGCCTTTATATAGGCATTGAGTCCAAGTTTTCTAATATGACAAGAATACAATTTTGAATTAAAGTGCAACTCTATTAAAGACTAAATCTTCTGAGTAGATGCCTTGAATTCGTCCTCTTTTCTTGCCTTGAGTTTCTTCCTTGAACTTTGGGCTTGGTCTTCATTATGCTTCAGGGCTTAGAAAAATATAGGAGTGGTCCACGACAGACCGGCTTGAAATCCTCTATCTGTCGAGCTCCACTTCACTTTTCCACCTCAGCATTCCCCTGTCGTCATGGCTGCCACGGCAGATGTCACGACAGCATTTGCTTTTCAACTCCATCTTTGTAATTTGCCTCTGCTCCCTTGCTGCCCTGGGTCTGCCGCAGCAGCTACCCGCAAAAGTAACCAAAATCAGCAGCAATTGTGCCATTTTATCTAATTGTGATGTGTATGAAAAAATCTATCCTAAATGCAGTGAATCATGCTTGAGTGCAGCAAAAATATGGGTAAATGAGGTGTAAAATATAGGACTTTTATGCACTCAACAACATGTCCAAAGAAGTTTGTTTAGTAGAAATCGAATCAACACGATCATCAATGGACTAGTTGCAATTTTCAAGGACAGTGACTCTCTCTTCCAAAGGTGTGAAGCGAGTATCAATGGCGGCAAATCCGACAGTCATGGTGGTGTCCATCGAGCCAAGAGACGTGTGCAAGCTTGTGAATTGCTCGGTGAGAAAGGCCATGAGTGCCGCAATGTCTAGTTGAGCGCCTTGAGGTTGTGTCGCTTAAGGAGCCGCTTGACGAAGTTCGTCAGAAATAGCATCGGGTGGAAGCTCAGCGAGACGAACCCACTCATTGTTGAGGTAGTGAAACTTAGCACGAACGAGGGAGGTCTCATTGATTTGATCATTGAGACGCGAGGGTTCATCATGAGAGCAATCTATCTCTAATTGAGTAAACAAGTAACTCAAGGCGGTGTCATAGGTGAAAGAAGTAACCTGATTGGTGTGACGATATTGAACGAGGTAAACCATCACGACAAACATGATTTGAGCAAGATTTGAGTGTTTCTCTTCACGGAAGCACCGAAGCCAAAAATCATCAACTTGGCGGATGGATGAAAATTTTCCACCGAAAGAGCAAAACCACCAAGTGATCATCAAGTGAAGAATGCGATTATGAGCATCGAGAACAGTAATGGAGCCACTCAAAATATGTCCTAATGAGTCCTTATCAGCTATACCCTCGTCCTCAAGACCAAAAGCATCAGTTAAAGTTTTAACATTAACCCGAAATTTCTTCCCCGTCAAATAGGATTCAATAGCAACCACATTCTTTTTGTCAGGACCAACAATGCACTTGGCATTGACATAAAAAATCAAAATAAGATTTTTGTAAACAATAAGCGGTAAGGCCAAAAATTTCATGAAGCTCCAACACCTCAAAATATGAAGATATTGAAATTTAAAACGCTTGAAATCTAAAAAGGGAAGATAAACAACTTGATCGCGATGGATATCATGAGTTTGAAATTGGAGAAAATAATACATCTCGTCTGTGGTGCAAAAACACCTTGGGTAAATAACCACAAGATTAGGGCAAGTAATCCCATCATTCTGAATATTGGAGGATTCTCCAACTTCAGTAGTTCTTGCTCTCTTTTTAGGACCCATAGTAAAATCTAAAAATAAATCAAGGCACAAGAAAAACAATGTATATATAAATCATCACATTCGATCCAAAAATAATCCAATTGATCAAGGTAGTAAAAGAAAAATCTATACAATATTGTTTAAAAGCATATACAAATATAAAAAGAATTTTTGGTAAAAGGAATTTTGAAAAATAGTAAGATTAAATATACGATATAATTTTATATTGGAAACGAAAACTTCGGATTTTGAAAGAAATTTTGCAAAATCTTGAAAATCCATACTATATTTTATGTACAAAATTTAACATAAAACGGTATAGTAAAATAAAAGAAATTGAAAAGAAAAGAAAAGATTTTTACCTTGATAAGGGATTAAGGACGAATGCTTGAAGTTGTTGATGCACAAACTTGATGATATAGCCTTGAATTTTGAGTTGTGGAGTAAAAACCCTCAAGATTTGTGTGAAAAACAAAGGGTTTTGATGGGTATTTATAGATTGAAAAACTAGGGTTTTGGGGAGAAAAGAAGATGAGTTTTAATTAAAGTAGGTTTGAAGATGGAAGCCAATTAATGACTCAAAAAGAATATGTGGTCGCGCGTATCGATACGCAAGAAGGCGTATCAAAACAAGTGTATCGGAATGTGTTTACACATACCGAAACACCCTACCGTGTCGGTACATGTTTAATTGTACCACTTACCCATGATTTAAGCTCTGGATTTGGTCAAGCATGCCGTATCGAAACATCCTTGCCTGTTTCGATACACCTTGCCCATAAGATACATTTTGGGCACAAGAGAGTCCAAAAATTTGATTTTAATCGAACCTAAAAACATATTTATGATAAATGAGCAACAAGTATAGGCAAAAACAGATACATACTCCCCCTAGCAACAAGCATATATGCATTAAGAGACAAAAATACATAAGCACAAACATCAATCAATTCAAGCTAGCTTTTGACTTGAAAATAAAACTAAAGGGTCAAGAAAGGCTGGTTAAACCTAACTCTCTCCTAAGAGTCCAAAAACGCTCTTTGTCAAGTGGTTTGGTAAAAATGTCTGCTAGTTAGTTCAAGGTGTCAATATACTCTAGAACAACACCATTTTTCAAGACATGATCTCTAATGAAATGATGTCTAATTTCTATGTGTTTGGTTCTAGAATGTTGGATGGGATTCTTAGTGAGACATATGGCACTAGTGTTGTCACACTTAAGGGGTATGGTACCTGCATCAACTTCATAGTCTAGAAGTTGTTGCTTCATCCAAAGGACTTGAGCACAACAACTTCCGGCCGATATGTATTTCGCTTTAGTGGTAGATAAGGCTACACTATTTTGCTTCTTATAGAACCAAGATATGAGCATACTACCTAGAAATTGGCATGTTCCGGAGGTACTCTTTCTATCTATCTTACATCCCCCATAATCAGCATCAAAATAAGCATGTATTCTAAAGGAAGAGTCTCTAGGATACCAAAGCCCTAAACAAGGTGTGTCTCTAAGGTATCTAAAGATTCTCTTAATGGCTACAAGGTATGATTCTCTAGGACTAGCTTGAAACCTAGCACACAAGCAAACACTAAACGTAATATCCAGTCTACTTACATTAAGGTAAAGCAAAGATCCTATCATAGAACGATAAAGCTTGGAATCGACACACTTACCTCATTCATCCTTGTCAAGCTTAATTGATGAGCTCATTGGAGTGGCTTGAGGCTTTACATTCTCCAAGCCAAACTTCTTGAGCATATCCTTGATGTAATTAGCTTGATTGATGAAGATTTCATCCTTTATTTGCTTGATTTGGAGCCCCAAGAAGAATGAGAGCTCCCTCATCATGCTCATCTCAAATTCACCTTGCATTAGCTTAGAAAATTCTTGGCAATAAAACTCATTAGTAGAGCCAAAGATTATATCATCAACATAAATTTGTACTACTAAGATGTCATTGTCATTTCTTTTAATGAAAAGTGTAGTGTTCACCTTGCCTTTTTCAATCAAAAAGTTTGAAAGCCTTTCATACCAAGCTCTAGGAGCTTGTTTCAAACCATATAAAGCTTTTGTTAGTTTGAAAACATGGTTTGAAAAATTTGGATCTTCAAAACCCAGTGGTTGTTCTACATACACTTCCTCAATAATAAAGGCATTTAAAATGCACTTTTAACATCCATTTGAAAAAACTTGAAATCGTGATAACATATAAATGCAAGAAGAATCATAATTACTTCTATTCTAGCTACGGATGCATATGTTTCATCAAAATCAATTCCCTCTTCTTGAGTGTAACCTTGAGCAACAAGTCTAGCCTTGTTTCTCACTATGTTACCACTCTCATCTAGTTTGTTTCTAAAAATTCATTTAGTTCCTATAGTAGATTTATTACTAGGCCTATCAACTAATGTTCATACTTTACTCCTCTCAAATTGATTAAACTCTTCTTGTATGGCCAATATCCAAAAATCATCTTTTAATGCTTCTTTAATATTTTTAGGCTCAATGCATGAAATAAATGCAACATGGTTCACTAATTTAAGAGAAGATCGAGTAGTTACCCCCTTGGATGGATCACCCAAGATTTTACCACACTTAACATAGTTGAGTTCCCTTGGGTAGCTTACTTCCTTTTCCTCAATTGTCATGTCCTTTAAAGCTTCAATGGGAGGATCTTGTGCTTTTTCCTTGGTTGGAACCTCATCCACCTTTGATGATTGCTCACCACCAATAGCTTTAATAATCCCTACATCATCATCATCACAAGAATCCTTCCTCGGAAGGAGGTTATCATCGAAAACCACATGAATAGACTCTTCTAAAACTAAGGTTCTTTTGTTAAACATCCAATAGGCTTTAGAGTTTAAAGAATATCCTAAGAAAATAGCTTCATCACTTTTTGCATCAAATTTACCTAAATGATATTTTCTGTTGTTTAAAACAAAACGCTTGCATCCAAAAGGATGAAAATAGCTAATGTTAGGCTTCTTTGTCTTTAAAATCTCATAAGGAGATTTCTTTAAAATTGGCCTAATCATTATACAATTTATAATATAACGAGCAGTGTTTATGGCTTCCGTCCAAAAATACTTAGGTAAATTATTTTCACAAAGCATGGTTGTAGCCATTTCTTCTAAAGTACAAATTTTCCTCTCAACTACCCCATTTTTTTAGGGTGCGAGGTGCGGAAAAATTGTGACTAATACCATTTGAGTTATAAAAATTCTCAAAACCTAGATTTTGAAATTCCGTTCCATGGTCACTTCTAATATGAGTTATGTTTTGACCAGGGTCATTTTGAGTAACTTTTGAAAATGTGATGAATTTTTCTAAAGCCGCATCTTTTGTACTTAAAAATAGAACCCAAGTGTATCTAGAGATATCATCAACTAAAACATAAGCATATGATTTTCCACCCAAGCTAGTTGTCCTAATAGGCCCAAAGAGATCCATATGGATCAATTGTAAAGCCCTACTAGTAGAAACATCATTATTGTATTTAAATGAGGCACGTTTTTGTTTACCCTTAGCACAAGCATCACAAATTTTATCTAATGAGAATTTTAGCTTAGGTAAACCTCTAACTATATTTTGGGAAACTAATTTTTCTAAAACACTTATGCTAGCATGTCCTAGTTTTCTATGCCACGACCATGCATCATTTTCATTACTAGCAATCAAACATGCATGGGATGTATGTATGTCATCTAGATGCACCATGTAAATATTACCTATGTGATGACCAATGAGCATTATTTCATTTGTTTTAATGTTCACAATTTTACACCCATTAACATCAAAAAGAACATTAAACCCTTTTATCACACAATTGACTATTGTTCAACAAGTTATGCTTTATACCATTGACAAACAAGACATCTTCAATAAGAATAGATGAGAGATTACCAATAGAGCCAATACCCTCAATATGGCCTTTGGAGTTGTCACCAAATGTTACTACTTCACCACTCTTTGGCTTGAGCTCCATGAATCTACTCTTGTCATCGGTCATATGTCTTGAGCATCCACTATCAAGGTACCAGGTGTTTTGATTTGAAGCTTTGGCCTTGTAGCGATGCTCCCCTACAAACAAAGATTAGTTCTTGATTTTCAGTACCCAAACCATCTTGGGTTCATGTAAGTTAGCTCCCAAATACTTGGTTCCCTTAGGAATCAAGAAGAAATAGCATGTATATTATTAGAGACTACAAGTTCCTTAGGAACCCATACACTTCTAATCCTTTTAGCTTTAGGATGATTTTGAGAGCATCTTTGTTTGTAGCCATTAAAGTTTCTCTTCACATAGTTGGGTTTTGAAGAACTTCCTTTTTCAAAACTTGATTTCCCAACTACATTTAGAGAAGCTTTAATCTCATTCACCACCTTGTGGTGATCATCATGAACTTTAGAGAGAAGATTGTTTAAATCAACATTTTCATTTTGAAAATATTTTAAATCGTCTTCTAAAGCCAAAACCTTCTCTTCAAGTTCGGAATTGGTTTTGGATAAAGAATCGTTTTGGACTTTTAAATCGAAAATGAACTTTTTGTTTTTCAAAACTGATTCTTTATATTTTTCAACCAATTCGTCATAAACCTCTTGTAGCTCATCATAAGATTCTTAAAGCTCATCAAATGTAAAATCAAAGCTAGACGAGTTGAGGTTTACCTTAGGATCCTTATCAACGGCCATGAGGCAAAGATTTGCTACTTCGTGCTCCTCTCCATCGGATGATGATTCCTCATGGCTCCAGATAGAACCATGGGCCTTTTGCTTCTTCTTTTTCTTATCGAACCCCTTCTTCTTGAGTTGAGGGCAATCCGATCGAATATGACCCGGTTTCTTGCACTCATAACAAATTAGTTGATCATTTTCTTCTTCTTTGCTCTTGTTCTTGAAGTCTCTTATTCTTTGGAACTTCCTTCCCCGGTTAGACTTCATGAATCGAGAGAATCTTTTGGCTATCATAGCCATTTATTCAAATTCATCTTCTTCACTTGAATTGATCTCCTCTTGTGGTAGTGAGGCTTTTAGAGCAATCCCTTGTTTCTTATTTTCCACCTCTAGCTTCTCTACTCTTCTTTCTTTTCTTTTATTTTCTTCTTCCCTTCCTTGCTTCATGATCTCACGAGTAAGGAGAGATCCTACCAACTCATCGAGCTTCAAAGTTTTCAAGTTTTTCGCCTCGATGATTGCGGTTCTCTTCCCATCCCATGATTCGGGAATAGAGTAGAGTAGCTTTTGGACAACTTTATCTTCGGGAATGATGTAACACCCTTCGCCTGGGTTAGGAGTGAAGAGCGTTACGACGCGCAGCGGATAGATTCGAAGAGTAATATGTTTAAACAATATCGAACTTTAATCATACTTAACCAAAAAGTGGGCTAACAAAACTTTTATTCAAACATATCATTTACAAGGTATTAACATAATCAAATCACATACTTTCATTCAATAAACAAGATTATCTAATTTAAAATCAATCATATAAGATAACTCAAAGGAGACCATTCATGCTTTCATATAAACAATAAACAAACACATCAAACTTATTTACTAATATTATAAACATGCCTCATTTCAATTCCATACTAAAACCCTATTCGAACAAGCATTGAATCCCATTAACTCAATCTCATGGCATCCGAACTAAACAGGATTATTCACTTTACCTTTCATTCAAATTAATCAAGATTGCATACATGTGAATTAATTATCGATTCGAAATTATTAATATTATACACTCGACACTCTTCTTTTACTACCATATGAACATTACACACACACACACACACACACACACATATATATATATATGAGACAATTTGAACTTCATAGTTACACACACAAGTCATAGCATTCGAAAGGGGTTTAACAAACATCAACCATATTTATATACATATCAAAAAGAGTCTTACATTTACCATGACATGCTTAGTGATCTATTACATACAAAACACTAAGCCATATACATATCTACAAAACAAAATGACCATATGGACAAAAGAACCTATTTATATACTAGGTCCAAAACATTACCATCCACACTTAAGTTCAAACACATTTCAAATACATACGTAGTATCAACCAAATGTATGTTATTTGGACAAAACAAAATGACCATATGGACAAAAGAACCTATTTATAGCATGTAGCAATCATATAAGCATTTTTCTAGAATCGTGTATCATAATTTGTCAATAACGTATCACTCATTTCATGCCCAATTAATCAATCACATAGCCATTCAAACATGAGTAACCAAATCATGCTTCAATGAGACAAACATCTAACAATATAGAGCATGCTTTCATGTTTCCATTTAATCCATCTTCCCTTAAATTATTTACCAAATCAAAAATTAAATTCATTTTATGCTTCAATTAAAACAATGCAATTTTATATACGATAGTGGTTAGGACACTAGTCCTAACCCTAAGGTCAACTACACTCACTATACTCCAAGCTTTCTACTAGTCTTGCTCCTTGATGACTATTCCTTTGTTCTTTCTATTTGGATTGGCAAGCCCTTGCTTCTTCCAAATTCTCATCAATTCCTTGGTCTAGAAATTCATGTAAGAACACATAGAAAGCATATTAACATCCAATTCAAACATATAAGATCGATCAAATAAGCACAATTCAAAACACTCAAAATTGTGTTTCATTTCTGGCAGCTTGCACCCCTGTTACTAATCTGATCATATCTCTCAATCCGTACATCAGAATTTTGATTAATTTATATCCTTTTAAAGTTGTCTTTAAGACCATATAAGGCTCGTATTTTACTTCTTGTCCAATTAATACAGTTTATTATATAAGCACAGTACACATTGCAATTCTGGACAGTTTGTACGCCTGTTACTATTCTGGCCATAACTTTTAATCTACACATTGGATGTTCAATTAATTTGCCTTGTTGAAAAGCTTATTCAACTAGCTTTTTATCCATGTATGGCTCATATTTTTCCCATTTCTAGATTAATACAGATTTGCATTTAAAGACAAGGCATTTGTTTAGGGACTAAACTGTCAGATTCATTATAAGGCACTTTATTGCATTTTTAAGCCTAGATCCTTTATTATTTAAACTTAGCATTTATAACCATAGTGTACACTGCTTTTATCTTGTTATTTTAAGTCAAGTATGGTCCTCTAACATATCACAGCAGTCCACAAATTTATAAAATTTCCAGATTGGTCCAGATTTACTTATCTTGCCAACTAGTCGCTTTAAATCTCCAATTAAGCAAATTATCTGCCACATTCAAGTTATATTTCATTCCTATCACAAGTCCCTTGTTTCCAAACATTATTTCTATAGCCCATTTAACATTATTTCAATCCCTAAAGCTTGTTTTAACCTTAAAGTCTATCATCTTTAAAGTCTTTCAACCCAATCAAAACTTTTCATATTTCACATTTCTTGTTTTCCAAGAATTTAAGATTCTTTATAAAGAGAAATCACTTATTCACTCTTCGTCTACTATTTTTCTTTCATAAATTCACCCTTGTTCTTGTTCCACAAGAAAAAGGAATTCTCTTTCTCTTTTCTAAAGGATCTTCACAACACCAAAGAAAATCTCTCCAAGAATTCATTCAAGCATGCCAAGAACAAAGAGTCAAGCAAGGCGGGATGGAAGACGAGTCCCCGAATAGCCGCAACTGCCGCCACCGGTCGAAGAGTAGCTCGATTACAAAATTAGAAAAATATAATTGTGGATAAATTATAGGGTTTGGACTAAATTAAAAAAATTAGAAATAAATATGGTTCAATTTTGGATAAAATATAATTTTATGGACTAAAATGAACAAAAACAACACCATCTTTACATTATTAGACTAAATTATAAAAATTTGAAATAAATATGGGACACTTTTAGTTAAAAGTAATTTTTTAGGGACTTAAATTAACAAAAATATCATCATATTAAAAAATAGACTAAATTACATAATTTAAAAATAAATAAAGATTAATTTCGGTTTAAATACAAATTTGTAGGGAATTAATTGAACACTAAACTCCTAAACCCTAAATTTCATCCCTAAGCCCTAAACTAATCACATAAACCTATAGGTTATAACCCTTAAAAAAATATAATCATGTAACACGTATGAGACGTATTCACGTTACACATATCAATATAAACTATAGACCATATAGGCGGACTATAGTAATAATTAATAATAACATCATCGTGTATGATATATTATATATAGATTGTAGACTATATAACACTTGAAAATAATCTCATACACTACGATAAACCCTAAACCTTAAACTATAAAAATTAATCTCATAACCCAATAACCCTAAACTACTCCATAAATCCTAATCCATTAATACTAAACACTAAATCCTAAACTATAAACCTAAGCCATGGAAATTAATCTCATAAACCAATAATCCTAAACTACACCATAAACCCTAAACCATTAACACTAAGGCCTAAACCCTAGGCCATAAACCAAAATTAGGGACCAATTTCACCATAAATATGGCCTAAAACCGAAATTAGGGACCAATTTGAAATTTGAGAAATTTGAGAGTCAAGACCAATTTCACCATAAAATATAGCATAAACCGAAATTAGGGTCTAATTTGACAATTTGAAAGTGTAGAAATTTGAGAGTCTAGTGACCAATTTCACAATTTTACCATAGAAATAAATATGGGTCAATTTCGGCTAAAAATTAATTCTTATGATCTAAAATGAACAAAAAAAATCAGCATATTGGAATTATTAGACTAAATTACAAAAATTATAAATATATAGGGGTCAATTTTAGCTAAAAGCAAATTTTTAAGGACTAAATATCACACTGGGGTGGGGATTGCTATATCCGAAGTCCAAACCGCAGGAATAATTGTGACAAAATTAAATTAAACTAAAACTTAAAAGTGAATATTGGGACTAAAATGCAACATTTTAAACGCAACAGGACCTAAAGGGTAATTAATCTCTAACCTAAATAATAGGCGGGCAACGAAAACTAATTACTAATAAATTTTATTAAAATGTGCTAATTAAATTAATCCTAAATATGAGAATCTAAATCTAAGACACAAAGACTGAAATTAGGATTCGATTGAATAGAAATTAAATTTAGCATGCAAAATAGAGACATAAATGAAATGCTACCTAAAAATAGAAGGACCTAAGGTGTAAATATACAATAAGCTAAAAAATGGGCTGGTTCCCTCCTAGTGGGAGAAAATTAAAGGGCGGGCTAAATTAAAAAGACGATTTACTTAAAATAAATAAAAAGGGTGGGCTAATTCCCTTCCAATTTCAATGCTTTAATTTTTTTTCAAACCTCAAATGTTTTAATTAAGAATTAATAAATGAATTGTTTAATATAATTAATTTAATAGTTATACCTAATTTTTTAAATATAATGATTATATTTAATATAAAAAATAAATTTATTAATTTAATGATCATAGTTAACAAATTGATTTAAATTTTGAATAATATGTTTTAAATTTATTAATCTCAAATTATTCATTTAGTGAAACTTTTAAATATTTTTATATATTATAATTTATATAATATAAAAATTAAACATATTAATTTAATGAGTTACTGACTTAATATTGTTGTTGTTTTTTATTGTTGATTACTACTGGTTGTTGGTTGTTCCTGATTGTTGAATGACTTATAGTTCTTTTTATATTTTTTTTAATTGATTATATATCTATATATAACAAAAAAATTATTTAATACTTTAAATTAATTTAAAATTTTAATAATTTACATTTATCAACACTTAATACTTTACATTTATCAACACTTTAAATTCATTAAATCATTAAATCATAGACTTCCTCAATTACATGTCAGGTAAATATCAAGACAGGTCAATATCAATTCAGGTCAACAACAGGTCGGGTTTAAAACAAGTCGAGTCAATTAACAGGTCAGGTAAAATCGGATCTCGGGTCGATTTAGTCGAGTAATATCGGTTATCTACCAGGTCAGTCTCGGGTTTGAGTTCGTTTTAGTTGGGTGCAGGTCGGGTTTCGAGTTTACAGTAACAGGTTCAATTCGGATTTGGGTCGTTCTCGATCAGATGCGGGTCGGGTTCGGTTACTACAGTAACAGGTCTAACTCGAGTTCGGATCAACAACAACCGGTTATAAATCGATTTCGGATCATCGCATCTTCAAGTCAAACCAGTTTCTAACTCGAATAGGTTTCAATCGAGTTTTGAGTTCGAGTTAACTTTTTACATCCCTAACCATATCTCTACATTTCCCAAGTGCATGCTTCCTTTTTCCCGGTTAAATTTCTCACTCCCAATTTTCTTGTTCGTCTTAGTTTAGGTTTCAATTTCTTTTTCCTTTTATTGCTGCATGTTCTCATTTCCCCTCTTTTTTTGGTACAGTTTGATGACTGTGATTTAATAAGATCCCGATTCGCGGCAATAGATTAGTGGGTTATTATAATTACCATGATTTCCCTTTGAATCTTGTTGGACCTAGGGATGTAAATTAGACGAGACAGATCGCGAGTTACTCGAGTTTGACTCAGTCAAAGCTCGGTCAAAGTTCGACTCGATTGAACTCGATTCGAGCTCGAACTCGACTCGAGTTCTTGACGAGCCGAGCCGAGCTACTTGATACCCGACTCGAAAAGTTCACGAGCTACTCGAAAATATAATATGCTAAAATGTTTTATTTGTTATAATTTAAAATCTAAATTCTTAAACTTAAAACCCTAAATATAAACCTTAAACATATTTATTAAACTCTAAAATCTAAATCTTAAATCCTAAACCCAAGAACCTAAACCTCTAAACCCTAAACTAACACTCTAAGCCCTAAAATTAACAAGCTTGAGTTTACACAACTTGTGTATCAAAGTTTTTTCTTCATAGGACTTTAAATGAGACGACAGATGAAGAAATACTGGAGTCCAATGCAGTCAAAGATTGGTCAACACTTGACTCGATTGGGCTCGAACTCGACTCAAGTTCTAAACGAGCCGAGTCAAGCTCAGATTTCTCAAGCTCGTTAGAAATTACTCAAGCTCGAGCTCGACTCGAAATCTTAACGAGCCGAGCCGAGCTTAGCACTGCTCGAGCTCGACTCGGCTCGTTTACACCCTAGTTGGATCCACGAATCGATGGCGAAGTTGTGTCACGGTGTCGTTTCGGGTATGAGGCAGCTTGGTCTCAAACTTGTCACCTTTATCATTACGAGAATTTAGTATAACTAGAAATTGAATAGTTGAATCAGCAGGGTTTCGTTATCAAAATTGGGGGAAATAAATTATGGGACTCTTGTTTTGGCGGAATATAGAAATCACTATTGTAAGTCTGTAACCGGGTGAACTCACATGGACCGGCCAGCTTCTAGAAATGTCAGAGGGATTAAGTGTAGGACTTTTCAATCTAGAGCAGGATTACTCCCAACTCCGTTTAAGTATAGTTCTAACTTATACCCCGGTAACCAAACAACCGTCTTCTTTTGCTGATGATCCTATCAGTAACAAGTGAGAATAGAACCCCTATAAATGAATGAGATCTCTGGTGAAGGTTTTATGTACTCTGAGCTTTGTATTAGAATGTGGTTGTAAGTACTTAGGATTAGGTGTTTAACAGCTGGGTTAGTTACTAATTAAAGAATTAGTTTTTTTATTAGTATATATTGTAAATAGGACTTAATTTAAGAAATAAGATAAGTTTATTCCCTTTTATCTTTACATTTGACTTCTCCTTTCCCGTAATACACAAAGTCAAAATCCCTCGGTTCCCAATTCTTAACATGGTATCAGAAGACTTTTCGAGTTCTTCCAGTGAAAGTTTGGCCTTCAAGAACGATGATCCAACCGATGCTTTCTATATTCATCCGAACGAGAACCCGGCGTTGGTGTTGACATCTTCTCTGCTGAACGGCGGCAACTACCATGCGTGGGCTCGTTCGATGCGGATGTCGCTTATTTCGAAAAATAAGCTTGGGTTTGTTGACAGTTCGATTCAGCAACCACGAGAGGAGGATCCGAGGTATTCTGTGTGGATCACATGCAATAATTTGGTGCTTTCTTGGATTCAAGGAGCCTTGAATCAAGAAATTGCTCAGAGCGTCATATGGATTGACAGCGCTTCTGAGTTGTGGGCTGACCTCTTCGACCGCTTCAATCAGGGTGATTTACTCCGAATCTTCGATTTGCTTCAGGAGTTTTACTCCTTGCAACAAGGTACTCTTCCGGTCAATACCTATTTTACGCAATTAAAAATCATCTGGGCTGAGATTTGTAACCTCCGTCCATTAATGTTTGTGATTGTTCTTCCCTGAAATATAGAAATCGGGATTTTTACTTCGATTCTTGAGAGGATTAAACGAGAATTTCTCTGTCCAAAAATCCCAAATTCTTATGGTTAAGCATCTACCTTCGATTAATGAAGTGTTCTCCATTGTTATTCAACACGAAAGGTCCATTAATGCTGCCATTGGTTCTAATGATTCTAATATCCTAATGGCCGATAGAGTTTCTTTTAAAGCTGGGGATCACAATGTTAGACAAGACATTAGATATTCCAGTAGTAAGAAACCTACCTTAGGGAATAAGAGGCCTTTATGTACCTTCTGTGGGTTATATGGTCACACGGTTGATAAATGTTATAGAAAGCATGGGTTCCTTCCTGATTTTCGGTCTAGAAATCAAAACAGTAGGGTTAACCAAGTTGGGTCCAGCACTGAGTCCTTCTTGCAAACTCCTGAACCTGTTGATAAAGATGAGACTCGTTCAGTTTCTTTCACTAAAGAACAATACGAGAATCTGATGGCTTTGCTTCAGTCAAAGAATTCCTCCAATGCTACAAAAGAGTCTACTGTTAATATGTTTTCTTCTACCTTTGTCAATATTCCACAAGAGGAGACAGGTATCACTCTTGCTTGCTTTAATTCTACAAACATGTCTAGTTCTTGGATTGTAGATTCAGGAGCTACGGATCATGTTTCTTAGTCTTTAGACTTCTTTCATGAGTATCATACTGTACATGATAAATATGTTCGATTGCCCAATAATGTTTTAGTTAAAGTAGAACATATTGACACTGTGCATATTAATAATTTTTTGACTTTACATGATGTTTTACATATTGTTAGTTTTAATTTCAACCTTGTTTCTGTCTCTCAATTGGTTAAAAATAAAGTTATTTCTCTTACCTTTCATCTGCTGGTTGTTGTTTACAGGATGCTCTCAGTTTGAGGATGATTGGTACAGTTGAGTGTGTACATGGTTTATATGTTCTGCATTCTACTGTCTCTGCTAAAGCTCATAAGTCAGTTGTCTGCTCCCTAGCTTCTTCAAACTTGTGGCATGTTAGGTTAGGGCATCCTTCTCATGGAAGGATGAGACATTTTTCTCAAATGCATAATGCTATTCCTACTAGTTCTTGTTCAAATTGTGATGTATGTCACCTAGCTAAGCATAAGAGGCTTCCCTTACCTGTTAGTACATCTAGTTCTAATTTTTTGTTTGATTTGGTGCATATAGATGTTTGGGGTCCATTCCCTATTAAAAGCTTGTATGGGCATGCATATTTCTTATTTGTGGTTGAAGATAAAAGTATATATGTTTGGCTTTTTCCTATGAGAAGTAAATCTGAAGTTAGAAATCTTATTGTTGAATTTTGTCAGTTTGTTGAGACTCAATTTTCCACTAAAATTAAATGTATACGAACTGATATGCTCATGAATTTGACATGCTTGATTTCTATAAATCCAAAGGTATAGTTCATCAAAATTCTTGTACTTATACCCCTCAGCAAAACAACACTGTTGAGAGAAAACATCAGCATATCTTAGTAGTAGCTAGATCTTTAAAAATTCAGGCTAATTTACCTTTAAACTTCTGGGTAGATTGTGTCTTACATTCTATTTTCTTAATCAACAGAACTCCTACACATGTTTTGTTAGATAAGACACCTCTTGAAGATTTATTTCAAACTAAACCTAAACTTGATGATATTAAAATATTTGGTTGCTTGGCTTATGCTGCTGTCTTACCTAAGCCTAGGACTAAGTTACACCCTAAAGCAATAAAATGTTTATTTCTTGGATATCCAAAATACATTAAGGGCTTTAGGTTATATGATCTAGAAACAAAAAAAAATGTCTTTGTATCTAGA
Source organism: Hibiscus tridactylites (assembly GCA_958450335.1). NCBI lineage: Eukaryota > Viridiplantae > Streptophyta > Magnoliopsida > Malvales > Malvaceae > Hibiscus > Hibiscus tridactylites. The sequence continues at coordinate 49,807,571 of OY288290.1, forward strand.
GATGTAGTGTTTTCTGAAACAATATTTCCTTTTAAAAGCATTAAGTCCTCTTATGAAGTTATTTTGCCAACCTCTGAAAACAATGATTTAATTGATGATCTTTTACCTATTAAACAATCTGGTGCAAGTATTCCTCTTGACAATCATGTAAGCCCCTCGAATAGTGATTATATTCCTAATAATCCTATTCCTAGTGATATTATATCTGAAACTTCAAAAGAAGTGGAACATGTTTCTTCCATGGATTGCCATCACCATGATTCTGCTACTACTGTTCCTATTTATATTGTTCCTGTTCAACCTAAGAGACCTTCCAGGACTGCTAGATTACCAAGCAAGTTCAAAGACTACCAAGTGGATCTACCTAAGGCAAAGTCTTCCAAAACGTCTCCTCACTCAATTAATCAGGTTATATCTTATTCCGACATTTCTGTTCCATATCAGTATTACATAAATTCTGTTGAAGTTTTAAAAGAACATAGTTCTTATAAGCATGTTGTAAAACATGAATGTTGGAAAACTGCTATGGCTGAAGAAATCATTGCTTTAGAAAAAAAATAAAAAGTGGGATTTAGTACCCTTACCTCCAGGAAAACAAACAACAGGATGCAAATGGGTTTACAAGACTAAACTTAATTCTGATGGTTCCTTAGAAAGATATAAAGCTAGGCTGGTTGCAAAAGGATATACCCAACAACCAGGAATAGATTTCATTAATACTTTTAGTCATGTTGTCAAAATTACCACTATTCGAACTCTTATAGTTGTTGTTGCTGCTAAAAATTAGAAATTACAACAATTGGATGTTAATAATGCTTTCTTACATAGTTTTCTAACTGAGGAAGTATATATACAACCACCTCCTGATTTTTCTCCTAAAAATTCTGATTTAGTTTGTAAATTGAATAAGAGCCTTTATGGTTTAAAACAGGCAAGTAGACAATGGAATGAAAGGCTTTCTTCTGCCTTAATTAGTTAAGGGTTCAAACAGGCTGCTTCTGATAATTCTCTATTTTTAAAAGGTGTTGGTGATGATTTTCTTGCTTTAGCAGTCTATGTTGAAGATATTGTCCTTGCTAATCCAAATTCTGATTCTATAAGCAGCATTAAGAATTTTTTACATGAGACTTTTAGAATCAAAAATTTAGGGAATCTCAAATTTTTTTCTTGGTTTTAAAGTGGCTAGATCATCCAAAGGTATAAATCTCTGTCAAAAAAAATATACCTTAGATTTACTTGAAGAAACTGGTTTTATGGATTCAAAACATGTTTCTACACCTTTAAATTGCAAATTATCTAAAAGTGATGGAACACCTTTGTCTGATATTACTTCTTATAGGAGACTTATAGGCAAGCTTGTTTATCTCACTAATACCAGACCTGACATTGCTTATGTTGTCCAGCAATTGTCCCAATTCTTATGTATGCCTACTGACACTCATATGACAGCTGCCCATAGAATCCTTAGGTACTTAAAAGGTACACCATGACAAGGGTTATTTTTCTCTGCTAACAGTAATCTGAAACTTAGTGCTTTTTCATATTCAGATTGGGCATCATGTCCTGATTCAAGGAAGTCAACTACTGAGTTTTGTGTATTTTTAGGGCCTTCTTTGATCTCTTGAAAATCGAAAAAGCAACAGACTGTCTCCAGATCCTCTAGTGAAGTCGAATATATGGCTTTAGCCTCTGTAACCTGTGAAATACAATGGCTTTCTTATCTCCTCTTTGATTTACAAATTCCTTTACATTCAGCTAATCTCTATTGTGACAATTTGTCTGCTGTGAAAATTGCAGAAAATCCAGTTTACCATGAACGGACCAAACACATTGAGATAGACTGTCATCTTGTTCGAGAAAATATACACCAAGGACTGATAAGATTGCTCTTTGTGTCTACTCATAATCAGCTTGATGATTGTTTTACAAAGGCTCTTCAGCCATCTTTGTTTAGGGAATCTGTAATCAAATTGGGCATTCAGAATCTGTATACTTCAACTTGAGGGGGCTATTAGAATGTGGTCGTAAGTAGTTAGGATTAGGTGTTTAACAGGTAGGTTAGTTACTAATTAAAGAATTAGTTTCTTTATTAGTATTTATTGTAAATAGGACTTAATTTAAGAAATAAAAAAAGTTTATTCCCTTTTATCTTTACATTTGACTTCTCCTTTCTCGTAATACACAAAGTCAAAATCCATCGGTTCTTAATTCTTAACACTTTGGGCGGGGCTTGCATATTCTAATTCACCACCGCCGAGCTCTTTTCATTGGGTGTTGGGTTGGCATGAGAAAAAGCAGTCCTGATTTGGCTCTATAAACCCTTCTTTTGTGAGAATTTGGTATCGTTCATAAATTTCATCACCAGATGCTAATGTGTGGTGAAATGGAGGATGACTCGAGCTGTTCAGGAAGCTGTAACTGTAAGGAGCTTACATTAGAACCAAAGCTTCTTAGCTCTCACCGTCGATAACTGTCTCTTCTCTTAGGGTTGAAGTAAATTATGTACTTGTTAGTTGGTGATCGGTGTCCGTTGTGTTGTTCATACATAATTTTAATCCTTTGACAATGTACATGTACTTTGTAGACAAAACAATTTAAACTCGTATTTCTTAAGATGAGTACACATGTTGAGTTCATGAGTTAAGTGAATTATAAAACTTGGGTTGAATCTTATATTATACTATGATACAAATTTCAAGTCGTTTTTTCCTTTCCTTGAGAAGCGACGATTTCACATTATCATTTCGAGTTTTTTCCCCTTAAAATCATAGTTCTTAAAAAGATAGTTTGATTTGTTAAATTCCAGTCCATATATACGACAGTGAATGAAACAAATGATATTTAATCCCAAATAATCGAATATCAGAGTTCAATAAAAATAGACCATATATGTCACTTTATTTTATGAAAAAAGGCTATAAAATCTGAAGAAGAAGAAAAAAGGTAATAAAATCAATACAAAATCCCCCAAGAAATTATTCCACCCAATAATTTAATATCACATTGAAAATGAAAATCAACAAAGAGAAAACTGCGTGCAATCAACTAAAGTGGCAGGGCAGGGCAGCTGATACATATGGTCAGAGCTGCTTAGATGGAAATAATGCTCGAAGCCCTTGACGATGCGATAAAAAGCAAGAAAAAGAACAGTAAATACGATAGCTTGGCGGAGTTCCCAGCTGATGTGCCATCGTCCGTCGTGGGAACCGTCTTAGAACCACCACCTTTATTCACACACATGAAAAAAACAACAGTAAATAATCGGTTGAATTCATACAATAATATCCCATCAAAGTTAAAAACTTGGTCTAATTATTGTTTTAGTCCATCAACTATGCTAAAATTTGAGATTTAAGTAATTTAATTTGACATATTTCGCTTTTTTTTATAATGTTATTAATGATCTAAATTGATATCTCGTTCAGTTATACACGTCAAATAAAAATTCAATTCAAATAATAATATATTTATACATAGTTGTTAAAAGAATTCGCATAATCAATTTAACGGCAGTAATTAGTAACAACACTATCAGTTTTAATTATATAAATAGAGCGATTTAATCTTTAAATTTTATCATAGTAGAGAGACTGAAACTCGAACTAAAAAAAAAAACTCTCTTCAATGTTATACCTGTAGGAGAATTTGTTCCTGAAGGAGACCCAGAGGGAGAAGAAGCTGTGGATGGACATACAAAGTCAATCAATCTGAATTTGGAGAAGTTTAATAATTAGGCAAAATGTCAAAAATAGCCCCCAATGTTTTACCGTTTAGCCATTTTAGTCTTTTTTTTGTGCAAACAACCACTTAACGTTTTATTTTTCTTTTAAATTTTACCCTTGTTGGATGAAAACCATTAATCAACTAACGGTCAACGCCTGAGACTGACGTGGCATATTTGCAGGGCATGGAGAGATGACGTGGCACTACCACGTTGCATTTTTGCTGACATGACATTTTTAAAAATTAATTAATTATTTCTTTAAAAAATTTAAATATTTTTAACCAATCACCATGTCAGCAAAAATGGTATGTGGCAGCGCCACGTCATCTCTCCATGCCACGTCAGTCTCAGGCGTTAACCGTTAGTTGATTAACGATTTTCATTTAACAAGAGAGAAATTTGAACGAAAAATAAAACGTTAGGTGGTTGTTTGCACAAAAAAATATGACTAAAATTAACAAAAATGTGAAACGTTTTGGGCTATTTTTGACCTTCTTAATAATTACTAAAAGAGACTTTATTTGAGTTTACCATTGCACTGGCTAGCAGGGGGAGTTCTAACATTACAAGCAGTTGGGAGAGCCATCGCCTGCGTCTGGTTAACATCGATACCCAACGATGAGCCACCGCCGTTAAGGACCTCGCAGAGGCACCGATGCTGCGAGCTCACAACGTTTGCAAGCTGAGAGCAGCATGAGGAAGACGGCGTGGATGAGTTGCCTTGTATATAATTCAAGCAGGGGGACATGCTAATGAGCACATTGGTGCAACTTGAACTCGACTGTGCCAAAGCTCCGGTCCATAAAGAAGCTCCAACTATAACCACTGCTGCAAATATTGTTGCACCCCTGCTTCTTACTGCCATTGAAGGTTTAATTTTAAGGCTTGAAAGGAAGGTGGAATGAATGCAGTATTAGTTAGTAGCGGTTTTTAAAGGGAAAATGTGATGACAAAAGGTGGGCAGCTGTGCTTTATTTAGCTCACCAACTTTGCCTACTTTATTTAGAACAGATTCTTTGGTGAACCACTCCAGCTTTGAAACATTACAAATAATTAGGCTTAGGTGCTTCTTTATTTTATTCAGATTGCATGAAGAATCAATTATGTATACTTCTTGGGGCTTTCTTTGGGTTGAAGGAAGCTGAATGAAACAAATACATTTTTAAGTGGAAGCCTAATGAAATGTACACGTGGAAGCTAGGAATTCCAGAATCCACTAATCATACCGATAAAGCTGATATTCGCATAAATCATAAAGCACTTCATAAAATTATTTTTCTAACAAGTAAAAATACAACTCTCCACGGATAAATAAATTCATGATTTATCTCATCATTTTCTTCTTCGAAAATGTTTTTCATTGTAGAATTGCATATTCCGTCATCCTTGGTGCAAGATGGTACCTAACATATAGGAAAACCTCCATATTAATGAGGATAATGTAAAATATATATTTTTAATATTTAATTAGATAATCATTTTATCTCTTATTTTATTTCTAGAAAAAAAAAATAATACACAAGCCGTGTAAATATTAATTTGCATAGGTCTTTTAATTTTACGGGTTAAGGAATTAATTTATGTTTAAAGTTTAAGAGTTTCGAGTTTAGAAATTAAAGTTAGCGGTTAAAATTTTAAAGTTTAAGATTTAAATTTTATAGTATAAATATGCATGCTTGTGTAAAATAAATTTTACCTAACCTGTGTATCAAAATTTTACCCTTTATTTTTTAAAATACTTTAACCCTCAATATTTTATTTTGTGTCAAAATAATTTTTCCGTAAATAAAAATTGTTAGCTAACTAACGATAAATTACTTAAAATAACATGACAAATTTACATTGCAATGCACAATAACAACAAACTCTGTCATAGACAAAAGTGCTAAAAATGACACACCAATTAAAAAATAATTTTTTAAAATTATATAAAATATAAAAATAATTTTATTGACATCATTCTGTCAAAGCATTTCAATATGTGTCTATCGTTAATTGACTAACACTTTTCATCAGCGAAAGAGTCTTTTGACCCAAAATAAAAAATAAAACATTAAAAGTTAAAGTAACAAAAATGAAGATTCAGTCAAAGACGTTATGAGCATTGACATTGTGCCTATTACTAATATTATCAGATCATAATCTTGAATAGGTTTGCAATGCAAAGGTCTGTCCCTCCTTGACTTTTTCCCTAACAAATTTTGAGAACTTTAGTGTACAAAGGAACCGCAATTACATGTATACTCTTACTTAGTTCTTTCTTCACAGAAAATTCCCATACCAATAAAAAGAAACATGCTTTTCTTTTGGCTAACACTAAATGAAAATCTGCAACGTTTGCATACGACTAGATTTCAGCACCTAATTTGTACACCAATGGATAAACCACAGACAAAACACAATAAAAAGAACTTAACAAGCCTAATTTTAAGTATCTAAAACACTGTAATTTCAGCCCAAAAGCCACCATCTCTTCGAATTCAAATGTCTGCAGTAAGAAAGTTCCCTGATAGAGATACCTGGTTAAAGAAATCGTTCCACTTGTTCAAAGATACAATGCTAAAAAATGTTAAATACACAACAGCATGGTGTCTCAAACATTTTGTCAGGCAACATACCTTCTCGCCCAGCTTGAAGGGTGGAAGACCCTTATACGGACATGTACTGCAACGGAATGCATCACCTAGTCCACACTGTTCACAATTCCAAAAAAATGCAGTATAAGTCTTATAGTCTACATTGTTTCGTTGATGCTTTTGCAATTTTTTTTTTTTTTTTGAAAAGCAAAAGACTAGTGGAAAGAAAAACAAACCAATAAAAACAGCTAAATAACCATCACAAATTTTATCATAACACAATAAATCAACAAAATGAAACCAGTGATGGGAGTACTGAACAAGATATATACATTGCCACAAGCTGATTGAGGATTGTTCAAATGATCCATAGTCAGTTCCAGCTTCTGCACTTTCTCCTCTTGTTCGGCCCTTCCGCATGTGCAGTTCTTGCAAGCTTTCCTTGTGGTTCCTACTTCGCAATCACCAACTGAAGAAACAATCATTTTAAATTATGTAATAAATACCCTAAAACTTTCCACATGAAGGATGGAAACCAATAATAGTGGATCTTATCAGGTATTGCCATCATACCAGGTGGTAATTGCGGTTTCTTCAAATCCTCTTCAGTTAATAGGGAATCTTCATCAATGATATCTGAATCATCATCCATCTTAATTTTCAGTGGACTTTTCACAGTGTTCTTTTTAATAGCAAAAGAAGATCCAATCTTCCAAGATGGCTTCTTAGCCTTAACCTGAAAGGGGAAATTATGTCAGTAGTGATCTTCATTAAAATCTTCATACAAAGGAATGTAAGGCTTAACTTGAAATCAACAACAGACTTAAGATAACATGCCTTCTTCGAATAGTATACTGTACAACTACGATATGACCTAAAGCTGCATTCCTCCATCACGCATCAATAGCAGGAAGAAGAATAAACAAAACAATACAATAACTAACAGTAGTGCCGTAACTAACATCAAAGCAGATTTCTGAATGACACAACAGTGCTACATGGTACATGCACCTATTGGAAGGATTACACTTAAAAGGATGACTAAATTTTACAGTCATCTAAAATAGAAGATGCTTCTTTGTTCTGGAGTATTATATAATATAAAAGGCAGCAAAGCAAAATTAAAGTTACTAGGCTAAACAAAAATAGTCCATAGAAACAGGGAAGAACTCACCCCAAAAGACTGAGCAACTGATTTTAGGTGAAAACGGTTTCCGTCTGAAAAACCTGCTAATAGTAACCTTCGCTCAATAGCAGACATTGCCTGCAAGAAATGCGAGTAAGTTGTCTTACAACACCTCAAGTTGACATAGGATGAATCAAAATTTTACCCTATCAGCCTCATTTGTCCCAGACTTGGAACTCCCATAAACCACCAACAATTCAGCAGGCATCAAAACTCTAAAGATTTCAGCATACAACTCATCAACAGGAAATTCAGCTGACCTAGCGATGTAAATGACCAAGTTGACATGGGATGAATCTAGTGGCAGCCGAGCTGAGATGAACCCCAATAACAAAACATACATCCAACCATGACTGGTGAATATATACATATAAAAACGAGCAAATTAAACAACAAACAGGTTGTAGTAGATGAAAAATAACACGGAATATTTACTCTAGTTCGTCAATGATATATATTTTGAAAATGTAAAAGTAACAAAGAAATACCTAAAGAAGAAGCTTGCATGATAATTAGAGGGTCGTAGCGTTTGGAGTCTTCGTTCTCGGAGTCCCAAATTGTATTTAGCCAAGTAACGGCGTAACCTGCATCATCCGTAATCGCCAAAACAGTGCTCCGCTCCGATTTCGAATCCTATAAAGAGAATAAAAAATAAACAGTTTAAAATTAAAGGGGGGAAACTGCAACAAACATACTCGTCAGATTACTCAATTTTTTTCTAAAAAAAGGATTTGAATAAAATGTGAAACAATCGGAGCAAGAAAGACGAGAAATCAACCGATTACATAACCTAACCAAGGAATTTGAAGCGAAAAAGCAAGGACATAAAATTTTACAAAATAAAAGCAGATCAATAAATTATAAAAAGAATGATACTCGCCATGTCGATCAATGTTCAAAGTCGCGGAAGAGAAGTAGAGAATTTGCTTTAGATCCTTTGCGGCTACTTTGGGCTAGTTTCGCGAAAGGCTACACCTACCAAAACCTTACAGCTTTTGAAATTACAATTTAGGATAAAATACTTAACTAAACTTTTAAAATATCAATTTATTCACCGAACTCCATTTTCTAATTATTTTAATTTTTTTAAATTATTTTAGGGTTAACTATTGGAATAGTCACTTATGTTTTTCCCCAATACAGAGTTAGTCACCAATTTTGAAAAACGACCAATAAGGTCACTTATGTTTTCGGGGCGTAAACTTTTGCTCACCCAGTCGTTTGTTGCCGTTAAACACTGACGGATTGCTGACCTGGCAACGAAAAAATAAGGGTAAATTACTGCAATGGCCATTAAAATTTATCTCATGTACGTTTTTGCTCCCCAATTTAAAAAAATAAACATTATAATCACTAATGAAAATGTTTCTTTATAATTTCACCCTTGAATTTTTAAAAATTAAATTTTCAACCCTAAAACTTTCCAATCAATTAGTATAATAATATTATAAAGGCTTAAATGAAAAATAGATGTCCAAAGTATACCTTTTTAAATTTAGGTGCCCAAAGTATACCCTTTTTAAATTTAGGTGCTCAAATTGCTCATGTTTAATAACTAAACTTTCAAATTGCTCCTGTTTTTTTCACTCTGGATTGTTTTTAATATTATTGTAACATGACATGTCATTTTTTATTATTGTTAAATTAAAAATAATTTTAAAATAAAATAAAATAAAATTATTTTTATTATTATTAAATTTAAAATATATATTTAAAAATATTACTTCTTAAAATAATTTAGGTGTTTAAAGTATTTTTTTGTAAAAATAGGTGCCCAAATTTACCATAGTTACAATTTTAGGTGTCCGGCTATTAAATGAGTGTTAGAAAAATTGTCAACCAATCGGTATTTGACACGTGACATTAATTTTTAATGAAAAATATTTAGAACTTTCAAATTATTATAAAATCTCAAAATTTGACAAGCTTCACAAAACAGTCTCTAAATCCCTAAAAATTCCCAAACTTTTGCTGTCGATTGTCGTCGCTTGCCGCCAGTTGTCGTCGTTGACCGCACCCACTTGGTCACCGGATCAAGGCGATCATTTTCCCAACACAACGTCGTCAGAAACTGTAACATCCCAAAAATTAGCCTAGAAGAATTAGAGGTTTAACTTAATAATTAAGTGATTATTAGATTAATTTCTTAGACATTCCAATCGAAATAGGTTCATTAGTGACCAAATTGAATTTTGAAGAATGGTTCAACAAGGGAATTCGGGTAATTGAACTAGTGACCAAACCGAATAAAAGGAAAAAGGGAAGAGTTGCATGCTAAGTTTAATTTTCTGATTTGTGCCTTGTTTAAATGATAAAAGAAAAATAACATAATTAAGGTATATTGGAGACATAGTGGTTGAGACTTTGACAATGAGTCAATTCTCATTAATATGTCCCCTCCCCTCAACCGGTTACCCCAAACCATCTTGGCTAAGCAACCAACTCTTTCACACACTCAAACATCAAATAAGAAATTTAGAGAGGGCTGAGAATCGGTGAAGAAGAAGAAGCTTGCATGGAAGGGAAAATCAATTAGAAAATTCAAGGAAAAACTATAAGTAAGTAGCTTATTCCCTTCTTGTTTCGGTTAGGGTGAAAATTATAATAGATCAAATGATATGAGGTGTCTAGAAAATATTAAAGATGATACCTTAAGTGTGGTTGCTGGAAATCTGGAAATCTATATGAATTCTTAAGAGTTAAGAGTCATTAAATAATAAGAACATGCATGCAAAGTATGTTGGCAGATTCATAAAGTTTATAACATGCAACTTTGGAAAATCATAAGAAATTCTATGATGAGAGTTTGAGTCTGAATTTTTGATATGTTCTACCTTGACATGTCTAAAATGGTAGAAAAATTGTAAAAAGGAGTTTTGATGACTGTAGAAAAATCTGGAAGTGTAAGATATGGAAGCATGCAAAACTGTCCAGCCTTAATTCGAGCTGGACAGTGAACTTTGAAAATCCGTAGAAAATAATCTACTAAGCGGTTCGATCTGAATTTTTAGTATGTTGAAAGTGGATGTATAATCTGTAATTAGAAACAAACGGCACCTGATTTGGATTTGTATACAGGGAGAACGAAGGGTGTCAAGTTGAGTGGTCAGAAATGAACAAAATCGGAATAGTAAGAAAATTAGAATTTGGAATCGGTAAAATTGGTCAAATTGAAGCCTAATAAGTATTATTAAGTCGAGTTTTATGTTTAAGGATATGAAATTTAGTAAAATCGAAGGTCAATTTGAAGGTTTTAAGAGTTAATTGGAAGAATTAGAGTGTTTAGCAAATTGTCGAATTGGAATAAAATAGTTCAGGGACTGTTTCGATCAAATTGAGAAATTCAGTCTTAATTTGCATGAAATGCATTCTGAAATTTTGTTATTTGTTTGTATTGAGTGCTCTAGATCTTAGAAGTGAAAGGGTAGAAGAAGAAGCTACTCTGGGATCGAATACGGATCGGGCGAAAGGCGTACGGAGTACGAACTAGCTCGGCGATTTGTGAGTGAAACGAACCTTAGAGTTGGAATTAGAGTTCCAACTATTTAATCTGATTTTTGATTATGATAAGCATGAAATTGATTAATTAATTATTCGATTTAGTAATGGGAAGAAGGAATAATGGAATTCGGATTTTTGTGCTTGTGATATGCGATTATGATGTTTGTGTGATTGAAATTAAATTGGTGATTGCTATGCTTGAATCTGAAATTGCTCATTGTTAATTGTGTTGCTATATATATGAACTTGGCAATGCTGATTTTTGATTGTTATGATATTATCTATGTGTGGATATCATGACATTTAATTATGTGACATGACTATATGATGACAATTCCATGTATGCTTAAGCTTGACATGTTCAATTGAGTGTTGAACCATGAGATGTGAATCTGATTTTTGTGATATGAACATGGAATTATATGAGATTTGATTTGAAATATGCGAATTGAGCATGTAAATTGCTATGTGATCATGTGTGCTGATATGTTGTTAAGGAAATTGGAATCATGAATAATTAATCGAAAGGATTAATTAAGAATTTCTGAAATTTGATTGATATTATATTTGATTAAATTAAAGATTTAAATGCAAAGCCCTTGGAGTGTAAAGTCTGTTTAGGTAGTACGGCTAGCCTAGAGTCTGAGCTCAATAAGAAAATCGGTACGTTAGTGTACTCGATATTGTGGTACGTAAGTGTACCTACTTGTAAATGTCTGCGGACATTTTAATACGTTACATGTAATACGATATGGTACGTGGTACCTTAACATGGTGAATTTGATTCACAACCTCTGTCACACGAGACTTGATTACCTATCAAACTATACTATCCAAGGCATTGCAATTTGATTAATCGAAATCTAAATTTTGAAGGAAATTAATGAGATTAATCTTAGAAGCATCCGAATGACATGCTAAATTTGGTGATTTTGTTATGCTTGATATGCTATGAACTTGATTTATGATAATATGATATTTAGAAGTTAAATTAGGTTTCATGGCTTGTATGTGTTTTGACTATGAATATTGTATATTTGAGACATGTATTCGAATGGAAGATTTATTGAAATTGTGATATATATATATATGATCAAATGATTGATATTGTTATGGTTTATATGGTGATTCATTGTATTGGTTCATTCGATTGGAATTTGTTTGAATTCTTTGTATACATGTTCGAATGGTTGATGTTGATTATTGATAATGATGTAGCCTATTTGCTTGGCTCATTCGAATGAATTAATGTGCAAAGTGGAATTAAAGTTGTTTGATCACTAAGTTAATTGGAAACCGGTTAGAATAGGGTTTCCTCACTAAGTACAAAATGTACTTACCACTCGAACCCTCCTGCCTTCCCTTAATTTCAGGTTCTAGCATCGTCAACCTCAACCCGAGACCTTACCGTACTCAAATTAAGTATGATATTCCCTGTCTTTGTCATACTCATGGTGGGTGGCTTAGCATTTGGCATGTTAGTGCAGTTCGGCTTGTTGTTCTTGTTTATGAACTACTATTTCGGATCTATGTAGACTTTAAAATGTTTCCCTACATTTTGTTATGTAAGTAAGGGGGTAAATATGGGGTATAGATAGCCCGTTTATATGTTAGGGCTCGATTCTTTTTGTCGATAGTCACGTTTTGTTTAGGCAACCATTAGGTTAGCCGTTTTATACCCCGATTATTTTGTAAAGGGAAACTAAATACTATGGATTGTATGAACCAACTATGATGCTTAAATTATATTATAAGCATGATGTATGTTTCGGCTAAGTATGATTTTGAATGTTATGTATGCTATTCGAATGGTTATTTGAGAGAAACAGAAATTATAAATCGTATAAATCGATTGGAATTGACCATGTGATATTCGAATGAAAAAGAATTTAAAAATGGTTGTAATTGATTAGAATAGTATTGTAACATAGTTGGTTAAATTAACCGAATTGGATTTATATGTATATGTCATCCAATTTGATAAAATATGTATGGTTTAATTTAAGTTAGTTGTAATTTTTGATCCTTGAAAATGAAAAGTAAATACATTAGAATGGATTATAGATTTTGTATGATGGTCGAATGTTATAAGCTAGTCTAAAATGAGTATAAGATATGTCTATAATTGAGAATGTTTGTATATGGATTTCAATGTGTATTGTTTGTGTATAAATTAGTTAAGAATACATGATGTATTCGAAATTGCTATAAGTGATAAAAAAAATATCACACGAATTTGTAAACCCTTCCGCTGTGTTAATACGAATCTGTTAAAGTTAATATAACGCTCCTTGCCCCTAATCCGGGTGAGGGGTGTTATATAAATTGGTATCAGAGCTTTTTAGGTTAAGTCCTAAAAACTGTAATCGAGTCTGCATACATTTGCATCATTTAGGTTTGCCACCCATGTATTGTATGACAAGATATTTGTATTGAGCCTTCTGACTTTCTGTGTTTGACTGAATGATAGAATATGACGGACCCAAAAGACCCAAAGAATGGGAGCTCGCACGAATCTTCGAGCGAAGGTGAAAGTGTGAGATTGGGTGATAAATCTCCTACTCAAACTCCGAGAAAGGAGAGAAACAAAGAGCCTGCTCAAACTTCCGAACAAATTGCTAAAAAGCCTGCTCAAGTCACTGAACCCGTTCAGAATATTGAGCAATCTGATAAAGAACCTGTTCAGAACACCGAACAACCTCCACCTGAGAACCCTATGGTTCAGTCTGCCCAAAGAGAGTGTCTCCTCAGCATGAAGGAGATGTTTAATCAACTTCTGACAAATCTGAAACAAGAACAACCTGTTGTTTCTGTCCCTGCTGCACCTAGCAGAGCCCCGATAGATAAGCTTTCTCAGCATCGAGCTTATACTTTCACTGGTGCCAATGAAGAAAGACCAGAAGATGCAGAGTACTGGCTTGAAAACACCACCAAAGTGGTAACCAGACAATTGCAGTGCTCCGATGACCATAAATTGGAGTGTGTTGTAGCCCTGTTAGCTGACGAAGCTATGAATTGGTGGGAAACCACTACTCTTACTGTTCCGGATGAACTGGTGACATGGGAATTCTTCCTCGAAGAGTTCAAAAAGAAGTATATCAGTGAACAGTATTTAGCTGAAAGAAGAAAGAAGTTCTTGCACCTTAAACAAGCTAACCGTCCTATTGAGTAGTACGTTGCAGACTTTTGCAAGTATTGCAAATATGGTGCAGAATACATCAAAACTGAAGCTGATAAATGTCGAATGTTCATTGAAGGCATGAATGATGAACTAAGTCCAATCTTCACTGCTTTGGGAATCAATGATTTCCAAAATCTTGTTAATCGGGCTATTGCAACCGAAGCTAGAATGAAAGCTGCGGAAAAGCGAAAAGGGGGCAATAAGCCTGACAAAAAGCAGAAACGAGACGACAAGTCTCAATGGCAGTTCAAGAAGCCTAAATTTCAGAAAGAAGGGTCTTCTAATTTCACTTCTGCTCCGAGGAGCAATTACACTTCTAAACCAGCTACAGTGATCAGATCCTCAGTACCAACTATGTCTGTTAATAGTACGGGAAATTCTGAAAAGATGTCTCCTTGCAAGTTCTGTCAGAAACCACATCGAGGTCAGTGCAGACTTCAAGCAAACCTCTGCTATGCTTGTGGTGGTGATGATCACTACATCAAAGACTGTCCTCAAAAGCTTGGACCTATGCCAGCTCGTAACACTGCAGTTCCTAGTCCGACATCCTCTAATCGGAATAGGAATGCCAAGTCAGCCCAGCCGAGTTATCAGAAGAAAGGCAAGGGTACTCATTCTAATGCTACCACTCATCAGGAATCTCGAGCACCTGCCAGAGTTTACCACATTCGTGGTAGAGATGATGAAGAGTCTCCTGAAGTGATTGCAGGTACTGTTGAGCTAAACTTACATCCTGTTTATGCCTTAGTAGATTCGGGATCTACTCATTCATTCACATGTCTATCTATTGTAAAAAGATTGAATTTAGAACCTGAAAATGTGAAAACAAGTCTGATAGTCTCAAACCCTTTAGGAGGAACTTCGAACATTAACCTAATATGTAGAAATTGTTCATTGCATATTAGCAATCTGCCATTCTTTATTGATCTCTACATATTACCCTCTTGTGAATTTGATCTAATTCTGGGGTTAGATTGGTTAAGTAAACATGAGGCTTGGGTAGATTGCCAAAATAAAAGATTGTATCTTCAGGGTTTAGGAAAAGAATCCATACTCCTAATTGATAAAAAGCCCACTTCCATCTTTGCATCCATGGTCTTACGAGATCAAATTGAATTTGGAATGTCTGAAATGCCTGTTGTTTCTGAATTCATTGATGTATTTCCCGAGGAACTACCTGGTCTTCCTCCGACTAGAGAAGTGGAATTCGGGATTGAAGTACAGCCTGGCTCAAATCCGGTGTCTATCACTCCGTATCGGATGGCACCTCTCGAATTGAAAGAATTGCAAAAGCAACTTCAAGAACTTCAAGACAAGGGTTTCATTCGACCCAGCACTTCTCCCTGGGGTGCACCTGTTCTATTTGTAAAGAAGAAAGATGGAGCAATGCGTCTCTGCATTGACTACCGTCAATTGAACAAGATCACAATCAAGAACCGATATCCGCTCCCAAGAATAGAAGATCTGTTTGATCAACTTAGGGATGCTTCGGTATTTTCAAAGATCGATCTGCGATCTGGATACTATCAAATGAGAGTCAAAGAGGAGGATGTATCCAAAACAGCCTTCCGAACTCGTTATGGCCACTATGAATTTCTGGTAATGCCTTTTGGATTGACGAATGCCCCGGCAGCATTCATGGATCTCATGAACAGAGTATTCAAGCCCTATCTTGATAAATTTGTCGTCGTCTTCATCGATGACATCCTGATCTATTCTCGTAACAAAAAAAGAACATGCTGATCATCTACGCATTGTTTTGCAAACTCTCCGGGAACGCCAGTTATTCGCAAAATTTTCCAAGTGCGAGTTCTGGTTATCGGAAGTATCTTTTCTTGGTCATGTGATTTCTGCAGAAGGAATTAAAGTTGATCCGAAGAAAATTCAGTCAATCATGGATTGGCGACCTCCCAGAAATGTCAGTGAAATACGAAGTTTCCTTGGTCTTGCTGGTTATTACAGAAGGTTTGTCAAAGGGTTTTCCTCTATAGCCTTACCCTTGACTAAACTTCTTCGTAAAGATCAACCATTTGAATGGTCTGAAAAACAACAACGAAGCTTTGACCAACTTAAAGCAGCCTTGACTCATGCCCCAGTTTTGATCCAACCAGAACCGGGCAAAGATTACACTGTGTACAGTGATGCTTCACATGCGGGTCTTGGATGCGTTCTAATGCAAGGTGATAATGTGATTGCTTATGCTTCACGTCAATTGAAATCTCATGAATTGAACTATCCAACACATGATCTCGAACTTGCTGCTATTGTGTTTGCTCTCAAAATCTGGAGACACTACTTGTACGGTGAAAAGTGTTATTTGTTCACTGATCACAAGAGCTTAAAGTACCTCCTAACTCAAAAAGATCTGAATTTGAGACAACGCAGATGGATGGAGTTATTGAAAGACTATGATTTAGTCATTGACTATCATCCAGGAAAAGCCAATGTGGTTGCTGACGCCTTGAGTCGAAAACCGACATTGGGTAAAGTCCTTAATCTTTGAATCTTAAAATTTTAAAATGTTATAATAAGAATTTGATTAAAAAGTGGTATTTATTCTTGTAGCTCCAACTGCTATCAATGCTCATCTTCGAGTATATCAGAAGCAAGGATTTCTGTCCGAACTTCAAATTCAATCCAGTCTGATCTCAAGGATTGAAAATCTTCAGAAAGCTGATCCAGAACTTCAGGATATTGTTTCCAAGCTGGATACAAAATCTAGTGAAGGATTCCGTATTCATACAAATGGTCTCATTTACTTCAAAGATAGAATCTGTGTTCCAAATGATGAAAATCTGAAAAGAGATCTTCTGGAAGAAGCACACCAGAGTTCTTTTTCGGTCCATCCTGGATCGGTTAAGATGTATAAAGATCTCAAATCTTTGTATTGGTGGTCTGGTATGAAAGCAGCTATCAATGATTTCGTA
This sequence comes from Hibiscus tridactylites, assembly GCA_958450335.1. Lineage (NCBI taxonomy): Eukaryota > Viridiplantae > Streptophyta > Magnoliopsida > Malvales > Malvaceae > Hibiscus > Hibiscus tridactylites. The sequence continues at coordinate 49,824,666 of OY288290.1, forward strand.
TCCAAATGTCTAAACTGTCAGAAAGTCAAAGCTGAACATAGAGTTCCCACCGGACTACTTCAACCACTTGTACTGCCACAGTGGAAATGGGAACGAATTACCATGGACTTCGTGACTGGTCTTCCTTGTTCTTCCAGAAAATATGATGCTATCTGGGTGATTGTTGATCGATTCACCAAATCGGCACATTTCATTCCTATTCGTGTCAATTACAGTTTGGAGACCTTGGCCAATCTGTATATTCAGGAAATAATCCGGCTACATGGAATTCCTATCTCCATTGTCTCTGATCGTGATCCAAGATTTACTTCTAGATTTTGGAGAACATTACAGAGAGCTATGGGAACAAAATTGAATCTAAGCACAGCTTTCCATCCACAAACAGATGGTCAGTCTGAACGAGTAATTCAGATTCTTGAAGATATGCTTAGAGCTTGCATAATTGACTTTGGGAAGAATTGGGAGAAATCCCTACCCTTAGTTGAATTTGCCTACAACAATAGCTATCAGTCGTCTATTCAGATGGCTTCTTTTGAAGCATTGTATGGCAGAAAATGCAGAACACCTCTGTGTTGGTCCGAACTCGGTGAAAGCAAAGTTTTGGGACCCCAATTGCTCAGAGAAACAGAAGAGAAAGTCCAAATCATTCATTCTCGTCTAAAGCAAGCCTTTGATAGACAGAAAGCCTATGCTGATCTGAAACGAAGAGATATTCAGCATAATGTGGGAGACAAAGTCTTTCTTAAAGTCTCTCCATGGAAGAAAGTATTTCGATTCGGAAAGAGGGGAAAGCTCAGTCCTCGCTTTATTGGACCTTTCGAAATCACTGAAAGAATTGGCCCAGTGGCTTATCGACTTGCACTCCCTAGTGAGTTCGATAAAATTCACAATGTTTTCCATGTGTCAATGCTCAGAAAATATAGATCCGATCCTTCTCATATTTTAGAACCGGAAGATGTAGAACTGAATCCTAATTTGTCCTACGAAGAGGAACCAGTTCAGATTCTGGACAGGGAAATTAAAAGGCTTCGGAACAAAAATGTTGCACTTGTTAAAGTCTTGTGGAGAAATCACAAGATGGAAGAGGCAACATGGGAACCTGAGGAAACGATGCGAAATCAATACCCTCAATTGTTCGAATCAGGTAAGAATTCGGGGACGAATTCTTTTCTTAAGGGGGGGAGAAATGTAACATCCCAAAAATTAGCCTAGAAGAATTAGAGGTTTAACTTAATAATTAAGTGATTATTAGATTAATTTCTTAGACATTCCAATCGAAATAGGTTCATTAGTGACCAAATTGAATTTTGAAGAATGGTTCAACAAGGGAATTCGGGTAATTGAACTAGTGACCAAACCGAATAAAAGGAAAAAGGGAAGAGTTGCATGCTAAGTTTAATTTTCTGATTTGTGCCTTGTTTAAATGATAAAAGAAAAATAACATAATTAAGGTATATTGGAGACATAGTGGTTGAGACTTTGACAATGAGTCAATTCTCATTAATATGTCCCCTCCCCTCAACCGGTTACCCCAAACCATCTTGGCTAAGCAACCAACTCTTTCACACACTCAAACATCAAATAAGAAATTTAGGGAGGGCTGAGAATCGGTGAAGAAGAAGAAGCTTGCATGGAAGGGAAAATCAATTAGAAAATTCAAGGAAAAACTATAAGTAAGTAGCTTACTCCCTTCTTGTTTCGGTTAGGGTGAAAATTATAATAGATCAAATGATATGAGGTGTCTAGAAAATATTAAAGATGATACCTTAAGTGTGGTTGCTGGAAATCTGGAAATCTATATGAATTCTTAAGAGTTAAGAGTCATTAAATAATAAGAACATGCATGCAAAGTATGTTGGCAGATTCATAAAGTTTATAACATGCAACTTTGGAAAATCATAAGAAATTCTATGATGAGAGTTTGAGTCTGAATTTTTGATATGTTCTACCTTGACATGTCTAAAATGGTAGAAAAATTGTAAAAAAGAGTTTTGATGACTGTAGAAAAATCTGGAAGTGTAAGATATGGAAGCATGCAAAACTGTCCAGCCTTAATTCGAGCTGGACAGTGAACTTTGAAAATCCGTAGAAAATAATCTACTAAGCGGTTCGATCTGAATTTTTAGTATGTTGAAAGTGGATGTATAATCTGTAATTAGAAACAAACGGCACCTGATTTGGATTTGTATACAGGGAGAACGAAGGGTGTCAAGTTGAGTGGTCAGAAATGAACAAAATCGGAATAGTAAGAAAATTAGAATTTGGAATCGGTAAAATTGGTCAAATTGAAGCCTAATAAGTATTATTAAGTCGAGTTTTATGTTTAAGGATATGAAATTTAGTAAAATCGAAGGTCAATTTGAAGGTTTTAAGAGTTAATTGGAAGAATTAGAGTGTTTAGCAAATTGTCGAATTGGAATAAAATAGTTCAGGGACTGTTTCGATCAAATTGAGAAATTCAGTCTTAATTTGCATGAAATGCATTCTGAAATTTTGTTATTTGTTTGTATTGAGTGCTCTAGATCTTAGAAGTGAAAGGGTAGAAGAAGAAGCTACTCCGGGATCAAATACGGATCGGGCGAAAGGCGTACGGAGTACGAACTAGCTCGGCGATTTGTGAGTGAAACGAACCTTAGAGTTGGAATTAGAGTTCCAACTATTTAATCTGATTTTTGATTATGATAAGCATGAAATTGATTAATTAATTATTCGATTTAGTAATGGGAAGAAGGAATAATGGAATTCGGATTTTTGTGCTTGTGATATGCGATTATGATGTTTGTGTGATTGAAATTAAATTGGTGATTGCTATGCTTGAATCTGAAATTGCTCATTGTTAATTGTGTTGCTATATATATGAACTTGGCAATGCTGATTTTTGATTGTTATGATATTATCTATGTGTGGATATCATGACATTTAATTATGTGACATGACTATATGATGACAATTCCATGTATGCTTAAGCTTGACATGTTCAATTGAGTGTTGAACCATGAGATGTGAATCTGATTTTTGTGATATGAACATGGAATTATATGAGATTTGATTTGAAATATGCGAATTGAGCATGTAAATTGCTATGTGATCATGTGTGCTGATATGTTGTTAAGGAAATTGGAATCATGAATAATTAATCGAAAGGATTAATTAAGAATTTCTGAAATTTGATTGATATTATATTTGATTAAATTAAAGATTTAAATGCAAAGCCCTTGGAGTGTAAAGTCTGTTTAGGTAGTACGGCTAGCCTAGAGTCTGAGCTCAATAAGAAAATCGGTACGTTAGTGTACTCGATATTGTGGTACGTAAGTGTACCTACTTGTAAATGTCTGCGGACATTTTAATACGTTACATGTAATACGATATGGTACGTGGTACCTTAACATGGTGAATTTGATTCACAACCTCTGTCACACGAGACTTGATTACCTATCAAACTATACTATCCAAGGCATTGCAATTTGATTAATCGAAATCTAAATTTTGAAGGAAATTAATGAGATTAATCTTAGAAGCATCCGAATGACATGCTAAATTTGGTGATTTTGTTATGCTTGATATGCTATGAACTTGATTTATGATAATATGATATTTAGAAGTTAAATTAGGTTTCATGGCTTGTATGTGTTTTGACTATGAATATTGTATATTTGAGACATGTATTCGAATGGAAGATTTATTGAAATTGTGATATATATATATGATCAAATGATTGATATTGTTATGGTTTATATGGTGATTCATTGTATTGGTTCATTCGATTGGAATTTGTTTGAATTCTTTGTATACATGTTCGAATGGTTGATGTTGATTATTGATAATGATGTAGCCTATTTGCTTGGCTCATTCGAATGAATTAATGTGCAAAGTGGAATTAAAGTTGTTTGATCACTAAGTTAATTGGAAACCGGTTAGAATAGGGTTTCCTCACTAAGTACAAAATGTACTTACCACTCGAACCCTCCTGCCTTCCCTTAATTTCAGGTTCTAGCATCGTCAACCTCAACCCGAGACCTTACCGTACTCAAATTAAGTATGATATTCTCTGTCTTTGTCATACTCATGGTGGGTGGCTTAGCATTTGGCATGTTAGTGCAGTTCGGCTTGTTGTTCTTGTTTATGAACTACTATTTCGGATCTATGTAGACTTTAAAATGTTTCCCTACATTTTGTTATGTAAGTAAGGGGGTAAATATGGGGTATAGATAGCCCGTTTATATGTTAGGGCTCGATTCTTTTTGTCGATAGTCACGTTTTGTTTAGGCAACCATTAGGTTAGCCGTTTTATACCCCGGTTATTTTGTAAAGGGAAACTAAATACTATGGATTGTATGAACCAACTATGATGCTTAAATTATATTATAAGCATGATGTATGTTTCGGCTAAGTATGATTTTGAATGTTATGTATGCTATTCGAATGGTTATTTGAGAGAAACAGAAATTATAAATCGTATAAATCGATTGGAATTGACCATGTGATATTCGAATGAAAAAGAATTTAAAAATGGTTGTAATTGATTAGAATAGTATTGTAACATAGTTGGTTAAATTAACCGAATTGGATTTATATGTATATGTCATCCAATTTGATAAAATATGTATGGTTTAATTTAAGTTAGTTGTAATTTTTGATCCTTGAAAATGAAAAGTAAATACATTAGAATGGATTATAGATTTTGTATGATGGTCGAATGTTATAAGCTAGTCTAAAATGAGTATAAGATATGTCTATAATTGAGAATGTTTGTATATGGATTTCAATGTGTATTGTTTGTGTATAAATTAGTTAAGAATACATGATGTATTCGAAATTGCTATAAGTGATAAAAAAAATATCACACGAATTTGTAAACCCTTCCGCTGTGTTAATACGAATCTGTTAAAGTTAATATAACGCTCCTTGTCCCTAATCCGGGTGAGGGGTGTTATAGAAACGCCCAACGACGTGCAGCCAAACGTCAAACACGAAATCGACGTTCGCGTTTGACATTCAGCTGCACACCGTTGGGCGTTTCTGGTGACGCTGTGTTAGGGAAAATTGTCGCCTTGGCTGGGCGACCAACTGGGTGCAGTCAGCGACGACAACTGGCGGCGGAAGCGGCGACAGTCGACGACGAAAGTTTAGAGATTTTTTTTAGATTTGAGGATTGTTTTGTGAAGCTTGTAAAATTTTGAGATTTTATAATAATTTGAAAATTCTTAGTATTTTCCATTAAACAATTTTAAAAATAAAATTAATGCCATGTGTCAAGCACCGATTGGTTGACAATTTTTTTAACACCCATTTGACAACCGGGCACCTAAAATTGTACCTATAAAAACTTTGGGTACCAATTTTTACAAAAAAATACTTTAGACACCTAAATTATTTTAAAAACTAATATTTTTAAAATATTTTAAATTTAATAATAATAAAATTATTTTTATTTTAAAATTATTTTTAATTTAACAATAATAAAAAATGACATGTCATGTTACAATAATATTAAAAAAATCCAGAGTGAAAAAAATATGAGCAATTTAAAAGTTTAGTTATTAAATAGGAGCAATTTGAGCACCTAAATTTAAAAATGGTATACTTTGAGCACCTATTTTTCATTTAAGCCTTTATAATATTATTATACTAATTGATTATAAAGTTTTAGGGTTGAAAAATTAATTTTTTAAAATTCAAGGGTGAAATTATAAAGAAACATTTTCATTAGTGACTATAATGTTTATTTTTTAAATTGGGGAGCAAAAATGTATATGAGATAAATTTTAATGGTCATTGCAGTAATTTACCCTTATTTTTCGTTGCCAGGTCATCAATCCGTCAGTGTTTAACGGCAACAAACGGCTGAGTGACCAAAAGTTTACGCCCCGAAAACGTAAGTGACCTTACTGGTCGTTTTTCAAAATCGGTGACCAACCTTATACTGGGGGAAAACATAAGTGACTATTCTAGTAGTTAACCCATTATTTCATTAATATTTTCTGTTGAGTGGATCGAAAGATCGATATTTACCAAGAGGGGGGTGAATTGGAAATTTGAAGGATAGTAGTGGAAATTGGCAAAATAAAATTGAAGAACAAGGAATTTAGAGTGGTTCAAGTTCCAAATGAACTCTACATCCACTACCTTAGTCTCACTAAGGATTTGCAACAATTTCACTAAATTGATCTTCCCCTTTTCTAGGACAAGGAGGCAACCCTTTACAATATCGGTTGATTTTTCTACCCAAAAATCAACCCAACCCTCACACAAGAGAACAAAAGAATTTGTAGGCTAATTAGGTATCTCTCAATACAAATGATAGCCCCAATACAAGCACTCAACCCAATTTTACAAAATATGAATGAAGAACACAAATTGGAATTTTACACAAATTTGGGATTTTTGCTCTAATGCTTGAATTTGATGTTTGGATGTTTGCTTGAAGTTCAAAATGTTGTTGCTGATGCTTTTGGATGTCCCTTTTATACCTTCTCATTGATTTCTAGCCGTTTGAGTGGTTGGAGAAGTAAATGGAGCCGTTGGAACCCTCTCTTACCACCATAAATGCACCTCTCCAGCTACGAGTATCGGTACTCGGGAATGGGTATCGATACCTGTCTCAGAAAAGAAAGAGCCGTTGTATGCAATTAATAGGGCGTATCGATACGCACGTAAGCGTATTGGTACGGGGTATCGAAACGGCAAAGGCCGTATCGATACCTTTTTCTGAACTTAGCTCACTGTCAAAACGTGTATCGATACAGGGGTTAGGCGTATCGATACCTGTCAACGGCCTTTTAAAATTTGGTTACCAACCAACTGACACCAACGGTCATATTTTTAAACCGACTTAAATGCTTTAAAATTCTTTAAACCAGTATCGATACTGGTGTTACCGTATCGATACACTCTTTCAAACTCTTTGAAATTTAACACAGGGCGTATCGATACGAGGGTTTTCCGTATCGATACGTGTTCCGACAGTAGCCAATTTTGGCAAAAAGGTATCGATACTCCTCAATGGGTATCGATACTCTATGACGATTTTCTATAAATTTGGCTTGGAACACTTAGAAAATATTTTGAGTTTGAGTTTTACAAATCAGTTTTAAAGTGTTGGTGTTTCAAAACTTGTTAAGAGACTTGTAAAAACAATTTTAAGTTTTTCAAATTGATCCTTAAAGATCTAGTTATATCAAAATCAAACATAGGTTTTACAATCTCCCCTTTTTGATATAACAAAACCAAAACTTAAAATTTTGACACTTTTGAATAACCTTTACAAAGTAACTCCCCCTTAATATAAGCTTGGTAACCTTTGAGTTAAAATCAAATTATTTTAAAGATGTGAGCAAGTTTCTTCTCCCCCTTTTTGTTAGACCAAAAATGCATGGAGACAATAAAGTGCATAATGAAATCAAAGGTATAATAATAATAATAAGCAACATAATTTTATTCATCATAGCATGAGAAAATCCAAACGAAAACAAACAAGAAATCAAAGCATAGGTTTTTAATCCTAAAACAAACTTAGTCCTAAAATTAGAAACATAGGTGCATAAAAATAGAAAATCCTAGATGATTATGAATGATATGCAAGAAGAGATGTCTAGGCATTGTCTTCGTCGTCTTCATCATGTTCATCATCATCGACCATAGGCTCATTGCTCCGCATGCTATTACGCCATTCATCATGGAAAGCGGCAACGGAGATATTCAAGGAATTGTACTCGCTTTCAAGGGATGTAAGGCGATTTTCCATACCCGTCATCCTTGTATCGAAGGTGGTTTCCATGGAGGTTAGACGAGTGTTCATGTCCGTGCGTAGCCCGGTAAATTGCTCATTGAGATATGTCATGAGAGCACCCAAATTGGGCTGTGGGACTTGAGGAGCCGGAGGAGCTTGAGGAGCTTGTGGTTGTTCCAATGCGGCTGCGGCCTCGGGTGGAAGTTCGGAAAGACGTAACCAACTTCCATTAAAGTAATGGAACTTTCCCCGAGCAAGGGATCGCTCATCAATAGGATCGGTAAGAGTAGATGCAAGATCAAATGAGCAATCAATATCCTTTTTCATAAAATAGTAACTTAAAGTCGTACCGTAAATAAAGGATGTGATGAGAGGGGTTTGGCGATTTTGAACATGATAGGCGATCTCATCGAACATGATTCGAGCTAGGTTTGGGCGCTTTCGTTGACGGAAACAACGGATCCAAAAATCATCCACTTGACGGATGGTAGAGTATTTGCCACCGGAGGGACGTAACCACCGAGACACCATCAAATGTAGGATTCGATCGTGAGCATTGAGGACGGTTACGGAACCACCGAGAACATGGCCCAAAGCATTCTCATCATTTAAGCCTACATCCTCTAACTTAAAAACCTCACAAATCCCTTTGACATCGAGAACAATTTGCTTCCCCATGAGATAAGAGCGGATGGCAACAATTTCCCCATTGCGAGAAATAATTTTGGCATTAGAATAGAAAATTAAAACCAAAAGACGATAGTAAATACCGGGGATAGAAAGAAACTCCATGAATTTCCAAGTGCGAAGCAATGGAAGATATTCAAACTTGAAGCGCTCGGAGTCGAGAAAAGGAATGGAGACTACCCTTTCTGCACGAATTTTGTAGTTCTCAAATTGGCGAAAATAGGGAAGACCCGCGGAAGTTTCAAAGGATTGGTTATAAATTGTAACATAATCCGGGCGTGCAACCATTCCGGGAGTTGAAGATTCACCGGCATGAGTAACCCTCGGTCGCTTCCTCGAATGTTCTTTAGGTGCCATAATCTAAAAGAAAATTAAAGAAGGTTTCTTCAATTTGAGTAAAAATCAAGGTAAAAAGATTTTTAAAAAATTTTGAAAAGCAAAGAGATTTAAGAAAAACAAAGGGTAAAAAAAAAACAAAAGAGAATTAAAAGAAGAGATTACCTTGAAGGAAACTTTGAAGATTGAAGAAAAACTTGAGAGAGAGCACAAAACTTTTCTTGATGCAAGAATTCTTTTAGAATTGAGTTGTAGTGTGGAAAATATGAAGGAGGAAGGGCCTTTTTATAGCCAAAAACGGCTAGGGTTTGTTAGGGTTAAAGAGTTTTAATTTTGGTAAAATTAGATCTCATTTAAGACTGATTTAATGCCATCTGCGCGATAGGGTATCGATACTCCTGAGGGGGTATCGATACGGGGATAGAATTGTCTTTTCTCAAAAATGCCCGTTGGAAAGTCGTATCGAAACGGTGGGGCCCGTATCGAAACGACCTGTATCGATACGATTTTAAGCGTATCGATACCTGTGAAGCGAGGAAAAAAAAATCTGGGAAACAAGATGAAGAACACGTATCGATACGCGTATATCCGTATCGATACCATATGAAGCGAGGAGAATTCTGGGAAACAAAATGAGGAACACGTATCGATACGCGTATAGCCGTATCGATACCATATGCCCAGAATGACCTATTTGGTTCTAAGAACAACCAAAGGCTCGAACTTAACACCTCCTAAAAGTATGCAAATGATGAATGAACAGTTCTAAGCATGTTTTAACAGAAGCATACTCCCCCTAACTATAGGCATGGATAAGATTAGGAGTTTAAACACATAAACTTGGCAATTTCACAAAATCAAGCATTTTAAGCACAAAAGAGGTCCTAAAAGGTCAAGATAGGCTAGCTAGACCTAACTCTCTCCTAAGGGACCAAAAACGCTCTTTGTCTAAGGGTTTTGTAAAAATGTCCGCTAATTGATTCAAGGTGTCTACATACTCTATAACCACATCTTCCTTAAGGACATGATCTCTAATGAAATGATGCCTTATTTCTATATGTTTGGTTCTAGAGTGTTGGATGGGATTTTTAGTTAGGCATATTGCACTAGTGTTGTCACATTTTAGGGGTATGGTTCCAACTTTAATTCCATAATCTAAGAGTTGTTGCTTCATCCAAAGGACTTGAGCACAACAACTCCCTAAGGATATGTACTCGGCTTCGGTGGTAGATAAGGCTACACTATTTTGTTTCTTAGAGAACCAAGATATGAGCATACTACCTAAGAATTGGCAAGTTCCCAAAGTACTTTTCCTATCAATTTTGCAACCCCCATAATCCGCATCCGAAAAAGCATGTAGGTTGAAGGTAGAGTCTCTAGGATACCAAAGGCCTAAACAAGGAGTGTCTCTAAGGTATCTAAAGATTCTCTTAACGGCTATAAGGTGAGACTCTCTAGGACTAGCTTGAAACCTAGCACACAAGCAAACACTAAACAAGATATCCGGTCTACTTGCGGTAAGGTAAAGCAAAGATCCAATCATAGAGCGATAAAGCTTAGATTCAACACACTTACCTCCTTCATCTTTGTCAAGCTTTGTAGATGAGCTCATAGGAGTGGCTTGAGGCTTTGCATTCTCCAAGCCAAACTTCTTGAGCATATCCTTTATGTATTTTGCTTGGTTGATGAAGGTGCCATCCTTCTTTTGCTTGATTTGGAGTCCCAAAAAGAATGAGAGCTCCCCCATCATGCTCATCTCAAATTCACCTTGCATTAGCTTAGCAAACTCTTGACAATGACATTCATTAGTAGAACCAAAAATTATATCATCAACATAAATTTGAACTACTAAAATGTCATTTTTATACATTTTTATGAAAAGTGTAGTGTCCACCTTACCTTTTTCAAAACCTTTTTCAATTAAAAAGTTTGAAAGCCTTTCATACCAAGCTCTAGGAGCTTGTTTTAAACCATAAAGAGCTTTGGTAAGTTTGAAAACATGATTTGGAAATTTTGAATCTTCAAAACCCGGTGGTTGTTCCACATACACTTCTTCATTTATAAAACCATTTAAAAATGCGCTTTTAACATCCATTTGAAAAAGCTTGAAATTATGATAACATGCATATGCTAGCAACATCCTAATGGCTTCCATTCTAGCTACGGGTGCATAGGTTTCATCAAAATCTATTCCCTCTTCTTGAGTGTAACCTTGTGCTACAAGTCTAGCTTTATTTCTCACAATGTTACCACTCTCATCTAGTTTGTTCCTAAAGACCCATTTAGTTCCTATTGTAGATTGATTACTAGGCCTATCAACTAATGTCCATACATTACTTCTCTCAAATTGATTTAACTCTTCTTGCATAGCCATAATCCAAAAGTCATCTTTCAATGCTTCTTTTATGTTTTTAGGCTCTATGCATGAGATAAATGCAACATGGTTCATTAATTTAAGAGAAGAACGAGTGGTTACCCCCTTGGATGGATCACCCAAGATTTCACCATCTTTGACATAGTTCAACTCCCTTGGGTAGCTCACTTCCTTTTCCTCAATAGCCAAGTCCTTCAAGGCTTCAAGAGGTGGATCTTGTGTGTCTTCTTCTTTTGGTTGAATCTCATCCTCCTTTGAAGTTTGACCTCCATCAAAGGCATTTATGATTCCTACATCATCATCATCACAAGAATCCTTCCTAGGAAGGAGGTTATCATCGAATACAACATGAATGGATTCTTCTACTACTAAAGTTCTTTTGTTAAATACTCGATAGGCTTTAGAGGTTAAAGAGTAACCTATAAAAATAGCTTCATCACTTTTTGCATCAAATTTACCTAAGTTATCTTTTCCATTATTTAAAACAAAACACTTACACCCAAAAGGGTGAAAATAGCTAATGTTAGGCTTTTTAGATTTTAAAATCTCATAAGGTGTTTTCTTTAAAATTGGCCTAATCATTACTCGATTTACAATATAACAAGCGGTGTTTGTGGCTTCCGCCCAAAAATATTTAGGTAAATTATTTTCACAAAGCATAGTTCTAGCCATTTCTTGTAAAGTTCTATTTTTCCTCTCAACTACCCCATTTTGTTGAGGAGTTCGAGGAGCCGAAAAATTATGGCTAATACCATTTTCATTCAAAAATTCTTCAAACCCTAAATTTTGAAACTCGGTTCCATGATCACTTCTAATGTGTGAAATTCTAAGTTCAAGATCATTTTGGGTTAATTTTGAAAATGTGATGAATTTTTCCAAAGCCTCATCTTTAGTACTTAAAAAGAGAACCCAAGTAAATCTAGAAAAATCATCAACTAACACAAATGCATAAGATTTACCACCCAAGCTCATAGTCCTAATTGGCCCAAATAAATCCATGTGAATTAATTGTAAGCATCTACTAGTAGAAACATCATTAATGGATTTAAAGGAAGACTTATGTTGTTTACCCTTAGAGCATGCATCACAAATTTTGTCATTTGAAAATTTAATTTTGGGCAAACCTCTAACTAGATTTAGAGAGACTAGTTTTTCCAAAACACTAATGCTAGCATGTCCTAGCTTCCTATGCCACAACCATGCATCATTTTCATTTTGAGCAACTAAACATGCATGGGATGTATGAATGTCATCTAAATGCACCATGTATATATTTCCTATGCGATGACCTATGAGCATAATACTATTTGATTTAATGTCCACAATTTTACATCCATTTTTATCAAAAAGAACATTAAATCCTTTATCACACAATTGACTTATGCTCAATAAATTATGTTTAAGACCATCGACATACAAGACATTTTCAATGAGAATGGTAGAGTGATTACCTATGGAGCCAATACCTTTAATGTGGCCTTTGGAGTTGTCACCAAATGTTACTACTCCTCCACTTTTTGGCTTTAAATCCATGAATCGACTCTTGTCTCCGGTCATGTGTCTCGAGCATCCACTATCAAGGTACCATGAGTTTTGACTTTGTGCTTTGGCCTTGTAGCAATGCTCCCCCTACAAACAAAGATATTAAACCTTGGTTTTTGGTACCCAAATCATTTTGGGTCCATGAGTGTTAGCTCCCAAAACCTTGGTTCCCTTAGGAATCCAAGATGACATAGCAATAATATTATTAGATTTTACAAGTTCCTTAGGAACCCATACACTTCTAATTCTTTTAGCTTTACTATGTCTAGGGTAGCTACCTTGTTTGTAGTAATTAGTCCTTTTCTTAGGTTGGTGTGTTCTAGATGATTCTCCTATTTCATGTTTGACACTTCCAACATTTTTTAAGGACTTTTTGAGCTCATTTAGCTCACCTAACACCTTTTGGTGTTCACTATTGCATTGAGATAAAAGATTATTAAGATCAACATTTTCATCTTGAAAGAATTTAAGTTCATCTTTTAATCCTAAAATCTTTTTCTCAAATTTAGAATTAGCTAGAGTGAGTGAGTCATTTTTCTCATTTAGCTCTAAAATGATTTTCTTGTTTTTAATGACCGACTCCTTAAACTTCTCAACTAATTCATCATATACCTCTTGTAACTCATCATATGCATCATTTAACTCTTCATATGAAAAATCTAAAGTAGATGAGTTAGAGGTTACCAAGGAGGAATCTTCCTCAAATGCCATGAGACAAAGGTTAGCCATTTCTTGTTCGTCATCCTCCGATGACTCCTCATCACTCCAAGTAGCAAGTTTGGCTTTGAGTTTCTTCTTCTTCTCAAAGCTCTTCTTCTTGAGTTGAGGGCACTCCGAACGGATGTGGCCGGGTTGTTTGCACTCATAGCAAATGATGGGATCCTTTCCTTCTTCTTTGCTCTTGCTCTTGAAGTCCATTTTTCTTTGGATTTTTCTACCCCGGTTGGACCTCATGAATCGTGAGAACCGTTTGGCTATCATAGCCAATTCTTCAAGTTCGTCCTCATCACTAGATGAGCTCTCATCAAGTTGTGAAGCTTTAGCCTTGAGAGCTATTCCCATCTTCTTTTTCTTTTCAACTTCAAGTTTCTCTACTCTTTTCTCTTCTTTCTTTTTCTCATCTTCCCTTCCTTGCTTCATGATCTCATGAGTAAGGAGAGAACCCACAAGCTCATCAAGCTTTAATGTCTTCAAGTTCTTTGCTTCGATGATGGCGGTTCTCTTCCCATCCCAAGCTTCGGGAAGTGAATAGAGTAGCTTCCGGACAAGCTTGTCTTCCGGTATGATCTCTCCATAGCCCTTTAGCCCGTTGACAATTGTGGAGAATCGATCAAACATCTTTGACACCGTCTCATCGGGCTCCATCTTGAAATTTTCATAACTAAGATTGAGAAGTCCAATCTTAGTTTCTTTGACATCATTGGTGCCTTCATAAGTGGTCTCAAGTGTGTCCCACACTTCTTTGGCATTTTCAATGGAAGAGACCTTTGAATAGATGTCCGGACCGAAAGCACAAAAAAGCATGTGGAGAGCTTTATCGTTGACTTGAATCTTCTTCCTCTCCTCTTCACTCATTTCGGCTTTCTTCTTCAACACCATCTTGCCTTCACCATCTTGCTTCAATGGAATGTATGGCCCATCCTCAATGACATCCCATACAAGGTAGTCACTTGACTTGATGAATAGCCTCATTTTGTTCTTCCAAAAGGAGTAGTTGTCACCATTGAAGAAAGGAGGCTTGGTGGTTGATTGTGACTCGTACATGCCGGAACCGGAGGTTGAAGCCATCTCTTGATATTTTGATGATCACACTCTTCCAAGGATCTACTCTTGTGGTTATTAATCCTCAAAGAGTTAAGCTCTGATACCAATTGTTGAGTGGATCGAAAGATCGATATTTACCAAGAGGGGGGGTGAATTGGAAATTTGAAGGATAGTAGTGGAAATTGGCAAAATAAAATTGAAGAACAAGGAATTTAGAGTGGTTCAAGTTCCAAATGAACTCTACATCCACTACCTTAGTCTCACTAAGGATTTGCAACAATTTCACTAAATTGATCTTCCCCTTTTCTAGGACAAGGAGGCAACCCTTTACAATATCGGTTGATTTTTCTACCCAAAAATCAACCCAACCCTCACACAAGAGAACAAAGGAATTTGTAGGCTAATTAGGTATCTCTCAATACAAATGATAGCCCCAATACAAGCACTCAACCCAATTTAGAGTGGAAATTTGAAGGATAGTAGTGGAAATTGGCAAAATAAAATTGAAGAACAAGGAATTTAGAGTGGTTCAAGTTCCAAATGAACTCTACATCCACTACCTTAGTCTCACTAAGGATTTGCAACAATTTCACTAAATTGATCTTCCCCTTTTCTAGGACAAGGAGGCAACCCTTTACAATATCGGTTGATTTTTCTACCCAAAAATCAACCCAACCCTCACACAAGAGAACAAAGGAATTTGTAGGCTAATTAGGTATCTCTCAATACAAATGATAGCCCCAATACAAGCACTCAACCCAATTTTACAAAATATGAATGAAGAACACAAATTGGAATTTTACACAAATTTGGGATTTTTGCTCTAATGCTTGAATTTGATGTTTGGATGTTTGCTTGAAGTTCAAAATGTTGTTGCTGATGCTTTTGGATGTCCCTTTTATACCTTCTCATTGATTTCTAGCCGTTTGAGTGGTTGGAGAAGTAAATGGAGCCGTTGGAACCCTCTCTTACCACCATAAATGCACCTCTCCAGCTACGAGTATCGGTACTCGGGAATGGGTATCGATACCTGTCTCAGAAAAGAAAGAGTCGTTGTATGCAATTAATAGGGCGTATCGATACGCACGTAAGCGTATCGGTACGGGGTATCGAAACGGCAAAGGCCGTATCGATACCTTTTTCTGAACTTAGCTCACTGTCAAAACGCGTATCGATACGGGGGTTAGGCGTATCGATACCTGTCAACGGCCTTTTAAAATTTGGTTACCAACCAACTGACACCAACGGTCATATTTTTAAACCGACTTAAATGCTTTAAAATTCTTTAAACCAGTATCGATACTGGTGTTACCGTATCGATACACTCTTTCAAACTCTTTGAAATTTAACACAGGGCGTATCGATACGAGGATTTTCCGTATCGATACGTGTTCCGACAGTAGCCAATTTTGGCAAAAAGGTATCGATACTCCTCAATGGGTATCGATACTCTATGACGATTTTCTATAAATTTGGCTTGGAACACTTAGAAAATATTTTGAGTTTGAGTTTTACAAATCAGTTTTAAAGTGTTGGTGTTTCAAAACTTGTTAAGAGACTTGTAAAAATAATTTTAAGTTTTTCAAATTGATCCTTAAAGATCTAGTTATATGAAAATCAAACATAGGTTTTACATTTTCATATAACTTAACATATTTTTGTATTTAGTAATAAATGAAATATAATTTATTTTTATTTTAAATTAACTTTACATTTAATAATATTAAAATATATCAAATCATATTAAAATATTAATAAAATAATTTAGAGTGACTAATAAGTCAAAAAAATAAAGTTCGATAAATAAATTAATCATTTTAAAAGTTCAGTGACCAAAATATGTTAGAGAACAAAGTTGAGTGATGATTTAAGTATTTTACCCAACAATTTATATTTTCATCCTTAGGTTTTTGAATCGGCCTCCCACAAGCCCGCAGTAGCGCAGCCCATCTTAGGTTTTTTTTTCTTAAGTAATTCTTTTATATATAAAAAATTAGAAGAGAAAGCAATAATTATTTATTATTTACTATTAAATCTGCAGTTTTATTCGCAAAATTTTGTTTGGTATGAATAATGAAAACGTAAAAGGATGGAAAATTTGTTGGTTAAAATTTAAAGAAAAAAGTGAGCATAAATCTTTACCATTAGATTAATAAATTTTTACTCCTTTATTTTTATCCTTCATACTAAGCAAAGTCTAACTGAATCAATATATTTTAATTTATTTATACAATAAATTTTAATAAGACATTGACTTGGTTCAGTGGCCTGCTGCTGAAGACCTCTTTCAAGAGAGGTTTTAGGTTTTTTATCCTATTGATTGTAATGAGGCACTTCAGAATTTTATTTTTTTCAATAAAATAATAACACATATCTTTATCTTATTGGACGATATTAAAGTATTAAAAATATCATATCAATAGCTGCGTCAAACTATTGCTATTCAGTTAAGCAAAATTAACGATCGAATGACCGTTTTGTTACAAATAAAAAATATTAGTGATTAAAATGTAACTTTTCAAACTTCACCGGTGAAAAAAACTTTACTCAAACTTTTTGTAACCATTTGTATAGTTTACTTATATCATTTTTAGTAATTGAGCTTATGAAACTAACATTTTTCGCTTAAATGTTTGGTAGATGGTGCTTTTATGTTCCGCTTTTGCTATCTTCGTGTTTTCAGGATAAAAATAAGCTCTCATTAGATCGGTGATGTATTAGAATACTAATGTATTACAGCCGTGTATAATTAACAGCTGTGAAGTTTTGAGTGGTTAGTTACTAGTTAGTTAAAGGGATTCTTTAAATAATCTTTATTAGTATAAATTAATAAGGTCATTGTATTTTTATTAACTCAGAATAATAATAAAGATTTTACTTTTTTGTTTTCTATTCCAAAGCATGTGTTACAATTCTTAACATGATGCTAAAGTAGTCCCTCCCATTGCTCCCAATGCTGAAGACAGGGACTAAAGTTTAACTTTACATGATTTGAGCTGGTGGCAACAGTGATAATCCTAATTCCTAAAGCTAATGGTATACGTAAATGTTGGCACCTTTGATGATGAGTAATGGTAGTGAAAATCCATTATCTCTGCTGCTGCGCCTGGTTTTCAAGGCCTTTGGATGTTCGCATGATGTTTGTTTCTAATCGGCACCTTCATCACTCTAGTTCCCTCGTCAGCGGCGGATCCATGCTTAATTTTTCAAAATTTTCACATCTAGTTTTAATTTTTTAAAATTTTTATAAATTAGTTTTTAAATTTTATAATTTGTACTCACATAAACTTTAGAGATTTTTATGACTTGTACTTATCCTCAAAAATATTTTAACTTAGGCCTACCCTCAAAAAAATTCTGAATCGGCCATTTTCCCCATCGTCCACCTCCAAAAGCTATTAAATCTGAACCACCAAAATTCAATCAATTAAAAACTCATCAAAAAGATGAATATTTTAGAATTCTAAAAATGATGAAACTAATAAATCTGAACCACCAAAATTCAGTTTTGATTGTTTCAACTAAATATGTCATTTTAGTATGACAGCCCGCCGCCATCAGCTCCGACTTTACTGTTAGGGTTAGGATTGCTTGATTTTTCTTGGGCTTGATTGCCCGTTTCTACTTTGGGCCTCGGTTGTCCTTTTGTTCTCTGGGCCCTTCGGCTCCTGATGATTGTACTTGATGTTTGTTTCAATGATACTTCTATTTCAAAAAAAAAACTGACACACATATACTTTAGTTTAAATTTTCATTTAAGCCAACAATTTATACTAATTACTTAGAATTATTTAAAATTCATATTTTATATATCAAACTATTACTCCTACTATTTTTTATATTTTTATTACAATTTATGTTGTCCTATTTCATATATTAAGACATGATGCTCGTAATTTGCAGTGATAGAACAACCAACAGCATGACCAAAACCTGGTTTAATGTCTACAAAAAACAATTAAACTGTTTGTGAAGGATATCTACATTTTTGTGAATGATCAAGAATCGTAGTTTCTTTTGGGGTCTACCCTATTAAACCTTTCCATAACACAACTGACTCAAATATCTTTTTCAAATTACTTTGCCGGAGTTCTTTGTTTACATTGCAACAAGTATTTGGCTAGGTTTTCCCGCACGGTTTCGCCTATTGGATCAACCTGCTTACAGCATTGCTCTCCATAACTCGAGTCATGGTGACCGGATAAGGCAACATCGGGATGCAACTGATCTCCGTTGTCAATGATGATATTATGAAGTAAACAACACACCAAAATGATACTCGGCCGCTTATCTGGTCTCCACATGACTTTGTTTAGAATTCTCCAACTGCCCTTTAACTGCAAGAAAGCCCTCACTGCAAGCAACCTTGCAACTTCATGCCTGGTATTAAAATTAGTAGACTTGGAGGAAGAGAGATCATTCCTCTCATATGGAGTTATGAGCCAGGGAAGCAGAGGGTACGCAACACCGCCAACTATGAATTCTCTCATTTCCAGTCCTGATAAAGTCCTTACATTTCCATTCAAACGATTCCCGGCCTCACAAAGCCTGAAAAATCCTGAACATTTGAGTAATCTAGACAAACTCATGCCACCAGGCCAACCTGTTACGATATCGAGAAATCGCATCTCATGGTCAACGATTCCCTGCAAGAACATACTGCAATTGCTCTCTTGGTCACACCAATCATCTTAAGTCTCAACCACCGGAAGAGTCATGATGATATGTGTCGCATCTATAGCTCCGCAACAATTAGGCAATCCAAATAAAGCTTCGAATTTAGATTTAATTTCCTCCATTTTATTAGAATCAGGCCACTTAAGATGGTGCTTGGCACGTTCTTCTAACGCCTCAATGAATCTCCAAGTCACCTGAGAAACTGTAGACTGGCCAACACTGAAGGAAGCTCCAACCGATACCTGAGACTCGCCGGATGCTAACCTTCTGAGGGCAATGGCAACCTGTTTCTCAACACTTAAAAGCCGTCCCTCGATGTTGATAAGCCCCGATGGCGGCCTTGACACAAGGTCTTCTCTCACAAGGGAACAAATGTAATCAAATGTCTTCTTTGCAACCCTGAAGAAATACTTGAACCCTTCTTACTCATCTGATGGTATCAAAAGACCTGCCAGTTGGGGCTCACTTCCAATGAGATCAAATGAAAAACATTTCATTCCTCATTGTAAATCAGAGAAAATCAAATACCAAAAGAAAAAGAAAAAACTTTTTTACTATCGCTCAAATTTAATCCCTAGATTTCAGATCTTAGAAACCCATTTTCTGCTTAAAATAAAGGGCAAAGTAATGCGATTATTCTAGCTGAACACAATCAACAATGTAAAAGCTGAACAATCTAGCTCTGGGTATGAAGAATTGAAGACCCATTACTTGAGAGAACGAAATTAAAGCTATCTACAATAACGAAATGAAATTGGGAAAAAATATGTAAAAGAAAACTGAAGTTGAAAGTTTGAACCTGGAGTTGTTGAGTTCTTGTGCCAGAAACTAACCCACCAGTCGGGCTCGTTAACTCTGGGTTCTACTGGAACCACGCACACGCTTTTGCTTTTCTTCAATTTCTTGGATTTCTTGAAAGGAGGCATCGCATAAGCCTGCGAGAAATATCGAGCTCAGCTCAAGCAAATCCCTCAGGTAAAATTCTAAAAAAGGCGGCTTAAAAATAATAAAAAAAAGCTAAAAACCAACTGTACATAATTTCTTATAAAAATCATAAAAAATTATGTATATTGTACAAATTCTTATAATTTTTTTAAAAAATTTATGTACGTATTTTTAGCCGCTTTTTAAGCGGTTGTTTCCTAAAACTTCTCTTCAATTCTTTTTACTTACTTCGGGTTTAAATTTGCTATATGTCTCGGTGTCTAAATTAGACATACTCGGGTAAGGTAAGGGAGTTGATAACAAATGAAATCTACTAAAATAATTAATTGAAGTTGTATTTTTATTTTATTTTTTTGAATATGAAGTTGTATTTTTATTAATTTAGTGTGTTTAATATAATTAAATTTAAGGATAATTACACGTTTAATATATCACTTATTATTGTGTTCCTATTTCAGTACGCTACCTATTTTTTTAACAAAAATATACCTAATGTTACCTTTTATTAACATTTTAGTACCCTGCCGTTTAAACTTAACGGTGACAGTGACATGAATTTTTTTTAAGGACACGCGTATTTTTCTCTCACAGTCAGCTTTCCACGTAGGTTAACTTAATAAAACAATAATTAAATTATACTAATGATTTAATATTATCTTTTAACCTTTATTGGAACCCCGATCTTTTTACTTTGTTTCTTTCGATTAAAACTCTTCAGACATTTGTGTTTCTAGGGTTCTTGATTTGGAGTGGAAATTCCTCGAGAGTTCATTAGGGAAAAGAGGAAAATTCAATTCGTCACTAATCTTTGAAGATGAGTGGTAGAACGCTCAGAAAGAACGAAAAATCAAGCCCTCTTTATGGCACGCTATTGTTTCTTATCACTCTTTTTTTATTTTTGTGTGTTAAGTTTTTATCAAAGTTTTTTTATGATTTACTGAAAAAAAAATTATACTAAGATTTCTTATATTTTGTACCTATTGACTTCTTCATTTTTCTACTGAAAAAAATCATTTTATTTCAAAAAAATTTATCAAACAATATTGTTTATTATTTTACTTTATATTGTAGTTTATCAAAAAGTGTTTAATAATAGTATTTTATTCATTCTTCTAATTTGTCTCTTACTGTATATCTAAAGTTTATTAATTATTACTATCATGTTGGTGGAATATGTAGTCAGTGTCATTAATATTAGATGAAGTGGTCCACTGCTTAAAAATGACCAATTAACACGTTAAAGATAATTGCATTGATTGAATACTAGTCATGTGGGTGGAATGTGCAATATTTAACTACTGTTATTGAACTATGCGCATGTCTTTTTGTTTTTTTTTTTGTGTTTGTACACATACATAGAAAAGTAATTCAATTTTGTATGTCTTGTGCAGCTTTTAATTCAATAAAATTTATTGTTGTTATGCATTATGGTGAATATTTTGCCAAAACAAATTCTGAAAAATATAATGAATGCTATTTTAATTCTTGTGATGTGGATAAGATGTCTATGTTTGAGCTGGTAAATATGGTTTACAATTTAAAAATTAAAAATGTTGTAAAACTGTTTAGGATTGCAACAGATGTTTCACACAAGATATTGCATGTATGTTTTGATATTGATGTTGTGAACATATTAGCTGATCTATCTATAACCCATCATGTGCATCTTTATTTAGTTGAATAAGAATTTAAAACGCAGACTCAAAAAGAACCTAAATCTGAACATGTGTCTGAACAGCCTGAAACTGAACCGCATGTACATTTTAAAACTTAACCCTGTACTTGAACCACAAATGAGTCTTCAGATTCTGACTATAATGATTTTTCTAGTACTGAATCTGTAACATTTAAATTTGATAATAGTGACTTCTCAGTTGAAGATGTTTTTCAATATCATGTTGATGTTGAAATGAATTTGAAAGATAATTTAGAGACAGAACCTACTGCTAGAAAAAAGATAGAGAGTGAAGAATTTGACAATGATGTTTTTGACTCATTACATAATATAGATGAGTCAGATTCAAATTCTGATACTAAAAAGAAAAGAAAAAGTTTCTAAAGTTTAGCTCAACAACTGATATGGAAAATCATGAGTTTAAGGTAGGTATGATCTTTAGTAATAGAAAAGTTTTGAAGGAAACAATAAAAAAAATTAATTTACAGAACAAGTATAAAATTAAACTGGAATTTAATAATAGGAGAAAAGTGAAGGCAATTTGTAAATATAGATGTCCATGACTGTTATGGGTATCAAGATTGAACTCTCATAATCCACTAGATCATACTTTACAGATTAAGACATTAAAAACTGAGCATATTTGTAGCAAGGAATATAAATCTGTCAAATAAGACAATAGCTAAGAAGTATTTGCATTTATTTGTTATCGATAAAAGTTCAAACCTACTTCACTTAGAGAAGTTGTGATGCATGACTATGTTTTTCCTGTGCCCCTAACCAACTATTATAGGGCAAGAGAATTGAACCTTGAAACTATTGAGAGCAAACATAAATTTCAGTATAGTAGATTACTTAGCAGAACTTAGGTTAAGTAATCCTCGCACAATTACTGTTTGTAAACTGAATGATAAAATTTTCGAGAGAGTGTATATCTGCTTGCAAGCATGTAAAGAGAATTTAAAAGCATGCATGCCTATAATTTCTCTTGATGGCTGTCACCTGAAGGGATACGGCTAGGGTCATTTCTTGGTTGATGTTGGGATCGATGCCAATGACTGCATCTATCTAATAGCTTTTGCAGTAGTTGACAGTGAATAACTCTTCATGATCTTGGTTTCTCGAAATGCTTGCTGAAGACTTAGGGTTGATAAACTCATACCATGTGTCTATCATGAAAGATAAACAAAAGGTAAAACATAATAACATATTTATCTTCTTTCACTTATTTAATATCATTGTTTTTAACGGTAAAAATAATGTTTTGATATAATAATTGAAAAATGGTTTGGACTAATTTGAAAAGAATTCAAAACTTGTCTTTAAGTCTAAACAACTTGAATTTATGTTTGAGGGATCTTAAAAGGTTTTTGGAAAAGTTTTTCACGATTTAAAACAACCAAACTTGTATTTTCAAGTTGCCCGTACCGATACGATCGAACCCGTATCGATACCTTTTTGCCCAGGTTTGGTCACTGCCAAAATCCGTATCGAAACAGGACTTGTCGTTTCGATACGGAGAGGGATCGTTTCGATACGCCTGATAAGCGTACCAATCGCCATTTTAACAACCCCAACGGCTAGTTTCCCAACGGTCTTTTAAATGTCATACCGTACTTGTTGGGATGTTAGGGGCTTGATTCGATCAACCAATTTAGCTCACCAAGTGGTGGAGAGATGGATTTTTGGGTGGAAGGGTTGTGGAAGCTAGAATGTAAAAAAGACACAATGATTTATAGTGGTTCAACCTTCTAACCAAGGTCTACATCCACTACCTTAGCTCCCCACTAAGGATTTCACAATCAATCCACTATTGATTCGTCCCCTTTTCTAGGATTAGGAGGAAACCCTTACAACCGATCAAGCTTCTACCCAAAGTCTTGATCAAAACCCTCTTTACAAAGAGATAAACAAAGCAAACTTAAAACCCTCTAATAGGTGTTTGTTTGCAAAATTAAGCACTCACCCAAAACCTAAAACACTTGAGCAAATTTGACAATTTTGGCTCACTAGTGTTTGTCTATACAAGAATTGACAATTTAAGCACTAAGACACTTTTTGATCATTTGATGTTTGACAATATGAGCATTAGTCTTCTCTTGATGCTTGGAGGTCCCTTTTATACTCCCAAATGAGTTTGTAGCCGTTACTAGCCGTTGGGGATGAATTGGAGCCGTTGAGGACGAATTGGAGCCGTTGAGGACTTTATTTCCCTTCATAAATGTTGTTCTGCAGCTAACCGTATCGATACACGTGACACCGTATCGGTACGGGCTTCATAGGAACTAGCCGTTGAGCTTTTGCCAGCTGAGGCGTATCGATACGCTTGAGGGCGTATCGGTACGGGTCCACATTTGAATGGCCGTTGGGAAATAGCCGTTGGGGTGGTTGAACTGGGATCGGTACGCTTACCTAGAGTATCGAAACGACCCCGATCCGTATCGATACGCTAAACCCTCGTATCGATACGGGTTTTGACAGTGGCCAAACTGGGGCAAAAAGGTATCGGTACGGGTACAACCGTATCGATACTGATAACGTGAAATCACAAGTTTGGCTATTAAAAACATGAAAAATCTTTGCCAAAAACCTTTCAAAATACCTCAAACATAAATTCAAGTTGTTTGGACTTAAAAACAAGTTTTAAATTCTTTTCAAATTAGTCCAAAACATTTTTCAATTATTATATCAAAACATTAGTTCTACAATCTCCCCCTTTTTGATATAGTAAAACTAACTTGAAAAATTATTTGGGATTCTCCCCCTCAAACTTTAAAAATGTGAATAATAGATTAAATGTATGAAATCAAATAAAGCTCCCTCTGATTCATTTGAAAATTCAATTTTTCAAACCATACCATTTCTCCCCTTTTTGTTATATCAAAAAGAATTTAAGACATTAAGTTCAAAATAACAATAGAGGTAAAAAGTTTTGACACAAATAAGAATTTGGTTTAAAAATAGCTCCCCTTACTCAAAGCATCATCAAAAATGTTAGTCCAACATATTTGATCATCTAGTTGAATAAAAGGAAATAAGACAAATTAATTCAAAACAACTAGAAATTTTACCAACACTTGAACCCAAGGGAGGATGTGAAGCCTTCCTTCTTCAAGTGTTCTTCCTTGTGTGTATGGAGCTCCCCCTCAATGTTTGACTTGTTGAACATCTCCATCACACCTAGCAATAGACAATCAAGTAATTTTTGGTATCCAAATTGCTTTGGATCCATGAACATTAGTAGCACAAATTTTAGCCCCCTTTGGAATCCATTTTTCAATGTCATCCTTTTTAATTGAAGTGGTTAGTCCTTTTGGGACCCAAACACTTCTAAAACATTTACCTTTAATAAATCTAGGGGCACTAGATTGTCTAACATAAAAATTTGATTTTCCAAAATTGTTTTTCTTTTCAAGCTCTTTGGAAATCAAATCTTTTTCTTCTTGAACTTTTTGAAGCAATTTTTGTAAATCAAAACATTTTAATTCAAACTCTTCAAGTTTTGCTTCAAGTTCAAGTTTGGTTTTAGAAAGCAAATCATTTTGAATTTTTAACTTTGAAATCAATTTATTGTTTTTCAAAATGTGGCTTTTAAAATCTAAAACAAAATCATCATAGGCATCTTGTAATTCATCAAAGGAATAAGAGCATGAAGTAGATGAATTAGAAGTTACCCTTGAATCTTCTTCGATGGCCATAAGGCAAAGGTTGGCTTGTTCATCGTCGGTGGAGTCCTCATCACTCCAAGTAGCCACATGTGCCTTCTTCTTATGGCTTGAAGTGCTTGCCCTCTCCTTTCTCTTAGGTTCTCGTTCAAGCTCTCTCAAGGCTTTCTTCATGAACGGGGCACACTTCTTGAAGAGATGAACTATCTTTTCATATTCATCCTCCTCTTCACTTGAGTAGACATGATGGCAAGTGGAGGATTTGAGAGTCATGAAACTTGCATTGATGCCAAGCCCTTTGATTTTCTTCTCTCCCATAGCTCTAATTTCTTCCCTCTTCTTCTCATCCTCTTTGTTCTTCTTCATGATTTGATGAGTAAGAAGTGACCCCATGAGTTCATCAAGCTTCAAGGTCTTCAAATTTTTGGCTTCGATGATGGCGGTCCTCTTTGAGTCCCAAGACTCGGGAAGTGAGTAGATGAGCTTTCGAACAAGCTTTTCCTCTGGGATGGCTTCTCCATAGCCTTTGAGACCATTGGTGATAGTGGAGAACCTATCAAACATCTTCTCGATGTTCTCTTCCGGATCCATTTTGAAGTTCTCATACTCCAAGGTTAGGAGCCCAATCTTGGTCTCCTTGACTTCATTTGTCCCCTCGTATGTGACTTCAAGCTTGTCCCATACCTCCTTGGCACTCTCACAAGAAGACATCTTCTCATAGATGGATGGACCAAATGCACAAAATAGAATGTGCAAGGCTTTGCAATTTAGCTCCATCTTCTTGCGATCGTCGGCACTCCACTCCGCTTTACTTCTTTGAGGCACGAACGGACCATCTTCAACTATGTCCCAAAGCTTGTAATCTCTTGATTTGATGAAGAACTTCATCTTTGTCTTCCAATGGGCATAGTGGGTTCCGTCAAAGAAAGGCGGTTTGTCGATTGAATGTGCAATTTGAGCCGGTTGATGAAATAGTGATCGAGCTTGCCGGATCTTCTCAATAGGATGTGAATCCCCTTCGATTGAGCCAAGCTCTGATACCAATTGTTGGGATGTTAGGGGCTCGATTCGATCAACCAATTTAGCTCACCAAGTGGTGGAGAGATGGATTTTTGGGTGGAAGGGTTGTGGAAGCTAGAATGTAAAAAGACACAATGATTTATAGTGGTTCAACCTTCTAACCAAGGTCTACATCCACTACCTTAGCTCCCCACTAAGGATTTCACAATCAATCCACTATTGATTCGTCCCCTTTTCTAGGATTAGGAGGAAACCCTTACAACCAATCAAGCTTCTACCCAAAGCCTTGATCAAAACCCTCTTTACAAAGAGATAAACAAAGCAAACTTAAAACCCTCTAATAGGTGTTTGTTTGCAAAATTAAGCACTCACCCAAAACCTAAAACATTTGAGCAAATTTGACAATTTTGGCTCACTAGTGTTTGTCTATACAAGAATTGACAATTTAAGCACTAAGACACTTTTTGATCATTTGATGTTTGACAATATGAGCATTAGTCTTCTCTTGATGCTTGGAGGTCCTTTTTATACTCCCAAATGAGTTTGTAGCCGTTACTAGCCGTTGGGGATGAATTGGAGCTGTTGAGGACTTTATTTCCCTTTATAAATGTTGTTCTGCAGCTAACCGCATCGATACACGTGACACCGTATCGGTACGGGCTTCATAGGAACTAGCCGTTGAGCTTTTGCCAGCTGAGGCGTATCGATATGCTTGAGGGCGTATCGGTACGGGTCCACATTTAAATGGCCATTGGGAAATAGCCGTTGGGGTGGTTGAATTGGGATCGGTACGCTTACCTGGCGTATCGAAACGACCCCGATCCGTATCGATACGCTAAACCCTCGTATCGATACGGGTTTTGACAGTGGCCAAACTGGGGCAAAAAGGTATCGGTACGGGTACAACCGTATCAATACTGATAACGTGAAATCACAAGTTTGGCTATTAAAAACATGAAAAATCTTTGCCAAAAACCTTTCAAAATACCTCAAACATAAATTCAAGTTGTTTGGACTTAAAAACAAGTTTTAAATTCTTTTCAAATTAGTCCAAAACATTTTTCAATTATTATATCAAAACATTAGTTCTACAGTACTGATACACCCTCAAGTGTATCGATACGCCTAGGCTGGCAAAAGCCCAACGGCTAGTTTTTTATGAAGGTCGTACCGATACGGGTCCACACGTATCGATACGGAAGGCTACAAAATAACATTAAAGATGGAAAATAAAGTCTCCAACGGCTCCAATTCAACCCCAACAGCTAGTAACGACTAAAAACTCAAAGAGGAGTATAAAAGGGACCTCCAAGCATCAAGTAATGGTGAATGCTTCAATTGTCAACAACAAATGATTAAGAAATTGTCTTAGTGATTATTTGTCATTTCTTTGTATAGACAAACACTAGTGAGCCAAAATTGTTAGATTTGCTCAAGTGTTTTAGGTTTTGGGTGAGAGCTAAATTATGCAAACAAATACCTATTAGAGGGATTTGAGTTTGCTTATCTTTTCTCTTGTAAAGAGGGTTTGATCAAGGCTTTGGGTAGAAAGCTTGATTGATGTATAAGGGTTTCCTCCTAAGCCTAGAAAAGGGGACGAATCAATAGTGAATTGATTGGAAATCCTTAGTAGGAAGCTAATGTAGTGGATGTAGACATTGGTTAGAAGGTTGAACCACTATAAATCATTGTGTCCTTAATCTTTTTAGCTTCCACACCACTTGCACCCAAAATTCTACTTCTCCACAACTTGACGAGCAAGAACGGTTGAAGGAATCGAGCACCGTAAAACCCAACATTAACTTTACAAATGTTCTAACTTTAAAATGATTATCTTCTATGTGTAGGGGTTGCTTGATATATTAGCAGAATTATTCCCTCATCAGAGAGTAGAACATGTGTCAGGCATTTATATATGAACTTCAAGTTAAAGTTTACTGGAAAAACATTGAAAGATGCTTTGTGGAAAGTTGCAAGAGCAAGCTACATGATGGAATTGTAGCGATTAATTTAAAAACGTATAATTAACCCACCTTTTAAAGAAAATTAAATTTTGGGGAATTTTAGAAAAATCATGTTTAAAAAAAATGGAGTCGCCACCGATTATTTAAAAAAAGGCATACCATACACCGATAAATAAAACTAGAGATTAAAAAAAAAGTCCGGGAGTCGGTTACGTGTGGGGAAGGATTAACACCCTCACAATGCCCAAAACTTGGTATCAAATCAATTACCGCTTTGTTATTATTGAATTTTGCGAGTCAAAGTAACGATTAAATCTAAATTTGATTATACACGCGAGTAAATTTTAAGGGCCCTATTATCACGACCGGCCCTGGGCCGGGGCAGAAGGGGCACCCGCCCAGGGCCCATAAGTTTTAAATTTTCTTTAATATAATATATGTATATCTCTTATTTTTTTTATAATAAATTAAGAAAAAAACTGTACAAGTAAAATGATGGGCTCATAAATTTATTAACATGTTAATTGATATTTTAGATTTTTATATTAATGGTAATAATGATTCTAATTCCCACGAAACACTCATTAAATATATCTTTCCAAAAATTCAAATTAAAATCTAACTAAATTGTTAAACTACCCTCCTTTCAAATTCCCACCACCATAAATTTACCATATTTTCATATTTTCCATATCAATGGAAAAAAAATTTAACATCATTTTTTTCTCTTTAATAATCATTGGGTGGAGAAAATTCAAGTATAATAACCCTACATTTCTTTTTTTTCTCTTCTATATTTTGCAATTCATCTAAAAATTATTATTCGCTTTTCACTTTCTCATATTTCTCACAAACACAAAATTACAATTGCTTATCATCAATCGTGGTGCTTGAATCCTATTGAAACTTGTTCTTAAATTTTTTGGGAAGATCATGTTTCTATTTTTTTTCTTATTTTTATACTCCCTCTGTCCCACTAAAACTGTCTCATGTTGACTTTTTTTTGGTCCAATTTTTTCAACTTTGACCTCTTATAATTTAAAATTTATTATTGATAAAAATATAAAAAAATATATTTTAAAAACCTTGAATCAACTAGTTTTTAAATATATTTTTTATAATTTTTAATTAATTAAAATATTTAAATAAATTATAGTCAAAGTTGAAAAAATTTGACCAAAAAAATGTCAACATGTGACAGTTTTACTGAGACGGAGGGAGTATATTTCTAAATTATAGTTAAGATTGTTTTTTATTTTTGTTTAATAAGCTTGAATCTTTTAATATTTGGTAGTTTTTTAAGATGTGATTCAAATGCTTATTATCTTTTTTATATGTTTACATGTGCTATTGTTTTAAAGTATAATCACCTCGGTGTTGCGGATTTAGTATATAAATATTTCGATCGAGAATGTTCCCATTTCACAAGTGCTATTGTTATAAGTATTTGTATGCTTAAATATATTTTTGATATTTTTAAGATCGTATTAAATTATTATTTGTTTAATTTAATAAATAAAAATTTTATATTAAATTTTTTTTAAAAAAATTAAATTAGGGGCCCATTTTTTTTAATTTTGCCCCGAGCCAAAAAATAATCAGGACCGGCACTACCTATTATTCGAGAATGACGAAAAAACCACCACCACTACGATTGGTACTAGCCATGTTTATTACCGAATAAAAGGACACCGCATTAGCTATTAATATTTTGAATGTAAAATTTAGCGATAAACGAAATAATGCTAAACGAGACAAATATGAACAAGGGCATGAACTGAATATACAAAAAGAGTCCCAAATATCAAAACATCATGTTAAAAATAGTGCATTCTAATAAGGTATTATATATGAAAAAATTAAAATAGTAGCCATATCTGATATCTACTTATATGTATATTAAAATATCTATACTATAAAAACATGTATATAGGAACAAAACGCCACATATTATATCAAAAAAAAAACTTCATATTATATACCAATATAATATGTATGTACAAAGATAATGGAACTAAAATTTTGGCGGTAGCCACGTTTGTGTATATGTGATATTTAAACCATATATTGTATAATATATAAGGCATATATAATATAATAAATATGTATCAAAATAATATTATACGTAGAACAAAAATAATCCATTTGCATAAATATGTATAAATTAAAAGGGAAATAAAGAAACAATATATATAGTATGTACGCGTGAATATATGGCAAGATATATACATATATTAGCTTGTAAACATTTTAGTATATACCATGTATAAGTAAAATTGTAATTCATTTATGGCATAATAATATATAGTCAACAACATAATTAGCACATGCATGCCATATTAATTTAGACCAAGCAAATAACTAAGGCAATACACTAAGAAACATATATATTAAATAAAACAAGTAGAAGGAAAAGGACTTAAAAGGTGATTATACCGCCGGCCATTAAGTCAAAATCAACAAAATATGGATAAAATTGAGAAGTTTGAAAAAGGTTAAGGGATTGCAAAGAGAATTTTGGAATGACGGAGGTCCTTAAAAGTGAAAAAATTATTTTTAGAACTAGGTATAAAACCTAAAACATTGAAACAGAAATCATTTTTTCCTCTGCCCATAATCAATCAAAACCCTCTCCCCATATTTTCTCTCGACTATTTTTATGAACCCATAATCCGGTAACTATTCCGCCATATCGACCACCGTGAACGGTCATCGGTCGCCGCTTGCCGGCGCCAGTAACCTTCGAATCTTAAGCTAAAGTTTCTCTTACATCCTCTTAAACCCAAATCTCCCCTTAGATTTTCAAAAGCCACATCTTTTCGCCTTTAATCTTTAATCTTTAAAAACTAGAGACCTCAAACCATTTTTTAAAACCTTTTTTTTCAACATTTGTTTTCTCATCGGTTCACTATGCATGGTCTTGGGAGGCCAAGAGACTTATCACCGGCGTGTACGGAGCCAAACGACAACGGTAGGGTCGGCAACTGCAAAGGTAAAATCTAAAAACTCTAAGCCTTTTTATGATAATGCTTTGAAAATGAAAAGAAAGGGCTCTGAAAATCTTTAGTCTTTTTACTTTTTATTATTTTTTTTTGAAAATTCGAATCCTTCCATACAAAACGGTTGGTCTCGTTTTATAAACGAGATAGAAAATACATAAAAATATTATATGTCTATTTTTTTTTATCTAATTGCCACATTTTTTGCTTGGATATGTGTTTTTGCCTTTTTTGGTTCATCTCTGTCGGTGGGAAGGGAGAGCTCGTCGTAGCTTCCGGCGCTGATGGGGCGCTCGGCAAACCCAAAGAGTCACGGGCTTATCCGACGGCTGATGTGGCGTGAATTCAATGATCGAAAAAATCTCGATGCGGCTGACGTGGATTCTCTAAGGTACATTAAATGGATTTCCTTAAATCCCATTCGACATTAAATTGTGGGAGATTCTGCAAAACAACACTTAAAAGACATCAAAAAGACGGCAAACCGGTTAACCTGGTCATTTTTTGAACATAATTTCTTATAAAGCTTGTACCTAATTTGTTACAACAATTGTAAGAATAACGGTATATACACAATTCCTTATAAAGTAACAAATTGAGTCCAAAACTGATTTCTTTACAATAATTGTAAGACATTAGATATATACTTAATTTCTTATAATAATGCACAATTTGGTACAAAATAAGTAAGGAGTTGTGTTTGAACACAATTTCTTACCCGATATACCTAATTTCTTACTAAAATTATAAGCAATTAAGTATATACTCAATTCCTTACGAATTTTGTTGTTGGGTAAAGTTGGTCAAACTTTTGTAAGAAATTGTGTTTGTACTTAATTTCTTACAAGAATGCACAATTTGGTACAAAATAGGTAAGGATTTGTGTTTCCACACAATTTCTTACTAAATATACCTATTTCTTACTGAAATTGTAAGAACTTAGGTATATACCAAATTCCTTACGAATTTTTTAGTTGAACAAACTTGGTCAAACCTTTGTAAGAAATTGTGTTTGTACTCAATATCTTACAAGAATGCAAAATTTGGTACAAAATAGGTAAGAATTTGTGTTTCTACACAATTTCTTACTAAATATACCTATCTTCTTACTGAAATGGTAAGAAATTAGGTATATACCTAATTCCTTAAGAATTTTTTTGTTGAACAAAGTTGGTCAAACCTTTGTAAGAAATTGTGTTTGTACTAAATTTCTTACAAGAATGCACAATTTGGTACAAAATAGGTAAGAATTTGTGTGTATACACAATTTCTTACTAAATATACCTATTTTCTTACTGAAATGGTAAGAAATTATGTATATACCTAATTTCTAACGAAATTTTTAGTTGGGTAAAGTTGGTCAAACCTTTGTAAGAAATTGTGTTTGTACTCAATTTCTTACAAGAATGCACAATTTGGTACAAAATAGGTAAGGAGTTGTGTTTGTACACAATTTCTTACTCGATATACATAGTTTCTTACTGAAATTATAAGAAATTAGGTATATACCCAATTCCTTACAAATTTTTTGTTGGGGGTAAAGTTGCTAAAACCCTTGTAAGAAATTGTGTTGTACTCAATTTCTTACAAGAATGCACAATTTGGTACAAAATAGGTAAGAAGTTGTGTTTGTACACAATTTCTTACCCGATATACCTAGTTTCTTACTGAAATTATAAGAAATTAGGTATATACCCAATTCTTTACGAATTTTTGTGTTGGGGTAAAGTTGCTCAAACTTTTGTAAGAAATTGTGTTTGTACTCAATTTCTTACAAGAATGCACAATTTGGTACAAAATGGGTAAGGAGTTGTGTTTGTACACAATTTCTTACCCGATATACATAGTTTCTTACTGAAATTATAAGAAATTAGGTATATACCCAATTCCTTGCGAATTTTTTGTTGGGGTAAAGTTGCTCAAACCTTTGTAAGAAATTGTGTTTGTACTCAATTTCTTACAAGAATGCACAATTTGGTACAAAATAGGTAAGAATTTGTGTTTCTACACAATTTCTTACTAAATATACATATTTTCTTACTGAAATGGTAAGGAATTAGGTATACACCTAATTCCTTAAGAATTTTTGTACTCAATTGCTTACAAGAATGCACAATTTGGTACAAAATAAGTAAGGAGTTCTGTTTGTACACAATTTCTTACCCAATATACTTAGTTTCTTACTGAAATTATAAGAAATTAGGTATATACCCAAATCCATATGAATTTTTGTGTGGGGGTAAATTTGCTCCACCCTTTGTAAGCAATTGTGTACAAACACAATTCCTTACAACAAGGTAAAAAATTTCATTCCAGTAGGTGGCATCGAAACCACCTATATGGGGTTTCGGTCATGGTTTCATAGTATGGGCAAAATTTTCATTCCACTAGGTAGCATCAAAACCACCAATATGGGGTTTCAGTGCTGGTTCGACAGTATGGGCAAAATTTTCATTCCACTAGGTATTATCGAAACCACCTATATGGGGTTTCGGTGCTGGTTTGACAATATCAACAAAATTTTCATTCCACTAGGTAGCATCGAAACCACCTATATGGGGTATCGGTGCTGGTTTGAGAGTATCAACAAAATTTTCATTCCACTAGGTAGCATCGAAACCACCTATATGGGGTTTCGGTGCTGGTTTGACAGTATCAACAAAATTTTCATTCCACTAGGTAGCATCGAAACCACCTAAGGATGGTTTCGATACCTCTAAAAGGAATCTGCCTTTTCAGTGTTATGTCTTTTCACTGTAATCACATGCACCGTTTACTGGTCATCCTGTATAAAGCAAGTTTCGATACCCCTCAGAACGAATTTGCCTTTTCAGTTTCATGTCTTTTCACTTGTATCACATGCACCGTTTTATGTTCATGTACCTTTGCATTGTGCCTTCTCACTTTCCCTTCTAAGTTTTCAATTTCCCTCCCAACTGAAATTCCCTATAAATTAACAACTCTTCTCTTTACTCTTTACAACATCTTCAACTTAATATACTCAACCCTTCGTTTATTTCTATAATCAGTTCTCCTTCACCTTCACCATCTTCTATTATAGAATGAGTTCGAGCAGAGGTTCTGGTCACAATCCTCAGCCATTGGCAAAGAGGAAACTTGATTTCGAGACATCATCAAACATCAATGATGATGTCTATGTTGATTCTGATGAAGAGGAGTAACAAAGCCATGAGACAATGAAAACCAGCAGATGGTTCAACAAGTTTTTTGAGACCTTCTTTTTTGGTTTCGATGCTGGTTTGACAGAAAGTTATTTCGTTGGTCTTGAAAGGGGTATTGAAACCTTCTTTTTCTGGTTCCGATGTCGGTTTGGCTGAAAGACTTGGTTTTGAAGGGGGTATCGAAACCTTCTTTTTCTGGTTCTGATGTTGGTTTGGCAGAAAGACTTTGTTCGTTGGTCCTGAAAAGGGTATCGAAACCTCAATTATGGTGGTTTCGAAACCTGATCCCAACGCATTTATTTCATCCAACCAAGACAATTGGTGCATAATAAATGTTACCACCAACTAAGCTATTTCCTTTTTATTACCAGAGAGAGCAACTTCATTAAACTCAAACTATCTCCTCTTCAAGTGTCAGTTCCATACATCTCTTAAACTCTCTCCTCAACCAGAACATCGGAGGTGAAGGTAAGAAAAATGTCTAAACCTAGTGCTCCCATGTTTTACATATGTGTATTGTACTAATTGATTTCAACAGTATGCAATAAACTTTAGGTCCGTACCCACTCTTCAATATTTGTATCGTACATGGATGACAATGTTGGAGAGAATAATATGGCTCATGGACACACATCAAATGACTCGTTTATGCCAGAAAATTTAGATGTTTTGTGTTTAACTCTCGTGAGGCTGCATAGGAGTATTATAAAGAATACACAATAAATTGTGGGTTCAGTGTGTGTCGATCAACAACAAGGTATGATGGCCTTGGTTCATTAATATCACAAGATTTTTTTTGCAGCCGGGCAGGCAAACGCAGAACTTCTATTAATGATGTTGATCGTAAACGTGCGCCCTGCGCTATAACACGCATCGGTTGCAAGACAAAAATTGTTGTTCAATGTCGCGATTTGGATCAGTGGCGGGTATCATTTTTTCAAAATGCACATAATCACGAGCTGTGCCCACCTATTATGTGACCGTTTCTTCGGTCGAGTCGAGAAGTTACAGAGGGTGATCTAAATGAGGCACGTGTATTGAAAAATGTGGGGGGTGAAAACATCACAGATTATGAATTTTTCACGCAACAATCATGTGGTTTCGACAATGTTGGTTTCATAAGGAAAGACTTGTACAACTCACTGCATCAGTCAAACGCTGAAGAAATTCGTGACGGTATTGTAAATGCCCTCCTAACTTACTTTGACTTGAAGAAAGAGCATGATACCAGGTTCTACATGCAATACGATCTTGATGACTCAGGGGCGTTGCATAATCTTTTTTGGTGTGATTCAACATCGAGGTCCGACTACACATGCTTCGGTGATGTCATTGTATTTGACACGACGTACAAAGGTAATATCTATGGCCGACCTCTAATGCCTATTCTTGGTGTCCATCAGCATCACCAAACAATTGTCTTTAGTGTTGCAATTCTAGCTGACGAGACTGCCGATTCTTTTGAATGGGTACTGAGACAATTTGCAGAGGCAATGTGTAACAAGGCTCCAGTTTCAGTTGTCACAGATGGTGATAGGGCCATGCACAGAGCAATAAAAACGGTGTTCCCGCTTGCTTGCCATCACATATGCTCATGACATCTGTCACGAAATGCTCAGGCAAACGTTGGTGACACAAAATTTACTTCCGCATTTAAGAGATGCATGTCATCTTGGTGGACAACTGAGGAATTTGACCGGGAGTGGAGGTCAGTTGTTAAACAGTTTAACGTCGAACATCATCCTTGGGTTGTAGAGAAGGATTAGACAACGACTATGTGGGCACAAACATATCTTACATGACATTTCTTCGCCAATCTTCGATCAACCCAAAGGTGCGAAGCTATGAATGCATCGCTAAATCTTTTGCTAACTTATAAGAAGACATATATAGATGTTGTCTGTGCCATTGACAATGGGATCAATGAGATACAAATTCAAGAGTTAAGGGAAGATTTCTTCAGTTCAAATGCGACACCTTTTCCTATGACCAAATTGAATGAACTTGAAAGGAATGCAACATACGTATATACACGAGCATCATTCAAAATTGTTCAGACCAAACTTAAAAATGAGACATTGTATCGTCCTATACATCCAACTGTCGAAGGTGGAGGCTTCCAGACATATCGGTTAACAAAGTATAAGGATCCTTCACAATTGTATGAGGTGGTTCTTGAGGTTGCAACGCATAACATAACATGCTCCTATGTAACGCCTGTGTTTTGGGGTTAGGAGTTAGCCGGGTTTGTAGTCCGGGTCAATAAAATTAATTAAAATAAATTCAACCTTAATTTGGACCTAATTGAGCTTTAGTAAAAAGGGGAGGGACCTATGTTGTGATTTTACCCAAAAGATTTTAAAAGGGAGACAACTTTTGAAAGTTGTCATCTTCTCTCCCTTTTCCCTATTTTCCAACGTCAAAATACCCCACCACCATCTCCAAAACCTCTCAAAGCTTGTTTACTATTCCATTGTATATCTCCTTCAATTCAAGGTGTTTTTCAAAGGTAAAAATGTTTTCTAACTCTCCTCTTTATCCTCTATCTACCTATGGTTTTAGATTTCAAAGATATGAGATTTTGAAAATTAGGGTTTGGTTCAAAGTTTGGGTTTTTATGGGGATTTTCATCTTGTTTTACAAAATTGAGTTAGAGCTTTGTTTATTCATGTTAAAAGGTGCAACATATATTAATTTGGTTGAGTTTTGTGGAAAACCCGAAGTAGGGTCTTAGAGCAAATTTTAAGGTGTCAAAACTTGGGTTTTTGGTGGGTTTTAGAGTGTAATTGAAGGGCTGATGGTTTAGGTATATTAGGAAGGTGATTTGGGGTCTTTTGGGTGTCTTTTGGATGATTGGAAGTGGAGTTTTCAGCTAGTGTTGTAGGGAGTACGAATTTGAGGTATTTGGGGATTACTTTGATTTGGAAAATTTGGATGAAGCTTGGTTTGAACTCAAAGAATGAATGTTGTTTGAATATTAGCATTGATTGTGGTTGTTGGTTGTGTTTTTGGTTGGCTATAAGCAAGAGGAGTCGTCGAAGAAGCTTTGGGACCGAATCCGGGTTCATAGGAGTTTCGCTTGGTTGCTAAGGAAGGGCGGTGAGTGGTTTCAAACTTGTTTTAAAGTTTGGTTCGAGTGTGTGTAGAGTGTGTGTATGGAATGTGCTTGGTAGGCCATTTCTTTATTTCAAGTTGTTAATTCTAGCCTTTGACTTCATTACATGTTATTGTGTAATTGCCCATCTATGCTCTTGTGAATTGTGGATAAATTGGTGCATGTATGTCATGAAATGTATATATGTGATGAGCATGGACTGTGGTTGATGATATATTATGTGGTTATGATAATTGGCACTAAATAAATTACCGGTTGTAAATGATCGATCA
Source organism: Hibiscus tridactylites (assembly GCA_958450335.1). Taxonomy (NCBI): domain Eukaryota; kingdom Viridiplantae; phylum Streptophyta; class Magnoliopsida; order Malvales; family Malvaceae; genus Hibiscus; species Hibiscus tridactylites. The sequence goes on from OY288290.1 coordinate 49,862,612, forward strand.
TTAGTATTAGTGTGCACACAAATTGAGTCAAAACGTACGTGGCCTTGATGGCGTTAAGTCATCAAGGAGGAGTACAGTGATGTAATATTCCACCGGAAGCTTATATATTTCTACGGGATGATGAGTGGAATCCCATCCGTAGGGCATGTGGCGATGAGTGGAATCCCGCACATGCAAGGTCCGGTGATGAGTGTAATCCCACCGAGGTAAAGTGTTGTTGAGGTTTAAATCCGCACAATCGGGGTAATTGAAAGTGGCCAATTAACTTGTTCATATATTGTGATATATGGTGTTGATGTATGATTGTTGATATTGATGCTTGATGCTTAGTATGATGTAAGATGCCATATTATGCCACTTGAAAGACTAGCTAGGTCTACTTGAGAAATTGCCTATGCATGTTCGATATGAGGTTTAGGGATTACATGCTTGAACCCTGCATTGTTGATGTTTTTCGTTTTAGAGCACCCTCACTAAGCTTATAGCTTACGCTCTCAATGTTCAACAATGCATATCATTAGCGTGGTGTTAGCTCGGAGCAAGGCAAGAAGGGCTTTCCAAGTTTGTGGCTCAAGTACGGTGGTTAATTTTGTATTAGTTAGCAATGTGGCAAGGGTTTTTGTATGAGCTATGTATGACTCATGTATGTTGATGATTTGTTTTGGCTTTGGTTTGTAAAACATGTTATGTTATGATGTATGCTTGAGTGTGGTGGCATGTCTTTAGATGTTTAGGTTTCTTTGTTGATGGGTGCAAACCTCAAATGCTTATCTTGTGCCTTTTAAGGCTTTTGAGTTCCATGTATGACCTTAAATGTTGAATTGCCTTTGTTGGAATGCCATGTATTGATGCATTGTTCCATGTTTGAATGCTTATGTTGCTTGTATGGTTTGTGCATCACCTTGTGTTGAAACGTGCCTTTGGTTTCAAGTTAAAGCATGCTTATATGGTTGGTTTGCCATAGGATTGATGTTAGTGTGTTGGTTGAGGTTTTAGAGGGATTTAGGGGCATCCGTGTGCCTTAAATCAGCTAAAACATGTAAGTTCGTAGCAGGGGTATCGATACGGTTGGACCCGTATCGATACGGCCTTCTTGTTTCAGGCCACGCGTTTCGATACGCGAGGGGGCGTATCGATACCTTTTTGGTCACTGAAGTTACTGTCCATTTTGGTATCGAAACAGGCCTCTGGCGTATCGATACGGTCATCTTAGCGTTGACCGTGAGAAGTTGACCATTGGAGAGAGTATCGATACACTCTTTGGGGGTATCGATATGGTCTCCACGGGTTGACTCTGACCAGTTGACTTAGTCAAGGCGTATCGATACACCCCTTAGGAGTATCGATACCGCCTGCAGTTTAAGTTTAAAAATTGGGCTGTTAAATGTTGTTTTGGGTTCGTTTGATTGTCTCGTGTATGTTGTTCCGCTGTTTGATCACTTAGGATTTAATAATCCTCTAGACAAGATTAAAATGAGAAAAAAATAGGGTTGCTAACCGAGGGGGAACCTTAACGGGTTTCGCTTCGGTTTTCCCCGTGTGGCCCATTCGAACCGGTCATCCGGCCAGACCGGGACGAGGGGGTTACATTTGTTGGTATCAGAGCCTGAGGTTACCGAGACCTCGGGCAGGTAAGTGAGGTAAGCTTAATGTATTAAATGATTGTGTTGTTCGATGCATGTTTTGCCATGAATTCTTGATATCCGACTGTTCGTATGATGTTTTGAAGCATGAATTGTTGTGTCTGGTGTAGAGTGAGTGCCCATTGCTACTATTACTTAATTTAAAAAGATTTTTGGAAAAAGGAGTACTTGAGAACTATTGGACCCTTGCTTTGACTAACGTAATCCCTACTTGTTTCTTGTTGTAGTTTATACCTTGCTAGCTGTACCATGAGACCATGTGGGAGGCCTAGGATGGTTCGACCGGAACCACGGGCAGCGGCTCCAGGAGTTGAGCCAGTAGTTAGGGTTGAGGCTTAAGTGGGAGAGCCTGTAGTTGGAGTTGGAGCTCCTCCACCACCTCCACCACCACCACCTCCTCCATCGGGAGTGGGAGGCGAGGCTGGGGCCGAAGGAGAGGGACCGCAAGGAGGCCAGGGTGGCCAAGGTGGCCAAGGACCGGCCGGGATAGACTTAGCTCCGTTGGTTCAGGCGATAGCCGGGGCATTTCAGGCTGCAGTAGCTGGGGGACAGGCAGCACACCATCAGGGTGAGGGCACCGGATTACCTTTAGAGAGACTCCGGGGCCTTGGGGCCGAAGAGTTTAGAGGGGCTACTCCGGAGAGATCATAGTTGTGGTTTGAGAAAACTGTCCGTATCCTTGCTTAGATGGGGTGTACCGGTGAGCGCAAGTTGGGATGTGTCGAGTCTCTGCTTCAGGGTGATGCCTACATTTGGTGGGTCACCATTACTACGGGTATGGATGAGGCCGAGATCACTTGGGAGTTCTTTGAGACAGCTTTCCGTAAGAAGTATTTGGGCCCGCGATACCTCGATGAGAGGAAGAGGGAGTTTATGGCATTGCTTCAGGGGAGTATGTCCGTGACCGATTATGAGATCCGATTTGTCAGATTGAGTCAGTATGCACCTGAGCTTGTACCTACTGAGGTGGAGCGTTGTAACCGTTTCCGTTATGGGCTGAGTGAAGAGATCAAGACATATACTCTAGCTTCAGATTACACTGATTTTGATGTCTTGGTCGCGAGGGCCAAGGACTTAGAGCACAGTTTGAGTTTGACCAGGCGGTCTGGTGGATCTAGTTCGAGTAAGAGGTCTAGTAACTTTGATAGAGGTGATGCCAAGAGGCATCGGGACAACAAACATCATTTTGATCACAGACGTGGTGGCGGTAACCACGGTAGAGGCCATCAGGGCCAGAGAGCTGGTGGGAAGTTGCCCACATGTGCTACTTGCGGGAGGAACCACACCGGTGAGTGTTGGGGAAATTTTCATTCTTGTTGGAGTTGTGGGGCTAGAGACCACATTAGGCGTGACTGTCCACATCAGGTGGGACAGGCACCAGCTCAGGCTCCAGCTAGAGCCAATGACTTTCAGAGAGGCCGCGGGCGCGGTAGAGGTAACTTTCAGCCGAGGAACGATGGTCAGAGGAACCTAGCACATGTAGTTGCAGTTCAGCCAGAGGGCGGAGGTCAGGCCAGAGTTTACGCTCAGCGTGGAGATCAGCATGACACCGATGTGATCACAAGTAACTTCTCGATACAGTCTTTGGGTTTGCTTTCTTTGATTGACTCTGGGTCTACACATTCCTACATATTGAGTGAGCATGCACGGTCTTTGAATTTGTCTTGTGAGATTTTAGAGGTAGGAGTTAGTGTTACTAGTTCCTTTGGGGACACGGTAGTAGTTAGGAAGATGTACCGAAGGTGTCCGTTGATGGTTCAGGGGCACGTGTTTCCAGTGGATATGATGGAGCTTCCTTTCTATGGTTTTGATGTGATTCTAGGTATGGACTGGCTCACGGAGCATAGAGCTAGGATAGATTTTGAGACTAAACGGATTTCTTTGAGGCTCACAGATGACTATGAGATTGTAGTAGTGGGTGAGAACGTGAAGTTCTTGTCCAATGTGGTTTCAGTATTAGAGGCTAAGAGATTAGTTGAGTTGGGGTGTGAAGCATACTTAGCGTATGTAATGAACCCTAACACGAGTGAGGTTAGACCTCAGGACATCCGGACAGTATGTGACTTTCCTAGTGTGTTTCCGGAAGAGTTGCCAGGGTTACCACCGGACAGAGAGGTAGAGTTCAGCATTGAGACTTATTCTGATTCGGATCCTGTTTCGATTGCTCCGTATCGCATGGCACCGAAAGAATTGAAAGAGTTGAAGACTCGGTTGCAAGAATTGACAGATAGAGGTTTTATTCGGCCTAGTTATTCACCTTGGGGTGCACCGGTTTTGTTTGTGAAGAAGAAAGATGGAAGCATGAGAATGTGTATAGACTACAAACAGTTAAATCAGTTGACAGTGAAGAATAAATATATGTTGCCTAGAATTGATGACTTGTTTGATCAGTTGAGGGGAGCATCGGTCTTTTCAAAGATTGATTTGAGATTGGGTTACTACCAGCTAAAGGTAAGAGAAGTTGATGTACCGAAGACGACCTTTAGGACTAGATATGGTCATTACGAGTTTCTAGTCATGCCATTTGGGTTGACTAATGCACCGGCTGCTTTTATGGACATGATGAATAGGATTTTTCATCAGTATCTAGATCAGTTTGTAGTTGTGTTTATTGATGACATTTTGGTGTACTCGCAAACTGAAGAAGACCATGACCGACACTTGAGACTAGTTTTGAAGACTTTGCTAGATCATCAGTTGTATGCGAAGCTAAGCAAGTGTGAGTTCTGGATCCGAGAGGTAGTATTCTTAGGACATGTAGTGTCAGCCGATGGGATTAGAGTTGATCCGAAGAAGATTGAAGACATTGTTGAGTGGAAGCAACCAAAGTCTGTGACAGAGGTACGTAGCTTCCTAGGCTTAGCCGGATGCTATAGGAGATTTGTAGAGGGTTTCTCTAAGTTAGCCGCTCCGTTGACACAGTTACTTCAGAAGAGTGTTCAGTTTGAGTGGACAGATGCAAGACAGAGAGCCTTTGAGAAATTGAAAGAAGCTTTGACCCAAGCACCGATCTTGATTCAGCCAGAGTCCGGGAAGGACTATGTGATTTATAGTGATGCTTCTTATGTAGGGCTAGGATGTGTTCTGATGCAAGACAAGAGAGTAGTGGCTTATGCCTCAAGACAGTTGAAGACCCATGAGCGCAACTATCCGACCCATGATATAGAATTAGCTGCAGTTGTGTTTGCTTTGAAGATTTGGAGGCACTATTTGTACGGAGAAAAATGCACAGTGTACACCGATCACAAGAGTTTGAAATACATCATGACTCAACGAGATTTGAATCTCAGACATCATAGGTGGTTAGAGTTTCTAAAGGACTATGATCTTACCATTGAGTACCATCCGGGTAAGGCCAATGTAGTGGCCGATGCATTGAGTAGAAAGATGGTCGTGGACTTGAGAGCCATGTTTGCTAGATTGAGTTTGTCCGGGGATGGTGGCTTGATAGCCGAGCTTCAGGTTAGACCTACTCTAGGTCAGTTGATTAGAGAGAGACAGTTCTTAGATAGATCTTTGGTACCTCACGTGCAAGATATAGCCGAGGGTAGACCTTCAGACTACATTTTCAGTACTGATGGGGTTTTGTGTTTCAAGAATAGAATAGTTGTGCCAGAGGACAGTGACTTGAGACGTACGATCTTGACTGAAGCCCACAGTAGTCCGTTTGCTATGCATCCTGGAAGTACGAAGGTGTACCGTGATTTGAAGAATGAGTACTTTTGGGTTGGCTTGAAGAGAGATGTAGCCAACTTTATGAGTAGGTGCTTAGTGTGTCAGAGAGTGAAGGCGGAACATCAGGTCCCCTCAGGTTTGTTAGAGCCGTTGAGAATTCCGGAATGGAAATGGGAGAACATCACCATAGATTTTGTTTCGGGTTTACCTTTGACTCCTATGAAGAAGAACTTAGTTTGGGTGATAGTGGATCGTTTTACGAAGTGTGCTCACTTCTTGGCAGTCAATACTACTTACACTTTAGATAGGTTGGCCGATTTGTATATTGGTGAGATTGTTAGACTGCATGGTGTGCCGAAGTCCATTGTGTCAGATAGAGATCCGCAGTTTACTTCTAGATTTTGGGAGTGTCTGCATACAGCTTTGGGCACCCGTTTGAACTTTGGCACGTCTTATCATCCTCAGTCAGATGGTCAGTCAGAGAGAGTTATTCAGATCTTAGAGGATATGTTACGTTGTTGTATCATTGACTTTCAGGGTACTTGGGAGAAGTATCTGCCTCTAGTAGAGTTTGCATACAATAACAGCTTTCAGTCGAGCATTCAGATGGCTCCGTATGAGGCCTTGTATGGCCGGAAGTGTAGAACTCCAATTTGTTGGGCCGAAATGGGACAGAAGTTGTTACCTATGCCAGATTTGCTCAAGGGGACAACCGACAAGGTAAAATTGATTTGTGATCGTTTGAAAGCTGCTTCGGATAGGCAGAAGTCCTATGTCGATCTGAAGAGGAAGGAAGTTGAGTTCTCGGTAGGTGAGAGAGTATTCTTGAAAGTGTCTCCGTGGAAGAAGGTGATGAGAATTGGCCGAAAGGGAAAGTTGAGTCCGAGGTACATAGGACCGTATGAGATTGTGAAGAGGGTTGGTCCGGTTGCTTATCAGTTGCATTTGCCATCCGAGCTAGAGAAGATACATGATGTGTTCCATGTTTCGATGCTTCGCAAGTATAGGTCCGATCCATCACATGTTATGCCCGTAGAAGAAATTGAATTGAATCCGGATTTGACTTATGAAGAAGAGCTCGTTGAGATCTTAGCTTCTGACAGTAAGGTGTTGAGGGGTAGATCGATTGAGTTAGTGAAAGTGCGGTGGCAACGTCGAGGTGTGGATGAGGCCACTTGGGAGAGGAAGGAGGATATGGAAAACCAGTTTCCGTATCTCTTTCAGTCAGGTAATTTCGGGGACGAAATTCCTTAAGTGGGAGAGAGATGTAATGCTCGTGTTTTGGGGTTAGGAGTTAGCCGGGTTTGTAGTCCGGGTCAATAAAATTAATTAAAATAAATTCAACCTTAAATTGGACCTAATTAAGCTTTAGTAAAAAGGGGAGGGACCTATGTTGTGATTTTACCCAAAAGATTTTAAAAGGGAGACAACTTTTGAAAGTTATCATCTTCTCTCCCTTTTCCCTATTTTCCAACGTCAAAATACCCCACCACCATCTCCAAAACCTCTCAAAGCTTGTTTACTATTCCATTGTGTATCTCCTTCAATTTAAGGTGTTTTTCAAAGGTAAAAATGTTTTCTAACTCTCCTCTTTATCCTCTATCTACCTATGGTTTTAGATTTCAATGATATGAGATTTTGAAAATTGGGGTTTGGTTCAAAGTTTGGGTTTTTATGGGGATTTTCATTTTGTTTTACAAAATTGAGTTGGGGCTTTGTTTATTCATGTTAAAAGGTGCAACATATATTAATTTGGTTGAGTTTTGTGGAAAACCCGAAGTAGGGTCTTAGAGCAAATTTTAAGGTGTCAAAACTTGGGTTTTTGGTGGGTTTTAGAGTGTAATTGAAGGGCTGATGGTTTAGGTATATTAGGAAGGTGATTTGGGGTCTTTTGGGTGTCTTTTGGATGATTGGAATTGGAGTTTTCAGCTAGTGTTGTAGGGAGTACGAATTTGAGGTATTTGGGGATTAATTTGATTTAGAAAATTTGGATGAAGCTTGGTTTGAACTCAAAGGTTGAATGTTGTTTGAATATTAGCATTGATTGTGGTTGTTGGTTGTGTTTTTGGTTGGCTAGAAGCAAGAGGAGTCGTCGAAGAAGCTTTGGGACCGAATCCGGGTTCGTAGAAGTTTCGCTTGGTTGCTAAGGAAGGGCGGTGAGTGGTTTCAAACTTGTTTTAAAGTTTGGTTCGAGTGTGTGTATGGAATGTGCTTGGTAGGCCATTTCTTTATTTCAAGTTGTTAATTCTAGCATTTGACTTCATTACATGTTATTGTGTAATTGCCCATCTATGCTCTTGTGAATTGTGGATAAATTGGTGCATGTATGTCATGAAATGTATATATGTAATGAGCATGGAATGTGGTTGATGATATATGATGTGATTATGATAATTGGCACTAAATAAATTATCGGTTGTAAATGATCGATCATTAGGATTAGTGTGCACACAAATTGAGTCAAAACGTACGTGGCCTTGATGGCGTTAAGTCATCAAGGAGGAGTATGGTGATGTAATATTCCACCGGAAGCTTTTATATATTTCTACGGGATGATGAGTGGAATCCCATCCATAGGGCATGTGGCGATGAGTGGAATCCCGCACATGCAAGGTCCGGTGATGAGTGTAATCCCACCGAGGTAAAGTGTTGTTGAGGTTTAAATTCGCACAATCGGGGTAATTGAAAGTGGCCAATTAACTTGTTCATATATTGTGATATATGGTGTTTATGTATGATTGTTGATATTGATGCTTGATGCTTAGTATGATGTAAGATGCCATATTATGCCACTTGAAAGACTAGCTAGGTCTACTTGAGAAATTGCCTATGCATGTTCGATATGAGGTTTAGGGATTACATGCTTGAACCCTGCATTGTTGATGTTTATCGTTTTAGAGCACCCTCACTAAGCTTATAGCTTACGCTCTCAATGTTCAACAATGCAGATCATTAGCGCGGTGTTAGCTCGGAGCAAGGCAAGAAGGGCTTTCCAAGTTTGTGGCTCAAGTATGGTGGTTAATTTTGTATTAGTTAGTAGTGGCAAGGGTTTTTGTATGAGCTATGTATGACTCATGTATGTTGATGATTTGTTCTGGCTTTGGTTTGTAAAGCATGTTATGTTATGATGTATGCTTGAGTGTGGTGGCATGTCTTTAGATGTTTAGGTTTCTTTGTTGATGGGTGCAAACCTCAAATGCTTATCTTGTGCCTTTTAAGGCTTTTGAGTTCCATGTATGACCTTAAATGTTGAATTGCCTTTGTTGGAATGCCATGTATGGATGCATTGTTCCATGTTTGAATGCTTATGTTGCTTGTATGGTTTGTGCATCACCTTGTGTTGAAACGTGCCTTTGGTTTCAAGTTAAAGCATGCTTATATGGTTGGTTTGCCATAGGATTGATGTTAGTGTGTTGGTTGAGGTTTTAGAGGGATTTAGGGGCATCCTTGTGCCTTAAATCAGCTAAAACATGTAAGTTCGTAGCAGGGGTATCGATACGGTTGGACCCGTATCGATACAGCCTTCTTGTTTCAGGCCACGCATTTCGATACGCGAGGGGGCGTATCGATACCTTTTTGGTCACTGAAGTTACTGTCCATTTTGGTATCGAAACGGGCCTCTGGCGTATTGATACGGTCATCTTAGCGTTGACCGTGAGAAGTTGACCATTGGAGAGAGTATCGATACACTCTTTGGGGGTATCGATACGGTCTCCACGGGTTGACTCTGACCAGTTGACTTAGTCAAGGCGTATCGGTACACCCCTTAGGAGTATCGATACCGCCTGCAGTTTAAGTTTAAAAATTAGGCTGTTAAATGTTGTTTTGGGTTCGTTTGATTGTCTCGTGTATGTTGTTCCGCTGTTTGATCACTTAGGATTTAATACTCCTCTAGACAAGATTAAAATGAGAAAAAAATAAGGTTGCTAACCGAGGGGGAACCTTAACGGGTTTCGCTTCGGTTTTCCCCGTGTGGCCCACTCGGACCGGTCAACCGGCCAGACCAGGACGAGGGGGTTACATCCTACAAGAAATATGAGACAGTCGGCCTTCCATGTCGCCATCAGCTGTATGTTATGAAGTTGGAAGACTTCTCTAAGATCTCAAAATGTTTAATACTTCCGCGGTGGACGAAAGATGCAAAGATTGCGGCTCCATCATTTGTTGACTTCAACGTGCCACCGGAAATGAAACAAATGGCTCGATTCGCTTCTCTGCGACCACTATCCACGCAGTTATGCTACTTTGCATCTCAGACTGACGAAACATTTCGGAGCACGAAAGATGAGATACTTAGATTAACTGCTGAATTTGATTACTACACAACCTTGAAGGAGTCTTCATCAAAGAAAGAAGGCAAACGACCCGTCAGGGACCTGCACCGAAAAGAAGCAAAACGAAAAACCAATGTTAAAAATCAACGTGCAAAGTCACGGATCTTTCATTGTTCCTTTTGCAAGTTGGAGGGACACAATAGAAACACATGCCCTCGTCTTAAGCTTCAACTTCCAACCCCAATATTTGTGGACACAATAGGCCTTTCCGAAGAGGAAATTGATATCTCAAATGTCGTCGACATGTTCACATCTCAACCGAATCTCAGTCAATTTTCACTTGAGGATGACGGAATTTTTTTTAATATCCCTCAACCTGGAACATCCATGGTACAATTTTATACAACTTCATCTTACTTTGCACGATTCTTTTTACTATCACCATATGTTATTAACGTTTATATGATGATTAACGCTTGTTTGCATCTACAATTCTGTTAGGACCAACATCTTCCAAACGAGGACAACATTATTTTTTTAGTATCCCTCCAACTACAACATCCATGGTACACTTTTATGGAACTTCCTATATTTTTACATGATTCTTGTTACAATCAACGCCATTGTAATTAACTTTATTTGATGCATGACTTCTCCTTTTGGAACTAGACCATCTTCAGACAGTAGTGACTATGAAATGGACAGTACATAAATGTAAGTGCAATAATGGAAAATGTCTATCCTTTAAAGCCACATATATGGATATATATATATATATATATATATATATATATATATATATATATATGATTTCTCAACACATAATGCATCATTGCAATACCCTAAACCCTTTACAAGCATAATGTAAAACCCATGTTTGATTTTGATATAATTAGATCTTTAAGGATCAATTTGAAAAACTTAAAATTGTTTTTGTAAGTCCCTTAATAAGTTTTAAATCACCAACTCTTTAAAACTGATTTGAAAAACTCAAACTCAAAATATTTTCTAAGTGTTCCAAGGCCAAACTATTGAAAAACGTTCAGGTGTATCGATACACTCCCAAGCGTATCGATACCTTTTTACCAAAGTTGGCTACTGTCGGAACTCGTATCTATACGCTCTTCACCTGTATCGATACGCCCCTGTGTTAAAGTCTAAAGAGTTTGAATGGCGTACCGATACGGCAAACCCTCGTATCGATACGACCTTAATAAATTTTAAAATATAAGTCGGTTTAAAAAATTATGACCGTTGGTGTCAGTTGGTTGGTAACCAAATTTTAAATGTTCGTTGACCCGTATCGATACGCTAAACCCTCGTACCGATACGGAAATCGACAATGAGTTTAGTTGAGAAAAAGGTATCGATACGACCTTTACCGTTTCGATACCCCGTACCGATACGCTTACGCGCGTATCGATACCCCTTATTAATTGCACACAACGGCTCTTTCTTTTCTGAGACAGGTATCGATACACCTCCCCGCGTACCGATACGCATAGCTGCAGAAGTGCATTTATGGTGGTAAGAGAGGGTTCCAACGGCTCCATTTATGTTCCCAACCACCCAAACGGCTAGAAATCAATGAGAAGGTATAAAAGAGACCTCCAAAAGCTTCAGCAACAACTATTGATCTTCAAGAAAACATCTATTCATCAAATCCAAGCAATTGTGCAAAAATCCCATATTGTCTAGAAACCCCAATTGTAATTTTCATTCTTATCTTGTTCAATTGGGTTGAGTGCTTGTAATTGGGCTATCATTTGTATTGAGAGATACTCTATTAGCCATCAATTTCTTTGTTTCCTTGTTGTGAGGATTGGGTTAAATTTTGGGTAGAAAATTTAACCGAAATTGTAAGGGTTGCCTCCTTAGCCTAGAAAAGGGGAAGAGCAATTAGTGGAATTGTTGCAAATCCTTAGTGAAGCTAAGGTAGTGGATGTAGAGTTCATTTGAAACTTGAACCACTCTAAAAATCTCTTGTCAATCTTTTAATTTGCAAATTTCCACCACACAAACTTTAAATTTCCAATTCACCCCCCTCTTGGTTCATATCGATCTTTCGATCCACTCAACAATTGGTATCAGAGCCTACCTCTTTGAGGATTAACAACCACAAGAGGAGTTCCTTGGAAGAGTGTGATCATCATATATCAAGAGATGGCTTCAACCTCCGGTTCGGGCATGTACGAGTCTCAATCCACTACAAAGCCTCCCTTCTTTAATGGTGATAACTATTCTTTTTGGAAGAATAGAATGCGTCTCTTCATCAAGTCAAATGACTACCTAGTGTGGGATGTCATTGAAGATGGCCCTTATATTCCATTGAAGCAAGATGGTGAAGGCAAGATGGTCTTGAAGAAAAAGATGGGAGATGAGTGAAGAAGAAAGGAAAAAGATTCAAGTCAATGATAAAGCTCTCTACATGCTTTTTTTTTCTTTTGGTCCGGACATCTATTCGAAGGTCTCATCCATCGAGAGTGCCAAAGAAGTGTGGGACACTCTTGAGACTACCTACGAGGGCACCAACGATGTTAAAGAAACTAAGATTGGAATTCTCAATCTTAGTTATGAGAATTTCAAAATAGAGCCCGATGAGACGGTGTCCAAGATGTTTGATAGGTTCTCCACTATTGTCAATGGGCTCAAGGGTTTTGGAGAAATCATACCGGAAGACAAGCTTGTCCGGAAGCTACTCTATTCACTTCCCGAATCTTGGGATGGGAAGAGAACCGCCATCATTGAAGCTAAGAACTTAAAGACTTTAAAGCTTGATGAGCTTGTGGGTTCTCTCCTTACTCATGAGATCATGAAGCAAGGAAGGGAAGAAAAGAAGAAGAAAGAAGAGAAAAGAGTAGAGAAGCTTGAGGTTGAGAAGAAGAAGAAGATGGGAATAGCTCTCAAAGCTTCACAACATGAAGAGAGCTCTTCTTGTGAGGAGGATGAATTAGAAGAATTGACTATGATAGCCAAACGATTCTCACGTTTTATGAGGTCCAACCGGGGAAGAAAAATCCAAAGAAAGATGGACTTCAAAAGCAAGAACAAAGAAGAAGCAAGGGATCCAATCATTTGCTTTGAGTGCAAACAACTCGGCCACATATGTTCGGAGTGCCCTCAACTCAAGAAGAAGGGCTTTGAGAAGAAGAAGAGGCTCAAAGCCAAGCTTGCTACTTGGAGTGATGAGGAGTCATCGGAGGATGACGAACAAGAAGTGGCTAACATTTGCCTCATGGCACTTGAGGAAGATTCCTCCATGGTAACCTCTAACTCATCTACTTTAGATTTTTCATATGATGAATTGAATGATGCATATGATGAGTTACAAGAGGTATATGATGAATTAGTTGAGAAGTATAAAGAGTCGGTCATTAGAAACAAGAAAATTATTTTGGAACTAAATGAGAAAAATGACTCACTCACTCAAGCTAATTCAAAATTTGAGAAAAAGATATTAGGATTAAAAGATGAACTAAAATTCTTTCAAGATGAAAATGTTGATCTTAATAATCTTTTGTCTCAATGTAATAGTGAACACCAAAAGGTGTTAAATGAGCTAAATGAGCTCAAAAAGTCCTTTAAAAATGTTGGTAGTATCAAGCATGAAATATGTGAATCCTCTAGAACAAACCAACCTAAGAAAAGGACCAACTACTACAAACAAGGTAGCTATCCTAGACATAGTAGAGCTAAAAGAATTAGAAGTTTATGGGTTCCTAAGGAACTTGTAAAATCTAATAATACTATTGCTATGTCATCTTGGATTCCTAAGGGAACCAAGGTTTTGGGAGCTAACACTCATGGACCCAAAATGATTTGGGTACCAAAAACAAAAGTTTAATATCTTTGTTTGTAGGGGGGCATTGCTACAAGGCCAAAGCACAAAGTCAAAACTCATGGTACCTTGATAGTGGATGCTTAAGGCATATGACCGGAGACAAGAATAGATTCATGGATCTAAAGCCAAAAAGTGGAGGAGTAGTGACATTTGGTGACAACTCCAAAGGTCACATTAAAGGTATTGGCTCCATAGGTAATCACTCTACTATTCTCATTGAAAATGTCTTGTATGTCGATGGTCTTAAACACAATTTATTGAGCATAAGTCAATTGTGTGATAAATGATTTAATGTTTTATTTGATAAAAATGGATGCAAAATTGTAGACATTAAATCTAATAATATTATGCTCATAGGTCATCGCATAGGGAACATATACATGGTGCATCTAGATGATATTCATACATCTCATGCATGCTTAGTTGCACAAAATGAAAATGATGCATGGTTGTGGCATAGAAAACTAGGACATGTTAGCATAAGTGTTTTAGAAAAACTAGTCTCCCTTAATCTAGTTAGAGGTTTACCCAAGATAAAATTTTCAAATGATAAAATTTGTGATGCATGCTCAAAGGGTAAACAACATAGGTCTTCCTTTAAATCCATTAATGATGTTTCTACTAGTAGATGTTTACAACTTATCCATATGGATTTATTTGGGCCAATTAGGACTATGAGCTTGGGTGGTAAGTCTTATGCTTTTGTACTTGTTGATGATATTTCTAGATTTACTTGGGTTCTATTTTTAAGTACTAAAGATGAGGCTTTGGAAAAATTCATCACAATTTCAAAACTAACCCAAAATGATCTTGAACTTAAAATTTCACATATTAGAAGTGATCATGGAACCGAGTTTCAAAATTTAGGGTTTGAAGATTTTTTAAATGAAAATGGTATTAGCCATAATTTTTCGGCTCCTCGAACTCCTCAACAAAATGGGGTAGTTGAGAGGAAAAATAGAACTTTGCAAGAAATGGCTAGAACTATGCTTTGTGAAAACAATTTACCTAAATATTTTTGGGCGGAAGCCACAAACACCGCTTGCTATATTGTAAATCGAGTAACGATTAGGCCAATTTTAAAGAAAACACCTTATGAGATTTTAAAATCTAAAAAGCCTAACATTAGCTATTTTCACCCTTTTGGTTGCAAGTGTTTTGTTTTAAATAATGGAAAAGACAACTTAGGTAAATTTGATGCAAAAAGTGATGAAGTTATTTTCATAGGTTACTCTTTAACCTCTAAAGCCTATCGAGTATTTAACAAAAGAACTTTAGTAGTAGAAGAATCTATTCATGTTGTATTCGATGATAACCTCCTTCCTAGGAAGGATTCTTGTGATGATGATGATGTAGGAATCATAAATGCCTTTGATGGAGGACAAACTTCAAAGGAGGATGAGATTCCAACAAAAGAAGAGGACACACAAGATCCACCTCTTGAAGCCTTGAAGGACTTGGCTCTTGAGGAAAAGGAAGTGAGCTACCCAAGGGAGTTGAACTATGTCAAAGATGGTGAAATCTTGGGTGATCCATCCAAGGGGGTAACCACTCGATCTTCCCTTAGATTAATGAATCATGTTGCATTTATCTCATGCATAGAGCCTAAGAATATTAAAGAAGCATTGAAAGATGACTTTTGGATTATGGCTATGCAAGAAGAGTTAAATCAATTTGAGAGAAGTAACGTTTGGACATTAGTTGATAGGCCTAGTAATCAATCTATCATAGGAACTAAATGGGTCTTTAGGAACAAGCTAGATGAGAGTGGTAACATTGTAAGGAATAAAGCTAGACTAGTAGCACAAGGTTACACTCAAGAAGAGGGAATAGATTTTGATGAAACATATGCACCCGTAGCTAGAATGGAAGCCATTAGGATGTTGCTTGCATATGCATGTTATCATAATTTCAAGCTTTTTCAAATGGATGTTAAAAGCGCATTTTTAAATGGTTTTATAAATGAAGAAGTGTATGTGGAACAACCACCGGGTTTTGAAGACTCAAATTTCCAAATCATGTTTTCAAACTCACCAAAGCTCTTTATGGTTTAAAACAAGCTCCTAGAGCTTGGTATGAAAGACTTTCAAACTTTTTAATTGAAAAAGGATTTGAAAAAGGTAAGGTGGACACTACACTTTTTATAAAAATAACATCTTAGTAGTTCAAATTTATGTTGATGACATTATTTTTGGTTCTACTAATGAATGTCATTGTCAAGAGTTTGCTAAGTTAATGCAAGGTGAATTTGAGATGAGCATGATGGGGGAGCTCTCATTCTTTTTGGGACTCCAAATCAAGCAAAAGAAGGATGGCACCTTCATCAACCAAGCAAAATACATAAAGGATATGCTCAAGAAGTTTGGCTTGGAGAATGCAAAGCCTCAAGCCACACCTATGAGCTCATCTACTAAGCTTGACAAAGATGAAGGAGGTAAGTGTGTTGACTCAAAGCTTTATCGTTCTATGATTGGATCATTGCTTTACCTTACCGCAAGTAGACCGGATATCTTGTTTAGTGTTTGCTTGTGTGCTAGGTTTCAAGCTAGTCCTAGAGAGTCTCACCTTATAGCCGTTAAGAGAATCTTTAGGTACCTTAGAGATACACCTTGTTTAGGTCTTTGGTACCCTAGAGACTCTACCTTCAACCTTCATGCTTATTCGGATGCGGATTATGGGGGTTGCAAAATCGATAGGAAAAGTACTTCGGGAACTTGTCAATTCCTAGGTAGTATGCTCATATCTTGGTTCTCTAAGAAACAAAATAGTGTAGCCTTATCTACCACCGAAGTCGAGTACATATCCTTAGGGAGTTGTTGTGCTCAAGTCCTTTGGATGAAGCAACAACTCTTAGATTATGGAATTAAAGTTGAAACCATACCCATAAAATGTGACAACACTAGTGCAATATGCCTAACAAAAAATCCCATCCAACACTCTAGAACCAAACACATAGAGATAAGGCATCATTTCATTAGAGATCATGTCCTTAAAGAAGATGTGGTTATAGAGTATATAGACACCTTAAATCAATTAGCGGACATATTTACAAAACCTTTAGACAAAGAGCGTTTTTGGTCCCTTAGGAGAGATTTAGGTCTAGCTAGCCTATCTTGACCTTTTAGGACCTCTTTTGTGCTTAAATTTGCTTGATCTTGTGAAATGCCATGTTTATGTGTTTAGACTCCTAATTTCATCCATGCCTATAGTTAGGGGAGTGTGCTTCTATTAAAATATGCTTAGAACTGTTCATTCATCATTTGTATACTTTTAGGAGATGTTAAATTCGAGCCTATGGTTGTTCTTAGAACCAAATATGCATTTTTAGGCATACGGTATCGATACGGATCTACGCGTATCGATACGTGTTCTTCATTCAGTTTCCCAGAATTCTTTTTTCTTAAACGGGTATCGATACGATTAAAACCGTATCGATACGGATCATTTCGATACGGACCTCATCCGTTTCGATACGACTCTCCAGCGGGCATTTTTGCGGAAATGACGATTCTACCCCCGTATCGATACACCTTTCAGGCGTATCGATACTCGATTGCGCAGACAGCTTTAAATTTGGCTTTTAATGTGTTCAACTTTTACCAAAATTAAAACTCTTCAAAACCTAAAAACCCTAGCCGTTTTTGCCTATAAAAAGTCTCTTCCTCCTTCATATTTTTCACACCTCAACTCAAATCTAAAAGAGTTTTTCAATCAAGCAAAGCTTTGATCTCTCTCTCATCACAATTGTGCTAGAATTTTCTTCAATCTCTCAAGTTTCTATCAAGGTAATCTTTTCTTTCTTTTCTTTTTCAATTTATTTTGTTTTGTTTTGTTATTTTGTTTCATTCTTTTTATCAAAACTTTTGTTCTTCAAAATTTTACTTAAATTTTTTTTACCTTGGTTTTTACTCAAAATTGAAGAAATCCTTTTGCATAATTTCTCTTTTAGATCATGGCACCAAAGGAACCATCGAGGAAACGTACAAGGGTTTCTCAAACCGGTGAATCATCCACCCTTGGAGCGATTGCTCGTCCGAACTACTCAACCATCTATGAGCAATCCTTTGAAAGTCCCACGGGTCTAACTTATTTTCGTCAATTTGAGAATTATAAGATTCGTGCGGAAAGGGTAATATTCGTTCCTTTTCTCGACTCCGAGCGTTTTAAGTTTGAATATCTTCCTTTGTTTCGTCGTTGGAACTTCATGGAATTCATATCTATTCCCGGTTTTTATTATCGCCTTTTGGTTTTGATTTTCTACACTAATGCCAAATGTATTACTCGTAATGGGGAAGTTGTTGCCATTAGCTCTTACCTTATGGGAAAGAAAATCATCCTTGATGTCAAATCCATTTGTGAAGTCTTTAAATTAGAGGATGAAGGCCTTGACGATGAGCATGCTTTGGGGCATGTTCTTAGTGGATCCGTCACCGCCCTAAATGCTCAAGACCGGATCTTACATTTGATGGTGTCTTGGTGGTTTCGTCCCTCCGGAGGAAAATATTCCACCATCCGTCAAGTGGATGATTTTTGGATCCGTTGCTTCCGTGAGCGAAAGCGCCCAAATCTTGCTCGACTCATGTTCGCGGAGATCATCTACCTTGTACAAAATCGTCACACAACTCTCGTCACCTCCTTTACATATGGTACGACTTTGAGTTATTTCTTTATTAAAAAGGATATTGATTGCTCTTTTGACTACCCAACTCCCCTCACCGATCCCATTGATGAGCGATCTCTTGCACGGGCAAAGTTCCAATATTTTAATGGTGAATGGGTACGTCTTGCCGAGCTACCACCCGAGGCCGCCGCCGTATTTGAAGAGCCTCAAGCTCCTCAAGCTCCTCAAGCTCCTCAAGTCCCACAACCCTCCATGGATGCTCTCATGACTTACCTCAATGAGCAATTTACCGGGTTGCGCACGGACATGAACACTCGTCTTACTTCCCTTGAAACAACTTTTGATACAAGGATGACGGGTATGGAGAATCGCCTCACATCCCTTGAAAGCGGTCATCATTCTTTGAATATTTCCATCTCCGCTTTCCATGATGAGTGGCGCAATAGCATGCGGGATAATGAGCCAATGGGAGTTGACGATGAAGATGATGAAGACGATGCCTAGACGTTTCTTCTTGCATCTCATGCATATCATTTAGGATTTTCTTTTTATGCACCTTTGATTTATGTTCTTAGGACTAAGCTTATTATTAAACCTATGCTTTGATTTTCTGTTTTTTTTTTTTTTGGATTTCAAGTTTGATGCTATGATCAATAATATAAGTGTTGCTTATTTGCCTATGTTTATGCACTTAATTGTCTCAATATTTTTGATCTAACAAAAAGGGGGAGAGAAACTAGCTCAACACTTCAAATATTTTGATTTTAACTCAAAGGTTACCAAACTTATATTAAGGGGGAGTTAACTTTGTAAAGATTTTTCAAAATGTCAAAAATTTTAAGTTTTAGTTTTGTTATATCAAAAATGGGGAGATTGTAAAACCTATGTTTGATTTTGATATAATTAGATCTTTAAGGATCAATTTGAAAAACTTAAAATTGTTTTTGTAAGTCCCTTAATAAGTTTTAAATCACCAATTCTTTAAAACTGATTTGAAAAACTCAAACTCAAAATATTTTCTAAGTGTTCCAAGGCCAAACTATTGAAAAACATTCAGGTGTACCGATACACTCCCAAGCGTATCGATACCTTTTTACCAAAGTTGGCTACTGTCAGAACTCGTATCGATACGCTCTTCACCTGTATCGATACGCCCCTGTGTTAAAGTCTAAAGAGTTTGAATGGCGTACCGATACGGCAAACCCTCATATCGATACAGACTTAATAAATTTTAAAATATAAGTCAGTTTAAAAAATTATGACAGTTGGTTTTAGTTGGTTGGTAACCAAATTTTAAATGTTCGTTGACCCGTATCGATACGCTAAACCCTCGTACCGATACGGAAATCGACAGTGAGTTTAGTTGAGAAAAAGGTATCGATACGGCCTTTACCGTTTCGATACCCCGTACCAATACGCTTACGCGCGTATCGATACCCCTTATTAATTGCACACAACGGCTCTTTCTTTTCTAAGACAGGTATCGATACACCTCCCCGCGTACCGATACGCATAGCTGCAGAAGTGCATTTATGGTGGTAAGAGAGGGTTCCAACGACTCCATTTATGTTCCCAACCACCCAAACGGCTAGAAATCAATGAGAAGGTATAAAAGAGACCTCCAAAAGCTTCAGCAACAACTATTGATCTTCAAGAAAACATCTATTCATCAAATCCAAGCAATTGTGCAAAAATCCCATATTGTCTAGAAACCGCAATTGTAATTTTCATTCTTATCTTGTTCAATTGGGTTGAGTGCTTGTAATTGGGCTATCATTTGTATTGAGAGATACTCTATTAGCCATCAATTTCTTTGTTTCCTTGTTGTGAAGATTGGGTTAAATTTTGGGTAGAAAATTTAACCGAAATTGTAAGGGTTGCCTCCTTAGCCTACAAAAGGGGAAGAGCAATTAGTGGAATTGTTGCAAATCCTTAGTGAAGCTCAGGTAGTGGATGTAGAGTTCATTTGGAACTTGAACCACTCTAAAATCTCTTGTCAATCTTTTAATTTGCAAATTTCCACCACACAAACTTTAAATTTCCAATTCACCCCCCTCTTGGTTCATATCGATCTTTCGATCCACTCAACACATAACCTATTTCCGATTCTTAAACCTTGTACTTCATATGTTGTACATGTACAAAATAGGAAATTATCCTATACAACCATATGTTGCCCGACTTCTTTATGTCCAATTCAAAAATTATCTACAAAAATTATCAAAAAAAGGGTCCTCTCCTATCTCATGTGCTTTTCATACATACAAAACATATTCCCTTCCAAATAAATGCAACTCCGCTCCAACTTCAATATGTTCATAACCACAACATATATCAAAAAGATATGAACGTTAGCTGAAATGTTTAAAGGCCAGTTAACGGTTAAGGAACAACACACGTAGCAGTAACTCCCTCACCATTGATGCCGAAAAATGCTAACACGGCTGACATATTGTCATGACTGAAGCTGAGCAACATGTGCTTTCGTTTCAACTACAATTTCCCGCCTCTTTTTATTCTTATCATGGTTCACAAGATCATACAAAATATGTATTCTATCCCATTCCCTGACCGTCTAGCAACACAAGTGTTAACAATAGATGCATTAGTTTGGATTATATAATTCGTTCAATGGAACAGTTATTAAAATGTATGCAGACAACAGCAAAACGTACCACTTCCTCAGCACGTTTTGTGTGCCATAATAGCATCCATTGAATGCAATAAACCCCACAATCATCTCTGTTCAAAGAAATACTACTTTAAACATCAAATTATTAACAAACATATCTAATTCTAGCAAAAAAATACATTTCAACTTTTTGAAGTACAATATACTCATTGCCTTGACATCTGCATTTAGCCACCATCACTGGGGGATCAGAAATTGTGTTTGATGGTGAGCCAAAAACATCTACAAACTTCTCATCGAACAAACACTCACCTACCTTCTTAAGCTAGATGCACAGACACACATATTTTTTTAAATACTGACTAACATAACTAAAGATTGGTAAATTGTTATAAGTTTACGATTATTTCCAACTTCTGTGTTACACCCACTCTTGAAGCATTTTCCCGCGTTGTGGGCAAGTTGTCCAGTTTCTTCGCTTCCCCCCGCTCGATATCCATAACGCACATGTACCAATGAGTATTATTTTTATTTACAGGGATAAAGATCTACCATCAATTATATTTCAGTAATGAAACTCCACTTAAGCATACCTCATATAATATATCTACGTAATACATTGTAAAGTTTAGTTAAATGTTTCCTCATTCTTCATACCAATTTGCAGTCGCTAAGTCTACCATACGGTCCATAACTCTTACGCCAATACGAAACAAGCTGCGAACCATCCAATTCCCCTCGTTGAAGTTGATCCTACAAGACAACCATTATTATTCTCAATGTTTCACAAACCATTATTATTCAACAATAACATGAAAACAAATTTTACGTACACTCAATGAGCAAGGTATGTACCCTCTCCTTGCTTTACATTTTGTCCTACTATCTTCATCAACAATCGACCAACCAACAACATCAATGACCTAAATGTTACCAATAACATAAATAAGCTGTCATTATACACTGCCTTCAAAATGACTTTATTTATTAGTACAAAATGGGTTCTTTACTGACCTTTGAACCAACCTAGCAATTTGGTCGTAATGTATCAGCGTCAAATACAATCAAATAAAGGTGACCAAAATCTACCAGGATTTTCCTGTACATACACATAAAAATTGCATGTTAAATTGAAACAAACTACATTCTATAAGCCATATGGATTGCTTACCCTTCTGTCAAGGTTGTATTCTAGATATAGTCACATGTTGCTTTCGCTGACGGCCCAACTCCATCAGCTATTTCAACATACGTCAACATCTGCAACACTTCAACATTTGTTCCTCACTATTGAATAACATTAAAACATGCAATATTTAATAAGTTCTAATGTACTACAACTTCTACCCAATTCATATATTATCTTAAACGTACGTTATTTAACAATCCCTCATTATACAATAGTACAAATGATTAACGTTCTAATCGAACGTAACCCAAATCATCCACCCGTTTAAAAACCAAACTAAAACATACAATTCATATTACAAATAACTCAATTTCAAGTTTTTTTCATGTGCCTACTAAAACCAACTGAGGCTCAAAATCGCCTTTGTGTGCAAACGCCCACTTATTTCATATTTCTCATTTTCACCCCTACTCGACTCGCTTTCCCACTAACCTTTGACTTTGCTTCGACAATTGGGTTTCCCTACAAGTTGACCGCAAATATATCAACAACAGCTACCTCGGACATTCAATTAATGCAACGTTAACCACAACTCTTAATTTTATACTCATCATACCTTTTTCTTTCTCTAGAAGCTTGATGCGATGTCTTCTTTAATCAACGTCAGATCCTCTATCATCAACGGGTTAGGGTCACTACTACGACCATCATTCTCCTCGGCCTCTTGTACTTCAGGTTTGTCCGACATTGCTTCGGCTGCGTCAAGACCTACTCCAAATTTTGCATCAGCTTTGCGTAGAGCCTTCCTCATATACATCATATCCACACACAAACCATCAACCTTTTCCACAACATTCTTAGATTCTTCCTTCAAAGTCTTCAAAGTTTCTTCTATTTTATTTTCCTTCTCAACGTGAGCTTCGAGACTCTCTTTTATTTCCCCCAACTCTGAAATTACCTTCTACAACATCTCCATTATAACATCATTACTACCATTGTTGCTTCCACCGTCTTCTCCCTCCGCGCACCGTTCATTAGTAGAGGCAAATACCTACAAACATTACTAATTAATTCCTTTCATGTCATTACAACCATTAACCCAATACAATACAAACTTGTTTTTGACACTTTTAATTTTTTGTCAGGTCGCTCTTGCTTTAGGCGACCAACAATCCTGCTGACATCCTTTTGCCCCCACGCATGTATGCGACCGCGCCCATCAACAGACGCAGACGTTGATGCTCTACTTGCAACTCCATTCCAGTAATCAAATAGCCTCGCCTACATTTAACAATAATAAAAACATATGATTACTATAAAGGTAAATCTTGCATCAATAAACTATTACGTTCAAACAATACTCAATCTTAATAATACATTACCTCTAGGATAGGAATGTAGTCTGTCATATATGCCAACCCATCTCGAGCTTTAACTTTGGCTACTCCATCAAGTAACCTATCACACGCATATTTACACCAATTTAACTTCCCCCTCAATCCGGGTTCGGACAACAACTTGAAATGTTCCACGGAAGGCACAAGGTTGGCATTCGGACTTAGGAACAAACCAACAACATACAACAGTACACGTGCTTTTAACTCCTCAGCCTCAAAACTTCCACTTAGTATCTCCTCTAAAAGTTCTTTATATGCAATCTTCGTGCTGATTTTGTACTTCTTTGCTAGTTCCTTTCAACTTACATTTCGCGTCGCCACTTCCACATCTAAACCTTCGTTCTTTAAACCCAAAATTGCTTCAACATCTTTTACCAAAACATATATCTTGTGTCCACTAAATTCCATCGTGGACGTTTCAAGATCAAACTTCTCCGCTAACTCCCGACAAAGATTCCGCTTAATTTCTCGCAAAATCATTCCCCGTAATGCTCCTAACCCGATGTCGTTAAGGACACCATCAATTTTCATCTTCTCCATCTCTTTAAACAAGCTTGATACCTTCTTCATACTGCACCTCGATGACAACTCCTACAACATTTAATACAACAAATTTTCTCGTTATGTTACGCTTAAATATATCCAGCAAATGATTCATACAATAACCACTTTCAGTAAAAATAAATATAAACATCCACTTGCCTTTTTAACTTCTCCCTTTTCCACTAATTTCTTCGACTTCCCTTTCTTATTGCTTTCCATTTCATATATCTTCATCTCTTTGTACCTATCCAAGTACGGCTTCTTTTCTTCATCAGCCATCTCCGACCATCTCTTCCCTAGTGCTTTCTTCGCCTGTAATATTCACACACATATTAAATTTGAATAACATGAACACATTACAAACTAATACCAAAACACAATAACAATTTTGTCATCTTACTTACAGTATTGTTCATTTTTTTACCACCTTAAGTCTTCTACATTCACTAAAACCGATTCAAAATCCATTTCGTTGTTAGAGTACAAATTAAATTATGCTTATCAACTTAGAATTTGAACAATGCCACCATCATTCAAATATCACTTACTAGAACAACATATATGCTGACAATTTTCTTCCTATACCCTGTCCACCATTTACCTCAGCTTCACAAACTTTCTCCATTGCTACCAACTTCAATCTGCAAAAATATGTTAACGTTATGTACGTAAGGACCAAACTTATACCATTAACAAGGAACATATCTAATAAACATAAAATAATATATTTTCCCTTTTTTATATGTCTGTCGATAAAAGCTTCAAATCACAACCGAAAATTTCCACAAAACCTTAAAAATACTAAATGAAAAACCCAAATTGTTCATGATCCCACAAAATCCTAAAAACCCAAATTTGTACTAAATATTTTACTTACATGATAAATGGAAACATTTTCCTCCGAATACAATATTTGTGTAAGAACGCCCAATTCCCCCACCTCTACCAAGCTTCGCATGTTTTGCAGAATCTCCCAGGCTTTCTTCGCGTCTTTTTTTCAATGCCAAATGGAAAACTTCCTATTTTCCCGCTACTATGGGTTTTAATTTTCCTCAATTTTAGTGAAACCAGTTAACCAAGTCATCCACCCTTTTTTTAATCCAACGGTTGATATATCTTCAGCTCCAATCGGCTTCATCCAACGGTTTATATTACTCCACCGTTTTTTAGCCGTTTATTAAGCCGTTGGTAATTAGAATTTCCTTTAAATTGCCATTGGTTCATTAATTTTTCATTAATTAGCTATTTGAAAAGTCTGACGGCTAGAGTTTTAGGGTATTTGGAAGGTTAGCTAGAATATGATAAGATTGTGGGCTGTTAAGTTGTATTGGGCTTAAAGGTTTTATTTAATGTTGTAAGTGGACTATTTATTTAATAAAAGGGTAGACCATTTATTTTATTTGTGGCTTAATATTATATGTGAGCTGGATAAAATATAGTGCTTACAAGAATATGAGTTAGCTTTAGCTGAAATGAATGCTTTGTCAACTAAAGCACATGACTGGTTGGTAGAAAAAGACCCAAGAAATTGGTCCAAATCACACTTTTCTTGTAACAGTACATGTGATATGCTCCTTGCGAGTCTTTCAACAAGGTATTTAACATTCGCTTTTTTACATTTTTTTAAACTTTTATTTATTTTATATTTGATAGTAAACGTGTTTTAAATTTTTATAGTTTATACTTGATGCAAGAGACAAGCTCATTATAATCTTGTTCGAAATCATTCGAACCAAAATAATGTATAAAATTGTTAAGAAGAAGGTTGAAGCTGACAAGTGGACTACAACTCTTTGTCCAAAGATTCAACAAAAGTTAAATGCATCCATTGAAATGTTTAATAGGTGCAAATATTTATTATTTCATGTGGTTTCAAGTCCTAAGTTGTATGTGATATTATAATTGTTATATTTAAAACGTAAAATATTGGATGTAGGTGTTAGAGCACTCATGTTGGTGATTTCAAGTTCCAATTTGCATGTGCACCACATACCCAACATGTAGTGGACTTGAAAAAGCACATTTGCTCTTGTAGAAAGTGACAACTGACAGGTAAACTTTTACTGACTATTATTTTTTTGTTATTTATTTACTTACTGATGCTAAAGATTTTTTTTACATAGGAATTTCACGCAACTATGTTGTTTCGGCAATATTTTTCATTGATCAAAGACCTAATGAATTTGTGGACCAGTGTTATAAAATAACAACACAACAAGTAATATATAGTCATATGATTAAACCTGTTAGAGGTTCAAATCAATAGACTCTAGATGAGACTTACATGCCCATCTTACTTCCAGTCTTAAAACGACCTCCTGGCAGACTTAAAAAGAACAGAGAAAAAGCTGATGAAAGAGATGATCACACAGAAAAAGTTGGAAAGAAAGGTTAAGGATGACTTGTACCAAGTGTGACAAATCAGGACACAATGTCAAGACTTGTAAAGGTGTAGTTGGAGGAAATACTCGACTGAATCGTCGTCAAACTCAACCACTAAAAGGTAACTATTATGTTCATCCTCAAGCCATAAATCCTAAACCTTAAACTATAACATTATAAACTCTAACCATATAACTTTAAACTTTGTTAGATTTAGAGATTAATATTAAACACTATAAATTAATGGAATACTAACTTTTTAGGAATGTATTAAATTAAACTACATTACAATAAATTTTATTAAAAAATAAAATAAACAGTAATGATAGGAATATTGTTGAATTTTATTAAGGCTCTTAAGTACTGCATTTAATTTTTTAAAATATAACATTACTTGTAATTTTCTCATTACATTACTATAGATCTTCTTACCCCCCCCCCCCCCCACCACACCCCACCACACCCCACCAAATTTTTTAAGCATTTGTGAACTTTTAAAAACCCAAGCTCCGATGTCGAGGACAAATTTTCTCTTTGTAGGTCTTTTTTTAAGGATTATAAGTAGTATTTGTTCTGAATATACTCTCAATCATTTGACAATGTATGTCCAATCACCCTGCTGCAGCTGTTAGTGCTCGAACCCGTGACCTTTAAGAACAACAATCGTTCCCTTAACCACTAAAGTAAGTTGGTTTGTGCCTCTTTTAGGTCTTTTAAAATATTCTTTAAACATAAATCACATGTTTGGTCATGGGTATTCTTGACAATTGATCATTGAAGAAAAGGGGAATAAAAGAAGTGTCTCTTTGGTCAGTGGTGACGTAGCAAAAGACGAGACAAAAACAGAGAAGGGAATATGTGTTGTTTGCAAGTAAATAAAGAACAAAAAGGGAGATGATGACGTATCCGGGCACGCGCATTTTTGAGTTGGGTGTTTCTTCTCCCAAGTTTTCTTGAGTTGCTTTGTACCGGAAAGAAACAGAAGCGGTTGCAGTTGAAGCGTAGAATTGTTTGTCGTTTCATCTGGATCTGGACATCTCAACTGCCCTGTCGGCCTTGGACATTAACTACACCTTAGAGTTTGACAGCCGTGGTTGATGGAACACAACTTCCTTAGCTCACCTCCAGCCTCCAACGTTACTGCCAATTGTCACCTCACTCCTGCATCTGCATGGAACAAACTGTCTTTTCTAGTATTTCGATTGATTAAATCGCATGTGCATTACTGCAATAACTTATCTTTTTTTCTTTAGCTAAAATAGCTTTTTTTTCAGAGTTAAATGGTACCTTACGTCCTCAAACTATGACATTTATTCTAAATTGATCCATAAACTTTTAAATTTTTTAAGTTCATCCTCAAACTATGACTTTTATTCTCAATTGATCCCTAAACTTTTGAGCATTTCGGTTTCATCCTTAAACTAAGACTCTCATTCTAAATTGGTCCTAAAACTTTTTGAACTTTCTAATTTTATCCCCAAATTATCAATATATACTAATCATTTCTTATGTTAATAAAACCATTATAAAAATGTTAATTGCCATGAAACACTGATGTGTGTTATGTAATATTATGATGTGTTATAAACGATAATTTGATGATGAAATTAGAATATTCAAAAAGTTTGAGGATCAATTTAAAATAAGTGTCGTAGTTTAGGGATAGAAGTGAAACATTCAAAAGTTTAGGGATTAATTTAGAATGAGAATCATAGTATGAGGACATGTGGTGCAATTAACTCTTTTTTCATTAACAGAATTTAACAATCATAGTTTGTTCAACTCAAATTTTATATTAATTTAATCGTCTAATTGTGGTTTTAGTTTGATATTTGGAATATAATTCATATACCTCAATTTGGTTGTCTAATTTGTTTATAATATTTTTAGTAGGTTTAAAATAATAACACCATTACTTGTTTTCAATAATATGATGATGTTTATTCAAGAAAAGTTTAGAACGAGGGCTACAATTTAAAGATAAAATTAAAATATTAAAAATTTAAAGATTAATTTGAAATGAGGCTGATTGTTTAAGGACGTATGTTACAATTAACTCTATATTTTTTTAAAGAAAAAACAATGTAAACTCTTTATGCCAATTATCATATACCTTGGAATGGCTTCCTTGGTTGAATAATGATATTAAAGAAATGGTAAAATAAACTGTAATATAAATTTTCTTTCTCTTTTTGGTGCTCCTACTTATGCCCCACACTTAAAATTAGGTTTAGAGTTTAGATTTTAGGGTTTAAGGTTAAGGTTTATAGTTAAAGTTTAAGGAATTTAGAGTAGGATATATTTTTTAGAGTATAGGGTGTAGGGTTTAAGATTTAAAATTTAGAGTTAGATTTTAGAGTTTAGGGTTTAAGGTTAAGGTTTTTAGTATTTTATTAGTGTTGTGACATATATAAGGGCACCGAAAATGGACAAATGATTTTTATATTACACGGTAATTTTAGTATAAAACTCTGATTGGTTACATGCTCAAGTGAAATTTTATTAATTATTATAATCTTATCTTTTATTTGAGTAAATATTTTATAAAATATACCATTTCAATAAATATCAATTACCAATAATATGTTTAAGTTACAATATGAGGGAAAGTCATCAACATTGCACGGTAATTTTGAGGGAAATTGTTAACACTATACGATAATTTTGGTAGAAAAATTTGTCAACATTGCATG
Organism: Hibiscus tridactylites; assembly: GCA_958450335.1. Lineage (NCBI taxonomy): Eukaryota > Viridiplantae > Streptophyta > Magnoliopsida > Malvales > Malvaceae > Hibiscus > Hibiscus tridactylites. Next base: position 49,891,442 of record OY288290.1, read on the forward strand.
CCAACTTCAAGAAAAGTCGTCAACACTACACGACAATTTTAGTATAAAACTCTGATTGGTTACATGCTCAAGTGAAATTTTATTAATTATTATAATCTTATCTTTTATTTGAGTAAATATTTTATAAAATATACCATTTCAATAAATATCAATTACCAATAATATGTTTAAGTAATTATCCCACTTTGCAATCACGTTAATTTATGAATTTTATAGTATTATTAAATTTAACATAAAATATATGTAAATAAGAAAGATGGGTTCACTTATCTAATGTAAATGACGTCTATATAAACCCATCCCCCAAGCCTTTATTTTCACGAAGCTTATTTGCAGTTATTCCAACTTGATGGAAGCGGCAAGTCCAAGGATCCGTCGGCGGGCGGAGCACATTTCCCAGCATTCCCTCTCGGGAACACAGCTTCCAGAGAGCCCAAGAGGTCCAATGGAATTCCTTTCAAGGTCATGGAGTGCTTCAGCTCTCCAAGTGTCCAAAGCCATTGCCCCTCCTCAACACAACCATTCACCCACTCCCAAGTCTACCAGCGCCTCTTCTTCCGCCACCACCACCACTTCTATACCCGAAGACGTAGACGGCGAGACCGAGGAGCTCGACAAAGCCGCCGTCGTTGCCAATCAGTTCTCTTTCACTTCCTCCGCTACTTCTACATCACAGCTCGTTCTTGAGCGCATCATGTCAAAATCGGTAAAATAAGTGTCGGAAACTCACAGTCTTTTCTTTTTTGCTTGATTTGGTGAATGTTTTTAATGGTTTGTAATATCTGTATGTAGGAAGTGTCACCATTAACGTCGGGGAGGCTCTCTCACAGCAGCGAACCTCTGGTTAATGATAATAACAGCCCTCCGGTTTCTCCATCCGACGAATTCGACGACGTCGTCAAGGTATATTGCCAAATCACCATCTTTGTATGGATTACTTTAGTATTATCATGCGCTGAAAACATAAAAATTTAAAACTTTTTTATGTAAAAAACTCCAATTTTTTCATTGACGTTGGGTTTTCATGGAGGGGGTTTGTAAAACTAGGTTCGGTTAATTGTTAGTAAATTATTTCGGTTAATCTGTGAATTCAGATAAGTTAATTTTTTATTTTAAACTGAATCAATTGAGTCAGATGATTGATTGACTGATTAACTAGAACATTAGGTTCGATTTAGATAATAGCTTTTTTTATTTTACTTACTAAAATTATTAAATTTAATATAGCATGATAGAAAAAAGTATATAACTTTTAAAAACTCACACTTGATAATATATTAATATAATTCTCAATATTGTCAAGTTAAATTTCATAAAAATCTAACAACTATGATTTAATAAAAAAACAACCAGAAAGTATCATACACCAAAATCATCCAATAAAAAATCATAACCAAATCAACAATTTCACTTTCCACTCTCATGACCAATATAAATTAGCAACATTAATATATTATGTATATTTTATTTTTTAAGAATAATATATTATTATTATTATTATTATTACTATTATTATTATTATTATATAATCGGTTGGATCGTTTAACTGATATTTCTCAAAATCGTGAACCGTAATTAAACCGTAATAATTTTTTTAAAAATAACCCGTACTAAAACTGAACTTTTAGTTCGATTAATTGAATTTTCGGATCGATCTTTTTATATTTTGGGTTCGGTTTCGGTTTCTCAGATTTCTTTTTGCACAATCCTATTATGGTTGTTTGTGCAAGTTCAGAGCCTTTAATGGCTTTGTAATTACGATTGTTGCAGTATTTCCGTACGCACAACTCCATACAACCTTTGTTCAATGGGGGAGGTCGCGCAAGTGCTGGTAATGGTGTGAATACACCCAATGGGGCAAAGTCAGTGGGAAGATGGTTAAAGGAAAGGAAAGAGAAGAAGAAAGAAGAGACCAGAGCTCACAATGCACAGCTCCACGCCACTATATCAGTCGCCGCTGTTGCCTCAGCCATAGCTGCCATTGCAGCGGCCACCACCGCAGCTTCTTCTTCCGCCTGGGGAAAAAATCATGAACAGTCGACCAAGACCGACATGGCCGTGGCATCAGCAGCGACGTTAGTAGCTGCGCAATGCGTGGAGGCTGCTGAAGCCATGGGAGCCGAACGTGACCATCTTGCTTCAGTTGTGACCTCCGCTGTTAATGTTCGTTCACCTGACGATATAGTGACTCTTACAGCTGCTGCAGCTACAGGTAAAGAATAAAGATATTCCATAATCCGTTTACTCGGTTCTAAAGAACCTCCGTTGATGGAGAAACTTTGTTTTTTTTTTGTAGCTTTACGTGGGGCAGCGACCTTAAAGGCAAGAGCACTAAAGGAAGTAAGGGACATTGCGGCAGTTCTTCCAGCAGAGAAAGGAACAAGCTTTGCTAAGACTAACGGCAACTATAGCGGCGAACTCGGCGCCGGGGAGGATTTTCTTACTGCCTGTAATCAAGAGCTGATTGCCAAGGGTTGTGAACTTCTCAAAAGAACACGAAAAGGTATCCGAGTTTGCATAATTACACACATCAGAGTATGAATTGTACAAATGTATATAGCTTATGTTGTGTTTATGCATGCAGGTGACTTGCACTGGAAACTTGTCTCAGTTTATGCGAATAAAACAGGCCAGGTAATCATTGCTTTACTCCAACACAACAAGAATGTTACCCCTCCTAGGTGACAAGAGTTCGAGTAACATAGTTTGTATGTGTGATTTTATTCAAGTGTGAAACCAAACAAAAATATTATCTAACAAAAAATTTTGTCTCTTTTTGGTGTCATTTTCATGCCCCAACACTAAAAAAAAATAAATTGAATCATAATCTTAAATTTCAAACCCTAAACACTAAAATATATCTTAATCTCAATTTCTTAAACTATAATCTTAAACTCTAACAGTAAATCTTAATTCTAAACCTAATTTTTTAAGATGAAAACTTATAAAGGAGCAGGGTATTTTCATCAGATACTATTTCATAATTGAATTAAAATGCTAAAAAAATATTACCGCTTCCCCTTCCGCAAATAAACTAGGTTATTTTATTGTTTTACTTCCTCTTTTATACTCAAATTTATTATTTATTCTTAATAATTTATAGCATTATTTGGTCCTTGTTTTTATAATATCATTAGTCCAGTCTTGAATTCCTTCCAACTCATCATGTTGACATTTTTTTTTTGTATCGGAAGGGATGTTTTTAGGAAAAACCGGCATTGGCATTTTAACTAAAATATGTAATGGTTCTAAGTTCTAACTGCTTGGACTAATGAACGTTTTTTTTTTGAAAGAGACTGCATGAAAGTAAAGGAAACAAATTGTGGCAAGCTAAAGTAGGACTAATCTCAAATTTGAGCATGGTAGAAGGATCAAAACTATAATTTGACCATTAAACTACGCATAATAACCATCCATTTGTTTAATTTTTGAAGGTGATTTTGAAGATGAAGAGCAAGCATGTTGTTGGGACTTTCACCAAAAAGAAAAAGAGTAAGTTGGTTGTGGTATCCAAAGACTGCCAATGTTGATGTTATGAGGGAAATACTAATACTAATGATAATGATAATGATAACAATTTTGGGTGAGATTTTCAGATGTTGTGGTGGAGGTGTGCAAGGACATGCCGGCATGGCCAGGAAGGCATTTATTCGACGACGGAGGACAGCGACGTTACTTTGGGTTGAAGACTGAAAGCAGAGGGGTGGTAGAGTTTGAGTGTAGGAGTCAAAGAGAACACGATCTGTGGACTCAAGGCGTCTCGAGGCTGCTGTCGATTGCCGGTGAAAGCAAGCCCAGGCGACAAAGCTCAGATGTCTGGCCTCTTGGCGGCAAGAATTTGGAGTAATAGCAATTACCACATTTGCCTCGCCATGCTCGATTTGATTGCTTCTCGGAGGCCAATGCAGGCAATTGGAATGGACGTAGGCATAACATTTTGAGCTTCTACTTTTGCGATATCGACTTAATTTGATTCTTACTTAAATCAATTCTATCTACAAAATAGGATTTGGGATTTCATTTTTTTTATTAATCAAAGGGGATAAAATACTATGGCGAGCCTCATTAAAAATCTCCCTAACCTAAATGGAGGAAAAGAGTACTCACCATAGCATTACAACAAGGCGTAAGACACCATGAGCATAAACAATCAATCCGGACTAGGCAAGTCATCATGCAACATGCCCAAAACTGCATCAGGCGGAGAACAAAAATAGATCGCCTCATAATCCTGCCAAGGTCCCAACTTTGCCAGAGCATCCGCAACCCAATTAGCCTCTCGTCACACATGCTGAATATCGCAAGTCCTAAACATGCGACTTAAATAACGGATCGCACTCAACAGAGAAGTCTGACCCATCGTACCATTATCCTTTTGCAACACGCGGACAACCTCCGCGCAATCTGATTCCACAGTAACGACATCGATATTACAAGATAAAGCATACCTCAAACCCTCGTGAATCGCCCACATCTCCGCTTCCACCGCACTACAGCGCCCTATAAACTTCGAGAAACCACCTCTCCATGTACCGGTTGCATCACGTATCACCCCACCACAGGACGCCATCCCCGACAAACTATCACAAGCTCTATCGACATTGAGCTTCCAAGCCGTGTTCGTCGGTGGTGCCCAAGTCCGCTGTTGCTGTTGCTTGGTCACCAGGAGCGCCGGCACAACCCGACGAGACAACAAAGCATGCCTAGTATCCTGCACGAGCTGATGACATCGTGCGATAATCTCATCATTGCCCCGAGCCTCCTCCCTGAAAATTACACTATTCCGTGCGAGCCACAAATTCCACAACACGATTCCAAACATCAAATCCCAATGGTCATCCCCTCCCCATGCAGCCGACTCATGTCGTAAGTTTGTGGCGATCCAATCCTTCATCGAACCATTAAAAAACCATCTTCGATATGCAGCCGGCACCACCTTCGACCAAACATGTCTTGCCGTCGAACAGTAGCGTAAGAGGTGCTCAATACTTTCCTCGCTTGCCCCGCAAACTAAACATACAGCCGAGTCTGCCATGTGCCTCCTAACCCTCTCCTCGTTTGTCAACAGTCTGCCCTTGCATACCAGCCACAAAAACAATTTAACCCGTTGCGGGCCTTGGAACCGATGCACCAGGCGCCACACGCCACTGTCGATCACACCCCCTTGCTGCTGATGGGTTGCATACGCCGACTTCACTGTAAAGCACAAGTTCGCGTTCCACCGCCATCCAAGCGCATCAACCACATCGCCACCCGACAGAGCTTTAATAGCCATGATCCGATCGATAACGTCATTGTCAAAAACGTGCTGAAAACGATTAATATCCCACTGTCCATCGCTTGTAGTCATCTCCGTTAGAGGCGTAAAAAAGTCTGGTACCAGCCTCGATTGCAAAACAACCCGCCCAAGCGGACCAACGCCACGTACCCAATCATCCCGCCAAAAATCTTTGTATTCCCCATGCCCAACTCTCCAAATAACGCCCTCTCGAACATCATCCCAAATCGCCGACACTCCACGCCATAAATGCGAAGAATTACTCCGACGAATCGATACCGGTATAATCTCCACACACTTATATTTAGCACGTAAAAATCGTACCCAAAGCTGATCCCGCTTATCAATAAAATTGAACCCAATCTTCATGAGAAACGCATCATTTTGATCTCTAAGGTTTTTGAACCCCAATCCACCTAGCTCCATAGGTTTACACAACCCGTCCCAATTAACCAAATGTACACCGCTCTTATCAGCACCACTCCCCCAAACAAAATTACGTATCAATCGTTCAATGTCCTCACACACACCCACGGGTAATTTGGTTGATTGCATGGCATAATAAGGAATCTCCGATAGCACCGCCTTCGCAAGGGTAATCCTACCCGCAAACGACAGATACTTAGCTTTCCAATTAGATAATCTATCCCGCACCTTTTGAATAATATACGAATAAGTAGCTCTAGAAACACGTCGATGCAACATGGGGACACCAAGATAACGCCCAAGATCAGAAACTTTCGAAAAACCCACCATCGAACTCAAAAGACTATGGACCTCACTCGAGACATTCTTGGAAAAAAATATGCTAGATTTTTGCACATTCACTTTGAGACCCGAAAATCTACAGAAGTCAATCAGAACCTCCGTAATAACATCCAGCTACTCCATTGAAGCCTCCGCAAAAAGCACCATATCGTCTACAAACATCAAATGCGAGATAACTGGGCTTTGGCGAAATGTACAAAACCCCTTCCACTGTCCCGATGCCACTTTCCGATTAATCTCCTGACTAAGCCTTTCCGTACAAAGCACAAATAAATATGGGGAGATGGGATCACCTTGTCGGATACCTCGAGAAGGCGCAAATGAATCTGTCAATGAACCATTCCAACTAAACTGGGTCGACACACTAGAAACATAATTTAAAATCAGCTCACGCACAGAAGTAGGAAAACCAACATCCCGAAGAGTATCGTCGATAAAATTCCACTCCAATCTGTCGTACGCCTTCTCCAAATCAATTTTCAACGCCATCCATCCTCGCCTCCCTGTTTTCCTAGACATTGAGTGAATAATCTCTTGGGAAATAACGATATTATCCGTAATAGCACGCCCCGGGACAAAGCTAGTCTGGCTCTCCGAAATCTAATCCGATAAAAAAGGCTTTATCCGATTCACCACCACTTTAGTAATAGCCTTATAAAGCACAGTGCAAAGGCTGATAGGCCTGAACTGATTCATAGCCTCAGGAGACACAACCTTTGGAATCAACACCATATTCGTCCTGTTCAGCTCTATCAGAAATGATTCCCCGGAAAACACACTTTGTATACATCGACACACACTGTCTCCCACCACATCCCAATTATGCTGATAAAACCCTGCATGCAATCCATCGATCCCCGGGGCCTTCCACGGATCCATATCAAAGATAGCAGCCTTGATTTCGGCATTCGTCACCGTCGCACATAGCCCCCGCCACACGTCATCCCTCATCCTCGGAAACAACCCCCGGATATGGTACTGACCCTCACAGCTCGGATCAGCGGTAAATAACCTCATGTAGAAATCAATCGCTCCAGAACGCAGTGTTTCCTGATCCGTAATCCAAGCCCCGTTACTCGACTTAAGCCCCACAATAAGATTAGCACGTCGACGCGCCATCGTGGAAGCATGAAAAAAGCGAGTGTTTCTATCCCCATGCAAAATCCACTGACTACGGGATTTCTGAAACCATAATGTCTCTTCTTGTTCCAGAATAATATCTAATTCAGTTCGCAAATTACTCCTTAGTTCAATAAAAAAAGCCGACTGTGAACGTTGCAACGCTTTATCTATACCCCTGAGACGTGCTAAAATCCTCTTCTTCTTCCCTATATGTCCAAACACATCGACATTCCATTTTTTCACCGCCTCCTGAAAATTATGAGCATTGGTTACCGCTGACGATGACCCATCCCAAGAAGTTTCAAGAATCTCGCGAAACCCAGGGTGTTCCTGCCATGCTGCTAAAAACCGAAACTGACTCTCACTGGTATGTATCCGAGCACCATTCGGTTTAATGAGAAGCGAACAATGGTCACTACCAACACGATCTAAATGGATGACTATCGACAACGGATAAGCCATAAACCAGGCATTATTTGCCAAACATCGATCAAGCCGCTGATACAGGTTACCACGACACCAAGTATACTCATCCCCTTTAAAGTCAAGTTCTGTCAACTCTAAACTGTCAATAAAACCTTGGAAGAGAGGGCTAGTCCCCAAAACATCACTCGAGCCACCACACCGTTCCTCTTTACGAAGAATCACATTAAAATCGCCACCTAACACCCATGGCTCCTCAACCCCCAGATCAAGGCATTTTAACTTATCCCACAAATGTCGCCTAACACAAGCATTAGGACTAGCATATACAGCAGTAAAAAAGAACCAATTCTCGGAACTAACCTCACGAGCTTTGCCATGTACAAACTGATTAGAAATAGACAAAAACTCCACATCCAAACCATCCCTCCACAACAACCACACACCTCCACTAAAACCCCGCGCCTCAACCCGAAAAGAATTCGGATACCCAAATCTCTGAATAACTCTATCAGCTTCACCGTAACTCACCCGTGGTTCAAACAAAGCCACAATCTGAGGATTGTTAGAACGAAAAAAGTTTCTAAAGTGGCGTCAGAATTCTGCACTTCCCGCGCCCTGTATATTCCAGAACATAATATTCATTTCAAAAGATAAAACGAAACACCAAAGAACAGAAACTTACTGAGAAGGCGAAAGATTTTCCTTCCCCACGCTCCCGCCATCACCACCAGTGGCCATCCGACCAAAGCCCATCGGTTGATCACCCACACTATCATCCGCAACTTGGCCATACTGCTGCCCAGTGTCCTGTAACTGGTCAAGTTTCAAAGAAAGCGATGAGACCCATTCCGTAAGAACAAGACGTGGAGGCACTCTAGCTTCTTGTTTCTTCGAAACCTTTAGACTCTTGCGCTGCACCGCTGATAGAGAACTCCCAGCCTTACCTGAACCGATGCCATGACGGAACTGTGACATCGATTTGAAGTCATTTCTCCCCTCCTTTATGGATACCGCTCTATGGGACCCCGATGCGATGCCATGCGTATACTGAACGGCTTGGGACTCAACGCCCACCATAGACGACACTACAACAACCTTAGGATTCTCCCTGCTAATCGACAAACTTCCACACGAAATTTCCTGCACCTGCCCTACGTCGTGATGCCTTGCAGCTGACCCTCCTTCATCAAGGTCCTTGCTTTTGTCCACTTGACGTGCAGCACCTGCGGCATTGGTCAAATCCATATCCAAATTATCTGTGTGTATCAAGCCCTCATGTCTCACATCCCGACCCACACCCTCAGCACCCTTACCTCCAACATCACCCAACACTTTAACCCCAACCGCTTGCCCAGATGCATTTCGCACACTCAAACTTGCATGGACAGCCGGTCCTTTACCATGCACGTTCGCCAGCACCCTCTGTTCACTTCCCTCTGTAACCGACTTAGAGTTCTCACCAGCCACAACGCCTTCATCCCCATGCAACTCTTGCAAAACCCCAAACCGAGACCCCCTATGCTCACCATGGTTACCAACTTCTCTAGTACCATACACCCGAGACGCCCGTCGTTGGGGCCGTTCAACCACCATCCAAGGACCAAATAAATCATCCTTTGATATTTCCACACTCGAAGCCGCATCCGTACTATTAGCACCCGCCGTCGGCACTGCCTCATTCTCACTACCAACATTCGAATGCACACATGAAGCCACGGAATGTCCATATCGACCACATTTAAAGCAAATTAAATGAAGCCCCTCATACTCAAGCTTTTGAACAAATCCGTCAATCCCAATACAAGAAAAAAAGGGTTTGTTCAAATCGACAACCACCGCAAGTCTCGCGAAACAACCCCTTTCACCTAGCGACGTACTATAATCTATCTTTATAACCCTTCCAATAACATCCGCAATCCTTGTGAACAAGGCCTTCGAATAATAACGATAAGGAAGACCCGGCAATCGAATCCACACAACCACCTGAGACGGATGCTTTTCCGTGGTCGAAAAACTCCTACACCACGGTTGTACTGTTAAGTAACATCCGAACAAAGTCCACAGACCACCCGTAAGAACCTTAGTATAATCATCTACTGATTCAAACTTCACTAAAAAATAGTTAGTGTCCAAGTCAATAACCTGGAAATTCTTCTCCGTCTTCCAAATTACATGCACACGAGTAGCTAAAGTCTTGAATCCTATCATTCGTCCAAGGGGTCAAACTATAATCGTTTTTTGCATACTATCATCAATACGTGCATGAATTCTCTCCGAGAAAGAAATACGAGGAAATAGACCACTATGATCCACCACGAAATCCGTATCTAAAACTTCCAAACCATCATCTGCAGCACTAGCCATTGCACCAACACTTGCCGCCGGCGAGCCCGCAACCATCGAAGCATAGGACTTCTTACTAACACCCCCATCACCAACCTCAGCGCCTAATCCTGCCATCGTCGGCTGTTCCGTCCCAACAACGACCATGTCTACATCAAGGGCCTCCGTCGCCTCAGTCGAATCTGCTACACCTCGCGACTTTTCCAAAACCGGCTGGGCCTCCATAGCCACAACAGGTTCTTGTCTCTCCACCGATGCTGGAAGAGAACCATCGATCACCCCACCCGGTGGCTGCCCGCTTGAATCACAATATAGCGTCGCCGCATTGGCCCCGGCGATCTCTGGAGAAGCAGGAGGAAAGTCAACGCTCATCATAGGGTTTTGGGATTTCATTTTTTCTTACCAGTTATGAGAATAAAACATGATAACACAAATAAAATATAGTATAAGTTTCAAACATATTTACAAAATTTTCAAATCAATCACTAAATAGATATGCAAAAAAACTTAAAAGTCAAATTGGCCCTCAACGAAAAATTAAAAAACCAATTAAGCTCTTACGAAAATTATTCACTCAATTGAGCCCTCAAAATTCAAATTACAATTAATTTAGCCATTCCGTTAAGTTAACTGTTAACTCAAAAGTAGTTATTATGATGGTGACACGTGGTACACTCTGGACGTGCCACATCATCAAAACCGTAAATAATCATTTAAAAATTTTAAAAATATTTAATATTTAAAAAATATTTAAAATTATAAAAAGTTAAATATAAAAAATCTAAAATTTATTTTAAAAATTCAAGAAAAATATAAAAAAATATTTAAATGTGTAAAAAAATTAAAATTATGTATAAAATCATATTGTTTTTTACTTAAAATAAAAAAAATATAAAATAATTTTAATAATTATTAGTATATATAAATATTTATAATGAAATAATATTTAAAAATTTTATAATTTAAAAAAAAATATATATATTTGTAATTATAAAATTCCAAAATTTTAAAATTTTCAAAATGCCCAAAATTTTCAAATCCTTAACCCTAAACTCTAACCCTATATTCCCAAGTTCTCAAATCAGTTTTATTGACGGTGAAAGTTGTTGGTACTGTGACAGACGACGGTGCTAGTGAGAAGAAATATTGAGGGAGAACATGGGTTTTTATGCGACGGGGAGTTGTCGGTGGTTGAATCGGTGCTAATGCTTGATTTAAGGATTTATGAGGCTTTTTTAAAAAAATGAAACTTTGGGGGTTTTAGAAAAAAATATAATTTTATGTTTTTTATAAAAAAATAAAAAAATAAGAAAAAATTAAATTAAATTAATAATTTATATTTTCTAATTTTTACAATTTTTTATGAATTTTTATAATTTTTTAAATAATTTTTTAGATTTTTTAAAATTTAAAAAAAATACATTTTAACGACCAAGACCATTATTAGCGTCACGAAAGTGAGAGGGACGAGATCTGGAATCACCATACACGCCAAGACCAAAATTCGTTGAATTAAACCGAGTATAGTTGACACCAATATGAACGCACATCGGATCAACGAGTCTTGACTATACATCCTTCAAAACAGAAATCGCAGCTTCCAAAGCGAACGACTCCTTGCTAGCCATGATAATCGCAAGGAACAGATCGTATTTTGAGGGGAGACCATTGAGAATTGTTGCTATGTGCTGAATTTCAGCAACATGGCTTCCACACGATGCCAAAAGATCACATATCTCCTTGATCTGTGTTGTGTATTCACTAATAGAGAGCGTTCCCTTCTCAATAGCACGAAGCTTACAGTGAAGATGCATGACCTTTGTTGTAGAAAGCTTAGAGTAGTGTTGACACACAGCTTTCTAGATTGACGTGATTGTCTCAGCTCCGACGAGCTGAGGAAGAACGCTAGGACTGATCGTCGAGAAAAGCCAGAAGGCTAACGAGCTGTTCTGCTTCTTAAACACACGATACAGAGGATTGACGGTTGGCTGACCACCTACATTTAGTAGAGTATGCGCTGAAACAAGTGTGGACTCATCAAGAAAGTGCTCAAGATAATGACCTCTAATCATGAACACCACCTGTTGCCGCCAGAGGAAAAAGTTTGTATCGTCAAGGCGAACACTAACTTGTTTGTTAGCAAACACAAGTGCAAACTGATCGGCTTCTATGGAAAGAGACGACGACGACAGATTGTTAAAACAGAGATGCGACCACCGGATCGACAATGACTGATACCATATTGAGAGATGGTCGGAAAACAAAAGAAGGATTTTAGGGTTTTGAAAGATGAAGATAGAGAGATTTTTAGTGCAGGCTGCAGAGTGTTTGGGTGTTCTCTATGCATGAGCGCAAGTGCACACTCTTGTCAAGTTATAGTATAAAAGATATCATCTCCCACAGGGATTGGAATTGCTCCTATGAGTGTTTTCCTGCACAAGGAAATAGTAAATGCACAATTAAATTTCTGAATGTGGAAAAGTAAAGACACAAATAAAATAAGATAGTGATGATAAGGATGATATGGAGAGATAAGGTTGATAGATTGGGTAAGGTAATTGTAGCTCAGTAGTGTGTAAACTACATTGTAAAGCCTAAGTGTATTTTATGCTGCCACGATCTGCTGCCTCGGCGGGTAATGGTGGATGGCAGCTGCGACCCTGTCACGCGACCGTAGCGGGTCTATGCTCTTGCAACTTTTGCTGTCTCGGCGGGTAATGGTGAATGGAGATAAGTCATGGCGGCAAGTCTGACAGATACTCCAAGTTCGGTAGAGCAATTCTTAAACGATCCTCCCTATGTCTAGGCAAGGATTCTGTCACCACATGATGTAAGTAATACTTAGAATCTCAGCGTAAACCTAACACATGAAGTTGACGTTTGGTTGCTCCTTTTAGCCGCAGAAATTATAACTTATGTCTAAGCCGAATTAGTCAACAGCTTGACATGACGAGACCGTGCTTAATCCTTTCGTGAGTTTGACACTCTCGTGCCCGATAAATGAATTTCCTCAACTGGACTTTTGGAACTAATTGAAGAAGTGAAGAACATGAATTAAGCAAACCTGAGAATATTTTATTGAAAAACACACTTAAACTATTACAACCATTTCTCACAACTACTTTACATACAAAAACCTAAACCCTAAGAGAGTTGGGTCGCAACCTCTAACACCTCCGTTAACCTATCTATCTACATTTCTGCTATATCCCCTCATGCCCCTATACCCTCACATACATGGGTATATATAGGGCTCATGGCCTAAGTTTGAGCCATCCTTGGAGTAGAAGTCCTTAAAGTAACTTTACATTAAATGCTGACTCCTTTTTACTTGAATATGGACTCTTTGGACGTTGCCTTCTTCAGCAAGTAAAGATAAGTAGTCTTACTTATCAATCTTTAATTAGCTCTTCAGGCCGCTACAGGCTTCAGATAATTTCAAGACTGGGCTCATTGGGCTCAAGGAATTGTCCTCTTTCAATCACAACCCACCTTGACTAAGTTGGTTTAACTCTTGCCTGGGTAGCAATTGGTGGCAGTGCTGCTACGACAGCGTCCTTGGCGGCACTTGGAACTGCTTCAGTACAACTTTTTCTCCCAGCTTCCCTGTCCTCTCCTCCTCTACTCAGCTATAACACCTCAAAATAAAAACTAAACTAAAACAATATCTTTTCTTAACCAAACATAAAATATTCAATAAAAGCATGGTGAAAGAGCAAATATTGTTATTATGCATGCAATGCACCTAAATATGCCTAAATGAGCTTAAGAACAACAATAATAAGGGCAGGAATGTGTACAAAATATTGAACTTGTGAACACTCTACACACCCGCAAACTCGAACTATTGCTTGTCCTCAAGCAATGCAACCTAACTAGTAAACTTACCCCTTGCACAAAATTAACAGAAACGTAGCCTTTAACTCCGATGGGAAGGCGGGAAACTTTGGTCCGTCATCATGGTACTTGTCTAGCAAGTAGGTCACAAAGGCCTCTTGCACCTCCGCAATGTATTTGATGAAGATTACCTGTTTATGCTCCATCCTTTGGCAACTCTCCACAAGGCTTCGCAACAGAGGAATCACGGCAGAGGGGAGGGCAGAATCAGTACTACCTGCTGCGGCTGGGGTGGCAGCAGGTTCAGACGACGGCTGGGCGGTTGTTGGCGTTTTCGGCTCTGGCTCCTACATCATCTGGAGGTGCGCCTTTCTTGTCCATCCTTCATTGGCAGCAATGATTGTATCTTTTGGGCGTGGCAACGCACAGAAATTGGCCCATAGGCTTGTGATGAGTGCAGGGAAGACGAGGGGTCCCTTGGCATTGGGCTTGTCTGCGTGGGCATAGATCTCCTCAAGAATCACTTCCCCAACGTTGATTGGTCGCCTCTTCATAATACTGTGGATAAGGGCCAGCCGCGACCCGTTGACTGTTGATCCGTGCGAAGTGGGCATCAGACGGCGTTGGATGAAGTTGCTCCAAAGGATGGCCTCTGGCAGCAGATCGTGGCGGTTGATTGATCCGTTATTCTTTCCAGTTAGCCACTTGGTGTTGGGCTGGTATATGTCTTTCTTGATCTTTTTGTAGTCAGTCGCCGTTAAGTAGGACCTCCATTCTTCGTGTGGATTTCCTCTTATTTCTATGCCGTAAAAGTTGTTGATTGTTTTCGCTGTGAGCTTGACTCCTTCGCCGCGGACATAGACAAAAGGGTTTCCCGGTGTAGGCTTGTGGGCATAGAATTCTCACATCTGGTTGTTGTTTATTTCCTCTAGTTGTCGTGCGAAAATATCCCATCCCAAGTTGTAAACTCTTTCGAATATGGTGGGTTTCAAGGCCAAGATCCCCATCTTGCCTGGTGTACTGGAACCCTATTTCTTCTCAGAGTTGCCGCTCTGTGAAGTGCTGCTTGTAAGTTGCTGCTACAACAGGGTTTAAGAACCTCTGAAAGGTTGGCTTGGAGGTAGAGGCGGTTTGTTTTGATGTGGTCATAACTATGAGAACGACTGTGTTTTCCTAAAGAAAGAAAAAGAAATTGCAAGAAATTAAAGCACACGAAATCTCGAAAGCAAAGATGACAAGAATAATTGAGAGTAAAAGAAAGAGAAAATTGAAGTATGAGGAGAGAATAGTTAGATTTATATAGCAGATATTCTCTGTTGCCTTGGCGGGCACGTTTCCAACATGCGACAATAATTGCGGCGCGATTTTCGCGATTCTAATCGTTACACATATAGCCGTTCCGCCAGCTATTGCAAATATAGCCGTTACGGCTACCAGTTATCAAGCCGTTAGCCGTTATGCTTAACTGCCCTGGGCCCCCTTGGCCACTGGGTTGGGCCTCTCCTTTATTCTTTCACCCTTCTTAGTCTTGCCTTCTTTCCTAACTTGAAATAAATTAAATACAAAATTTTAAATAAAAATAACTGAAAAATTAAATCTAATCCTAATGCATAAAAATAAATAAAAACTAAAGATAAAAATTAGGTTATGTAAGGTTGCGCAGTTCCCAAACATAACCACTTCCTGAGGGTTGTGCATTTAGCTTTTCGTCCAGGCATGTCCATCCTCTCCTCAAGTGGGTGTTGGCCGCCATTTTTGCCGCCCTGGCGGAACATACACCAAATACAAACAAGAGGGTTTTTTTTTAAAATTAAAATAAATAGAAATTTAAGTGCAAAAACTAAAATAGAGGTGCAGAAATTCAAACAGAGTTGTTGCCAATCCCCGGCAATGGCGCCAAAAACTTGCAGAGCGTTTGGGTGTTCTCTATGTATGGGCGCAAGTGCACACTCTTGTCAAGTTATAGTATAAAAGATATCGTCTCCCACAGGGATTGGAACGACTCCTATGAGTGTTTTCCTGCACAAGGAATAGTAAATGCACAATTAAATTTCTGAATGTGGAAAATGAAAAAACACAAATTAAATAAGATAGTGATGATAAGGATGATAGGGAGAGATAAAGTTGATAGATCAGGTAAGGTAATTGTAGCTCAGTAGTGTGTAAACTGCATTGTAAAGCCTAAGTGTGTTTTATGCTGCCACAATCTACTGCCTCGGCAGGTAATGGCGGATGGCAGCTGTGACCCTGTCACACGACTGCAGCAGGTCTCTTCTCTTGCAACTTTCGTTGTCTCGACAGGTGGAATAGAGATAAGTCCTGGCGGCAAGTCTAGCAGATACTCCAAGTTCGGCAAAGTAATTCATAAGTGATCCTCCTTATGTCTAGGCAATACCTAGCAATCTCAGCATAAACCTAACACATGCAGTTGATGTTTGGTTGCTCCTTTTAGCCGCTGAAATTCTAACTTATGTCTAAGTTAAATTAGTCAACACCTCGACATAATGAGACCGTGCTTAATCCTTTCGTGAGTTTGACACTATCGTGCTCGACAAATGGATTTCCTCAACTGAACTTTTGGAACTAATTGAAGAAGTGAAGAACATGAATTAAACAAACTTGAGAATATTTTATTGAAAAACACACTTAAACTATTACAACCGTTTCTCACAACTACTTTACATACAAAAACCTAAACCCGAAGAGAGTTGGGTCGCGACCTCCAACACCTCCGTTAACCTATCTATCTACCTTTCCGCTACATCCCCTCATGCCCCTATACCCTCACATACATGGGTATATATAGGGCTCATGGCCTAAGTTTGAGTCCTCTTTGGAGTTGAAGTCTTTAAAGTAACTTTACATTAAATGCTGACTCCTTTTTGACTTGAATTTGGACTCTTTGGACATTGCCTTCTTCAGCAAGTAAAGATAAGTAGTCTTACTTATCAATCTTTAATTAGCTCTTCATGCCGCTATAGGCTTCAAATAATTTCAAGACTGGGCTCATTGGGCTCAGGGAATTGCCCTCTTTCAATCGCAACCCATCTTGATTAAGTCGGTTTAACTCCTGCCTAGGCAGCAATCGGCGGCAGTGCTGCTACGGCAGCGTACTTGGCGGCACTTGGAACTGCTTCAGTACAACTCTTTTTTCTCTCAGCTTCCCTATCCTCTCCCCCTCTACTCAGCTACAACACCTGAAAATAAAAATTAAACTAAAACAATATCTTTTCTTAACTAAACATATAATATTCAATAAAAGCATGGTGAAAGAGCAAATATTGTTATTATGCATGCAATGCACCTAAATATGCCTAAATGAGCTTAAGAACAACAATAATAAGGGCAAGAATGTGTACAAAATATAGAACTTGTGGACACTCTACATATGCCAAAATTAAATCAAAGCTAATAATGGGACGTCCTTCTCCAAGGGTTTTTATACCCGAGTGTGGTACCTCACTTAATTGACACTGTTAGTTCAGTTAGTTAGGCCCAACGAGTTTTATACCAGAATTAATAACACATTTTGTTATGAAGAACTTCTCTTAATATGAGCTGTGAAGAAGAGGATTCATTTAAATTTTGATACTCTATGTCCCTTGTGTAAAAAAAGAGTAGGAAGCGATTGAAAACATTTTTTTCTTCTCTTGTAGTGTTTTCTTGGCAGGTTTGGAATCACTTCCTCTCTTAATGGGGGCGTGGTAGTCACTTTACATGAGGATCAAATTACGTTCTTTTTCGTTTGGGATGAAGAGTGGCTAGGTGCACACATAGCCAAGGTATGGAAAACTGTCCCGTTCGTGGTAATATTGTCGTTATGGCATTTTAGAAATAATTTGGTGTTTAATGGGAAGACTAGATATACTTTAACTACTTTTTATTATCAAATCGAGACTTGTATGGTATATTAAGGCAAAATTTCCGGATTTAAAGACAACCTTCGATGGTGTTATGGTTGATCTTGTGCATACTGAATCTGGTTTGGTGAATAAGGCAAGGGTTGATACCCCTAGTGTGTGGCGACCTCCTCCCTTAAGTTGGCTAAAATTTAATGTCGATGGGGCTATGAAAGCCGGTGATAGCACAGAAGGAGCTGATTATGTTCTAAGAAATGATGCAGGGGTGCGGCTAACTACTTTCTCTCTTCGTATAGGTTCTGCCCCACCTGTTTTGGCTGAGATTTTAGCTATCAAGCACGAAATTGAGGTATTTCGAGCCTCTAAGTGGAATGGTAAATTCAAACTTGCTTTAGAAAGTGACTGCAAAGTGGCAATTGAAGGGATATGCAATCCATCAAAGTCTCCTGCGTGTTTTTCATGATTAATTAACTGAATTGCGAGGATTTGCACAAACATATTGTTTTGTATTAGACTCATTCCCAGAGCTTGCAACTGCGTAGTGGATTCATTTGCTAAAAACGAGATTAATAGCTTGGTAACTCTCCCATATCTTGGGGAGTTTTGAGTAGGATTGGTCTAGCGTAGTCCTTGTGCAAGGGCGAGGCAAAGGGTTATTTTTCCTGATTTTGTTATATGGGATTGCTAAGTTTGTCTAGTTAACTCTTTTATCTTTGGTTTGGTTGTTACCGATGATAATGTAAGATTGATGTTCCTTCGAATAAAATATAGGCACTTTTTCCCCCTTGATCTATCGACTTTATAAATGTCAGGATAAAGGGAATTTTTAACGAGGCCCCAATTATTATAAAAAATCATAAACAATAAGAAGAGGAGAGCGAGGAATGACAAATATTCTAAACTAAGAATATACTGCACAACTACAATTCTATTATAACTACATACTATACCATGTTATGGCATATACGTATATCTGCCAACCTACCGACCTGCTGACACATGCATTATCAAGTATCAATCATTCAACCTAGATGCCCCACATCCCCTGTTATTAAACAACAAAAAATTGGTAAAATTGGCCATGTAGGCCAACTAAAGTTTTTTATTAGGGAAATGGGGTGTCTCCATGATTAATTTGGAGAATAGGCCAAATTCTACAGGACCTCGCCATCTCCTTATGGCATTGTAGGACCTCGCCAGGTGCAAATGGCGAGGTCCATGGTGACCAGCTTTTCCAGCTATTGGCGCGGCTTGTGCAGGCTGGGGCGCGCGAGGAGCAGGTGTCATGCATGGCATGACAAGCTTTCACGTGAATAAGGGGACCTCGCCATATGGAGATGGCGAGGTGCAGGGTGGCAGAGTTTGTATGCACGCGCTACATGCATTCACGTGGTGATGTTTTTTACATTATTTGTGTATATATATAGATAGACGGTGTGAGTTAAACTTTTAGAGTTGGTGATATTTGTTTAGTGTATAAAAGTTCTATATTTTACCCCTCATTTACCCATATTTCTGCTGCATTCAAGCATAATTCATTGCATTTAGGATAGATTTCTACATATACATCACAATTAGATAAAATGGCACAGTTGCTACTGATTTCGGTTACTTTTGCAGGAATCTACTGCGGCAGACTTAGGGCAGCAAAGGAGCAGAGGCAGATCACAGAACTGGAGTTGAGAAGCAAATGTTGTCGTGGCAGCCATGACGATAGAATGGTGAGGTGGAAAAGTGAAGTGGAGCTCGACAGATAGAGGATTTCAAGCCGGTCTGTCGTGGACCACTCCTATATTTTTCTGAGCCCTGGAGACAGAATGAAGGCTAAGCCCAAAGTTCAAAGAAGAAAATCAAGGCAAGAAAAAAGGACGAATTAAAGACATCTACTCAGAAGATTTAATCTTTAATAGGGTTGTACTTTAGTTTAAACTTGTATTCTTGCCATATTAGAAAACTTGGATCCAAGGCCTATATAAAGGCATGTAATTCGACCTAGGGAAGGATATCTCATTCCTAGCCGTCTTCCCCAAAACCCTTGACATTTTCCCTTCTCCACCATGTTCTAAACCCCCCTGGGGCTAAGGGTTGATTATGTAAAGTAGTTGTAAGGATTGTATTGTTTTAGGAATTTTCTGTCAAGCAATAAAAAACTTCAAGTTTATTTACTCTGGTTTTTCATATCTTACAAGAGTATCGGGAGAGCATTGTGAGGTTATCCATTTGTTTGATATCGGGAGACTCAAGCATACGAACGAAATAATTACATGTTTTCCAGTTTATTATTAAACCATCTCGGCTTAGGGATAAGTACGAGGTTAAGTGGCTAAAGAAGAATTCAATAACTTTGGTGTTCACCCTTTGATTCACGACGGGAGGTATTATCCAGAAAGTGTTCATCAACAGAACTTGGGCCTAGGGATAGGACAAGTCATAACAGGGATTCTTGCCAAGCTTGAAGTACAGAGTTGGTGATCGCTGCCGCGATGTCAACAGAACTCTGCCGCGACAGGAACGCCGACAGAAGACAAAAGTTTCTCTAACAGTGCAACACCTGCACTCCTGAGCAAATCAATACCAGCCTATTCTTTAAATCTGATTTCTTTATCTTTTACTTTAGTTGTTTCTCAATATTACTTCACCCATTCATTTAAAATATTTCTTTCTCCTTTGTAGCAATTCAAGGATAGAGTTATTTCCAATCCATGTGGAGACGATATCTGATACTCCAAGTATCACTTTACTACTTGCGTCGTGTACACTTGCACTATTTGTGATAGGACTCTTTTACACGCAACAAGTTTTTGGCGCCGTTGCCGGGGGACTGGAAACATATCTTTACCCTTTTTTATTGCTGCACTTTTCTTTTCTTTTTCTTTTTCTTTTTATTGGTGTTATTTACCCCGTACTTTTCACAAGGTTTTCTGTTTTCTTATGCGCAGATCTAGACGAGGTAAAGAACCTGAGTACGAACTAGACCCAGAAATCGAACGCACGTGCAAATTCAAGAACCAAGCCCGACTCTTGATAGCAAGAAACAACTGTCTTGAGGTGAAACTAGAAGCAATGGTGAACGGAAGGCAAGCCGATGGGATAGATGACCCCAACAACAATAACCAGAGAGTTGTTGTTGATCCTCCCCAAGATGTCCAGAATGAACGGCCTGCTGTTGTTGCCGCACGACAGACCTGTCGAGACTACATGGACAATGACCATGTTGAACTGGAAACCACCTTGCCAGACGTGGAAGCTGAAAACTTCGAGCTGAAACCTGTCATGTTCAGCATGATAATTTCCGCTGGCCAGTTTAGTGGTTCTGCAACTGAGGATGCCCGAGAACATCTAAAAATATTCCAAGAAATCTGTGGATCGTTCAGACTGCCTGGAATAAATCCGGAAGTACTGAGGCTCCGGTTATTTCCTCATTCATTGAGAGATATAGCTAAAACTTGGTGGAACAAATTAACGTCGGGTTCAATAAGAACTTGGGCAAATCTCTCTCGTGAATTCCTTTCTCGTTTTAATCCTTCTCATTTATCTGAAAGATTGCGTAACGAGATTGCTACTTTTCAATAGGAAGATGATGAACCAATTCACGAGGTATGAGACAGATTTACAACCCTTTTACGGAACTGCCCGATGCATGGATTCCCTGTGTGGAATCAAGTTGTCAAATTCTACAACGCTGCCAATGCACACACTCGACTGAGAATAGATTCGGCAGCGAATGGGCTATTACTGGATAAAGAACCAGACGAGGCAATGATCATGTTGAAAAAGTTAGCGAAAAACGATGAGCAATTTCCTGTAGCCAGGAGAGGAGGCAAACGAGGAATATCTGTAAAGGATTACGAAGCTGATAACTCGATGAAATCACAGGTTGCATACCTCACAAAGATAGTGGAAAATCTACAGCGGAAAGATTCTAAAGCCGTATATTCTGCAGAAGAGGTATGTGAGACCTGTAGTGGGAACCACAGTTCAGAAGACTGTCCTTTACAGTTGGAAGAAGGGATGTATGTTGGGAATTATAACATACCGAGAAACTATGATTCCAACAAATACAATCCCAACTGGAGGAAAGATCCTAAGTTTTCTTGGAGCAATCCTAACAATGCACGAAATCCTCCAATGCAGAACAACCAAAACCAAGGGGTACCCAAAATTTTGTCGCGAAAGCAGCCGGCAACCGCACCTAGTATACTGGAACAGACCTTGGCAACATTTATGTCACAGACAGAAGCATACATGGCGAACATGGATCACTTTGTCAAGAAAACTGAATCATTCATGGACAAGAAAAAGACGAGGATGACAAACCATGAGGCTACCCTAAAATCTCTGGAGACACAGATGGGCCAAGTTTCCCAGTATATCAAGCCGAGGCAGAACATAGGATTCCCTAGTGATATTGAGGTCACTAGAAAACCCACACATGAGCAGTGTAAAGCAATTACAACTAGGAGTGGGAGACAATTACAAGGGTCGGAGATAAAAGATGTACTGAGTAAGGAACCGACCCTAGATACACATGCCGTGAACACTACCCCGGTAGATGAAAAACAACTTGCTGTCGACACACCTGCCACGATAGCAGAAAGGACAGAGGAGTAGCCAGAAAATGATGAAGAACTCAAGCCTTCTCAGATCCGAATTCTATGTGAGGGACGTCTTGAAGATTACCGTCCTCCACCTCCATTTCCACAGCGGTTACAAAAACAAAAACAAGATTACAAGCTTAAAAAGATTTATGATATATTTAAGCAAGTACATATTAACATACCGCTGCTAGAAGCCATCAAACAGATGCCCATATATGCTAAGTTTCTCAAGGACACGATGTCTAAAAGGTCCAAACTTGGGGAATTTGAGACAATGAAGATGACAGAAGGATGTATGACAATCTTGCATAAGCATCCACCCCAAAAGAAGAAGGATCCTGGGAGCTTCATCATACAGTGCATAATTTGCGATAAGTTCGTGGGTAAGGCACTTTGTGATCTTGGTGCTAGCATAAATCGAATGCCCAAATCTGTGTTTCAGAAATTAGGTATTGGACAAGCAAGGCCCACGACAGTCATGCTACAGCTGGCAAACTGCTCTTACGTACAACTAGAAGGGAAGATCGAAGATATTCTGGTAAGAGTGAATAAGTTTATTTTTCCTGCTGACTTACTTGTTTTAGACTGTGAAGCAGATGAAAACGCACCAATCATCCTGGGGTGACCCTTCCTAGCCACAGACAGAACTGTGATTGATGTGGAGAAAGGAGAACTGACGATGAGAGTAAATGATCAGCAAATCAAACTCAATGTTCTCCACGCAATAAAACAGGGTGATGCAGAAGAAGAGTGCAAGGAAATCTCTGACGTAGTCCTTGACCAACATTGCATCAGGTCGAGCTACCATGACAGACAGTTTGGTCACTGCCATCCCAACCACCCAGAAGACTATTACGGCAGCAACGACAACAGTGACTCCTCAGACACAGAAACATTCGACGTTGAAGGTCCTGAGGAGGTAAATTGGATAGGCACACGTCCAGGTAAGTTCTTCGAGCCTTTAAATTATACCTCGAATGAACATATAATCCAGAAGCCTTCCATTGAAAAGCCACCTGTTCTAGACCTTAAACCTCTGCCATGGCAGCTTAAATATGCCTTTCTTGGTTTAAATGAAACGTTGCATGTAATCATCTCTTCCAAGTTGATGCAGGAGCAGGAACAACGGCTGATCAAAATGCTACAGCAGCATAAGAAGGTCATTGGATGGACTATAGCTGATATCCAAGGCATTAGTCCGGTGTTATGCATGCACAAAATCCTCTTGGAGGATGATCATAAGCCGACCATTGATGCCCAAAGACGATTAAACGAGGCTATATGAGAGGTGGTGCGGAATGAAATTATCAAGTGGCTTGATTCCAGAATCATATACGCCATCTCGGATAGCAAGTGGGTGAGCCCGGTGCAATGTGTGCCCACAAAGGAAGGCATAACCGTAGTAACCAATGAAGAAAACGAACTAATCCCAACCAGGACTGTGACCGGTTGGAGGTTTTGCATGGACTACCAGAATTTTAACAAAGCTTGTAACACATCATTTTAGCCCCAATTTTAAAACCCTAATTATGAGAATTCCCAATTGGAAACCCTAGAATTTGGGGAAATTTTGGAATTTAACCTAATCTAATTTTGGACCTAATTGGATAAAAATTAAAGTTTGGTGGTTAAA
The DNA here is from genome assembly GCA_958450335.1 of Hibiscus tridactylites. Taxonomy (NCBI): domain Eukaryota; kingdom Viridiplantae; phylum Streptophyta; class Magnoliopsida; order Malvales; family Malvaceae; genus Hibiscus; species Hibiscus tridactylites. Next base: position 49,915,307 of record OY288290.1, read on the forward strand.
TTGTTAGGCGGGCAAAAATAGGGACCCTTCTTCTGTAATTTACCCATTTGCCTAGGGTAAACACTCCTTTGGTCCTATTTCTGTGTTATGCGCCGCTCTTCACCTTGTTTCTCTAAAATAATAATAAAAAAATTATCAAAACATATCAGCCTTTCCCCATTCTTTCCGTTGAAGCTCCGGCCAAGGAGTTCGCGTCGGCAGTTCGTCATTTCGCGGCCACCAGTGGGATCCTCGTGGCCGTTCGATCAAAACCCGTCGTAGGTTGTTTCGTTCGCCGCCTTCTATCACCGGAACGGAGAGGCCATCAAGCTTCGACCTCTCTTTTTCCGTCGCGTCGCCGTCCTCTGTGTGCGTCGTTACCGTCTCGAGATTGGGTGAGTGACGTGGTTGGGACTGTTGGGCTTCAAGTTTACCGTCGCTGTCGTGTTGGCCGTGTCCGACGTCGGGCGCTGGTTGCGCCGCGTTGGTCGTGGCTGGTAAGTCGTGGCCACCGTCGGGTTCGCTGGTAGTGCTGATGTGGTCGGGCGCCGTCGGGATCTGATTTTAGGGTTTTGTTTTTGGGTGGCTGATGGATTGAACAAGTTGGGTGAGTGGAACCGGACCGGGCGGCTGGGTTGAACTGGACCATTGGGCTGATGCAGCGATGACATCATCTGCTGTTGCAATGCTGATGCAGGCTGACGTCAGCGATGACGTCATCACAGTCAATGATGACGTCAGCATTGACTTTGCGTTGACTTTTTCGGTCGAGTCCACCCCTATGTTTTTCGACGTTCTGGTTCCGTTGCCGCAGTCTGTTTCTTCAAATTCAAACCCAAAATATCTTTTTGGATCAAGTTTATATGTTGAACTCAGAATTTTGTTAAATGTTGCATCAAAGTTTGACTCAGATATTTTTGTGTTCAGGTGACGTCGACTCTAACCCCGAGACTTTACCTCCTCCTCCGCCAGGCAGACCTCCGGTGGCACTGTCTTTGAGATCTGCTAGTAAGATTTCTGTTAAGTGTAGTTTATTCGAATGTGACATAGTAGGAAATCTCATATAGTGTTCTTTATTTTTAGGAGTTTATTATGTCCAACCTTCCGCTAGGGCTGAGCGTGGGAGACGTCACTATCGATGTTGGCTGTTTAGCTTCCTAAGATGTGTTCTCTGTCTGTGCTACATGTCTCTGATGTCTGATTGCATGATCTGTATGTTACATGAATATATGTATATGTATGCTATTCTGTTATGTTATCTGATAAACATTATATGACTAGGATGTTGTGATCATGTTATGTAATACATATCGGAATCGGATTATTATGTACATGCATCTTAATTATTTAACAAGATTGCATTCGGACTCTAAAATCGGATTTTATGTCATATCATTAGGTTGGGATATTGTACGGAGGAAGCTAAGCGACTTCATCCTTCGGGTTGAACTTCTCTTCGGATTAGTAGTTCCATCTTTCCGGATGAGTTCTGTTTCGGACATGGTGTTGCGGTGTATAGTGGTTCAGGGGAACCTCACTCTTCGGACGGTGATGTAGTTGGGTGCATGTCATGTTATGATATCTGTATGTTTTGCTTGTAATATCTCGGAATATCTGTTAATTCTTGATTCGTTGTTTGACTGTTGGATTGACTTCTGTTATGCACTTTAGAGACACACTGAGCTTTATAGCTAACTCCCCCTTAGCATATGTTTCAGATTTCCAGACTTAGGTTTCGGTACTTGGAGGACCTCGCACGAACATGATTTGATACTATTTATCAATATGTTTTGTTCTAGACTTATATTTAATTATTTAAGTATTTTCAGATTTGGTTGTAAACGTGGACTTTGGACATTTATTACTTTTGGGTTTTGATAACTATTTTTAGCATGCTTGTTTTTAAGATGAAACATTTAAGGATATTATTATAATTGAATAATAATTTCGACATGAATTTTCATAAATAACCTTACTTGAGGGGAAAGTTTCCAAATCGTCAATTTCAATTTGTTTCAAACCCTTAGGTCAAAATAGGGGGTTACATTTAGTGGTATTAGAGCCTAGGTTACACCCCTTGGCTTGTGAGGCTCGATAAAAATTTGATTTTAAAGTTTTCAAAATTTTGCATGCATAATAAATGTTTTCGGAAACTACGAGATTTTCAGATAAATGTTCAAATTTTGAAAAAGTAATATATGTTTTAATTAGAGACTCCAAGTACCAATTTTGACTTTAGGATTCTTCTTTTTGTAGATAGACTACTATGCCACCCCGTAGGAGTACTAGAGCTACGGCTGGCCGAGGACGAGGCCGTACCGTTGTGGATACGAGTGATGTTAATCCTCCTGAGCATTCGCCACAACATCAGGAGAACCCACAACATGAGCAAGCTGAGGAGCAACCTGAGGTTCATATGAGTGGACAACAGACCGATCGCCCTGGTCAACAGACTCAGAGTGAAGGTCCCCGTGCAGTCGGTAACAGTGAGACTGCTGGAGTTGATGTTGTTGCAGTGCATTTGGAGATACTTGAGTATCTTCGAAAGGGTTCTAGGAGACCCATATCTGCTGAGTTTTTATCTGCTGGGATGTCGATGTTTGATGGTAAGACAGCTGCAGATCCAGCTGACGCAAAGTATTGGCTGAAGAAATTATAGCAGTTATTTGATGAGATGGACTACCCTACTAATAGGAAATTAAGAGCTGTTGTATCTTTATTGAAGGGTGAAGCCCTGAACTGGTGGGAGGCTGAGAAGACTGTTATTTCTGCTAGTCGGATCACATGGGATAATTTTCGCCAGGCTTTTCAGGACAGATATGTTGGGGCAGAGTATCTAGCCAAGTGTCGTGAGGACTTTATAAATCTGAAGCAAAATGACATGACCGTGAATCAATATGAGATCGAGTTTTTGAGGCTGGTTCAGTACGTTCCTGGGTTAGTTACAATAGAGAAAGAGAAGTGTGATTGGTTTCTGAAGGGTCTGCGACCTTCGATCAACACTGGTGTTGCTTTGCATTTGGACATAGAGTAGAAGGATATTACCTTGCGAGCTAGGACTACTGACCGCAATGAGGCAGAGTTGAGGCAAGCTGAGTCTCATAGTATGGATCGGGGTAAGAGGCAGTCGACCGTGTCAGTTCAGTATAGTCAGGGTAACCAGACCAAGAAGAGGGCAAGAGATGATAGTGATTATCAAAGTTATTCCAGAGCTAGACCGGTGACCACTGCTGTTCCAAATTCTAGTGTTGGAGGTTCTACTAGCACACGAGGAGTACCACAGTGTTCTTTCTGCAATAAATGGCATTTAGGAGAGTGTAGGAGACAGTCTGGGGCTTGTTTTCGTTGTGGATCGTTCGACAATCTTTTCAGAGATTGTCCTCATGTACCTCCGTCAGCTCATATGACGAGTCAGTCACAGGCATCGGTGCAGGCTCTTGCTAGGGGTAGAGGTCGAGGTAGACCTGATACTACAGTTTCGGCCAGTAGAGGTAGGCCAGCTCAGAGTGGAGGATCAGCTAGATATGGGGTGAGACAACCAGGTTTGGTTTATGCTACCAGGAGACATGAGGATCGTGATAAGCCAGATGTTATTGCCAGTACCTTTTCTATCCACTCCATCTCGTATTTTGCATTATTAGATATTGGTTCTACCCATTCATATGTTGCGAGCTCGGTATCTGGGGGACTTGAAATTTTGGTTGAGAATACTGTGAATGCAGTTTCGGTTTATAGTCCAGTTGGTGACCATGTCAAGGTTACCAAGGTGTACAAGAATTGCCCTTTGGAAATTCAAGGGAAAATATTCTCCGCTGATTTGATGGAGTTACCTTTTAGAGAGTTCGACCTTATTCTCGAAATGGATTGGTTATCCGCTCATCGAGCCAGTTTGGATTGTGAAAAGAAAAGGGCGACTCTGAAAACCTCATATGGGTGCGAGGTGATTATGGTGGGTGAGCGCAGAGGTTACATGACCAATGTTGTTTCGACTCTCAAAGCGGAAAAGATGATTCGACATGGGGCTATTGCCTACCTTGCTTATATTCTTGACTCGAGGCAGTCAGATTTTGGTTTGGATAAGATCTGAGTGGTTAGGGATTTTCCAGATGTTTTTTTCCGGAGGAATTGCCGGGGGTACCGCCAAAGCGTGATGAGGTTGAGTTTGGCATATATGTATATCCGGGTACAACCCCTGTCTCTATGGCTCCTTACAGGATGGCTCCGAAAGAGCTTAAAGAATTGAAGATTCAGTTGCAAGAATTGCTAGATAGAGGATTCATCCGACCTAGTGTTTCTCCCTGGGGAGCCCCTGTTTTGTTTGTAAAGAAGAAGGATGGATCACTTCGACTTTGTATCGACTATCGGAAGTTGAACAAGCTGATGATCAAGAACAAGTATCCCCTTCCTCGTTTTGATGACTTGTTCGACCAGTTCCGAGGAGCTACAGTATTCTCTAAGATAGACCTGAGATCGGGTGATTACCAACTCAAGGTTAAGGATTCTAATGTGCTCAAGACCGCTTTTCGGACTCGTTATGGTCATTACGAGTTTCTGGTGATGCCGTTTGGATTGACTAATGCCCCTGCAGCATTTATGGATATGATGAATAGGGTGTTTCAACCCTACCTGGACCAGTTCGTGGTGGTTTTCATTGACGACATACTGGTTTATTCTAAATCGGAGGCAGAACATGAGGAACATCTCCGGGTTGTCCTACAGACTTTGCGTGAGAAATAGTTGTATGCAAAGTTCAGTAAATGTGAATTCTGGTTGACCGAGGTTACCTTCTTGGGACACGTGGTTTCTGCTAATGGTATACAAGTTGATCCAAAGAAGATTGAGGCTATTCTGGGTTGGAAGCAGCCCAAGAATGTTCCTGAGATTCGAAGTTTCTTGGGTTTAGCTGGCTACTATTGGAGGTTTGTGGAAGGTTTCTCGATTATTGCAGCTCCTTTGACTAAACTTCTGAGGAAGGATATTCCTTTTGTCTGGACTGAGGCTCAGCAGACCAGTTTTGAGAAGCTTAAGACCGTGTTGACTGAAGCACCGGTTCTGATTCAGCCTGAGCCTGGGAAGGCTTATACAGTATACGGTGATGCCTCCCACACGGGATTGGGATGTGTTCTGATGCAGGAGGGGAAGGTAGTGGCCTATGCATCTCGTCAGTTGAAAGTGCATAAGTGCAACTACCCCACCCATGATTTAGAGCTTGTTGTGGTGATCTTTGCTCTGAAAATCTAGAGACACTATCTCTACGGAGAGAAGTGTTATATCTTTACCAATCACAAAAGTCTAAAGTACCTCCTCACGCAGAAAGAGTTGAATCTGAGACAGCGTCGCTGGTTGGAACTTCTCAAGGATTATGACTGTGAGATAGAGTATCACCCGGGAAAGGCGAATGTGGTTGCCGACGCCTTGAGTCGTAATGCTATCTCGGATTTGAGGACCTTGTTTGCTCGGATGAGTTTGTTTGAGGATGGTAGTTTGATGGTAGAACTTCGGGTTATTCCGACGTTGATATCTGATATTCGAGCTGAGCAGCCTACAGATCCTTTTCTTTTGCATCGTATCAGAGAGGTTTCTGAGGGTACATCTGTGGATTATATTATTGATCGGGATGTTGTTTTGTGTTCTGAGGCTGGTACTGTATTCCGAGGAAATTTGGGTTGAAACAGGTTATTCTTCGCGAGGCACATGACAACCCCTATTCTATGCATCCTGGTGGTGATAAAATGTATAAGAACCTTCGTCAGAGGTATTGGTGGAAAGGTCTTAAGTGAGATGTTGTTAGATTTGTGTCTAAGTGTATGACTTGTCAGAGAGTCAAGGCCTAGCATCAGCGTCCATCTGGGTTGCTTCAGCACATCGAGATTCCTCAGTGAAAGTGGGAGCGTGTGACTATGGATTTTGTTAGTGGTCTTCCGATGACTCCGTCTAAGAAGGACTCCGTCTGGGTTATAGTGGACCGTTTGACTAAGTCCGCGCATTTCATTCCGGTTCGAGTTAACTATCCTTTGAGTAAGTTAGCTTGGCTCTATATTTCTGAGATTGTTCGACTTCATGGGGTGCCGATATCGATTATTTTTTATCGTGATCTGAGATTTACAGCGAAGTTCTGGAAGGCACTTCACTCTGCTTTGGGTACCCGGTTGAACTTCAGCACATATTACCATCCGCAGACTGACGAACAGTCCGAGCGTGTGATTCAGATTCTTGAGGACATGTTGAGAGGTTGTGTTCTCGATTACAGTGGTAGTTGGGAGGATTTCTTGCCGCTCGCAGAGTTTGCATATAATAACAGTTACCAGGCCAGTATCAAGATGGCACCGTATGAGGCTCTGTATGGACGTAGGTGTAGGTCACCAATTGGATGGACTGAACTTAATGAGCATAGACTGTTGGGACCAAACATAGTCCGTGAGGCCGAGCAGACAATCATATTGATTCGGGATCGACTTAAGACTACTTTTGACAGACAGAAGTCTTATGCTGATTTGAGATGTCGAGATCTTGAGTTTGAGGTCGGTGATGAGGTTTTCCTGAAAGTATCTCCTTGGAGGAAGGTACTTCGGTTTGGTCGGAAGGGCAACCAGAGTCCTCGATATATTGTCCCTTACCGGATTCTTCGTCGGGTTGGACTTGTTGCCTATCAGTTGGAGTTACCACCAGAGCTTCAGCATATTCACGATGTTTTTCATGATTCTGTGTTGAGACGCTATCATGCTGATCCGTCTCATGTTTTGCATGTGGAGGAGATTGAGATTCGTCCTGATTTGCGCTTTGAGAGGAGCCTATCGAGATTCTTGCTCAGGATAAGAAATTTCTCAGAAGGAAGACCATTAAGATGGTCAAAGTCTTGTGGCGTGGTTGCAGTCATGATGAGGCTACCTGGGAGCCCAAAGCTGTCATCAAAGCTCAGTATCATCATTTGTTTGCTCTAGGTAAATTTCGAGGCCGAAATTTCTTTTTACGGGGGGGGGGGGGGGAGAGTTGTAACACCCCATTTTAGCCCCAATTTGAAAACCCTAATTATGAGAATTCCCAATTGGAAACCTTAGAATTTGGGGAAAAATTCAGAATTTAACCTATTGGGACCTAATTGGATAAAAATTAAAGTTCGGTGGTTAAATTGTTAGGCGGGCAAAAATAAGGACCCTTCTTCTGTAATTTACCCATTTGTCTAGGGTAAACACTCATTTGGTCCTATTTCTGTGTTATGCGCTGCTCTTCACCTTGTTTCACTAAAATAATAATAAAAAATATCAAAACATATCAGCCTTTCCCCATTCTTTCCGTTGAAGCTCCGGCCAAGGAGTTCGCGTCGGCCGTTCATCGTTTCGCGGCCACCAGTGGGATCCTCGTGGTCGTCCGATCAAAACCCGCCGTAGGGTGTTTCGTTCGCCGCCTTCTACCACCGAAACGGAGAGGCCAGGAAGCTTCGACCTCTCTTTTTCCGTAGCGTCGCCGTCCTCTGTGTGCGTCGCTGCCGTCTCGAGATTGAGTGAGTGATGTGGTTGGGACTGTTGAGCTTCGGGTTTACTGTCATTGTCGTGTTGGCCGTGTCCGACGTCGGGCGCTGGTTGCACCGCGTTGGTCGTGGCTGGTAAGTCGTGGCCGTCGTCGGGTTCGCTGGTAGTGCTGGGGTGGTCTGGCGCCGCCGGGATCTGATTTTAGGGTTTTGTTTTTGGGTGGCTGATGGATTGAACCGGTTGGGTGAGTGGAACCAGACCGGGCGGCTGGGTTGAACCGGACCAGTGGGTTGATGCAACGATGATGTCATATGCTGTTGCAATGCTAATGTAGGCTGGCGTCAGCGATGACGGCATCACAGTCAATGATGACGTCAGCAATGACGTCAGCGTTGACTTTGCGTTGACTTTTTCGGTCGAGTCCACCTCCATGTTTTTCGACGTTTTGGTTCCGTTGCCGCTGTCCGTTTCTTCAAATTTGAACCCAAAATATCTTTTTGGATCAAGTTTATATGTTGAACTTAGAATTTTGTTAAATGTTGCATTAGAGTTTGATTCATATATTTTTGTGTTCAGGTGACGTGGACTCTGACCCCGAGACTTTACCTCCTCCTCTGCCAGGCAGACCTCCGGTGGCACAGTCTTCGAGATCTGCTAGTAAGATTTATGTTAAGTGTAGTTTATTCGAATATGGCATAGTAGGAAATCTCATATAGTGTTCTTTATTTTTAGGAGCTAATTCTGTTCGACCTTCCGCTAGGGCTGAGCGTGGGAGACGTCGCTATCGATGTTGACTCTTTAGCTGCCTAAGGTGTGTTCTTTGTATGTGCTACATGTCTCTGTTGTTTGATTGCATGATATGTATGTTACATGAATATATGTATCTGTATGATATTCTGTTCTGTTATCTGATAAACATTATGTGACTCGAATGTTGTGATCATGTTATGTAATACATATCGGAATCATATTATTATGTACATGCATCTTAGTTATTTAACAAGATTGCATTCGGACTCTGAAATCAGATTTTATGTCATATTATTGGGTTGGGATATTGTACGGAGGAAGCTCAGCGACTTCATCCTTCGGGTTGAACTTCACTTCGGATTAGTAGTTCCATCTTTCGGGATGAGTTCTGCTTTGAACATGGTGTTGCGGTGTATAGTGGTTTAGGGGAACCTCACTCTTCGGACGGTGATGTAGTTGGGTGCATGTCATGCTATGATATTTGTATGCTTTGCTTGTAATACCTCGAAATATCTGTTAATTCTTGATTCGTTGTTTGACTGTTGGATTGACTTTTGTTATGCACTTTAGAGACACACTGAGCTTTATAGCTGACTCCCCCTTAGCATCTGTTTCAGATTTCCAACTTAGGTTTCAGTACTTGGAGGACCTCGTACGAACAGGATTTGATATTATTTATCAGTATGTTTTGTTCTAGACTTATATTTAATTATTTAAGTATTTTTAGATTTGGTTGTAAATGTGGACTTTGGACATTTATTACTTTTGGGTTTTGATAACTATTTTTAGCATGCTTATTTTTAAGATGAAACATTTAAGGATATTATTATAATTGAATAATAATTTCGACATGGTTTTTCATAAATAACCTTACTTGAGGGGAAAGTTTCCAAATCGTCAATTTCAATTTGTTTCAAACCCTTAGGTCAAAATAGGGGGTTACAAAGCTACTCGGAAGGACCATTTCCCCTTACCCATTATTGACCAAATGCTTGATAGATTAGCGGGGAAACCTTACTACTTTTTTTCTTGATGGTTATTCAGGTTATAACCAAATAGCAATCGCATCGGAGGACCAAGAGAAAACCACCTTCACATGCCCGTACGGCACCTATGCCTTTCGGAGGATGCCATTTGGGCTCTGCAATGCACCAACAACCTTCCAACAGTGCATGATGGCAATATTCTTCGACATGGTGGAAGATTTCCTAGAGATTTTCATGGACGACTTTTCTGTCTTTTGAGATAACTTTGAGGATTGTTTAGGCAATTTACAGAAGGTTCTTGACAGATGCGAAGAGGCGAACTTGGTTTTAAACTGGGAAAAATGCCATTTCATGGTGGATGAAGGTATAGTACTAGGCCACATGGTGAGCTGCTGTGGCATAGAGGTGGACAGAGCCAAAATAGAGGTCATTGAAAAATTGCCGCCACCCACCACATTCAAGGGGATTCGAAGTTTCTTAGGGTATGGGGGGTTTTATTGACGATTTATAGCCAATTTTTCGAAGATTACCAAGCCCCTATGCCATCTATTGGAGTAGAATCGGCCCTTTGATTTTAATGTTGAATGTACTGAGGCATTCAGAATACTGAAGAAGAAGCTGGTAATAGCCCCAATCGTACAACCACCAGACTGGAGTTTTCCATTTGAAATAATGTGTGATGCCAGTGACTACGCTGTCGGGGCAGCATTAGGGAAGAGGAAGGATAAGCTCTTCCATGTGACTTACTATGCCAGCAAAACACTGAATGATGCCCAAATCAACTACACCACAACAGAGAAGGAGCTATTAGCAATGGTATTCTCAATCGAAAAGTTTTGTCCATATATACTTGGAACAAAGGTGGTGGTCCATACAGACCATTCAGCGCTAAAGTATCTGTTCACAAAGAAAGATGCAAAACCTAGATTGCTTCGTTGGATTTTGCTGCTGCAAGAATTTGACATTGACATCAAGGATAAAAAGGGAACAGAGAACCAAGTAGCCGACCACTTGTCAAGGCTGGAGACATGAAGGAGTCAATCCACAGACAATACCAACATACTAGAGACCTTTCCAGATGAGCAGTTGTTTGCCGCCACCAGCACTGCCGCGACAGTTATGGCGACAAGTAAGTTTTCTGAAACCCTTTGGTATGATGACATTGTTAATTACATTGTAAGTGGGTTATTACCCCCTGAGCTTAATTACCAAGCAAGGAAGAGGTTCCAAAATGATGCAAGACATTATTATTGGGACGAACCTCTTCTTTTCAAGCACTGTGCAGATCAAATTATCAGGAGATGCATACCACAGGATGAACAGAAAGCAGTGCTTCACCACTGTCATGCCGCCCCTTATGAAGGACACCTAGGTGGAAACAAAACCGCTGCCAAGGTTCTGCAATCCGGTCTCTATTGGCCCACATTGTTCAAGGATGCACAAGCTTCTTACAAGAGCTTTGACAAGTGCCAACGGACTGGGAATATATCGAGAAGGCATGAGATGCCGCTGCAGAACATATTGGAGGTCGAAATCTTCGATGTATAGGGAATTGACTTCATGGGACCATTCCCAGCATCTTTTGGGAATTTGTACATCCTACTGGCAGTGGACTGCGTGTCAAAGTGGGTAGAAGCGGTCGCCACTCAAAAGAACGATGCCAAGACTGTACAAAGATTTCTTCACAAAAACATCTTCTCCAAATTTTGCATCCCAATGGCGATAATTAGCGATGAGGGGAGACACTTCGATAATAGGGTAATTGCTGCTGCATTAAGGAAATACAGAGTGAAGCACCAAATTGCAACAGCGTACCACCCTCAAACCAATGGGTAGGCCGAGATATCCAACAGAGAAGTAAAGAACATACTAAAGAAGATGGTTAAACCCACTCGAAAGGATTGGTCTCTACATCTCAATGATGCACTATGGGCTTACAGAACATCGTTCAAGACACCATTGGGGATGTCACCCTATCGACTCATCTATAGGAAAACCTGTCATTTACCTGTTGAGATAGAACACAGAGCCTACCGGGCTATCAAGGCAGTAAATATGGACTGTGATATGGCATGACAGGAAAGGCTACTGGACTTGAATGAGATAGAGGAAATTCGAGCAATGGCCTATGACACTGCCAAGATCTACAAGAACAAAACCAAGATGTGGCACGACAGAAAGCTGCTGCCACGTCAGTTCTGCCCAGGGCAACAGGTGTTGTTGTTCAACTCTAGGTTAAAGCTTTTCCCAGGAAAGCTTAAATCTAGGTGGTCTGGTCCTTTCCAGGTTGTCCAATCTTTCCCTCATGGTGCCATTACAATCAAATCAATGAAGGATGGGCACCATTTCGAGGTCAACGGACAGAGGCTCAAGCATTATCAGGGGACTGAAGCCCCAAGGATGCACGAAGTAGTTACTTTAGGAGATGCCCCTCAAGGCATCCCTAATTTAACTTAGTTTCATTTTATTTATTTATTAGGAATTAAGATTTTTATTTATTTATTTTAGGAACTAAGATTTTAATTCAGTTTATTTATTTAATTATTTTTAGGAAATAAAGGAAGCAAAGCAAAGAGGAGGAATGAACCAGCCCACCACATTCATAACAGCCCGAAAAGCCCAACGGACACGCCTATCGTCATAGCCTGTCACCAGTTGTCGTGACAGACGCGGAGAAGACAGCCTGTCACGGAGCTATCGCGACAGACATACAAACGCGTAACAGACACACAGTAGACACGGAAACGCGTGACAGACGCATCAGAAACCACATAACAGTTGCCCTCATTATTCACGCTTGTCGTTACAGTCCCAACGGGCAGAAAACCCCCGTTCTATATAAACCCCCAATCCATTTTCATTTTTCATCTCATTCTCATTCTCTCAACTTGCTTCCTCTATTTTAGATCTCAGAAACTTTCTTTTTCATTTTTGCTATAGTTCCTTGCAATGGCCAGCAGAAACACCAGACGCAGCACTGCCTCTACCTCTGCCACGGTAGTGTCAACACCAAGCCACAACGACATACCCAACCGGTTCGTATCCACAGACTCAACAAGAAGGTACAACGGTTCTTTCCAGAAGAGGGAAATGTGGGAAGAACGAGGGTTCATCTATACCCAACAAACGGGAGAGCTAGGGCTAGAAGGCTTTATAGCCAAGAAAATACAAGCACTCAAGTGGCAGAAATTTGCCGCCCAGCTCGAGGAAATGAACATAAACCTCGTTCGTGAATTCTACGCTGTCGTCACTGATAAGGATGCCACGACAGTGACCGTCCGAGGCAAAGAAATCTCTCTCGAGTCGGCGTACATCAACACACTATATGGGTTGTACGTGAGCAAGAAGGAGGACGCTCACCGGAGGTTCATGAACAGTCTGTCGTCGACAAACTATGACGTTGTCATGGCAGAAGTGACAGAGGAGGGCACGGAGTGGAACGAAGACCCGAAGCATCGGTGGACCGTGATGAGGACCCAGCTGACCCCACAAGCCAAGTTGTGGAACCATTTTGTCAAGATGCGCCTCATGCCTACCTCCCACAACACCATTGTCGACCGGCAGAGGTTAGCCCTCGTCCACTCCATTCTAAACGAAAGGCAAATCAACATCGGACGCTACATCCGGGACGGAATCCTCGAGTGTGCTCTCCGACCTTCAGGCCCCCTAGTTTCCCATATCTCATCACCACACTCTGCCGCGACAACAACGTACCAGAAATCGAAGAGGATGTCAAGGTCTGGGGGAAAGGGTGGACGCAACAGAATATCTACAGTCTTATGGAGTTGAAAGCTACCACACCTTTGTCGTATATAAACCCCTCTTCCGCGACAGAACCAACGGCAGACCCTAGCTCCCCTGAACCTGTCGCAGCAGACTCCAGCCAAATTCTAACGATGCTGAAAAGGATGGAGGAGCGACAGCTCGGCCTGATGGGCTTTATGAGGGACTTCACTGTCGCAACGGTAAATTTTATTAAGAATGATTTAATTTTTACCAATGTGCAATTCCCCTCCTTTCCAGAAAATTTCTTTGTTGCACCCACACCTACTGCAAGTCTCAGAACTCCCTCTGCTGCCTCCACACCCACACCTGCCACGACCGGCGAAGGCGACAGAAAGTTTGCCACTCCTAGAGGAGAGAAGAGGAAGGACCCCCTACCGGAGATCGACCCAAAATATTTTGAAGGGTTCTCCTCCTCCTCCTCCGTCTGGCAGGACTCTAACTCCGAGCCATCCGTAGCCCGAGACATCTCCAAGGACTTCCCTCCAATGAAAAAGAAGAAACTGAACGAGACTGTCGAAGGACCCTGCCACGGCAAAGCTGACAGCAGCAGCAGCGATGATGACCTCCAGGTCCTGGACTAGCCCCCACATATCTCACCGACCAGAGTCCAGCCACCTCGAGAGGCAAAGAAGAAGATGGCCTCTGCGTCCCTCAGCAACCTGCCAGCCCCGGCCCTCAAGGTCACTGCCCGCCAGCAGCTCCAAGTCAGCAGCAGCAACGACGACAGCTCCTCCACTTAAGTGCTTTTACTTATATATTTGATGTCTTTGTTGTTGTTTTATCTATTTTGTGATGTAGTTTTTATGTTTTTCATTTTTATTATTGTCATGCATTGAGGGCAATGCAACCCTCAAGTTTGGGGGTGGGCATCCCTCCATTAATGAACTTGTTAAGTTGTGTATTTAATTTATGTCTCATTTTAAGTTTATTTTTAAGTTTATTTTGTGTCAAAAAAATGAAAATAAAAACAAAATTTTGGCTTAAGTCTTTGAACTGAACTTACCTGTCGTGACATACTCTGTCGTGACAGTGCCTTTAGGATGTTTTTAGGAACTATTTAGAGCCTTGCTATAGTTCTGATCTTTAGAACACCCTTTGTGACTCTTATGTTGTCTAGACTTTTTTAGTGCACTGGAATAGGAATATTTACCCACTTGAGCTGCCCCTAGAGGTGCCTATCACTGGCTCTAGGAAAGGAATAAAAGAAAGAAACATTTCAGACTCACTTGCTTGCAAAACTGCCTTACAATGATTTTAGGGAGATTTCTCTTTGAGCTTAAGTTAGAAAAAACTAAAGGAGCCTAAGAATTGCCTCCATAAAAGATGAAGTCCAAGGTTAGAAAAAAACTAAAAGAGCCTAAGAATTGCCTCCAGAAAAAAATAAAGTTGAGTCAAGAGTCAGAAAAAACTAAAGGAGCCTAAGAATTGCCTCCAGAAAAAATGAATTGGCATAAAACTCAAGTTTGTAAGCATGAGTATTCTGGTAAGCTAAAGGAGTCTAGGCACATATTTGTTCACAAAACCTGCACACACGGCACAAGAACTATAGAATTGTTCCGGATAAATCCAGAAACAACCGACAAGGTACTGCTCTTGATATTGAATGTGTGGTAGGTAAGGAAAAGTTCATTGAATTAAGCCAAGCCAAAAAGTTTTTATTTTTAGTTAGGTCGCATTTGCTTGAGGACAAGCAAGAACTTGAGTTTGGGGGGGTGTTGAGTGTGTAAAAGTTCTATATTTTACCCCTCATTTACCCATATTTCTGTTGCATTCAAGCATAATTCATTGCATTTAGGATAGATTTCTACATATACATCACAATTAGATAAAATGGCACAGTTACTACTGATTTCGGTTACTTTTGCAGGAATCTAATGTGGCAGACTCAGGGCAGCAAAGGAGCAGAGGCGGATCGCAGAACTGGAGTCGAGAAGCAAACGCTGCCTGGCAGCCATGACGACAGAATGGTGAGGTGGAAAAGTGAAGTGGAGCTCGATAGATAGAGGATTTCAAGCCGGTCTGTCGTGGACCACTCCTATATTTTTCTGAGCCTTGAGGACAAAATGAAGGCCAAGCCCAAAGTTCAAGGAAGAAAATCAAGGCAAGAAAAGAGGATGAATTAAAGACATCTACTCAGAAGATTTAATCTTTAATAGAGTTGTACTTTAGTTTAAACTTGTATTCTTATCATATTAGAAAACTTGGATCCAAGGCCTATATAAAGGCATGTAATTCGACCTAGGGAAAGATATCTCATTCCTAGCCGTCTTCCCCAAAACCCTTGTCATTTTCCCTTCTCCACTATGTTCTAAACTCCCCCTATGGCTAAGGGTTGATTCTATAAAGTAGTTGCAAGGATTGTATTGTTTTAGGAATTTTCTGTCAAGCAATAAAAAACTTCAAGTTTATTTATTCTGGTTTTTCATATCTTACAAGAGTATTGGGAGAGCATTGTGAGGTTATCCATTTGTTTAATATCGGGGGAGTCAAGCATACAAATGGAATAAATACGTGTTTTCCAGTTTATGGTTAAACCATCTTGGCTTAGGGATAAGTACGAGGTTAAGTGGCTAAAGAAGAATTCAACAACTTTGGTGTTCAGCCTTTGATTCACGCTGGGAGGTATTATCCAAGAAGTGTTCATCAACAGAACTTGGGCCTAGGGATAGGACAAGTCATAACAGGGATTCTTGCCAAGCTTGAAGTACAGAGTTGGTGATCGCTGCCGTGACGTCAACAGAACTATGCCGCGACAGGAACGCCGACAGAAGACAGAAGTTTCTCTAACAGTGCAACACCTGCATACCTGAGCAAATCAATACCAGCATATTCTTTAAATTCGATTTCTTTATCTTTTATTTAGTTGTTTCTCAATATTACTTCACCCATTCATTTAAAATATTTCTTTCTCCTTTGCAGCAATTCAAGGATAGAGTTATTTCCAGTCCCTGTGGAGACGATATCTGATACTCCAAGTATCACTTTACTACTTGCGTCGTGTACACTTGCACTATTTGCGATAGGACTCTTTTACACGCAACAATATTTGTGAAGAGGAGAAGAGAAAAAAATTTGGTGAAGGTGAAAAGTTTTCTGTAGATTTTTTGAAGATATATTCGAAGAGGGTGAAGATCGTTGGAGTGTATTATTCTGTAGATCTTTTCTAGGTTTCTCAATAAGTAAGTGATTTTTTTAATTATGAGTTAAAATTAATCTGTTGTTTTTTATTTATTAGCGTTTGTAGATTATTTTGTGTGATTGAATTATGCCAAGATATATTCTAATGGTAATTATTTTTTATTGTCGAAGGCTTTAGAGTACATATACAGGGTTTCTCGTCTAATCCGATAACTTTTTTATATTTTAAATTTATATTCACATAGATCAAAATTTTTGAATTTAATACATATTTTGGTTGTATATATATTCGAATGAATTGTTTTGTAGATCTGCAACTAGAAAATTGCATCCGGAGGAGTTCTGTTGTACCGTGATCATGAGCACATTTCGTCTCATATTGATAAAGGGCAAGTAAGTAATTTTAAATTTGTTATGTGATGTAATACAAATATATTACTATAAGAAGGGTGTAGAGTAATTTAATATAATATAATTTCAATTATAAAATTAAGAAAATATATTATTTATTTAATTTAATTTTATATTTAATAATAATTTTCCTGCCTTTTATTTATTTAATATAATTTTATATTTATAGGGTGTAAAGCATAACATACGTCGTCGAGGAATGAAGATTAAGGAACCTTCTGCTCGCTTAGTTTATTACCTACAACGCGGTGGTTTTTATAATGCTTCATTTCTCCGTGGATTTAAGATAGTCCCGAGGTTGATTACCGCATTGATTGAACGGTGGAGACCAGAGACTCACACATTTCATTTTTCATTTGGCGAATGCCCAGTAACTCTAGAGGATATAACAATGCAGCTTGGTGTCCCAACAAATGGAAAACCATTGGTTGGAGAAAATAAGTATAATGCATATGAGCTTTGCAGGTAGTACCTGGGCAAAGCTCCTCCTTAGTCATATGTGGACGGTCTACATCTCAGAATTTCATGGTTGCAGCAGGAATTTATGGTAACTGATAAAGATGGTCACCGAGAACTTGATTATGCAGCTCGAGCGCATATACTGTAACTTATTGGTGTGGTATTGATGCCAGATACATCTGGTAATATGGTTCACACACAATATCTGTCGTTTTTGGTTGATTTGGACACAACTGCTACATATAGTTGGGGATCTATAATCTTGGCATTTTTGTACCATAAAATGTGCAAGGTCACAATTATGGATGGTGAAAAGAAGAATTCAGATATGGGTGGATGTCAAATCTTATTTCAGTCTTGGGCGTGGTAGAGGTTGCTCTATCTAACACCCATTTTATTTGTACCCATACATATGGAGTTTTCGTTTGCTGGAAGGTAATAATATTATGATTACAGTTGTATATGACTATTTTATTGATCTAATATTTATCTTCAATGACTTAGAAAAATATAATTTCAATATCTTTGCAGATGGAGACATAAGTTGAGGAATACGTGGGTGGTGCACAACACTGTCAGAGATATAAGACTAAATATCCAAACAATAGGAAAAAATCAGGTAACATAATATTATTTTATAAAAGTAATATGTTATATTTTTTATTTGTTTGTGAGTGAATTAATATTAATATTTTTGTTTGACAGTTTATTTGGCAACCGTATGCGAATGACACAATCAAGAGTTGTCTACCAGAAACTGTGCTTCAATGTTCATTATTTTGGGGTGCAGTTGTGCCTTTGATACATTTTTCTATATTTGAGTTTCATTGTGCTGACAGAGTGTTGCGGCAGTTCAACTTCCACCAACCTATTCCTAGACCTCCACCTGAACGTATTCATACTGTTCGTAGAGGTAGATTCAATGAGAATTGGAGTGTGAAGTAACCCGATTTCATTGAACTGTGGGAGGACAGATGGACGCAGTGGACTGAAATTTTAATTCCAATTCAAGCCAGTGATTTTGAATTTAATATAGAGAACTATTTGCGGTTTTTGGAAAATGGGAAACCGTTCATAGCATCTCTCGAAGATGCAAATAAATGGCTTGAAGATCTGCGATGCTCAAGACACGTACACTTCCCATCTGTGTTTGGTCAGAGCTCTCAGGAACCAACATACGAACCAAACTTGGAAAGATTTTCGGGTTGGCATTCTTTGTGGTCGCAATCTAAATCCCTCCGATACATGTAAGCAATAATCCTTGGGAAGAACCAATACAACCCGGGTATCCACCATATCAGTCTGTCTCGGAACAACCACCATTTGGAGAAAGCTCAGTAGTTCATCAAACTTTTGGATTTGGTAATTTTCCGGAACAATCACCGATTAATTTTCCAACTGGTGGTAGCTCATCTTCTCAGCCAGCTTACAATGATGATGAAGGATACGTACCACAATTTCAGTATCCTCAATCATCTATATATGGGGAAGGTATGGGTGTTGGTAGTATGGCATCTCTGTTGTCGACTACCACCATTAGCAGCTCATCATTTCATCTAGAAGATATGTTTGGTACACCACCTCCTATGCAAATAATGGATGATCAATTTTTCAACAATGATGAGCTGGCTCCTAATCGACCACGAAAAACGGTTCACCCCCCCTGAGTGGTACGATCAAACATCATCTTTCCACCGGCAAGTATTACCGAGGAGGAGGCGGAAATAGGGTTTTGAATATTTGTGGTCCTTGGGTATTTCATGTTATGTATTTCTTTCGATTTCATGTTATATGTATTTTTTTCGATTTCATTTTAATATTTATGTTATTCTTTTTTAATTTCGGTATCCAAATTCCAATTCCAATTCCAACTATAAGTTAAAAAAATGAAGAATTTACAGTAACCCAAAAAATTGGGTTAATTACAATTTCAATTCCAACTATAAATTAAAAAATCAAGAATTTGTTTTTTGTTAATATATTGGTTCGATATTTATTTAAGCTCGTTCTTTAATTTCGGTATTCAAAGTCCAAATAAAAATTTGCAAACATGAACGAGAAAAAAAATTATTTACATTACCATAAAATATTATACATGAAACACAACATTAAGGTTGATGGTCCGGCACGATAGTTCGAAAGATTGGATTTGTTCGGACACTTGTTTCTTGAATGACCTTGTACCCTACAAATAGTATAATGTTTAACTTGAACTCCCCCTCTCTATCATTCAGATCATCCATATTCGTATTAATACGAGTGGACTTCGGTCGACCCTTCAACTTTCTACGAAGCTCTGGATTTGGTAACCATTCTTTGTATATTGGCTCTACCAGCCAATAGTCTTGGTTTGGGATCATGTTGAACTGAATTCTATATATATTTGCAATATTCTTCAGTTTATAACACTCATCCGCAAAACCGTAAGGGTCGAGACGAAAATGCAAACATGCGGCGTGTGCGTGAGAGCAAGGGTATCTAAATGCTTGGAATACACCATAATCACACCATCTCTGATGAAGGTTTACAATGAACATTCGTTGCTCACCTCGGACTGTAGCTTCGACAGAAAATTCCCATCCATGTGGGTCGAATGATCTTACACGCATAGAGGTGGCTTTGCCTTAAAGTTCGATCATTCTATCCTGTAGGGTTTTAGACCAATATTGTCCGATGTTTATTCGGGAGTTAACTTCCTGCCCTTTTTCGGACCATACTTTACCCAATCTGAAGTAAGTCTCCCACACAATACTTGCAATTAGGAGATGGCATGTTCCTTTAAGCAACGAGTTTATAGCCTCTACAAGGTTAGTTGTCATATGACCATAACGCCGACCTTCGTCATAGGCTTGTGACCATCTTTCCTTGGGGATGTCATTTGCAAAATTAAATACATTTACATCGTGTTTCCTCAACTTTCTTAACCTCTCTTCGAATTTTGGTTGAAATAGTTCATACCCTATTTAAAAAAAACAAGTTAAATAAATCAAAATTATTGTAACCCCCTTAACCCGGCCTAGACGGTTGACCCGAATTAAGACGATTACATGGGGAAAACCAAAGTCAACCCGAAAGTCAACCTTGATTAACGACCCTTTTTTTTCTTTTAAAAACTTATCTAGATGCATATTAACCCTAAACACGTTCACTAGAACAACATACTCAAAGATCATAACAATCAAAGATCATTCAGGGACTCAATTGCACAAATTACGACTTTAGGGACCAAATTGAAAATTCTGAAAATTATAGGGACTTAACCCAAATTAAAGTTACCAATATGAAATTACTCATGTTTCATGCTTCTCTGCCAAATTGCAGCTCAAACGGACATCTCAAACTCATATAATTGCAATAACAAGATTCAGGACCAAAACGCAAACATTTCAAAACATATAACCATCAAAATCAGAGCCCAACGGTCGAGTGTTCTGAAACAGGGAGGACCTGTTCCGAAACGCGGGACCGTTCCGAAACGGGTTCCGAAACATGGCTTGGTTGTGGCATTTTCGTTCCGGAACGGTTCCTCCCGTTTCGGAACACCTAGGCCATTTCAGGCCCCTGTTCCGAAACAGTAGCACCCGTTCCGATACGGCCTGCCCTGATTTGCAGAATTTTGCTGATTAAAC
Source organism: Hibiscus tridactylites (assembly GCA_958450335.1). NCBI lineage: Eukaryota > Viridiplantae > Streptophyta > Magnoliopsida > Malvales > Malvaceae > Hibiscus > Hibiscus tridactylites. The sequence goes on from OY288290.1 coordinate 49,935,914, forward strand.
ACACAATTGACCCACCAAACATGCTCCAAATGCCACCAAATTATACCAGCAAGTCATTCAACATACAAGGAACATAATAGCATCAACCATACATCAACATGGCATCAAAATAAGAAATACCCAATTCTATAGGCAAGCAACCTATAAGGCAAACCATGAAATCCTCAAGTCATCAAAACACATACCAAGAGGCCAATTACAAGTTCTAACATCAATATCAACATAAAACCAACTTAGGGAGTCCAAAACATCTCCCAAAAACAACAACATAGGTCCCCCATTGACAAATGCCCAAAAGCTAATAGTTTTAGGAAAATGTTCACCATACATGAGCTTAGAACCTTCACTTGGATTCTTGGCTACCTTGCTGCCCCAAATGCACTTCAATGCTCTGCATTATTGGTTTAAGAAAAGAGAGAGAGCGTAAGCAAAAGCTTAGTGAGGAATGCTCAATTAAAACCACTCAATAATGCATTCATAAAACACATTTATAAACCTTAACTCAAGGCAACATTTACTCATGCACATAAGCATTTAAAACAAGCATATCATGCTTCAAGTTCATAACATGTCATATTGGCCACAAGTGATACAATCAACATAAGATCCACACATGGACTTTTAAACACCATTGTGATCTTACAATTTCCAAGGACCACACATGGACTTTTAAACACCATTGTGTCCTTAACAAGAATCATCCATGGACTTTTAAACACCATGACAAGGACCACACAAGGACTTTTAAACACCTTTGTGTCCTTAACAAGAATCACCCAAGGACTTTTAAACACCTTAGTGTTCTTAAATAAACAAGGCTTACACAAGGAATTTTAACCACCTTTGTAACCTTAACCAAGAACCAACCATGGACTTTTAACCACCATGTTGTTCTTAAAATACACAAGCCTCACACAAGGAATTTTAACCACCTTGGTGATCTTAACCAAGAACCAACCATGGACTTTTAACCACCATGTTGTTCTTAAATAAACAAGGCTCACACAAGGACTTTTAAACACCTTTGTGACCTTAACCATCACTTGCCAATATGCATCATTAACAACATTGTTCCACTATTTTAAAGCATTTAACAAAGCCATAAATATCATGCATCCTTAAGCATCAAACCATATTAAATCGATGTTCAAAAACAAGGATCTCTTACCTTGAGCATCCTTCAACACATGGCTTATATTCTCAGCAAATAAACATGCTAAATATGCTTTCAAAATAGGATTTAAAACATGCAAACAAACCACATTGCATACAACCAATCCATGGTTCATCATCAAGAGAATTTTTCCGAAAACTTACTCTTGAGCTTAGCTAAGTTGCTCAGACTTAAACTAAGCTCCCAAACCTTCAAAACATTGGTTTCAAAGCTGAAAACCAAAATCCACTCACCGATTCCGTTTCGCCACTTGCCGAAACACCAATCAAGCTTCCGGATCACCACCACTAGGATCCAAAGATGACTCCCCTGTTTTAAACACATCAAAGCAGAGGATTAATGCATCATCATGCATTAATATCTTCAATGAAAGCACCTAAACTCGCTGCTCTCATCCACACTCCATTTTCGGCTACCAAACACAACCGAAAATGCATCCAAACAACTCCACAACACTACCCAGCCAAGATCCATCAAATCTAATCATTCATTAACCTCCATTAACATCCAAAAAGGATCTAACCACGTCCTTATACCTCCAGCTATAACAGATCATCAAGATCACTCCAAAAACAACCAAGAACCCAAGCTAAAATTAGGAAAATCAACCTATCCGGGATTGCATTGATTAAACCTCAATTTCTCATCAATTTAACATTCATTTAACATCAAAAAGACACCTCAAAACACTGCCCAAACAGATCATACGAATTTATCCAAAAATCAACCAAATCTTGCAATTTAAAGCCAAGATCAAGAACACATCTACAAAACCTTTTATAAAACACAAATTAAGGATTGAGAACTTGGGAATTTTAGTAAAGAACTGAGAATTTAGAGGAGAAGGACGTTCATACCTCTAAACTTGAGTTTCTCCCTTTTTAGAACCAAGATTCTTGGAAATCCACTTAGCAAATGCAAAGGTTTTGTTGAAGAGATGATTAGAGATCAAAAGAGGATTGAAATGTGTTATTTAGATGACAAAATCAGAGGAAAAAGCTCTGGAGAAATGTGTTTGGTTTGAGAGAAAAGATGAGAGAAAATGAAAATGGAAAATGTGGAAAAGTTAGTTGGAAAATGCCAAAATATCTTCCCTCCTTTTTACTTTTATTTAAAAACCATTAATTAAATCTTTATTATTTAGGAAAAATCTGGAGAAACTCCTTTTGGGTAAATAGCTCCTTAAAGATTCAAAGTTTCAATCCTTTTTAAAACAGTCACACAGTTTTCAAAAATTACATTTTGGTCACTAACCAAAATGTCACCCTTCCAAACCTTATTTTGTAAAATTGATTTCACCATTCTCTCATATAAAATAAAAGAGGATTTTAAGACATTTTTCCATATTTTTAATGCAACCCGAACTAGGCTTTCCTAATTTCACCCTTTATATATTAGAACCGCACTTCGACCGAACCGGTCCAAACCCAAAACTTCTAAGCCCAAAATTGGGGCGTTACAACTCTCCCCCCCCCCCTTAATAAATTTCGTCCTCGAAATTTACCTGAAGGAAAGAGGTACGGAAACTGCTTCAGCATGTCATCCTTCCGTTCCCACGTGGCTTCTTCAACACCATGATGCTTCCACAACACCTTTACCAACTCAATGGTCTTGCCTCGAAGAACCTTGCTATCCGAATCCAGAACCTTCACCGGTTCCTCATCATAGGTCAAATCCGGATTCAATTCCACTTCTTCCACAGGCATCACATGTGAAGGATCCGATCTATACTTCCGAAGCATAGAAACATGAAACACATCATGAATCTTCTCCAACTCCTGAGGTAACCTCAACTTATACGCAACAGGACCCACACGCTCAATCACCTCGTATGGTCCAATGTACCTAGGGCTCAACTTACCCTTCCGGCCAAACCTCATCACCTTTTTCCAAGGCGAAACCTTCAAAAACACACGGTCACCCACCGTATACTCAATCTCCTTACGCTTCAAATCCGCGTAAGACTTTTGCCGATCAGAAGCTGCCTTCAAACGCTCACAAATGAGCTTCACCTTCTCGGTGGTTCCTTTCACAAAGCTGGTATCGAAACCAACTTCTGACCCGTTTCAGCCCAACAAAGAGGAGTCCTACACTTCCTCCCGTACAAAGCTTCATAAGGTGCCATTTGAATACTCGCCTGATAACTATTGTTATAGGCAAACTCCACCAAAGGCAAATGTTTCTCCCAAGAGCCTTGGAACTCAATCACGCAGCACCTCAACATATCCTCCAAAATCTGGATAACACGCTCGGACTGACCATCCGACTGAGGATGATAAGATGTACTGAAATTCAACTGTGTACCCAAAGCTTGATGCAAACACTGCCAGAAACGCGATGTAAACCTCGGATCCCTATCCGACACAATCGACTTTGGCACACCATGCAGCCGCACAATCTCAGCAATGTACAGCTCCGCAAGCTTATCCAAAGAATACGTAGTATGCACAGGCAAGAAATGCGCACACTTCGTCAGGCGATCCACAATCACCCACACAGAATTCTTCTTCGATGGTGACAAAGGTAAACCAGATACAAAATCCATGGTAATCCTTTCCCACTTCCATTCAGGAATTCTCAACGGTTGCAACAACCCTGAAGGAACCTGATGCTCAGCCTTAACTCGCTGACACACCATACACCTGCTCACAAACTCCGCAACATCTTTCTTCAAACCCACCCAATAGTACTCATCACGAAGATCACGATACATCTTAGTACTACCAGGGTGCATAGCAAAAGGACTACTATGACCTTCAGTCAGAATAGCACGCCTCAACTCAGCATCATTGGGCACTACTATCCGACTCCCAAAACACAACACACCATCATCATTAAAACAGAAATCCGAAGGCCTACCCTCTGCGATATCCTGAACATGAGGTACCAAGGAATCATCCAACAACTGCTTTTCCTTGATCAACTGAACCAAAGATGGCTTCACTTGCAACTCAGCCACAAGGCCACCATCACGCGAAATACTCAAACTGGCAAACATAGCCCTCAACTCAACAACTACCTTTCTGCTCAAGGCATCCGCCACAACATTAGCTTTCCCAGGGTGATACTCAATCGTCAAATCATAATCCTTAAGCAACTCCACCCAACGTCGCTGCCTAAGATTCAACTCCTTCTGAGACATCAGATACTTCAAACTCTTGTGATCCGTGTACACAGTACACTTCTCACCATACAGGTAATGTCTCCAGATTTTCAAAGCAAAAACCACCGCAGCCAACTCGATATCATGCGTAGGATAATTGCGCTCATGCACTTTCAACTGCCGCGATGCATAAGCCACCACCTTACCCTCTTGCATCAACACACATCCCAAACCAACATAGGACGCATCACTATAAACCACAAACTCTTTCCCTGATTCAGGTTGAACCAAGATAGGAGCTTGCGTCAAAGCTGCCTTAAGCTTCTCAAAAGCCTGCTGTCTCGCTTCCGTCCACTCATACTTAACATCCTTCTGCAACAACTTTGTCAAAGGTGCAACAATTTTAGAAAACCCATCCACAAACCTTCGGTAGTATCCCGCCAAACCAAGGAAACTACGAACTTCATGAACGGACTTAGGAACTTTCCAATTCATCACTGCCTCAATCTTCTGAGGATCAACACGAATCCCCTCAGCAGAAACCACATGACCAAGAAACACCACTTCACTTAACCAGAACTCACACTTACTCAGCTTAGCATAAAGCTGATTCTCCAACAAAGCTTGCAACACAATCCTCAAATGCTCTTCATGCTCCTCCTCAGTACGCGAGTATACGAGGATATCATCAATGAACACCACAACAAACTTGTACAGGTATTCATGAAACACACAATTCATCATGTCCATGAAAGCTGCAGGAGCATTTGTCAAACCAAACGGCATCACAAGAAACTCATAATGCCCATACCTTGTCCTGAAAGCTGTCTTAGGCACATCCACATCCTTCACCTTCAACTGGTAATACCCTGACCTCAAGTCAATCTTAGAGAACACAGCTGCTCCCCGAAATTGATCAAAGAGATCATCAATTCTCGGCAAAGGATACCGATTCTTGATAGTCAACTTGTTCAGCTGACGGTAATCAATGCACATTCTCATAGTGCCATCCTTCTTCTTCACAAACAAGACCGGTGCACCCCAAGGTGATACACTCGGCCGGATGAAACCACGATCGAGCAACTCTTGCAACTGCGTCTTCAGCTCCTTCAACTCTTTAGGTGCCATTCTATAAGGGGTAATGGACACAGGAGTTGTATTCTCATACAGCTCAATCCCAAACTCCACCTCGCGATTAGGAGGCAATCCAGGCAACTCCTCAGGAAACACACCAGGAAATTCTCGCACAATCCTGATATCTTGTACACGCAACTTCTTAGAACTAGGATTCATCACAAAAGCTAGGTAAGCTTCACAACCTTGCCTCAGCATCCGGCTCGCCTCCAATGTAGACACCACATTGGCAAGAAACTTCACATTCTCACCAACCACAACTACCTCATAATCATCCGCAAGCTTCAACGAAACTCGCTTATTCTCACAATCCACTACAGCACGATGCTCAACAAGCCAATCCATACCAAGGATTACATCAAAACCATAGAAAGGCAACTCCATAAGATCAACAGGAAAAACATGACCTTGCACAACCAAGGGACATCTTCTATATAGCTTTCGAGTCACAACAGTCTCACCAAAAGAACTAGTGACACGCACACCAACATCCAAAGACTCAACAGGCAAACCAAGCAATTCAGCATACTCACGCAATATGTACGAGTGCGTAGATCCAGAATCAATCAAGGAAAGTAATGACAAGGATTGCAAAGTAAAAGTACCTGCGATCACATCCGCGTCATTCCTCCCTTCCCGCTGAGCATACACCCTGGCTTGGCCGCCACCCTCAGGCTGAATAGCCACAACATGGGCCACACCCCGACCACCTTCCTCTCTCCGCTGAAAGTTACCACGGTCGCGCCCACGACCTCTCTGTGGTGCAACAGCAATAGGAGCACGCACTTGGCCACCAGCCAACATAGGACACTCTCTCCTCAAGTGATCCGTAGATCCACAGTTCCAACATGAATTACCAGCCGCCACAACAGGAGCTTGCACCTCCCTCACAGCTCGAGGACAATCACATTTCATATGGCCACGCGAACCACATGTCCAACATGCACTTGGATCAACTCTAGCGTTGCCTCCCCGAGCAGGCGCACCACCACCTCGCTTAGCTGAGGACTGATACTTCTGATCACGTCCCCTCTTGTTCCGTCCACCCCCGGAACTATATTCAGCAGCTCGCTTACCAGCACTTGACCCAGCACTTCTAGCAGATAAACCCAAGTTCATCTCAATATCCTTTGCTCGGCCCACCAGCACATCAAAATCATTATATTCGGTAGCCAGCACATACATCTTTACATCCGTCATTAAACCATAACGGAACCTTTCACACCTCTCCCGCTCATCCGGAACAAGCTCAGGTGCGTATTGACTGAGTCGGACAAACTGAACCTCATACTCAGCTACAGACATGCTCCCCTGGGTAAGAGACATGAATTCCCTCTTCTTTTCATCTAGGTACCTCACACCTAGATACCTTCTCTTGAACGCGTTCTGGAAGAACGTTCAAGTTACATCAGCTTCCGCCATCCCAACGATAGTGGTTGTCCACCACGTGTATACATCATCCTGTAGCAAGGATACCACACACCCCAGCTTCTGCACATCAGTGCAACTCATCTGCCCCAAGATTCTCTTGGTACTCTCTAACCAAGATTCTGAACCTTCAGCTGACAAGCCCCTGAACTCAGTCCCTCCCAGACTGCGCAAGCGTTCCAAGGGTAGTCTAACTCCAGCATCTCCTTGATGCCCAGCTCCTTGAGCTCCAGCTACCGCTGCTCGAAAAGCACCAGCAATATCTTGCACTAACATTGTCATGTCAGGAACAGCTTGTCCCTGACCAGCTTCAGGTCCAGCGACCCCAGCACCAGCTGCAACTCCAGCTCCTTCACCCTCAGCACCACCACCACCAGGCGGAGGAGGTAAATCCATAGCATTCTCAACGTTCTCTTCATTTTCACTTTGAGCCATAGCTCGCGTATTAACCCTTACTTCTCTACGAGGTGCCATACTCTAACAATACAATCACAATGCAATAAAACAAAGTAAGGCTCAGCAAGGTAAGCAATCCAAGTACTCAAGCTCATTTTCACTTAAAAACAACATCATTACATTAGCTTCGATTTGGCAATGGGTACCCACAACATGCTTCACCCCAGCATACACCACAATTGCATCACATTTACAACTCACTCAACATGCTTTCACACAACAAGCATACAAAGCATACATACTTTAATCATTCACATAATCATTCCCAAATACACGAGAACTCAGCTCTGATACCACCAAATGTAACCCCCTTAACCCGGCCTAGACGGTTGACCCGAATTAAGACGATTACACGGGGAAAACCAAAGTCAACCCGAAAGTCAACCTTGATTAACGACCCTTTTTTTTCTTTTAAAAACTTATCTAGATGCATATTAACCCTAAATATGTTCACTAGAACAACATACTCAAAGATCATAACAATCAAAGATCATTCAGGGACTCAATTGCACAAATTACGACTTTAGGGACCAAAATGAAAATTCTAAAAATTATAGGGACTTAACCCAAATTAAAGTTACCAATATGAAATTACTCATGTTTCATGTTTCTCTGCCAAATTTCAGCTCAAACGGACATCTCAAACTCATACAATTGCAATAACAAGATTCAAGACCAAAACACAAACATTTCAAAACATATAACCATCAAAATCAGAGCCCAACAGTCGAGTGTTCCGAAACAGGGAGGACCTGTTCCGAAATGCGGGACCGTTCCGAAACGGGTTCCGAAACATGGCTTGGCAGTGGCATTTTCGTTCCGGAACGGTTCCTCCCGTTTCGGAACACCTAGGCCATTTCAGGCCTCTGTTCCGATACGGCCTGCCCAGATTTGCAGAATTTTGCTGATTAAACACACAATTGACCCACCAAACATGCTCCAAATGCCACCAAATTATACCAGCAAGTCATTCAACATACAAGGAACATAATAGCATCAACCATACATCAACATGGCATCAAAATAAGAAATACCCAATTCTATAGGCAAGCAACCTATAAGGCAAACCATGAAATCCTCAAGTCATCAAAACACATACCAAGAGGCCAATTACAAGTTCTAACATCAATATCAACATAAAACCAACTTAGGGAGTCCAAAACATCTCCCAAAAACAACAACATAGGTCCCCCATTGCCAAATGCCCAAAAGCTAATAGTTTTAGGAAAATGTTCACCATACATGAGCTTAGAACCTTCACTTGGATTCTTGGCTACCTTGCTGCCCCAAATGCACTTCAATGCTCTGCATTATTGGTTTAAGAAAAGAGAGAGAGCGTAAGCAAAAGCTTAGTAAGGAATGCTCAATTAAAACCACTCAATAATGCATTCATAAAACACATTTATAAACCTTAACTCAAGGCAACATTTACTCATGCACATAAGCATTTAAAACAAGCATATCATGCTTCAAGTTCATAACATGTCATATTGGCCACAAGTGATACAATCAACATAAGATCCACACATGGACTTTTAAACACCATTGTGATCTTACAATTTCCAAGGACCACACATGGACTTTTAAACACCATTGTGTCCTTAACAAGAATCATCCATGGACTTTTAAACACCATGACAAGGACCACACAAGGACTTTTAAACACCTTTGTGTCCTTAACAAGAATCACCCAAGGACTTTTAAACACCTTGGTGTTCTTAAATAAACAAGGCTTACACAAGGAATTTTAACCACCTTTGTAACCTTAACCAAGAACCAACCATGGACTTTTAACCACCATGTTGTTCTTAAAATACACAAGCCTCACACAAGGAATTTTAACCACCTTGGTGATCTTAACCAAGAACCAACCATGGACTTTTAACCACCATGTTGTTCTTAAATAAACAAGGCTCACACAAGGACTTTTAAACACCTTTGTGACCTTAACCATCACTTTCCAATATGCATCATTAACAACATTGTTCCACTGTTTTAAAGCATTTAACAAAGCCATAAACATCATGCGTCCTTAAGCATCAAACCATATTAAAACGATGTTCAAAAACAAGGATCTCTTACCTTGAGCATCCTTCAACACATGGCTTATATTCTCAGCAAATAAACATGCTAAATATGCTTTCAAAACAGGATTTAAAACATGCAAACAAACCACATTGCATACAACCAATCCATGGTTCATCATCAAGAGAATTTTTCCGAAAACTTACTCTTGAGGTTAGCTAAGTTTCTCAGACTTAAACTAAGCTCCCAAACCTTCAAAACATTGGTTTCAAAGCTGAAAACCAAAATCCACTCACCGATTCCGTTTCGCCACTTGCCGAAACACCAATCAAGCTTCCGGATCACCACCACTAGGATCCAAAGATGACTCCCCTGTTTTAAACACATCAAAGCAGAGGATTAATGCATCATCATGCATTAATATCTTCAATGAAAGCACCTAAACTCGCTGCTCTCATCCACACTCCATTTTCGGCTACCAAACACAACCGAAAATGCATCCAAACAACTCCACAACACTACCCAGCCAAGATCCATCAAATCTAATCATTCATTAACCTCTATTAACATCCAAAAAGGATCTAACCACGTCCTTATACCTCCATCTATAACAGATCATCAAGATCACTCCAAAAACAACCAAGAACCCAAGTTAAAATTAGGAAAATCAATCTATCCGGGATTGCATTGATTAAACCTCAATTTCTCATCAATTTAACATTCATTTAACATCAAAAAGACACCTCAAAACACTGCCCAAACATCATACGAATTTATCCAAAAATCAATCAAATCTTGCAATTTAAAGCCAAGATCAAGAACACATCTACAAAACCTTTTATAAAACACAAATTAAGGATTGATAACTTGGGAATTTCAGTAAAGAACTGAGAATTTAGAGGAGAAGGACGTTCATACCTCTAAACTTGAGTTTCTCCCTTTTTGGAACCAAGATTCTTGAAAATCCACTTAGCAAATGTAAAGGTTTTGTTGAAGAGATGATTAGAGATCAAAAGAGGATTGAAATGTGTTATTTAGATGACAAAATCAGAGGAAAAAGCTCTGGAGAAATGTGTTTGGTTTGAGAGAAAAGATGAGAGAAAATGAAAATAGAAAATGTGGAAAAGTTAGTTGGAAAATGCCAAAATATATTCCCTCCTTTTTACTTTTATTTAAAAACCATTAATTAAATCTTTATTATTTAGGAAAAATCTGGAGAAACCCCTTTTGGGTAAATAGCTCCTTAAAGATTCAAAGTTTCAATCCTTTTTAAAACAGTCACACAGTTTTCAAAAATTACATTTTGGTCACTAACCAAAATGTCACCCTTCCAAACCTTATTTTGTAAAATTGATTTCACCATTCTCTTATATAAAATAAAAGAGGATTTTAAGACATTTTTCCATATTTTTAATGCAACCCGAACTAGGCTTTCCTAATTTCACCCTTTATATATTCGAACCGCACTTCGACCGAACCGGTCCAAACCCAAAACTTCTAAGCCCAAAATTGGGGCGTTACAATTATCAACTCAAAAAATTAAACTTTTTATAAACAACAAATAACAACTTACCCGCGCCTAAAATTTCTTTTCGGATCTAATTGTTTCCATACCGCGTCTTCGCATTTGCCGCAATATGTCGTATACAATATGCTGGATATGCATGTAGAGGTTTCCATAAACTCCCACGTCTGTCAATTACTGATATGAGTGCAGTCGCTCTATCAGAAATCATGCAAATCCTGTCTTTTTTACTACATGATTGCATAGATGCTTCAAAAAGAATTCTCATCCATTCGTGTCTTCCTTTTCAACTATGGCAAAGGCAATTGGGAATATATTATTGTCTCCATCTTGTGCGAGTAATATATGATTGTACTTCACATACAACCAACTACCATCCACTTGAATCATGCGTTTGCAGAATTGGAACCCTTTAATGCACGCGTTGAACGCCCAAAATAACTTACTAAATATTCTTTTACCAAGAATTATTTCACCTTGTAAGTTGAATGATGGTTTTGTTTCGTATTCTACCATGGTTCTCGGTATGAATAGTTGCATTGCTCGTAAAAGAGCTGGTAGCTCATTATACGATTTATCCCAATCACCATATAGTTGCGCCATCGCCTTTTTCTTTGCCATCCACGCCTTGTAGTAAGATGGAAATAACCAAGCTGAGTTCGGATAGATGCTATTAACACTGCAATCGAAATTCTTGGTTCATGTTCAACCAATGCCCTGGTGTAAACACATATTAGTTCAGAGTTTAAATTAATGTGGTCTTATGATAAAGCCATATTGGTACATGTGTACTGGTCAATGAACCGTGACACCTCCCACATATCAGTCCTCTTCCTGTATGAAATTCTTACTCGCCAAGGACATTTGCTCTTCCAATGAAAACACCTTACACAATAGGTAATTTTATTGGACTCAACGACAGTATGGCGTTTGATATAGTGCTCATGAACTGCTAGCTTTGCGGCTTCTTTTGTTTCGAATTCAGCCTTCAATACCAATTCTCCAACATTCAAAGATGATGAAGAACCAGAACCAAATACGCGAGCTTGATATTCCGGATCTTGTATTGTAGTATAATCCACTTCATACATGCGGGTTGCTGAAGGTTCATAGGCTGGATAAATGGGTTCCGGTTGCTGGGGCTCTAGTTCAACTTAACCCCAAAATGGCTGCTCTTTTCCCAACCCAAGCTTAGCAACAGTCGTTTCCCAAACATCATCTTCAACATCGATACCATTACCATGAGATGCATCTGTCATAACAACCTCAACATCATCAGCATCGAGTAAGCGCACATCATCATCTTCCTTAATAGGCACACTATTTTCATCATCCTCACTGAAATCTTCAAGCGATTCGCCCCAACGACCAAAAATGGGTTCGATGACACAATGTGTTGATGAAGTTATTCTCTGTAAATAATCAAACAAAAAACATAAGTAAACACTAAAAATTGGTTTTCTTATTAAAATTAAAAAACGGCAAATGAATTAAAATTACAAAAATATAAAACTTATCGGATTTGACGAGAAACTGTTTGAATATACCTTCAATCATCGTCTGTATAAAAATCTTCAAAAACTCTCACCTAAATTTTCAACTCAAACTCTCTAAATTTTTTCTCAACCCCTGTACACTCATCTTCTTCTTTATATCCTATATATATACACCATATTTAAAAAACCCTAAAACTATCTGCCACCCTAAAACTATAGACATGTACGTAATTGTATGCATGCAACCCTGGTCGAACAACACCTCGCCTTGTGGAAATAGTGAGGTCCCCCTGCCAGCCCGCTCTGCATGGCCCATGCATGCCACCCAAGTCGTGTGCCTGCCACCTTGCTCGCTGCCAAGCCGCACCAAAATGCTGGCAGAAGAGACCTCGTCGTTTGCACCTGGCGAGTTACTGTAGAAATTAGCTTATTTCCCTAAAACATTTCTAATCCACCCCATTTTCCTAATAAAAAACTTTAGTTGGCCTATATGGCCACAAACAGCATGAGCATCAAATCTAGATGTCCCAAATCCCCTGTTATTATCAAATACAATGAAAGATTTCCAGGAGGTGAGACAAAGCACAATGAAATATGCAAGAGAAACGAAATTTTAGCTATCAAGCACGTCATTGAGGTATTTCGAGCCTTTGAGTAGAATGGTAAATTCAAACTTGTTTTAGAAAGTGACCGCAAAGTGGCAATTGAATGGATCTGCGATCCATCAAAGTCTACTGCGTGTTTTTCACGATTAATTAATTGAATTGCGAGAATTTGCACAAACAGATGGTTTTGTATTAGATTCATTCACAGAGCTTGTAACCGCGTAGTAGATTCATTTGCTAAAAACGAGGTTAGCATCTTGGTAACTCTCCCATCTCTTGGGGAGTTTTGAGTATGATTGGTCTGGCGTAGTCCTTGTGTAAGGGCGAGACAGAGGGTTATTTTTCCTGATTTTGCTATATGGGATTGTTAAGTTTGTCTAGTTAACTCTTTTATCTCTGGTTTAGTTGTTACCGATGATAATGTAAGATTGATGTTCCTCCGAATAAAATATGGGCACTTTTTCCTCCTTGGTCTATCGACTTTATAAATGTCGGGATAAAAAGAATTTTTAACGAGGCCTCAATTATTATAAAAAAATCATAAACAATAAGAAGATGAGAGCGAGGAATGACAAATATTCTAAACTAAGAATATACTGCACAACTACATTTCTATTATAACTACATATTGTATCGTGTTATGGCATTTACGTATACATGCCAACCTACCGACCTGCTGACACATGCATTATCAAGTATCAACCATTCAACCTAGATGCCCCACATCCCCTGTTATTAAACAAAACAATAAACAGCCAAATCAGACAGCATGAGCATCAAATCTAGATGTCCCAATCCCCTGTTATTATTAAATACAATGAAAGATTTTCAGGAGGTGAGGCAAAGCACAATGAAATATGCAAGAGAAACGAAATTTTCCATTTCGATTAACTGTGATAGGTTTTCAGCTCTACAACATAAATTGTTGGCTGTTTTTACATCATTGGCAATTTAGGCTTTAGCACCTACACCCCCTGGTGATGAAAAGCAATTGTTTATAGGCACAATGAAATATGCAAGAGAAACGAAAATTTTCATTTCGATTAACTATCTGCTGCTCTTAATATGTTGAGTAGTGAAAGGTTTAGGAAGAGATTAATTATGTCCAAATAAAGAGCCAAACATATTCGTCATAAGAGTGTCGTTTGATTAAGTTGTCAGTGTCGTATATGAATATGACAGAGCCCAAGCACCCATATATAGATCATCACTGATAATTTACCTAGTGGGAAGAAAACCTACAATTCCAGCAATGAGAATAAATGAAAGGCGTGATGGTTAGGACTATGTATGTTGCTGCTTACTTTGCACCATACTACACCCTCCGACCACTTACCGCACTCTATGTTATTGTCTATCAGTTCGATAATCAACATATACGATAACTAGTAGACATGGTCGCTTTACCAATGGAATTTTTAAATGAAGTTTCGTGCTTGGACCAAATTAATGAAATGCATAAGCATTAAGGACTAAAATTATTATTATGACTTGTATGTTATTAAACCTATAATTAAGTGACTCACTTATTACTTTTAGAACAAAAGTAAATATTTATTACTAAACCTATAACTAAATGACCTATAATATAATTTACCTTAATTAAAAAAAACAGAAGTCACTCAAACAACTAACGTGACAATGAACTATCCTAAAGGACTTGCGGTGATGGAGATTTCTAAAGATCAAAAACGAAAGAGAGCCATTGATATTGATGATGAGCTTCAACATGCAAAGAGGAGGGAGATTATGGGTAATCCCTAAATTCGACCTTAAAAAATGCCGAATTTAAAAAGTTACCGTTAAAAATATTTCCCTCAAGTAAAAGATTTTGAAAATTATAGTTTAATTTAAATTAAAGTAATATATATAAAACAATAGTTTATCAAATCACTTGAAATAAATAAAACACAAATGACATAATTAAAAATTCGAATATTTAATAAAAATGTCTGAATAAAAAAAACACGGGTAAATAAATGCTAAAAACAATCTCAAACCATAAATAGTCTCAAAGTATGAAATTATATCAATGTTTCAAAATATAAATAATAATCTCAATAACTAAAAATAGTTTCGTACTGAATAATAAAATAACCGGGTAAAATATGAGATCCTTCAAGTACCACGTCGCCTAAAGTTCAAAGATATCTGTAAGAGGAAACTATGGGGAGTAAGCTAAATAGCTTAGTGTGTCTCTAAAGTGCAAGAAAAACCACAATCATAAAACATATTATTATTTTTCTTAAAATTCTTTAAAACCATTATACAATATCACAAGTGTAATGCAATGCATTCAACTACAACCGCCAAGAGAAAAGTTCCCCAAAACTCCTCACTAGAACTGCCAATTTAAAGTGGAATTCAGTCCTTCGGGTGAAACCACTGAACTTCCCCGTACAAATCTCAACCCATGCTCATACATATATGATGATTAAAAATTAAATTCCATAAACAAAGTTTCATAAATCCGATATTACATAAACATACTTCATAAATCATAAGTCCATAAATCCATAAATTATAGTTTTGTAAATTTGATGTTTCATAAGATAAATATTTCATAAATCATAATTAAAAACACATTCTGAAATCGTATGCACGTGATGTCAACCATACAAGTCATAATGCATATAAATAATCACACAAGGTATAAAATATATGTAGCAAAGTAAGAAAACACACCTCAAGCAACAATAACTCTAACATCAAGAAGAACACCTTTCATGTTTAGGTCTAGCACTGGGTCTAGCTGAATCGGAACTTACGATATCAAACTCTACATCAAAAATCTATCACTATGTCACCAAACTAAACACTACAAGTACTAATCTAAATAATTAATCTATAGGATTAATCGATATTAGAAGACTTACCTGACTTGGAAAGCTGGTCACCAATTCACTCGAATAAACGGTTGGATTGAACGGTTCGATAAGGTCCGTCGAACAATTGAGATCAAATTGATCAAACATGTCGATTACAAATATATTTTGGTTTGGTTTAAACTCGAGTCATTATTCGGGTCGTAACAGTTTGGATCAAACATAAAGTATACCGACTATATAATGATAACTAAAATAATATTAATAGTAAATCCTTATTGTAACATAATATTAATACATAAGTAATAGTATTTTGGTGACAAAAATATTAATATTAATAGTAACTATATTATAATCATAATAAAGTTAACAAAAAAGAAGATTTATATATCTAAAGAATCATGGTATATATATAACGCCAAGATATATATTATAGATTATTATAAATTTAATTTAGTATAAATTATTATACTAAATTATTATAAATTTAATTTAGTATTTAATTTGCTAAAACGTTTTTTACTACTACTACTAAATTTAATTTTTTTACTACTACTACAAATACAAAATTTAATTTAACTTCTAAATTGCTAAAACGTTTCTAATTTGTTAAAATTTTACTAAAGTTATTATATTTTAACTCTAATATTTTAGTAGTTTAATTCTTAATTTGCTAAAATATTTTTTACTACTACTATTAAATTTAATTTTTTTTACTATTACTACGAAATTTAATTTAGTTTTTAATTTGCTAAAATTCTACGAATTTAATGGTTTTCCCTAATATTTTAGTTTAGTTCTTAATTTGCTAAAATATTTTTTCCTACTAATACTACAAAAAAATTTTTTTACTAATTGCCAACTTCTAAATTAAAAAAATATTTATTTGAAATTACAAATAATATTTTAAAAAAAAATTACTACTACTACTAATAATATAACCGTTATCCTAGTCCCTATATCAGTCAACAATTTACCTTTAAACCCCTTCAATTTTAAGATTTTTACAAAGTAGTCACTAATTTACTAATTTTTTTTTTCATTCAAGTCCCAATATACTCATTTTAGTCCTAATATTATACTCTCTTTTTTCTTCAAAAAGCATTATAAATAAAATATAATAAACAATTAATTAATTAAAAAATACAAATATTCAAACATAAAACTTTCAAATATCAACTTAAAAATCTTTTCACAAATTTTATTCTCTTCAACCACCTATTTAACACAAAAATTTGAAATATCAAAAATTCAAACATCATCTTCAAAATTTTTAAAAAATATATAACGATATAAAATTTTAAAAAAATAACTGAAAAATAATACAAATTCGTAACTAAAAACGTACATACATTAAAAATAAAACTATTAACTTGAAATAATATTCAAAAATAAAATACATATCATTATACTTACAAAATTTCTTCTTCTTCTTCTTCTTCAAAATTTCATTACAAAATATACCTACATTCAACTCCTATTTAACCCCAACTACTTTAAATTTCAACCACACAACCCACCTACCAACCATCCAATCAAAATTATAAAAATTAAAAAAAAATCATACCGAGACATGCATGCAACAGCTGCATGTCATCCCATCACGTGAACAAAGCTCCACCCCTGCGCTGAACAAATATGTTGTATTGTTTGAAGTTGGATGGTGGTCTCTCCAACTTTGAACAAGGCACGGTGTCCTGGGTGAGTGACACATGACAACAAGCTAAACACTCCAGCATTATTTGAATACTGATGGTGCACAATTCGACTTTTAACAGTTCCCAACATGTTTTATTCTTTCCTGATAAATTATTGTTCAATAATGGGGAAATTCATGAGTCTTCTAATTCGAACAATAAACTACAATACTACTGAAAATAATCCATATAGAACTATATTTAAAAAAATCCAACCACAATATTGTGGTAATTTCACCAAATATAATATATCTATTTAATAAAAAATGGCCCCACAAAATGAATATATATATATATATATTTAATGGGCTTATGAAAAATTAAAATTATTCTTTTATTTTATTAACGAAAAAGAAGAAGAAAGGCTGCAAGAAAGACATATATGGCGAGAAAAAAGGCGCGAAGTGACCGTCCAAGAAACACCAGAGAAGAGAGAGAGAGAGTCATTTTGATAGATGATGAAAATCACCATTGTCTTTTTTCTAACCGAAATATCATTTTATTGTGATTTCTCCTCTGTTTTAGGGTTAAAAAATTTCACATTTTCTTCGAAAAACAAACGGCTGCAAATTTGAAAAAGTAGAAAAACAATTAAGACGACGAAAGGAAAGCAGAAGAAAAGAGAAAAGTATAGAATAATCATGAATTCCGTTATGCTTTGAAGCTTCACGCTAATAGGATCGATATGTTAATTGAATTTTTTTCAGCTGTATTCACGTGGTTTCATTTGAATTTCTAATTATTCCATTCTCCATATTTTGATTTGATCTGATTTTCTTTGGTTTCAATTTTCGGTTTGAAGTTGTATTGGTTGGGGGAATAATTCGAGGTGGAATGATTGTCGACGAGATTTTTGGAACGTGATGATCTGGTGCTTGCAGCGGCGGTGTAGGATGAGAGGAGGGAGGCGCATGTAAACGATTCAAGGAACAAAAGGGAAAACGATGAAATGGGCATCATTGCTTAAGGAAATCAAGGAAAAGGTCGGTTTACCTCAATCTTCTACTGCTGCTTCCATTGCTACCACTGTTTCTGCTCCTTCATCCTCGCCTTCTTCTCCTCCTTCTTCCAACCATGACGCCAATGCTTCCTCAACTCCTTACGACTTCGCTTCCTCTCTTTCCAGGTTTATTTTTCTTCACCTTTGGTTTATTTTGATTTATTACTTTCATTTTTTTCTTCTTTTTGAATGATTTATTTTGATTTGTTTTCATTTTCATCAGCAAATAATGATTATTATGAGGTGAACTGGTAGAACCATAGTTGCATGCTTCATTTATTTTCATTTTTAAAAAGGAAATTCTTCTATTTGCTTTACTTGCATTTCACTACCTTTAACGTTTATTTCCAATGTATTTCGTGCAAGTAGAAGTATAACTTCAGTTATACCATGTGCTTCAGTTATTTATTCATTTATGATTTGATAAAGTAAGCTCTAATGAGATATTCTAAAGTATTTTGTTGCATTTTCTACAATAAAAAGCTTTAAAGATATAAATTTTGATGTGAATAGTTGTTTGATATTGTTAGATGAATTATCACGCATGAAGGAGCCTAATTTTAAGGTTCCAATGTGTAGTCTTGTGTGATGTAAGTATTGGTGATTGTAGGCTAGTACTGTATCTGCTAGGGCAACTATTATGCCATTAATAAGGTTGTGCGATTATTGTTAAAAAAGGTTGTGCGATTGAGCTTAACTCAAGCAAATTCAGGTAGCTCTGAATAGCTGTTTCCCCTAATAGAGCAAAAAAGAATGAAAACATACGATGAAGCAGAAAGGAAAATATAGGATGAGCTATAAATGATCCTATTGAAGTTCCTGGAGTTGCATATGATGGGTTCTATTAGAAAAATGAATAGATAGGTGTATTTTATTTTTAACTGAGGATTGGGCCAAAGTTGTGAAGCTCTTATTAATGTAATGGGAAAAACGATAAGTATTTAGTGGGCTATTATAAAATATAGGATGAGCGCCTGAATAGGATAAATCCCACCTTTCTATTTTCTAGTTGGGAGATTTCTTTCTTTCAAATTCTTGAGGGTCTGAACTCTGAAGTTTTATTGTGCCTCTGCTTTATTTCTGTTTTTGAAAAGCTTCACTTAATCCTGAAATACATATATGAGTTGACACTTCTGGTGTGGTGATTTAAATGAGGTGCTTTTGGAATCATTCTTAGGTGTAAACCTGCTTTTACAGCTTGGAGTGGTGTGAATAATTGGTATATCAGTGCATGGATGTTTTATTGACTGAAATTTTAGGTTTTAGCAGTAATCACTAATCAAACAGCATCTCAATATCATCTATCACAGGGATCAAGGATGTTGGGATGCTCTTTAGTCACAAAAAGGGTCCTGCAAATTGTCCTTTTCTCTTTTTTGCAAAATTGTTTTGTTATGAACCTATTTATGACAGAGCAAGATCCTTTTTTTTTGTGCTACTGCATCCTGTACTCTTTAAAGTTGGAAGTTGATACCAGTGTAGTGGTAATATGCTTCTTTATAATTCCCATTTTGCTAATGTGTAGTGTATGAGATTATGTAACATATTTGGTGTTTAATATTAGGTTTAACTTTCAATTGTTTTACGGTAATTTTTCTTCTGTTTTTTAGTTGTGCAGTATTTAATCTTATGATTATACTCATTAAATTCTCTTCTATTTGATTGTGTTTTAAGTGAATACATTTTTTCTTATGTTTGCTCGTGTCTATTTATATTTGAATTACATTTTTATACTTAAAACATTGTTAAAGTGCCTTTTGTTATCTGCTTCCGATTCGTTTGCTCTATAATGTGACAGTTCTTTCTAAATTGACTTTCCTTTTTTTTTCTTGTTACAGCAGAGACAAACATGAACTGGAATTGGACTTTAATAGATTTTGGGAAGAGTTTTGCTCATCCAATTCTGAAAAGGTATATTCTCGTCGTCATCGACATTCTAATTCCTAGCAGTCTTTTTATGTACCATAACAAATTCCGTTTTGTTTGTATTATCTTTGCAGGAGAAAGAAATGGCCTTGAGTTTGACTCTAGATGTCTTTTGTAGATTAGTCAAGCTGCATGCTAATGTAGCTCAGTTAGTCACCCAGTATGAATGCTCATCCTTCTGTCTATTTTTACATCGCATGGTTTACTCTTATAAAGTATTTGCCGGCATCTTTACTGTCTTCTGATCATTGTGCAAAACTTTTCCGTTCAAGTTCATGTTATTGAGCATTGCTTCCGTGGTTGCTCTGTTCTGTCCACTACTCATCAACTTGTTTGAATTATTGAGAAACTCTACTTCAGTACCAGTATAACCTTGCATGTTCCATCAGAAACTATTTTGATGTGGAGTTAGTTGAATTCTAAAAAGTTTGGGCATCTAAATTCACGCTCTTGATATTTATGTTTAACCGCATCTTCCGATATTTGGTTATACTCTTCAATTCATTCTTATTGTGACTTGATCTGGTTGCAATTAGAAGAGTTTTATTCTTTCTATTATCTTATTTGATTTATGCTGGCTTTAATTATTAGCTAAGATCCATTTCACAAAATATAGTACAACATTTGATTATGCAAACTATATAAACAGTGTTGTTTTTTTGTTGAGACTGTTTTATCCTTCCAAAAAGAAACTTCTCATCAAGATTGTTGCTATTAGAGTAAGTTTAATTTTTCATCTGCTTCAGCTTTAGATCTCATAAAGAAATTGTAAATTGTCAGTATTCTTTCTTTATTCAAATATTATCGCTGCTTCTTGACTTTCTCCAACAGTGAGCACGTTAACCAACACTAAGAGGTTTAATTCATTACAGGTTAGTAGAAACACATATATTCTCCTTTGTTGTGGGAAGAGCGTTTGTAACGGATATTGAAAAGTTAAAAATTAGCAGCAAAAAAAGATCTTTGGATGTACCAAAAGTTATACAGTTTTTCTCTGAAGTCACCAAGGTTTGGCTTTGGGATCCAAGTGCTTTATATCTCAATATATATTATCCATATTATTTTCTAGGTTTCTCATTTGGAATTAGCTCATTATTACTGATCTGCAGGATGGCATCAGTGTCGGTTCAAATTTGTTGACTGCCGTTGAAGTTCTTGTGTCTGGGGTATATTTCACTTATCTTTAATGGCATAATTTTATATTTTGTAGTTGGAACAATGTCACCAGTTTCTTGCTTGCAAAATGTGAACAACTAATTTACTAGGATTCTTATTAAAAAATTATCAAAATGCAGCTTTACAGTTCCTATACTTACTCGATCTCAATCTTATCAAACTAAGTGAACTTATCAGTAACTAGTACTCTAAAAACTCAAACAACTTATCTTGATATACATACAACAACATAGTAAACAGTCCACTAACAAATAAAACACTCGTACAAACTCAAATACTATCACATTATTCGACAGTCCCCCTCAAGCTGGTGAATGGATATCCTCCTCTCCAAGCTTGTTGACAATGGCTTGAAACACTAATTGGCATCCCTTTAGTGAGTATATATGTTAGTTGATACATTGTTGAAACAAACGGGGTATAAATAAGTCCACTGTTGAGTTTTTCCTTGATAAAATGTCTATCTACTTCAACACGTTTGGTTCTATCATGTTGCATTGGATTATGTGCTATGTTAATTGTTGATTTGTTGGCACAGTACAACCTCATTGGACCTTCACATCTTACCAATCTTACCTTCAAATCATCAATTATTTTCAATCAGAGTACCTCACATGTTCCAAGTGTCATTGATCTGAAATTTGACTCTACACTTGATCGTGTCACTACATTTTGCTTCTTACTCCTCTAAGTTACTAGATTGCCACCTAGGAAAGTACAATAGCCTGAAATTGATCTTCTGTCAACTAATGAATCAACATAGTCTGCATCAGTATAAGCTTCTAAAGTCATGTTTCCTCCTTTCTTGAACAAGATTCCTCTCCCATGGTTACACATTAAATACTGCAAAATCCTATTTACTGCTTTGAGATACATCTCCTTAGGATCATGCATAAATGGCTGACGACACTCGCAACAAATGAAATATGGAGTCTTGTATATGCCAAATAGATTAATCTTCCGACAAGTCTTTTGTAAGATCTTTTATCTACAACAGAATCTTCTTAAGCATCACATAGTCTATGATTGAACTTATGCGTGTATCAACCAACTTACAGCCCAACATTCATGTTTCTTTCAACAAATCAAGCACTTCTGCTATAAATAAAAATTTCCTACTTTCAGTGTGCTACTTCAATACCTGGGGAGTATTACAAATTTCTAATTTATTTGATGTCAATTTTTTCCAGCAAACATTCTTTTAAATTTTGCATCTCCTCTATGTCACTGCCTGTTACAATGATATTATCCACATATACTAACAATACTGTCACACCCCTTGTCATCGAGTGCCTCATAAGTAGAGTATGGTCTTTTTGATTTGTTTATATCCCAAGGTGATCATTACATTTGTAAATCTTTGGAACGGCGATTGTTTAATCCATAGAGAACTTTCTTCAACTCGCACACCATTCCTTTAGATTTAAAACCATGAGGAACCTCCCTGTAAATTTTCTCTTTTAAATTGCCATGAAGAAACACATTTTTCACATCATATCTGAAGATAAACAGAAAGTGTTATGTTTATTAGAAAACTGAGTAAAAACTCTTACTTACATCATAGGTTACACTCGATACATATTTATAGCCTAGGACTTTAGGTTACATTAGGAGTCCTACTTTACATTAAATACTTACTCTATCATTAGGTAATTCGACTAAGACACTAATTCTACTAGTACAATTTAACTACAATAATAAGTTTGTTACTCGTCTAAACTAACACTCCCCCTCAAGCTGGAGAATATACATTGTATAAACCCAACTTGAATAGAAATCTGTCGAAAAGAGCTTTTAGCAGAGCTTTGGTGAGTACATCTGCCACTTGTTCTTCTGCTGGTACATATTCTAATGAGGCAACTCCACTAGTTAGCTTCTCTGCGATGAAGTGTCTTTCAATTTCAACATGTTTTGTTCTGTCATGTTGAATGGGATTCTTCGCAATCTGAATGGTTGATTGATTATCACAAAAAACTTGAAAATCTTCTGCTTGAGTCATTCCAAGTTCTTTGAGTAACTTCACTAGCCAGATACCTTCACACATGCCCAAGGCTAGAGCTCTGCACTGCTTCTTGAAATCACAGTTTGCTTCTTGCTTTTCCATGTCACCAAATTACCCCATACCTTTCAAGTAACGCAAAATCCTCTTTGCTGCTTCCATATGTTCCTGTCTTGGATCTTTTATTACCTTCAAGTGCACTAATCTCTTCATCAACTGTCCTCTTCCATTGAGGATCTTCTAAAGCTTCCTCTATTGTTTTAGGGACAAAGATTCTATCAACATTTGCAGTAAAAGCCTTGAATGAAGTATTTAGTTTTCCATATGCTACAAACCTTTGAATTGGATGGTTAGTGCACTTTCTCACACATTTCCTTTGAGCAATGGGCAAATCAACAGTGTCGATAATAGGAATAGGAGCTGTATTTTGAGAAATTCCCATACCTTCCAAGAGTTCTGAGGCTGTAAGGTTGAGTTCCAGTTCTTGGCAATCTCCAGGTTGTATGTTGGTCTCTTTAATAGGCTTTTGTCTCCTTTTATAGACACTAAGTTCCCTCTTCTCAAGTTGCTCAGGTTGGGTCTTTTGAGGAGTTTGTGGTGAGCTAGGAACTGGAGATTGTGTGGGTTCTGAGGAAGAAGGTATTGGTTCTGAAGGAGAAATTATAGTTATGAAGGGTTGAACTGTAGGTTCTGAAGGAAGTATGGGTTTTGAAGGAGAAGATATAGGTATGATAGGTTGAGCTATAAAAGGCTGAAAATCATCAAAAAGCTGAGGTTTTCTTACACTCTCCCCATGAATTTCAGCCTTGGAGTAAAAAAGATTGTTTTCCAAGAAAGTAACATCCATGGTGGTATAGGCTCTTTTAGTGACAGGTGAGTAACACTTGTAGCCCTTCTTAGTGGAAGAATATCCTAAGAAAATGCACTTAAGAGCTCGAGGATCAAGTTTAGACCGAGAATGAGGATAAATATGGACAAAAAAAGTACACCCGAAGACTTTTAATGGCAGATTGGAAGAAAGTGGCTGAAAGTTAGAAAAATGATGAAGAAAAACATCTCGAGGTACCTTAAATTGCAAGGGTTTACTAGGCAACCTATTTATAAGGTATGTGGCTGTAAGAATAGCTTCCCCCAAAAGAATTTAGGAACATTTGTGGAAAATAATAATGACCTTGCTACCTCTAAAAGATGCCTATTTTTTCTCTCGGCAACCCCATTCTTTTGAGGAGAATCAACACAAGAGCTAATATGAATAACTCCTTTCTCTTGAAGATAGGATCCTAGAGTTCTAGTGAAATACTCACTGCCATTATCACTGTGAAAAATCTGAATTTTTGTTTTAAACCGAGTCTCAACCAGGTTCTGAAATCTTCTAAACACACTCTCAGTTTCAGATTTTTCTTTCATTAAGAAAGTCCAAGTGAGTCTAGAGTGATCATCTATAAAAGTAATGAACCACCTAGAACCATCTATGTTTTTCACTCTTGAAGGGCCCCA
Organism: Hibiscus tridactylites; assembly: GCA_958450335.1. Classification (NCBI taxonomy): domain Eukaryota; kingdom Viridiplantae; phylum Streptophyta; class Magnoliopsida; order Malvales; family Malvaceae; genus Hibiscus; species Hibiscus tridactylites. Next base: position 49,960,980 of record OY288290.1, read on the forward strand.
AATGTCACTGTGAACAATGGAAAAGGGATGAGAGGATTTGTATTTGGATGGAGGATATGAATTTTTTGTGTGTTTAGCAAGTGGAGAGATTTCACAAGTAAAAAAATTTGGACTTGTATTTTGAAATAAATGAGGAAACTTTTTGGCAAGGTACTGAAAATTAGGATGTCCTAGTCTGTAATGCCATAATAAAACATTTGGAGAAGAATTAGAACCATGATTAGGAAAAAAGTTTGGTTGAGAACAACTTGAGTTGGCTTGTCTATGTAGAGATGGTTGGCCTTGAAGAATGTAGAGGCCACCACACAACCTAGCACTTCCAATCACCTTCCCCGAGTGCATAGCCTGAAATTCACAAACATGTGGAGAAAATTTAATAGTGCAGCGAAAATCAGTAGAGAGTTTACTGAAAGAGAGAAGATTGCAAGCTAAATTAGGCACATATAACACATTCAATAATTCAATGTTTTCAGAAACTCGAATTGAACCACTCCCTTAAGTGGGTGATAAAGATCCATCCGCAGTCTTTATGTGAGAGGGAAAATTTAATTTCTGAAACAACGTCGCATCTCCTGTCATGTGATCTGATGCCCCTGAATCCACGATCCATGATGTACAATTATTATCAGCCAAATTTGTAAAAATTGTACTACCTCCGTGAGTCTTAGAAGTCACATTGGTTTGCTAAAAGGATGAATGTGGCTGTAGCTTATCAGCGACAATGGGCTGCTGGAAGGTTGAAGATGGCTGGAAATTATCAACAACATTGAGCTGCTGAAATCTATTGTAAGGCTGGAAATTGCCAACAGCAGTGGGCTGCTGGAATTTTTTGAAAGGTTGAAATACATCATCTGAAATATTTTCTGAAATGATTGCAGAAGATGTATACATCTCGCAAGTTTTAGGATCTAAAACCTAATCTGATACCATGTAGAAAAGTGGTATGTGCAGAGAAGAAAGATTATTTCTCTATATTTCTTGATCTCTTTTATTGATAAAGTAGTACCTATTTATAGGAAAATTACATAAAATCAGCAGCTATATTATTGTTAAATTCCTAAATGTTAGCAGCTAAATATTTGGGAATATAATTTCCTAACTTTATGCAATTTACAATTTAATCTCTATTTTACATGCCAATTATATGCAGAGGGATTCAAATTTTTAACAAACACAGTACACCCAAAAACTCTTAAAGGAAGATTAGATGACAAGGGCTTAAAGTGAGGGAAAAAGGATAAAAGAACATCTCTAGGTGTTTGAAAGTTTAAGACTCGACTAGGCATACGATTAATTAGATAAGTGGATGTTAACAAGGCCTCACCCCATAGACATTTAGGAGCATTGTGGGTGAACAAAAGGGCTCGAGTTACCTCTAGTAGATGCCTATTCTTTCTCTTAGGGTGTATCAACGCGAGAACAAATATACACAATTCTTTTTTCTTTCAAAAAATCACCCAAGGACTGATTAAAAAACTCTCTCCCGTAATCAGATTTAAAGGTCTGAATTTTAGTGTGAAATTGGGTTTCAACCATGGTGTAAAAAGTCTCAAACACCTTTACAACTTCTGATTTTTCTTTCAATAGGTAAGTCCAGGTTGTTCGACTGTGGTCATCAATGAAAGTTACAAACCATCTGCTACCTGTAACATTCTTCACTTTAGAAGGACCTCAAACATCACTGTGTATAAGAGAAAAAGAATGCGAGGGTTTATAAATAGATGACAAATAAGATTGTCTTGTTTGTTTCGCAAGAGGACAAATAAGACATTAAAAAAAGATGGCTTTTTATTAACAAATAATTTAGGGAACAACTTTTCAATATAATAAAAACTTGGATGACCTAATCTAAAATGTAATAGCATGACATCTGATTGTCCTAAGGAAGTAAAACAAGATGGAGTAGGTGATCTTTACTGTGAAGAACATAAAGACCATTCTGCAAGCTAGCACTGCCAATCCTCTTCTTCAAGTCCAGTGCCTGTAAAAAACAATTGGAACCATTGAACTTGAAAACACATCTTAAATCTTTAGATAGCTTGCTAACAGACAACAGATTACAATCCAACTTAGGCACATATAGCACATTTTTAAGGATTAAATCATTGGTAACAAACACAGAACCACTGTCTTGGATGGGTGAGAAGGAACCATCAGCTATCTTAATTGAAGATTTAGAAGATTGTTTAAAGTCGAAAAACAAATCCCTGTTACCAGTCATATGATCAGAAGCACCAGAGTCGATAATCCATGTAGATTGAGTCGAAGTAGAGAGAAGTGCAGTAGAGACAAAGGAATTATGTGTACCTCCAGTTTCAACTAAGGCTATGTTTCCTTCACTAGTGGGTGTAAATTTACTGAACATCAGTTGCAGTTGGGCCATTTGCTGCTTGGTGAAGCCGGTAGATGTGGAGGAAGAAGCATTAGGTGAAGAGATGTCTTTTTGTACCTTGTTGGCTGGAGGTTTCCAATCGGCTGGTTTCCCATGTAATTTCCAGCAGTTGTCCTTGAGATGTCCATGCTTTTTGCAGTGACCAATGCTGAGTTGTCAGGAATAGGAGCTTCAGGGATCATGTACAACCGTCTACTCTCTTCTCTCCTAACTTCTGAAAATACTTCGCATAGGGAAGGGAGAGGAATGAGACCAAGGATCCGAGACTTGATGGGATCCATATCTCGATTGAGGCCACTAAGAAACTGGAAAATTCTCTTTTGCTCAACAATTTTCCTGTAAAGCGCAGCATCTGTAGGATCTACCCAATCGTGAGCCTCAAAAAGATCAATTTGTTAGAGTTGTGTAGTATTGAGTAACATTCATCGCATCTTGTTTCAAGGCCGAGACTGTACTTTCAATTCCAAACAATTCAGAGTTGTTGTTTGTACTTGAATATGTATCTCGCACAGCTTCCCAAATCTCACTTGTTGTTTCGAACAACAGGAATTGCGAACCAACTTCAAGGGCCATCGAATTTATCAACCAAGACATAACCCTGCCATTCTCTTGTGTCCACTTCTCAAAGGATGGGTCATCGGCAAAAGGCTTCTTGATTTTCCCATTGATGTAGCCAAGAGTTCCTCTTCCAGTCAGAAAGATTTTTAGAGATTGGGACCAAGAGATATAATTATTTCCAACAAATCGATGACAAAGAATAGTCGAGGTAGAAGAATCTGAAAAATCTGCCATTTGAACCACCGTGGAAGAATAAGATTAGAGTTTACTCGAACTGGATGGAGGTCCATGAAAGGGAATTAATTCGATAGGATCGAATTAGACTCATACCATGAAGATAAACAGAAAGTGTTATGTTTATTTGAAAACTGAGTAAAAACTCTTACTTATAGCATAGGTTACACTCAATACATATTTATAGCCTAGGACTTTAGGTTACAATAGGGGTCCTACTTTACATTAAATACTTACTCTATCATTAGGTACTTCGACTAAGACACTAATTCTACTAGTACAATTTAACTACAATAATAAGTCTGTTACTCGTCTAAACTAACAATATCGTTGTAGGTTCCACCTTAGACTGGTAGCTAAAAACAACATAACTCGTATTGTATTCTTTTTTGCAAATGGACCAAAAGTCTCCAGATAAGTTTGAGTATACCCTTTGGCAACCAATATTGCCTTTTACCTTTCTAATGAACCATCAAATTTGTATATCACAAAAAAAAACCATCTATACCCAATAACCTTCTTTCCTTTCCACAATTTTACAAACTCAAACATTTTGCTCTTTTCTAGTGCATCCATCTCTACTTTCATAGCATTCTCTCACTTATCTTGTACTGCCTCAGATAAATTTCTCGGTATGAAAATCAAATGAAGGTTTCTAAGAAAGGCTTTATGGCTTGTGGATAGATTTTAGTAAGTCATAAAAAGGTGTAATGGATGTTTTGTGTAGGTTTTGGTTCCTTTTCTAAGGGCAAGTGGTAGATCAATAGGTTGTGAATTGTTGTTGACGTTAAAGAATTTTCTATAGGCACAAGTTCTTTTTGGGATTTGAATAGTTGCTTGAAGAAGAGATTGTACCTGCACATATCGAGAGTGGATATTTTCCTCCTAGAGTACGTTTGCATTGCTCGAGTACCATCTTGTTTCCCTTTATCTTCCATCATCCCACCTAGTGTTGGTGACTCAGCTGGGTGTTGACTTGGGCACAACAGGAACATCTTAAGCAAATTCACTAGAAATTGACTTAGTTTAATTTGTAGTAGGAGTCTTAACCAAGATTGTAGTTGACTAGAAAAATCAAGAGGAAATAGATCTTTTGCATTATCATCACTCAATTTCTTCCTCTGAAGATATGACTGTACAAAATAGGACTCATTTTCAACAAAAGTGACATCAACCAATCTTTTAGTAGGAGGATGAAAATATTAATACCTTTTTTTGTGTGGAAGAATTCCTAATAAAGAATATCACGTGGATCATGCTTTCCCCTATTGTTAGAATGAAGATGAAAAATTATAGCACTGTAAAAAATTCTAGGAGTAAGATTATATGAAGAATTGAAATTTTAGAACATATTTGGAAGCATGTTTATTGGGCTTTCGAAATCAACAGTCTTTGTTGGAAGCCTATTAGTGAGATGGACAGTAATTAAAATGGTCCTCTCCCCCAATACTGTTTAGGTACATTTTTGTTAAATAATAATGCCCTCGTAACATCAGGGAGATGGTCATTCTTTTGTTCATTCACTTCATTTTATTGAGCTATGTTAGCACAAGAGGATTCATGAATGATCCCTTCTTTTTGAAAAATTGGGGAGAAAGTTTGGTTAAAATATTCCCATGCATTATCAGTACGAAATCTTTTCATTTTCACATTAAATTGTGTTTTAATCATGTGATAGACATCATGAAACACAATACTGACATCCGATTTAGTTTTTAAAAGATAGATCAGCGGTACTCTATTGTAGTCATCAATAAAAGACACGAATCACCTATAGCATTTGATCTATTGGATACTGATGACGGTCCTTAGATATCACTATGAATGAGACAAAAAGGAAGACAAAATCTTGCCTTACTAGGTGAAAAAGAGTTACATTTATGTTTTACAAGTTCACAATCATTACTTTGAAAAGATTGACTGTTAACTCCTCGAATAAAGAAGGAAACAATAACTTAAGAGCAGGGAAGGATGGATGTCCTAACCGACGATGATAAAACCAAAATTTCTCAGTTTGGAATTGACAGGCTCGGAGAGGAATGATGTAGATGAGAAATTCTCAACTTGAGTCGTTCCACCTTAACTTTCCAAGTAGTAAAGACCGTCTTTCTCTTTCTAAAACGTTTAATCATCCTTTTTCATGTCTTGTTCCTGAAAAATGCAATGTGAAGGAAAAAAAAGTTATTTGGCATTTAGAACCGTTGGTAAGTTTTTGAATGGAAATAATATTTGCTAGAAGTTTAGGATCATGGAGGATATTTTTTTAGAGTAAGAGAATCGCTTAAATGTGTATCTCATTGGCCTACCACGATTGTTATTGAACCATAAGCTATGGAAATCTTGTTATGGCTAGACAAAGGAGTATAGGAAGAGAAATATTTAGAAGAATGTGTCGTATACAATGTGGTTTAAGGGGGTTAACAATAATAATCGTAAGAAATAAGGTTGAACAAATTGTGAACAATAGTGATTTTGAGGCGGAGAATAATGTTTCTCTGTTTTTTCTTAATATTTTATTGATAACAACAACTCCTATTTATAGTTTACAAGATAGTCTAATCTAAGGAATAATTACACAAAAACCAGCAACTACAAATCTGCTCCTATTTATTGATAAAATCCTGAATATTAGCAATTAGATATTTAGGAATAAGATTCCCTAACTTTCTGCAATTTCTACAATCTACACTCCCCTCAAGCTGGTGAGTATGCATTGTAAAGTCCCAGCTTGGATGTGAGCTCATCAAAGGTAGTTCTTGGAAGTGCCTTGCTGAGCACACCGGCTAGTTGTTTGTGAGTAGGCACAAAGTTAAGCTTGACTGTCCCATTTGTAATTTTTTCAAAGATGAAATGTCGGTCTAGCTCCACATGTTTTGTTCTGTCATGTTGGACAGGATTCTTTGCAATACTGATTGCGGATTTACTGTCACATTGAATATCAAAATCCTCACTCTGATTTAATTTTAGTTCTGTCAAGAATCTTTGAACCCAAATTCCTTCACAGATCCCTTGAGCTAATGCTCGAAACTCAGCTTCTGCACTGCTTCTTGCTACTACAGATTGTTTCTTGCTTCTCCAGGTTACCAAATTACCCCAAACTCGAGTACAATATCCACTAGTGGATTTTCTGAGTGTGAGCTCTCCTGCCCAGCTTGCATCTGTGAAAACCTTCACTTTTCTGCTCTCATTCTCGGTAAAAATTAGTCCATGGCCTGGCGTCATCTAATATCTCAAGATTCTAGTCACTGCCTCTAGGTGCTCCTCTCTCGGGTCATTCATGAACTGACTTATGATGCTAACTGAGAAGGCAATATCTGGTCTTGTAAGTGATAAATAAATCAACTTACCTACCAGCCTTTGATAATGCTCCTTATCAACGGGAGTTCCTTTGTTATCAGTTTTGAATTTCAAGTTATACTCCATAGGTGTCTCGGCAGGTCTACAACCCATCATTCCAGTTTCTGAAAGTAAGTCTAGAATGTACTTTCTTTGATTGATCACAATTCCCGTGCTTGATCTCGCCACTTCCATCCCTAGAAAGTATCGCAAGTAACCGAGATCTTTGGTCTCAAATTCAATTGCCAAGAACTTCAAATTTCTGATTTCCAGAGAATCATCACCCGTAATGATTATATCATTAACATAGACTATTAAGATAGCCTTTTTGTTCTCGGAAGAGGTCTTGATAAACATAGTATGGTCAGTTTGACATTGATGATAGCCAAATTTCAGAATAGCCTTAGTGAACCTGTCAAACCAAGCTCTTGGCGATTTCTTAAGTCCATAAAGAGATTTTAGTAATTTGCATACCTGACCAGAATTTGAGTTTCCATTTAGACCAGGTGGTATTTGCATGTATACCTCATCTTATAAGTTTCCATTTAGGAATGCATTCTTGATGTCAAGTTGATGCAATGGCCAATCCAAATTTGCAGCAAGAGATAACAGAATTCTTACTGAGTGGAGCTTTGCTACTGGAGCAAATGTCTCATGGTAGTCAATTCCATAGGATTGAGTAAATCCTCTTACCACCAGCCTAGCCTTGAACCTTTCGATGCTCCCATCTGCATTGTATTTGACTGTAAATACCCATTTACAGCTCACTGCCTTCTTTCCTGGAGGTAAATCAGTCATAACCCAGGTCTTGTTTGCTTCCAGTGCCTTGATTTCATCTTCTACAGCCTTCTTCCACTTAGGATCTTTCAAGGCTTCATGCACAGATTAAGGAATGTACACCTTATCAAGTTTAGCAGTAAAGGTTTTGAATGAAGGCATTAGCTTCCCATAGGCCACATATTTATGTATTGGATGACTTGTACATTTTATGACACCTTTTCTTTGAGCAATAGGTAAGTCAGATGTATCAATTAGAGGAACAATGTCATTATTCAAAGATTTCATACCTTCTTCATCTTCTAAGGATAATGGAATTGGTTCCAGTTCTTGAACAGTCCTAGGCTGTGTAGTTTCCTGTGAAATAGACCTCCTTTTCTTCCTTGTGTAGACACTAAGTTCCTTTGTTCCAACTTGAGTTTTTGAAGGAAGGTTTTGCGGACTTTTAGGTAGTGATTCAGGTATAGGCGACATAGGTTCAGGCTGAAGCAAAGGAGTTGAAGTTGGTATGGGAATGGAAACCGAATCTGGTATAACACTAGGGTCATCAAGAGGAAGTTTAATGTATTGAGGTTGAGGCTGAAATTCATCCCAACTCTCCCCCTGGATTTCAGAATTTGAGAAAAAAGGTTGTAATTCATGAAAGGTAACATCCATAGATATATAGAACTTTCGAGTGACATGGGAATAACATTTAAAGCCCTTCTTTAGAGAAGAATATCCTAGGAAAACACATTTGATGGCCCTAGGATCTAATTTGCTTCGAAACTGCTTGTGAACATGAATAAAGGCACAAGAACCAAATATTTTAACAAGCAATGTAGAAGACATGGGTTTAAAGAAAGGAAAAGTTTGAAGAAAGACTTCCTTAGGTGTTTTAAATCCCAAAACTCGACTAGGTAATCTATTGATAAGGTAGGTAGCCGTAAGTAAAGCTTCTCCCCAAAACATTTTAAGAACATTGGAAGAAAATAACAAAGATCGAGTAACCTCTAAGAGATGTGTATTTTTCTTTCAGCCACTCCATTTTGCTGAGGAGTATCTACACAAGAGCTAATGTGTATTACACCTTTTTCCTTAAGAAAATTGCCCAAAGTATTTGTGAAGAATTCACTCCCATTGTCACTCTTTAGGATTCAAATTTTGCAGCAAAATTGGGTTTCAATCATCAAATAAAATTTCTTAAAGATTCCCTCTGTTTTAGACTTTTCCTTCATTTAATATGTCCAAGTAGTTCGAGTGTGATCATCAATAAAAGAAATAACCACCTAGCTCCAGTAATATTTTTAACCTTAGAAGGATCCCAAATGTCACTATGGATGAGAGAAAAAGGTTGAGATGGTTTATAACAAGATGGAGGATATGGATTTCGCTTATGCTTGGAAAGTTGACATATATCACAAGAAAATAATGCTGAATTGTTATTGGAAAAAAGTTTTGAAAACAACTTCTGAAGATAAAAGAAACTAGGATGTCCATGACGAAAATGCCATAACATAATCTCATCAGAATTGAAATTGGGAGTGTTGGAAGATAAACACACAGAATTAAAGGTGCAACTTGGTAGGACTTGTCCCTTAGGAAGAGGTTGACCGTGAATGAGATAGAGGCCACTACACAGCTCAGCATTGCCAATCACCTTCCCCGAATCCATTTCCTGAAAAACACAGCCAAGGGAACTAAATTTAGTATAACATTGAAGGTCAATACACAATCTACTAATTGAAAAGAGATTGCATTGGAGATTAGGGACATATAGAACAGAGTGAAGCACAAGATCCTTATTAATAAAAATTGTTCCAGTCCCCTTTACTTCAACCAAGGAGCCATCAGCAGTTTTCACTTGTCTCTGATTATTCTGTTTTGTAAGAGATAAAAATAAACTCTTGTTTCCTGTCATATGGTCAGTGGCACCAGAATCTACTATGCAACGTATCTTAGTAGTTATGGAAAGAAACGAAAGACTATCATTATGACTTGTGGAGGAAACATCAGAATTTTCTGGACAAGAATTCAAATCAGTTCCAGAACTGATTGCTGACGAAGAAATGGGATGCATCTCTTTAGGATTTCTGTGGAGAATCGAAAACCTAATCTGATACCATGTGAACAATAGTGATTTTGAGGTAGAGAAAGCTTTTCTCTGTTTTTTCTTGATATTTTATTGATAAAAACAACTCCAATTTATAGTTTACAAGATAGGCTAATCTAAGGAATAATTACACAAAAATCAGCAACTACAAATCTGCTCCTATTTATTGATAAAATCCTGAATATCAACAATTAGATATTTAGGAATAAGATTCCCTAACTTTCTGCAATTTCTACAATCTACACAAATGATTAGGAAATAAGATGGACATTTAGAGAACTTAGGGTTAATAAAATCCTCTAGTTTTACTATTAATTCAAAGATGATGATAGGAATAGTTGTGTTGACTGTAAAGCCTACAACTTATTATATAGGCTTGTTTCCTTGCAAGCAAAGTTCTAATTCTAACCTTAGATTTAAACCCTAAAGATACCTAATAACTCTAAAAGTAATTCATCACCTTAGCCTTAACCGTCTATCATATGTCTAATAATGAATAAACATTATAAAATAAAACTGAAATAATATAATATTATACGATAGATAAAGCTTTTATGTCATTCTTTCCAACTTGGAAAACTTGACTCCAGCAAGAAAACTTTCACCACTATCAACATAAATTTCTAGATGAAGAACCCCATTGGTTGGTTCAATAGTAAAACCTTTTAGAGAGAACACTTCAGTCATTAAGATATCTAGTTCGATCTTGTGAACTTCAATACCATTATTGTCCTTATCCAATGTCTTGTTTGCTTTACGAACAGTAGGAGTATTCCTACTATTGCTCCCCGCAGGTTCGCCAGCTTTAGTTTTTGGTGAGTAGGCTTCAGAGAAAATTACAACATTTACATTTAAAGTACTAGCTAAAACAATTGCATGCTGTTTTGCAATGTCTAGTTGTCGACCCATCACTCAAAGTTGTCTTCCATTCATCAATACTTCTCAATCTATTGTGATGATAACCACTCTTCAAATCAATTGTTGAAAACTCCATAGAACCAATCAATCGTTCAAGAATATCGTATAGAGGACTTAGAAGGAACATACATGTATCACAAATCTATGCATCACCAATCTGTATGCAAGGAACGTACATGTATCACTAATCTCTAGAAGCATCAAATTCCATAACCAGGGCACCACTGAATCATGCTCATCCCATGGTGCAAATTTTGGATCTTCTTTTAGAGGACTGGTGCTCAAGAAGCGACTCAATTTCCCTCAACCCTTCAAGAATGTACAGACCAGTTCTGACCACTTCAAATAATTCTTACCATTCAAGCAATATGCAAGCTGGATGTTATGCAAATCTCCTATTGTAGTGATTGTAGTAGCAGTGTGCTGAATCATGGTAGAATTGGTTTCAATGGAATCTGATATGATTACTTAGAAGGAAAAACAAGTAAAGGGGAAAGGAATGGCTTGGGGAAAAGGGGACAAAAGAAGCAGGAATACGGCTAGAGAAAAAAAACATTATGTTTTCAAGAAAGAACCAATGGCATCTGATACCATATGGAAAACTGATTTACTATTAAAAATTATCAGAATATAGCTTTTACAATTCCTATAAATACACATTCTCAATCTTATCAAACTAAGTAAACTTTCATTAAACTGGTAATCTAAAAAATTAAATAACATATCTGATATACGTACAGTTTTCTAATAAACAGTCCACTAACAACAAAACACTCACATTATCCACACAAAAAGCTTGTGCTATTTCCACCAGAAGATAGATACTCCGACCTCTATAATAATTGAATTATGTTGTTTAAAAACTAACGTACACACTTTGATCTTTTGAAGTAATTTGATTGATTTGTATAACTACTTGTTATCATTTTTGCAACACACTTGACATCTTAATTTCTGTTCATTCTGATATTTAGACGATGTTAATTGTTATTTATGTTGTTTGCAGCCTTTTGATAAACAAGCACTCCTTGATTCTGGGATATTTTGCTGTCTCATTCAAATTCTGAATGCTCTTTTGAGTCATGATGAGGCCAATCAGAAGCTAAAAGTTACGATTTCTGAGGATTCATTGCTAGCTGAAAACGATTCAGTTGCTGATTTTGGGCAAGCCGGCAGAGTTGAGGTTGTTTATTAGTCTTTTAAAATATCTACAGCACTATCTGTTCACAAGTTGAATACTATGAACAGAGAGGACTTGGATCATGCCTTTTTGTTTGACTGTAAACTTATTGCTACTCATTCAGGTAGAAGGAAGCATTGTGCACATTATGAAATCGTTAGCCAGCCATCCTTCAGCGGCACAGAGTTTAATTGAGGACGATTCTCTGATGTTGCTGTTTCAGATTGTTGCCAATGGATCTTTAACTGCCTTCTCTGGGTATAAGGAGGGTCTTGTTTCCCTGCAAATCACACAACTTCATAGACATGCCATGCAGGTACTTATTGTGCTTTAATATATAAATGTTCAACCATATGGAGGCTCATATGAGCTTCATGTGCCAGATTTTAACTGTTGATGTAATTTGCTTGTCCTATCAGATCCTTGGACTGCTTTTGGTCAATGATAATGGAAGCACGGCCCAATATATACACAAACATCATCTGGTATACCTTTTTGGAAATTTTTAAAAGCTTATCTAAAGAACATAGGTTGCTTGCTGGATGCCCTGTCTTTTGTTTTTCTTCTTTTTGCTATGGTTTCCTACGCTTTAGAGAACCTTTAGTCATGGACCATGTATTTGGTTGTACATTTAGGCTTGTGAACAGTTGAGTTGGGTGAAACAGTGAAGAATTATATAGGGAGCAAGATATGAATTATTCATCAACTTGGGTTTTTACTAGAGTAATCTAGTAAAAAAAATTTGGAAAGTAGTGGAGTCCATGATTTAGGTGAGGGTAGAATCTCTATACTAAGTAAGAGTGGAAAAATTTAGGTGACTTTTTTTGGAGTTACTGCAGGATGCTTCTTTAAGTCTCTTTTCTGGGTATCAACTCAAGTCTAGTGGAAATGGTAAACTCATTTGACAGGCTACTTCACTGTTTTAGAGTTTAAGTTTTTCTGTCGTCTTATAGTATAATTGTTGCTAAGACATTAATTCATCAGAGAGATAGATCTGAGTAAGCAAAGTAACAATGTTGATTTGTGTCAAATCACATTATCATTGGCGTGGTCCATCTAGAGACAAACTTTGTAGAAATCCAGAAGGATTTAAACCTTCATTACTTGTTTGACATGTTCTTTTTCTTTAGACCATACAGTTAGAGTGCTATTTCTTCCTCTTGTACTACTTACTTTCCGAATGTTCAGAACATAAATTTCAATATAGAATTGATTGCTTACATTACATGTCATTCTTTTATTGCCTAAATTCTGTTTTATAGATGCATCTTGTTGTGTAACTTCTATTAAATATTATTAGAAGGAATTTTTTATTGCAATGTCCTAGATGGTGGTTTTGAGAACAGTTCCTCTTGTTCTTGTGCTCTACATTTTAACTGAAGGAAATAGTAAAGCTTTTGTTAAGATGCAGTGGGTCAGGGCCACTGCAGGTGTATATCGTTTGCCACTCAGCATTTGAGACACTAGTGTGAAGGCATGTCTTTGCATGACTAATTTTTACCTTTGTTTTGTGATGACATCTCTTATTCTCCTTTTGTTGTGGGACATCTCTTATTCTCCCCATGCAAAAAAAGTTTTAACTGTTAACTTTGTTTGTCATATTCTGTTTCTTTCAACAATCTTCTTATTTATATGTTTCTCAGCTGTGTATTTGGTCTCTTATTTGTTCCCTTTTCATTCATTAAATATGTCCTATATATGTTTCACATGTTGTGCTTTTGTGCAGATAAAAGTTCTTCTGATGGCTGTCAAAGGTTTTAATCCAGATTGTGGGGACCCTGCCTACACTGTTAGTATTGTGGACTTGTTACGTGAATGTGTGGAATTGTCGTACAGACAAGGTAAACGGATCGTGATTTTCCCTTGTTGAGTTCTTTAATAATATTATGATTAGTGTATGGATTTTGTTGTTGTATCATAAAGTTATGTGGCCTTGGCTTTTTCAAAGGATAATATTTTGGTTGTTCTTGAGTTTAATGATTCTTCTTTTGTATTTTTCCTTGCCTTGAGTTATTGTTGATATCATGCAACTTTGACTTGTAGAGGCTGGTGGTCTCAGTCTTAGGGAAGATATGCGGAATGCCCATGGTTATCACTTCCTTGTTCAGTTTGCTCTAATTCTTTCCTCCATCCCTCAGAATCAAGGCATTGAATCTATTTATTTGAAGCATCAGGCTGACAAAGATAGTGGTTCCGATAGTGCTCAAGCTTTTGATGATGTAGGGGAAAAGGATTTCATAGGAAAAGAGGACCATTCCTCTGAACATGTCTCACCCACTCTGAGTTGGCTACTTGATATTCTTGTTAACCTAGCTCAAACAGGTCCAGCTGATGGTAAAAGATCCAAATATTCTCACACCAAGGCCAGTAGCCATAGCAGAAGTCGAACTTCATCTACTGACAGTCTTGGCGAAGAAATTTGGGAACAGGGAAATAATAAAGTTAAAGACCTTGAAGCTGTCCAGATGCTGCAAGACATTTTTCTCAAGGCAGATAGCAGGGATCTGCAGGCAGAAGTATTAAACAGAATGTTTAAAATATTTTCAAGTCATCATGAAAACTACAAGTTATGTCAGCAAGTGAGGACCATTCCTCTCTTGATCTTAAACATGGCTGGATTTCCATCATCGTTGCAAGAGAAGATCTTGAAAATTCTTGAATATGCTGTGACTGTAGTGAATTGTGTTCCTGAGCAGGAACTGCTGTCTCTATGTTGCTTATTACAGCAACCAATTACATCAGAGTTAAAGCTCACCATCCTTTCTTTTTTCATAAAGCTCCTATCCTTTGATCAACAATACAAGAAAGTCCTAAGAGAAGTAGGTGTGCTGGAAGTCTTGTTGGATGGTTTGAAGCAACATAAGTTTCTTTTGGGTCAAAACCAACATGATGGTAATGGCAACCAGTTCGAGAGAATATTCAGCTCTAGCAGCTTCAAGAAACACTTCGAAAGTGAGGGTGTTATTATTTCAACTCCCAAGTTTGGGGAATCTGGTTCTGGGAAGTTTCCTATTTTTGAAGCTGAGGAAACAATTGCAATTGCATGGAATTGTATGGTTTCATTAGTAAAGGAATCTGAAGCTAGCCAAGCTTCATTCCGATCCGCCAATGGTGTGACCACTGTTCTCCCCTTCCTGGTGTCCAATGTTCATCGTTCGGGGGTCCTCCGGACATTGTCATGTTTGATCACCGAAGACACCATGCAGGTTTGTTGAGATGTATACTTTCCGCTTGATAGATTTAAATTGGAACAGATCTTACATGCAAGAATGTTGTTTCTCCCTTTTTGCCTTTTTTCTTCCTTACCATAGTGAGCATCCATAATCTTCACTTCCAACTGCAGTAATGCTAAATTTCCTTGTTCCCTAGCATGCTTTTGTGCATGAGTGAACTGTCTGTACAGCTGTTAACACCAAATAGGAACTCTTTCTTTTCAGGGTCATCCTGAAGAATTAGGGGTACTTATTGAAGTTCTAAAGAGTGGAATGGTTACAAGTGTTTCAGGGCATCAATACAAACTTCAAAGTGATGCGAAATGTGATACAATGGGAGCATTGTGGCGCATTCTAGGAGTAAATAATGCAGCTCAGAGAGTCTTTGGTGAAGCCAGTGGATTTTCTCTTCTGCTGACCACCCTCCACAGTTTTCAGGGTCATGAAGGATGCTCAGAAGAATCTTCTTTGCTAGATTGCATCAAAGAGTTCACATATTTATCGCGCCTTATGACAGCTGCAGTGTGTGGTAATGCCATTAATAGGACAAAGTTGCATGCTGTCATATCATCACAAACTTTCTATGATCTTCTCTCAGACTCTCGATTTCTGTGTGCGGATTATGAGAAGCAAGTGATTCATCTGTTGTTGGAACTTGCTCTTGAAATTACCCTTCCGCCTTTCATAACACCGGAGAGTGCCACATCAACGGATATGGCTGAAAATAAGTTAACTAGTTTTCCTTTTACCACCCCATCTGGTTTGGGTAATCCTGATAAGGAACGGGTATACAATGCTGGTGCTGTTAGAGTTCTGATCCGTTCAGTGTTGCTTTTTACTCCTAAAGTGCAGTTAGAAGTGCTGAATCTTATCGAGAAGCTTGCTCATTCTGGGCCCTTCAATCTGGAAAATCTCACCTCTGTAGGTGAGATAGAGTCTTCTATTGCCGTTTTAGTCTTTGATACTAGACATTAGCTTCTCACTATTTGCTTTTACAATGTATTTAGGTTGTGTGGAACTTTTATTGGAGACAATTCACCCCTTCCTTTCAGGCTCATCACTCTTACTGTCTTATGCTTTGAAGATAGTTGAGGTTCTAGGGGCATATAGGTAAGTCTTGTGGTCATGTCTAGGAATCATTATATTTGCTCAGTTTATTTGATTTTTCTGTCTTCTATTATTTCTGAAATTAGGCTTGCATTTCTGTTGATAGGTTGTCTGCATCTGAACTCCGAACACTTGCAAGATATATTCTGCAAATGAGGCTGATAAAATCCGGTCATACAATTGTTGATATGATGGATAGGTTAATTCTCATGGGAGATATGGGCTTCAAAAATGTTTCTTTGGCTCCATTTGTGGAAATGGAGATGAGCAAGGTTGGACATGGTTCATTTCAGGTGCCTTTGGGAGAAAGATCTTGGCCTCCTGCTGCTGGTTATTCATTTGTCTGTTGGTTTCAGATTAAAAACTTTTTGAAAACACCAGCAAAAGAAACTGAGCCTGCCAAAGCTGGTCTTTCCAAGAAGAAAACTGGCTTAAATGGGCAGCATCATGATCAGCAAGTTCTCCGGATATTTTCTGTCGGTGCAGTAAATAGTGACAATACTTTCTATTCTGAAATTTATCTCCAAGAGGATGGTGTTCTAACCCTTGCGACTGGCAACTCTTGCTCTTTAACATTTTCCGGATTAGAGCTGGAGGAAGGCCAGTGGCATCACCTTGCTATTGTTCATAGCAAACCAAATGTTCTTACAGGACTATTCCAAGCTAGTATTGCTTATGTTTATCTTGATGGGAAGCTAATGCAAACAGGAAAATTAGGATATTCACCCTCTCCCATTGGAAAAACTTTGCAGGTAACTATTGGGACTCCAGTTACTGCTGCAAGGATTAGTGACTTGACATGGAGACTCCGGTCCTGCTATCTTTTTGAGGAAGTGCTCACGCCAGGTTGTATATGTTTCATGTACATCCTAGGTAGGGGATATAGAGGTCTTTTCCAAGATGCAGATCTTCTCCGTTTTGTCCCCTACCATGCTTGCAGGGGTGGTAGCATGGCTATCTTAGACTCATTAGATGCTGACTTGTCTGTAGCTCCTGGAACACAGAAGCTTGACGGTGCAAACAGGCAGGGAGACTCTAAGGCAGATGGAAGTGGAATTGTTTGGGATTTGGATAGACTAGGAAATCTTTCATTCCAGCTCTCAGGTAAAAAGCTCATATTTGCATTTGACGGAACTTGTACGGAGGCCGTTCGAGCATCTGGGACATCTTACATGCTCAATCTGGTTGATCCTATGTCAGCTGCTGCTTCTCCCATTGGAGGTGAATAACCATTTTCTCCCTTTACATGTAATCATTCTGAAAATTGGTCTTATCTTAATTACTTTCTTTTCCTGTCTATGCAGGTATACCACGGTTTGGACGTCTTCATGGGGATATCTATATCTGTAGGCAATGTGTTATTGGTGATACCATCCGCTCTGTTGGTGGAATGTCTGTCATTTTGGCCCTTGTTGAGGCTGCTGAGACTAGGGATATGCTCCATATGGCCCTGTCTTTTCTTTCTTGTGCACTTCATCACAATCCTCAAAACATCAAAGACATGCAAACATACAGAGGATACCATTTGCTTGCTCTATTTCTGCGTCAAAGGATGTCATCCTTTGATATGCAGTGTCTTGAGATATTTTTACAGATCGCTGCATGTGAAGCTTCATTTTCCGAACCAAGTAAATTGGAATGTATTCAAACTTTTGCATCACCTATTGAAACAATTCATGAAACTAGCTTTGAGGATCTTAATTTCTCAAAGTTCCGTGATAAAACTTCAGTTGGAACTCAGTTTGACATAGATGATTTTTCTTCTTTGAAGGATTCATTCAGTCACACTTCAGAGCTAGAAAATGCTGATATGCCAGCTGAAACATCAAACTGTATTGTCTTGTCAAATGCAGATATGGTAGAACATGTTTTGCTAGACTGGACACTGTGGGTGGCTGCCCCAGTTCCCATTCAAATTGCACTGTTAAATTTTCTAGAGCAACTTGTGTCTGTGCATTGGTATAGAAATCACAACCTTACAGTTCTTCGTAAAATCAACCTTGTCCAACATTTATCGGTGACTTTGCAGCGTGGTGATGTTGAAGTTCCTGTATTGGAAAAATTAGTTGCAGTCCTTGCGGTCATATTGGAAGATGGGTTCCTGGCATCTGAACTTGAAAACGTGGTTAGGTTTGTTATTATGTCATTTGATCCACCTGAGATGAAACCACTGCAGCAAATAGTGCGTGAGCCCATGGGAAAGCACGTTATTGTTAGGAATTTGCTTTTGGAGATGCTTACGGATCTTCAAGCTACCATCAAATCAGAAGAGATGCTTGAACAGTGGCATAAAATGGTCTCTTCTAAATTAATAACTTATTTTCTTGATGAAGCTGTTCATCCTACTAGTATGAGATGGATCATGACTCTTCTTGGTGTACGTCTGGCTTCTTCTCCCACTTTTGCTCTTAAATTTCGCACAACTGGAGGTTATCAAGGCCTTATGCGTGTTCTTCCTAGTTTTTATGATTCTCCTGATATATATTATATATTGTTCTGCCTCATCTTTGGGAAGCCAGTTTATCCGAGATTGCCAGAAGTCCGTATGCTGGATTTTCATGCACTCATGCCAAGTGACGGAGGCCATGTGGAGTTGAAATTTGTGGAACTATTGGAATCTATAATTGCTATGGCAAAATCCACCTTCGATAGGCTGAGCATGCAGGCAATACTTGCCTGCCAAACTGGAAACTTTTTCCAACTTGCAGCAGAACTTGTCGAGGAAACTGCAGACATGACTGAGGAGCTTCAGGGTGAAGCTCTCATGCACAAGACATATGCTGCACGACTAATGGGTGGGGATGCATCTGCTCCTTCTGCTACAACTTCAGTTCTGAGATTCATGGTTGATTTGGCAAAGACGTGTCCTACTTTCTCTGCTGTTTGCAGACGAACTGAGTTTCTAGAATGCTGTGTTGACCTCTATTTTTCTTGTGTTAGGTTTGTCTTGAGATACATTCACATTATATACTTTTAATTTTCTACGTTGTGGTTTGCAAATAATGCAGATCTAATATATGCACATATATAATGTAATATGGTGCTATATGATCTCTAATCTGACTCTCAAGTAATCTTGCTCTGTTATTTGGCTTGCAGGTCTGGTCAAACAGTGAAGATGGCAAGAGAGCTTTCAAAAAAGGCAGAAGAGAAGAATCTAAATGACTGTGATGATGCTAGTTCGCAGAATACACCCTCTATATTCCCGACAGAACAGGAACAGTCTGCCAGGACTTCTATTAGTGCTGGAAGCTTCCCTCAAGGGCAGGTCAGTTCAACTTCAGAAGAAATGCTTCCCTCGAATTTCAGTGCTGATGATATGGAAGAGATGAAGCCTACTAAATCCCAAGAGGAATTGACCAAATCATTGCAGGAAGATATCCAAGTCAATCAGAGCATAGATGGAGATGGAGTTAATCAGGTTTTTTCCACCTCAAGCTCAAATGAGGTTACCCACCATAGTATCAAAGACAATCAGGGAAGTCAACCACCAGATCCACAGAGTTGTGTATCTGTTTCTAGTCCAGATTCTCGTATTTTCTCTGAGAAACTCAATTCCAAAATCCCCCTTATGCCTTCATCTCCCGTTGTTGCTCTGACTCCTTGGTTAAGTTCAGCTTCAAACTATAATGAATTCAAAAATCTCATGGAGTCTTCTATGTCCACTGGTTATATTGATCAATCCTCTGACTTGAAGTCTGGTACTCTAGTGCCAACTGCTACAAATACTACGGTTTCAGTTCCTCCAATGCTTCTTCTGGAAATGGATGATTCTGGCTACAGTGGTGGCCCTTGTTCTGCTGGGGCAGCTGCAATGTTGGATTTTATAGCTGAAGTACTGGCTGACCTTTCAACAGAGCAAATAAAAGCAGCACAATTTGTGGAGAGCATCTTGGAAATGGTCCCACTATATGTTGGAGCTGAATCTATGTTGGTTTTCCAAGGTTTATTTCTTAGCAAACTAATGAACTTCATTGAAAGGCGTCTCTTGCATGATGATGAAGAAGATGAGAAAAAGCTAGATAAGGCCAAATGGTCCTCAAACTTGGATGCATTATGTTGGATGATTGTTGATCGTGTTTACATGGGCGCTTTCCCCCAACCCGCTGGTGTACTTAAAACTCTAGAATTTTTGTTATCGATGTTGCAATTAGCAAACAAAGATGGTCGAATTGAAGAAGCAGCTCCTACTGGAAAGGGTTATTTTATTACAAGAGGAACCAGACAACTTGAGGCTTACGTACATTCAATTCTTAAGAATACAAATAGGATGATACTGTACTGCTTCCTACCATCATTCCTCATTACCATAGGGGAAGAAGGTCTCCTTTACTCTCTGGGTCTACTAACGGAATCTAAGAAAATATCACTCACAAACTCTTCACAAGAAGATCAAGGAATCGATATCTGCAACGTTTTGCAGTTGTTATATGCTCACCGACGAATAATATTCTGTCCAACCAATCTTGATATTGATCTAAATTGCTGTCTTTGTGTAAATTTAATTTGTCTTATTCGTGACCAAAGGCAAAATGTACGGAACCTGGCAATTGATGTCGTCAAGTATTTACTGGTTCATCGAAAAGCATCTCTTGAAGACTTGCTTGTCTCTAAACCTAACAAAGGACAGCGTCTAGATGTACTGCATGGTGGTTTTGACAAATTGTTGACTGGAAACTTATCTGCTTTCTTTGACTGGCTTCGGAGCTCTGAAGAGATGGTAAAAAAAGTACTGGAGCAATGTGCGGCAATAATGTGGGTGCAGTATATTTCTGGCTTCACAAAATTTCCTGGAGTAAGAATTAAAGCCATGGAGGGCCGCCGTAAGAGGGAAATGGGAAGAAAATCACGAGATGCTTCGAAGGTCGAACTAAAACATAAGGAGCAAGTGAATGATAGGAGATATGTATTGGACAGGCTTCGTGATAAAATGTCTACTGAGTTGAGAGTTGTCCGTCAGAATAAGTATGGGTGGGTTCTCCATGCTGAGAGCGAATGGCAAACCCATCTCGAACAACTTGTACATGAACGTGGAATATTCCCAATCCATAAACCCTCTTCTTCTGAAGATCCCGGATGGCAACTTTGCCCCATTGAGGGTCCATACAGGATGCGCAAAAAGCTTGAGTGCTGTAAAGTAAGAATTAACAGTATCCAAAATGTTCTTGATGGGCAGTTGGAATTAGGTGAGGTGGAGCTTCCCAAGGTCAAACATGAGGATGGTCCAGATGTTTCTGATTCTGATTCCAAAGCTATTTTCAATCTTTTAAATGATATTGAACTATATGATGAATCATTGTACAAAGGACCAGATGACATGAAGGATGTAACTTCTGTTAAAAATGGCTGGAATGATGACAAAGCTAGCAGTGTAACTGAAGCTAGTCTTCACTCAGCCCTTGAGTATGGTGCAAAATCTAGTGCAGTTTCTGTCCCTATATCGGAAAGCATACTAGGAAGATCTGAAGTTGAATCTCCTAGGCTGTCACCTTCCGTTAGGATAGATGAAATCAAAGTTACCGAGGATAAATTAGACAAGGAGCTGCAAAATGATAGTGAATATTTAATCAGACCTTATCTAGAACCTAGGGAAAAGATACGATTCAGATATAACTGTGAGAGAGTAGTTGGTCTAGACAAACACGATGGTATATTTCTGATAGGGGAACTTTGTTTATATGTAATAGAGAACTTTTACATTGATGATTCTGGCTGCATATGTGAGAAGGAATCTGCAGATGAGCTCTCTGTTATTGATCAGGCATTGGGTGTTAAGAAGGATGTCACTGGCAGTATGGATTGTCAGTCAAAATCAACTTCATCCTGGAAGACATTGGTAGGGGGAAGGACCTGGGCCTACAATGGTGGTGCATGGGGAAAGGAGAAAGTGGTTGCCACTGGTAATTTACCTCACCCTTGGCGTATGTGGAAGCTTGATAGCATTCATGAGATTTTGAAACGTGATTACCAGCTACGTCCTGTTGCCATTGAGTTGTTTAGCATGGATGGATACAATGATCTCCTGGTGTTTCACAAAAGAGAAAGAGATGAAGTATTTAAAAACCTGGTTGCTGTGAATCTACCAAGAAACAGCTTGTATGGAATCTACAACTCATTTATTCTCTGTTTAATTCTGTTTTTAAGTTAGCTTTGTGATGTGGCATTAGCTGTTTCTCGAAAATGAACTGCAATATAAAAGGTACACAAAAAGATGTATCCACCAGCCGTCCTGTTCAGTTCAAAGTTGTTTTATGTTTACAGTTTACTTACCCTTCATCATTTAAGTGCTGCTATTTCTTCCCTTATCTTCTGAATCTTGAAAATGATTGTTTACTTTGTAATTCTTCTCCTTGCATCAGGTTGGACACAACGATTTCCGGATCAACAAAACAGGAAATCTATGAGGGTGGTCGTCTCTTTAAAATAACGGCTAAATCTTTCTCAAGGAGATGGCAAAATGGAGAAATCAGCAATTTCCAGTACCTCATGCATCTCAATACCCTGGCAGGGCGTGGATATAGTGATCTTACTCAATACCCGGTCTTCCCATGGGTTCTTGCTAATTATGAGAGTGAAAATCTGGACTTGTCAGATCCCAAAACCTTCCGCAAGCTTGAAAAACCAATGGGATGTCAGACACCAGAAGGAGAAGAGGAATTTAAGACAAGGTCAATCCTAATGTCTATTCAAATAAATATTTGCCTATGTTTGTCACACATGTAGTTTGTGACATTCAGATTAGCAATTACTGATTACACTGTCATGTCCACTTTTATATGAAAGATCATACGATTACTTTCTTTAAGATGGTCTCTAAGATGCATGTATCTATGTTATGTTTACCATTCCTGTTCTCTTTAATCTTTCAGGTATGAAAGCTGGGATGACCCTGAGGTCCCAAAATTTCATTATGGTTCTCATTATTCTAGTGCTGGCATTGTTCTCTTTTATCTTCTTCGCTTGCCACCATTCAGTGCGGAAAATCAGAAACTACAGGGTGGTCAGTTTGATCATGCTGATCGTCTTTTCAGTAGCATAAGAGGCACTTGGGCGAGTGCTGCTGGGAAGGGTAACACATCAGATGTGAAAGAACTCATTCCAGAATTCTTCTACATGCCTGAGTTTTTGGAAAATCAATTCCGTCTTGACTTGGGTGAGAAACAGTCGGGGGAAAAGGTCTGTCTTGGTTAAAATTTTTAACTTTGAGTTGTATAGTCCGATAATAAACTCTTCTTTGTACTGTGCCAAATTTGTGGTGCTGTAAGACTTACAAACTTCCCAGTTTCTGTTGTTTCATATTCCCTAGGTTGACGACGTTCTCCTGCCTCCTTGGGCTAAAGGCAGTGCTAGGGAGTTCATCCGGATGCACAGGGAGGCCTTAGAATCTGATTTTGTTTCAGAAAATCTGCACAATTGGATAGACCTCATTTTTGGATATAAACAAAGGGGAAAGGTAGGTATTGGCATTCTCTTGAAGCATATTTTCACCTCCACTGAATTTTCTAAAATTGCAATGCATTTTGACACTCGGATGCGTATACTTAAGACCTAACTTTTCAGTTATATATTCTCATTGTTCCGCTTGTAATGCTGTATATCCTCGTTACAACTGACAGGCTGCTGAAAAAGCTGCTAATGTATTCTACCACTACACATATGAGGGGAGTGTAGACATAGACGCAGTTACAGATCCTTCGATGAAAGCTTCCATTCTAGCTCAGATCAATCATTTTGGACAGACACCTAAGCAACTATTCCTCAAACCCCATGTTAAAAGGCGGCCTGACAGAAAGCTTCCTCCTCATCCGCTGAAGAATTCAACTCTTCTTGTTCCACATGAAATACGGAAAACCTCTTATTCCATTACTCAGATTGTCAGTTTCCAAGAGAGAATTCTCATTGGCAAGGCAAACACTAAGCTTAAACCTAGAGTGTATGCCAAATATGTAGCGTGGGGTTTTCCTGATCTCAGCGTGAGATTTTTGAGCTTTGACCAAGATCGAATCCTTTCAACTCATGAGAATCTTCACTTAGGAAACCAGACTCAGTGTGCTGGCTTTAGTCATGATGGTCACATTTTGGTCACCGGCGTTGATGATGGTTTAGTTTATGTTTGGAGAGTCAGTGAAGATAATCCACGTGCCTCAAGTCGGCTGCAGTTACAGAAAGTGCTTTGTGCACACAGATCCAAAATCACATGTCTTCACGTCAGTCAGTCATATATGCTAATTGTGAGCGGATCAGATGACTGCACAGTTATCATATGGGACCTTAGCTCCTTACGATTTGTTAGGCAACTTCCCGAATTCCCAGCTCCAGTTTCTGCAGTCTGTGTGAATGAATTAACTGGTGAAATCATGACTGCTGCTGGAACGTTGTTTGCGGTTTGGAGCATCAATGGCTGCTGTCTAGCAGTAATTAGCACAGCCCAGATTCCATCTGATTACATACTCTCTGTGACAAGTCCTACCTTCTCTGATTGGCTGGACACAAACTGGTACGTAACAGGTCACCACGATGGGGCTATTAAGGTCTGGCATATGGTTCACTGCACCGACATAGAGACAATAAGCAACTCAATTAGCATAGGAACCGGAGGAGGGTTGCCTTTGGACAAGTCACCAGAATACAGATTGCTCCTCCACAAGGTACTGACGTTTCATAAGCACCCAGTTACTTCCCTTCTCTTAACTCCCGACTTGAAGCAATTGCTGAGTGGTGATTCCGGTGGCCATTTGCTTTCGTGGACGTTACCGCCCTGAAAATCTTCTTACAATCAGGTTTGACAATCTTAAAACAGCTATGGACTGATTTTCAGCTCCTGATTATGTTAAAACCCTTTTAACTATTCCGAATTTTTTATCACAGAAACACTGATTCTTTTGTTCATGATAACATGAAAAGCCAAAGCAAGGCAACAGGGCAGCTGGGATAATTTATAGAGATATAAAGGTAAATCTCTTCAAACACTGATCCTTTTAACGATTCTGGGTTTTATTACAATGCCTTTGCCTGGTGGCTTCAGCTCTCCATTGTATGTTTTCCGAGTGGAGGATATTGCTTTTGAAAATATCGCCTCTTCTGAGTTTTGCATGTACATAGATGGATTTGCTAACAGTTTGTAATCAAGTTGTATAGCTGAAAAGAAACCCCCAAAGTCAATTTTGGTAATGACAGATATAACAGTAACCATTGCTAATTCTATTCATCATGTATAATATTTTGAGTACTGAAAGATACAACTGTATTAGAAATCTAAAGCATAAGCCATTACAAACTACAAGGAGAAACCGAACCAATTCTAACCCAAAATGTGGTGATTGCTAATCATTTGAAACATAAATGTATCGTCTGAAATAAAAGTAAAAAAAAAACATGTGAAAAACTCTTGTAATTGTCAGAAAATTAAACGTACCTGATACCTGAGCTTGGCGTTTACTTACGTGCATTGCCACTGCTTCAAAAATTGGACTACAATTCTGGAACCATGGGACCTTTCACGTCTGCAATTGAGCAGCGGAGCCCAGATACTGACTGGCTCTGCAATTACTCACCCTTGGTTCGGATCCTCCCATTTGCTTTCCTCCGGCATCGACACTGCATTTACCATCCTCCCAACCACTATATTCATTATCTCCCTCTTTTCCAATGCGATTCTCGCATCCAAAAACAGAGCCGTGCATTGCTCCCTCTCCTTTAAGTCCATTGATTTCCATCCGGTCAGGGACTGCCACCAGGGTGGTTTGCACTTGTTGGAAGCAGTGATGGCACACCCGATTCTGGCGCCTTCCTCGCACTGAGCTATGATTTTGGAACTAAGGTCTTTGAAGGCGGGGATATATGGACCAGATGACGGGTCGTCAGAAGTACCAGCCAGGATGGCGCCCCGGAGTAATGGGACGGGGCGGTTGAATTTTATGGTTGTCGAGGAAGCGGAGTATTCTTCCAGGTTTCGCGGTGACGGAGGGTCCATGCCTTAGAGACCGAAATTAAAGCTACACATTAACGAGATTGAGTCAACTTTGTTGTATAATCGAGAAAAGAGAAGACAACGACAGCAGAGCCAAGCAAATGGTAGCAGATGAACAGAGGAAAAGTAAAGCTAAGTGGCCCAAGTCATTAAACTGAAAACAAAATAACCCTAAAATTGAATGGGGCTGGTCTTTAGTGTGGGCTTAGAAGTTAACCAGCAATTCCCAAAATATTAAAAAAAATTGGCCCGTACACCTAGGTATGAATTTAGGTTATAGCATAAATTTTTATTCAGTTAGAAAGAATTTCAGTTCTACCTAAATTGATTGAATTTAAGTTATAACATAAATTCTTATTCAGTTAGAAAGAATTTTGGTTCTACTTAAATTCTTACTAAAATATAAGAATTATGTTGGTCGTTTTTCAGCCACGCCATAAGGATGTTGTACCTTAGCCCCACGCGAGTCAATTTTTGGTTACCGTTGGATTTAATCAAAGAATCAAAAATTAATTAAAAGGGTACAAGAACTTAGGGAATAAATCGTTTGCTAGTAATGAATTTTGTTCGTACCTGCTGTTGCGACTAAATTTTTTTTCAGAAAATACAAGGTACCTCGGATGTCGCTCGGACGAACCGGGTTTTGATTCGGTTTTGAAAATTTTAGTCGGATTTGTATAAAAAATAGAGGAGTCACCACCGGCCACTTAAAAATGATAGACCGGACACCGAAATAAAAAACCAGAGATTTAAAAGGGTTCGGGAGTCAGTTACACGCGGGGAAGGATGAGCACCCCCGTCATGCCCGGAAATTGGTACCAAAAACATTACCGCTTAATTAATATTAAATTTTGCGAATTAAAGTGACGAATCGTATCGAAATTTGGTTATACGAGCGAGTGAATTTTAAAGGTCTTAATATTCGAGAAGGAACGTCCGAACCACCACCACTACGACTGGTACTGGCCTCGTTCGTTCCCGAATAAAAAGACGCTCGCATTGCAATTCATAAATTCGGGATGCAACTTATAAATTCATACACAAGACATAAAAATATACGAAATAAACCAAACAAAGCATACGAAAATAAAGTAAGAACATACGCGAACGATGAGGTTTAACATAATACGCTATTTAAACCAAACATGAAACTAGACGATAAAAAGAAACATGTAATCGTAAATCACGGCAACCGCATGTATTTTGGATCAAGCATACATATATGTGTAAAACACGTAAAGAAGACATGAATTAAAAAGTCAAGGAAACACTAATATGATTCGAAAGCTAAGAAACATGAAGTAAGAAAAACTGAAAGGGGTTGAAACTGGACTCGGGGCAGATTCCGAGGATCGAATAAGGAAATAAACCACAAAAAAAAGGTTTAAACTGTAAAAAAAAGACCAAAATTGAAGAACTTTGAATTCAGGAAGGACCGAAATGGTCATTAAACCATTCGGTGTCGATTAAAACAAAATAGGGGACGAAATTAAAAATAACTTGAAAATGACAATGACCTGAGATGTGATTTAAGAAAACGGAAACCCCTCTTCGAGCAATAAGGGAGACACGGAGGGACTATTAAAGGATTTGCCCACTTTTAAAACGATAAAACAGTATAAATACCATCCCTAAACCATGTTTTGCCTCTTTTAGGCATTTTATCAACCCTAAAACCGAGAGCTTCTCCCTCTCCTCTGAAAAAAACCGGCGCCGCAAGGGTTCCGGTCGCCGTTTCCGGCGCCGGAACCCTAAAAAAACTTTTTTCCTATCTTTCTGAAACCAAAACGACCCCCTCTTTCCCTCCCTTTCGGAAACCCGAAACCAAAATAAAAAAACTTTTTTATTAATCCTTTTTGTTTCAAAACCTCAAAACTGTTTTGTGTTACCACCTCACCGACTCACCGCACGAGGTCTCCGGAGAGACCACTGGGCTTGTCGCCGGCGAGGGAGGCGAACGGACGAGAGGAAGATGAGAGGCGAAGGTAAAACCCTAGACTCTTTTCTGTTTTCCCTTTCTTTTTGTTTGGGTTTGCATGCAATCGAAGAAGATGAGAAAAAGTGCTACCTTAGAAGGGTTTTTTTTTTATTTCTCTCTGAATTTTTTTGAATCTTTTACAATGGTTTGAGTTACAATCTCTCTCGTGCTCCTCTCTCCTCTTTGTTTTCGGTTCTCTCTATATAACTGAAAAAAAAAGGTTACAATGGTTTAGAAATATGCTTGGTATTCTCTGTGGTTTTTTTTCCATTTCAGTCTTTGTTATTCTGCGTTTTTGTGTCTGCATGTCGGGTTTGCCCGATCGGTCTCTGAGGTTTCTATTTCCATGCTTGCCTTTATTATTTTTTTTTGTTTCTCCTTCATCCGAATTGCACTTTGGGTAATCTGACACTTGCTTTAAGGCTTTGCATGGTTGACGTTTCCAAATCGGTGTAAGCGTGCACCGGGTAAGGGGCGGCAGAGGATGCGCGACGGGGACAGAAGGGTCAGAGGTGTGTGCAGACGAGGGGTCACGGGACCGAGTTACGCGCGCGTGGTGGGAGCTGGATCGTCTCAGGCGTGCGCATGGAACACGAACGGACGTCTGGTGTAGAGCACGCTTAAATCTGGTCTGTTAGATCAGATCTTGATCTAACGGTGGGGGAGGCGTGCGGCGCGGATCAACGATACCCTTGTTAGGGTTTCCTTCAGACGCGATATGGGCCGTTGATCTCGCCCAGATCGAACGGCAATGGGCGTGCGGCGCGAGGGATTCGAAGAGCCTCCCTAGGGTTTTGGCTGACTTGATCTGGACCGTTGATCAAACCCTCGATCCGACGGCTGTGGGAGTGCGACGCTGGGGCTCGGGAGAGGCCTCTCTATGGTTTTTACTGGAGTGTGATCTGAACCGTTAGATCTATCCCAGATCTAACGGTTGGAATGGGGGCGGCTGCACAGAACATAAGGGGCATTAGGGTTTTCTTTTAGATCAGATTAGGGCTAGATTATTTGGGCCCCAAACAGGCCTTGTATATTTATTTATTTTTGGGTTTTTCATAATGTAATGGACTTTAAATTAAATAAACTATGGGCTTTTATTATATTCTTAATCAAAGTGGGCTTTTATTTATTTATGAACATCTTTGATTTCTTTTAAGTTTTATTTTCATAATAATAATAAATATAATAATAATAGATATAGTAATAATAATAATAACTACCAATAATAATAGTATCAATAATTACTATCAATACAAACAAATAACAATAAATAAACAAGTTATAATATAATATTATGTGATAATAATACTAACAACTAATGATAATACTAATAGCTAAGCAATAATATACTAATAGTAGTATGGTGATGATACTAATAAGACAAGACATATATATATATATATATATATATATTCTCTTTTTGTTTTTCTTCTTTTTTTCTTTTTCTTTTTTAGTCTTAATTTACATAATAGCCCGATATAAGCCCAGATTGACAAAAACTAAAGGAGTTCAAGGTCCGGACAAAATTAGTGATTACACTTGCGAATCGTTACCATGTAAACACCCAATCAACAAACCGCCTGTGAACAACCAGCCACGATTCATCGTCAATTCGACTTGCGAACATAACCACAGATCATGTGACAACGCACATGGTCCACACTGACACCCGAGTCACGGAAGCTCAACTCATTAAGACACATGTTCTACTTGATTGACACATGTTCACACCCTTTTCAACCCCTTATAAGGGACCATTCACCTCTAAAATAAAAAGGGTCTCCCAAACGGCTAAGGGACACAGACCACTGGATCCTCCTCATCTCCACAAAAAAACACTCATTCACCATCGCCTAAACCATCGAGCTCCTTCACTAAAGAGTGTTGCATACTTTGTGATAATAATTGGTGCAATTAGTGTAGATCTTTTATTTTTCAGTTCGATTCTCAAACAACAACGAAGAGCAACCTCCGGCACCATTTTAGAATTGAAAAACGACGCCTCCATATGCTACACATCCCCACAAGTAAAAATCTCAACCAACGCACATATCGCTACAAAGACAAAACCTACAAAAAAATAATATTTTACTCACTACGTCAGTTACGAAAATCTGGAGCCAAAGGACTCCTATTTATAGTAGAGGAAAGAAATGCCAAATACAGATGTTTACAACTTAAATCTCGAAAACCGCTGAGACAGACAATTGATTTCGAAATTTCAAACTATTAAACTGAAGCTTGAAAACACGCAAACTCGAAACATCTAATCAATAAATACGCCAATTAAAACGTGCTTCTAGTACAACTAATCCAAATCTCTCTCCCTAACAATCCTGGCATGCGCAGCGCAATCACTTCTCAAGTCAAGTGAGAAATTATTACATTATCAATAAATGCTGACTTTTTTTGTTTAATTCGAATGCATTTTTTTTCTTTTTTTTGACTCGAATTTGCAGAAACTTACAACGAATCCAACAACCTAGGCTCTGATACCATATGATAAGGAGCAGTCTGCCGAAACAGACTATCCTCGTTTGTTACGGATCTAAGAATGTTGTAGGCACGTTCCTGCAATAAAAACAACAAGGAAACAACAAAAATTATACGACATATTTATGTTAAATATGGACTTAAAGATGAACAGAAATAAAAATAATAATAATATAGGGTAAGATGATAATTTTGGCGTTTTGGAAAGACTTCAAAACGATGGTGAAGAAGGCTTCAAAAACGACCGATGTTGGAAACGCTAAACTCGAAAGAACTCGAACAATCTGCTGAACAAACCCGAATCGAATCTGTCTAACGTTAAAGACAGAAAGCTCGAAAGAACCTGCACAATCTACTGAGCAAACCCGAATCGAATATGCTTCACGTCAGAGGACTTGGACCCACTAGATAGCGATCTAGGAACCCGAAGTATCAAGTAAATTTGACACAACAAACAACGTCTGAAATGCCAAAGAAAGTTCGGTGAAAAAACCGAAATTGAGAGAATAATCTCACAAAAATTTTATTCATAAAATGTCTAACCCATTACAAGCATAGTTCGGCCATATATATATATTACAAAAGATAATTTGCCGAATTGCAAATGTGTGGCAGAAATTTGCACATTTGAAAGTTAAATTCAAAATAAATAAAAGAAACTACTCAAAAGGGGCGGTATGTGTTTTCAGCCGTGTAAATGGAGATGTGGGTGCCAAGTGGATTTAGGAACGTGTTAAATGTGCATGGCTTTTGAATTTCAAAGCCACAAAACCGTATATGTGCTTTGTTTGAATTTTAAATCCACAAAGCCGCACATGTTAGAATTCGGCTGCATGGTTTTGTTTTGGAAATGTCAATTCCATTACTGCACCTTGCTCTCTCTACTGACCGAACCTTGCATGGTACAAGCAAGTGATGCTGGGCACTATGATGAAGGGTTGATCGTGCATGACACATGCACACACATACTCGAGACAACGTCAATTCGATCGACACTTGTTGCACGGGCTGCCACACACTTGTAGGACACTTGTTCAGCTGCTACGGGACTTGTCAGTTGTAGTTGAGCTAGTGGAGCTAATGTTGAGCTGACTGGAAATGAGTTGAAACGAACTAGCTGAAAGTGTGATGAGCTGAAAGTGAGCTGGTTACACTCTCCTGAGCTGGGACCGAGCTGCATACACTCTGGTAAGCTCGAGTTGAGCTGCATATGCTCACTTGAGCTAATGTCCTCCTATGTACCTATGTCAAAAGGCAACAAGCTTCCATCAAAGCATTATAAACATAATGGAAACAATAATACAAGTCGTAAACACACCATAAGTAATATCAAACTAAGTTAACACACACCAAACATACTATATACATAGTAAACACACTAATAAAAATAATATAAGTATAAGAAATGTTACACATTAGTATGTAACAAATGAAAAAAGAAAACTTCCCTGAAAGTTTGAAGTTGCATCGTTGGGTGACATAATCGTGCTCACATCATCCCCCCTTCTTTAATACGATTTGTCCCCAAATCGACCCTCTTTACAAAAGGGAATAATTTCGACTTTTTCTTGGCAAGGAACTTCCTCAGTCGTCTTGCTCGGCACATATACCATCCTCTCGAATCAAGTTCTTTTACAAAGAACACAAATGGAAATGCCTTCTTTCTTGTACCTTTTCGAATAATGCACAACATAAAGTCAGACAATGCTCGTCGTGCATCCTTAAACCTGAAAAAAATGACATACAAAGGCAACTCCAAAGAACAACAAGAATTTTGACAATCATCCAGAATCACAACACAAGGTTGTTCATAATCCAATGTACAACCAAAGACATCAACATACAAAAATGAAAAATCAAAAGTACGATGGAAAAGAACGCCAAACCGTGGTAAAGAAGGTTGCTGAATTTCTGAAAAGGACATAGATGCACTAGACATACCAACAGTAGCAACCTTGGGAACTTCACATGGCACCACATTATTAACCTGCAAGTTAGAAGAAGAAATAGAAGAAAATGTCGAATAAGATAATACTTGTGAATTTGCTTCCTTCTTTTCGCATTCATTCTTCTCTTTGTTGGCCTTCCAAGCTGCAATACTCGCTTTCAAACGAACTTCGTCTTCATATACTTCACTTGGAGTCATAGGTGTCAAAGTTACCTTTTTTCCCTCATGAGTAAAAGAGTATCGATTGGTGTAACAATCGTGCAAAACTCTCTTATCATACTGCCACGGTCTTCCTAACAACAAATGACAAGTATCCATAGAACAAACATCACAAGTTACCTCATCCTTGTATTTACCAATGAAAAATGGTATAACAACTTGTTCGGTAACTTTGATTTCAACACCATCATTCAACCATTGTAACTTGCACGGATTGGGATGCGTGGTCGTTTTCAGTCCTAACTTGTCAACCATGAGAGTACTAGCAATGTTAGCACAACTACCACTATCAATAATCACAACACATACCTTGTCGTTCACGTTGCATCTCGTATGGAAGAGGCTATTTCGTTGTGGTTCATCCTGTGATGGTTGATCATTCAGACTTCTCTTGTCAACAAGTGCTTCATCGGTAGCCAATGTCTGCACATTGTCATCATTTATCTCTTCATGGACAGAATGGGAACCACCTCCATCAAGTCTATCCATTCGAGAATGTATAGGCTTCAATGCATTAGCAATCACTCGTTGCATCATGCGCTCTAAGGCTTGCATCTGGAGATTCAGTGGTTGTTGTTCACCCGAATTATCATCAGAACCTGCCATGTTGAAAAACCAAAACAACAAACAAAAACACACAATATATATATATATATATATGTTAGTGAAATAAAAAAAATGGACCTCACTGCACACTCAACAAAAATCTCACAGATCGCTCAACAATTGCACTCAAACGCTCGTGTTTCACTCGGGAGAATACTTGAATGGCTCTTTTTGTCTCCCCTTCTGTTCTCACACGCTTAATTGCCTTTTTCCACTCGATCTCTCGCAATCAGTTCTTTAAGGAACTAACTTGATCTTTCGGACGTGTTAACTGTGTCAAACTTACAAGATAATATAATAGGTAAACAAACAAATGGTTAAAGGACAAATAGGGACTATTAGGTGAAATAAAAATTAAAATAAGGCTAAAAATAATAATAAGAAGGCTGGAAATTGGTGATGAAACAAAAGAAATAAAGGCTGATAAAAAAATGAAGGACAACGGTTAAGGAAACAAAGAAAAAAAAGGTGACACAAAAAGAAAGGAAATAAGACTAAAAATTAAAGAAAAGATGAAAAGGATAATGACACGAAAAAAAAGGAACCAAAAGATGAAAAATGAAGAGTTTAGAGAACCTTACTGCGAAGACGTGCTTACAACCTTCCTATTACCGAACAAACAAACATAGTTCACTTCGGTTGATTTCCGAGCACATCAAAGTTACATAACAAACTCGTACAAATTTCATCATTTACAATAGGAACACAACAATAATAATACATATATATATAAACACTTTCGAATCTAAAATGTTTTTTTTATATTCGGATCTGTTTTTTTTATTTGAATCTGTTTTTTTGTTCGAATCTGTTTTTTTTAATCAATTTTTTTCGTATCTATTTTTTTTGTTCGAATCTGTTTTTTTTTCGAATCTGTTTTTTTTCGAATATATTTTTTTGTTTGAATCTGTTTTTGTTTTTTTTCGAAATTCTATTTTTTTATATTCGAATGCTGACTTTTTTTGTTTAATTCGAATGCATTTTTTTTCTTTTTTTCGACTCGAATTTGCAGAAACTTACAACGAATCCAACAACCTAGGCTCTGATACCACATGATAAGGGGCAGTCTGTCGAAACGGACTATCCTCGTTTGTTACGGATCTAGGAATGTTGTAGGCACGTTCCTGCAATAAAAACAACAAGGAAACAACAAAAATTATACGACATATTTATGTTAAATATGGACTTAAAGATGAACAAAAATAATAATAATAATAATAATAATAATAATAATAATAATAATAATAATAATAATATTATTATTATTATTAATAATAATAATAATAATAATAATAATAATAATAATAATAATAATAATAATAATAATAATAATAATAATAATAATAATAATATAGGGTAAGATGATAATTTTGGCGTTTTGGAAAGACTTCAAAACGATGGTGAAGAAGGCTTCAAAAACGGTCGATGTTGGAAACGCTAAACTCGAAAGAACTTGAACAATCTGCTGAACGAACCCGAATCGAATCTGTCTAACGTCAAAGACGGAAAGCTCGAAAGAACCTGCACAATCTACTGAGCAAACCCGAATCGAATATGCTTCACGTTAGAGGACTTGGACCCACTAGATAGCGATCTAGGAACCCGAAGTATCAAGTAAATTTGACACAACAAACAACGTCTGAAATGCCAAAGAAAGTTCGGTGAAAAAACCGAAATTGAGAGAATAATCTCACAAAAATTTTATTAATAAAATGTCTAACCCCTTACAAGCATAGTTTGGCCATATATATTACAAAAGGTAGTTTGCCGAATTGCAAATGTGTGGCAGAAATTTGCCCATTTGAAAGTTAAATTCAAAATAAATAAAAGAAACTACTCAAAAGGGGCGGTATGTGTTTTCAACCGTGCAAATGGAGATGTGGGCGCCAAGTGGATTTAGGCACATGTTAAATGTGCATGGCTTTTGAATTTCAAATCCACAAAACCGTAAATGTGCTTTGTTTGAATTTTAAATCCACAAAGCCGCACATGTTAGAATTTGGCTGCATGGTTTTGTTTTGGAAATGTAAATTCCATTACTGCACCTTGCTCTCTCCACTAACCGAACCTTGCATGGTACAAGCAAGTGATGTTGGGCACTATGATAAAGGGTTGATCGTGCATGACACATGCACACACATACTTGAGACAACGTCAATTCGATCGACACTTGTTGCACAGGTTGCCACACACTTGTAGGACACTTGTTCAGCTGCTACGGGACTTGTCAGCTGTAGTTGAGCTAGTGGAGCTAGTGTTGAGCTGACTGGAAATGAGCTGAGCTGAAACGAACTAGCTGAAAGTATGATGAGCTGAAAGTGAGCTGGTTACACTCTCCTGAGCTGGGACCGAGTTGCATACACTCTGGTAAGCTCGAGTTGAGCTGCATATGCTCACTTGAGCTAATGTCCTCCTATGTACCTACGTCAAAAGACAACAAGCTTCCATCAAAGCATTATAAACATAATAGAAACAATAATACAAGTCGTAAACACACCATAAGTAATATCAAACTAAGTTAACACACACCAAACATACTATATACATAGTAAACACACTAATAAAAATAATATAAGTATAAGAAATGTTACACATTAGTATGTAACAAATGAAAAAAGAAAACTTCCCTGAAAGTTTGAAGTTGCATCGTTGGGTGACATAATCATGCTCACATCAATCGTCATCGAAGATTAAGATTTTTTTAAATTTTTCAGGTTGGGTTTAGGAGTTGGTATATCGGAGCGGGGCGGGTAAACTAATATTTTAATCGGTGGCAGGTCGGGGTCGAGTTTATGGGCTTATAGATCGGGCCGGAGGCAGGGAGGCTAAAAAACCGGCCCACCCCACCCAGTGCCCATCCCTATATTGTCAACATTCAATGATAGAGAAATTGTGTTTGAGTTAAATTTTGTCACATATATTTGTAGAACACACTTGTTAGCTTAATTGTTATATAGGCTCAAGTGTTAGGTTTTGGGTGAGAAGTTAATTGTGCAAACAATATACCTTGTGAGGGTTTTCTAGTTTGTTTATTTATTTTTCTCTAGTAAGAGAGAATTTTTCTCAAAGTTTTTGGGTATAAGATTTGAGGTTGTAAAGGTTTCCTCTTGAACTCGTAAAAAGGGAAGAATTCATTGTTAGTGAATTGAGAAATTCTTAGTGTGGATGCTAAGGTAGTGGATGTAGACCTTGGTTAGAAGGTCGAGCCACTCTAAAATCGGTCGTGTCAAATTATCATTTTTTTGGTTTTTGTTTTCCTAATTTTAAAAGAAACTTCTGCATCCTTCATCGTCACTAATTTCGGTTGAAGACATCGAGCCTATCAAAATCAAAAAACCAGTGGCTCCAACAGCATAGATCCCATTTCTAGTTAATGATATAAAATGCATGGGGAAAATGAGAGTTCAGACCAATCCTTTGGGAACAGGCAACCATTGTCGCCACCTGAAAGAGTTGCTTACAAAAGTGGTCACCAACACCCATACCCTTCCCAAAGCATTCCTCTAATAAAAGGATTATTATGTGGTGTTCTCACATTCAAGCGATTCTCTCCTCAAACAAAACCCCAAAGTCTACTAAGCAGATGTAACATAGAAGAACCAGATCACCTAAATCATCTATGTTTGCAAGCGAGAGCGTACAATATCTAAACAAAGTATTAGTCCAAAGACGCAAGTATTCAGATAGTTTACTTTAAGAAAATGATAATATTTAAAGATATTAACACACGAATAAGCATATAGTAGTTTAGATTATTGCACCCAGGGGGCAAGATTTCAATACAAGTATAATTAGTACATGATAACTTGCAAAGATATTAGCACGCGAACAAGCGCATAACAATCAAAGACAACTACATAAATATTTTTTCTAGTAAATTTGTAAATATTTCGAGTACAAACATTGTCTCAAGGTCATTTTGGCCACACTTTGATTGGTCTTTGTACCAATAATTGGGATGAACATGTGAAAATGGCAAATTCGTCTTTATTTCTTGTTATATGGCTTAGCCTTGTAAGTCATTGCGACCAAGTTGTTCGTTGGCATGATGCTCGTCATCGCCACGCACGCACGCACACAACTAACAAACGAATAGCCACCTTGATCATATATATGAGGAACGGTCAAAAACTAAGTAAACATCAACAGCTTTAAATAAACGACCTCGGCAAATAACCAGAACTCCCCTAGGGTCTATCAAGTGAAGCCTGCGGATATTGTTCATCACAACACATAAATTCCTCCAAGGAAAAAACTCACAAAGGAAAGAATAACTTACTCAGTAATCGAGTTACAAAAACTAACCTAAACGAGCACTATTTATAGCAGAAAAAGGAAAGGGGAAATTCTAAGATCGGGAGACTAAAGTTCAAATTTTGGAAACCGCTCAGGCAAGTGGTTAATTTCAAGATTTTGAAACCCTCAACAAACACGCAACATTGATACCTCCAATCAGTAATTGCGCGAATACAAAGTATGCAATTTCTACAACCTATTATGTTATATCTCCCTCTTTACAGCTTGTCTCGAGTTGTCCAATCATAATGATAATGACACAACTACTCACTACCAAGAGAAAAAACTGTCACGTCCCTACCAAACGCCAATAAATACCAAAACACAAAAAATTTGGTAAATGTTCATTTACCCACAAAGCCACACAAATACAATTATTGAAGTTTCCTATCAAACCAATCTCATAAGCTCTACAACGAACATTAATAAACGCAACCCATTCCTTCCCTAACTGGGCACAAGGGAACAAGCATACAAAAAATAATACTACTTAATAATCTGCATCATGTGATTTCGAACAACATAATTTAAACTTTATATTTTTCTCATCAACCCACAAGCAAACGAGCATTTCCCCGCGTAATTCATCCGCATAATTTAAACTTAATGGTTAGTGTTTCCAGGCTTGCAAATGTCACTTTATAACCTTCCCTCGTCTGGGGAAAAATGTTAGTACTTGCGAACCGTCACCATGTAAACGCCCAATTAACAAACTGCCTGCGAACAACCAGCCACGGCCCATCATGAGCTCGACATCCGAACATAACCGCAAACCACGTGACAACACACGTGGTCCACACCGACACCTGAGTCACGGCAACTCAACTCACTAAGACATATGTCCTCCTTGATTGACACATGTTCACACCCTTTCCAACTCCCTATAAGGGACCATTCATCTCTAAAACAAAGAGAGTCTCCCATATGGCTATGAGACACAGACCACCGAATCCTCCTTATCTCCACCAAAAAAACACTCCTTCACCACCGTCTGAACTACCGGGCTCCTTCGCGGTAGAATGTTGCACACTTTTGTGATCAACAAATTTTATGTCGCATAATGTTCTTACATGGTCCATAATGCTCTTGAAATGTTCATATTGAATGTAAGAAATGTTTGAAAACTTCTAAAGTTTGTAAAACTATATAAATTAGATATATGAATTACATCGACACCTCCAGAAAAGGAATCAATGCCTTGTCAAATTGTTCAATTCATAAGAATTTTCGTAAAAAAATAACTTTAAAGTTCGCTACTTTGCATAGTGTACCAATATCATACATACAATATTAATAATTTAATATATCAATATTGATATCTACATCCTCATAAATTGTTTGATAATAAAATCTCATTTTCTTCTAATGATTTGCTTGACCAATTCGATTCCTGTTATTTTTTAAAAACATATAAATGTTACATTAACCCAAAAAAAATTCTAAATGAGTTTGATAAATACTTTTATGTTAATCAATGTTTACCCGATCATGTTATAATTACCTCGAGTGTTAGGATCCACTTACACGTACAATGTAAAACTCTAGAGTTTATTCGTTTTTTGAATCGTTGGATGGGTGAAATAGATGGTTGAGATTAACTCTTACACTATAAAAATATAATTAACTAATACAAAATATCAATTAACTGTAACCTCTGTACCTCCTAGCTTTTTTTTCTTTGCTTAGTTGTCGGCGACACTAGTCTTGATATTGGTCGTCGATTGTCGGCCGTTGATAACTTATAGTTCCCTTTGCTTTCTTATATCTTAATGTTGTTTTTCTCATTTTCTTTGTCATTTTTCAAGTTTTAATAAGAATCTCTCTGTTTTGTTTTCTTATTATTTGCAAATCTTGTTGTGCTTTTCTCTACTTATATGACACGTTCTGTAACCCCCTCGTCCCGGTCTGGCCGGATGACCGGTCCGAGTGAGCTACACGGGGAAAACCGAGTGAAAACTCCCTAAGGAACTCTCCCTCGGTTAGCAACCCTATATTTTTTTTTCATTTTAATATCGTCTAGATGAGAATTACATCCTAAGTGATCATACAGCAGAACGAAATTTATGAAGAAATCAAACGAACCCAAACTAGCACTTAAAAGCCCATTTTTAATGTTACACTGCAGGCGGTATCGATACCCTTAAGAGGGGTATCGATACCCCTGTGACTAGGTCAACAAGGTTTGGTCCACCTGAGGAGACAGTATCGATACCCCAAATGAGGGTATCGATACCCTCCCCTAAAGTTGACTTCCCGCGGTCAAAGCCAAGACAACGGTATCGATACCCTTGAGAGGAGTATCGATACCGAAATCGACAGTAGCACCAGTGGCCAAAAAGGTATCGATACTCCCCCTCGAGTATCGATACACGAAGCCTGAAACCACAGGGTAGTATCGATACCAGATCAACGGTATCGATACCCCAACTACGAAACTGCAGGTTTGAGCTGATTTAGAGCACAAGGAGGCCCCTAAATCCCTCTAACCCTTCAACCAACACACTATCATCAATCCCTAAGGCAAGCCAACCATAGAGCATGCATATTTAAGTCAAGGGAGTCAATCAAACATGGATTTAAGCAATCATACATAGCATTCAATTTAATGAGCGATATAGGCATTAATAAGCATACTTGAAGGCTCAAATGGTCTTAAAAGCACAAGTCAAACTCAAGAGGTTTGCATCCATACATAAGGCAACCTAAACACCCTAAAGCATGCCATCATACACATCAACCATCATCAAGGCATTACATGCATACAATCCATAATCAAACCAAAATCAACATCCATCAAATGAGTCACACATGCTCATACAAAGACACTTGCCACATTGCTAGCTATTACAAAATCGGTAACCATACTTGAGCTACAAACTTGGATGCCCTCCTTGCCTTGCCTCGAGCTAACACCACGCTAATGATCTGCATTGTTGAACATTGAGAGCGTAAGCTATAAGCTTAGTGAGGGTGCTCTAAAACGAAAAACAACAACAATGCAGGGCTCAAGCATGTAATCCTAAACTCCTACATATCAAGCATTGCACCTAACCAAGTAGACTTGGCTAGTCTTTCGAGTGGCAAATATGGTCTCTCAATCCTAGCAAGATTAAGCATCATTAGATCATCATGCAATATCATATATCAAAACCACATATCACCATCATATATCACATTACTTAAACAAGTTTAATTGGCCACTTTAATTACCCCGATTGTGCGGATATAAACCTTGACAACACTTTACCTCGGTGGGATTCCACTCATCACCGGACCTTGCATGTGCGGGATTCCACTCATCGCCACATGCCCTACGGATGGGATTCCACTCATCATCCCGTAGAAATATAATAAGCTTCCGGTGGAATGCTACATCACCGTACTCCTCCTTGATGACTTAACGCCATCAAGGCCACGTACGTTTTGACTCAATTTGTGTGCACACTATCCTAATGATCGATCATTTACAACCGGTAATTTTTAGTGCCAATTATTACAACCACAACATGTATCACCAACCACATATCATCAACACATTCATGCTCAACACATATATCCACATCATGATATACATATGCATGTACCATCTAATCACAAGCATTTGAGCATAGTCATCAAGCACATAGCATTTAAGGAAATTAGACTAAGTTAGCTACTTGGATTAAAGGGAAGTGGCCTACCAAGCACACTTGCACACACACACACTACTCATGCTCGAACCAACTTTAAAACAAGTTTAGACCACTCACCGTCCTCCCTTAGCAAATCGAACAATCCTCCTACGCACCCGGATTCGGTCCCAAAGCTCCTTCAACGTTTCCCCTTGCTTCTAGCCAAACAAAATACATTCATCACTTCCCAAATCAATGCTAACTCAATTATCCATCCACATCGCAAAACACAACTCAATTTCCACAAATTTTAAATCACATAGTATCCCAAAACCCAAATTTTCGGACTCCCACAACCAAGGGCTGAAATACCCAATTTCAAGCATCCAAAAGACTTCCAAAACATCCCAAATCACCCTCCTAACATAACTAGACCATCAGCCCTTCAATTCCCACACAAATCCTCTCAAAAACCCAATTTTTCAAACCCTAAAATTGGCCCTAAAGACCCCCTACGAAAATTCATCCAAAATTGACCAAATTCATATATGTTGTATACTTTAGCATGATTAACAAAAACCCCAACACAATTTCTTAAGATCAATTGAAAAACCCCATTAAAACCCAATTTTCATCATAAACCCTAATTTTTTCAAAACCCACATTTTTGAAATTTAAGACAATAAGCAAGTAGAGGATGGAGAGGAGGTTAAGAAAATACAATTACCTCTTAAAATGATGTGGAAATCGGGTGCTAAAATTGATGGAATAGTAATTCCAAGCTTGGGAGGTTTTAGAAATGGTGGGGGTTTTCAAAATGGGAAAAGGAGGAAGAATGGGGGAGGAAGATAACTTTACCATAAAGTGGTCTTCCTTTTTTTTAAAAAAACTTGGGTAAATAGCCCCATAGGTCCTTCCCAACTTAATAAAATTCATTTAGACCATTATTTGAAATTGAATTGCTTTAATTTAGTTTTATTTAACTCGAACTAATACCCGACTAACTCCTAGGCCCGGAACACGGGTGTTACAACTCTCCCCCACTTAAGGAAATTTCGTCCCCGAAATTACCTGACTGAAAGAGATACGGAAACTGCTTTTCCATATCCTCCTTCCTCTCCCAGGTGGCCTCGTCCACACCTCTACGCTGCCATCTCACTTTCACTAACTCAATTGATCTACCCCTCAACACTTTACTGTCTGAAGCTAAGATCTCAACAGGCTCTTCCTCATAAGTCAAATCCGGATTCAATTCAATTTCTTCTACGGGCATAACATGCGATGGATCAGACCTATACTTACGAAGCATGGATACATGGAACACATCATGTATCTTCTCAAGCTCGGATGGCAAACGCAACTGATAAGCAACGGGACCAACTCTCTTCACTATCTCATACGGTCCTATGTACCTCGGACTCAACTTCCCCTTTCGGCCAAATCTCATCACTTTCTTCCACGGAGACACTTTCAAGAACACCTTCTCACCCACTGCGAACTCAACTTCCTTCCTCTTTAAATCGGCATAGGACTTCTGCCTATCCGAAGCAGCCTTCAAGCGATCACAAATCAATTTTACCTTGTCGGTTGTCCCCTTTAGCAAATCCGGCATGGGTAACAGTTTCTGTCCTACCTCGGCCCAACACACTGGAGTTCTACACTTCCGACCATACAAGGCCTCATACGGAGCCATCTGAATGCTCGACTGAAAACTGTTGTTGTAGGCAAACTCTACTAGAGGCAGATGTTTTTCCCAAGTACCCTGAAAGTCAATGATACAACATCGCAACATATCCTCTAAGATCTGAATAACCCTCTCTGACTGACCATCTGACTGAGGATGATAAGAAGTGCTGAAGTTCAAACGGGTACCCAAAGCTGTATGCAGACACTCCCAAAATCTCGAAGTAAACCGTGGATCTCTATCTGACACAATGGACTTCGGCACACCATGTAACCTCACAATCTCACCAATGTACAAATCGGCCAATCTATCTAAGGTGTAAGTAGTGTTGACTGCCAAGAAGTGAGCACACTTCGTAAAACGATCTACTATCACCCAAACTGAGTTCTTCTTCGTAGGAGTCAAAGGCAAACCCGAAACAAAATCCATGGTGATGTTCTCCCATTTCCATTCCGGAATTCTCAACGGCTATAACAGCCCTGAGGGAACCTGATGTTCCGCCTTCACCCTCTGACACACTAAGCACTTACTCACAAAGTCGGCTACATCTCTCTTCAAGCCAACCCAAAAGTACTCATTCTTCAGATGACGGTACATCTTCGTACTTCCTGGATGCATGGCAAATGGACTACTGTGGGCTTCAGTCAAGATCGTACGTCTCAAATCACCGTCTTCAGGCACAACTATTCTGTCCTTGAAACATAAGACCCCATCGGAACTGAAACTGTAGTCTGAAGATCTACCTTCGGCTATATCTTGCACGTGAGGTGCCAAAGATCTATCTAAGAGCTGTTTCTCTCGAATCATCTGACCTAGAGTAGGTCTAACCTGAAGCTCGGCTACTAAGCCACCATCTCCGGACAAACTCAATCTAGCAAACATGGCCCTCAAGTCCACGGCCACCTTCCTACTCAATGCATCGGCCACTACATTGGCCTTACCCGGATGGTACTCAATAGTAAGATCATAGTCCTTTAGCAACTCTAACCATCTACGCTGTCTGAGATTCAAATCTCGCTGAGTCATAATGTACTTCAAACTCTTGTGGTCGGTGTATACTGTGCATTTCTCACCATACAAATAGTGCCTCCAAATCTTCAGAGCAAACACAACTGCAGCTAACTCTATGTCATGGGTCGGATAATTGCGTTCATGTGTCTTCAACTGTCTTGAGGCATAAGCCACTACTCTTCGGTCTTGCATCAGAACACATCCTAACCCTACATACGAGGCATCACTATAAATCACATAGTCCTTCCCGGACTCAGGCTGAATCAAGATCGGTGCTTGGGTCAAAGCTTCTTTCAATTTTTCAAAGGCTCTCTGTCTTGCATCTGTCCACTCAAACTGAACACTCTTCTGAA
This sequence comes from Hibiscus tridactylites, assembly GCA_958450335.1. Classification (NCBI taxonomy): domain Eukaryota; kingdom Viridiplantae; phylum Streptophyta; class Magnoliopsida; order Malvales; family Malvaceae; genus Hibiscus; species Hibiscus tridactylites. The sequence continues at coordinate 50,004,955 of OY288290.1, forward strand.
GTAGCTGTGTCAACGGAGCGGCTAATTTAGAGAAACCTTCCACAAATCTTCTATAGTATCCGGCTAAGCCTAGGAAGCTACGTACTTCTGTCACTGACTTTGGTTGCTTCCACTCAACAATGGCTTCAATCTTCTTCGGATCAACTCTAATGCCTTCAGCTGATACTACATGTCCTAAGAAGACTACCTCTCGTATCCAGAACTCACACTTGCTGAGCTTCGCATACAACTGATGATCTAGCAAAGTCTTCAAAACAAGTCTCAAATGTCGGTCATGGTCTTCTTCAGTTCGCGAGTACACCAAAATGTCATCAATAAATACAACTACAAACTGATCTAGATACTGATGAAAAATCCTATTCATCATGTCCATGAAAGCCGCCGGTGCATTAGTCAACCCAAATGGCATGACTAAAAACTCATAGTGTCCATACCTAGTCCTAAAGGCCGTCTTCGGTACATCAACCTCCCTAACCTTTAGCTGGTAGTAACCTGATCTCAAATCAATCTTCGAAAAGACAGACGCCCCTCTCAACTGATCAAACAAGTCATCAATTCTAGGCAACGGATATTTGTTCTTCACTGTCAACTGATTTAACTGTCTGTAATCTATGCACATTCTCATACTCCCATCTTTCTTCTTCACAAACAACACAGGTGCACCCCAAGGTGAAGAACTAGGCCTAATAAAACCTCTATCTGTCAATTCTTGCAACTGAGTCTTCAACTCTTTCAATTCTTTCGGTGCCATACGATAGGGAGCAATCGAAACAGGAGCTGAATCAGAATAAGTCTCAATGCTGAACTCTACCTCTCTGTCCGGTGGTAACCCTGGCAATTCTTCCGGAAACACACTAGGAAAGTCACATACTATCCGGATGTCCTGAGGTCTAACCTCACTCATGTTAGGGTTCATCATATACGCTAAGTATGCTTCACACCCTAACTCAACTAATTTCTTGGCCTCTAACACTGAAACCACATTGAATAAGAACTTCACATTCTCACCCACAACAACAATCTCATAATCATCTGTGAGCTTCAAAGAAATCCGCTTAGTTTCAAAATCTATCCTAGCTCTATGTTCCGTGAGCCAATCCATACCCAGAATCACATCAAAACCATAGAAGGGAAGTTCCATCATATCCACTGGAAACACATGCCCCTGAACCATCAACGGACACCTTCGGTACATCTTCCTAACCACCACCGTGTCCCCAAAGGAACTAGTAACACTAACTCCTACCTCTAACAACTCACAAGGCAAATTCAAAGACTGTGCATGCTCACTCAATATGTAGGAATGTGTAGACCCAGAGTCAATCAAAGAAAGCAAACCCAAAGACTGTATCGAGAATTTACCTGCGATCACATCGGTGTCATGCTGCTCCCCGCGCTGAGCGTAAACCCTAGCCTGTCCTCCGCCCTCCGGCTGGACTGCGACTACATGTGCTAAGTTCCTCTGACCATCGTTCCTCGGCTGGAAATTACCTCTACCGCGCCCGCGGCCTCTCTGAAAGTCATTGGCTCTAGCAGGAGCCTGAGCTGGTGCATGTCCCACCTGATGTGGACAGTCACGCCTAATGTGGTCCCTAGCACCACAACTCCAACACGAATGATAATTTCCCCAACACTCCCCGGTGTGGTTCCTCCCGCAGGAAGCACATGTGGGCAACTTCCCACCAGCTCTCTGGCCCTGGTGGCCCCTACCGTGGTTACTACCACCACGCCTATGATCGTACTGATGCCGGTTGTCCCGATGCCTCTTGGCATCTCCTCTATCAAAGTTGCTGGACCTCTTACCTGAACTAGATCCGCCTGACCGCCTGGTCAAACTCAAACTGTGCTCCAAGTCCTTGGCCCTCGAGACCAAGACATCAAAATCAAAGTAATCAGAAGCTAGAGTATAAGTCTTGATCTCCTCATTCAGCCCATATCGGAAGCGGTTACAACGCTCCACCTCAGTAGGTACAAGTTCAGGTGCATACTGACTCAGCCTAACAAATCGGATCTCATAATCAGTCACGCACATACTCCCCTGAGACAATGCCATAAACTCTCTCTTTCTCTCATCGAGGTATCGCGGACCCAAATACTTCTTCCGGAAAGCTGTCTCAAAGAACTCCCAATTGATCTCGGCCTCATCCATCCCCGAAGTAACGGTGACCCACCAGGTGTAGGCATCACCCTGAAGCAAGGACTCAACACAGCCCAACTTACGATCACCAGTACACCCCATCTGAGCAAGGATACGGACGGTCTTCTCTAACCACATCTCTGACCTCTCCGGAGTAGCACCTCTAAACTCTTCGGCCCCAAGGCCCCGAAGTCTCTCTAATGGCAATCCAGTGCCCTCACCCTGATGATGAGCTGCCTGACCTCCAGCTACTGCAGCCTGGAATGCCCCGGCTATTGCCTGAACCAACGGAGCTAAGTCAATCTCGGCCGGTCCTTGGCCACCCTGGCCACCTTGGCCTCCTTGTGGTCCCATTCCTTCGGGCCCGGCCTCGCCTCCCACTCCCGGTGGAGGAGGTGGTGGTGGTGGAGGTGGTGGAGGAGCTCCAACTCCAACCACTGGCTCTCCCACTTGAGCCTCAACTCTCACAACTGGCTCAACTCTCGGAGCCTCTGCCCGTGGTTCCGGTCGAACCATCCTAGGCCTCCCACGTGGTCTCATGGTTCAACTAGCAAGGTATAAACTACAACAAGAAACAAATAGGATTACGTTAGCCAAAGCAAGGGTCCAATAGTGCTCAAGTATTCCTCTTTCAAAAATCCTTTTTAAATTAAGTAGTAGTAGCAATGGGCACACACTCACACGAGACACGACCATTCATGCATTCAAAACATCACACGATCAATAAAGCATCAAGGATTCATGGCAAATCATGTATCGAACAACACAAGCATTTAACACATTAATCTTACCTCACTTACCTGCCCGAGGTCTCGGTAACCTCAGGCTCTGATACCAACAAATGTAACCCCCTCGTCCCGGTCTGGCCGGATGACCGGTCTGAGTGAGCTACACGGGGAAAACCGAGTGAAAACTCCCTAAGGAACTCTCCCTCGGTTAGCAACCCTATATTTTTTTTTCATTTTAATATCGTCTAGATGAGAATTACATCCTAAGTGATCATACAGCGGAACGAAATTTATGAAGAAATCAAACGAACCCAAACTAGCACTTAAAAGCCCATTTTTAATGTTACACTGCAGGCGGTATCGATACCCTTAAGAGGGGTATCGATACCCCTGTGACTAGGTCAACAAGGTTTGGTCCACCTGAGGAGACAGTATCGATACCCCAAATGAGGGTATTGATACCCTCCCCTAAAGTTGACTTCCCGCGGTCAAAGCCAAGACAACGGTATCGATACCCTTGAGAGGAGTATCGATACCGAAATCGACAGTAGCACCAGTGGCCAAAAAGGTATCGATACTCCCCCTCGAGTATCGATACACGAAGCCTGAAACCACAGGGTAGTATCGATACCAGATCAACGGTATCGATACCCCAACTACGAAACTGCAGGTTTGAGCTGATTTAGAGCACAAGGAGGCCCCTAAATCCCTCTAACCCTTCAACCAACACACTATCATCAATCCCTAAGGCAAGCCAACCATAGAGCATGCATATTTAAGTCAAGGGAGTCAATCAAACATGGATTTAAGCAATCATACATAGCATTCAATTTAATGAGCGATATAGGCATTAATAAGCATACTTGAAGGCTCAAATGGTCTTAAAAGCACAAGTCAAACTCAAGAGGTTTGCATCCATACATAAGGCAACCTAAACACCCTAAAGCATGCCATCATACACATCAACCATCATCAAGGCATTACATGCATACAATCCATAATCAAACCAAAATCAACATCCATCAAATGAGTCACACATGCTCATACAAAGACACTTGCCACATTGCTAGCTATTACAAAATCGGTAACCATACTTGAGCTACAAACTTGGATGCCCTCCTTGCCTTGCCTCGAGCTAACACCACGCTAATGATCTGCATTGTTGAACATTGAGAGCGTAAGCTATAAGCTTAGTGAGGGTGCTCTAAAACGAAAAACAACAACAATGCAGGGCTCAAGCATGTAATCCTAAACTCCTACATATCAAGCATTGCACCTAACCAAGTAGACTTAGCTAGTCTTTCGAGTGGCAAATATGGTCTCTCAATCCTAGCAAGATTAAGCATCATTAGATCATCATGCAATATCATATATCAAAACCACATATCACCATCATATATCACATTACTTAAACAAGTTTAATTGGCCACTTTAATTACCCCGATTGTGCGGATATAAACCTTGACAACACTTTACCTCGGTGGGATTCCACTCATCACCGGACCTTGCATGTGCGGGATTCCACTCATCGCCACATGCCCTACGGATGGGATTCCACTCATCATCCCGTAGAAATATAATAAGCTTCCGGTGGAATGCTACATCACCGTACTCCTCCTTGATGACTTAACGCCATCAAGGCCACGTACGTTTTGACTCAATTTGTGTGCACACTATCCTAATGATCGATCATTTACAACCGGTAATTTTTAGTGCCAATTATTACAACCACAACATGTATCACCAACCACATATCATCAACACATTCATGCTCAACACATATATCCACATCATGATATACATATGCATGTACCATCTAATCACAAGCATTTGAGCATAGTCATCAAGCACATAGCATTTAAGGAAATTAGACTAAGTTAGCTACTTGGATTAAAGGGAAGTGGCCTACCAAGCACACTTGCACACACACACACTACTCATGCTCGAACCAACTTTAAAACAAGTTTAGACCACTCACCGTCCTCCCTTAGCAAATCGAACAATCCTCCTACGCACCCGGATTCGGTCCCAAAGCTCCTTCAACGTTTCCCCTTGCTTCTAGCCAAACAAAATACATTCATCACTTCCCAAATCAATGCTAACTCAATTATCCATCCACATCGCAAAACACAACTCAATTTCCACAAATTTCAAATCACATAGTATCCCAAAACCCAAATTTTCGGACTCCCACAACCAAGGGCTGAAATACCCAATTTCAAGCATCCAAAAGACTTCCAAAACATCCCAAATCACCCTCCTAACATAACTAGACCATCAGCCCTTCAATTCCCACACAAATCCTCTCAAAAACCCAATTTTTCAAACCCTAAAATTGGCCCTAAAGACCCCCTACGAAAATTCATCCAAAATTGACTAAATTCATATATGTTGTATACTTTAGCATGATTAACAAAAACCCCAACACAATTTCTTAAGATCAATTGAAAAACCCCATTAAAACCCAATTTTCATCATAAACCCTAATTTTTTCAAAACCCACATTTTTGAAATTTAAGACAATAAGCAAGTAGAGGATGGAGAGGAGGTTAAGAAAATACAATTACCTCTTAAAATGGTGTGGAAATCGGGTGCTAAAATTGATGGAATAGTAATTCCAAGCTTGGGAGGTTTTAGAAATGGTGGGGGTTTTCAAAATGGGAAAAGGAGGAAGAATGGGGGAGGAAGATAACTTTACCATAAAGTGGTCTTCCTTTTTTTTTTTAAAACTTGGGTAAATAGCCCCATAGGTCCTTCCCAACTTAATAAAATTCATTTAGACCATTATTTGAAATTGAATTGCTTTAATTTAGTTTTATTTAACTCGAACTAATACCCGACTAACTCCTAGGCCCGGAACACGGGTGTTACACGTTCTATGTCTATCTTTGCGATCGTTTGGTGCTTGTACAAATATCCTCACTACGTAATTTTTAATTTGGGATTATCGGTGGTACGAATAGCTTGATCCTCTTTTGTACTTGTGTGCTTGTTTCCACAGATGAGAATGGATGAATAAAGTGTTGTAAGGAATGGCGTTGATGAATTATGTATGTTATGTGAATAGGATAATAGAAGAAAGACAGCCGTGAACTGAAAAGCATGGTGAGTAAAATTTTACTCGACTTGAAAAAATATGATTCATTTTAACTTGACTTGTAATTTTATTGACTCGACTTGAACAAATTTCAAATAAAGTTTGAGTTATAAAATGAAATTTTGAATAACTCGAAATTTTTAGTAATCGAGTCGAGTCGAGTCAATTCTAATTGATACATTATGTATATCATGTGTGAAAATATGAAGAATATATATGTATATCATATATGGATATAGAAACCCTTTTAAATTGGAATAAATATGTATTATAACTTATAAATAAATAATTACAATTAAATTTGTACAAAAACTCGAAAACTTGACTCGACTCGAATTTTATAAACTCGAATCGATTCAAAAAAATTCAAATAAAGTTTGAATCGTAAAATAAGACTTGTAAACTATAACTCGAAGTTTTTGATCGACTCGATTGATCGCCCACCCCTAGGGGGTGAGCGTTTGACCGAGTTGAGCCGAGTCAAAAAAATTCGAGTTAGTCGATTTTATGAGTCATGTTTTACGACTCAAACTTTATTTGAAATTTTTCGATTCGGGTCAAGTTTATGAAATTTGAGTTGAGTCGAGTTTTTGAGTTTCTGTACAAATTTAATTGTAATTATTTACAATGTTATAATACATATTGATTCAAATTTAAACAACTTTTTATATCCATATACAATACACATATATATTTCTTCAAAAAAATTCATATGTTATATACAATAGAATCTCTATAAATTAATTATCGATAAATAAATAACCTCTCTAAAATAATATTTTTTCGGTCTCTGCTTGAGCCCAATGTCTAAATTAATAATTTCGATAAATTAATCAGATAATAATTTCCCAGAAGACTCTTATATAAATTTATGGTCCTTTCAATATTATAAATTAATAATTCTATAAAATTACAAATATAACTAGGACAACTAGTAAAATATGATTCTAGGACACCGTTTAGATGTGAAGCCATGGTTGGTTGGTTTTGATTTGGATTGACTAACAAGGAATGTTTGATGTTGTTTATATAGTGCTTGATTTCCTTACCATACATGAACTTGCATTAAGTTATAACTAGTACTACATACTACAATGAACTTTGTTTTTTTAGGGATATGTATTATATTTAATTAGTCACATTGTACATGAACATCATTCAATTAGTCAATACAATATATATGTTTTATTCATGAAGAATAATGTAGTTTCGTTGAATCGGAAAAAAATCTCTTTAAATTAATAAAATTACATAGTGTGAAAAATGAGTGTAAAGGAGGTAAGAGCCCTCTATATAAAAAAAAGCTCTCAGACTGTTGTAAGGAACAAGCTCAAAAATTTCCTAAATTCAATATAAAAGTTCAAATTACTCAAAATTTGCTCTTCTTGTTTATTTTCTCGTTTTCGATTTAAAATTAAATTCTATTTCAAAATTTTAAATTCTATTTTAAAATTTTCAAAATTAAAATTTTTAAATCAATCCATCCATCCATCCATCCTCAGATCCACAGGACTAATTGGTATCCAAGCCAAGAAAGAACATGTAATCATAAAGTTTAAAAATATCATTTTGTTTTAAAATCTCTGAGTTTTAGTTTAACTATCTTTTTAATGTATTGTTATGTTTGCTAAATTTTGATACATAGACCGGTAAGCCATGGGTTGCGTTCAGATCTTAGGCTTGTTTAGCATTGCTTTTCAAACTAGCTTTTGGAACCAAAAAGCTGGTTTGAGACCAAAAATTGTGCTAAACAGCTAACTTTTGGAGAAAAATCTGCTTTTAAAAAGTGATTTTCAACCCAAACGCAAAAACTAAAATTTTTAGCTTTTGGGGTTGTAAAAGTGATTTAAAGAGCCAAATTACAATTCTAACATTCATTTGCTATTGTGTTTATTTATAATTCTTTACGAAGATATAATTATATAATTAATAATTATTTTTTAATTTTAAAATGATATATATTTCTTCATGTCAAGTTTTTTAAATAAAATATTTCAAAATTTGTTATGTTTTCATGGAACATATATAATTGTTAAAAAATATATTTATTAATGTAGAGAATAATTCCTTGTATTTTATTCATAAAACATATAGGCTATATATACAAATCTAATTTACCTAAACTAGGTAACATAATATATAACATTAATTACAATATATTCTAGCCTAATACATAGCCTAGATTTTAGCCTAAGAATCTGTAACACTCCCCCTCAAGTTGGATCATAGATATTAATCATGCCCAACTTGTTACATAGATAATTGATTCGAATTCCATTGAGAGCTTTGGTGAAGATGTCTCCTAGTTGTTCTCCGGTTTTCACATAACCAGTAGATATCAAACCTTGTTGTATCTTTTCGCGAATGAAGTGACAATCAATCTCAATGTGTTTCGTTCTTTCATGAAAAACTGGATTAGAAGCAATGTGTAATGCAGCTTGATTATCACACCAAAGTTTTGCAGGTATTGAGGCTTTAATTCCAATCTCAACGAGGAGCTGATATACCCATATAATCTCACATACGGACTTGGCCATTTCTCTATATTCGGCTTCTGCACTAGATCGTGAAACTACGTTCTGCTTTTTACTCTTCCAAGAAATCAAGTTTCCTCCAACAAACACACAATATCCTGAGGTGGATCTTTTATCCTCCTTGCATCCTGCCCAATCCGAGTCGGAAAAACATTCAATTCTAGTATGACCATGATTGCCATATAGAATTCCACGCCCAGGAGCACTTTTCAGATAACATAAAACTTGCTCTACTGCTTTCCATTGATCAACAGTCGGTGACGACATGTATTGACTCAAAACACTCACTGGAAAAGATATATCAGGACGTGTCACCGTGAGATAGTTTAATTTACCGATAAGTCTTTTGTACCTTTCAGGGTCATCAAATAATTCACCTTCTTTAGTTAACTGTAGATTAGGGACCATTGGCGTACTACAAGGTTTGGCGCCCAATTTCCTTGTTTCCAATAAAAGATCAAGCACATACTTCCTCTGAGATAGGAAGATTCCTTTTCTATTTCTGTTCACCTCAACCCCCAAGAAGTATTTCAACGTCCCCAGATCTTTAGTGTGAAACTGAGTATGGAGAAAAGACTTCAGTGAAGAAATTCCACTAGTGTCATTACCAGTGAGTACAATATCATCCACATATATGACTAGTAGAATAGTGCCCCCATAAGACTTTCTAAAGAAAACAGAATGGTCTGATTCACTTTTTTGCATCCCGAACTTTTCAATAGCCTAACTAAGCTTACCAAACCAAGCCCGAGGACTCTGCTTCAAACCATATAAAGATTTCTTCAAATAACATACCTTCCCAGACTCCCCATGAGCAACAAACCCAGGTGGTTGCTCCATATACACCTCCTCCTGAAGATCACCATGAAGGAAAGCATTCTTGATATCCAACTGATGCAAAGGCCAATCAAATATTGCTGCAAGGGAGATAAATAACCGGACAGAAGCAAGTTTGGCAACAGGAGAGAAAGTATCATAATAATCCACACCATAGGTCTGAGCATATCCCTTAGCAACAAGACGGGCTTTCAAACGATTAAGAGAGCCATCAGGATTAAATTTAACAGTAAAGACCCACTTACATCCAATAGATCGCTTACCATTAGGCAAAGAAACCAAAGTCCACGTGCCATTGACATCTAGAGCAGTCATTTCCTCAAGCATAGCCGCACGCCATCCAGGATGAGATAATGCCTCGCTAACAGTTTTAGGGACATAAATAGTATCTAGGGATGTAACAAAGGCACGAGAAGAAGAAGACAAACAATTATAGGAAACAACAGAGGAAATGGGGTAAGTACAAGCACGTTTACCTTTCCGAAGAGCAATAGGAAGGTCAAGATCAGCAATACAAAGCGAATCTGATGACGAAGATATTGGCTTATCAGGACATGAATCTGGAACATCCGGAACGTTTGTAATTGGGTCGGAAGGTGGTGGTTGCGGCCGATGAGTATAGATGTTTTTTATGAGGGGCTTGACAAAAGAGGGCGGAACCAAGGAGGATGAGGACAACTCCAAAGGTGATGGGACCTGATAAAACAAGAAATCCTCGTCCTCCTGAGCGATAGACCCTGAAGAAAACAGAAAAGGTTTGTGTTCCAAAAAAGTAACATCAGCAGACACAAGATACCTACCTAGACCCGGACAATAACAACGATACCCTTTTGACCACGTGAATACCCCAAAAACACACATCTCAAAGACTTAGGATCAAGTTTTGTAACTTGAGGACGGACATCCCGAACAAAACAAATACAACCAAAAATTTTCGGGGAGAGGGGAAACAGATTTTTAGTGGGGAAAAGAGTATGAAAAGGGATGTTACCCAACAAAACCGAAGAGGGAATACGATTGATCAAAAAACAAGCTGTGGAGATGGCATCAGCCCAAAAACATTTTGGAACCTGCATTTGAAATAGCAAAGCTTGGGCTGTTTCAAGGAGATGTTTATTTTTGCGTTCACAAACACCGTTTTGAGAAGGGGTGTCAACACAAGAAGTTTGATGGAGAATACCGTGCTCAAGCATATATTTCTGAAAAGGACCTGAAACATACTCTTTTGCATTATCACTTCTCAAGTTTCGGACAGGCGTACCAAATTGGGTTCGAATCTCAGCACAAAAAGAAGAGAAATGAGTAAATAATTCTGAGCGGGATTTCATTAAATAAAGCCATGTCATTCGAGAATAATCATCAACAAAAGTAACAAAATAACGAAAACCAGGTTTAGAAGTAACAGGACTAGGACCCCAAACATCAGAGTGAACTAACTCAAATGGAGCAGAAGCTCGGTTATTGACTCTAGGACTGGAACTAAGGCGATGGTGTTTAGCAAACTGACAAGACTCACAATCTAAGGATTTTAAACTAGAAAATTGAGGATAAAGTTTCTTCAAAGAAGGTAGAGAAGGATGACCCAATCGACAATGTTCTTCAAAAGGACTGACAATTCCAGTGCAAGCAACAGGTTCTGGAGCATGGGTGTCAAGGATGTAGAGGCCATCAGACTCATGCCCTTTACCAATAATCTTCTTCGTCAAAAGATCCTGAAACACACAATAACCAGGAAAAAATGAGACACAACAATTAAGGGTTTTTGTAAGTTTACTAACTGACATCGGGTCAAAGGATAAATGTGGTAAACTCAAAACAAAGGACAAAGTAAGAGAGGGAGTGGGGTACGAAGTGCCAGATCCAATAACAAAAGATGTGGAACCATCGGCTAAAGTAACAGGATTGATAGAAGGATGGGTTGTAAAATGAGAAAGAAGATTGGGGTTACTTGTCATGTGGTCTGTGGCACCAGAATCAATGACCCACTTGGAAGAGGTGGAAACAAGACATGTATTGGATTTACCTGACTCAACAAGGGCAGAAACAGGACCGGAAGGATGCTTGACAGTGTCTTGAAGGTGAAGAAGCTTGGCATACTCATCCGCAGATATCGTAACAGCCGATGAAGAAGTGTCTATACTAGAAGCAAGATGAGCAGACAAAGTTTTCTTAAACTGCAGCTTCCGGCAATCACGCTTGGTATGTCCCGGTTTGTGACAATAATGACAGATAACTGCACTGTGATCCGGACCACGAACTCCAAACTGTGGATCGCTTTTGGTAGACCCCGACCCCATGGAACGACCAGGACCACTACTCTTGAAAAGTTGCTTGCCGGAGTCAGAAGGAAGAGCACGACTAAGTAGAACACTGCCATGTTGTGGGGATGGAGCAGGCAAAGAATTCTCAGTACGACGGACTCTCCGAAAAACATCATCGAGGCTGGAGATCTCGGAACAGAGAGAATCTGAGATTTAGCTGTCTCAAATTCCGGTGGAAGACCAGCTAGAAAACTCATAACCGCCATTTGCTCTCGCTGACTACGTTGGACCTCAATATCAGCACTAAAAGGAAGCAACATATTAAGCTCTTCATACGTTTTCTTGAAATCCATAAAATAACTAGTTAAAGTCCGGTCTTCTTTGTCAGCCCTGTAAAAATGCTGACAAACATCATAGATACGTGAAAAATTTCCTTTGCCAAAATATAAGAATTGCAAATAGCTCATCAACTGTTTCACCGTCTTGCAATGATTAACCAAACCTACCACCTCACTGTCAATAGAATTACGAATCTAAATATAGAGGCGAGCATCTTCTCTCATCCAAGGAAGGCGAGTGTCGACGTCGTTTTTGGTCCGGGCTGAAATTGATTGGGCCTCCAAAGGCTCGTCATGGATTGGAGTCGCCATCGGTCATTTTGGATTGGGTATGACCGAAAACCTGTAAAATTGGTCTGCGTCTGAACCGGGGTCAAGTTGGGCTCGGGAGTCGGTTACGTGTGGGGAAGGTTATAGCACCCCCACAACGCCCAAAATTGGTACCTAAAGGGGTTGTGTTGTCTAAAAGGCTTCAAAGATAGGGTTAATAGCACTATTATACGCGATGAAAAAAATCAAATAAATTAAAGAAAAACTAAGCATACTAAAAATTGATATATATATAAAAAAACAAATGGAAAATTAATATTTTTCATTAAAGACCATAATCTTAAGTCAAATCATAATTTATCTCAAATTAAGCGATTTATTAATCAAACATCTTTTAAGACCAAATCCCATTATTCGTAAAATTTTAAGATCAATTTATAATTAAACTCAATTTTAAATCCAATTAAAATATTAGTCATCCACCTTAAAAGAAAAAAAATAATCAGGACATCCTAAGTAAATTATTAGTTATTTAATCATCTAATTAATTATGAAAATTAAGGACCTAATTAAAAGAAACTAAATATTGAGGCTAATAAAAAACTAATTAAACCTAACATATAAAAGAACCTAAAGTAAAGGAAGGACTTAGGGCGTAATTAACCCCTAAATTAAATTTGAAGCTAATGTGCAGTAGATGTCAGAAGGGTTGCGTGCTTCCTTTCTTCAAGGTGAGGACCGAAACGCAATTTTCCCCTAAAGTCAAAATTAAATTCCCCATTACATAGTTTGCGTGTGAACACTCTGAATCACTTTTCCCTGCCACCACATTTATTGAGATACGCTTTGAGTGAATTAAAAATTCATATTTTAATCACTACCTATTGTGTCTTTAATGGAAAGGGGTCCTAGTTATCTTTTGTATTTTTTTTACCATTTCTGAAGCTTATTAAACGGTTACCCACATCTCCTTTAACCTATTTTTTTCTTTTTTTCTTTAATCAGAACAAAGCAACACCATCTTCATCACTAGTATCTCAGTCACCGCTGCCACCGTCGGCCAAACGCCAGCGACGGCGAAAATTTTTTATTCGTTCATTTTTTTTAGTTCTAAGCCCGAATCTAACGTCAATTTCAGCAAAAACCAAACAAATCGAAGTAGATCTAGACAAAGCGATTCGAGTTTTACCTTTCTCAAACACTTGAATCCGTCGTTGGATCGGTCTGCTTTCGGAAGATGTTGAATCTGACAATATTGTGGGCTCTTCCACCGTTGCGATCTAGCCAATAACACTCCGACCACCGTGAATCAAGGTAAAAATGTGGCTTTCTTCTAACTATTTTTCTGATTTTTGCTCTGATTTTCTCCTTCCTTTCTCGACTGAGTACTTTATCTCCCGTTTTCTCTCCGCCTTCCTTTTTTTTCAAATTCTCAGCGTTCTTATTTATAGCCCAAGATTAGGGTTTTTTAAGTTTTTTTCTTCCCGGATTCTTAGGGAAACCGTTGGGATAAGCTTGAATGTATGTGTAGAGCGCAAGAAACGGGAATGCTGAGCAGGTAGATGAGTCCTCGCGACCATGGACTCTTACGGGCGGCGGACTAGGGTTTTTTAGGGTTTTTTTTCCATTTTCACATTATTATTATTTTTTTTAATTTTCTGTAATTTTTTTGTTTTTTTTTCTTTTTCCTTGTTTTTTTCATTTTATTAAACCTGTTGGACCATATATTAGGCCCTAGAAAAAAAATTGGTGTGTACAGCTGCCCCTCTTTGCTCATTGCTCGAATGAGAGGAATGAAGCAAAGATCAGAAACAACAATTTTTCGGTGATAATGCCATTCTCTTTCGGAGGCGAATCATGACACTCCCTCTTGGAGGCGATTAACAGCATTCCTTCTTGGAAGCATACATTGGTATTTCATTTTGAAGGCCATTGATGACACTTCATCCTGAAGGCGATCGGTGGCACTTCATCTTGAAGGCGATTGGTGGCACCTCATCTTGAAGGTACTTCATTTTGAAGTCAATTGATGGCACTTCATCTCGAAGGCGATTGGTGGCACTTCATCTCGAAGGCGATTGGTGGCACTTCATCTTGAAGGCGATTGGTGGCACTTCATCTTGAAGGCGATTGGTGGCACTTCATCTTGAAGGCGATTGGTGGCACTTCATCTTGAAGGCGATTGATGGCACTCATGTCAACCTGTCTTGATAAAAAATGCATGTGTTTCTAATGTATTTATCTTACATGCAAAATGCTCCACTATTCTAAATGTATGAAAATTGCATATATTTTAAGTTCTGAATTTATTTTTATTGAGATCGAAGTCCTTGTACATTTTCTGTCTGCCTCGTATCGTGCCTCCTGAATTCGTTCCTTTCCATTTATCCAAGAATAGTGTTCGTGAGCATTTTCTAGCCTTATTATGTTCTAAAAATCTCTTTTCGAGTAATACATCGAACATCAAAATATACTGTAAACCCCCTTAGGTAGAGCAACGAGATTACCAATCAAAAGAATGCACAAATGTCCCAAATGACAAGTACAAGGAAATGCAAGATAACAAATATATATATATATATATATATATATATATATATATATTATTGAATGAAAGTGGTCTGAGCCTTGACAGATGATAATCAAACGTTTAAGACAACAAAGGGAAACGAAAACAAAAGAAAGAAGGGAGAAAAAAAAAAGAAAAAATAAATGCCCCTAAATATCAATTGCGAGGACTCAATTGCTACTTCGCTCAAGGGTCTTTTTGAATATGACCTCCGCCCAGTAAAATTTGAGTTCTTGGACCACATATGAAGGCATGTAGATTTTCCCTTGATCATATTTGTACTATTCTTGAGCTTCTGACCCTTGAATCTTCTATTGATTCTCAAACGCCCTTTCGGTTTTTTTACCTCTTGGCTTTTCTTTTTCTTTTCTTTTCTTTTCTTTTACCAACAGGGCCCTTTCGGGTTTTCACCTCTTGACTTTTCTTTGTCTTTTCTTTTCTTTTTTTACCAACAGGGCCCTTTCGGGTTTTCATCTCTTGGTATGTCATGAATTCAAGCATAATACTTCTTCACTGAGTCAGAATTCACAGGATTGGATAACTCGTTCACATCCATCTCGGTTAGGATTAATGCTCCACCAGAAAAAGCTTTTTTCACAACAAACGGCCCTTCCCAATTTGGCATCAATTTTCCTCGAAAATCCCTCTGCATAGGCAACCTCTTTTTTAGAACCAAATCCCCTTTTCGAAACGTTCTTGGTCGGACTTTCTTATCATGAGCTCGAATCATTCGCTTTTGGTACATCTACCCATGACAAATTGCTTTCAATCTTTTTTCTTCTATCATATTCAACTGGTCATATCTAACTCGAATCCATTCAGCTTCGTCCAACTTAAGTTCCATTAAGACTCGAAGAGACGGAATCTCAACCTCAATCGGTAATAATGCCTCCATTCCGTAAACTAAAGAATATGGAGTTGCCCCCGTAGATGTTCGCACTGATGTACGATACGCTAGCAAGGCAAAAGGTAATTTCTCATGCCAATCCTTATATGTTATTGCCATTTTCTCCACAATCCGCTTGATATTTTTATTGGCTGCTTCTACGGCCCCATTCATTTTTGGGCGATAAGGTGCTGATTTATGATGCTTTATCTTAAACTGCTCACACACTTCCTTCATCATTTGGTTGTTCAGATTTAAAGCATTGTCAGGGATAATTCTGTCTGGTAGACCATATCGACAAATGATTTCCTTTTTTAGGAACTTGCATACTGTCGACCTGGTTACATTAGCATACGAAGCAGCTTCCACCCACTTGGTAAAATAATCAATCATTAAAAAAATGAAACGATGTCCATTTGAGGCTTTTGGCGTAATCGGTCCAATCACATCCATGCCCCACGCGGCAAATGGCCACGGAGCCGTTATAACATGAAGAGGTGAAGATGCCGTATGAATTTTATCTCCATAAATCTGACATTTATGGCATCTTTGAGCAAAGTTGACGCAATCTTCTACCATAGACAGCCAGTAATAACCCAACCTCATAATCTGCCTCGACATACTAAGGCCATTTGCATGAATTCCACAAATTCCCTCATGAACTTCCTCAATAATCTTTTTTGTCTCATGGTTTTCTACACATCTGAGCAGCATTTGGTCGCTCCCTTTTTTGTATAGAACTTCTCCGTCAAGAACGTACCCTGCAGCCATTCTTCGAATTGTTCTTTTATTCACATCATTTGCCCCCTCAGGATATTTTTTATACTTGATATATTGTAGAATATCATAGTACCAAGGGTGATCATCTACCTCATCTTCGATGGTATAACAACTAGCGGGTGAATCATAAATACTCATTTGTATGGGCATTATATCATCTTCTTTGTTTGCTTTAAACATAGAAGCCAAAGTTGCCAATGCATCAGCCATTTGGTTATCTTCTCGGGGAAGGTAATGGAAAGATATCTCCTCGAACTCTTTTATTAATTCAAGGGCGAGTTTTCGGTACTCAATCAATTTTGCATCTTTAGTTTCCCAGTCTCCACGAAGTTGATAAACCACTAACGACGAATCGTCGTATGCTTTTAGGACTTTAAATTTTCGTTGGATTGCCACACGAAGTCCCATTATACACGCTTCATATTCTGCCATATTGTTGGTACACTCAAAATTCAGTCGACCTGTAAATGGATAATGATTCCCTTTGGGAGACATTAAAACTGCCCCAATTCCATGCCCAAATGCGTTTGAAGCTCCGTCAAAATTCATTTTCCAAGGTTTCCTGCCATTTGGTTCTTCTTCATTAGCAGTTAAGCACATTAGGTCTTCGTCAGGAAACTCAAAACTCAAAGGTTCATACTTAGAAGAAGCACGACTAGCTAAAAAGTCCGCAATAGCGCTACCTTTGATGGCTTTCCGATTTACATACTCAATATCATATTCAGAAAGTAATATTTGCCATCGAGCCATCCTTCCTGATAAGCCTGGCGATCCCATCATGTATTTTATTGGATCTAGTTTTGCAATTAACCATGTTGTATGGTATAGCATGTATTGACGAAGCCTACGAGCCGTCCAGACCAATGCGCAACATAATTTTTTGATAGAAGAGTATCTCGATTCACAATCGGTAATTTTTTTGCTGAGGTAGTAGATAGCTCGCTCTTTTCTCCCAGTTTCATCGTGTTGGCCCAATACACAACCCATAGAGTTTTCAAATACAGCTAGATACAAAATCAAAGGCTTGCTTGATACAGGAAGAACTAATACATGAGGTTTTGACAAATATTGCTTAATTTTATCAAAGGCCTCTTGACATGTTGAGTCACATACGCCTGTATTATGCTTCCTTAAGAGTCGGAAAATGGGATCACATTTATCGGTTAATTGAGAGATGAACCGAGAAATATAATTTAAACGACCTAAGAAGCCTCGAATTTCCTTTTGAGTACGTGGAGGCGGAAGCTCTTGAATAGCCTTGATTTTATCAGGATCTACCTCAATACCTCGCTTGCTAACAATAAAACCCAACAATTTGCCTGAAGCAACTCCGAAGGTGCATTTTGCCGGATTTAGCTTCAATTGAAATTTCCTCAAACGTTCAAAGAGTTTTCTAAGATTTGTGATGTGTTCTTCTTCTGTTCGAGACTTGGCGATCATATCATCCACAAAAACTTCTATTTCTTTATGCATCATGTCATGGAACAATGTCACCATGGCCCTTTGATATGTTGCCCCTGCATTTTTCAAACCGAAAGGCATCACTTTGTAGCAAAATGTGCCCCATTCTGTTACAAACGTAGTTTTCTCCATGTCGCCGGGATACATTTTTATTTGATTGTAGCCGGAGAAACCATCCATAAATGAGAACAAGTGGTGTCTTGCTGTATTGTCTACCAACGTGTCTATATGTGGTAGAGGAAAATTATCCTTAGGACTAGCACGATTAAGATCTCGATAGTCAACACACATTCGCACCTTTCCATTTTTCTTTGGTACCGGAACAACGTTAGCTACCCATTTCGGATATTTGGCCACTTGCAAAAATCCAGCATCATATTGTTTCTTTACTTCCTCTCGTATCTGAAGTAACATATCTGGCTTCATTCTTCTGAGCTTTTGTTGTACAGGCTTGCATTCTGGCTTCAACGGAAGTTCGTGTGTTACAATATCTGTATTTAATCCAGGCATATCCTGGTAGGTCCAGGCAAACACATCCTTGAATTCTTGAAGTAGGGAGATGATTTTGTCTCTTGTATCTGAAGATATGAAAGTACCGATCTTTATCTCTCTCTTGTCGTCCTGAGTTCCCAAGTTCACTATGTCCATTGGTTCTTGGTGAGGAAGAATTTGTTTATTCTCATGCTCAATTAGTCTAAGTAGATCAGGAGACAATTCATGTTCCTCATAGTTGTCGTCAGACTCATACTCTCCTAAGCATATAGTCTGTTCAAAGTTGACTTTTGAGCTCGAAGCAATGTCATTCGTGCAATTGATATCTAAAGGCCAGCAAATGTGTAAGAGGAAATATATATATACAAGGCACAAGAAAGGGAAGTGTAGAATGTTTTAATGAAATGAGACAAGTGAACAAAAGAAAAGAATGTACAAACAATGAGACCAGATTGAAAGGGAAAATGCATTCATTTATTGAATTGATAAACTGATGCCTAAATGGGGGCCCTTACAATAAATCCCCATTACTTTCGGGCTTAAGTAGCGGGCAAGTTTCGAGCATTACTCTGATAAAGATTTAAAAACAACGGGGAGTTCAACAGCGGTCCAGTTATCCAAGACACAACCCGGAGGAAACGGGCGAGTTTTTGACCGATTTTTTACGATTTCTTCCTCTTCCCCTATAGCGTTTATGCTCAGTTCTCCGAACCTCTCTGAAGGCACCCCTAGGATTTTCTTTTCAGAGTGAATGTGTCCCCCAGACACGAAGGTTTCAGAAATATGGGGAAATGCCATCAATTCCCCTTCGATGCTCTGGCCAATCAATATGGCCCTTCTCTTTGCTCTCGTTTTCAAAATTTGTTTCATCCTTTGACGTGGATTTGGCTGAAATCCAACACCACTTCGATCATATTTCAGACATGGTTGTATCGCCGTGTGCATCCCTTGCAAGTATTTCCCAAGTCCTTTTCCTGATTTGGCTCCTTTCCCAACGGTGAGCGGTATTCCCATCATAGTATTCTTTGAGAGTTTGGGTTTTGGGATCTTATTTCCTTCAGCAACAAAAGTAGCATTCACGAATTCGAGTGATCGAAATGTACACTCGACTGCATTTTCATCGACATCAATGTATGGAGCTTCCGTTGATGCAGATGCAATGATATCGTCCTCAGCGCTAACGCTTACAAGGCGCCTGTCAATTGCAAACTTAACTTTCTGGTGAAGCATTGAAGGTACTGCTTCGGCCGCGTAAATCTAGGGTCGTCCCAATAGACAATTATAAGCAGGTGTGATGTCCATAACAATAAACTCTACGTTATATGTAGCTGGACCAATCAGAAGTGGGATGTCAATCTTCCCCACGACTTCTCTCCTAGTTCCGTCAAATGCCCTTACGGTTGTATGACAAGGTCTCATGTGAGCTTTATCCACTGGAAGCCTATTTAATGTGGTCATGGGCATGACGTTCAAAGCAGATCCATTGTCGACCAGAACATGAGGTAGTATATGTCCATTGCAATAGGTAGTTATGTGCAATGCTTTGACGGACCCCGTACCTTCAAGAGGAATTTCATCCTCGCTAAAAGAGATAAAACTGTCAGCGTGTAGATTATTTACCAATCTATCCAACTTATCCACTGAAACATCATTTGGGACAAATGTTTGGTTCAACACTTTTAGGAAAGCATTTCTGTGGGGCTCTGAACTCAGCAACAAAGACAACACAGATATACGACCTGGTTCTTTGTGTAATTGTTCAACCACACTGTATTCGCTATGCTTGATGAACTTCAGGAATTCACGTGCTTCTTCCTCTTTTACAGGTTCATTAATTTCTAGTTTTTCTCCAATCAGTGGGAACTTGCCCTTTTGCTCAACATCTCTTATCTCTACTGATTTTGCAATTTCAGGAGAGTAACATCTTCCACTTCGGGTGAAGTTCCCAATTCCACTAATTCCTTCAGCCGCAATTTCAGAATCCTCTTTTCCTGTAACAGTCATGTTACAACCATAAATCCATGGCACTTGTTGGTTACTCTTGTATGGGAAAGGAGAAGGAGTCTCAATCACCAATCGAGGCAGAGGCTTCTCTAATTCCTCTTCGTGCATTCTGGGCCAATTAATCACAAAAGGTCGTCTGGCTTCATCACTCTTTTTGGACAATTGTCCATCCACAGTAAAAACATCCCTAACTTCTTGACTCTTTTCGAAAAACTCTATTTCTTTATTGTCCATCAGTTTCTGGACAATCTTTCTAAACTCACCACAATGTTGAATCTCATGACCCACATCATCGTGGAATTCACAGTAATCACCTTTACTAGTCATAACAGCTCCACGGTTAGAACTCACCAATCCTCTTTCTGCTAGTTTCTTCCAAACCCACTTTAACGGTGATTGCACTTCAGATAGTCGTGTCTTAATCTTAAACTCACCGCCTCTCATCACAGCGTTAACCTTTGGTTCTTCATGTGTCGGTAGAGGGTTATTAGCGACATTTGGCACATCTGGTGTGTTGAATTGAAGGATATTTTGATTAATCAAACTCTGAACCCTTCTTTTGAGAGCTTGACAATTTTCGATTGTATGACCAGGGATTCCAGCATGGAATTCACAATGTGCAGAAGGATCGTACCATTTTGGGTATGGTGGTTGCAACGGTGTGAGAAAGACGGGGGATATCAATCGTTCTTCCAATAATTTAGCATACAACTCTTTGTAAGAAATTGGAATAGGCGTGAAAGATTGTCTTTCTGTATTAGTCCTTGGTGGCTTGGGCCCTCCTTGCGGTTGTTTTTCTTGATTTGGAGAGGTTGTAGTGGGTTTCGAGTATCCTGTACGATATACAAATTGTGGTGATGATTGATATCTGGGGTATGGATGCCCATTATCTCCCACAACATTAATTTCATTCTCTTTCTTTTTGGTATACGATTTTTTTGAAGTCTCGAAACTGCTAAGTTTCCCACTTTTAATAGCACGTTCAATTGCTTCACCTGTTGTCACTAGATCGGCAAAGTCTCTAGTGGTATTACCGACAAGCTTCTCATAGTATGTTGACTCCAAGGAATCAATGAAGAGGGTCGTCGTCTCTTTTTCAAGTAATGGTGGTTGGACTTGTGCAGCCATGTCCCTCCAACGTTGGGCATATTGTCGGAACGTTTCATTGTGCCTTTTTTGCATGTTTTGGAGTGTCAAACGATCAGGTACCATGTCTAGGACATGCTTGTATTGTTCTTTGAAAGCACGTGCTAAGTCCCTCAATGTGCCTATTTGGGCCCTGTTCAACTGATTATACCACCGCATGGCAGACCCAGCTAAATTGTCCTGAAAGCAATGAATTAACAACTTATCGTCGTTCCCGTACCCCGTCATTTTACGGCAAAACATAGTAAGGTGGGAATTAGGACAGCTCGTGCCATCAAATTTCTCGAATTCTAGAACTTTGAATTTTGGGGGTAAAATCAGATCAGGGACCAAGCTCAGCTCCATTACATATGTCTCTATGAAGGCATCAGTACCTTCCATAGCTTTGATTCTTTCTTCCAAGCACCTGAACTTGTCATCGTTTATTCCAAAATGTTTGGGTTGACCTTTCTTCAAATTTTCCGACTCATCAGGGTCATCAAAATTTGGGATTTCTGGTTTGATTGGGTTTCCCCACATGTTTGAACCAGAAGCGCCTTGAATATTTGTTTGGTTCTGGACATTTGATTTTAGCCCGCCAGCAGAGAACACAAACCGAGGATGTGTTTCTTTTGACCCAAAAGGTGATGAGGAGTCTTCCTCGTGAACTTCGTGAGCTTTTCCTTTTTCAGCGTTTGTTGCCTTGGATAACAACTGTGACAGCTTATCCTCTAACTTGCTTAGAAGAATCTCTTGACTTTTCCCTATGTCGTCTCTCAAGCCCTTTACATCCTGAATGACTTGTTCTTGAAATTTTTCTAGCTTCTGGAGTCTCTCTTCCATTTTTCTAGCTTAGAATCGCGTGTAGTGAGGATGGTCGCTTTGATCGTCCTTCGTTTCCAGTATCACTAATATTGAACTCCCACGGATTAGTGTTTTATTTAATGTTAATGCATATGAAACACATGGTATAAATGTAATATGTAATGATGAATGCAAGAATGAATGCAACTAGGTGTTGGTTAGAAAATTAATAGGATAGAAGAATATTCGCACAAACCGAAAAAAGAACTTTTATTAAATAACTGAAAAGAAAAATCTAATCCATCCACCAAAATAAAATAAAATAATCATCCACGAACATCCACAAATAAAAATATAATATCCCAAAACATAAAGAAAGAAAGAAAAAATCTCCAATCAACGTTTTTAATGACAAAAAAACAAATTAACACCAAACTCGACGGTATGGCTTAGCTTGACCTCCCAACTTCTCAACTTTTCCCAAAAACTTCTTCCATTCATTTGCAAAGTGTGTCGAGGAATTGATCCAATGCTTCAACGACCCTGCTTCCTTGGCCAAATCGGTGATGTGCTCAGCTGTCTTCCGGATCTGAATGAGCGCTTCCCTCATCAAGTCTTCCCTCACCTTGATATCACCCCTTGCAAACCGAAGTCGTAGGTCCCACTGTTCCTCGCTAAGTTTAGAACCCCTTTCCATATCATCTATCAAGTCCATGTGTTGTTGTAGTGAATTTTCTAATGCCGTTACCAGCTCCTTCAACTTCTCATTTTCAACTTGTGCCTTTTCAAGCTCAATCACCGAGTCTTGTTGTTGGTAGATTTGAAGAATCCCTTGCAGAGATGCAAGGTGTTCTTGCAGTTCTTGGTTCTGAGCGCGACTAACCATGAGATTATTAAGGGTTGTCGTATTTGTCTGTTGGGCTGCTTGCAAATTAACTGTAAGTTCTTCCACTCGATTTTCTTTGGTTTTCAATAGCTTCATACAACGCTTCATATCGTTCTCCAGATCACGAATCTCTTGCTCCCATTCTTGTGGAGTTTTGTGCAAGTTGGCGTTCCTTATCTTCTCCTGAAGTCCCCTATAGCCCTCTTGTAGGTCTTCTAAGTCTGCACTTACAGTGCTCAGCTTCTTTTCAAACCCCTTTGATTGATTTTTAAAATATGCAGCATTGTACTCTAGCTCTTCATTTTTGGCTTCTAGCTCAGCAATTCTTTTATTCAGCGCCTTCTTCTCCTCCTCACTCTCTTGTCTAACTATATCAGCTTCAGTAGGCATTTCTCTGAATCGTTCCTCTAAAGATGGAGCATTCCCTTGGCTAGGTGATGGGATGTTGCAATTTTTCCTTTTTGTCCTCCAAATTTGGTAATCCGAAGTAAGCCTTAGAGGTCCGAATCTGGCTTGGTATGGGTGAGCCCAAGCTCTGGCTATCTCAAGAATTTGCTTTTTAGACTTCTCTCTCTCGAAGACGAATTCACACATCCCTAATCCCCTCGTGGCTGGGACAAATTGTAATGATCCATATTGCCTTGATACCAATAGAGGAGCATATCCAGTTGCACCCCAGATACCGAGAAGAGGGACCCAATCAAAGGCACCACACTTGTACAAGATATAATTGTAATCCAACCAATAAACCCGCCAAGTAATGTCCTCCATCCTCAGGTCTCGCAAGATTGATTCCCATTCTCCCGACGTTTTTTCCTTTTTTGGCTCCTCTGTTAAGAACTCCCGTAATGGTGAATATTGTGGAGTATGTACGCGTCTGGACAACTTCCTCTTGGCTCCCAAGTGACTTTGCATCCATACGGTGAGGAGTTGTGCACATCCTATGAAATATACACCTTCATGCCTTTTGAGGAAATTAAGGGATCGAAAGGTCTCCGCCAAGATAGCCGGAACTGGATTAAGGCCTGAATCGAGCTCTCCAAATAAATCTATCACTGATGCTTCAATGTGTCCGGCTACTTTAGGAAAAATGATCAAGCCATAAATCCCTAGGGCAAATGTAACCCTCTTATCCCGGTCTGGCCGGATGACCGGTCCAAAAAGGCTACACGGGGAAAACCGAGTGAAAACCCCTAAAGGATTCCCCCTCGGTTAGCAACCCTATTTTTTTTTAAATCTCGTCTAGATGAGTAATTAACCCTAAGTGATCAACAGCGGAATAACATAACCAAAACAATCCAACGAGCTTAAATCTACAACCAAAAGGCAAATTTTCAGGTTTAACAACAGGGGTATCGATACACCTAAGGGGTGTATCGATACGCCTTGACTAAGTCAAAGGTCGGAGTCAACCCGTGGAGACCGTATCGATACACCTTGGGGGTGTATCGATACCGTCGTCAAAGGTTGACTTCCCACAGTCAACGCTAGTTGACCGTACCGATACGCTTGAGGCCGGTATCGATACCAAGATGGACAGTGGCTCCAGTGGCCAAAAAGGTACCGATACGCCTCCCCGCGTATCGATACGGAAGGCTTGGAATAAGAAGGCCGTATCGATACGGGTCTAACCGTATCGATACCCCCTGCCCTGCGACACATCCTTTCACCGTTTGATAACATCTTGCAAGGTTCTAGATGCATACTTAGACACCCTTAAGCACACACAAGCATACATGCACCAACCACAAACAGGACTTAACATGAGGGGCATTCAAACCAACGATAACATACCAAACAAAGCTCCATACAAGTCTACAAGAGGCATACTTAGCAAGCATAAGTCATCCATCACAAGGTAGACAGCATAAGGCCTACCTAGGCCAAAATCATACAAATTCAGGCATAAGCAATTAAACCACATAAGAGGCATAGAACATAATCCGAGAAGCAAAAGCATAACATGCAACATAAGTTTAACAATTTCAAGCATGACTTCCTAAGGAGTTTGACCCCAACTCCTAACACTCTATACCCCATTGTCTAGACATTATTACAAAAGCAAACCATACTTAAACTTGCTTGAGAACTCCAAAGGTTCCTCCCTCGCCCGCTCGCCTCCCGAACTCTAACGATCTGCACATTGGAAACGAAGAGCATAAGCAATCTAGCTTAGTGAGAGAAGCTCTACAATTTACAACATGCAACTTTCCAAAATACGATTTGTATGCAAGAAAACAATGGATGCATAAGGGTCCATCTCAACCACAACTTTTGGTTTGCACAAGCACAACCAACATACACTTACGGTGGGACTACACATCACCGTTTCGACTAGTGGATATACAATGGGACTACACATCAAAGTACTACCCTACTAGTCACTACCGGTGGGACTACACATCACCGTAGTTTAAACCACCATCACGTGAGGCACGAACTCAACACGACTACTACATTGACAACTTAGAATGCATTTAATGGTCACAATGTATGTAAAACCAACTTGTCACAACAATTTATGAGTAGGGAGACTTACACACGGGTTTAGGCAACCTCTCAAGGTTCTACCCAAACCCCAAGGGAGGCCATATCAAGTACAATGCAATAACCAATGATCCTACTCACCGTTGCTACCCAAGAGAAGATTGAAGACCGAGCTCAAGACTCCGAAATCCCCGGATTTGCCCCCGAAGCTTCACCAACCAAATTCCTTGATTCTAAGCATTCCAACACCAAGCAAATAACCCCAAATCAGTTCATGTTCTAAAATAATCAACCCGAATAACATACTAAGTGCAATACACCAATCTTTCCATTGAAACAAGCTCAATTTTTCCAAAATCCGAGCAGCCCCTAAGCACCCCTCAAAACCATTGATTTCAACCTTCAAACTACTCCCTAAAGCTTTCAAAACGATGCTTACATATACCCTAACCATTGACCCTTTCATTTCTACATAGAACACCCCCAAATTTCATTCCTAAACCTCCCAAAAACCTCCCCAAAACCTCATTTCGGAAATCACCCCAAACCTTGTAAAAATCATACCCATTGGACCCCTTTAGACTTAAAATGACTCATATCACTTCCATGAATCAAAAACCTAAGTTTAGAATACTAAAAATGACATTTTTAATCAATATTTCAAAACACCCAAGTTACAAAAATCATGGGTTTTCTAGGAAATAAGGGTACGTACTCGTAGAGGACAAGGAGAGCAAGTCAAAAATGGCCTTACCTTTGAAAAACCTCCAAGATTGGATGAGCTATGAAATGGAATAGTGTCTAGGAGGGGTGGGGAGCTCTTTGTCGTTAAAAGGGAGTGGTGAGATGAAGAAGATGAGTAAAAAGGGTTTATTTTATTTTTTGTTTAAAATGGGGAAGTCAAATGACTAAAACACCCTTGATGACTTGGGATAATCTCAAAAGATGACACCCATGGCTATGTGGGCTTGTTTAAAATGTAGTCCAACTAAGTAAAACCCGAGGCCCAAGTCATTATTTTATTATTTAAAATTTGAAACCGAAACCCGAACTATTTTTTAAAATTAATATTTTCACCCGACCCCCGAACCCGGGTGTTACAACTCTCCCCTACTTAAGGAAATTTCGTCCTCGAAATTACCTGACGGAAACAAGTAGGGAAACTGCTCAAGCATGTCAGCTTTCCTCTCCCACGTGGCTTCCTCCACACCTCTATGTCTCCATAAGACTTTGACTAACTCTATAGTCTTGCCACGCAACACCTTGCTATCAGAAGCAAGTACCTCAATTGGTTCCTCATCGTAAGATAAGTCCGAATTTAACTCTATTTCTTCCACTGACATAACATGGGACGGATCCGACCTATACCTCCTAAGCATCGATACATGAAACACATCATGAATCTTCTCTAGCTCAACTGGGAGTCTCAATCTATAGGCAACCGGACCAATTCTCTCAACTATCTCATAAGGCCCTATGTACCTTGGGCTCAACTTGCCTTTCCTCCCAAACCTCATCACCTTCTTCCATGGTGAGACTTTCAAAAATACTTTATCCCCCACGGAGTATTCCACTTCCTTCCTTTTTAAGTCGGCATAGGACTTTTGCCGATCTGAAGCCGCCTTCAAGCGATCATATATCAACTTCACCTTCTCGGTGGTTCCCTTAAGTAACTCGGGCATCGACACAAGTTTCTGTCCGGCCTCAGCCCAACAAATCGGGGTCCTACACTTCCTACCATACAAGGCCTCATAAGGAGCCATCTGAATGCTTGACTGGAAGCTGTTGTTGTACGCAAATTCCACTAATGGTAGGTGTTTCTCCCACGACCCCTGGAAGTCAATAATACAACACCTCAACATATCCTCCAAAATCTGAATCACTCTCTCAGACTGCCCATCTGACTGCGGATGATACGAAGTGCTGAAGTTCAACCAAGTGCCTAAGGCTCGATGCAAACACTCCCAAAATCTAGAGGTGAATCTCGGATCTCGGTCTGACACAATTGACTTCGGTACCCCATGTAGTCTCACAATCTCACGGATATACAATTCGGCCAACTTGTCCAAAGTATAGGTGGTATGAACCGGTATGAAGTGTGCACACTTGGTGAATCTGTCTACAATCACCCACGCTGAATTTTTCTTCGAAGGAGTCAACGGAAGTCCTGATACAAAGTCCATAGTGATACGCTCCCACTTCCACTCTGGAATCTTCAACGGTTGCAACAACCCTGAGGGAAACTGGTGCTCGGCCTTGACTCTCTGACAGACCATGCATTTACTTACGAACTCGGCTACATCCTTTTTCAAACCAACCCAATAATACTCTTCCTTTAATCCTCGATACATCTTCGTGCTACCCGGATGCATAGAAAAAGGGCTATTGTGAGCCTCACACAAAATCGTACGCCTCAACTCGGCATCCTCCGGAACCACTATCCTATCCTTGAAACATAGGATCCCATTCTCTCCAAAACAATACTCGGTAGGCCTATCTTCCGCTATGTCTTGCACGTGAGGTGCCAAGGACTCATCTCGCAACTGCTTCTCACGAATCAACTGAACCAATGATGGCTTAACCTGAAGCTCGGCCACTAGCCCACCGTCCGTAGACACACTCAACCTTGCGAACATTGCTCGCAACTCAACGGCCATCTTCCTACTCAAGGCATCGGCCACCACATTCGCCTTGCCCGGATGATATTCTATGGTGAGGTCATAATCTTTAAGGAGCTCTAACCACCTTCGTTGCCTAAGATTCAACTCCTTTTGGGACATCAAATATTTCAAGCTCTTGTGGTCGGTGTACACAGTGCACTTCTCACCATAAAGATGGTGTCTCCAAATTTTCAACGCGAACACCACTGCGGCCAACTCTATGTCATGTGTGGGGTAATTCTTCTCATGGACCTTCAACTGTCGGGAAGCATATGCCACTACCTTACCTCCTTGCATAAGTACACAACCTAGCCCCACGTAAGATGCATCACTGTAAATTACAAACTCTCTCCCCGGCTCGGGCTGAATCAAAATGGGAGCTTTGGTCAAAGCTTTCTTCAACTTCTCAAACGCTTCTTGTCTTGCATCTGACCATTCATACGGAACATTCTTCTGTAGCAACTTGGTCAACGGAGCCGCTATCCTCGAGAACCCCTCAACAAATCTCCTATAGTATCCCGCCAAGCCTAGGAAGCTGCGGATTTCTGTCACTGATTTTGGTTGCTTCCAATTTACAATGGCTTCAATCTTCTTGGGATCTACACAAATCCCACTAGCTGAGATCACGTGGCCAAGGAAAACCACCTCTCTAATCCAAAACTCACACTTACTTAGCCTGGCATACAATTGATTCTCAAGTAGGGTCTGAAGCACCAACCTTAAGTGTTCATCGTGCTCCTCTTCGGTCCTCGAGTACACTAGGATGTCGTCAATAAACACTACCACAAACCTGTCCAAGAACTTATGAAACACCCGATTCATCATATCCATGAAGGCTGCTGGAGCATTGGTCAAACCAAAAGGCATCACCAAAAACTCATAATGTCCGTAACGTGTACGAAAAGCTGTCTTCGGTATGTCCACATCCTTTACCTTTAACTGATAATATCCAGACCTCAAATCAATCTTTGAAAACACAGAAGCACCCCTCAACTGGTCTAGCAAGTCGTCTATCCTTGGCAAGGGATATTTATTTTTCACTGTCACCTTGTTCAACTGTCTATAGTCTATGCACATCCTCATGCTACCGTCCTTCTTTTTCACAAACAAAACCGGAGCACCCCACGGGGAAACACTAGGCCTAATGAAGCCTCTGTCAGTCAACTCCTGAAGCTGTGTCTTCAACTCCTTCAACTCCTTCGGTGCCATTCTATACGGAGCAATGGACACCGGTGCGGAATCAGAATATGTCTCAATAGCAAACTCAACTGCTCTGTCTGGAGGCAAACCTGGTAGTTCTTCCGGAAAAACACTCGGGAAGTCACACACAGTCCTGATGTCCTGAGGTCTCACCTCATTCATATCCGGGTTCATTACGTAAGCCAAGTAAACCTGACACCCTGAACTTAACAATCTCTGAGCTTCCAAAGCCGAAACCACATTGGTCAAGAACTTAACATTCTCCCCAACTACCACAACCTCAAAGTCATCAGCAAGCCTCAAAGAGACTCTCTTAGTCTCAAAGTCAACCCTAGCTTTATGCTCTACAAGTCAATCCATGCCCAAAATCACATCAAAGCCATAAAAGGGTAGCTCCATCATGTCGACTGGAAATATGTGGCCCTGAATCATCAAGGGACACCTCCTATACACTTTCCTAACTACCACTGTATCACCAAAGGAGCTAGTGACATTTACTCCTACTTCTAAACAATCACAAGGTAGTCCTAATGACCTTGCATGCTCACCCAGAATATACGAATGCGTTGACCCCGAATCTATGAGAGAAAGCAAACTCGAAGACTGTAATGTGAAATTACCTGCAATGACATCAGTGTCATTTCCAGCCTCTCGCTGAGCGTACACTCTAGCCGGTCCTCCTCCCTCGGGCTGGACTGCTACCACATGAGCCAAGTTCCTCTGACCCTCATTCCTTGGCTGGAAGTTCCCACGGCCGCGCCCACGACCTCTCTGATGCTCAAAACCCCTCACGGGAGCCGGTCCTCCTCTGACTGGGTGTGGACAATCACGTCTCAAATGATCTCGGGAGCTACAGTTCCAACACGCCCCAAACATACCCATGCACTCACCTGGGTGGCGTCTCCCGCACCTAGTGCACTCCGGAATATGCCCAACAGCCCCTTGGCCCTGACGACCCTGACCATGGTTACCACCCCTAGGCCTCGTATCCGGCTGATACCTCCTATCCCTATGCCTCTTGGCATGATCTCTATCCCAGCTCGCATGTCTCTTCCCGGAGTCAGACCCACCAGCACGTGCTCTAGAGCTTAGGTTTTGTTCTACATCCTTGGCTCTAGAAACCAAGACATCGAACTCAGTGTAGTCGGTGGCCAACAGGTAGGTCTTCACATCAGTAGTCAACCCATATCTGAAGCGCTCACATCGTTCCTTCTCATCCGGAATCAACTCTGGCGCATACTGGCTCAACCTCACAAATTGGATCTCATACTCGGTCACGGTCCTATGGCCTTGAACCAAAGCCATGAACTCCTTTTTCTTTTCATCTAAGTACCAGACTCCGAGGTACTTCCTCTTGAAAGCACTCCTGAAAAACTCCCATGTGACATCCACCTCGGCCATACCAGAGATAGCAGTGGTCCACCAGGTATAAGCGTCTCCCTGGAGCAATGAGACAGTGCATCCCAACTTACGGGCGTCCGAACACTCCATCTGACCCAAGATGCGAGTAGTGCTCTCAAGCCACCCTTCTGAACCCTCCGGAGATAACCCACGAAACTCAACTGCCCCCAAATTACGAAGCCTCTCTAGGGGTAATCTTGTCCCCGCACCCTGAGCTGGTGCTGCAGCTTGCATACCAGCCAAAGCAGTCTGGAAAGCTCCGGCTATAGTCTGAATCAAATGAGCCACATCTGGGCCTGCCTGACCTTGGCCCGCTTGAGCCCCATTACCTCCCACATTAGCCCCAGCCTGAGGCC
Source organism: Hibiscus tridactylites (assembly GCA_958450335.1). Lineage (NCBI taxonomy): Eukaryota > Viridiplantae > Streptophyta > Magnoliopsida > Malvales > Malvaceae > Hibiscus > Hibiscus tridactylites. Next base: position 50,036,268 of record OY288290.1, read on the forward strand.
CATTACCATCACCTCCAACGTTCCCTCCATTACCACCCAGAGCATTAAGAGCAGGAGGCGCGTTCTCGGGTGCCTGGTCACCCGCTCTAGGCCGTCCCCTCGGTCTCACCATAGCAATTTATGTAATCTAAAACAACAAACACACAACAACAAGAAACGTTAGGTTAGCAAGGGGCAAAGGACTCCGGTTCTCAAGCTCTTTAAACCAAAACAATTCTCCTTTTTATTTTGACAACAATGCCTAACAATGGGGACTCAAACCAACTCTCAAACAACAGAAAAGCCATCATATCATGCATACATACACCGTGCTAAAAACAAAATTTAGACATACATGGCAAAACACTCATAATATCTTAACTTACCTCACTTACCTGCCCGAGGTCTCGGAAACCTCAGGCTCTGATACCAATAAATGTAACCCCCTTATCCCAGTCTGGCCGGATGACCGGTCCAAAAGGGCTACACGGGGAAAACCGAGTGAAAACCCCTAAAGGATTCCCCCTCGGTTAGCAACCCTATTTTTTTTTAAATCTCGTCTAGTTGAGTAATTAACCCTAAGTGATCAACAGCGGAATAACATAACCAAAACAATCCAACGAGCTTAAATCCACAACCAAAAGGCAAATTTTCAGGTTTAACAACAGGGGTATCGATACACCTAAGGGGTGTATCGATACGCCTTGACTAAGTCAAAGGTCGGAGTCAACCCGTGGAGACCGTATCGATACACCTTGGGGGTGTATCGATACCGTCGTCAAAGGTTGACTTCCCACAGTCAACGCTAGTTGACCGTACCGATACGCTTGAGGCCGGTATCGATACCAAGATGGACAGTGGCTCCAGTGGCCAAAAAGGTACTGATACGCCTCCCCGCGTATCGATACGGAAGGCCTGGAATAAGAAGGCCGTATCGATACGGGTCTAACCGTATCGATACCCCCTGCCCTGCGACACATCCTTTCACCGTTTGATAACATCTTGCAAGGTTCTAGATGCATACTTAGACACCCTTAAGCACACACAAGCATACATGCACCAACCACAAACAGGACTTAACATGAGGGGCATTCAAACCAACGATAACATACCAAACAAAGCTCCATACAAGTCTACAAGAGGCATACTTAGCAAGCATAAGTCATCCATCACAAGGTAGACAGCATAAGGCCTACCTAGGCCAAAATCATACAAATTCAGGCATAAGCAATTAAACCACATAAGAGGCATAGAACATAATCCGAGAAGCAAAAGCATAACATGCAACATAAGTTTAACAATTTCAAGCATGACTTCCTAAGGAGTTTGACCCCAACTCCTAACACTCTATACCCCATTGTCTAGACATTATTACAAAAGCAAACCATACTTAAACTTGCTTGAGAACTCCAAAGGTTCCTCCCTCGCCCGCTCGCCTCCCGAACTCTAACGATCTGCACATTGGAAACGAAGAGCATAAGCAATCTAGCTTAGTGAGAGAAGCTCTACAATTTACAACATGCAACTTTCCAAAATACGATTTGTATGCAAGAAAACAATGGATGCATAAGGGTCCATCTCAACCACAACTTTTGGTTTGCACAAGCACAACCAACATACACTTACGGTGGGACTACACATCACCGTTTCGACTAGTGGATATACAATGGGACTACACATCAAAGTACTACCCTACTAGTCACTACCGGTGGGACTACACATCACCGTAGTTTAAACCACCATCACGTGAGGCACGAACTCAACACGACTACTACATTGACAACTTAGAATGCATTTAATGGTCACAATGTATGTAAAACCAACTTGTCACAACAATTTATGAGTAGGGAGACTTACACACGGGTTTAGGCAACCTCTCAAGGTTCTACCCAAACCCCAAGGGAGGCCATATCAAGTACAATGCAATAACCAATGATCCTACTCACCGTTGCTACCCAAGAGAAGATTGAAGACCGAGCTCAAGACTCCGAAATCCCCGGATTTGCCCCCGAAGCTTCACCAACCAAATTCCTTGATTCTAAGCATTCCAACACCAAGCAAATAACCCCAAATCAGTTCATGTTCTAAAATAATCAACCCGAATAACATACTAAGTGCAATACACCAATCTTTCCATTGAAACAAGCTCAATTTTTCCAAAATCCGAGCAGCCCCTAAGCACCCCTCAAAACCATTGATTTCAACCTTCAAACTACTCCCTAAAGCTTTCAAAACGATGCTTACATATACCCTAACCATTGACCCTTTCATTTCTACATAGAACACCCCCAAATTTCATTCCTAAACCTCCCAAAAACCTCCCCAAAACCTCATTTCGGAAATCACCCCAAACCTTGTAAAAATCATACCCATTGGACCCCTTTAGACTTAAAATGACTCATATCACTTCCATGAATCAAAAACCTAAGTTTAGAATACTAAAAATGACATTTTTAATCAATATTTCAAAACACCCAAGTTACAAAAATCATGGGTTTTCTAGGAAATAAGGGTACGTACTCGTAGAGGACAAGGAGAGCAAGTCAAAAATGGCCTTACCTTTGAAAAACCTCCAAGATTGGATGAGCTATGAAATGGAATAGTGTCTAGGAGGGGTGGGGAGCTCTTTGTCGTTAAAAGGGAGTGGTGAGATGAAGAAGATGAGTAAAAAGGGTTTATTTTATTTTTTGTTTAAAATGGGGAAGTCAAATGACTAAAACACCCTTGATGACTTGGGATAATCTCAAAAGATGACACCCATGGCTATGTGGGCTTGTTTAAAATGTAGTCCAACTAAGTAAAACCCGAGGCCCAAGTCATTATTTTATTATTTAAAATTTGAAACCGAAACCCGAACTATTTTTTAAAATTAATATTTTCACCCGACCCCCGAACCCGGGTGTTACAACTCTCCCCTACTTAAGGAAATTTCGTCCTCGAAATTACCTGACGGAAACAAGTAGGGAAACTGCTCAAGCATGTCAGCTTTCCTCTCCCACGTGGCTTCCTCCACACCTCTATGTCTCCATAAGACTTTGACTAACTCTATAGTCTTGCCACGCAACACCTTGCTATCAGAAGCAAGTACCTCAATTGGTTCCTCATCGTAAGATAAGTCCGAATTTAACTCTATTTCTTCCACTGACATAACATGGGACGGATCCGACCTATACCTCCTAAGCATCGATACATGAAACACATCATGAATCTTCTCTAGCTCAACTGGGAGTCTCAATCTATAGGCAACCGGACCAATTCTCTCAACTATCTCATAAGGCCCTATGTACCTTGGGCTCAACTTGCCTTTCCTCCCAAACCTCATCACCTTCTTCCATGGTGAGACTTTCAAAAATACTTTATCCCCCACGGAGTATTCCACTTCCTTCCTTTTTAAGTCGGCATAGGACTTTTGCCGATCTGAAGCCGCCTTCAAGCGATCATATATCAACTTCACCTTCTCGGTGGTTCCCTTAAGTAACTCGGGCATCGACACAAGTTTCTGTCCGGCCTCAGCCCAACAAATCGGGGTCCTACACTTCCTACCATACAAGGCCTCATAAGGAGCCATCTGAATGCTTGACTGGAAGCTGTTGTTGTACGCAAATTCCACTAATGGTAGGTGTTTCTCCCACGACCCCTGGAAGTCAATAATACAACACCTCAACATATCCTCCAAAATCTGAATCACTCTCTCAGACTGCCCATCTGACTGCGGATGATACGAAGTGCTGAAGTTCAACCAAGTGCCTAAGGCTCGATGCAAACACTCCCAAAATCTAGAGGTGAATCTCGGATCTCGGTCTGACACAATTGACTTCGGTACCCCATGTAGTCTCACAATCTCACGGATATACAATTCGGCCAACTTGTCCAAAGTATAGGTGGTATGAACCGGTATGAAGTGTGCACACTTGGTGAATCTGTCTACAATCACCCACGCTGAATTTTTCTTCGAAGGAGTCAACGGAAGTCCTGATACAAAGTCCATAGTGATACGCTCCCACTTCCACTCTGGAATCTTCAACGGTTGCAACAACCCTGAGGGAAACTGGTGCTCGGCCTTGACTCTCTGACAGACCATGCATTTACTTACGAACTCGGCTACATCCTTTTTCAAACCAACCCAATAATACTCTTCCTTTAATCCTCGATACATCTTCGTGCTACCCGGATGCATAGAAAAAGGGCTATTGTGAGCCTCACACAAAATCGTACGCCTCAACTCGGCATCCTCCGGAACCACTATCCTATCCTTGAAACATAGGATCCCATTCTCTCCAAAACAATACTCGGTAGGCCTATCTTCCGCTATGTCTTGCACGTGAGGTGCCAAGGACTCATCTCGCAACTGCTTCTCACGAATCAACTGAACCAATGATGGCTTAACCTGAAGCTCGGCCACTAGCCCACCGTCCGTAGACACACTCAACCTTGCGAACATTGCTCGCAACTCAACGGCCATCTTCCTACTCAAGGCATCGGCCACCACATTCGCCTTGCCCGGATGATATTCTATGGTGAGGTCATAATCTTTAAGGAGCTCTAACCACCTTCGTTGCCTAAGATTCAACTCCTTTTGGGACATCAAATATTTCAAGCTCTTGTGGTCGGTGTACACAGTGCACTTCTCACCATAAAGATGGTGTCTCCAAATTTTCAACGCGAACACCACTGCGGCCAACTCTATGTCATGTGTGGGGTAATTCTTCTCATGGACCTTCAACTGTCGGGAAGCATATGCCACTACCTTACCTCCTTGCATAAGTACACAACCTAGCCCCACGTAAGATGCATCACTGTAAATTACAAACTCTCTCCCCGGCTCGGGCTGAATCAAAATGGGAGCTTTGGTCAAAGCTTTCTTCAACTTCTCAAACGCTTCTTGTCTTGCATCTGACCATTCATACGGAACATTCTTCTGTAGCAACTTGGTCAACGGAGCCGCTATCCTCGAGAACCCCTCAACAAATCTCCTATAGTATCCCGCCAAGCCTAGGAAGCTGCGGATTTCTGTCACTGATTTTGGTTGCTTCCAATTTACAATGGCTTCAATCTTCTTGGGATCTACACAAATCCCACTAGCTGAGATCACGTGGCCAAGGAAAACCACCTCTCTAATCCAAAACTCACACTTACTTAGCCTGGCATACAATTGATTCTCAAGTAGGGTCTGAAGCACCAACCTTAAGTGTTCATCGTGCTCCTCTTCGGTCCTCGAGTACACTAGGATGTCGTCAATAAACACTACCACAAACCTGTCCAAGAACTTATGAAACACCCGATTCATCATATCCATGAAGGCTGCTGGAGCATTGGTCAAACCAAAAGGCATCACCAAAAACTCATAATGTCCGTAACGTGTACGAAAAGCTGTCTTCGGTATGTCCACATCCTTTACCTTTAACTGATAATATCCAGACCTCAAATCAATCTTTGAAAACACAGAAGCACCCCTCAACTGGTCTAGCAAGTCGTCTATCCTTGGCAAGGGATATTTATTTTTCACTGTCACCTTGTTCAACTGTCTATAGTCTATGCACATCCTCATGCTACCGTCCTTCTTTTTCACAAACAAAACCGGAGCACCCCACGGGGAAACACTAGGCCTAATGAAGCCTCTGTCAGTCAACTCCTGAAGCTGTGTCTTCAACTCCTTCAACTCCTTCGGTGCCATTCTATACGGAGCAATGGACACCGGTGCGGAATCAGAATATGTCTCAATAGCAAACTCAACTGCTCTGTCTGGAGGCAAACCTGGTAGTTCTTCCGGAAAAACACTCGGGAAGTCACACACAGTCCTGATGTCCTGAGGTCTCACCTCATTCATATCCGGGTTCATTACGTAAGCCAAGTAAACCTGACACCCTGAACTTAACAATCTCTGAGCTTCCAAAGCCGAAACCACATTGGTCAAGAACTTAACATTCTCCCCAACTACCACAACCTCAAAGTCATCAGCAAGCCTCAAAGAGACTCTCTTAGTCTCAAAGTCAACCCTAGCTTTATGCTCTACAAGTCAATCCATGCCCAAAATCACATCAAAGCCATAAAAGGGTAGCTCCATCATGTCGACTGGAAATATGTGGCCCTGAATCATCAAGGGACACCTCCTATACACTTTCCTAACTACCACTGTATCACCAAAGGAGCTAGTGACATTTACTCCTACTTCTAAACAATCACAAGGTAGTCCTAATGACCTTGCATGCTCACCCAGAATATACGAATGCGTTGACCCCGAATCTATGAGAGAAAGCAAACTCGAAGACTGTAATGTGAAATTACCTGCAATGACATCAGTGTCATTTCCAGCCTCTCGCTGAGCGTACACTCTAGCCGGTCCTCCTCCCTCGGGCTGGACTGCTACCACATGAGCCAAGTTCCTCTGACCCTCATTCCTTGGCTGGAAGTTCCCACGGCCGCGCCCACGACCTCTCTGATGCTCAAAACCCCTCACGGGAGCCGGTCCTCCTCTGACTGGGTGTGGACAATCACGTCTCAAATGATCTCGGGAGCTACAGTTCCAACACGCCCCAAACATACCCATGCACTCACCTGGGTGGCGTCTCCCGCACCTAGTGCACTCCGGAATATGCCCAACAGCCCCTTGGCCCTGACGACCCTGACCATGGTTACCACCCCTAGGCCTCGTATCCGGCTGATACCTCCTATCCCTATGCCTCTTGGCATGATCTCTATCCCAGCTCGCATGTCTCTTCCCGGAGTCAGACCCACCAGCACGTGCTCTAGAGCTTAGGTTTTGTTCTACATCCTTGGCTCTAGAAACCAAGACATCGAACTCAGTGTAGTCGGTGGCCAACAGGTAGGTCTTCACATCAGTAGTCAACCCATATCTGAAGCGCTCACATCGTTCCTTCTCATCCGGAATCAACTCTGGCGCATACTGGCTCAACCTCACAAATTGGATCTCATACTCGGTCACGGTCCTATGGCCTTGAACCAAAGCCATGAACTCCTTTTTCTTTTCATCTAAGTACCAGACTCCGAGGTACTTCCTCTTGAAAGCACTCCTGAAAAACTCCCATGTGACATCCACCTCGGCCATACCAGAGATAGCAGTGGTCCACCAGGTATAAGCGTCTCCCTGGAGCAATGAGACAGTGCATCCCAACTTACGGGCGTCCGAACACTCCATCTGACCCAAGATGCGAGTAGTGCTCTCAAGCCACCCTTCTGAACCCTCCGGAGATAACCCACGAAACTCAACTGCCCCCAAATTACGAAGCCTCTCTAGGGGTAATCTTGTCCCCGCACCCTGAGCTGGTGCTGCAGCTTGCATACCAGCCAAAGCAGTCTGGAAAGCTCCGGCTATAGTCTGAATCAAATGAGCCACATCTGGGCCTGCCTGACCTTGGCCCGCTTGAGCCCCATTACCTCCCACATTAGCCCCAGCCTGAGGCCCATTACCATCACCTCCAACGTTCCCTCCATTACCACCCAGAGCATTAAGAGCAGGAGGCGCGTTCTCGGGTGCCTGGTCACCCGCTCTAGGCCGTCCCCTCGGTCTCACCATAGCAATTTATGTAATCTAAAACAACAAACACACAACAACAAGAAACGTTAGGTTAGCAAGGGGCAAAGGACTCCGGTTCTCAAGCTCTTTAAACCAAAACAATTCTCCTTTTTATTTTGACAACAATGCCTAACAATGGGGACTCAAACCAACTCTCAAACAACAGAAAAGCCATCATATCATGCATACATACACCGTGCTAAAAACAAAATTTAGACATACATGGCAAAACACTCATAATATCTTAACTTACCTCACTTACCTGCCCGAGGTCTCGGAAACCTCAGGCTCTGATACCAATAAATGTAACCCCCTTATCCCAGTCTGGCCGGATGACCGGTCCAAAAGGGCTACACGGGGAAAACCGAGTGAAAACCCCTAAAGGATTCCCCCTCGGTTAGCAACCCTATTTTTTTTTAAATCTCGTCTAGTTGAGTAATTAACCCTAAGTGATCAACAGCGGAATAACATAACCAAAACAATCCAACGAGCTTAAATCCACAACCAAAAGGCAAATTTTCAGGTTTAACAACAGGGGTATCGATACACCTAAGGGGTGTATCGATACGCCTTGACTAAGTCAAAGGTCGGAGTCAACCCGTGGAGACCGTATCGATACACCTTGGGGGTGTATCGATACCGTCGTCAAAGGTTGACTTCCCACAGTCAACGCTAGTTGACCGTACCGATACGCTTGAGGCCGGTATCGATACCAAGATGGACAGTGGCTCCAGTGGCCAAAAAGGTACTGATACGCCTCCCCGCGTATCGATACGGAAGGCCTGGAATAAGAAGGCCGTATCGATACGGGTCTAACCGTATCGATACCCCCTGCCCTGCGACACATCCTTTCACCGTTTGATAACATCTTGCAAGGTTCTAGATGCATACTTAGACACCCTTAAGCACACACAAGCATACATGCACCAACCACAAACAGGACTTAACATGAGGGGCATTCAAACCAACGATAACATACCAAACAAAGCTCCATACAAGTCTACAAGAGGCATACTTAGCAAGCATAAGTCATCCATCACAAGGTAGACAGCATAAGGCCTACCTAGGCCAAAATCATACAAATTCAGGCATAAGCAATTAAACCACATAAGAGGCATAGAACATAATCCGAGAAGCAAAAGCATAACATGCAACATAAGTTTAACAATTTCAAGCATGACTTCCTAAGGAGTTTGACCCCAACTCATAACACTCTATACCCCATTGTCTAGACATTATTACAAAAGCAAACCATACTTAAACTTGCTTGAGAACTCCAAAGGTTCCTCCCTCGCCCGCTCGCCTCCCGAACTCTAACGATCTGCACATTGGAAACGAAGAGCATAAGCAATCTAGCTTAGTGAGAGAAGCTCTACAATTTACAACATGCAACTTTCCAAAATACGATTTGTATGCAAGAAAACAATGGATGCATAAGGGTCCATCTCAACCACAACTTTTGGTTTGCACAAGCACAACCAACATACACTTACGGTGGGACTACACATCACCGTTTCGACTAGTGGATATACAATGGGACTACACATCAAAGTACTACCCTACTAGTCACTACCGGTGGGACTACACATCACCGTAGTTTAAACCACCATCACGTGAGGCACGAACTCAACACGACTACTACATTGACAACTTAGAATGCATTTAATGGTCACAATGTATGTAAAACCAACTTGTCACAACAATTTATGAGTAGGGAGACTTACACACGGGTTTAGGCAACCTCTCAAGGTTCTACCCAAACCCCAAGGGAGGCCATATCAAGTACAATGCAATAACCAATGATCCTACTCACCGTTGCTACCCAAGAGAAGATTGAAGACCGAGCTCAAGACTCCGAAATCCCCGGATTTGCCCCCGAAGCTTCACCAACCAAATTCCTTGATTCTAAGCATTCCAACACCAAGCAAATAACCCCAAATCAGTTCATGTTCTAAAATAATCAACCCGAATAACATACTAAGTGCAATACACCAATCTTTCCATTGAAACAAGCTCAATTTTTCCAAAATCCGAGCAGCCCCTAAGCACCCCTCAAAACCATTGATTTCAACCTTCAAACTACTCCCTAAAGCTTTCAAAACGATGCTTACATATACCCTAACCATTGACCCTCTCATTTCTACATAGAACACCCCCAAATTTCATTCCTAAACCTCCCAAAAACCTCCCCAAAACCTCATTTCGGAAATCACCCCAAACCTTGTAAAAATCATACCCATTGGACCCCTTTAGACTTAAAATGACTCATATCACTTCCATGAATCAAAAACCTAAGTTTAGAATACTAAAAATGACATTTTTAATCAATATTTCAAAACACCCAAGTTACAAAAATCATGGGTTTTCTAGGAAATAAGGGTACGTACTCGTAGAGGACAAGGAGAGCAAGTCAAAAATGGCCTTACCTTTGAAAAACCTCCAAGATTGGATGAGCTATGAAATGGAATAGTGTCTAGGGGGGTGGGGAGCTCTTTGTCGTTAAAAGGGAGTGGTGAGATGAAGAAGATGAGTAAAAAGGGTTTATTTTATTTTTTGTTTAAAATGGGGAAGTCAAATGACTAAAACACCCTTGATGACTTGGGATAATCTCAAAAGATGACACCCATGGCTATGTGGGCTTGTTTAAAATGTAGTCCAACTAAGTAAAACCCGAGGCCCAAGTCATTATTTTATTATTTAAAATTTGAAACCGAAACCCGAACTATTTTTTTAAATTAATATTTTCACCCGACCCCCGAACCCGGGTGTTACAGCAAATATATCAACCTGCTTTCTCGGATCAGGGTGTGAATGGATCAATCCCCGAAGTCTATCCCATGCGATGGCTTTACTTCCCCTTTTGCCTTGAAACTGGGCTTCCACCCATGACATGCTAGTCCCAGTCAAAGTCATAAGCTTCTCCTTGTATGTCTTAGGTTGAGCTCCTTTAACATAAATTTCGAACTCATGGACCTTCCTTAGATGGAGCAGCGCCGCATATTCTTCTATCGTCGGGGTCATGTCTTCCCCATTGAATGTGAAGCAATTGTATAAAGGGTTCCAAAATTGCGCCATAGCCCGTATCAACCTCTTATCTGCATGCACTTGTAGCAAATAGGCTATGTCTAATATGCGTCATACATCATCTGCCTCTGATCAGTCTTCCACTGGCCCCAGATCTCCGCTAATTCTTGGGTGTCGTTCTGCTTAAACTGAAGGTGAACATATCCTGAGAATTGTTCATCTGGTCTTGCTAGTATACTGTCACCTCTCCTTCTCTGGGTGTTTTCTGACCATTTTCGAACATCATCATTTTTCTCCGATAAGCACTGAACTCTTTTGGCCATGACGAAGATTTTTCTATCGAATTAATTTAATAACCAACACTCTTCTATGATGATGATGATGCATGTGTACATAAACAATAAACACCCAAAGAAATTTGATTAGTGTCGCACAAATATAACAAATAATTAAATACAAAAAAAATATGAATAATAAAAAACAAAACATATGTTCATATATCAATGGGTGACACCTTAAGGTTTGAGTTCAGCATGGCTCTAACATGGGTGGGTTTCTACGGTTTGTTATATGAGGTTACGGTTCTAGACAGGGTACTTGAATTGTCCTCACTGGCGCCTGCTAAGGCTAGTAAGGTCCCTAGTCCTCCCCCATTATAGGTTCTCAGGACCAGGTTCAACTCGAGGGGATGCACTTCCCTATGACCATACGGAGGTTACCCTCACGAAGACATAGATCATATGCATCCCGGAGGCGACTACTATCCCATACGGAGGTTAACCTCACGAAGGAGCAGCGTTTTGCCCCCACTTAAACGGGACCAAGCTCGGGTAGAAAGCTCATGGAATGATGCGACACAACATGTACCCCTTTTTGTGTGGCTTGACTCTCTTGAATAGTCCCCAGCGGAGTCGCCAAGCTGTCGACGTCATTTTTGGTCCGGGCTGAAATTGATTGGGCCTCCAAAGGCTTGTTGTGGATTGGAGTCGCCATCGGTCATTTTGGATTGGGTATGACCGAAAACCTGTAAAATTGGTCTGCGTCTGAACCGGGGTCAAGTTGGGCTCGGGAGTCGGTTACGTGTGGGGAAGGTTATAGCACCCCCACAACGCCCAAAATTGGTACCTAAAGGGGTTGTGTTGTCTAAAAGGCTTCAAATATAGGGTTAATAGCACTATTATACGCGATGAAAAAAATCAAATAAATTAAAGAAAAACTAAGCATGCTAAAAATTGATATATATAAAAAAAACAAATGGAAAATTAATATTTTTCATTGAAGACCATAATCTTAAGTCAAATCATAATTTATCTCAAATTAAGCGAATTATTAATCAAACATCTTTTAAGACCAAATCCCATTATTCGCAAAATTTTAAGATCAATTTATAATTAAACTCAATTATAATCCAATTAAAATATTAGTCACCCACCTTAAAAGAAAAAAAATAATCAGGACATCCTAAGTAAATTATTAGTGATTTAATCATCTAATTAATTATGAAAATTAAGGACCTAATTAAAAGAAACTAAATATTGAGGCTAATACAAAAAAAACCTAATTAAACCTAACATATAAAAGAACCTAAAGTAAAGGAAGGACTTAGGGCATAATTAACCCCTAAATTAAATTTGAAGCTAATGTGCAGTAGATGTCAGAAGGGTTGTGTGCTTCCTTTCTTCAAGGTGAGGACCGAAACGCAATTTTCCCCTAAAGTCAAAATTAAATTCCCCATTACATAGTTTGCGTGTGAACACTCTGAATCACTTTTCCCTGCCACCACATTTATTGAGATACGCTTTGAGTGAATTAAAAATTCATATTTTAATCACTACCTATTGTGTCTTTAATGGAAAGGGGTCCTAGTTATCTTTTGTATTTTTTTTTACCATCTCTGAAGCTTATTAAACGGTTACCCACATCTCCTTTAACCTATTTTTTCTTTTTTTCTTTAATCAGAACAAAGCAACACCATCTTCATCTCTAGTATCTCAGTCACCGCTGCCACCGTCGGCCAAACGTCGGCGACGGCGAAAATTTTTTATTTGTTCGTTTTTTTTAGTTCTAAGCCCGAATCTAACGTCAATTTCAGCAAAAACCAAACAAATCGAAGTAGATCTAGACAAAGTGATTCGAGTTTTACCTTTCTCAAACACTTGAATCCGTCGTTGGATCGGTCTGCTTTCGGAAGATGTTGAATCTGACAATATTGTGGGCTCTTCCACCGTTGCGATCTAGCCAATAACACTCCGACCACCGTGAATCAAGGTAAAAATGTGGCTTTCTTCTAACTATTTTTCTGATTTTTGCTCTGATTTTCTCCTTCCTTTCTCGACTGAGTACTTTATCTCCCGTTTTCTCTCTGCCTTCCTTTTTTTTCAGATTCTCAGCGTTCTTATTTATAGCCCAAGATTAGGGTTTTTTAAGTTTTTTTCTTCCCGGATTCTTAGGGAAACCGTTGGGATAAGCTTGAATGTATGTGTAGAGCGCAAGAAACGGGAATGCTGAGCAGGTAGATGAGTCCTCGCGGCCATGGACTCTTACGGGCGGCGGACTAGGGTTTTTTAGGGTTTTTTTTATTTTCACATTATTATCTTTTTGAATTTTCTGTAATTTTTTTGGTTTTTTTTCTTTTTCTTTGTTTTTTTCATTTTATTAAACCTGTTGGACCATATATTAGGCCCTAGAAAAAAATTGGTGTGTACAGCGAGAATCATCCGTCGGAGGATCATCAATCAAATGTCTGTCCATAGAAAGGCTTAACAAATACAACTCAATTGTATGGTTCCAATCGAGAAAATTACAGCCATTCAATTTATGATCAGTAATCTTAGACGTAATCGGAACGATATCAGACATAAAGTCAACCTTTTTATCAGCCATGAAGTCAAAGAAGCAAAGAACTAAAAAAAACCCTAATAAATCCAAAAGACAGAACACCCAACCCAAAACAATTCCAAAGCAAGGACCGGCGGCAGGGGTGTGATCGGAATGAAGCAGCGACGTCGGTGGAAAAATCGGCAGCGAAAAGGGGCCACCACGCGCTCTCACGCGCCGGCGCGTAAAGGACAGACGGAAGCTTGTGGCGGCGCGTGAGGCTCACGCGCAGGGATTTCGGTGACCGAAAACTCCAGATCGGCAGATCGGCAGACGGCGGCTCTTGTGGTACGGGCGGTGTCGACAGAAAAGGCCTCCGAAGGTGGCCGGTGAAGAACGACCAAAAAATTGGCTTTAGGTCAAAACCCTAACAGCCCAAAAAAAATTATTGGCCCCGTTTGGCAATTAGCGGATAGCTGATAGCGGATTGCATTAGTTGATAGCTGATAGCTGATTGCATTAGCTAATTTGACTAGCGGATTGTATTAGCTGATTGTATAAAAGTGTTTGGTAAAATTAACTGATAGCTGATAGCTGTTTGATTATTTAAACAAGCAAAATGACATATAAGGACATGATTATATTCAATACTTGTTTGAATAATTTATCAGTTATGAATAATTTGTATCTAATAAATATTAATTATATTTGTAAAAATTATTTTTAATATAAATTTCTTAAACATATTTGAAAGATTTATATATTAATTTATTATTTAAATAATTATTAAAAAAATTATATGCACATATAAATACGTGATAATAAAAAATAGAATTAACTTACAAATATCACCATATAAATTAGTAGTAACAACAAATAAGTCGAATATTTAATATGTTATTATTTATATTAAAAAATATTATTATTTAATTTAAGTTATTTTGAGATTTTTGGTAATTGTTAAGGGTAAAAGAGTCATTACAACTCTAATATCAAACCTCTAATCTCAAAAAGCTCATATTAGGAGCTTTTTCAAAATTAGCTTTTTCACCTCAATCCGCTCTTTCAATCCGCTATTTACCAAACATCAATATTAGCGGATTTGACTAGGCAAACCTCTAATTATACCTCAAACCTCTAATTTTTGCCCAAACTGCTATTTACCAAACAGGGCCATTGTATTAGAAAGAACCTAGGACAACTGATACCATGTAGAGAATAATTCCTTGTATTTTATTCATAAAACATATAGGCTATATATACAAATCTAATTTACCTAAACTAGGTAACATAATATATAACATTAATTACAATATATTCTAGCCTAATACATAGCCTAGATTTTAGCCTAAGAATCTATAACAATTAATAAAAATATTTTATATTTTTATAATAATTTAAGCTGATATATTTCATATGTTATAACATTAGAGAATTTGAATATTATGTATATATTATGTATATATAACTTACAATATCATATATATATATATATATATATATATATATATATAATATACATATATATAACTTACCATATATATATATATATATATATATATATATAACTTACAATATCATGTTCAAAATGATCATTTATCTTCTTAAAAACATTTTTTGATAGCAATGATGAACACTAAAATCTTACAACCAACTTTTAAAATCTCTTTCTAACAACACTTTTAAAAATCACTTTTCAAAAGCAATTAGTATCCCTTTAGGCAACTTTAGTAATCCAAAAAATTTGGTAGTAGAACCCTTTTCCGTAGGAGTTTTTAAAATAAAAAGATGCTTCTATTTCTTAGGAGAACCAAATCTTCTACAAGCTGTATTTCCAACCAATCTTAAAATTCTGAAGAATCCTCAAATAGAACCGTCAATGAACAAGAAATTAATTATGAAAATATTTCTCAAAGAATTGACGGTTGGAATATTTCAATTGTTCCAATAAACCAAATTTACAAAAGAATAACTTTTAAAAATCTTAATGTTTTTTGTAATTATATTATCAAAATAAAAGAAAAGAGTGTACTTATCCAAAAAGAATACCAAACATACCAGTTATTAGATGAATATGTCGTTAAAAAATTTAGAGAACAAAGATATAAATATATTCATTTTGGACTTGTCCAAGTAGGAATCAAACCTCTTAGTGTAGAAGCCACTAAGAATATTTTAATATTAGTAGTCTTAAGAGACCAAAGACATATTATGTTTAACGATTCTTTATTGGGAACCATAGAAACAAGTCTTTGTACGGAGCCAATACATTTCAACTGTTACCCAAATTTTATGGTTTCTTTGACTGATAAAAATATTTTAAAATCATTAACCCTCCAAATCCATACTCATAATTATAAAATGCTTCCTGAATCTGAAGTCTTAACTTTTGTTTATAGGTTGCATTTTAAAGTTGTGTATTTTGTGGTCAACACCAAGGCTTTACTGCAAAGTCCAAAAGAAAAAACCCTTCTAATAAAAACCGATACAATTAGATCTTACACAACAATACCAAGAACTATCCAATGGCGTAAAATTAACCTTCTCGATGTATGAAAATTAGAAGGAGCAACACCTCCGGTTGAAAGAAATTATGTTAGAAATAATTTTCTAAAAATGAAAATTACCCAAGATACTGTTGGTACAGTCGAATTGATATTCAATAGGCCAAATAGATTAGCACCAAGACATTCTTTTGAAGTAAGCAGTACTAGTACTGCCTTTCAAAGATTAAATATAGAAAAATGAAGTGTAGTAAATAGTGATTTTAGGACAGCTAGAGCCTTTGTCTCTTCTATGACAACTACTTTAAAAATCAATCTACAAAGAATAGATAATTCCTCAAATATAGTTCAACCCATTTATACTAGGTAAAGCCGAGAGCCACCAAAATTCACTAGATATGTCTCTAATATATTCTTCCATGACTAATAATAGAAATGAAGATTCTGAAATATTTGTTTTAAAAAAATTTGAAATCAACAAAGAATGATGTAGGAAATATTTTTATTCTCATAAAAACAAACAACAAAGTGAAGAATATTTTAAAAATTATGAAAAAGAAGAAGGATGAAATCCTTCAAGAATATTATGAGATTATGAATAATCATAAAATTCTTATAGAGTTTCTTCACATGGTTTCAAGAATATTTTTTAAATTTAGTCAATATAATAAAAAAATTATACAAAATGGTAAACTGAAAAAGGAGAAGTTGAATCTCAACATCCTTCTTTAACGAGAATTTCTTATATCCATAAAAATATAGGCATATAAGTCAATCCTTTAAGAATAAGAGACTTTAATGGAAGAAAATAAATTTCTTCAAAAGATATTAAAATGATTGTTGAAAAAAAACAATTACACAAACCTGAATCTTCATACCATAAGAAAAAATATAAAAGAAGAAAAGGTTCAGCATAACCAATATTTACACCTTATAGAATTTCAAAAAAATTACCAAAAAATGTTTTTGTCTGAAATTCAAAATAGGCTTAATAAATTAAAATCTGAGCTTATAGCCTTTGATACTCCCATACCAACTCAGCATTCAGTAAAAATACTTTAAATAAATCTTATCAATTTGATTCAGAATAATGATCTGAAGATTATCAAATTATAAATCAGCAAAAGAAGTTTTGTAAAAAGATGTTCAAATATCATTTTCAAAAAAAAAATTGCAAGATGGCAAGTAATTTTAAGTATATTTGATTTCGATATTGAATTTATCAAAGGAGAATTTAATTCTCTACCTGATTTTCTTACCAGATAATTCATACAAAATTGTTCCGAAATTGAAAGATAAAGGGAAAGGCAAGTTGCATGAAGCAATATCAACAAAATCGATCAAATTGTGGTCAGAAGTATTTGCACAAGAACAAAATGAGGAAAAATCCTCGCTAAAATCTTCAACCAATGCATCACTTCAAAATGTCTAAGATCCGAATAAATTTTCATCTGAAGTCAAAAAAATGAATTGAATCTTTTCTTAATCTCCAGAAGTTACCATTGCATTTAGTCCTCTCAAACAAATTGCTGCAAAAGCAATAGAAATTTCAAAAAGAGATTATTTTACATAAACTAAAATTTCTCTCAAATAATTTAAAACAACGATCTATTCAACAAAATTTTCCAAAACAAGTAGTGTTGTCACAAACATTTAGTCAAAAGTCATCACAATATTTTTCAACTAAAAATGTAGAATACATTGTTGCAATGGAGGATGATTTTCCTAATAAACCTCTACAACTTTTAATCAAACATTTTTTAATGGTTATCATTTTATAACAACAAATATTGGAAAAATTCAAGAATATTATATGAATATTTTGATTCAAACAGGATCTGTAGCTTTCAAACATTATATTGTTCCAAAAGATCCAAATTTTATAACTCATTTCACAACTCAAAATTTTTAAAATCGGAGACTAGGGTAAAAACCAAATGACATTGAAGAAATTTTCAACCTATTTCTCTGAAAAATTACCCATTACACTCATTTCTCATACTAGGACTACGAAACAGCCTGGTATAGTGCATTTCTCATGAATAATGCACATATGAGACATTCTTGACTCATATATTTCAAATATGCATCCCAATATGAGATTTTTAACTGGTTCCAAGAATGATGGACAGATTATGGTTCAACTTATTTTGAGATATTATCACAAAAAACCCAAGCTCTTTGGCCCAATTCTTTTGAATGATTCTAACCAGAACCAGACCAAAAACATATATTTCAGACTATCCATTTTTCTCCAAATTATGCATTTCTTGGATAGTTTCTTGGGGTTACAGATGAAATTAATAGAGAAACAAATGACCTTTGGTTGGTCAGAACGTTTAAAACAAAATGATGGGACAAATTCAATGACGAAAAATATGACTTCAAATATTTGGACAATTTCTTTGTTAAAAATTTAAATCTTTGATACAACAAGATTTTTACAAGAAAAATCAAATGCCAACACAGTATTAGCCCAAGCCAAAAGCAAAAAAAAAATACAAAAAAATAATGGCAGAAATGTTGAGTTCAATAAGTTTCGAATCAGAAGAAAAAGACGAAGATAAAGATTCTAATCATCTTCAATCAAAATTATTGATATTGCAGATAATAATATTTCAGTCACAATTATCAAGATAAGAAAAAAAATAAAAATCTTGTCGACACAAAAAACCAAAAGAGACAGGTGACTAAATAATGGTAGCAAGAATTTTTAAGATTCCTCAAAGATTCTCCAAAGGTAAAATGATATATTGCCGGTGCAAAAGCCAAATGAATGCAATAATGGTAACAAAATTTTCAAAGGAGAAATGAAAATGGGTGTTGTTGTATAACTAATGTTTTGATATAATAATTGAAAAATGTTTTGGACTAAGTTAAAAAGAATTTAAAATTATTTTCAAAGTCCAAATAACTTGAAACTATGTTTAAGGATGTTTTCAAAGGGTTTTAAATGTTCTCAAAAGTCAAACTACACAAAACCGTCCAGGTGTTTCGGTACGGGGATTCTAGTAGCAAAAACGTTTCGATACGTGTATCGAAACGGGCCTTCCCTGGATGAGATTTTTGCCCAGCGTTTCGAAACGGGGTATGCCGTTTCGATACGCCTACGTGGCATCGACCACAACGGTCATAAACCCCAACGGCTATTTCCCAACTAACTTTTAAATGCAGGCCGTTTCGATACAAGGATAGGCGTTTCGAAACGGGTGTTTCGAAACAGACTAGAGCATTTCAATACGGGTCCTACGTCAGACTGCAACGGCTCTTTCTACTTGAAGGGCGTTTCGAAACGGGTTTGAGTGTTTCGAAACGAAGAGCTGCAAAACTGCATTTATGGTGGGAATTAAAGTCCTCAACGGCTCCAATTCAACACCAACGGCTAGTAACGGCTACAAACTCATCCAGGAGTATAAAAGGGACCTCAAAGCATCAAGATATGGTTAATGCTCATATTGTCAATCAACAAATGATCAAATATTGTCTTAGTGCTTAATTTGTTAATTATTGTATAGACAAACACTAGTGAGCCAAAATTGTCAAATTTGCTCAAGTGTTTTAGGTTTTGGGTGAGTGCTAAATTGTGCAAACAAATACCTATTAGAGGGATTTAGGTTTGCTTATTGTTTCTCTTTGTAAGGAGGGTTTCGATCAAAGCTTTGGGTAGAAAGCTTGATCGGTGTATAAAGGTTTCCTCCTAAGCCTAGAAAAGGGGACGAATCAATAGTGGATTGATTGGAAATTCTTAGTGGGAGCTAAGGTAGTGAATGTAGACCTTGGTTAGAAGGTTGAACCACTCTAAAATCATTGTGTCTTTATTATTTTAGCTTCCACACCAAATCTACCCCAAAAATCCACCTCTCCACCACTTGGTGAGTCACATCGGTTAAACGAATCGAGCACCTCTCAACTCAACAATGTCGTTTATGAATAGTGAAGATTCCTAATATTATAGTGTGAAAAATAAGTGTAAAAGAGGCAAGAGCCCTCTATAAAAAAAAGCTCTCGAGACTGATGTAATGAACATGCTATTTTTTAAAAATTCAATATAAAAGTTCGAATTATTCAAAATTTGTTTTTTTGTTTATTTTCTTATTTTCAATTTAATATTAAATTTTAAATATTATTTCCAAATTTCAAATTCTATCTTTAAAATCCATCTATATATATATAGCTTAGGATTCACTTACACTGTGTAAAATTCAATTACTTTTACACACATTTTAGACTGTTGAATGATGGTAATAAATGACTAAGATTATTTTCTACCTTTTTTCCAAGTGATAATCTTCACATTTTTTATTGTTAATCTCATTCATCCATTTACCATCATTCAACGGTTGTAAAACTTTTAAGTTTTACATAGTGTAAGAGGATTTTATCTCTCTATACATATGAGATGAGATCCGGTGTAAGTAGATCGTAACCCTATATATATAAGGTAGAATTGAGGGACTCGACTCTAACTTAAAAATCGATCATCTAATTACTAAAAATTTCGAGTTACTCAAATTTCTATTTTACCACTCAAACTTTATTTTAAAAAGTTTAAATAGAGTTTATAAAATTTCGAGTTGAATCAAAATGAGACGATTTTTTTGGCGTCGAATCGAATTGAAAATTTCAATTTTTTCGCGCGAAATCGAGTGAGAAGGCACTTTGCCAAAGTGGGATGAACATAGCTTTTGCCTTTGCGTATCAAATATCAAACCCAAGCAAACCCATTCTCATTTTTGTTGTTGCCCTGCCCTGCCAATATCTCTTGCATTTCCATATTATTATTGTTGTCATAACAGATACCAATAATTATGTGCAAATGAGAACTGAAATGACATAATGTTTAGAAAAATAAAACGTGAGATGAGTAGAGATCGGAATAGTCTTTTCAAATGTCAAAGATATTACTAGTAGTAGTATTAATTTACTCGTGCTTGTGTTTTCAGAGTTTTTAGAGAAGAAGATCAAATCTTTGTACGAGCAGCTTCAGATCTGCAGGCTGAAATATACCATATACGGTTTAGTGTGACCTTATTCTTTCTGTGCCTACATTTTTTCAGGAACAGATAATGTGTGAAGGTAAGTTTAAGAACCGAGTTTTTGTTTCCCATGAAATTGCACAAGTAGAGCGTGTTGGAATCTAAAGGGCTATCATTTATCAATATATTAGCAAATTCCAAGAACAGCGGATCCAAAAGTCCTCTTTTCTTCTGAGGATTCTTGTTAGCTCGGTTTACTTCTCAGTTATTGTATGATAACTTGTTGTTTCACCCGGATTAGTATCTTTCCCTAGGGTGCTGCTTAGCATGGAGAGCAGACATGATCCACTCCTTCCATTGTAATTACAATAACTTGTGTTGTCATCATATTTTCTGTTTTAGACAAAGCTGCTTTTACCTCTAACAAATGGTCCTATAGACCCATCATGGGATAGATGGACTTGCCAGGTTGCCGATGCCGGATGCTCTGATCTGAGACAATCTAACATTTGTTGCCAAGTATGTAACATAACATACATGTTAACATGTTACTGCTCATATCTTAACTCCCTCAGTGTGCAATACAAAAATCTTTGGATGGCTTAACTTATGCTATTTGAATCCAAGCCAAGACAGACAAGATCACTGAGCTTGGGTGGGTGCATTTTCTATGATTTATGAGAATTCCGGCCACCATTCCCGGAGGCAACACCATTAAAACAACAGCTAGTAACCGAGCATATTGCTATCATGAGAAATGTTTATGTTATCATATGAATCTCAAGTATCGTTTGTGTGGTCAACATCGGAAACGAATTCACACAAATCATCAAGGGAAACAGTAGTTAAATCTATCCAGAAATAAACAAAGATCCTCTAGTCCAAAACAACAATCCTAGCAACTTACGCAGTCGAGTTAAAAACCAGGCAAATGTAATCAATCCTTGGTGGTTTTGTTGATTAGGGACTTGTGAATGTGAGGGATGACACCACCTCCAGCAATGGTACCTTTGATAAGGGTGTCAAGCTCTTCATCCCCTCTAATGGCCAACTGCAGGTGCCTCGGACTGATTCTCTTCACTTTCAAATCCTTGCTCGCATTTCCAGCCAACTCCAGAACCTCAGCAGTCAAGTACTCAAGGATAGAGGCCAAATAAACAGCAGCCGTGGCCCCAACTCTGCCATTTGCAGAGGCTCTAGACTTGAGATGACGGTGTATACGACCCACCGGGAACTAATAACATACAAGAAGAAACATGGAACGTTCAAGATACTAAATATGGCAAGCATATAGCTAATTCAAACACCTGGGAAACAACGGTGTTGGCGTTTCCTAAAAACTGATTCACGGCTATATTTTGATCTTTTAATAAATGTCATTTCTTTAGCATATGCTTAGTACTAACGATGGAGAAAAACAAAGGACAAACTTGGCTCAAATGAGACAAAAACAGATAACAATTCGGCTCAAATTTTTAACAAGCCGAGCGGAGCTCAACACTACTAGGTTTGACTCAGGCTCGATTACACCCCAAACCAGCGGACCAAAACAAAAGAAGAAGAATTGATGAAAATGAATTGCAAATACCTCCGCGAATCAAAGTCCAAAATACTACTGGCATACCTGAATACCGGCACGAGATGAACGAGAAACCGGGCGCTTCTTGTCCTTATCCTTGTTAGCTGCGGTTGTTTTCGCAGCCAAAAGCCCTTTTCCGCCTTTTCCTGCCATATTCGTTTACCTTAGCAATAAAAAAACACAGTTAATTCTGAATCAGTATCAAAAGATTTTTTAAAAAATACCACCAGGAATTAGTAAAGTCGGAGATCTGCTCAACGCTAAGTTTAGAATTTAAATCGGGAATGAAAGAAAAGAAGAGGTTGGGGAAAGACCTGAGAGCGAAGATTTGTGGGAGTTTAAGGTGTTGGTTCATTTACTCTCAATCTGGGATTCTTTTTTACCATTAAATTCGAAATGGCGGTTAATTTTGGGTGGGAAAATTCTTCTATTTCGCCATTTCAAAAAATTTCGCCTCATATTACATAACTACCCTTTTCTCCCCCCCCCCCCCCCCCCCCCCCCCAATAAAACAAAAAAAAAACGAAAGGATTTATATATAAGTTAATGATAACTTTATATAAACTAAATTAAATATCACTCTTAGGGTATGCTCATGTTGGTTCGTTTAATTTTAATCGAACAAATGAATGAACACGGACATCTAAATGAGCATACCTTTTTATTTGTGCTCGTTCATTAAGAAATGTAACTTATTTGTATTTTTTCATGCTCGTTCGTTAAAATGTTAAACGGTCGCAAACGTACATAAACAAACGAAACAATGAAATTGAATGAAGAGATGAAAAATCTAAAATTTTTCTTAAAAGTTCTGAAGTGCCGTACATTGAGTATTGTTTAATTTTTTATTTTTATTTTATATTTTTATTATATGTTTTAAAATTTTTTAGATATAATACTTTTGTTATGAAAATAATAAATATAAATGGATATGTAAATAAACATAAATGAACGGATTACCGAACGTTTACAAACGTAAACGAACAAACGAGCCCTTCGTTTGTGTTCATTCATTTAATTAAATGAACAAAAAAATTTATTCATGTTCATTCATTTAATAAATAAACGAATATAAATAAACTTTCTGTCGAACGATTCACAAAAGGTTCGCTAAACGTTTGATTCGTTTACAGCCCTATTAAATATCAATTATTCAGTGACGGATCCACATTGGAGGGAAGAGACCATTGTCGCCTACCTTTGAATGGTTTAATTGCATTTTAGGTTGCCAATAGTTTTAATACCATTACAATTAAAGCCATTGTCCCTACCAAAAAATTTTGATTTTATTATTTTAAGACTCTACCAGAGTAAATTAATAAAATTAAGCTTTGACCTCTCATTTTTCTATTTTAATTATTTTTTAAGTTCTTTTAATTTTAAAATTAGTAAAATTAAACCATAACCCTCTTTAACTTTTATAATTTAAGTACATTTCAAAACTATATTCATTTCAAAATTAATAAACTTGCCCCCTCATTATTTAATACTAGTTTCGTCCCTGCAATCATCATTATTATTTTCTTCACTTTGGTTATCATGGCGAAAAGAAAACAAATTGTTTGGTTTGGAGGTATACAGTTCTCTAAAATCTTGAAAATATGAAAAGAAAATAAAAATATATTGGATGAATATTGTTTCTCTTGTTATCCGATATCTTATTCGAATTTGGTATTGACAGATGTTCATTATTATGAAGTGATCTTCTTATTCTCGTTTTCTCATTTCAAAATGTTAAAATTCAAATTTTTAACTTTACGTAAAATAAAAAAACACCTAACGTCTTACCCAAGTAGACTAATAAGTAATTGGTTATTCGGAAAGTGTTTTCATATAGAATCCGTATGAAGATGATGGACCACATGCTTTGGGTCAATGACTTTGGTGGAATCCTGTGTAACCCATTGCTTTTTATTATTGCATTGCAAGTGATTTTTGGATCATACTTGTAAGCAGCCATTGTCCATTTTCCACCTTTAACAGCTGAAATGAACTTGGCTCCTTGAGCACCAACAATGGAGTTCATAGCAATTTCTTAACAGAATTATTTACCATTTAAGCTTTTACCATGTTTCTAACTAGTCGATGTTATGATATGATGGTTAATGCTGATGATCTTTAAGTACAAAAATGCCGAGAGAATGATCAATGCCCATGAATAGATATAACCGGTAGTTTTACCAACAGCTAAGTTCTGAATCCCTGTCTCAATGGAGTAATATTCAGCTTTGCTTCTTGTTCTTGGCAGCCGAATGGGGTAGTTCGGGCTCCCATCCAGGAATGGGCACGCATGGACTTGCACCAGGGCCAATCTGCTTTTGCACACCACTCATTGCAGATGTTTCAATAACATTTTTCACTCTTATTTCTGTTTGTGGATTCAGAATAGGAGAAACCAGGTTGTTGCTTCCAAAACTGCTCTCCAGTCTCGGTTGATGCATGGGAGCTGCGATGCTAGGAACTGGTTGGTGAAAAAACTGACTAGTATTTGGCTGCATTAGCACCGAAGCTGTGGATGTTTCCAATGGACTGCTAATGAAAGGCATGCCTGCACTAAGTACATTGGGCCTAGATATAATACCAGGGTTAATCCCAGTCACTCGCTTAACTGTTTCCTCAGCCATTTGCACCTGAAAATTTCAGATTAAAACAATAAAACCTGGCAACCCAGAAACAAAGTTGCAGAGATCATAATCATTGGTGATTTTTAGCAAGAAGTAAAATAGTTAAAGAACTATAATACTCTTGCCGCAGTTTCAGGCATAAAGATGCATGATTGAGTTTCACAGTTCGCAACAGTCCAAACACTGACATTTCACAAGAGATCATGTCAGAATCTATTGTATAAATTTAGATAGACATACAAAACATGAACAATTTTAAGTATATGGACGGTTGAACACACCGTAGAAGTAACAGTGTGTCAGTACTGGACATGTCCAGCAGATTCCTGAAATGAAGCGCATACAAATCGCCAATAACCAAATTATGTCCCTTCCCCACGAGAATTGCTGATTATATATTCTGCAAGCACATTTGCAGTTAAATCCTTCGATTCTAGATGAAGGAATGTGAATTGCCCATGGCTTTTTCAAAATTTGCCACAGGCTAATCTTCACAAACTCCTGGTGTCACAAATAACATATTCTCCTGCCATTTATTTGGAAGTAGGTTTTCAACTTTCAGGAGGACCATATGTTAACTAACTGAAGAATAAACGGGCAAGATAAGAAATGCAAGTTAGACGAGGATGATAGCTTACCTTCGCTCTTAACGTCTCAATATCAGCCTTCAGAATTCTATTGTCAACAGCAGCTTCATCATACTTGTGATTCATGTCAGTTAGACGCTTGAGTAATGTAGAATGCTCAACTCTTAATTGAACAACCTAGAAAAATCGCTAACAGTATAAACAAATACCACAAAACAGAGAGCATGAGACCATAAGGGGAAGGATTAATGATGTGGAAAAACCTGTGCTTCAAGTTCATTCATATGTACTTGCTTTCTTCTTCTAGAACGTCTGGCTGATTCTCTATTTGACCGCATTCTGAGGCATCACCAAAATACAGGTTAGTTGAGGGAAATTTTGTGATGGCGTCAGCAAAAAAAAAATGAGTAGTAAAAATTTATTAGTTCACACATCTGGTAGTAAGGCAAGGGATAAGCTTAAGTTCTATTTGCTGATTAAATATTAGATTCTTTCCAAGATAACAAATTGGTTATATAGCTATTACTTAAGAGTTGTTTTCTCCTGAAAGAAGTTATATTACTTAAAGATTAAAAGGGAAGATATACGACTTTAAGTACGACAAAGGATAAGAGAAAAATAAAAGAAAAGCAAACGTGTCAAGCAAAAGATAATATAGAAACAGAACAGATAGCATTCCAAACACCTCAAAATCAATAATACAACAAAACAATACAAAAATGGTTACCTCCTTGCACGCTTTGCATCAGCCGGATCCATGTTTTCGGTGGTTTCAGTATCTCCTTCAAGTTCACCATCATCTGAATCATCTCTTGATGACCCACTTGTTGTTTGCCTCACTTGTGTCCCCGATTTTTTTTGCATAATTGAAACAGCTGAAATACCAGTATCAGGTTCACCCTGTTCATGTGTCTTTGAAGACCCTACAATGATGGAATTTGTATTAAGAAAATCAACAAGATTCAATTATAGGTAATTACAGGAAGAGAAGATATCAAACAAAGCGCTCTAGAGTTGTTTAGTATATTGTTGGCTAAAAGGAGAAGTTAATAAAAATGATATATACACAGGGCATACTGCTTGTTCTGTTTGAATACCTACCTAAAGTTAATGTGAAACTAACAAAATTTATGAAAATCTAGTAAAGAAAGTTACTTCCATTTTTATGTATCCCTCCATTGTTTTCTCATTTTCCTTTACTTCTCTCTTTAAACACAAGATAAATTGCAGAATTAAACGCATTGCACTCCGTGAAAACATGTACTATTACTATTCTTAGGCATAATCATGAATGATATATGCATAATAGCTCCTGCAACAGATAAAAATGAAACAAGCATTGTTGGTGTTAACTTAGAAGGGAGCAAACTACAGAAACATTCACTTCATTCATTCTGCCACTAGCTGACCCCAACAAGTCAGATTAGATGAACATGAACTACATTCAATTCAATCCCATATAGACATGTCCTAGTACTTCGTTCGATCTAAAGTTAATTGCAATTTGCAACAACAGAGAACTCTTGTTACAATTCATCAATTCCCAAAATACAAGTATCACTAAGAAGAAAAAACATATGAATTAAACAAACTACAGCTCAATTTGCATCAGATCAGAAACACGTATTACCATTACCAATCGGCTTTCATCCAATCTAAATCTAATTCCTGCAAAGACAGCTCCGAACTGACTCGAGTTGCCATAGATAAAATTTTACTAGTTGAACACAATACCGATAATGAATATCTATAAAACTGATAGCAGAAAACTATGTTGAAGAAAAATTGACTGAAGAAATGCAATCAAATTTGGTTAAAAAGATGTCAACAAATAAGAATAAAACAACCGTAACTGTTCCTTTCCTCAGTCTTAAAAAGTTCCATCCATTGCATAAGAGGGAATAACAAAAGTCTAACTAGTCGGATTCATTAAAAAGAAAGATCAAATCAGAGCGTGCTATAGCAAAAGCTTACCTTGAACATTTGATCCCGAATGAAGCGCTTGGTTTTCAGCTTTGGCGGACGAACTTTCTGCCTTCACAACCGACGCCTGAATATATTTTTTTTGAAATATAACTTTTCAATTAAAAAAACAAATTCCAATTGGAAACTGACGATTAAAGAGAGAGAAATACACGAGAGAGAGCAACGGCAGCGCAGGCTTGATGGAGCTTGTTCTTGAGGACCGCGATGTACTCATCCGAGTCAATCGGGATCGTCGGCAGATGATTATGATTATTAAGCTCTTTGACCTCCACCGTGCCACCATCCCCGTAAACCTTTCCAGCTTTCGAAACAGACGGCTGAGGTGCCGCCAATGACGGACCATTCACATTCTCTCCCGCACGTGACCCCAGGATCGCCACACCGGCACCAGAAAATTCTTCTAGAAACTTCTCCAATGCCCACTCCGATTGGCTCCGGTTCATCCCCACCGCCGCGCCTGAAGCTGGAGTCGCCCAGAAAAGGTCGGAGAAATCGTCAACTGAGAACACACTATTCATCGTTTTCAGTGAAATCTAAATGTTTTTCGTTCTTTCTTCTCTGTTTGCAATTCGCAACTCGTCTTCCTGTTTTACCATTTGTGCGGGAACAAACAGCAAATATCTACTGCTTTGTTTTTACCGATAAATCCAGTAATAATACGACACGTGGATAACAGCCTGGTCTTTCGTAAACGTGTTAGTTTATTAGTGGGTGGTTAGGATGGCTATGCCTGGATTTTGGAACACTTGATTTTGCCATGTTAGATCTGTGGGCTAAGGGCTAAGGCCGAAAATGAAAGTACAAAGAGGGAAAGATGAGCGGAGCCCACGAAAATTGTACGCATTAGGGACAAGTGTGAATGTGGGGTCCATTTGTCGGGAATTTTGTGTGGACCATCCTTACGCTACTTTTTAATTTTTATGTAATTGTTCCACATCAAACGTGATCAACCAAAAAAATTATGACCAATCAATATTGAGTACGTAAGAGCGAGGGTCTTCGCGGTTAACCAAAATAGTATAACAGTTAATTTATAAGTTATGTTTTTAGTGTAAAAGTTATATGTACTTAATGTAATTAGAGAAAAAATACATAAAGAATGTGCCTAAAAATGTATAAAAAATTAGGGAGTTATTCTTAATGGTTAACCAACGGTTAACCGTGAACACCCCTACGTAAGAGATCGGAAAATGACCAAACTTATTATAATTTACTTTAAAAGAATTTAATAATAAAAAATGTTTAAACTATATTTTTATCTGAATAATCGTTTAAGTTATTTTTTGAGTGAAACAAGTACTTAATATTTTATTTCATTAAGTATTTTAAAGTATTTTATGGCAAATGTTAGAATGTTTTCATTATTCAATGAAAATGTGACATGTGATCTACTTCTATAATTTAATTTATATTTTTAAAAATAATAAAATCTTTAATTTTATAAAAAAATCATAAAATCTTTAATTTCTCAAAAAATTCATAATCATTAATTTTTAAATCTCTAACCCCTAAATTTCTCTCCTCCGACCATCAATTCAACTATCATCAATTATTCCTCTTTTGTTGACCACAAGAGCGAACAAACCCCAACTTTATGTCATCAAAAATCGATGAGTGAGCATCTAAATGAACCATGATTGTCAAATGTAAAATCTTTAGATGAATAATGAACGGCGGATGGACGAACGAAAAATTGGATTTGAAAACATTAAAATTTTGAGTTTCCTTGAAAAAAATAATTCACTGTTTTTTTTTAACAAAAATCAAATAAAAACAATAAATAAGCCACGTTTCATATAATGTCAGTCTGGATGGTAGAAATTTTTTAACAATTATTAATAAAAATTTTAAAATAATTATAGAATGAAACTATAAACACTTGTTTTAAAAAAATTAACTACCAGAAAAAATATAGTTTAAGACTTTTGTTATGGTTAAGCCCAAAAAAACAGGTTGTAAATTATTATTGGGTAAACTACACCAGTAGTCACTGAACTTTTAGGGTGCTTTCAATAAGGTCACCAAACTTTTAAAACTTTCATTACAGTCACTCAACTTTTAATTTATTTTCAATAAGGTCACTGCCGTCAACCACCATTAAAAAAACTGACGTGGCATGTTAAATTTAAGATACACTGTTAGTCACTGAACTTTTAAGAGGCTTTCAATATGGTTACCGAACTTTTAAAACTTTCATTACTATCACTCAACTTTTAATTCACTTTCATTACCCTAAAAAAAAGCTGATGTGACACATTAAGTTTAAAAATAAACGTTTTCCCACCATATTTTCTCTCCCCTCTTATTTTTTTCCATCCAAACATGTCTTTCTTCCATATGAATCAAGCTGTAATTTTTTGGTGAAGGTCATTACTTCTCTAGTAACACATCAAGGAAAATATGAATGTATCTAGACATGCATGCGACATGTGTGAGAACAAGAAAAATATTGGGAGACATATTGAAAGCTTCTTAAAAGTTTAGTGACTAACAGTGCATTTTACCCTTAAATTTAACAAGCAAAGTCAGTTTTTTAACGGTGGTTGACGGCGGTGACCTTATTGAAAGCGAATTAAAAGTTGAGTGACTGTAATGAAAGTTTAAAAAGTTCAGTGACCTTATTAAAAGTGTCCTAAAAGTTCGATGACTACCAGTGTAGTTTACCCATTATTATTTCACTTTAGCCGCTAGTGGAGTGAAACTACGTTATTCGGATTACCTTTGGCTAAAAGTTGTAGGGTCAAACGGAAGTTTCCACGTAAACAATTCTGGAAGATTTAATCGGAAGAAAAAAAAGAGTAAAAAAGAAGAATCTGGAGTAGAACAGAGACGTTGTCGTTTTAATAGGTAATGTTTTTCTGCTCAAAATCAAAGCGTTTAGATTCGACGTGTCTCGGTATTATCCGGTAAATTACTACAGTCGGCCTCTGTGGATTCGCGCAGATCCTTCAAATCCAGCGTCGAAAGCACGAGCAGGCGATTCATTAGAGAAAGGTAGAGTTCTTTATCCCGTCATATTTGATCCAAAATCTAAATCAGGAGCCTAGCTTTTAAGCCATAATTTTTTTTTGATTTTGTAGTTCGAAAAACTTATTAATGGCGAACAGAGCTCAAATCCCCAATAGCAACTCATCTCTTATCGCAATGATTGCCGACGAGGTGAGTCTTGCTTTTGAAGCTACCTAAATCAGTACAGAGATCTCGACTCCTTTTTTCCGTCATTTTATTGCATTTTTTCTCTTGTAAATTTGCCGGTCATTCTTCTTGAATTAACTCACACTGCCTGAATTTTTATGACAATCAGACGTAATAAAATGAGGAAAGGTTTAATTGAGGGATTTTCCCCCTTTAGAAAGAATGGATAAGTTAGAATTGGTACAAAATACTTTTTAATTTTGATGCACGTTGCTTGGACTTAGACACTTCCGATCTGCAAACTCAGCTTATTCTGCTTGTTGTTTTTTATGAGGGTGAAAAGTAAATACAATTCAGATTTAGCTCTATGATGAGCTATCATAAGTTCATTACACAATTCTGCTTGGTTTTTTGATGGGGATGGATAGTAAATACCGTTTAGATTTAGCTCTATGTCAAATTGTCTTAAGTTCATAACACCATTAATTTCATGACGAGTATTGCGTTCTCTGAATGATTCTGGTCTTTTATAGGAAAAAGTTCACTCACTGACATACAGTTTATTGGATTCTCCAAAAATATATTTATTCGGTCATCTACCATGTTTCCTGTTTACTGTAGCACGAATAAGAGTGTGTATGGTATGGTTTGATGAGTATATGTTCTACTAATGTTGTTGAATGATGATTATCTCATTACATGTGATTTTCAATGCATTTGATTTAACCTGTTTGATTTATAATTTGTTGGGCTAGGACACCGTGGTTGGTTTTCTGCTGGCTGGTGTGGGTAACGTTGACCTGCGGAGGAACACAAATTATCTTATTGTAGACTCAAGTATGCTCTTTACTTTCTTTGTTTTATTACTGTAATTTGAAAAACTCACCTTTTAAGTATGGTCTCTGTCAAATTGTCAACATTTATATTGGCTTACTTCCTATTGACCATTTATTCTCTCGTTGGATTCAAAGGCTCGCCAGTTATTTACTCTCTCTAAATCACCTTAGGATATATGGATTAGCTTATCCAAATTATGTTCAGCTCGGCCGTGGTTTATCTGCTGTCTAGATGAAGAGTGGAAGAACATGATCTGATTTTAATTTTTAAGTAAAATGCCATCCAGGATTGTTAAACCAAATGCATGCCTTTTGATACTTTTTCTTTAATTAATGTAACTACATGTTTTGTAAATGTTTGTGGTTACACATGATCATAGTTGAATTTTGTTCTCAGAACTTCTGATTTCAAGTCATTTTTCCTTTGGGACTTATAGGTGTCTTGTTTTTTAAATTTTTGTTTGGGTGGAACCGCATGTTTGTAGAAGTACAAATTGGTTTATATCTCAAAAGGAAGGTTTCTACATTTTAAATACTACATTTTGCATTGTTTGTGTCAACAAGGAAAATTAAGTAATAAACCATTTGTCATGAAATTGCCCCCCCCCCCCCCCCCCCCCCAAAAAAAAAAAAAAAAAAACCATTTGTCAGGAAATGTCCTTTCATTTTGTAACAAGGGGGGGAAGGGAAGCTTGAACAGGAAAGATAGTGCATAACCCTCTGATCTGACTGTCAGGATCAGAATAAATATCAGATTTTTGCTCCTCTTAGTTCTTTCTTTGTTTGTTTTTTCTGTAAACAAATAATCTTTTATAGTTTTCATAATTAAATTAAATATTTCACTCACTCAATGCCTTTTGTTTTTTCCTTTTAGAAACCACCGTTAAACAAATTGAGGATGCCTTTAAGGAGTTCACTACAAGAGAGGATATTGCTGTCGTTCTGATTAGCCAATATGTAAGTTGTTTGTTAAGCTGTATTATGTCTTAAGGTGTGGCTGGAGAGCTATGAAATGCTAACAAGCATATATCATGTAAAATCTGCTGCTTCCATCATCATAGCTAAGTCACATTTATAGCACTCCACAGGTGACTGTTGGTCAATTATCTGTGGCGTGTTAACCTATATTGCCTTGACGTCAAAGATACATATACTAGATTCAGTAATGAAGTGCATTATTTGAGTGATTACATGTGCTAACTTTTCTTTACATGAGTCACATGATCAATAAGACAACAACAACCAAAGATACTAGTAAATAGTAATACCTACGATGATGAGATCTTGTCAAATACAAAATCTGCCATTTGATAAAAATGCCTTGTAAAATTTGGTGCCTAAACTTTCTGTTGCACAACTAGTTTATATTCCAGTGCATCGAGAGCATCTTGAACTCCGGTTCTAAAATTGACAAGATGGGCCGTCTCATCTTGCATGCTCTTACTGTCATTTTGATAAATTTCCCTTTTTTCTTTGGTAGCTCCATCTTATTCTGTTGTTGGGCCAGTAGCTTACTAGCTAGTTAGATTAACCAAAGGTTTTTTTGTTTTTTCTGAATCTTCGACGTGTTCATATTTTCATCTATAATGATACCAATCCAGACACAAGTATAGAATTTGTATTTGAATTGCATTTCGGCTCAAGTCTGGTATGCTAATTTAAGATGCGTCCCTCTACTCTTTTAATTGCAGGTTGCAAATATGATAAGGTTTCTAGTGGATAACTACAACAAGCCTGTTCCAGCAATTTTGGAGATTCCATCTAAGGATCATCCATATGATCCTGCTCATGATTCTATCCTTTCACGGGTTAAATACCTCTTTTCTACAGAATCAGTGGCATCTGGGAGGCGCTAAATTGCAGATACGCACTTATATCACTTTACTATCGCCTTCGTGTTCCTATTCCTTTGTGCATTGTATGTATGATATATGACTTAAATTATTCTTTCCAGAGAGTTGGTAATGGTTTTCATCATAGTTTCCGTGAGGTACAGTATGCATATGTTATTCTAAGATATGCTTTTATGGCTTTTTGAATTGAATAATGATGTTTGAAGAAACTTTTGGAGGCGGATGCCTTCTTGTTAATGGGTTGAGATCCGATCGACTGGTAAAAATGCTCATGTTGTCTCATCTTGTATGAGTTCGAATCTCGGCATTTGTCTTGATAATGTAATTACCTCTCCATTTAAGAATATGTAATAATGGGTTGAGTGAAATGTGATGTTAACTTGTCTATGGTTTAACTGAAGCCTATTAAAGTTGAAATTTTGTCCGAGTTTGAACTCTAAACTCGGGATTAGATGTCAATTAAAGGTAAATTTATTCACCCGTCATGAAATTCAATCACCTTATCTTGTTTTTTTCATGTCATTTTTTTAACAAGTAAATTTCTGCCATTTTTACATTATTTTTTAAATTAAAAGTTGTCATTTGAGTGGATTAATGATAGAAAAAAATAATGAAGCGAATAATTTTTATTAGTTGGGACTAAGAATAATGTGGTGAGAAGAAGCTATAATATAATATTTCCAATTAAAGGCTACAGCAATGTAAGGCCTTTGTTATTACATTAGTGACATTGAAACTCGTTCTATTTAGGGGTATAAATGAACAAGAATATGTTCGTTTTTGTTTGTTTATTTTTAAAGATGTTCAAGTTCGTTTCATGTTTGTTTAAATTTTTAATATTGTGTTAATGCTCGTTTATTTATTTTTAAAATTGTTGTTTAGTATTCACGAATATGTTTGTTTAAGTGTTCGTTTATTTATTTGCGATCATGTTCGCTTATATGTTTAAAAATGTTAACTTTCTTTTGATGAAATGTTTGAGGATGTTAACTAAATTAACAATAAATAAATAAAATAAAAGCAACAAAATAAAACTTGCATTTCAACATTAATTTATATAAAATCTTTATCAACAACAAAAAATAGCATTTAAATACATCCACAAGCATTTTCATCATTTAAACAAGCTTATAAACGAGCTTGTTCATGAACATAAACGAACCAAACACATTTCTATTTGTGTTCGTTCATTTATTAAACAAACATAAAAATTTTGTTTATTAAACAAACATTATACAAACATGTTTTTAGTCTTGTAGCCTGTAGGTAGGCTCAAGCATAAAATAGGTTGGGTTGATTTTGGATCAAGTCAATCTAGATGGAGTTTTTGCAATTGATTCTGTTGAATTGGAAAAACAATTACAAACCTCGAAATGTAAACTATAAAACGGATATGGATGCCGTAAATGTAATAACAATTTTGTTACCCGAATGCTGTGTTTTTCTTTGATTCTCAATGCATTACCCACTTATTTGAACTTTGAAAAACTATAAAAGTTGAATCAAAATATAGGGAATGCAAAACCAAATACTTAACATTATTTCAGTGAAAACCATTAGGGAGATAAATGTTAATCGGAGCCATATAGATGGTCAAGCGAGTGCAGATTTCAAGGATTTGGTAAAAGTTTCTAGTTCCTTCAATCCTTCCTCGGGAGACTTGGCTTCACCCAGCAGCTTCACCATGGCACTACCGACAATCACACCGTCAGCTCCCCACCCGGCTACCTGTCAACCACATTAAGCTTGTTCATGTTACAGCATCTACATAGAAGCAAAAACTTGGATAATACGGCGTGCTTCGAAGACTAACTTGTTTCACGTGTTCAGGTTTCGATATCCCAAATCCAACTGCAACAGGCTTGGTTGTTGCCTGCCATACCAAAGTTAAAAAGCTTCCAAATGCAAGTAAAACGAGACTTATTCAGCCATGTTTAATAATCATGTCTGAGCATTTTCGCAATGAAATTCAGTAAGTAAATGATTGTGTAATACAAGAAAGAAATAGAATCTCTTAAAAGTTTGTTAATTTGTTGCTTAAATCCGAAAGATATTTATACCAATTATAGTCAAGAATGCTAGTTTAATAATTGGAATTCTAATTACTCATACTTTTCTTGTTAATACCAACCTCTTTAATTTCACTTAACAGGTTCTGAACCCGATTGCTTATAGATGCACGGGCACCAGTTACTCCAATTGAGCTCACCTGAATTTCAGCAGTTAAGGAAATATCAAGAGAGTTGTAAAAACCTTATCAAAGTTCAATCTTTCTTTGTCACAAAATTTGACATACAAGACCTGGTAAAATGTACAAGTAATCAAAGAAAATAATACAAAATAAAAGACATCAACTTTGGAAGAGGATCTTACAAGATACACAAATCCTTCTGATGCTTCAACAATAGCTTTCATTCGGTCTGTCGGTGTAGTTGGTGTTGTAAGAAGTACCTTAACCACACGAGCAGATATGTCGTATTAGATCGACTTCTATTCCAGTAAAGAAAAAGGGAAGACATATGATGCAGTATGGAAAATAACAGTTAGGTTTGGAAAATAAATGAGTTGCTACGGGTTATCGGAAAGCTAATTGGTTCCTAATGTTGTCTTCAAATATCCAATTCTGTAGTAAAGCCAGCTATGAATGTTCTCATAGTGGGGTGTACCAGTTCGATCTTATTTTTGAGAGCTTCTCTTCTCAAAATTTCAGTCTCCTCGAGAGGGACATCCGGAACAACGAGTCCTGCAAGGATTTGTGGAATTATTGAGGTAAGCACATCAAACAAATGTTGGGAATCTTGAAGGGAATAAGAGCAAAACACACTAATCTCCATAATGAAAAAGCTTCAAGTGATAGATATCAAGCCTATGTTTTGGATTAGATAAGCAAATCCCGACATAGAAACAAAAGCAGCACAAGCAACAACATAGTTCCACTTCCCTTTTCTTAATAAAACCCTAATAATTTAAAAAGAAAGCATAATGTTAACAACTATGGCTACAAATGAAGCCCAATGTGCCGATTGAGAGAAGGAACTGGTCACAAACATAATTTACGTGCGGCACTGTTGAATTATTCATCATAACTTCTGGAAAACAATCAAAAGTTTGACTATAGAACATTTAACATTCGACAGTCACGAAAGCAGTACTCGGTTACAATAACGTGTCCAGTTGATTAAATGCAATGACACTTATATGCAGGAATAAGGCATTAAACAATCTCCAGAAGATATAGCCTGATTTGAGAAATATAGGAGGGTCTTTGCACTAAACAACAACATGCATACGGGATAAAGCATAAGCAAAACCTAAAATTACAGATTTAAATTGACTCAAGTCATGGAGGTTGATAGAATAGCAAAGAAATTTTAAATTAAGCAAAAGCATAACATGTTTACCATGTATGCCTGTGTCCTTTACAGTGGACATGAACTGCTCAACCCCGCGCTTCAGAATTGGGTTGTAATATGTAAACAAAGCAATTGGGCAAGATAACTGTGGAACCACCTGTAAAATTTATAAATACATAATTATAATATAACCCTCGAGTTAGGAAGTAAATATAGGTTCCATGGCATTGGGCACTAGTCCTACCTCCTTCAACATTGAAAGGATAGCATTAAGGTTGGTTCCTTTTGCCAACGAACGGGTAGCCGCTGCCTAAACAAAAGAAACATCACTAAGATATTCGAAAAATAAATAAATAGATTCACAAAAAGAACTACATTGTCAACAGACCTGAATTACAGGACCGTCAGCCAGAGGATCAGAATATGGAACACCCAGTTCAATTATGTCTGAACCACATGAGTCGAGCACCTTAAGAGCCTCTGCTGTTGTTGAAAGATCAGGATCCCCAGCTGTGATGTATGGGATGAGTGCAACCTTGGGAAATAGAATGCTTGTTAGACCGCATTAGAGAGGTTGGTAAGATTGTAAATTACTTTAAAAGCATGCTAGTTACATTACAGTTTCGAGCAAGTTTCATAAGGAGCCATTGGATATTAATAAGAATTTCCTTCGGCAAGTTTCATCCTTTCTCGACACTATTGACACTTTTTAACTAAGGTACTATATATTTGCAAGTGCGATATGCAAATCATCAAACAAAGGTATTTCCATGCTTATTAAAACCACATAAGAGAATTGACATTTTTCGGGTAAAATATAGGAAGTGTGGATGAGGAGAAATATACAATCCTTATAAAGCAACATCCGGCAATCAATGGCTACGGTATTGTATATTTGCAAGTACAGATTTCATGTCATTGTGAACATTTTTCATCCTTATTGAAACAATGTAAGGAGCTTAACATGGTAATCTGGTTCTAGAAAAATTCAAAAAGAGGCATCTCATGTGAAAAGAGATTTCGAATTTAAAAACTTTCTTCCTTCCTTGATAATTCTTCTTGAAAATTCAAAGAAAAAACTAAGGTATTCTTTCAAGTATAAAATTTAAATCATCAAACAACCACATCCTCTATGCAGAATATCAAACCCAATCTAATAAGGCAATGGAGGCTAAAATCATAAAAAAGGGGTCAACTAAACTCTTTCTACCTTACTGATACAACCAATTGAAAGAATGAATTCAATAAGGAATATTATCCCAACAAGCCCATGATTCCTCTAATGCAAGCTGAAATTAAACTCGAAACCCAGAAATATAACATGCAAAAACAGACCGATAGAATATAAAGTTTGAATATTTATGTCATTATAAAACCACAATCAATTTATGCCACTCAACTCAATACCCATGAAGTCAGAAGGGAGGGAAATGCTTACTTTGCCTTGTTTTTTCAATTTAGATAAAGTGTCTGAAAGGCCAAGAGTTGGAGCAGTGGTTATGGCAGCCATTGGAGTGAATCTCTTAGTTGAAACAAAGGGTTTGCCGGAGGGAAACCGGGACGGAGGAGAAAGGGTATTGCGGTTGTTTAACTGCAGAAAGCCTGCTGCTGACTTTAGAGAAATAGCCATTACTGTGTTGTTTTGATGAAAGGGTTACCCTTTTTTGCTGTGGATTAAATCTGTGATTTATTCATTCGGGGTTGCGGAAATGTCCCATTTTAAGCAGAACCAGGTGGGTTAGATTCACCATTAATGTAACCATGAACCAACCAGAAAAGGTAAACACAAAACCTTGCCTAATTAGGAATTAGGGTTGGTGGGATGTTTATCTTTACAAAATATCTTGTTAACGAAGATTTCTGTATAAATTTCTTATACTATCTATGACAATCCTAACAAATTGAATCTTATATTAATTTGATTTGTATTTTTAATATTTTATAGACAATGTATGTCATATATTGCATAAACGACGTATTAAAAAATAAATTTCTGTTCTCCACTTCTCCACTTTTTCATTTTTTCTGAAGCGGTTACCAAACTATTTCAAGTTCTTCTTCTTCTTTATCGTTTTCTTTTACCGGCGACGGCCTTTGGCCGTTCTGCTGGATCTGTACATAAATAAATTCATCTTTTCAGATGAATGTTTCCTTTTTTCAAGTTTTTTTGTTTTTCATCTACTTTGTCGAATTCTTATTCAAATCTGCTTTTATGGCAGTTCTTTTCTCTGCTCGGTGGCAGTTCTTTCGTCTGCTTTTTAGCAATTTTTGTCTGTCTTCATGACAGTAGTCTGTCTTTTGACAGTTACGCGTTCGAGTGACGAGTATCAACGAGCGCTTTTCAACGAAGGAGGTCGTTCTATACATGTTATGATTCCCTTTGGTGGTTGTGCCGACATGCCAAGATCAAGTAGCAAAAGAATTTTTGCTATATTCAAAGAGCACTCAAGGCAAAGTATAGTTTTTTTGGATTTTTATTTCAGAAGATTTCTTCTGACAGTGTTAGGTTTGGTATGTTCAACGTCTTGCACACTGTGAATCTTTTGTATTCCTTTCGCTGTTGAATGTAATCCAGATTCTAAAAAAAAAATTTATGATAAATGTCATGCATCGATATACACTACTAATGTTATATATTAATATACACAGTACACTATTCTTTTTCTGTTATTTTTTTTTAATTTTAAATAAATTCTCTAACATAAAATTTTGGGGTTCACCACAAAATTTAATCTTAATTGAAAAATAATGTTAAAATTATCTTTTTCAAATTGACATAACAAAAATTTAACCCTCAACTTTTAAATTTTGTTATAATTTAGCCACTATCTTCATCACCACTATTTTTTCTCTTAATTTTTTTTAAATTTTAACTTTTCTCCTCTTATTTATTTTTTAAAATTTTGAACTTTGTTATAATTTAACTCTCAACTTTTTAACTTTGTTATAATTATTGATATTTTGGCCCTCATTCT
This sequence comes from Hibiscus tridactylites, assembly GCA_958450335.1. Taxonomy (NCBI): domain Eukaryota; kingdom Viridiplantae; phylum Streptophyta; class Magnoliopsida; order Malvales; family Malvaceae; genus Hibiscus; species Hibiscus tridactylites. Next base: position 50,076,030 of record OY288290.1, read on the forward strand.
TTTTTAAAATAAATTTAGCCCTCAACCTATATATTTTTGTCAAATTGCTCATTCTTTAATTATTCATGTTGATCAGACCGTTAAAAATTTAACTATGATAATATGACATATACATGTGATAATACATTTTAAATGACATGTAATCTAAGTTGTTACATACTTACATTACATGTATAATAAAATTTTATTTAAATTTAAAGGCTTAAAGGCTCGAGAACCCGTAAACTTTCAAAAAATCAATTAAGCCCTCAATGTTTTTTTTTACACCCAATGCCACCCCCAAACCCAAAAAAACTAACTAATTTGACCTTTGACTAACGGTTTCCTTCGTTAATCGTTACGATGCTACTGTGGCAGTTTACGATGCTAACGTGGTGGTTCACGGTGCTAACATGCAGTCCACATGTGAATGATGACATGTCTAGAGGGGCTTAATTGATTTTGTTAAAAAAATCGAGGACTTAATTGATTTTGTTACAAAGTCTGAAGGCTTATTTAATTTTTAAGAAAAAATAAAATTAAGAAATTATTTGATAAATTGAAATATTAAAAATATAAAGAAATATTATAATACTAAAAAATATTAAAAAAAACATTAAAAATACCAATAAACTTTTAGAGATACAAAGTTACATTTTTAATATAAAAAGAATTCTTCTTTGCCATGGAAGTGATCTCACTATAAAATAAAAGCTTGAATTTTCTTATGATATTACTGCTTGAATGTATCGAACAAGATGAACTTTATTGTTTGATTTGATGAAAAAAAACTCTTTAGTAAAGTCAAGCACCATATAATCCTTGTATACCGCAATAATGTTTCTTAATTTTTCTTATTTTCTAACTTAAATTCCATGAAAGTTGGTTTAATCAAATAAAATGTATGTAACTATATTGTGATATGAGTTCGTATCATATGTATTGGAATGTACTTAAGATTTTACACAACTTATTAGGTTATAACATAATTTTAATCTTATTTTGTTATTACAATGGCCATATGTTTTTTTTATTTTTTATATTATTTTTATTTTAGTAATTTCAATATTTATTTTAAAATATTTTTAACATTTTATATTTTTGTATTTTTGTATTTTTAATTAAAGATTAAATAAGCCCTCAAACTTTATAAAAAAATCATTTAAACCCTCAAACTTTAAAAAAATCAATTAAGAACTCTTTTATATCATCACTTTCCTTTAACATGAACTGTCATGTCAGCACTGTGTTAAGTGGATCGAATGATCGAACTAAACTAAGAGGGGTGAATTGGATTTTTAAAGTTTTGGTGGTGGAAATTGCAAATAAAAAAGATAGACAAAGAATTTTAGAGTGGTTCAAGTTCCAAATGAACTCTACATCCACTACCTTAGCTTCACTAAGGATTTGCAACAATTCCACTAATTGCTCTTCCCCTTTTCTAGGCTAAGGAGGTAACCCTTATAATTTTTGGTCAAATTTTCTACCCAAAATTTAACTCAATCCTCACACAATTAAAACAAAGAATTTGTTGGCTAAGGAAGTATCTCTCAATATAAATTGCAGCTCAATTATAAGCACTCAACCCAATTGAAATGATAAGAATGAAAGATACAATTGGGATTATAAGACAATATTGAGATTTAGGCACAAATGCTTGGATTTGATGTTTGGATGTTTTCTTTAGGATCAATAGTTGTTGCTAAAGCTTTTAGTGGTCCCTTTTATACCTTCTCATTGAATTCTAGCCGTTGTGGTTGTTGAATTCTAGCCACTGTCAAGGATCGTATCGAAACGGCTTGAGATTGTTTCGATACGCCTTAACGGTTTGTTAAAAATCAATTAAAAACATTCAACGGTCATATTTTTCAAATTAATTTTAAAGCCGTTTCGAAACACTTGATGTCGTTTCGATGCAGTTGCTCAATGTTCTTCAGCCGTTTCGAAATTTGTTTCGAAACACGGGTTGACAGTGTTGAAAACGTTTCGATACCCGTTTCGAAACATGGACTCACAGTTTCAAAACTTTTTCGAAACGCCGTAGGCCGTTTCGAAACGGTGACTCAAAAATCACTGTTTTGGCTTTAAGAACACTTAGAAAATATTTGATAAACTTAGTTTTTAACTTAGGCATATTGTTTAAAACATGTAGAGAGGTTTGAGGACTTAAAAATTCGTTTTTACATTTTCAATTTAGTCCTTAGGTTCTTTAGTTATATCCAAATTAAAATACCGGTTTCACACACTGTCACGGTCAACAACAGATTCCGTTAGTCAAAGGGTAAGATTGGTTAATTTTTGGGTTTTGAGGGTGACATTGAGTGTGAAAAATCTTTAAGAGTTTAATTGTTTTTTTTTAAAAAAAGTTCAAGGGCTTCACGAGACCTTAAGCCTAATTTAAAGTATTAAAGATAATTAAAATTAAAACAAAAACAAAAACCTAGAAAAATGGAGTTAATCATAAATTGTGTTGGATTTAAAATCCTAGCTAAGATTCATGAAATCAGTCTACAATTTTCAAAGTAAATTCATTATAAAATCCAACAGTACATACCATACAATCAAATAAGATTTTACCCTCAAATTTGAATTCACTTTGACTCAAATCTTGTTCTTTAAAATTCGAAGCATTTTTAATCAATAAATAAAATATTACAGAGAAATTTGACGCGGTTATTAAAACTTGTAGAAATCACTTATTATTTAATCAAAGAACACTTTTGATACTAATCAACTAGGTTTTTATTTCTTTAGTTTAGGGTTTTGAAATTTTAATGTTTAATTTAATACAATTGGTTTGAGGTTTTATTTTTTGTATTTAGTATTTAAAAATAAATTTTAAAAATAATATCAAATGAAATTTTTATAAAATTTAAAAATTCATGGAAAAACTAAAAAATGACATAGAATAAAAAAAAATTATAGGTTTTGAATTGATATAAAAACTTAAATTGGGTTTAAAAAATTATAGGTTTTGAATTTTTCGTGATGAAGTTGTTTGTTTATGCTTATTTTTTTGTTAGTTTTTTTTATTTAAAAAATAGTTGAAAAATATATTTTTTAAGTAAGAATATTGACATGTCATCACCATTTAAACTTTTAACGGTTTAATCGAGATGTTAGTTAAAAAATGAGTAGTTTGACAAAATGATATAGGTTAAGGGCTAAATTTATCCTTAAAAAATAATGACCCAAATGATAGAAATTGTAAACGTTAGGGATTAAAATTATCTTTATGTCATAATTTTATATTGACGTAAATTAAATAAACAAGGAATAAAAAAAAAAGATAATTGATGGGTCTCACATATTTATTTTAAAAATTTTATTTAAAAATAAAATAATAAAAAATAAAAATTAATTGTGTATATCAATGTATGTCATTCATTGTAGAATTTTCATGGAAAAGTCATTAACAATCTTAATTTTTTCTGTCGTTTTTTTTTAAAATTTTTTATTACCCATAACGGTATTAGTTTTGAATTGATTGTTCATCGTTAACATTTTTCACTGTTTTTTATGTTATTTTATTTTGAGATATAATATTTTATTTGGTTCATTTTAATTTATGTTATTTTGCTTTGTGAAATTAGTTTTTCTTTTTTATGGAAATGGTTGAAGATTTTTGTCTATTCTTTTAACATTCTTTTTTATACTTTATGACATGTTATTTCTTTTTTTAAGGTTAAATTTAACGTCATCTCTTTAGATAATGTTTAGTTTATTTTAATCTACACTATTTTAAATCTTTAAACTGAATGTTTATAAACGTTCACAATTATCGAAGATATCAAGTTCTAATAATACCCGTTCCTAGTGATTTTAGCAGAAGTAATAGTAATCTTTAACTATATAAGTAGTGGGGAATTCTGACATTAACTTAATGTTTTGGACATGCATGATGTAGTTTTATTATTACTAGAACAACCAAACCCTCAGGATATAGATATAGATATATATTTCCAATGAACAACATAAACAGAAAAGTTTTGGGCTAGGATTACAGGGACCATACGGACTCCTCATCCTATTCAAGGGAGGAAGTGTAAACAAAGTAAAGCGCCCAAATCAAGCCTAATACCCCAAACAACATCCACCCGAGGAGATTGTTGCTCAAACCAAAGGGAAGTCCACTTCCTTCAGTGGACAGTCTCTCGTCCACCAGACGCATGGCCGGTGGGCATGACATGGTAGCCGCACACACCGCTGCCAACAACGATGCACTCATCCTCCTCGGCGTCACAACATCCGCACGATTGATCCAGGAGTGTTACATGAATCATGACAAAGACAAGAAAGCTAACTTGGAACCCTACATTAAAAAAAATATTGATATGATTCACGATAACAATTAAAAGGTTATATGCCGTCTCTAACTTCAAGTATATCTAAGCTTGTTTTGGTGGAATTATTTTGGTACCAGTTATGTACAAAAGTATAGCTCTCCACTACAGCAATCCCACCCCAAGAATCTATTTGCACCCCTAAAAGAATGCAGCCAGATCCACAAAAAATGAGTTGGCATTTACATGAAAGATTGTTAAAAGAATCAGATCAATAAAAGCAGTTCCCGGGAGATGCAACTAGCAATGTGGTATGAATCAAAGAATCCCACTTGTATGCTTTTGTGATCTTCAATTACTCGTTGATATTGCACTGTTGCATGTAAGGTTGGTCATACTGCAAATGTTTGCTCCAGTAGCCCTTGTATTTAGCGATTCCGATTTCCAACCAGGGTTTCATGACCCCATCATAATGTAGAACTGTGGCATGCTCGATATCACTCGAACTTAGACCAGTGTTATAACCTAGCCCGAGTGTGTGCCATCTCTTTTCTAAAGCCACAGTCTGATTGTAGAAGGTAATCCAACCCAAGGGCAAGCTTCCTGCTTTCCACAATGGCCTCTTAAGCCCCTGTAACAAACCAGGCAAACAAGCATACGATCAAACACACAGAAGGACGGAAAATATTGAAAACAAGCTCTGGGTTAACATTATTATAGATTCATCAGAATAGAACAACACAGCACTGAAACGGAAAACAAGCAATCATGTCACTTAGAAGAAAGGTTAACCATCTTTTCAAGGAATTAATGTGCAGCCAAAAAAAGAAAAAAAATCACAAGCATAAATATATTAACATGGAGCAAATGCAAAAAGAAAGGAAATTAAAAACACATACCAGTTGCACGTAATCACGATAGAGCCCGGTTAAATTCTTTCTCCTCCATTCTCGGAGTTCAAACAAATTCATACCAAATGCCCATGTGCAAGCATTGGCATCAAACCTCTTCTCCAAAAATGGGTCTGACAAGTTCACAAACATATGCATCGCACGATATGAAGCTTCACTTTCCAGACAAGTCTCCACGGCTGCATTTACCTTCCCCTTCATGTCTACACTCCAAATTTCAGTTAAATCTCTTTGCACTACCACATCATGATCAAAGAGAACAATCTTATTCAGTGCTGGAAAGATGTCTGGCAGATAGAACCGAAGATGATTAAGGACAGAAGTATATCTTGGGTCATTGGACTTCTGTTCCTCCGGTGTTGAATTATACTTGGTAGATAACCAATCAAAATTTTCTATGCTCTGAATATGAATTGTGGCTTTCCCAGGAGGATTTAATAAAAACCACATTGAAATTGCAGGGAGGTTGAGAGAATCAGTCACCACATGAAAAACAATTTTCTCTGGTTCCTGCATTGTCAAAACTAATTATCAGGGTATATTACATCCACCAACATGTAAATCATTGGCCCAATCCAGAGCTAACTTCAGCAAACTCATCAAATGGGAGCAATGACAGAAGTGTATTATATTTCTAAAGGGGAAATTGATCTGATGGCGGGATAGGGATAAGCTTATGGTAGAGAGGCCAAGGTGAAAGAACTCCGTAGCAACTTCGGAAAGCTTATTCCACCAAAACTCAAATCTTATTATCCATTATAAATAACAAGTAAATCAGATATTTTCTAGTAACATAAAACAACACAGCATCCTCGCATGATCTAACACTCAGTACTATCATGTGAGCGTAAAATAGAGAAACAGTTTGAATAAGCACAACCATGTCTAACATCACAAAACAAACAGAGATTGGAATTTAATGAAAATTGATAAAATAATAAAAAAGTGGAAGTAGCAAAGGCAGTTTACCTTAGCAGAGGAAATTGTGGAGTTAACAACAACTGCACAAGCCAAAATATTATCAGAGAATATGGCATAGTGGTAAAGGTTTGGATCATTCAACTTTTGCTGGTTAGGAAACTTCCTTTCCTCAGGTTGAAGGAAAAAATATTCAGCTGTCAACCGCATGGAGAGGCAGTGAAGGCCTTTAGGGGTAGTCCTTCCAGCAAGTTGAACAAGATATGACTCTTGATTCTTCTGCACCCGAATTTGTTCTTCAGCATTATAAGCCATGGAGCGAAGTTTTGTTGCCATCTGAGAGCAGTGAGGGTATGCACGACTTGCTTTGGACAATGAAGCCTCCATTGCTTTCATTTTCTGTGAAGCACTGAAAAAAAACAACTGTTCCTCAGATATATAGTTTAGTGGAAGCAATTTAACCTAAATTTAAGCTTAGTCACTCTAGTAAGTAAGAATTCAAGTTTGTTATTAGATATAAAATGTGTTGGCAAATTTTTTCTACGATTTTACCTCCGTGGCAAATCAGAATCCTTGCAGGCATCACCGACTGCTTGTTCAACCTCTTTGATTCGTGTTCTCAACTCTTTCATTAAGCGAGAGTTACTACTTGGTGGTGCAAAACTTAAATATGCTTTTGCTCTAATGAGCTGATCTCTCACACGCTTTATGTTCTCATCCGCTAGCACACGTGATTGAGACTGTAAATTCTGATCACGCTTGCCTCTTTCTTGATTGTGCAAATGCTGTTCATGTTTGCCTCTTTCTTGACTGGGTTGCTCCTGCAACCAATAAACAAGTGTTAACTGTATGTTATATCTTATATGTTTCTGTGTGTGTACTCAAGCTCTGACATTCTGCAACCAATTTTCAAGGCTTATAATTTTACCAGCTCCGTTCTGCCAGAACTATTTGGTGTAAAAAAAACCCATCTCTTCTTCATATAGATTCACAATAATAAGATAGCAACAATACAATCATATGCTTTCCCTCACAAGAAATAAAGTATTTGTGAACACAACCATCTATACCCTAAACTTAAATTCAATTGTATAGCATCTTATCATGCTTAAGATACATATACATACCTTTTTCTTGGAGTTCACCCGTTTGATATTCTGCTGAATTTGATGCTTGCCTTTTCCTTCATGGGTAGTTTCAGACTTTAGAAATGGAGCAACTCAGAGTCACAATTAACTTGAAAAACTAAAGGTCAATGAAAAAATACACCAGATGCACCCAAATAATACTCACCACTTGCTTCTGACAATTTGGACGCATTTGGAGCATTCCCAGAATGATACAAATCACGGTTCTCATCAGAACTATGACGAACGACAGAGCTAAAATCCTTTTCCTTGAAAACAAGAAGTTTTGGACCTTTTAATTCTTTGGCACCTTCCTAAATAAGAAAGAAACAAAGATCGATATGCATAAACTGTGAAAAAAACATTTCGAGATAAACCGCCCAGAGCAAAATGCACTAAATCCTTATATCTTAAAGCTACCTGTTCAACTGCATTAAATCTTAAATTATCCGCCCTATGTTTCTGTATCAATCAAAAAAAAATTACAAATCTATCGGAACTCAGAAGTTAAAAAAATAAAACAGAATTCAAGTAAGAGAGATCCATACAATACTGGCCAAATCGTCAATAAACTCCCTCTTGCCTGCCGTGACAGAATCAGAAATGCAAAGAAAACAAGATCAATCAACATCTCAAGAAATTAAATTAAAGAAAAAAGGAAATCAAATAAAAACAGATTCGATTTGACAATATATCTTCACGTAAAGTAATACACATTTTTCTGTAAACTTAAGATACAAAATACTACCAAGTAATCCTCATTGACTTTCTTATCTGATCAACTACCCCATTGAATAAAAATGCATTCCAGTTTTCATAAAAAGAGAGGGAAAATAGTGATAGTACAAAATCTACAGATTCAAAGACGATTACCAATTGAAGTGAGGGCTTTGAGTCTGAGAGAGACCAGCATGATCGGAGCCAGTACAGAGAAAGAGAGCAGCGAGAGGATCACAATCCTCAGCCATCGACGATGCTTCTTCATCAATCAATAAAAAAATAGTAAAACGAAAAAAATAAACAAATCTTCGCCCGTTTGAGTTTCCTTTTGCTTTCTTAATCGTTCTCCAAAAAGCACATTTCACATATTCAAATCGGCAACTATTCGATGCTTGGATTACAAGAAACCGAAGTTAAACAGAACAATCCGATTTATCTTTTTCCAGAGGGGAAAATGCAGGAGCTTCTTCGTTCACGTCGTCGGTGGAGACTTTCGTCGTCTATTTTATTCTTTGGTTGGATTTTCATTTTCAATTCTTTAGGTTTTAGGGATTTAAATTGATTTTGTGATATGGAATTCTGGAATCTTAATAATATTAATATATGGATTTTAGCCTGGAGGCGAGGGGTTTTTGAACTCTCAGCTTTGACTCTGCACTTTTCGTATTATATAGAAAGAGATTTGAATCGCGAGAAAGGCGAGGGAGAGAGAGAGATCGTGATTCACCGCTTCCGCTTTAGGATAGGGATGACGGATATTGGCCGTTGATATTACTTCTACTATAATCAGATTGAGATTCTTTTCCTTAAAAGTTTGATTTTAAATAAATTTATAACTTAAATTCAATCCTTAATTTTTAATATTTGATTTTTTTAGTTTATCTGATAGTACATAATTTTAAAATTAAAATAAATGCAGTTAAAAATAATTAAAATAAATAATGCAATCCACTAAGAATGCGTTGGTCTAACGGGATAAGACGCTAGGCCTCTTAAATAAGATTAAAAGTTCGGATCTTGATATTGTAAATGGAAAAAATTGGGTCGGGAGGATCGTCCCCTTAATAGACATCTACAAAACCCGATCTGAAGTAGTCGACCAATAAGTCGGATACCGATAGTGAAATAAAAAGAATAAATAACTCAATCCGACCCAAGTGTAGAATAAATTGACAAGTGTCAAACAAAATTTGAAGTTGTTCATTATTTGAATAGTTTAACCAACAATCAATTGATCTTGTGAGATAAAATATTAAATCCATTAAACAATATCTTTTTGAACAAAGTATATTAAGTAATATTAAAAATTTAAATTTTAACATTATAAATAAATAAATTAAATTAAAAGAATTATTTCGGTTGAAGTTAGACCGTCAATGAATTAAATACATGTGTTATAAAAAATATTTGAGTTGTTTATGAATATGAAGGCTAATGTCTTGTTTACCCCTATGCCTAATAATAATAATGTAGGAAGTAGATGAAAATTATGGAGAATGTGCAACGTGTAAAGAGAAAGGACGCAGTTAAATCAAGTAGGTGTGTGAGTGGTCTTTTATTTTCATGCATTCACCACAAACTCAACTACCTGTCTCAGCTTTGGGAAGCAAGTAAATTCTAGACACTCCTTTAAAGTTGAAACTTGTTCATGTTACATTGTCGATCATTTGTCACACTGATCACATATCTAGCGGTCGCAGACAGATATTGTTTCACGGATTCTGCGCTGCATGCATCTGCTTTAATCGGGGTGGAGATGAATATGAGTTTGGTGGGTAGTGGATGAGTGTAGATGTAAAAAATTATACTCATCGTGGGTAGTGGGTATGTGATGGATTTGAGACCTTACCCACACCGTATCCATCCGCCTCGCATCCGCCTGTCCCGTATCCGCCCACCATATGAATTGTAGATCATTTATGTTTGTAGACTTTAATTATGTCTTTTATGTACTAAGATATTGGTTTGTTTTAAAATCTACGTTAATCCTTAGTTTGTAGACTTTGAACTCGATTAATTTAGTTTAAAAAATGATAGTTTATGATCGAACTTAAATTTATGATTTATGATCGAGCTTGAATTAATTAGGTTTTAAATTTGTAATATGTGTGCGTAAGTAGAATTTATACAAATGTAAATATGTTTTAGCTAAGTTAGCTATAGTTAATTAGTTAGCGGTAGTTAAGTAGAATTTGTACCGGTAAAAATGTGCTTTAAGTTAGCTATTGTTAGTTAGCTGCAATTCAATTTATATTGATGTAAATGTATTATATATACACTTGATCAATCAATAAAATATTCAAAGTTTTACTCTTACTTTACAAAAATCTATGATTTATTTTTACATAATTCGATATTAGTGGTTGCTTGTAGGCGAGTACTGGTGAGTACAAGCGGATACGAGTTGAGTAGTGGGTGTGAAAATGAATTTAAAAATTACTCGTGTGAGCGGATGTGAATTTAAAAATTATACCCGCCATGAGTAATTGGTAGATGGTGAATATGAGTATAAGGAGGGGTATCCGCACCCGCCTCATCCGTTTACCATCCTACACATATAACATTAATTACTCCCATTTTGGATCCAAATCCCACCTACCTTATAGTAACTTTCATTTGAAAGCCAATTGTTATGGGATGATGTCCGCCCACATAATGTTATTCACTTTCGCTTCTCTGATTGATTAAATAAATTTTATCATTGTTGATGTTAACAATGAGAAGACATCGATAAAGGGAGATAGAGAGAATTATAGACCAAAGTAGTAGTGGCTGATCAGCTGATTGAACCCCTATAAATTTACGGCCAAAGGTCGTAGATAATACGGTAATCGAAGTGAAAAGGTGAGAAAAGAAAGAGAGAGGTACATCCCTATGGATTGATTGATAGGTTCACCTTCCAAGTATTAGATTTTGCATGATGATCACGTGAAAGTGGTTGTTGTGACAGTGTTTATAAGATAGCTTGGAGTTCCGAACTTCCGATAATAGTTTCCAGAAGGGTTGCTATCACAGGCTACCTGCGAAGTGTATTAAATTAATAGTTTTGAAGGGTATTTTTGAAATTATGCAGAAGCGAAGAATTTGAGTGTAACAATCATTAATACTATTTTATTTTAAAAAAATTGAGTAAAACGTTTTTTATAACCGCCGATATCAACCAATAATAATAATTACATTCGATATTATAACTATTTATATTGATAAATATATTCTTTGAAAAATTATTCAAAAAATATTCTTTGAAAAATTAAAGCGAGTGCTTGCATATGAAATGTGTGTCCTAACTCCCAAGGATCATGCCTCATGCCAACCAACGTCAATAGTCAATTAATGATTTTTTGTAAAATAAAAAAGTTAAAGTATACAAATAATTATTAAAATAAATAAAAAATATTCTTTAGTTAATGAAGTTCCGAAAATTGTAAAAAAACATTAAATTTACCAAATTGTTACAAAATGGCCATTGAACTTTATTATACTATTATACAATGCTCATTAAAAATTATCAATTCGTTATAAAATATCTTTAATTTTGGCTTCGTTGGGTGTTTAGGGATTAAACTTAGGAAAATATGGACTATTGAAATATATTTAAGAATCTATAGCAAATTCTACAGTGTAGGACCAATACACCACATGCAGACAACAATTTGGGTGAAGATGCCACATGCAAACGACGACCTGATATTTTTTAATTAATTTTTTCCTCAAAGCCGCCATGCACTGAACATTGTATGTTATAAAAATATTAAACAAACTCAGAAGGTGGCGTCTTCCACTTTCACTGTTCATTTTCCCATAGTTTTCAAAATAAAACTTAAAGACCATCATTTTCCCGAATTTATTTCTAAGGGGTAATATTTAGAGGTGGCAATCGGGCCGTTCGGTTCGGGTCGGTTCGGTTCGAGTCTAATTCGGGTCTGTGATGAGTCGAATCCGATTCGGGTATTGGATTGGGTCAAAATCAGATCGGTTGTTTTCGGGTCGGGCCAATATCGGATCAGTCGCTTTCGGTTCGGGTCAAAATCGGGTCGATTTTAGGTTGGGTCAACATTTAAATTTTTGGTTAATTCGGTTTGAGTTGGGTTTAGGGTTTGAGGTTTAGTATTTATGGTTTAGTTTAGAGCTATTGGTGTATGAGATTAATTCTGATTCAACTTCTTAATCTATGCATTTGAATTTATTAAATATTTAAATCAAAGCTTTATGTATCCATATCAAAATTTTGTGTATAATTATATTAAATCAAAGTTTATTATATGTAATAATAATAATAATAATAATAATAATAATAATAATAATAATAATAATAATAATAATAATAATAATAATAATAATAATAATAATAATAATAATAATAATAATAATAATAATAATGTCTAAAATGAATTAATTTATTGAACTTAGGATCTAATTTTGCTTACTAAAATCTAGAAGCATAAATCACAGACATAATTAAAATAATTTTAAAACTAAATGTGAAATTTCAATTAAATTAATCTAAATTGAAACTCAATTAAATTAAGAAAAAGAAAAAGAGAAAGACAATTGGTAAAAATAGAGAGGAAAAAAATAAAATTTTGGAGGGAAATAAGTCACCAATTATTTAAGCTAGAGATTAATTACTTTTTAGGTCATGTTGCATTTAAAATGTTACGTTTTAGTACTAATATTCAACTTTAAGTTTTAGTTTAATTTAATTTAGTCACAATTATCCCCACGGTTTAGGCTTCGAATATAGAAATCCTCTCCCCACGGTATAATTATGAAATTGGTCATTGGACTCTCAAATTTCTCCATTTCCAAATTGTTAATTTAGTCCACAATTTCAGTTTTATGCTATATATTATGGTGAAATTATAAAATTGGTCACCAAGCTCTCGAATTTCTCTACTTTCAAATCGTCAAGATGGTTTCTAATTCCAATTTTATCTATATTTTATGGAAAGATTGTAAAAATTGTCTCTAATTTTAGTTTATGGTTTAGGCCTTAGTGTTAATAGTTTAGGGTTATTGATTTTAGATTAATTTTTATGGCTTAAAGGTTAACAATTTAGGTTTTTAGGGCTTAATGTCAATGATTTGGGGTTTATGGTTTAGTTTAAGGTTATTGGTTCATGAAATTAATTTCTATGGCTTAAGGTTTATTGTTTAGGATTTATGGCTTAAGATTAAATATTGAGAGAGGAAATGGTACATTAAAATTCTAAATTTAAAAATTAGTAGAGACAAAAGTTTTATTTAATTAATATTTAAACGTAAAATGATATAAAATGTTATTATACCACAACTTTGACAAGAGCAACGGTCTCTTCCATGATATAGTACAAAAAGATAATAAAACATATTTCATTTTATTATTTATTATATTGTTAAAAATAGATAATATTAAAAATAAATTATTCATTTATTTTACCTTAATTTTCGGGTTAAAACCGGGTCGATATTCGGTTCAGCTTTCGGTTCGGGTAGCATTCGGTTCGGATCCATTCGGTTCGGGTCTATTCGGGTCGGGTCCATTTCGGTTCAACAAAAAATTTCGGTTCAGTTCGATTTATTTCGAGTTTTGGGTCAACTTCGAATCATCATGTTCGGGTCAAAATCGGGTCTCGGTTCGGGTTTCGGGTGTCGGGTCTCGGGTCAAGTTTGCCAGGTCTAGCAATATTCCCCTAATTTGTCTCTGTTTTTTTTTATAATTTTTACAACTTTAGTGGCAAAAATTTATTTTCTCTAAATTCAACGTCTATTTCTGTATTTTACCAAAAATAAAAGATAAAAATATTAGTTTAGGAAAATAATATTCTGAATTGAATATGCTCCACTTAACCTCATTGTCTCTGGTTGACAAATTCAAAATAACAGTTTTATTGATTATTATTATTGTTATTATTGTTATCGTTGTTGTTGCAATAGTAAAAGTATAACTTCGTTTTTTTTTTTAAATATGGGTTGTTAAACTTTTGTCGAATGTTGGAATAGGTATTGAGCTGTTGAGGTTAAGAATATAACATAATATTATTTTTAGGAAAATTATTTGGTGCACATGTGGCGGTGGAAAATGAAGTTTTTCACAAATGGTTTATTTTTAGAGTTTAGATTTAGAATTTCAAGGTTTAAGTCGTTTCAATCATTTTCAGGGCATTGAGCGAAAGCTCAAAAATAGACTTCTATAAAACGAAAATATGTTCTATTACTTTGAACAATCAATTTAATATTTCATTAATAAGTCATAGAAACACAATTAAATTTTAAAAACACAACTACTTCTATAAAACCAATTTACTGGATTATCACTTGAAAAATCTGTGAAAATATGAAGGTAGAAGGTGAGGGCCTTGAACGGTCGCTCATGCTGCTCCCCATTGTCGAACGCCACTAGTTTAGGGTTAAAGTTTTAAATTTTAGAATTAGGGTGTAGGATTTAAGATTTATAGGTTAGGATTTGATTTTTTGTTGGGTTTGATTTTTTATTTAATATATTTAAAATAAAAACGAGGAAGGAAATGAATGAGAATTATTGACGGTGAGTTTTAGTTGTAACCGTCGGTGAGTGTAGTTGGCCACCTATTTTCACGTGAAATAAGCTATTGGTTTCATTTTATTTTTTACGGGGGAAACATGAAATTTCATTTGGAAAAGGTAGATTGTGAAGTAATAGAAAATGTAGAAATGCAGGTTGCTGAGTAGAGGGTGGTTGGCACCGGCAGCATGCGCACATGACTTGGAATATTATTGCTTTAGCCTTTAGTTAGCCAACCAATGTTGTTACTTATTTCTCGGTTGATCGCGGTAGATTGGTGAAAGGTCAACCTATTTCATTAGGGAAGTTTTAAGGATAATTTATATGATGACGAAAAAAACCAAAAAAAAAAAAATATTGAGAAACTTGGAAGTTTAAAGGAAAATATGTTAATATTAGTATTTTAAGTATGTGAGCATCAATTTTACCAGGGCCTAGTCATTTGGTCCAAATTCGGTTACACCCAAAATCAAATAAAACTCAAATGAAAAATAAAAAAATAAAAAAATAAAAAAAATAGAAACACAAACTTGCACGCCACTCCTATGTTCAACAAATTCCTCCATTCTCGGAAACTAACTCCTCCAAGCTCCACTATTTAATGCTCGTTCCAACTTCATCTAAAAAAGAGAAGGGAGATAAAAGTTTGAATTTATCAGCATAAAAGAAGGTGATTAAAGAGTGCAGTTCGATTGAAGTCGGAAAAAGAGTTAGAAATTGAACCGTTTACCTCGATTTCCCGGCGATTGAAGTAACGACTGAGAGATCCGAAACGGTGAATTTTTGAGAAAACAGCAGGTAAAACTCTTCGAAATCTTGAAGCTTTCTCTTTAGATTTGCTCCGATTGGTTATATTTGTGTCAAATCTAACCTAAATTTTGAGTTCAGAGGAGAAAGAAAAACAAAAAAAATGATATCTTTGACGTGTTCGTCGTTGCCAGAGCAAAACCGGTGACGGCGGCGGCCATTAGAAAATACAAAGAAGAGTAAAGAAAAAAAAGAAGTCTGATCCTTGCATATTTAAAAGCAGAATTTTAAATGAATGAAATAACCCTACCTGTAATGGAAGGCCAAACGACATGTTTGTTTTGAAATGAACAATGAATAAAAAATAAAATAGGGAATAATGAAGGTGCAGTAACCACTGACACCGTTTCATCACCTTTAATAAAGGCTTCAATCGCATTAAATGGTGGAGATGATTAAGCCTGCTTTTTTTAAGGGGTAAATTCTTCTTTAGTCCTTTCCTTTTAGTTAATTTGACTTTTAGGAATAGGTTCCTTTTAATTAGGTCATTGATTTTTTTATGATTTCTTTTTTATTTGTTTAAACTGATCATTAAATTTGGAGTTTAATAAGAAATTGATCTTAAAATTTTATGAATATTTTTGAATTCAACCTTAAAGTTGAATTTGATTAATAATTTACATAATTTATGATTTTTTATACAAATTAACTTAAAGTTTATGATCTTTTACTCATATCTTAACCTTCCATGTTTTTATTTGCATGATTTAATGTTCGAGCATGTAATTTAATTTATGTATCTTTTTTACATTTTTTTATAGTGTTATTAACCGAGTCGTGCATTTTTGTAGCATTTTAGACAACATAACCCCTTTAGGTACCAATTTTGGGCGTTGTGGGGTGCTATAACCTTCCCCACACGTAACCGACTCCCGAGCCCAACCATGACTCTAGTTCAGACGCAGACCGGTTCTACAGGTTTTCGGTCGTACCCAATCCCAAAACGACCGATGGCGACTCCAATCCACGACGAGCCTTTGAAGGACCCAACCAATTTCGACCCGGACCAAAAACGATGTCGACAGCTTGGCGACTCTGCTGGGGACTATCTAAGAGAGTCAAGCCGCGAAAAGGGGTATATGTTTTCTGAAACGTTGCATCATTTGAGAGCTTTTTACCCGAGCTCTGTCCCGATTAAGTGGGGGCAAAACGCTGCTCCTTCGTGAGATTAACCTCCATATGGGATAGTAGTTGCCTTCGGGATGTATATGCCTTATGGCTTCGTGAGGTTAACCTCCGTATGGTCATAAAGAAATACATCTCCTCGAATTGAACTTACTAGCCTTAGCAGGTCTCAGTGAGGACAATTCGGGTCCCTATTTAGAACAAAAAAATTACATGCAGTAAACCTTAGAAGCCCACCCCTGTTAGAGCCATGTTGAACTCAAACCTTAGTGAAATACCCTTTTATGTATATAAGCTTGCATTTTATTATGTTATGTACATTTATATTTTTTTTGTGACGCTAACCATTTTTTGGGTGCTTCTTGTTTTTTTAAACATGCGCATATGCATCATAATCATGCATGGTGTTGGCTCGTAATTGTTCGTAAAAATAAAAGATTTTTGCAATGGAGAAAAAGTCTAACAACAATGGAGAAGACAATACGAGCATTCACAAGTGGTTCAAGGAGAAAGAGAAGCAAATGACAACACTTATCCAAGATATACAAGTAATGCAAAAACGACATGAGGTTACCTTCAATGACCTTATGGCATGTCGCGTCCAAAATCAGGAGTTGAGGGATTGTCTGACGGTCTTAGAAGGAATCCTCCGAACTTACCAACAACAAGACTCCGTTATGGAGTTAGAAGCTTTGCGACTGGAGAATGAGACACTAAAACAACTGGTAAAGACGTTATAGACGTCTTTAGAAGACCATGAGAATCTTGTCAATGATCTTCAAGAGACTATAAAGACTGTTGATCTTCAGCTTCAAACTGCAAGAGGAGAGATTAAAAGAAGGGATGACTTGATGATCGAAGCCATTTTCCAAATTTGAAAGGTGGCTAAGAAGTTCACAAGCCTAGCCAATGAAGCCGAAGCATTGAGACTTTGGCGTGGTCCCGCGTTGCATTACAAGAACAAGCTGGCTCGTTTTTTGAGAGAGATTAAAAAGATAGGAGATATAGCTCATCATTATCTTTGAGTGATTATTTATTCTTGTAATAAAACATTGTTAGGTTTTTTCCTTCAACATTTGTTTCTTAGGATTTGAATAATAAGGATCTCTTGTTTTATGCAACCAATTTTCGAGCCAAGACCAGTTTATATTCATACTGGCATTCATCATTGCATTCTGCATTTAGTCATGAATGTTGTGCATCAATAATTAAAATGTTAATTTATGGGGGTTTAATATTAGTGAAACGAAGGACGGTCAAATTGAACATCCGCATTTCACACGTTTCAAGGCTAGAAGAATGGAAGAAAGGCTTCAGAAACTAGAGAAGTTCCACGAGCAAGTTACTCAGGATTTGAAGAGCTTAAGAGAGGACATAGAAAAAAGTCAAGAGAATCTTTTGAGCAAAATAGAAGATAAGCTGTCACAGTTATTATCCAAAGCAACAAGTGCTGAAAAAGGAAAAGCTCACGAAGTTTATGAGGAAGATTCATCATCTTTACCTTTTGGATCAAAAGAAGCACATCCTCAGTTTGTGTTTTCTGCTGGTGGACTACAATCTAACGTTCATAACCAAACCAATCTGCATGGTACTTCAGGTTCAAACATGTGGGCAAACCCAATCAAACCAGAAGTCCCAAATTTTGACGACCTTGGCGAGTTAGAAAAATTGAAGAAAGGACAACCCAAATTTTCGAGCATAGTTAACGACCAGTTCAAATACTTAGAAGAGAGAATCAAAGCCATGGAACGTACTGATGCCTTCAGTGGAACTGATGTGAGAGAGCTATGCTTGGTCCCTGATTTGATTTTGCCCCTAAAATTTAAAGTGCCAGAATTTGAGAAATATGATGGCACAAGCTGTCCAAACGCCCATCTTACCATGTTTTGTCACAAATTGACAGGATATGGGAATGACGATAAACTACTAATTCATTGCTTTCAAGATAGTCTAACTGGACCCGCCGCACGATGGTATAACCAACTGAGTAGGGCTCGAGTGAGCACATGGAGAGATTTAGCACGCGCTTTCAAAGAACAATACAAACATGTCTTAGACATGGTGCCTGATCGACTGACACTCCAAAATGTAGAGAAAAGACACAATGAAGGATTTCGACAATATGCCCAACGTTGGAGGGATATGGCCACACAGGTCCAACCACCATTGCTTGAAAAAGAAACTACAAGTCTTTTCATCAATTCTTTAAAATCACCATATTACGACAAGTTGGTGGGCAGTACCACCAAAGACTTCGTTGATCTGGTGAAAGCAGGCGAAATGATAGAGAGTGCCATTAAAAGTGGAAAGCTTAACAATCTTGAAGCTTCTAAAAAGACACACACCAATGAGAGTGAATCTCAAATCCACATGGTGAACGTTAGAGGCCCAAGTTATCGTCAGTTTGAGCCTTCATATTTCAAATCGGGTTCTCATTCTAAGTCTACATCTGATAAAAATTCTCGTGAGAACACTTCTATTGATCCAATACCAATGACCTATACTGAATTGCTCTCGAAGCTTGTTGAGGTTAACCTTGTGGCTCCAATTCACTCCGAGCCAAGAAAACCTCCTTATCCTGAAGGTTACGATACTAATGCTACATGTGATTATCACTTAGGGAGTTTAGGTCATACCACGGAGGAATGTGGGGCATTAAAACGTAAGGTGCAGAGTTTGATTGAATCTGGGGCATTAACATTTGACAAGTAATGTGATTCTGATGAGAATAGTGTTTATGCTTCGAATTGAACCTGATCGGTTGGAAAACATTGAGAAGAAATCATTTCATTTCCCCTCCTGAAATTTAAGTTGCCATTGCACAGAGTTGTTTTCCTCTTATTTGAAATTGTTTTTTTTTTCTCTTATGATGTTAGTTGTATGACGTTTTCATTCAATAAATGTTGCCTTTTGGGGGCTATGAGCAATGAAGCACATTTATAAAATTTGAAGTTCTTTGAAAATCGAATAAATGAAATGTTCTTTTAAGAATCGAGGTTATAGACCTTTGACATATGACAAGATTTAAACCTTCTTCTAGTCAGATTCGAAACGTGGATCTCTTGATATTTTCATTTGAAATTCATTCATGATAGACTTGACACACAAATTAGCCTTTTCATAGGTACGACTTCTAAGTCACACCTTCATCGCCTTAGGTGCAAAACCAGTCTTATTTTTTTCAACATACACCTCGAAGACATGAAATCCAGAGATATTCATTAGTATGCGAATCTTTCAGCTAAAAAAGGGGGCATCTCATGTTGATTCTAAGAGTAAGCCAAATAGTTGGGGCATGCACGAAGCAAAAAAAAAAAATAAAGAAAAAAAAAATAGAAAGAAAAAAGAAAGATTAGACTATCATGCATTATTTGAATTTAGATGATTCTGTGAATAAATGAGTTAACTTTGAATATCAATCCTTCTAAGATAACTCTTTTATGAAGATATCTATGTATGAAATGATGAATGTCATTCCTTCATTTTCTCTTTCACAAAAAAAAAAAAAAATTATCCATTGTTGTCCCCTTTGAGCCTAGTGTTTTTTTGTATAAACCTTAATCAAGGATCACCCTCAACATTGAGAGCAAAAGTGAGGAAAATTTGCTCACATGAGTCAATTATGATGCACCACGAGGACGAGGCCTTATGAACAAGGGGCAAAGAACAAGAAGACATGTTTTAGCTACAAGAGGTGACTTGTGCTCAAATCAAAAAAGTTCTGAATTCATTCATGAAAAAAAGAAAGAAAAAGAGAAAAAAGCAAAAAGAAAAAGGAAATTGAAAAAGAAAAAGGAAAAAGGAAAAAAAACATGAAATGAACAGAACGAGAATCACACATTTAGAGTCCCTCGTCAAAAAAAAGACTTTCTTGAGTCTAGCTGAAATATGTAACACAACATTGTTCAAAGTTCCAAATCCAAGGTTATGAATCCTCGAAGATGAAAGTAAAATGAAGGAAATGAACTCTAGGGTGAAAACCTAAAAATGGGCAGTCTGGAGCGATCCAAGAAAAAGAAACCAAAAACATGAGAAAGCAGATTCAAGTTGAGCAAAGTGCGGATTAGATTCCGTCAGAAATGATTGATCCTTGGTTTATTCACCCTTAAACACTCGTTTGAGCCTATATACCTTTTCTTTCATAACCCTGAGCCATAGCCTACATTACGTGCCTATAAAGTCCATATTTGATCATACATGAATATTTGAGTTAAAGAGATTATCTTTAGAATTGGTGTTACCTCTTGGTGTTAATTCTTTTATTTTCAGAAGATTTCTAAACCTCTCATGCATGATAGGATAATAAAAAAGAAAAAAACAAATAAAATGGGGGTTCAAGATGAAAACTCACAAAGGGCGTCTTGAGACCAATGATAGGTTCGAGTTGAAAACCTGAAAAGGCGGCTCAAATAATAGAAATCAAATTTGCATGGCTGACACATGAGAAGCGATCCCCCAAATGTTTGATGAAGTTCTACTCACCCTGAAAGCATTCACAAGAAACCGGGTCAGTAGACAATTCCAAAAGTCGCGCACAAAGTTGTAAGATCACTTGATCATGTTTTAGGAAACCATTGAATATTTGAGAATCATGTCTCATTCGAAAAGAGTCAATCTCCGAAAACACACTCATACCCCAAGTCATCTCACACCTTGAAACCAAAAATAGCCTTGGCACATGTCAAAGAACTATACCTTTGAAATATTAAAAGAATCGCTGATTTGCTTGATATTTAATGAACTCATATTTTACGAAGTGTTTCAGTTGTGAGCCTAGCGTGAGGGGCACATTTTATTTTGAAAAATGTTTTTGCGAGCTTGTCTTGTTTTGAGAATTGAGAAATAAAAAGGTTTTCAAATATTATCTCTCTTGAGAATGAATTTTTTTTTTGAAATTTATATGGGTTGCTTTGACCCGAAAGCTTGAAATCAAGAAGATAATGCAAAATGGAAAAGAAAAGATGAAAGTTGGTGAGGCAAAGTTTATTGGGCGAAGAAGGTGAATTGACGTGATCCATGGTGAAGATACTTCCCAATTGTGAAAAAGATGGTCAAATCATGAAATGAAAGACTTCACATGCATCATTAAGAGCACACATCAACAACATGCATTCATCGTTGACATATATTTCATTAGGTAGTCATGCATGACATATGCATCATTAATAAATTTTGCAGGAAAATGTTCACTTGAACTTTGCAATTTCGATCATGTACAAGGTGCTTTAATTCTAAGGTATGATGCTTGTAAGACTCATCTGAGATGTTCTTGAAACATTTTCAAAAAAAATCTTGATCTTTTTCTCTTGAGGAAATTTTCAAAAAATGACTTTCCTCTCTTGAGGATACTTTTCTGAATCTCTCTTAAGATATATTCATTTTCAAAGCCTCTTTTGAGGACATCTAAAAATTGCTTCAAATCTTCACAATTCTCTCTCGATGATGTATTCTTCAAAAAATGACTTTCCTCTCTTGAGGATAATTTTTCGGATCTCCTTAGAGAACGATTCTTCAGAGAATGATTTTCCTCTCTTGAGGAAATTTTCTCAAATCTCTCTTGAGATATTAATTCTTGAAACCTCTATATGTTGTTAAGATCCGTTTCTCCTGAAACATAATTTTTGTCTCTCTTGAGACCGTTTCCCTTGAAACATATAAATCTTGTCTCCCTTGAGACATAAAATCAAGTGCCAAGATTTGCCCCCAAGATAGAGTGCCACCACTTGCCTTCAAGATGGAGTGCCACCATTTGTTTCCAAGATGGAATGCCACGACTTGCCTTTAAGAGGAAGTGCCACTATTTGCCTCTAAGATGGAGTGCCATGATTTGCTTCCAAGATAGAATGTCATGAATTACCTTCAAGATGAAGTGCCACCATTGGCCTCCGAGATGGAGTGCCATCATTAAGCCTCCAAGACGAAGTGCCACCAATCGCCTCCATGACAGAGTCTCACTATTCGCCTCCAAGATGGAGTGCCACCAAACCACCAAGATGGAGTGTCGTTATCAAAAGTTCAACATTCACTAGACAAATTTGATGCTCTTAGTCTTTGCTCTATTCCCCTCGTTCGAGCAATGAGCAAAGAGGGGCAGCTGTGAGCATCAATTTTACCAGGGCCTAGTCATTTGGCCCAAATTCGGTTACACCCAAAATCAAATAAAACTCAAATGAAAAATAAAAAAAATAAAAAAATAAAAATAATAGAAACACAAACTTGCACGCCACTCCTATGTTCAACAAATCCCTCCATTCTCGGAAACTAACTCCTCCAAGCTCCACTATTTAATGCTCGTTCCAACTTTATCTAAAAAAGAGAAGGGAGATAAAAGTTTGAATTTATCAGCATAAAAGAAGGTGATTAAAGAGATCAGTTCGATTGAAGTCGGAAAAAGAGTTAGAAATTGAACCGTTTACCTCGATTTCCCGGCGATTGAAGTAACGACTGAGAGATCCGAAACGGTGAATTTTTGAGAAAACAGCAGGTAAAACTCTTCGAAATCGTGAAGCTTTCTCTTTAGATTTGCTCCGATTGGTTATATTTGTGTCAAATCTAACCTAAATTTTGAGTTCAGAGGAGAAAGAAGAACAAAAAATGATATCTTTGACGTGTTCGTCGTTGCCGGAGCAAAACCGGTAACGGCAGCGGCCATTAGAAAATACAAAGAAGAGTAAAGAAAAAAAAGAAGTCTGATCCTTGCATGTTTAAAAGCAGAATTTTAAATGAATGAAATAACCCTACCTGTAATGGAAGGCCAAACGACATGTTTGTTTTGAAATGAACAATGAATAAAAAATAAAATAGGGAATAATGAAGGTGCAGTAACCACTGACACCGTTTCATCACCTTTAATAAAGGCTTCAATCGCATTAAATGGTGGAGATGATTAAGCCTGCTTTTTTTAAGGGGTAAATTCTTCTTTAGTCCTTTCCTTTTAGTTAATTTGACTTTTAAGAATAGGTTCCTTTTAATTAGGTCATTGATTTTTTTTATGATTTCTTTTTTATTTGTTTAAACTGATCATTAAATTTGGAGTTTAATTAGAAATTGATCTTAAAATTTTGTGAATATTTTTGAATTCAACCTTAAAGTTGAATTTGATTAATAATTTACATAATTTATTATTTTTTTTTACAGATTAACTTAAAGTTTATGATCTTTTACTCATATCTTAACCTTCCATGTTTTTATTTGCATGATTTAATGTTCGAGCATGTAATTTAATTTATGTATCTTTTTTACATTTTTTTATAGTGTTATTAACCGAGTCGTGCATTTTTGTAGCATTTTAGACAACATAACCCATTTAGGTACAAATTTTGGGCGTTGTGGGGTGCTACAACCTTCCCCACACGTAACCGACTCCCGAGCCCAACCATGACTCTAGTTCAGACGCAGACCGGTTCTACAGGTTTTCGGTCATACCCAATCCCAAAACGACCGATGGCGACTCCAATCCACGACGAGCCTTTGAAGGACCCAACCAATTTCGACCCGTACCAAAAACGACGTCGACAAAGTAGTTATGAGAAAATTTAACATAATTACTGAAAAATTGTTGATCACTTATGTGAACAACCCTTTTGGATGATGCTTCTTAAATCGTTTAGAGAGACACGAGATCCAGGTTGCATGCTCTCAGAGGCCTGGTCTGAATTCCTCTTAGTTCCCTCCCTCTTGTTTGAAGATGCATGGCTCCTTAGTCCTTATAAGGGGCTAGACGGGGTGAAGGCACGTGTGTTAGTGAGTTTGGTTTGCTGTGACTCGGGCATTGGCGCGGATCACGTGCACCGTCATGTGATCCGAATAGCGTTCACATGTCAAGTCCTTAGTGGAATGGCTTTGGCTCTGCTGGTACCGTTACTTCGATAATGTAATGGCTGGTAATGATAAGAGTGCGAAAGAGTTTTGTATTAATTAGTCTGCGTACCAAGAAGATGCCAGTCATGAGCAACTATGCAATCAACCTTTGTTTGAACACACACACACACACATATTAAGGTGGAGTGTAAAGTTGGGGTTTTCATTTTCCCGTTGTTTGGCGTCGCCAGGCGAAAGATAGAATCAAACCGCCTGAGTTAAGGAAATTAACACCCGGTGAGTTGAGCCTTCTTGAGAGGTTGGAAGAGGGTACTCCATTGCGCTTTGAGGAAATAGACACTCTGAGAAATGTATGGGTGCATTTCTTAAAGAGTAAAAGGCCGAACGGTTGGGATGAGTCGAATTTCAACGTGTTTCTTGAGGAGTCTTTGGCAAAAGTGCCAAATCATACTGAAGCTTGGCCTTTCGGGGGGCATGACCGCGTGGCGAGGATTCTTCTGGGTTGTGAGGCAGAACTAGAGAACTTCTTTTATCTTTATACTGGCGTTTGTACTCTCCCCTGGAGATATAAGATAGAAGCTGAAGTAGCAAGGGAAAAACGGATGTCCTCGTGTTCGCCAACTCCATATGCTTCAGAAGAAGAGTGTGATTATGTTAACTTGGAGCGAAGGACGAAGAGGCGTATGGAAACTGGTGACGCTTAATCATGCGTTCTTGGAGGTAATATAAGACAATGAATGTTTACGTTTCATCTTAAAATATGATTGTTTTTTTTTGTTTTATTCTTGGTTATAACTTATTTAACTCGTATTTTCCTTTTGTCCGCAAGAGTGGTAGCGGCCCCTATGCAAGATATTGAGGGTGATAGCCAATTAGATGCATATTTTTCTCCATCTGCGAGCGATCGAATGGGTTCACATGCTTTAGAAGAGGTGACATCTTTGTATGCCCCTACCAGCGAACAAGCAAGTTTGCTAGGTTTGGTGACTCTTGTAACTGTTGTGGTATCCTCGGGGAGTGCGATTGTTGCTGTTCCTTGCTCAAAAAGTTTTGTTGGTGCTCATTGTAGGCTCTTGGCGTGAATGATTATTTGTTGGCAATAGGGCAAAAGATATTGGAAAAGTGTTAACATAGTGCCAAGAAAATCTATTGCGTGCAAGTATACACGATCTGCAAGTAATACATCGATTAAGCTAAGTGTCGATCCCACAAGGATTGCGTTCAGAGGATTCAATTGCCGTGCTAATTACTTGTCTTGTGAAAAAGATTGTTTTGATTGGGAGTGGTTTTGAAAATGTCTTAAAAAGAAATAAAACTAGTAAAGATGTTGGCAAGGAAGGTGTCTTAGCAAATGATGAGCGTTGACAAGGAGTGCCTGGTTTTCACGCTAATTGTGCCATGCCAGCCTTTAATAAATCCTGTCTTGGCATTGTTTGCCGAGAAAATTCAAAGATAGCAATGCCTCTGTCGATGGCATTGCTCTAAATCAATTATGGAAAAACCTCTATATGTCTATAATGCATGTTTTTTTCATAAATCAATTCGATTAAGCATTAATCTTTACTCTTAAAGGGTAGATTTCACTCCCGAAGTAAGTTCATCTACTTGAACATCTTCTTTCGAAGCATCTCTGTTGGGCTTGTAGCACGCTCGAATCGATCACCGAAACCGTCAATGAGGGCTGTAAATGTTTGGTGGTTGAATTGGCTAAAATCGAAATAAAGGTAGACAAGTGACACAAGGATTTTAGAGTGGTTCGGCCTTCTAAACAAGCACCTACATCCACTATCTTATCACACCATTAAGGATTTCCCAATTCACTCAACAATGAATTCGTCCCCTTTTCCCAGTTTAGGAGGAAACCGTTACAACCCTATCTTTTGGACTTGGCTAAAATAGAACCAACTCTATTTTTTCTCTCAAGGCTAAACTAGAACCTCTCCTTTTACAAGGGATTTGTTTGGGTAAACTAAATACCTCACAAGGTTGGTGTTTACACAATTTAAGCTCACAAGAGTGTACAAAGAATTTACAATAAAGAACTATTCTTAGACTATGTACAAGAGAAAGGTAAAATAAAGATTTAGACTCTATTTCTCTTGATCATTTTGCTTGGATGTAGTCTCTAACCTTGTTCAAGTGTTCCAGCCTTCAATTTATAGTCCCAATTGAGTTTGTGGTTGTTACTAGCCATTGGGGATGTTTTTGGAAACATTGGGGTCTTCATTTCCCACATTAATTGTAGTTCTGGTGCCTACCGTATCGGTACACGGGTACCCATATCGATACGCCCTTCTTCAGAACTAACCGTTGGGCTCTTTCCAGCCTATGCGTATCGATACGCTAGGGAGTATATCGGTACGGTATGCATTTTAAAAGACCGTTGGGAAATAGCCGTTGGGGGTTGTTAAAGAAGTGATCGGTACGCTTTAAATGCGTATCAGTACGACCCCTCTCTGTATTGATACGGGCAAGCCTGTATCGGTACATGTTTTGGCAGAATCAAATCTGGAGTAAAAAGGTATCGATAAGGGGTATCCCGTATCGGTACGGTAGTGTTGAAAAGCCAGGTTTGACAACTTTAAAGCATTCCAAACTTTGCCAAAAACCTTTTTTAAACATCTCAAACTTATTTTCAAGTTGTTTGGACTTAAAGACATGTTTTAAATTCTTTTCAAATTTGTCCAAAACATTTTTTAATTATTATATTAAAACACTTAGTTCTTCAACCTCCCCCTTTTTGATATAATAAAACCAACTTGAAAAATTGTTTGAGATTCTCCCCCTTTAAGTTTAAAAATTTAAATAAGAGATAAAAATTGAAAAGTAGTTAAAGTTCCCCCTTATTCATTTGAAAAACACAAATTTTCAAACCAATCTCTCCCCCTTTTTGTTATATAAAAAATAATTTAAAATACTTTTAGGCTCAAAATAACAATGAAGGTTTAAATTTTGAAACTATTAAAATGTTTGGTTTTAAAAGTGGCACCCCTTACTCATTGCATCATATTAGGCTTAACAAATAGTCCAAGACTTTAAACAAAAATTAGATAACCAAATGTACAAAATGAAAGCATTAAGCTTAGAGGTTACCCAATCTTCTTCTCATGTGTGATTTGAGCATTCTTTGATTTTGCTTTCCTTGCCATTGCTCGAACACACCTACAAAAGACATTTACTTGGATTTTGGTATCCAAATTGCTTTGGATCCATTAATGTTAATTTCAATGTCTTTAGTTCCCATAAGAACCCATTCTTGTCTAATCCTATAAGATTTTTCTTCTTTATAGGACAAGTATGTAAGGAATGACCATGATAATGGCAATGTGAGCATTTTGCCATTATGTGACAAGATGAATTATTAAAAATGATTTCTTTTTCTTTTGTTAAGCTTTCAAGCTTAACTTTCAAATCAACATTTCTTTTTTAAACATCTTTACTTGTTTTTGAAAACTCTAAATCATTTTTTTAAAATTTTATTTTGGTTTTCAAAAGGAAATCATTTTCAAATTCAAGTTTTGAAATCATTTTCTTAAATTTGGAATTCATGGTCTCAAATTCCAAAAACAATTCACTGAAAGCATCTTGCAACTCATCGAAAGAGTAAGAATTAAGCTCACTTGAGTTAGAAGATACCTTAGGCTCATCGAGAGCCAAAACACCATCCACCTTTCGATTGGAGAGAAGGTTTGCACATGATTGATCATCTTTCTTTTCTCACTTCTTGTTGCCATAAAGCTTCTCAAGTTTCTCCCATAATTCTTTGGCACTTTTTCATGTGGAGATCTTCTTGGAAACTTATTCGTTATGTCCACAATAGAGAATGTGCATCGCCTTAGTGTTTAGCTTTGCCTTCGTGTCGTTGGCACTCCTTTGCTTTTTCTTCTTCTTTGGAGCTTCCAAGTACCCATCTTCAATGACGTCCCAAACCTCATAGTCTTTAGACTTGATGAAGAATTTCATGATATTTTCCCATTGGAAGTATGCTTCTCCTTCGAAGAGTGGAAGACACGAGATAGAACGGCCTTATTCAAATCTTGCCATTTTCTTGAACAATGGACTTCGAGCAAATGATCTTTACTCCCGGATGTTAGTCCTTCGATGGAGAAGAGGCTCTGGTACCAATTGTTGGGCTTGTAGCACGCTCGAATCGATCACCGAAACCGTCAATGAGGGTTGTAAATGTTTGGTGGTTGAATTAGCTAAAATTGAAATAAAGGTAGACAAGTGACACAAGGATTTTAGAGTGGTTCAACCTTCTAACAAGCACCTACATCCACTACCTTAGCACACCACTAAGGATTTCCCAATTCACTCAACAATGAATTCGTCTCCTTTTCCCGGTTTAGGAGGAAACCGTTACAGCCCTATCTTTTGGACTTGGCTAAGATAGAACCAACTCTAGTTTTTCTCTCAAGGCTAAACTAGAACATCTCCTTTTACAAGAGATTTGTTTGGGTAAACTAAATACCTCACAAGGTTGGTGTTTACACAATTTAAGCTCACAAGAGTGTACAAAGAATTTACAATAAAGCACTCTTCTTAGACCATGTACAAGAGAAAGGTAAAATAAAGATTTAGACTCTATTTCTCTGGATCATGTTGCTTGGATGTAGTCTCTAACCTTGTTCAAGTGTTCCAGCCTTCAATTTATAGTCCCAATTGAGTTTGTGGTTGTTACTAGCCATTGGGGATGTTTTTGGAAACATTGGGGTCTTCATTTCCCACATTAATTGCAGTTATGGTACCTACCGTATCGGTACACGGGTACCCGTATTGGTACGCCCTTCTTCATAACTAGCTGTTGGGCTCTTGCCAGCCTATGCGTATCGATACGTTAGGGAGCGTATCGGTACGATATGTATTTTAAAAGACCATTGGGAAATAGCCGTTGGGGGTTGTTAAAGTAGGGATCGGTACGCTTTAAATGCTTATCGATACGAACCCTCTCCGTATCAATACGAGCAAGCCTGTATCGGTACGGGTTTTGGCAAAATCAAATCTAGAGTAAAAAGGTATCGATATGGGGTATACCGTATCGGTACGGTAGTGCTGAAAAGCTAGGTTTGACAACTTTAAAGCATTCCAAACTTTGTCAAAAACCTTTTTTAAACACCTCAAACTTATTTTAAAGTTGTTTGGACTTAAAGACATGTTTTAAATTCTTTTCAAATTTGTCTAAAACATTTTTCAATTATTATATCAAAACACTTAGTTCTTCAATCTCTCCTTAGTATCTAGCAATTGATCGTTGCCACCACAGTCAGTTATGATATTGAGTTGCAATAAGCCAACTATGCCAAAAGTCGCTTGGCATAATATTTTAAAAAGGGAGTGCTAGCCGTCACTTGGCAACACACTTAAAAATAATTAACATGCTAGATAGGAAAAACAATGCCGAAGCAGTGTTGATTTATTAAAAACTAAACATTAAAAATAGCGTTTAAACGTAAACACACCCCTCACCAACTATGAATTTAGTTCATGGTGAGGGTATCAACCAAAAAACTATATTTGTTTTCAACATCCATCATCATTAAAACTAAGAAAAAATAACAAAAAAGAGGATGGGCTAGAAGAGGGTCTCTCGATGCAGCTCTTCACGGCCAAGCTCTCGAATATTGCACCCTATCTCCGATTATTCTCGTTCGTTCACCCCTTCATTTTGCTTTAATCGGGATCAAATAAGACTCTATAGATAGCCTAGGATTATCTTGAATTTGAATTTGATTGTGCATGGATAAGGATGGTGATTATCTTATCTGACGTTTGAATCCTAAGGCTGACCAGATTAGGGCTGACGTCATCGTGCCATTGCTCCTCCGACATCACATCTTGGCATGGTACTGCCAACCGTGCTTGGCACTGCTCTTCCGCTATTTTCTCGAAGATTGATCTGATCCTTATTTTCTCGTAGCCTGATCTGGTCCTATTTTTTCGGGGTCAACATCTTCTTGGTCTGGCATCAAATGTTCTTCTCCACCGACCGGTGCTTGTCATTAAAGGTCTTTCTGCGCCAACAACTACTCGATATCCTCCTTGGTGTCGTCTCCTGCTCATGTCCGGCCAGCTACTGTGCCATCAGCTATGCCAACCTGCAAAAAGGTGCCAAAAACAACCCCTTCACTCTGGCATAACACTAAATCCTAACTCTTTATGCAATGCATGATTTTATAACCTAAATGCAGCTAAATGTACTTAAAAGACAAGAAAGAGCATATGAAATAAGCATAAAATTTAGTACTTTTTTAGCGTCAACACTCATGTTGGTCCACTCATAGAGGCCTCAAATATAGTAGACAAAGATTTTGACCCCATTGGATGTGTTGGAAGTAGCGAGTCAAAGTGTAGCTAGTCAGCTAAGAACTTATAGTTCGAGGAGACGTTTGACGACTAACCGAGATAAGAGCCTGGGTAAAAGGTCGATGTCCATTGTGGGGGTTGGAATTCCTATTTTTGTGTATTTTAGAACTCCTTTGCCTTCATCTTCGATCCCTTCAGGTAGGTTGCTTAATTGTTCAATGTTTGCTTTTACAAGTTGTTGTTTTAGTTTTGATCATAAATTTATCGATGTATTAATGTTTTCGTAGAAACCATTGGTGTAGATTCGGCTATCGTACATTGTACCATGGGGAGTACGTCACTTTTTGTTGTACATTTGGACATTCCACTTCCATTCGTGACTGTATCAGTTCCTTTGGTGTCCTCGCCTTGCAGTCCATTTTTTTGATGGAGGGCTCAAATCTCTCACTCCGTAGAATATGTTCTACCCTTGGAGGGGGCTTGGGGACACGGCGAGTTGGTTTCATCTTGAGGCCGCTTCCCAGAAATTGTCAGGATTATACGCTGATAGTTTCATTTCCCTTATGCCTTACGCTAGCATGAGGAGATTTGTTGAAGGGATTTGGGGCCTTATTCAAGAGTTGCGTTGCGCTCAGTATAACGTGGAAATGAATGTTAGGGCGCTTGTAAAGGAGAATGAATGATTGCGTTTGCATGTGAGGAGATATGCTACTGACTTAATGGAGTTAAGAAGAAAACATGAAGTAGAAACATGGGCACGAGTGCAAGAGCTGAATAAGAGACATTCAGGGTGAGTTTCTCAGATGGAAAAGGCTTTGCTCCTGCTGCTAGGAAGAAGAATCTAATCCATGCTTCTGTGGAGAAAAGTCTGAAGACCGAGATTCGGGAACTTAAAGAAAAACTAGAGTATGCGAAAGATACAACAGACGAGAGTACAACTAAATTTTCAAGGGAGTTGACTAAATTGAGATGGAATTCTGAGTATCAAGTGACTTATTGAAGGCTACCCATGAGGTGGGGGTGGCCGAAAAGGTTAAGGAAACTGCGAGCACGACCTCTGCTTTGATGATCGCAGGCATGAAGAAGGCACGAGATGTTGTTGTTCTCTGCTTTCAAGTGGCGCGCGGTTTCTTTAATGTGTCAAACATGAATTTAAATACTCTTTGCGAGGTGGTCGTGGGTTTTGACATAAGGAATCCCTCGAAGCCCTCTTAAGAGAGTTTTGTTGCGGATTATAAGGGAGTTGTGATTCCTCTTACGGTCAAATCAAGTACACGAGTATCTTTGAATGACCCTATATATTAACATTGGTGGTGACTATGTGGTGAATGGTACTAAATCAGCGGGCACCTTTGGGGGGTTGTGTAGTTTTTTTCGTTATTATTATATTGCTATGGTTTGATTTATGTTTTAAGAATCTAATTGGAGGAGTAAAAAGTTGTAAAGTTATCTTGTGACTTGCTTTCTTAGGCTAATGTTAATCATTTAGGGCATATGCGCTTTGAACTTGTAAGCTTTTCCATTTTACGATGAATTGTCTAAAAATACATGTAACACCCCGAGTTTAGGGTCTAGGAGATAACCGGGTTTGGTTACACCAGTTCGGGTTAAATTTAATTGAGAGAAAACATTTTTATTGATCTTAAAAATAGGTTTTAATGAATAAGGGCAAAAAAGGGATTTTGGGGATGTAAAAAAAGGGGTTTTTATCATCATCTTCTTCCTCAACACCTTTTTTCACGTTACTTTTGCAAAACACCACCATTGTTACTATTCTATTGCTCAAACCTTTCCTACAAACAAGTTTTCAAGGTAAGCTCTCCCTTGTTTTGATTTTTATTTCCTTAAGCTTGTCATTAGTTAAATTTTCCTTAAAAACCCATTGTTTGAAATTATTTCAAAATGCCTTGAGTTTGAAAAAGAGGAAAATGAGGGAATTTTCATTTGGGTAGTTTGATGCCATGTTTAAGGGTGTTTTTAATCTTGTTTTGGTGTCCTAAAAATGCTAAAATAGTGGCTAAAAGTAGGAAACCCGAAACTAATAAAAGGAGGGGTTTTTGGAGTTGAAAATATGGGTTTTTGGGTTGTTCTTGTGAGGAACCTCGAGCTGATGGTTTCTAGACATTGGGTAAGTGTTTTGAATGTCTAAAGAAGTAGTTTTGATGGTAAATTTGTTGAGTTTTGGCTGCTAGTTTGTTTGGGACGTTTTGATGGTGTTTCCAAGTGTTCTGGGTGTGAATTATTTCAGTTTTGATGATGAATGATGAGTTTCTGTGTTACTGCAAGTTTGGGGGCTTGATTTGGGTCTAATGCATCATTTTTGGATTGGCTAGAAACATGGGAAATGAGTTTGGGTCCTTTGGACGCAAGACCAGATAGTTCAGAGGCTAGAATCGGTGTTTCGGCTATCGTTTGGGTCCTATCGGTGAGTGGAAATGTTTTTGAGAGTTTAGGTTGAGCTTGAAAGGCCAACCTAAGCTCGAGAGTAAGTTTTTAAATACTTACGTTTTTCTTTTTTTGAAAATTCCTTTTTAAGCTTGTTATGCTTTGTTGGTATGAGATGATTGTGTGAAATCGATTTATGAATGTGGTATTGTTATGTTGGTTTATATGATGTTTGATTATTGGCAAATATGAGGGTTTTACCGGGTATAATTGGTCGACCATAGGATTAGAGTGCACTTGTAAAATTTGCGCGTGACCCTAGTGATGTAAGATGCCATTAGGGAGGAGTACGGTGATGTAATATGCCATTAGAGAGGAGTACGGTGATGTAAGATGCCATTAGGGAGGAGTACGGTGATGTAAGATGCCGCCGAAAGTTTTATTGTAGACCTTGGTGATGTAAGATGCCATCGTGAGTTTTGTTGTTCTTATAGATTCGGTGATGTAAAATGCAATCGAGTTCAATCCGCGTATCCGAGTATTGTAACCATAATTGTCATTATACTCTTGTGTTAAGTTGAATGTTATCGTGTTGGTGTTTGAGGGTCATGGCATGTTGTTTATGTTGTTGCTTTGCTTGATGTAAATGCCAAGCATATGTAAGATTGTTGATATTCAAGTTGATGGAATTCATGCTTGTGGCCTTGTTTTTAATTTATATATGGTTTTATCTAAAAACTGCATTGTTGTTGTTGTGGTTTTGAGCACCCCTCACTAAGCTTTATGCTTACGCGCTCCTTTCCAACAATGCACATCGTTAGTGTTTCGAGAAGCAAAGGAAGGTGAGGGAAAGACTCCGGTGATCGTAGCTTAAGCTCAAGTATGGACTTTAAGTTGTAATAATGATTTAGCAATTGAAATACTTGTTTTGTGGTGAGGGAGATGGTTGTAAACTCCCATGTGTTTGACCATGTTTGCTACATGTTTTAAATGTCAGGTCTATGCTATGTTGAGGCTTGTTGTGGCGTTTGGTTATATGCCTTGTGTTTTGACTTGTTGGTGTTTTTGAGCTAAAGTGTTCTTATGAGCTTTTGAGGTTGAGATCCATGTTTTGTGTATGCATGTTGGAACCTATTTTTAGGGTGTTTTGCCTCTAAAATGTTTGTTTGATATGTTGCCATGTGGATTGTGATCTTTTGGGCTAAGTTTGGGAATGCCAAAATTCAGTTTCGGGCCAATATGTGCCCAGGTGTTTCGGAACATCTGATATGGTTTCAGAATGGCTAGGCTTTTGGGGCACCCGTATCGGAGCGGGGTGGTGCGGTTTGGTACGTTTTGCCATTGGATACTCCCGTTTCGAAATCATGAGGAGTCTTTTCGGTACGTTTTTCCCTTAGAGGCTCCCGTTTCGGAACCAAGAGGAGCCGTTCCAGAACAACCTAGTTTTGCTTTTTGCTGAGAGCTCGCGTTTCGAAATGAGCAACCTTGTTTTGAAACACAGGTAGTTAAAGTGGTTAAAGGGCATCTTTGAAGGTTTCCAAATGTTACATTTTAGTCCCTATTGCTTGTATGCTTCCTAAGTGAGTTTACATGTCTCTCTTGTATTGGTCTTGCCTCGTATGCTTGAAACTTGGCTAATAAACTATTTGGTAAAGCTTAAATTATCTTTATGCCCCTGATTTGATGTGGTTTTGCAAGATGGTCCTTCGTGACTGTTTGAGTCCAATTAGACATCCGATCGATGTCCGATCAAGACGTTGTTCTTCTGCTGTGACCTTTAACACCTTAGGACTGTTAAATTGCATTTATACAAGATAAATCTTAATCTAGGGTTGTTAATCGAAGGGAAATTCTTAAAATTTTCTCCGGTTATCCCCGTGTAACTCTTCCGATTCGGTTTTGCGTCTAGACCGGGTCGAGGGGGTTACATTTGGTGGTATCAGAGCCTCGATTACGAGGTTTCCCCAGGAAGGTAAGTCAAGTAAGTTGTTTATGTGAATGTTTATCTGAATTGCACGGTGTTTGTGAGCATGACCTTGTGTTTTCGTTGATGTTTGAAAGTTGGTTAAGCATTCCCATTGCTAGGTGTTATTATGGAAAAGTGGTTTTTATTTAAAAGAGCTTAACACACGGATCCCTGCCTTTGCTGACCCAATATTTATCTCGTGATTTGTATTTGTTGTTTTAGATTGTTTTATTGTTATGGTGAGACCGAGAGGACGACCTAGAGTGGGTGACCAGGCACCTGAGAATGCGGCTCTTCCTCCTCCCGATCCCGGTGGTAATGGGGCGAATGTTGGAGGTAATGCACCTCAGGCGGGTGCCAATGTTGGAGGTGATGGTAATGGGCCTCAGGTTGGCCAAGGTCAGGCCGGTGTGGATATGGCTCAATTACTTCAGACTTTAGCCGGAGCTTTTCAGACGGTTGTTGTTGGTCTTCATGCTGCAGCACCACCTCAGGGTGCGGGGATAGGTTTGCCCCTTGAGCGACTTTGCAGCTTGGGCAGAGTCGAGTTTCGTGGTATGTCTCCCGAGGGTTCGGAGGAATGGCTTGAGAGCACTACTCGTATCTTGGGTCAGATGGAGTGCTCGGACACTCGTAAGTTGGGTTGTATTGTCTCGTTTCTTCAGGGAGACGCGTATACTTGGTGGATCACGATTATCTCAAGTATGCCCGAGGCCGAGGTTACTTGGGAGTTATTTCGTAGTGCGTTCCACAAGAAGTACCTCGGTGCTCGTTATCAGGATGAGAAGAAGAGAGAATTCATGACTTTAGTGAAAGGTAGTATGTCCGTATCCTAGTATGAGGTATAGTTTGTGCGCTTGATTCAGTATGCTTCAGAGTTGGTTCCCACTAAAAGGGAAAGGTGTGAACGGTTCCGTTACGGGTTGGTTACGGAGGTGAAGACCTACATGCTTGCTACTGATTACACCGGTTTCGATGTCTTGATCTCTAGGGTCAAGGACATTGAACAAAGTCTAAGTTTGGCTGCTCGATCGGGTGGATCCAGTTTAGGGAAATGTCTGCCGAGAGGGAGCGAGACCGTAACAAGAGACACAAGGTTAGAAGGCACCAACCGGACTTTAGGCGTGGAGGTGGTAATATGGGACAAGGCTATTAGGGTCGAGGTTTTGTTGCTTGCACACCCGAGTGTGCTAGATGTGGGAGGAACCATTCTAGAGAGTGTTGGGGTACTTTTCGTGCTTGTTGGAACTGTGGATATCAGACACATTTGAGACGTGAGTGTCCCCATCCGGCTAGGGATGGTCAGACACCGGCTAGAGCTTTTGAGTATTAGAGAGGTCGTGGGCGCGGCCGAGGTAACTTCTAGTCGAGGAATGATGGTCAGAGGAATGTGGCTCATGTTGTCGCGGTACAACCCGAGGGAGGTGGACCGAGTAGGGTTTATGCACAGCGTGAGGCCGTGAATGGGACAGACGTGATCGCAGGTAATTTTGTGTTACAGTCCTTATCTTTGCTTTCATTGATTGATTCTGGCTCGACACATTCGTATATTTTAGGTGAGCATGCAAGATCTTTAGTTTTGCCTTTTGAGTTGTTAAATAGGCATGATGCTGATCCAATATAAAACATTATAAATTATATCAAACTAACCCAACATACTTAACAAATTATGTACATACTCAAACACACCTAATAATTAATATCATATAAATATGTCACATATCAACATGCAACACATTAAAAGGCTTACTATCTAAGGCACATACATTATCAAATGATTCTAAAATATTAGCACAAGTAAGGAAAAGAGCTTCCTTGAAACGTTGCGCCCTAGATCGCGTAATTGGTCCTAACTGTAAGACCTCCGGATCAACATCAAGTGCAGGTGAAGATGTGCTCACATCACCCCCCTTCTTGAAAAGGATTTGTCCTCAAATCTGTAGAATCACCATAAGGGGTTAAGTCAGAAACATTAAATGTAACACTTACATTGTATTCTCCGGGTAGATCTAACTTGTAGGCGTTGGCATTCACTTTTTCCAACACCTGAAAAGGACCATATCCTCGCGGTAACATCTTGGACCGCCTTTGGGCCGAAAATCGTTCCTTTCAGAAATGAACCCAAACCCATTCACCAACATCGAAGGTGACTCGCTTCCTTCCTTTGTTTGCTTGCTTTTCGTACTGTTGAGTCCTTCGTTCAAGGTTCTCCTTAACCCGTTGATGCAACTTCTTCACGTATTCTGCTTTCGCTTTGCCGTCCCTGTTTATCACCTGTTCCTGTTGCAAAGGCAACATATCTAGAGGCGTAATAGGATTAAAACCATAAACAACCTCAAAAGGTGACATTTTAGTAGCAGAATGTACAACATGATTATAAGCAAACTCAACATGTGGCAAACAATCTTCCCAAGTCTTAATATTCTTTTTAATGATGGAACGGAGTAAAGTAGATAAAACCCTGTTAACAACCTCAGTTTGTCCATCAGTCTAGGGATGGCAAGTAGTAGAAAACATGAGTTTCGTACCTAATTTGCTCCAAAGAGTCCTCCAAAAGTGACTCAAAAACTTCACATCCCTGTCAGAAACAATCGACCTAGGAATACCATGTAAACGTACAACATCCCGAAAGAATAAGTTAGCCACATTAACAACATCATCGGTCTTATGGCAAGCAATAAAATGTGCCATTTTCGAGAACCTATCAACCACAACAAATATACTATCTCTACCTGTCCTAGTTCGAGGCAACCCCAAAACAAAATCCATAGAAATATCAGTCCAAGGGGAATCCGGAATAGGTAAAGGTAAGTACATACTATGTGGTGAAACCTTCGATTTCGCTTTCCTACAAGTCACACATCGTTCACAATACCTTTCAACATCTCTGCGCATCTTCGGCCAAAACAAATGCTCCTTCAAGGTATGTAACGTCTTGGTGACTCCAAAATGACCCATCAATCCACCTTTATGTGCATCACAGATCAATATGTCACGCATCGAACCCTATGGAATGCATATCTCGTTTTCTTTGAAAAGATAACCATCATGCCTGTAGAATTTTCCATCTGCACCTTTCTCACAAGCATTATACTTATCTCTAAAATCAGGATCATCAGGGTATAACTCACGAATGTATGCAAAACCAATCAAATGTGAATCAAGATAGCTCAAAAGTGCATACCTGCGTGATAATGGATCAACAACGACACTATCTTTCCCCTTTTTGTATCGAATGACATAAGGAAAAGATTCTAAGAATTCAACCCATTTAGCATATCGTTTATTTAATTTATGTTGACCTGTGATATATCGCAAAGCCTCGTGGTCAGTGTGGATCACAAACTCCTTAGGCAACAAGTAATGCTGCCACGTCTCCAAAGCCCGAATCAGTGCATACATCTCTTTGTCATAAACGAGATAATTCAATGTCGCTCCACTCTGTTTCTCACTGAAATATGCAACGTGCCTCTTTTCCTGCATTAAAACTGCGCCTATACCAACTCCAGAAGCACCACATTCAATTTCAAAAGTTTTATCAAAGTCATGTAAGGCTAACACTGGTGCTCTAGTCAAACAATCCTTAATTTTCAGAAAACCATCTTCTTATTCTTTACCCCATGAGAAGACTGAATTCTACTTTATAATCCCGGTTAAGGGGGCGGTAATAGAACTGAAGTTAGGAAAAAATCATCGATAAAAACTAGCTAAACCATGAAATGATCTAACCTGAGTAAACGATGTCGGTCGTGGCCATTCCTGAATTGCTTTAATCTTCTCAGGATCGACTTCAACACCCTGCTCACTCACAATGTAACCAAGAAATGTAAGTTTGTTAGTACAAAACACACATTTCTCCATGTTACCAAATAACTTCTCCTTTCTTAAAGTTTGTAAAACGACTCTCAAATGTTTTGCATGATCCAGCGAGGTCTTACTGTAAATTAAAATATCGTCAAAGTACACAACACAAAATTTACCAATAAAGGATCGCAGAACATGATTCATTAATCGCATGAAAGTTGTAACCCCCTTAGCCCGGCCTAGACGGTTGACCCGAACTACGAAGATTACACGGGGAAAATCAAAGTCAACCCGAAAGTCAACCTTGATTAACGACCTTTTTTTCTTTTTTAATCTTGTCTAGATACATGTTAACCTTAGGTGAGTACTCATGAAGCATACGAGAAAAAGGCACAGCGATCGGATTTCAGAAAGGGACTCAATTGCACAATATACAAACTTTAGGGACCGAAACATAAATTCTGAAAACTAGAAGGTCTTTACTGATTTTTAAATTACCAATATGAAATTAGTTACACTTCATGCTTCTCAGCCAAAATTCAACTTAATTGGACATCTCAAACTCAAGCAATTGCAACAACAACATTTGGGACTAAAATGTAAAGCTTGCAAACTTCAGCACCATTCAAATCAGTGCCCAACGGCCACCTGTTTCAAAACGTTCACCTGCTGTATCGGAACGAGGACCGAAACGGCGTTGACCGTTCTGAAACGCGGGTTGGTTCCGAGACTGGTTCTGAAACATGGCCTTCCAG
Organism: Hibiscus tridactylites; assembly: GCA_958450335.1. Lineage (NCBI taxonomy): Eukaryota > Viridiplantae > Streptophyta > Magnoliopsida > Malvales > Malvaceae > Hibiscus > Hibiscus tridactylites. Next base: position 50,115,457 of record OY288290.1, read on the forward strand.
TAGCCAAAACGTTTCGGAACCCCCCTTAGCGTTTTGAAACACGAAGTCCATTTCAGGCCCCCGTTTCGAAACACTAGAGGGTGTTTCGATACGGTCTACCCAAAAACTGCAGATTTTGCTGGTTTTTCATGCATAAATCCATTTAAACACCACCTATTGAGTCTCTAATCATGTCAACAAAACATCATACATAAATGACACATGTTTGGAACTCCTAAACATATTCATAGCATCAAACATGGTAAATTCATATTTCTAGAGGCGTGCTTCCTAGTCAAGCAATCCAATAAGCAATCCAAACCTCAAACAAGCATTAAAGGCCATTTACAATTCAAATCAACCAAGGCAAACATGCCACAACCACAGGGAGTTTAATATATCTCCCAAAACAAAGTTTAGGTTCCCATTGTCAAATTACCAAAACTAATAGTATGAAACATCACCGTACATGAGCTTGGTTTCCCTTGGACACTCTTAGCTTCCTTGTTGCCCTTAAACACTTCAATTATCTGCATTATTGGTAAAAGAGAGCGTAAGCACAAATTCTTAGTGAGGCATGCTCTAAATAAACCAATACTACAATGCATCTTTAGAAAACACTTTCAACAAAGCTTTTAAAACACATGCTCATCTCTTTGCATGCAACCTTGCATACTTTACAAGCATCTCATGCTTCATTACATTCAATACATTATATTGGCTTTCAAGTGATAGTTCATAACCATTTACAACACAAAACACAATCGGATACGCGGATTACAAGTGTTGTCCCACACGCTTCATACACACTACCGGCTTAACAAGGTGGAGTTTATCGGTACAATCACAACCCCTCAACACCCGTGATGGAGTTTAACGGTACAATCACAACCCATCCACATCACTCATCGGTATTTGTATAATTCCACTAATGAGAGTAAGGGACACATAACACAAGATCCACACACGGAATTTCAACCACCGTTGTGATCTTACCTCACTCGTTAGGGTACTTGGATGGAGTTTACGGTACAATCACAACCCCTCAACATCCAAGGCGACTTTACTTACGGTGCACCCAATCCTATAGCCGGCTAAATATATCCGATTCAAGTACTTTAAAACCAATTCATCACTTGCCAATATACATCAAATACCATTATCAATTCACCGTTTTAAAGCATTAACCAAAGCCATTAAACATCATGCATCTCCATGCATCATTACCAAACTAGTAACATGTCAAACCAAGGATCTCTTACCTTGAGCATCCTTCAACACATGGCTTTCAAAACCAGCATTAACCATGCTAAAACATGCTTTCAAAACAGTAAATAAACATGCAATTTATAACAAATGCATCAAACCACATCTTAGCACATCTGAGGGAGTTTTTCCCGAAAACTTACTCTTGAGCTTAGCTAAGTTGTTTAGACTTAAACTAAGCTCCCAAAACCTCCAAATAATTGTTTCAAAGCTGGAAAACCATCTCCACTCACCAATTACGTTTTGCTTGCTTGCCGAAACGGCAATTAAGCTTCCAAAGGTGACCGAAGATGTCTCCCATGTTTTAGACACATCAAAACAGAGGATTAATACATCATCATGCATTGAAATATTCAACCAACACACCTAAACTCGCTGCTCTACCTAAAACCAACATTTCGGCCACCAAACACAACCGAAATCACCTCCAAACTCATCCAAAACTTTACCCAGCCAAGATCCATCACTCCTAATCATTTCTAAACATCAATCGCCATAAAAAGCAAACCTAAACTCGACCTTATACCTCCAACTATAACAGAACACCAAGAACACCTCAAAAACCACCATTTTCTTGATTAAAAACTTAGGAAACACAACCTATTCGGGATTGAATTGATAAAACCTCATTTCTAACATCACTTAATATCCAAAATACATTAAAGAACCACCTTAAAACAAAGCCCAATAAATCTGATGTGAGCACATCTTTAACTACACTTGATGTTGATCCGGAGGTCTTGCCGTTAGGACCAATTACGCGATCTAGGGCGCAACGTTTCAGGGAAGTTCTTTTCCTTACTTGTGCTAACATTTCAGAATCATTTGATAATGTTTGTGCCTTAGATAGTAAGCCTTTTAATGTGTTGCATATTGATATGTGACATGTTTAGGTTATATTACTTATTATGTATATTTAAATATGTATATAATATGATATATATATATATATGTTTGGAATAATATGATATATATATATATATATATGTTTGGAATAATATTTATTTGTTTCTATATATGTGTGCAGCCCACATACGAACAATTGGCATTTAAATTTCAGCACGCGGCAATGTTCAAAACAAGGTCCAAGCTGATCCGGACGTTGCATGTTCCATGCCATTTACGCATGTGAGGGCTTTGGGGTTTCTAAATCTTCACGTGATAGGAACAAGCAGATTGTTCTTTGAAATTTCAATTGTTTTTCTGCACATGTTAAATGTGCATTGCCACTTGTAGTTTCAAATATATGGCCACAAACAAATGCCGCCTCCTAGGAAGTTTATTCATTCAAATTTAATTTTGAATGATTACTTAATAGCCACAAGTGAAGGCCGGTTAACACCTCCCCCTTTCTATATATTTGTATCATTTCATTAAACAAAGGTTACCAACTTTGAAATAAAATCACATTTGAGAGAATTTTCTCTTTTCGGTTCTTTTTAGAACTATTCGACACTCAAACTTGTTTGTTTGTCTTTGATACTTCGGGTTCCTAAATTGCTATTTAGCGGGTCCAAGTCCTTTCGACGTTAAACAGATTCGATTCGGGTTTGCTCAGTAGATTGTGCAGGTTCTTTCGAGTTTAGCGTTTCCAACATCGGTCGTTTTTGAAGCCTTCTTCACCATCGTTGAAGTTCTTTCCAAAACGCCAAAATTATCATATTACTCTATATTATTTTTATTTTTATTTTGTTCATCTTTAAGTCCCTATTTAAAATAAATATGTCGTATAATTTTTGTTGTTTCCTTGTTGTTTTTATTGCAGGAACGTGCCTACAACACTCCTAGATCCGTAACAAACGAGGATAGTCCGTTTCGGCAGACTGCCCCTTATTATGTGGTATCAGAGCCTAGGTTGTTGGATTCGTTGTAAGTTTCTGTAAATTCGAAGTAAAAAAAAAAGCATTCGAATTAAAAAAAAAATTCAGCATTCGAATATAAAAAAACACTGAATTTCAAAAAAAAAACAACAAAAACAGATTCGAACAAAAAAAATAGATTCGAACAAAAAAAAAACAGATTCGAAAAAAAAAACAGATTCGAACAAAAAAAAACAGATTCAAAAAAAAAAAAAAACAGATTCGAACAAAAAAAAAACAGATTAAAAAAAAAAACAGATTCGAATATAAAAAAAACATTTTAGATTCGAAAGTGTTTATATATGTATGTATGTATTATTGTTGTGTTCCTATTGTAAATGATGAAATTTGTACGAGTTTGTTATGTAACTTTGATGTGCTTGGAAATCAACCGAAGTGAACTATGCTTGTTTGTTCGGTAATAGGAAGGTTGTAAGCACGTCTTCGCAGTAAGGTTCTCTAAACTCTTCATTTTTCATCTTTTGGTTCCTTTTTTTCCGTGTCATTATCCTTTTCATTTTTTTTTAATTTTTAGTCTTATTTCCTTTCTTTTTGTGTCACTTTTTTTTACCGTTGTTTCCTTGTAGCCAACACCGTTGTAACAAGTTTCGAGACGTTGGATTAGTTCTTTAAAGAGCTGATTACGAGAAAGTGTAAGGGAAAAAGGCATTGAGCGTTGTGAGAACAGAAGGGGAGACAAAAAGAGCCATTCAAGTATTCTCCCGAGTGAAACACGAGCGCTGAGTGTTAATTTTTGAGTGCACTGTTCTTTGGAGTGACATCTGCGAGACTTTGATTGAGTGTGCTGTGAGGTCCTTTTTGTTTTTTTTTTTACTGACCTATAATAGTGTTTTCTTTTGTTTGTTTGTTTTTGTTGTTGATTATGGCAGGTTCCGATGATCACACGGTTGAACAGGATCCACTGATTCCTCAAATGCAAGCCTTAGAGAGAATGATGCAACGAGTAGTGGCTACCGCCTTAGAGCCATTACAGTCGAGGATGGATAGGTTTGATGGAGGATCCAACTCTGTTAATGATGTGTTGAACGAAAATGAAGACGAACGGTCACCGAGGCAGCATATTCCTAGACAAGGACGTGTGCAACAGGTAGACGATAATTTGACTAACATTAAGATTGCTATTCCTTCTTTTCAGGGACGCTCAGATCCTGATGCATACTTGGCTTGGGAAAGCAAAGTGGAGCACATTTTCGAGTGTTATAATTACTCGGAACAGAAGAAGGTTCGATTAGCAGCAACAAAGTTTGTTGATTATGCCTTGATATGGTGGGACCAGTTATTGCTTAGTCGTAGACGTACCGGTGATGATCCAGTTGCAACATGGATCGAGATGAAGCGACTAATGCGTAAAAGGTTTGTCCCTATTCATTATCATCGTGATTTGTTTTAAAAATTGCAAAACTTGAAACAGGGAAGTAGGAGTGTTGAAGATTATTTCAAGGATATGGAAATGGCTATGATGCGTGCGAATATCGAGGAAGATCGAGAAGCTACCATGGCACGATTTCTAGCAGGGTTGAACACCGAGATTGCCAATGCTGTTGAGTTACAGCATTATGTCGAGGTTGATGACATGGTGCAGATGGCAATAAAGATTGAACGACAACAGCGCAGGAAGTCTTCAAATCGAGGTAACCCTTCTTTTAAATCTTTTTCAAATCCTTTATATACTCCTAACAATTCCAGGAAGCAAGCACCACAACAACCACTTCGGATTCGTGAGCAAGGCGAAACCAGCAAACCAAAGGCCCCCGTTGTTGATAATGGGCATGGTAAGCATCAAGTGGTGGCGCAAGAGCGAGCACGAGATATCCAGTGTTTCAAGTGCCTTGGGAGAGGACATGTTGCTAGTCAATGTCCTAACCGGAGGGCTATGTTGATGCGAGATGATGGTGAGATTGAGTCAGATTCCGAGGAGGAAGTGCATGATGTCCCTACTGAAGAGGAAGACGAGACCGACCTAGAGGTTCCTGAATCTGGTAAGGTAATGGAACTTTTGGTTATTAAAAGAAGTCTGAATGTGCAACAGGTACCGGATGATATACAGCGTGAGAATATCTTTCACACACGATGCAAGGTGCAAGACAAGGTATGTGTTGTGATTATTGATAGCGGTAGTTGTACTAATGTTGCCAGTTCAGTGATGGTTGACAGGTTAGGTCTAAAAACGACAAAGCATCCTCATCCATATAAGTTACAATGGTTGAATGATGGTGGCGAGCTTAAAGTGACCAAACAGGCTATTATACCATTTTCGATCGGAAACTACAAGGACAAGGTCCTTTGTGATGTTGTTTCCATGGATGCTACTCACCTACTATTGGGACGCCCTTGGCAATATGATAAAAGGGCAATGCATGATGGTTATACAAATCGTTACTCTTTTATGCATGCAGGTAAGAAGATCACTTTGGCTCCTTTGACACCGAGTCAAGTGTTCGAAGATCAGGCAAGCTTGAAAAAGAGTAAAGAAACTGCAAAAGAGAAGAAGAAGATGTCCGTGTATGCGAGCAGTAGCGAAATCAGGAAATGTCTTTCCTCTCAACAATCTGTTCTTATTTTGATGTTTAAAGATTATTGTTTATTGACAGATTTTCCTACTGATCTACCTTCACCGATTTTGACACTTTTGCAGGAGTTTGAGGATGTGTTTCCAGCTGAAACACCGAAGGGATTGCCACCTCTTCGTGGCATTGAGCACCAGATTGATTTCACTCCAGGTGCTACTATTCCGAACCGGCCAGCTTATCGAACCAACCCTGAAGAGACGAAAGAGCTTCAAAGACAAATTACCGAGTTGATGGACAAGGGTTACATTCGAGAGAGCTTGAGTCCGTGTGCTGTTCCGGTGCTGTTAGTGCCGAAGAAAGATGGTTCTTGGAGGATGTGCGTAGATTGTCGAGCTGTGAACCAGATCACAATTAAGTATCGTCATCCCATTCCAAGACTTGATGACATGTTGGACGAGCTTTGCGGAGCCGTCATCTTCTCCAAAATTGACTTAAGGAGCGGCTATCATCAGATTCGCATGCGAGAAGGCGATGAGTGGAAAACAGCCTTCAAAACAAAGCTAGGTTTGTACGAATGGTTAGTAATGCCTTTTGGTTTAACTAATGCACCTAGTACTTTTATGCGTTTGATGAATCATGTTCTGCGATCCTTCATTGGTAAATTTTGTGTTGTATACTTTGATGATATCTTGATCTATAGCAAGTCTTTACAGGATCACGTAGGACATTTGCGAGCTGTTCTGCAGGTTTTGCGAGAAGAAAGATTGTTTGGTAACATGGAGAAGTGTGTATTTTGTACTGACAAACTCACATTTCTTGGTTACATTGTTAGCTCTCAGGGAGTTGAAGTTGATCCTGAGAAGATAAAGGCAATTCAGGAATGGCCACAACCGACATCGATTACTCAGGTTAGATCGTTTCATGGTTTAGCGAGTTTTTATCGACGGTTTGTTCCTAACTTCAGTTCTATTACCGCCCCCTTAACCGGGATTATAAAGAAGAATTCAGTCTTCTCATGGGGTAAAGAACAAGAAGATGCCTTTTTGAAAATTAAAGATTGTTTGACTAGAGCACCTGTGTTAGCATTACCTGATTTTGATAAAACGTTTGAAATTGAATGTGATGCTTCTGGAATTGGTATAGGTGCTGTTTTGATGCAGGAAAAGAGGCCCATTGCTTACTTTAGCGAGAAATTGAGTGGTGCTACATTGAACTATCCGGTTTATGATAAAGAGATGTATGCACTGATTCGGGCATTGGAGACATGGCAGCATTATTTGTTGCCTAAGGAGTTTGTGATCCACACCGACCACGAGGCTTTACGTTACATCACAGGTCAGCATAAATTGAATAAACGACATGCTAAGTGGGTTGAATTCTTAGAATCTTTTCCTTATGTCATTCGTTACAAAAAAGGGAAAGAAAATGTCGTTGCTGATGCATTGTCACGTAGGTATGCACTTTTGAGTTATCTTGATTCACATCTGATTGGTTTTGCATATATTCGTGATTTATACCCTGATGATCCTGATTTTAGAGATAAGTTTAATGCTTGTTCGAAAGGTGCAGATGGAAAGTTTTACAGGCATGATGGCTATCTTTTCAAGGAAAACAGGATTTGCATTCCCCAGGGTTCGATGCGTGATATTCTGATCCGTGAGGCGCACGAAGGTGGATTGATGGGTCATTTTGGAGTCACCAAGACGTTACATACCTTGAAAGAACATTTGTTTTGGCCGAAGATGCGTAGAGATGTTGAAAGATATTGTGAACGCTGTGTGACTTGTAGAAAGGCGAAATCGAAGGTTTCACCACATGGTATGTACTTACCTTTACCTATTCCTGATTCCCCTTGGACTGATATATCGATGGATTTTGTTTTGGGATTGCCTCGAACTAGGACAGGTAGAGATAGTATATTTGTTGTGGTTGATAGGTTCTCGAAAATGGCACATTTTATTGCTTGCCATAAGACTGATGATGCTGTTAATGTGGCTAACTTATTCTTTAGGGATGTTGTACGTTTACATGGTATTCCTAGGTCGATTGTTTCTGACAGGGATGTGAAGTTTTTGAGTCACTTTTGGAGGACTCTTTGGAGCAAATTAGGTACGAAACTTATGTTTTCTACTACTTGCCATCCCCAGACTGATGGACAAACTGAAGTTGTTAACAGGGTTTTATCTACTTTACTTCGTTCCATCATTAAAAAGAATATTAGGACTTGGGAAGATTGTTTGCCACATGTTGAGTTTGATTATAATCATGTTGTACATTCTGCTACTAAAATGTCACCTTTTGAGGTTGTTTATGGTTTTAATCCTATTACGCCTCTAGATATGTTGCCTTTGCCACAGGAACAGGTGACGAACAGGGACGGTCAAGCAAAAGCAGAATACGTAAAAAAGTTGCATCAACAGGTGAAGGAGAACCTTGAACGAAGGACTCAGCAGTACGAAAGGCATGCAAACAAAGGAAGGAAGCGAGTCACCTTCGATGTTGGTGATTGGGTTTGGGTTCATTTTCGAAAGGAACGATTTCCAGCCCAAAGGCGGTCCAAGCTGTTACCGCGAGGAGATGGTCCATTTCAGGTGTTGGAGAAAGTGAATGACAACGCCTACAAGTTAGATCTACCCGGAGAATACAATGTAAGTGCCACATTTAATGTTTCTGACTTAACCCCTTATGGTAATTGTACAGATTTAAGGACAAATCCTTTTCAAGAAGGGGGGGATGATGTGAGCACATCTTTAACTACACTTGATGTTGATCCGGAGGTCTTGCCGTTAGGACCAATTACGCGATCTAGGGCGCAACGTTTCAGGGAAGTTCTTTTCCTTACTTGTGCTAACATTTCAGAATCATTTGATAATTTTTGTGCCTTAGATAGTAAGCCTTTTAATGTGTTGCATATTGATATGTGACATGTTTAGGTTATATTACTTATTATGTATATTTAAATATGTATATAATATGATATATATATATATATGTTTGGAATAATATGATATATATATATATATGTTTGGAATAATATTTATTTGTTTCTATATATGTGTGCAGCCCACATACGAACAATTGGCATTTAAATTTCAGCACGCGGCAATGTTCAAAACAAGGTCCAAGCTGATCCGGACGTTGCATGTTCCATGCCATTTACGCATGTGAGGGCTTTGGGGTTTCTAAATCTTCACGTGATAGGAACAAGCAGATTGTTCTTTGAAATTTCAATTGTTTTTCTGCACATGTTAAATGTGCATTGCCACTTGTAGTTTCAAATGTATGGCCACAAACAAATGCCGCCTCCTAGGAAGTTTATTCATTCAAATTTAATTTTGAATGATTACTTAATAGCCACAAGTGAAGGCCGGTTAACACCTCCCCCTTTCTATATATTTGTATCATTTCATTAAACAAAGGTTACCAACTTTGAAATAAAATCACATTTGAGAGAATTTTCTCTTTTCGGTTCTTTTTAGAACTATTCGACACTCAAACTTGTTTGTTTGTCTTTGATACTTCGGGTTCCTAAATTGCTATTTAGCGGGTCCAAGTCCTTTCGACGTTAAACAGATTCGATTCGGGTTTGCTCAGTAGATTGTGCAGGTTCTTTCGAGTTTAGCGTTTCCAACATCGGTCGTTTTTGAAGCCTTCTTCACCATCGTTGAAGTTCTTTCCAAAACGCCAAAATTATCATATTACTCTATATTATTTTTATTTTTATTTTGTTCATCTTTAAGTCCCTATTTAAAATAAATATGTCGTATAATTTTTGTTGTTTCCTTGTTGTTTTTATTGCAGGAACGTGCCTACAACACTCCTAGATCCGTAACAAACGAGGATAGTCCGTTTCGGCAGACTGCTCCTTATTAAAATCTCAACGAAATTCTTCAAGATCTCTTCCAAAATCTTGAGTTTAAAGTAAAAATCAAATCTCTAACATTAAAACCATTTATAAAACTTAAATTAAGGATTGACAACTTAGGAATTTCAGTAAAGAAATGAGTATTTAGAGGAGAAGAACAATCTTACCTCTAAATGGTGATTCCTCCTTGATTTGGGCAAAATTCCATGAAAAATCAATGTGGAAATCAAAAGGTTTTGTTGCTAGATTGATTATGAAACAATGAGTGATGGAAATCTCATCAAATGAGGTGAAGATCAAAGTGATTTGTGCTGGAGAAAATGTGTTTGGATGATGGGATTTTGAGAGAAAAATGAATGAGAGAAAATTAGTAAAAGGTAGTTATGAGAATCTAAAAGTAGTTTCCATCTCAATTTTATTTAATTAAAACATTAATTAAATCACCCAAATTAAGGAAAAATCTGGAGAAAAACATTTTGGGGGTAATCAGCTCCTTAAAGATTCAAAGTTTCAATCCTTTACAAAACAGTCACCACTAAACTTTTCAAAAATCGCATTTTGGTCACTACACCGAAATGTAGTATTTCCAAACCTTATTTTGTAAAATTGATTTCACCACTCTCTTATATATATTAAAAGAGGATTTTTTAGATATTTTTCTATATTTTTAAAGCATCTCGAACTAGGCTTTCCCCAAAACCTCCTTTTATATTCGAACCATTTCTCAGACCGGTTCGACCAAACCCTAAACTTCTAAGCCCAAAATTGGGGTGTTACAAAAGTACTAGGTGCATTAGTTAAACCAAAAGGCATCACTAACCATTCGTACAAACCTAGTTTTGTTTTTAAGGTTGTCTTCCACTCATCACCTTCTTGCATGCGAATCTGATGATAACCGCTTTTCAAGTCAATTTTGGAGAAGATGGCGACTCCACAAAGCTCGTCCAACATATCATCAAGTCTCGGAATGGGATGATGATACTTAATTGTAATCTGGTTCACAGCTCTACAATCTACGCACATCCTCCAAGATCCATCTTTCTTCGGCACTAACAGTACCGGAACACCATACTGACTCAAACTCTCTCGAATGTAACCCTTGCCCATCAACTCTGTAACTTGCCTTTGTAGCTCTTTCGTTTATTCAGGGTTAGTTCGACAAGCTGGTCGGTTTGGAATAGTATCACCTGGAATGAAATCAATCTGGTGCTCAATGCCACGAAGAGGTGGAAATCCCTTCGGTGTTTCTTCCGGAAACACATCCTCAAATTCCTGCAAAAGGGACACAATCGATGCATGCAAATCAGTAGGAAACTCAACCAATAAAACATAATCTTTAAACATTAAAATAAACAAAGATTGGTGAGAGGAAAGACATTTCCTGATTTCTCGACTACTTGCATAAACGTTCATCTTTTTCTTCTCCTTTGGAGCTTCCTTACTCCTTTTCAAGCTTGCTTGATCTTCATTTACTTGACTTGGTGTCAAAGGAGCCAAAGTAATCTTCTTACTTGCATGCATAAAAGAGTATCGGTTTGTAAAACCATCATGCATTACCTTCTTGTCATACTGCAAAGGGCGTCCCAAAAGAAGGTGAGTAGCATCCATCGTCACAACATCACAAAGGACCTCGTCCTTGTAGTTTCCAATTGAAAACGATACAACAACTTGTCTCGTCACTTTAAGTTCTCCACCTTCATTCAACCACTACAATTTGTACAGATGTGGATGCTTCGTCGTCTTTAGACCTAGCCTGTTAACCATCACTGAACTAGCAACATTAGTCCAACTACCGCTATCAATAATCACAACACATACCTTATCTTGAACCTTGCATCATGTGTGAAAGATATTCTCACGTTGTTGCTCGTCCCGAACCTGTTGCACATTCAAACTACGTTTTACAACCATGATTTCCATTACCTTAACCGTTTTGGAAACTTCTAGGTCATTCTCTTCATCATTAGCAGTAGGAGTTTCTTGTCCATCTTCCTCAGAATCTGACTCGATCTCTCCATCTTCTTGCATCAACATAACTCTCCGATTAGGACACTGGCTAGCAACATGTCCTTGACCAAGGCACTTGAAGCACTGGATATCTCTCGAACGTTCTTTTACCACCACTTGATGTTTGCCACACCCATTATCAGCAACAAGAGGCTTTGGTGTGCTGGATTCCCCTTGCTCTCGAATCCGAAGTGGCGTTTGCGGTGCTTGTTGTTGCGTGTAAAAGAGTCTATCGCAATAGAGTGCAAGTGTACACGACGCAAGTAGTAAAGTGATACACGAAGTGTCGGATGTCGAATCCACATGGACTGGAAGTAGCTTTATCCTTGGATTGCTGCACAAAAGAGAAAGAAGAAAGTTTTATTGTTTGTAGGGAAATATTGAAGAATACTGAAGATAAAATATTAAAAGATTCAGGATAAAGAAATAGGCCGATATTGATTTGCTCAGTAGTGCAGGTGTTGCACTGTATAGAACTTCATGTTCTGTCGTCGTTCCTGTCACGGCAGCACCTGCGGCGGCAGCAGTATGTTGTTTTCGCGGCAACGATCACACAACTCTGTACTTCAAGTTTGGCAAGAATCCCTTATGTGACTTGTCCTATCCCTAGATCTAAGTCTGCCGATGAACATGTCTTAGATGATACCTCCCGGCGTGAATCGAAGGATGAACACCGATGTTGTTGAATTCTTCCTTAGCCACTTAACCTCATCCTATCCCTAGGTCCGAGATAGTTCAACCATAAACTGGAGAACCCGTACTTATTCCTTTCGTATACTTAACTCTCCCGATATTAAGTAAATGAATAATCTCACAATGCTCTATCGATACTCTTGTAAGATGTTGAAAACCAGAATAAGCAAACTTGAAGTCTATTTTATTGAACAGAAAAAATCCTAAAACAATACAATCCTTGCATCTACTTTACAGAATCAACCCTTGGCCCGAGGGGAAGTTAGAACATGATGAGAAGGGGGAAACCGACTAGGGTTTTGGGGAAGACGGCTAGAGAATGAGATATCCTTCCCTAGGTCGAATTACATGCCTTTATATAGGCCTTGGGTTCAAGTTTTCTAATATGGCATGAATACAAGTTTAAATTAAAGTACAACTCTATTAAAGACTAAATCTTCTGAGTAGATACCTTTAATTCGTCCTCTTTTCTTGCTTGGGGTTTCTTCCTTGAACTTTGGGCTTGGCCTTCATTCTGATCTAGGGCTCAAAAAAATATAAGAGTGGCCCACGATAGACCGACTTAATTTCCTCTTTCTATCGAGCTCCACTTCACTTTTCCCTTCAACATTGATGTCGTCATTGGCTGCCACGGCAGTGGACACGACAACGTCTTCCTTCTCGACTTCAGTCCTGTGTTCCGGTTCTGCTTCTCCACTGCCCTGAGTCTGCTACATCAGCTACCTGCAAAAGTAACCAAAATTAGTAGCAACTGTGCCATTTTATATAATTGTGATGTATATGTGAAATCTATCCTAAATGTAATGAATTATGCTTGAATGCAACATGAATATGGGTTAAATAAGGGGTAAAAAGTAGAACTTTTTCACACTCAACACACCCCCAAACTCAAGTTCTTGCTTGTCCTCAAGCAATTAAGACCTAAAAGAAAAATAAATAAAACTTTTTTTGGCTTAAAACAGTGAACTTTTCCTTACCCACCATTCATGGCCTATTGTGAGCAACACCCTGTTGGATAATTCAAGATTCATTCGGAACCTTGCTATAATTCTCGTGTAGTGTGTGCATGTTTTGTGAACAATTATATGCCTAGACCCCTTAGTTTACTAGAATAGCTAAGCCTCTAACTTGAATTTTTATGTCAACTTTCATTTTCTTGGAAGCAATTCTTAGGCTTCTTTAGTTTTTTCTTAGACTCGATTTTCTTCTCTTAATTTAAGTTTGACTAGAGCCTGTTTTGGGCACCTCTCGCTAACTTCCTAGAGTCGGTTTCGGGCACCTCTAGGTGTATTGAGTCTATTTTTTCTTAACTTCTTTTCCTAGAGCCAGTGTTAGGCACCTCTAGGGGCAACTCAAGTGTTTAAGCTTTTTCCTATTCTAGTTTACTAGTAGAGTTCTAGACAGTATAAGAGTCACAAAGGGTGTTTAAGGATTAGAACTATAGTAAGGATCTAAACTGTTCCTAAAAACATCCTAAAGGCACTGCCACGACAGGGGCTGTCACAGCAGGTAAGTTCAGTTCATAGACTTAAGTCATTTTTTGACAAAAATAAACTTAAATAATAATTAACACTTAGACACGATTTTGAACCTAAAAACATTTCATATTACTGGAGGGATGCCATCCCCAAACTCAAGGGTTGCATTGCCCTCAATGCATGATGACAGAAAAAACAAAAAATAAAAACAAAATACATCACAATTATAATAAAAGAACAGAAAAGCAAAAATAAGATAGAAACTTAAATTTAGGAGATGTCGTCGCTGCTGCTATTGCTGATCTCTAGCTGCCGTCGGGCGGTGACCTTCATTGTCGGTGCTGGCAGAGTGCTCGGAGAGGTGGAGGCAGTCTTCTTCTTAGCTTCCCTTGGGGGCTGGATACGAGTGGGTGAGATCTGAGGTGGCCTTTCCAGCACTTGTACCTCTTCAGATGAGCTGCTACTGCTGCTGCTACTGCCAGACTTGCCCTGGCCGGATGTTCCTTCACCAGTGTTGGGCTTTTGCCGTTTCATCGTGGTGAAATCCTTTGAAAGGTTTCTTTTGACAGAGGGCTCTCCATCAGATTCCTGCCAGATGGAGGAGGAAGAGAACCCGACAATAAAATCATCAAGTTCGGCTAGCGGCTCTTTTCATTTCTCTCCTCTGGCAGAGGCAGTGGCGGTGCGGCTGCCACCTTCAGCTGTCGCGACTGGGGTTGGTGTGGATGCAACAAAGTGTGTTTTTGGTGTGGCAGCATGAGTAAGAGTATGGGTAGGTGTAGGGGCAGCAAAATAATGCTCTGGGAAAGCAGGAAATAGTATATTTGCAAAATTTAAATTGTTTTGAATAAAATGTACCGTTGCTGCTGTGAAGTCTCTGACGAAACTCATCAGGCCAAGCTGCCGTTCCTCCATCTTTTGTAGTGCGGCTAGGATTTGAGTGGAGGAGTCTGCTGGAGGTGGCTACTACTGCTCTGCGGCGGCAGGTTCTGTCTAAGTGGGCTCTGCTGGCTCCTCTGCCGCGGCAGACGGGTTGAAGAAGGAGAGAGGCGTGGCTGCTTTCAGCTCCATCAAACTGAATATATTGCACTCCGTCCATCCCTTCCCTCGGACCTTGTAATCTTCAGGGATTTCGGGTATGTTGTGGCCGCGGCAGATCTCGGTGATGAGGTACGGGAAGAAAAGGGGTCCCGATGGCTTAAGGGAACACTCCAAAAGTCCCTCTCGTATATACCGGTTGACATTAATAGGTCTCTCATTTAAAATGGAGTGAACGAGAGCTAACCTGGGTCTGCCGACCGTGCTATTGTGGGAAGAAGGCATTATCCTCTTCTTGACGAAGTGGTTCCATAGTTTTGCCTCTAGAGTGAGTTGAGTGCGTTTCACCATCCAACGATGCTTGGGATCAGTATTCCACTATGTCCCCTCTTCAGTTAATTCTGCCATGACAGCATCGTAGTCTGCTGGTGACAGACTTTCCACGAACCTCTTGTGTCCGTTCTCCCGTTTGATGACGTAAATTCCGTAGAGGGTATTGATGTATTCTGGCTCAAAAGTGACTTCCTTACCTCGCACTGTCACAGTCTTCGTGTCCTTGCTATCGATGGCAGCGTAGAATTCTCGGACTAACGTGACATTCATCTCCTCTGGCTGGGCAGCAAACATCTGCCATTTGAGGGCTTTGATCTTCCGAGCTATGAACAGTTCGAGCCCGAAATCTTTCGTGCGTTTGGTGTAGAGGAACCTTCTCTCTTCCCACATCTCCCTCTTTTGGAAGAAGGTGTAGTATCGGTCGACGGAGTCGGTGGTGGCAAAGCGGTTAGGGAGCCGGTCGTGGCTGGGTGTGTCGGCTGCTACGACAGAGCTGGAGGCAGCACTTCGTAACCACTTCCTGCATTCTTGGGGCTTCAGTCCCCTGATAATGCTTTAGTCTCTATCCGTTGACTTTAAATTGGTGCCCGTCGTTTAAGGATTTGATCGTGATGACACCGTGAGGAAAAACTTGCACAACTTGGAATGGGCCGGACCATCTAGATTTCAGCTTCCCTGGGAAGAGTTTCAACCTAGATTTAAATAACAACACAAGCTGCCCTGAGCAGAACTATCGTGGCAGCAATTTCTTGTCATGCCACCTCTTTGTCTTGTCCTTGTAAATTCTTGCGTTGTCGTAGGCCATTGCTCGAATTTCTTCAATTTCATTTAAGTTAAGTGACCTCTTCCGTCCTGCCTTGTCTATGTCCATGTTTACTGCTTTGATGGCCCAGTAAGCTCTGTGCTCTATCTCAACAGGTAAATGGCATGTTTTTCCATATATCGGCCGGTAGAGTGACATTCCCAATGGTGTCTTAAATGTTGTTCTGTCGGCCCAGAGTGCTTCATTGAGGTGTAAAGACCAACCCTTTCGAGTGGGTTTAACCATCTTCTCAAGAATGTTCTTCACTTTTTTGTTGGATATTTCGGCCTGTCCATTGGTCTGAGGGTGATATGCTGTTGCGATCCGATGGTTTACGCCATATTTTCTTAAGGCATTAGCTATTACCCTATTGTCGAAATGTCTCCATTCATCACTGATGATCGCCTTAGGTATGCCAAATCTGGAAAAAATATTTTTGTGCAAAAATCTCTAAACAGTCTTGGCATCGTTTTTCTGTGTGGCAATTGCTTCAACCCATTTGGACACGTAGCCCACTGCCAGTAGGATATATAGGATCCCACATGGTGCTGAGAATGGTCCCATGAAATCAATCCTCCAAACGTCGAAGATTTCGACTTCTAGGATGTATTGCAATGGCATCTCATGTCTTCTTGACATGTTCCAAGTCTGTTGGCACTTGTCATAACTTTTGTAGAATGCTTGGGCACCCTTAAACAGTGAGGGCCAATAAAAGCCAGACTGGAAAACCTTGGCAGCAGTTTTGTTTCCACCTAAGTGTCCTCAATATGGTGAAGCATGACAGTGGTGAAGCACAGTCTCCTTGGCTAACTATGTAATTAACGAAATCAGCATACCAAGGAAGTTCAGAAAACTTACCTGCCGCCTTGGCTGTCGCGACAGTGCTTGTGGCAGCAAACAGCTGCTCGTCAGGGAAAGTCTCCACTATGTGAGTCTTGTCTGTTGGCAAATTCTTTCCCCTCTCTAATCTTGACAAGTGGTCTGCAACTTGGTTTTCTGTCCTCTTTTTATCCTTAATTTCAATGTCGAATTCTTGCAGCAGCAGAATCCAACGTATCAGTCTAGGTTTTGCATCTTTTTAGCAAACATATACTTCAGTGCAGAGTGGTCTATGTGAACTACCACCTTCGTTCCAAGTATGTATGAACGAAACTTGTCAATCGAGAACACCACTGCTATCAGTTCCTTTTCTGTTGTGGTGTAATTCACTTGGGCATCGTTTAGTGTTTTGCTGGCGTAATAAATTACATGGAACAACTTGTCCTTCCTCTGCCCAAGTACTGCCCCTACAACGTAATCACTGGCATCACACATAATTTCAAATGGCAAACTCCAGTCTGGTGGCTATACAATTGGGGTTGTTACCAGCTTCTCTTTCAGGATTCTGAATGCCTCAGTACATTCAGTATTGAAGTCAAAGGGACGGTTATGTTTCTGCATGTGGCATAATTGCTTGGTAATCTTAGAAAAATTTGCAATAAACCTTCGATAAAACCCATCATGCCCTAAGAAATTCCTAATTCCCTTGACTGTGGTGGGTGGTGGCAGCTTTTCAATCACCTCTATCTTTGCTCTATCGACCTCTATGCCGCGGCAGCTTACCTTGTGGCCTAGGACTATCCCTTCATCCACCATGAAGTGACATTTTCCCAGTTTAATACCAAGTTCGCTTTCTCGCATCTTTCGAGTACCTTCTGTAGGTTGCCTAAGCAGCTTTCAAAACTGTCTCTAAAGACGGAAAAATCGTCCTTAAATATTTCCAGGAAATCCTCCACCATGTCAGAGAATATCGCCATCATACACCTCTGGAATGTTGCTGGTGCATTGCAGAGTCCAAATGGCATTCTCCGAAAAGCATAAGTGCCATATGGGCAAGTGAAACTCGTTTTCTCTTGATCCTCCAGTGCGATAGCTATCTGGTTATAACCTGAGTAACCATCAAGAAAACAATAATAAGGTTTTCCCGCTAACCTATCAAGCATTTGATCAATAAAAGGTAGGGAAAATGGTCTTTCCGGGTAGCTTTGTTAAGCTTCCGGTAATCCATACAAACCCTCCAACCGGTCACAGTCCTGGTTGGGATTAATTCGTTCTCTTCATTGGTCACCACTGTTATTCCTCCCTTCTTAGGAACGCACTGCACCAGACTCACCCACTTACTATCCGAGATGGCATAAATTATCCCAGCGTCTAGCCATTTGATAATTTCTTTTCGAACCACTTCTCTCATAGCATCATTTAATCGTCTCTGGGCATCAATGGTCGGCTTATGATCATCCTCTAGGAGAATTTTGTGCATGCATAGTGCCGGACTAATGCCTTGGATATCAGCTATCGTCCATCCAATAGCCTTTTTATGCTGCAGCAACATCCCTATTAGCTGCTATTCCTGTTTCTGCATTAACTTGGAAGAGATGATTATAGGCAACGTATCATTTGAACCAAGAAAAACATATTTAAGCTGCCCTAGCAGGGGCTTAAGGTCTAGAACAAGTGGTTCTACAGTTGAAGGCTTTTGGATTATGTGTTCATTTGAGGTATAGTTTAGGGGCTCGAATAACTTACCTGAACGATTGCCTATCCAGTTTACCTCCTCATGACCTTCAGTGTCAGATATGTCAGAATCTGAGGAGCTGTTGTCGTCGTTGCTGCCGTGACAGTCTTCCAGATGGCTGCTGGGGCAGTGACCAAATTTAATGTCATGGCAGCTCGACCTGATGTAGGGTTGATCAAGGATTACTTCAGTGATCGCCTTGTATTCTTCTTCTACATCAGCATGTTTGATTGCTTGGAGAACATTGAGCTTGATCTCTTGATCATTCACTCTCATTGTAAGTTCTCCCTTCTCTACATCAATCAGTGATCTGCCTGTGGCTAGGAAGGGTCGCCCCAGGATGATTGGTGCATTCTCATCTGCTTCACAATCTAAAACAAGAAAGTCAGCAGGAAAAATAAACTTATCCACTCTTACCAGAATATCTTCAATCTCCCCTTCTGGTTGCACATAAGAGCGGTCTGCCGACTGCAACATAACTGTCGTGGGACGTGCTCGTCCAATACCTAATTTCTGAAACACAGATTTTGGCATTAAATTTATACTAGCACCTAGATCACAAAGTGCCTTACCCACGAATTTATCACCAATTATGCACGGTATGGTGAAACTCCCAAGATCCTTCCTTTTCTGGGGTGGATGCCTGTGCAGGATAGTCATGCATCCTTCTGTCATTTTTACCGTTTCAAATTCCCCAAGTTTGGATCTTTTTGAGATAGCATCCTTGAGAAATTTGGCATAACCGAGCATCTCCTTGATAGCCTATAACAGCGGAATATTGATGTGAACCTGCTTAAAAATATCATAGATCTTTTTGAGCTGGAAATCATGCTTCTGCTTTTGTAGCCGCTGTGGGAAACTTAAATAGTACACGCTTTATCAAATCGTGGCTTTGGAATTAATTGAGAATTTAATAAAAGGATGACGGTACACCGGACCATAGACTAAACCAACATCATATAAGACTGACTGCCGTGTTAGTTTAGGGTTCAGATCACGTACGCCACCTTTATGCATGATGCAAGCAAATAAGGAATGATGACATGATATTTCCATTTTTAATTATTTCTTACCTAGAGACGGTGAGAATTAACCCAAATATTTGGTCGACATCCATTAAGCTTGGACTGTTTAGACACAAATACCGGGGTTAATAGATATCTCTCTTTTGTATGTTTAAAATTAATTAATTAATTAACATGCCAAAGCATTAACGGTTTCAAGGGTGACAAGTATAAGATGCATGTCATAGAAAAGCTTGAAAGTAAGCACACAAAAGCCCACCCAAGGCCCTATCTTAAAGGCTCGAATTATGGGAGACCGATTAGTGATCTAATTGTAGATTAGGTGATTCTAATATTACCCTAAATAATTTAAATCCTAAAAACTAGAAGACCCTAATAAATTATGAATTATCTTGGTTTTACTCATCTAAATTTAATGTTAATTTTATCTTAAAAGATTAGGAATGGCTTAACTGATTTAATGGGCTTAATATCCATCCTAATAAGGCAAGGATGAATTTAAGCGAATTAAACCGGTTCAAACCCTTAAACTTAATTTAGGCTCTAAACCTAAACCGACCTAATTGTACGAAATGTGCCCCTATGTGGCGGGCACACGATTCGACACAAATAAATCGATTAAACTAAGCACAAAAGGACCAAATTAACTAGCCCAAGCCCACCTAAGCTAAGCAAGACCATGAACCTAACTCTAGCCACCTAAGGCCCAAAGCCCGAGCTAAAAGGATACAAAAATAATCCACATTAACAAAACCATGTTAACACCATTTATTTACCAACATATTTTAAGAAAATCCATGACATGCATTTTATAAACATATTTTCGTTTTGTTGCATTTCTCATAAAAACGGGTCCTTACACAAATTCACACATCATACTAAAAAACATTCCATTAAAATATTAAGTTACATTAAGGATTCCAAAAGATGCATTATGCCATATTTTGTTTTAAACCTTAAATTATACATTTTAAGTCATACAAACTTTATATTAAAAAACTTGTAAAGCTCCAACCACATAAAAACCACAACATACAATCCATAATCTCAATCAAAAATACATAACTACAAATAATCATGCATTCCACATACATCGCGTAAAGGAGAGTAAAAACATGACTAAATTGAAGAAATAAAAAAAAAACAGAGGCTGAATTTAAAGATGCATGAAAAACAGAAAAGCTGCGAAACGCACCAAATTGAAACAGACGCAAAATATAGGGGAGGGAACGGACCATTGGACCATTGGAGACTAGACTCTAGACGAAACTGCAAAGGAAAATCAAATCCTAAGGACCTAAGACGTAATTTAAAAATAAGAAAACCCCTAATGCGCAAAAGGCGCGACGCGGAGGGACTAAACCCTGATTAACCCCTAATGCGCAAAAGCCCTTTTGCCTCTCTGAAAACTCAGACCTTAAAGCTCTCTGACCCAAACTCCCTAAACGCCGACCGGCACTAATCGTCGTCCGGTGAACTAGAAAACGACCCAAAAACCTTTTGCTTTGATAACCCTAGACGACAACAAACCCCAAATACCAATCCTTACCTTTGTCCTAAAACCAGAAACCCAAAACCCCCATTTTTTTATTCGAAAACAGAAACGAAGTAAAAGAAAGAAAGGCATTTCGGGTCTCTCTCAACCGACTCACCATGCAAAGCCACAGAAGGGTCGGGATTGTTGTCGGTGAGAAAGAGCAGAAGCCATTTCCGAGAAGGAAAAAATGAAAAGGTAAAAAGAAACAAACTATCTTTTTTGTTTTTGTTTATGCGATGCGGTAATGAAAATAACGAGATGTACCTCTGAAATTTTCTCTTGCTTGTATTTCCTTTTGCATTAAAAAAGTAGAAGATCCTTTACATTTTGATTTCGATTCGGCTTTATAGCCGTATTTACAAGTATTTTTCATTTACATTAAATTGAAATGAAAATACACTATTGGTTCATGCAATTTTTGGCCGGTTTCATGCGCGGCTCTGCTATGATTTCTGTTATTCTTCTACCAATTTGTCGTTTTTGCCTTTGTCTTGTTTTCGTTATGACCTTTGTTTTTTCTTTGCATGCGTGGCTCGTATGACAGAGTCGAGGGGCGAGAGTGGATGTTGAGTCGGCCTTGGACGCTGCGGTTGTTGTACCAAAACGACAACGTGGCATCAAGCCACTGATTCTGAGGGAGTCGAAAGGGTGAGTGGGTGAGCTACGCGCGCATATGGAGGAGCTGGAGCGTCATGCGTGCGATCTGACCTTGCGCGTGAGTGATCCCAGACGTCGCGCGTGTGTGCGTAAGGAGCGGAAAGGTCAACTATTAGGGAGTAGAAAGATCGCTCGTGGAGGGCGCGGAGCTTCTGGAATCCTCTGTGTGTCTGGGCCGTTAGATCGTATCTCAATCTAACGATTGAAATTCGTGCGGCGCGAGACCATTAGATAGGCATTAAGGTTACCGCGAAAAGGGGTGACTTGGGCCGTTGATGCCTTATTGATCTAACGGCTATGGCCCGTGCGGCGTGGAACAAAGAAGGCTCCTCCAGGGTTTCCTTTCCGTGACTTCATCTGGGCCGTTAGATCTGGTTTAGATATGACGGTGGAAAACTAGCTGAGCAAGCAAAAGTTTGAATTAGGGCTAGGGTTTCCTCGGGCTCTTATCGGGCTAAAGTGTATTTAACTTGGGCCTGTTGTATTATTATTTATTATTTACATGGATTGTAATAAGATACTTGAGCTTTATCTAATATAATCTATTTTTTTCTTTCAATAGCTTGATAATAATAATAATAATAATAATAATAATAATAATAATAATAATAATAATAATAATAATAATAATAATAATAATAATAATAATAATAATAATTACAATAATAACAATAACATATGACAAAATAGTTTTTAGGGGTTTCATAATATAACAATAACGTAATAGTAACACACACATATATATTAGTTTTACTTTTTTGGTCTTAATAAAATACTATAGCATTTAAGTTAGACAAAGCCCACTACACACATGTACCTTTATTTAAAAATAGTGATAACATATAACAAAAGCCCATTATTTATAAAAGATAAATCAAACCTACCCCAGACAAAATTAGTGATTACATTTGCCCCTCTTTGCTTATCCTTGTGCAACAAGAATAAAGCAAATATCATAAGCATTAATTTTTTTCGACTTCCCTGTTTGGGTAATTTGCTCCTCTGAAGCGGCAAGGATAAATTGGGTAGGTCTTCTGGTCTTCCTGCACGAAAAAAACCTTGAGCTCTTTCGCTCGTAAATCCTGGTGCGGCGAGTTCGAAATCCTTCGCTTGAAGCACTTAAGGTTTGAGTATCTGTCTCCTTTTCTTTGAAAACATGATGTGGCGAATTTGAAATCTTCGCCTTGAGCTGTGAGTATCTGTATATTTTTCTCTGAAGTCCTGATTATGGTGAGTCTGAAACTCTTCACCTTGAGCTGCGAGTATCTGTGTCTTTTTCTCGGAAGTCCTGATCATGGTGAGTTAGTAGTTCTTCACCTTGAGCTATGAGTATCTGCCTCTCTTGCTCAGAAAATCTAATGTGGCGAGTCTGAAATCCTTCACCCGAAGTCTATTTTTCATTCTGTTGTTCGTTTCTCTTCTCAGAAGCAAACAATCTCATATATCTGTAAAAAGATGAATGCTATGATGCTATGAGTTAGCATGATCCTAACATAAGTATTCCTAGCTAAACATGATGCGTGAATGGGGATGCCAAATATAGGTCCAGTGCCACGGCTCTTTTGTCGATCTCTCTTGATCCTTCATCTGTTTCCTTTTTCTTTTCAACACTGATGCTTGTCTCACACTCGGGTTCAACCATCAGATCTTTTGAGATGCCCCTTTACATATTCTAACTTTGAGCTCTCTCTTCCAAAGCGCCCTTTCAGGTTTTCACTTTGGTATTTATTTCTTACGAAGCGCCCTTTCGGGTTTTCACCCACCTTCTTCTTTTCTTCTTTTTTGCTTTTCTTTATAATCGCTCTCGTCTTTGTAATCCTTTCGGTGATGGATCCGAATCTTAATTTGAGCAACGCTAATCTCTTCTTCCCAATGTACGACCATGACTTGTCGTCTGAAATTCTTCTTTTGGGGCTCTTGACATGCGTACTTGTAACGATCCTCAGTATCGGGACCTGATTCGCTTTTCGGTTACATGCACTCAAGAGATCAAACCATAGAAATGCCGAGAAATCTTTTGCTTTTAATAAGTTTGTATTAAATTGCTCACATAATTCTTTGTGGAAAAAGATGAATAAAGACACCAAATAGTACTTATTAATATATATTTTGAAGCTCATGGAAGATTAAAACTCATGTCAAACATGAAAGGAAGGAAAAGAAAATGATGCAATGTCCTAAGTATCTACTATGTGAATGATGCGAAAATCCATCGACCAAGGTGAATCCTTTGCTAAAAGTGCTCCACCAGTATCCTTGAATTCCGAGAGTACCCCTTTACCAATCGTGTAGTTACCATTATTCCCCCCGGTTACTCTTCTTCGGTTCTCAACTCCCCCTTTTGGTTTTAAGACGCCCTTTTTGGGTTTTAATCTTAAAACCCCCTTTTTTCTCCTCTTCTTTTTTTGATACCTAAAGTGCCCTTTTGGGTTTTCACTTCATGTATTTATTTCTTGTGAAGCACCCTTTCGTGTTTTCACCCCACTTTTTTTCACACATAGTATATCTTGACCGAATCTGAATTAACTGGGTTGCTCATCTCCTTCCCATCCATCTCTGTTAGGATCAATGCTTCTTCAGAAAAGGCCTTTTGAACTTTATAAGGTCCTTCCCAATTCGGCATCCACTTTCCACGAAAATCTCTTTGGGTTATCAAAACCCTTCGAAGTACTAATCCCTTTCTCAGAACTCTCTCGTACAAACTTTCTTGTCATAAGCTTGCATCATTCTTTTCTGATTCATCTGACCATGGCAAATGGCTTTTAACCGTTTCTCCTCAATGAGGTTTAGCTTATCGAACTGAGCTTGTACCCATTCAGGCTCTTCTAACTTTACCTCGTTCAGGACTCTAAGTGACGAGATTTCTACTTCCATAGGCAGTAATGCTTCCGTGCCATAAACCAAAGAGTACGGTGTCGCCCCGATCGAGATTCATATAGATGTTCGTTAAGAAAAAAGAGCAAACGACAACTTCTCACGCCAATCTCTGAACGTATATGTAGTCTTGGCTATAATATTCTTGATGTTCTTGTTTGCTGCTTCTACTGCCCCATTCATCTTTGGGCGATAAGCAGTGGAGTTATGATGCTTTTTTTGAACTGCTCGTATACCTCATCCATTATTGCATTATTCAGATTGGAAGCATTGTCGGTAATAATTCTCTCTAGAAACTCGTAACGACAAACAATCTTCTTCTTCAGGGACTTGCACACTATTGCTCTTGTAACATTGGCGTAAGAGGTGGCTTCCACCCATTTAGTGAAGTAGTCAATGACAACAAGGATAAAGCGGTGTCCATTGGATGCCTTAGGGTGGATCTGACCAATGACATCCATTCCCCACACGACAAAAGGCCAAGGTGAGTTCATGGTGTGTAACGGTAAGGGTGGAGAATGTATCTTGTCGGCATATATCTGACATTTATGACACTTCTTGGCATAATCAATGCAATATCCCTCCATGGTTGACCAAAGGTACCCGTATCTCATGATTTTCCGGGCCATTAAGAAACCATTGGCATGTGTTCCACACAACCCATCGTAAACTTCTACTAAGATGTTCTTGGCTTCTTGAGCGTTAACACACCTCAACAGTATCTGGTCTTTTCCCTTTTTATACAAGATCTCCCCATCTAAGACGTATCCCGATGCAATTCTTCTAATGGTCCTTTTATCATTTTCATTAGCCCCCTTGGGATATGTTTGGAACTTGATGTACTACAGGATGTCATGATACCACAAGTTGCCATCTGTCTCTTCTTCTAGGTTATAACAGTGAGCTGGTACCTCAAACGTTTGCATCTTAACTGCTCTCATCTTCGCTTCTAAGCTTGCTTTGAATGTAGCACCCAAAGTCGCTAGAGCATCTGCCATATGGTTATCTTCTCTGAGGTGATGAGTAAAACTAATCTTTTCAAAATTCTTGATTAGTTTTTGGACCAGGTCATAATACTTGATCAGCTTTGGGTCCCTCGTCTCCCATTCATCCCTAAGCTGGTATATCACTAAAGAAGAATCTCCAAAAACCTGGAGTTTCTTGATCCTTCTTTTAATGGTTGCACGCAACCCCATAATGCAAGCCTCATACTCAGCCATGTTGTTGGTGTATAAGAATTCCAACCTACCGGTGAAAGGGTAGTGAACTCCCTCCGGAGAGATTAGCACTGCCTCAATCCCGTGGCCTAGGGTATTAGATGCCCCATCAAAGTACAGCTTCCACGACTCATAATCGTCTGAAGATCGACTTGCTAGGAAATCTGCTATAGCGCTTCCTTTCACAGCTTTTTGGCTCACATACAGGATGTCAAATTCAGACAACAACATTTTCCAACGAGCCATCTCTCCGGTGAGTGTCGGTGCCTCCATCAGGAACTTTAACGGATCCAACTTGGATATTAACCATGTGGTATGGTACAACATATATTGCCTGAGCCTCTTTGTGGCCCACACTAGGGCGAAACACAATTTCTAGATTTAGGGGTACTGAGTTTCGCATTCAGTAAACTTCTTACTCAAGTAGTAAACCGCTCTTTCTTTCTTTTCGGTGTCATCATGTTGCCCCAGGACACATCCCATCAAGTTTTCAAAGAATGTCAAGTAGAGGATCAACGGCCTGCACGGTACCGGAGCTACCAAGATCAGAGCATTAGTCAAATTATAACCCCCTTAACCCGGCCTAGACGGTTGACCCGAATTAAGAAAGTCACACGGGGAAAACCAAAGTCAACCCGAAAGTCAACCTTGATTAACGACCCTTTTTTTTACTCTTGTCTAGATGCACATTAACCCTAGTTATGTCCATTCATGCAGCATACTCAAAGATCAAAAACATCGGAGATCAAACAGGGGCCCAATTGAACAATTTACAACTTTGGGGACCAAATTGTAAATTCTATAAATTATAAGGACTTCATCCAAATTAAAGTTACCAATATGAAATTAGTCAGGTTTCATGCTTCTCTGCAAATTTTCAGCTCAAAAGGACTTCCCAAACTCATACAATTGCAAAAACAAGATTCAGGACCAAAACGCAAACATTCCAAAACACATAACTGCCAATGTCAGCCCCCAACGGTCAGGTGTTCCGAAACAGGGAGAACCTGTTTCGAAACGCGGGGCCGTTCCGCAACGCGTACCGAAACGAGGGCTGGCAGAGGGCTTTCCGTTTCGGAACGGTGTCTTCCGTTTCGGACGCCTGGGCTGCTACAAGGCACCCGTTCCGAAACGGTAGCTACTGTTCCGAAACGACCTGCACAGAATGCAGCTAAATGCTTGCTTAAACACACAATTGACCAACCAATCATGCTTCAAATGCTATCAAACTTTACCAGCAACTCATACAACATACGAGAGACATATTTGCATCAACAATTCAACCTTATAGCATCAAATAAGAAAAGCCCCAAATCTAAAGCATGCTTCCTACTAACAAACCATTCAAGCATATAAGCCTCCAAACCAAGCACATAATAACCAATTACAAAATCCAGCATTATTAACAACATTAAACAAACTTAGGGAGTTCAAAACATCTCCCAAAACATCCACATAGGTCCCCCATTGCCAAATGCCAAAAGCTAAAAATGTATAAGAAAACCTTCCCATACTTGAGCTTAATTTCCACTTGATTGCTTGCCTTCCTTGCTGCCCTCAATGCACCTTAATGTTCTGCATTATTGGTTTAAGAAAAAGAAGAGAGCGTAAGCAAAAGCTTAGTGAGGAATGCTCATTAAAAACCATTCAATAATGCATTTATAAAACTCATTTATAAACCATACTTCGAAACATCATTTAGACATGCTTACAAGCATTCTTAAACAAGCAATACATGCTTCCATATCAATACATGTCATATTGGCCACAAGTGATAAATTCCATCTTTTTAAAACAAGATCAACATAAGACTCACACATGGACTTTTAAACACCATTGTGATCTTATAATTCACAAGGACCACACAAGGACTTTTAAACACCTTTGTGTCCTTTACAAGTTTACCCCAAGGACTTTTAAACACCTTGGCCCCAAGGACTTTTAAACACCTTGGCCCATGGACTTTTAAACACCATGGCAAGGACCACACAAGGACTTTTAACCACCTTTGTGTCCTTAACAAGAACCATCCAAGGACTTTTAACCACCTTGATGTTCTTAGGTAACAAGGCTCACTCAAGGACTTTTAACCACCTTAGTAACCTTAACAAGAATCACTCATGGACTTTTAACCACCATGAAGTTCTTAGAATCCACAAGGCTCACTCAAGGACTTTTAACCACCTTAGTGACCTTAACCTTTTTCAAAACATCACTTGCCAATATACATCATTATCATCAAATAATCCACTGTTTTAAAGCATTTAACCAAGCCATAGACATCATGCATTTTTAAGCATCAAACCACATTTAAACAATGTTCAAAAACAATGAACTCTTACCTTGAGCTTCCTTCAACATATGGCTTACAAAATCAGCAATAACCATGCTAAATCATGCTTTCAAAACAGAATTTAAAACATGCAATAAACCACATTGCACAACATCCAAACCATGGCCACCACTAGAGAGTTTTTCCGAAAACTTACACTTGAGCTTAGTAAAGTTGTTTAGACTTAGACTAAGCTCCCAAGACATTGGTTTCAAAGCCGAAAACCCAATTTCACTCACCGGTTCCACTTCGCCTCTTGCCGAAGCACAAATCAAGCTTCCGGATCACCACCACTTGGATCCAAAGATGACTCCCCTCCAAACTTGAGTTTCTCCTCTTTTTAGAACCAAAAGCTTGAAGAATCCACTAGCAAATGGTGAGGTTTTGTTGATGAGATGATTAGCAATCAAAAGAGAGTTAAGAAGAGAGATTTAGGTGACAAAATCAGAAGAAAAACTCTGGAGAGAAAGTGTTTGGGTTGAGAGAAAATGAGAGAAAGGAAAATGAGATTTTAGGAAAATTAGTTAGAAATAACTTCCCTCCACTTTTTCTTTTGTTTAAAATCAGAATTAAATCACTAAATATCTTAGAAAAATCTGGAGAAACTCCCTTTGGGTAAATAGCTCCTTAAAGATTCAAAGTTTCAATCCTTTTTAAAACAGTCACGCAGTTTTCAAAAATTACATTTTGGTCACTAGCCAAAATGTCACCCTTCCAAAACTCATTTTGCAAAATTGATTTCACAGTTCACTTATATATATATTAAAAGAGGATTTTAGAACATTTTTCCATATTTTTAATGCAACCCGAACTAGGCTTTCCTAATTTCACCTTTTTAGATTCGAACAGCACTTTGACCGAACCGGTCAACGCTCAAAACTTCTAAGCCCAAAACCGGGGCGTTACAACTCTCCCCCCCTTAAGAAATTTCGTCCTCGAAATTTACCTGAAGGAAAGAGATAAGGAAACTGCTTCAGCATGTCATCCTTCCGCTCCCACGTGGCTTCTTCAACACCACGATGCTTCCACAGCACCTTTACCAACTCAATGGTCTTACCACGAAGAACCTTGCTATCCGAATCCAGAACCTTCACCGGTTCCTCATCATAGGTCAAATCCGGATTCAATTCCACTTCCTCCACAGGCATCACATGCGAAGGATCAGATCTATACTTCTGGAGCATAGAAACATGGAACACATTATGAATCTTCTCCAACTCTTGAGGTAGCCTCAACTTGTACGCAACTGGACCCACACGCTCAACCACCTCATATGGTCCAATGTACCTAGGGCTCAACTTACCCTTCCGGCCAAACCTCATCACCTTCTTCCAAGGCGAAACCTTCAAGAACATACGGTCACCCACCGCATACTCAATCTCCTTACGCTTCAAATCCGCGTAAGACTTTTGCCGATCAGAAGCTGCCTTCAAACGCTCACTAATGAGCTTCACCTTCTCGGTGGTTCCTTTCAACAAAGCCGGCATCGAAACCAACTTCTGACCCGTTTCAGCCCAACAAAGAGGAGTCCTACACTTCCTCCCATACAAAGCCTCATAAGGTGCCATTTGTATACTTGCTTGATAACTATTGTTATAAGCAAACTCCACCAAAGGCAAATGCTTTTCCCAAGAGCCCTGAAACTCAATCACACAGCACCTCAACATATCCTCCAAAATCTGTATAACACGCTCAGACTGACCATCCGACTGAGGATGATAGGATGTACTGAAATTCAACCTTGTACCCAAGGCTTGATACAAACACTGCCAGAAACGCGATGTGAACCTCGGATCCCTATCCGACACAATCGACTTAGGCACACCGTGCAGCCGCACAACCTCAGCAATGTACAGCTCCGCAAGCTTATCCAAAGAAAACGTAGTATGCACATGCAATAAATGCGCACACTTTGTCAGGCGATCCACAATCACCCACACCGAATTCTTCTTCGATGGAGACAAAGGTAAACCAGATACAAAATCCATGGTAACCCTTTCCCACTTCCATTCAGGGATTCTCAACGGTTGCAACAACCCTGAAGGAACCCGATGCTCAGCCTTAACTCGCTGACACACCAAACACTTGCTCACAAACTCCGCAACATCCTTTTTCAAACCCACCCAATAGTACTCATCACGAAGATCACGATACATCTTGGTACTACCAGGGTGCATAGCAAAAGGACTACTATGACCTTCAGTCAGAATAGCACGCCTCAACTCAGCATCACTGGGCACTACTATCCGACTCCCAAAACACAACACTCCATCATCATTAAAGCAGAAATCCGAAGGCCTACCCTCCGCGATATCCTGAACATGAGGCACCAAAGAATCATCCAGCAACTGCTTTTCCTTGATCAACTGAACCAAAGATGGCTTCACTTGCAACTCAGCCACAAGACCACCATCACGCGAAATACTCAAACTGGCAAACATAGCCCTCAGCTCAACAGCTACCTTCCTGCTCAAGGCATCCGCTACAACATTAGCCTTTCCAGGGTGATACTCAATCATCAAATCATAATCCTTGAGCAACTCCAACCACCGTCGCTTCCTAAGATTCAACTCCTTCTGAGACATCAGATACCTCAAACTCTTGTGATCCGTGTACACCGTACACTTCTCACCATACAGATAATGCCTCCAGATCTTCAAAGCAAAAACCACTGCAGCCAACTCAATATCATGCGTAGGATAATTGCGCTCATGCACCTTCAACTACCGCGATGCATAAGCAACCACCTTACCCTCTTGCATCAGCACACATCCCAAACCAACATAGGACGCATCACTATAGACCACAAACTCTTTCCCTGATTCAGGCTGAACCAAGATAGGAGCTTGCGTCAAAGCCGCCTTAAGCTTCTCAAAAGCCTGCTGTCTCGCTTCCGTCCACTCATACTTAACATCCTTCTGCAACAACTTCGTCAAAGGTGCAGCAATCTTAGAAAACCCATCCACAAACCTCCGATAGTATCCCGCCAGACCAAGGAAACTACGAACCTCATGAACAGACTTAGGGACCTTCCAATTCATCACCGCCTCAATCTTCTGAGGATCAACACGAATCCCCTCAGCAGAAACTACATGCCCAAGAAACACCACCTCCTTAAGCCAAAACTCACACTTGCTCAGCTTAGCATAAAGCTGATTTTCCAACAAAGCTTGCAACACAATCCTCAAATGCTCTTCATGCTCTTCCTCAGTGCGCGAGTACACGAGGATATCATCAATGAATACCACAACGAACTTGTCCAGGTATTCATGAAACACACGGTTCATCATGTCCATGAAAGCAGCAGGAGCATTTGTCAAACCAAACGGCATCACAAGAAACTCATAATGCCCATACCTTGTCCTGAAAGCTGTCTTAGGCACATCCACATCCTTCACCTTCAACTGATAATATCCTGACCTCAAGTCAATCTTAGAGAACACAGCTGCTCCCCGAAATTGATCAAAGAGATCATCAATCCTCGGCAAAGGATACCGATTCTTGATAGTTAACTTGTTCAGCTGACGGTAATCAATGCACATTCTCATAGTGCCATCCTTCTTCTTCACAAACAAGACCGGTGCACCCCAAGGCGACACACTCGGCCGTATGAAACCACGATCAAGCAATTCTTGCAATTGCGTCTTCAGCTCTTTCAGCTCCTTAGGTGCCATTCTATAAGGGGTAATGGACACAGGAGTTGTATTCTCATACAGCTCAATTCCAAACTCCACTTCACGATTAGGAGGTAAACCAGGCAACTCCTCAGGAAACACTCCAGGAAACTCCTTCACCACTCTGATATCTTGCACACGCAACTCCTTAGAGCTAGGATTCATTACAAAAGCTAGATAAGCTTCACAACCTTGCCTCAGCATCCTGCTCGCCTCCAAGGTAGACACCACATTAGCCAGAAACTTCACATTCTCACCAACCACAACAACTTCGTAATCATCCGCAAGCTTCAACGAAACTCGCTTATTCTCACAATCCACAACAGCACGATGCTCAGCAAGCCAATCCATACCAAGGATTACATCAAAACCATAGAAAGGCAGCTCCATAAGGTCAACATGAAAAACATGGTCTTGAACAACCAAAGGACACCTTCTATACAACTTCCGAGTCACAACAGTCTCACCAAAAGAACTAGTGACACGAACACCAACATCCAAAGACTCAACAGGCAACCCAAGCAATTCAGCATGCTCACGCAAAATGTATGAATGCGTAGATCCAGAATCTATCAAGGAAAGTAATGACAAGGATTGCAAAGTAAAAGTACCTGCAATCACATCTGCGTCATTCCTTCCCTCACGCTGAGCATACACCCTAACTTGACCTCCACCTTCAGGCTGAATAGCCACAACATGGGCCACTCCTCGACCACCTTCCTCTCTCCGCTGGAAGTTACCACGGCCGCGCCCACGACCTCTCTGCGGTGCAGCAACAACAGGAGCACGCACTTGGCCACCAGCCAACATAGGACACTCTCGCCTCAAATGATCCGCAGATCCACAATTCCAGCATCCATTACCAGCTGCCACAACAGGAGCTTGCACCTCCCTCACAGCACGAGGACAGTCACGCTTCATATGACCGCGTGAACCACAAATCCAACAAGCACTCGGATCAGCTCTAGCATTGCCTCCCCGAGCAGGTACACCGCCACCTCTCTTAGCTGAGGACTGATACTTCTGTTCACG
This sequence comes from Hibiscus tridactylites, assembly GCA_958450335.1. Taxonomy (NCBI): domain Eukaryota; kingdom Viridiplantae; phylum Streptophyta; class Magnoliopsida; order Malvales; family Malvaceae; genus Hibiscus; species Hibiscus tridactylites. Next base: position 50,148,210 of record OY288290.1, read on the forward strand.
TCCCCTTTTGTTCCGTCCACCACCGGAACTATACTCAGCAGCTCGTTTTCCAGCACTAGAACCAGCACTCTTAGCAGATAAACCCAAATTCATCTCAATATCCTTGGCTCGACCCACCAACACATCAAAATCATCATACTCGGTAGCCAGCACATACATCTTCACATCCGTCACTAAACCATAACGGAACCTTTCGCACCTCGCCCGCTCATCAGGTACCAGCTCAGGTGCATACTGACTGAGTCTAACGAACTGAACTTCATACTCAGCCACCGTCATGCTCCCTTGGGTAAGAGACATGAACTCACGCTTCTTTTCATCCAGGTACCTCACACCAAGATACCTTCTCTTGAACACATTCTGAAAGAATGTCCAAGTTATGTTAGCTTCAGCCATCCCAGCTATAGTGGTCGTCCACCACGTATAAGCATCATCCTGTAGCAAGGATACAACACAGCCCAGCTTTTGCACGTCCGTGCAACTCATCTGACCCAAGATCCTCTTGGTACTTTCCATCCAGGATTCAGAATCCTCAGCAGACATACCCCTGAACTCAGTCCCACCAAGACTGCGCAAACGCTCCAAAGGTAGTCTAACTCCAGCATCTCCCTGATGCCCAGCTCCTTGAGCTCCAGCTACTGTCGCTCGAAAAGCACCAGCAATAGCTTGCACCAACATTGTCATGCCAGGCATAGCTTGCCCCTGACCAGCCTCAGGTTCAGCAGCTCCAGCACCAGCTGCAGCTTCAGCTCTTTCACCCTCAGCACCACCACCACCAGGTGGAGGAGGAGGCAACACCGCACTTCCCGCGTTTTCCTCATTTTCATTCTCATTCGGAGCCGTAGCTCGCACATTACTTCTCAACTCTCTACGTGGTGCCATACTCTAACCATGCAATCACAATGCAAATAAACAAAGTCAAGTCCAGCAAGGTAAGCAATCCAAGTACTCAAGCTCAATTTCATTTAAAATCAACATCATTACATTAGCTTTGATTTGGCAATGGGTACCCACAACATGCTTCATCACAGCATACAACTCAATTGCATCAAATTCACAAATCACCCAACATGCTTTCACTCATCAAGCATACATAGCATACATACTTCAATCATGCACACATTCATTCCCAATTACTCGAGAACACAGCTCTGATACCACCAAATGTAACCCCCTTAACCCGGCCTAGACAGTTGACCCGAATTAAGAAAGTCACACGGGGAAAACCAAAGTCAACCCGAAAGTCAACCTTGATTAACGACCCTTTTTTTTACTCTTGTCTAGATGCACATTAACCCTAGTTATGTCCATTCATGCAGCATACTCAAAGATCAAAAACATCGGAGATCAAACAGGGGCCCAATTGAACAATTTACAACTTTGGGGACCAAATTGTAAATTCTGTAAATTATAAGAACTTCATCCAAATTAAAGTTACCAATATGAAATTAGTCAGGTTTCATGCTTCTCTGCAAATTTTCAGCTCAAAAGGACTTCCCAAACTCATACAATTGCAAAAACAAGATTCAGGACCAAAACGCAAACATTCCAAAACACATAACTGCCAATGTCAGCCCCCAACGGTCAGGTGTTCCGAAACAGGGAGAACCTGTTTCGAAACGCGGGGCTGTTCCGCAATGCGTACCGAAACGAGGGCTGGCAGAGGGCTTTCCGTTTCAGAACGGTGTCTTCCGTTTCGGACGCCTGGGCTGCTACAAGGCACCCGTTCCGAAACGGTAGCTACTGTTCCGAAACGACCTGCACAGAATGCAGCTAAATGCTTGCATAAACACACAATTGACCAACCAATCATGCTTCAAATGCTATCAAACTTTACCAGCGACTCATACAACATACGAGAGACATATTTGCATCAACAATTCAACCTTATAGCATCAAATAAGAAAAGCCCCAAATCTAAAGCATGCTTCCTACTAACAAGCCATTCAAGCATATAAGCCTCCAAACCAAGCACATAATAACCAATTACAAAATCCATCATTATTAACAACATTAAACAAACTTAGGGAGTTCAAAACATCTCCCAAAACATCCACATAGGTCCCCCATTGCCAAATGCCAAAAGCTAAAAATGTATAAGAAAACCTTCCCATACTTGAGCTTAATTTCCACTTGATTGCTTGCCTTCCTTGCTGCCCTCAATGCACCTTAATGTTCTGCATTATTGGTTTAAGAAAAAGAAGAGAGCGTAAGCAAAAGCTTAGTGAGGAATGCTCATTAAAAACCATTCAATAATGCATTTATAAAACTCATTTATAAATCATACTTCGAAACATCATTTAGACATGCTTACAAGCATTCTTAAACAAGCAATACATGCTTCCATATCAATACATGTCATATTGGCCACAAGTGATAAATTCCATCTTTTTAAAACAAGATCAACATAAGACTCACACATGGACTTTTAAACACCATTGTGATCTTATAATTCACAAGGACCACACAAGGACTTTTAAACACCTTTGTGTCCTTTACAAGTTTACCCCAAGGACTTTTAAACACCTTGGCCCCAAGGACTTTTAAACACCTTGGCCCATGGACTTTTAAACACCATGGCAAGGACCACACAAGGACTTTTAACCACCTTTGTGTCCTTAACAAGAACCATCCAAGGACTTTTAACCACCTTGATGTTCTTAAGTAACAAGGCTCACTCAAGGACTTTTAACCACCTTAGTAACCTTAACAAGAATCACTCATGGACTTTTAACCACCATGAAGTTCTTAGAATCCACAAGGCTCACTCAAGGACTTTTAACCACCTTAGTGACCTTAACCTTTTTCAAAACATCACTTGCCAATATACATCATTATCATCAAATAATCCACTGTTTTAAAGCATTTAACCAAGCAATAGACATCATGCATTTTTAAGCATCAAACCACATTTAAACAATGTTCAAAAACAAGGAACTCTTACCTTGAGCTTCCTTCAACATATGGCTTACAAAATCAGCAATAACCATGCTAAATCATGCTTTCAAAACAGAATTTAAAACATGCAATAAACCACATTGCACAACATCCAAACCATGGCCACCACTAGAGAGTTTTTCCGAAAACTTACACTTGAGCTTAGTAAAGTTGTTTAGACTTAGACTAAGCTCCCAAGACATTGGTTTCAAAGCCGAAAACCCAATTTCACTCACCGATTCCACTTCGCCTCTTGCCGAAGCACAAATCAAGCTTCCGGATCACCACCACTTGGATCCAAAGATGACTCCCCTCCAAACTTGTGTTTCTCCTCTTTTTAGAACCAAAAGCTTGAAGAATCAACTAGCAAATGGTGAGGTTTTGTTGATGAGATGATTAGCAATCAAAAGAGAGTTAAGAAGAGAGATTTAGGTGACAAAATCAGAAGAAAAACTCTGGAGAGAAAGTGTTTGGGTTGAGAGAAAATGAGAGAAAGGAAAATGAGATTTTAGGAAAATTAGTTAGAAATAACTTCCCTCCACTTTTTCTTTTGTTTAAAATCAGAATTAAATCACTAAATATCTTAGAAAAATCTGGAGAAACTCCCTTTGGGTAAATAGCTCCTTAAAGATTCAAAGTTTCAATCCTTTTTAAAACAGTCACGCAGTTTTCAAAAATTACATTTTGGTCACTAGCCAAAATGTCACCCTTCCAAAACTCATTTTGCAAAATTGATTTCACAGTTCACTTATATATATTAAAAGAGGATTTTAGAACATTTTTTCATATTTTTAATGCAACCCGAACTAGGCTTTCCTAATTTCACCTTTTTAGATTCGAACAGCACTTTGACCGAACCGGTCAACGCTCAAAACTTCTAAGCCCAAAACCAGGGCGTTACACAAATACTTTTTAATTTTATCTAGGGCTTCTTGACACTCTTCATCCCAAACCCCAGGGTTATTTTTCCGAAGTAATATGAAAATAGGGTCGCATTTGTCGGTCAAATGAGAAATGAAGCGAGATATGTAATTTAGCCTTCCTAAGAAACCGCAAACTTCTTTTTGGGTTTGAGGTGGTTGAAGGTTCTAGATGGCTTTCACTTTATCGGGGTTAATCTCAATCCCCCTTCGACTAACCACAAAGCCTAGAATTTTACCGGACATCACGACGAAGGTGCATTTTGCTGGGTTGAGCTTCAACTGATACTTACTCAATCTTTGGAACAAATTTCTCAAGTTTTGAACGTGTTCCTCCTCAGTCTGGGCCTTAGCTATCATATCATCAACGTATATTTCGATCTCTTTGTGCATCATGTCATGAAAAAGTGTCACCATGGCCCTTTGATAAGTTGCCCCAGCATTCTTCAAACCGAAAGGCATCACTTTGTAACAGAACGTACCACATATTGTTACGAATGTTGTTTTTGTCATGTCATCAGGATCCATATTTATCTGGTTATACCCCGAGAAGCCATCCATGAAGGAAAACCATGAGTGTCCGGCAGTGTTGTCGACTAGGGTATCAATATGGGGTAAAGGAAAATTATCTTGTGGGCTTGCCTTATTAAGGTCTTTGTAGTCCACACACGTGCAGACCTTTTCGTCTTTTTTCGGGACATGGACTATGTTTTCTACCCACTCCGAATATTTAACAACTTTTAAGAACCTGGCCTGGTACTGCTTCCTTACTTCATCCCGGATTTTCAACAACGTGTTTGTCCTCATTCTCCTTAATTTTTGTTGGACTGGCTTACATTCTGGACTGATAGGTAGCTTGTGCATTACAATACTTGTGTCTAGACCCGGCATATCCTGATAGCTCCATGCGAAAATGTCCCTGAAATCTAACAGTAGATTCACCAACTCAAGTCTGGTCTTAGATGAGAGAGTTGTGCCAATCTTCACCTCCCTTCGTTCATCATCATTTCCCAAGTTAAGGATCTCAATCTCTTCTTGATGAGGTACTATATGTCTATCCTCACTCTCCATTAATCTGAGGAATTTTTCCGGGATCTCATACTCTACCCCATCATTCTCTTCTTCATCAATTTTGGCTAGATACAATGGTTGCTCAAAATCCACCTCGGGGTTAGATTCTGAATCATTCACAAAGTTAATGATAGGGACCCTGCAACATTTATGAAATGAACGTGTATTGGAAAGATGAACATATATATATATATATATATATATATATATATATTATTACGGAGTGAAAGGAATAATAAATAATAAATAATAAATGAATGATGAATAAATGAATGTAATGAATATGATGTTTGTGATTTTGGAAAGCGTCTTTTTATTGAATTAAAAGCGAGCGGATTAACATAGAAGCCCTTTACAAAAGATCCCTATTTCTCGCGGGCAAAAGCGAATAGGATGGGTTCTGAGCATTACTCTGATTCAGGTCTAAGGACTACAGGCAAATCCAAACTAGTCCAATTGTTAAGCACTTCTCCCGGGAGACAAGGGCGGATTCCTGCCAAACGTCTGATGTTTTCCTTTTTATTTGATGTCATGTTAACATCCAATCCTTCTAATGCTTCACTAAGCTTTTCCTTCTCATTGAGCATAGCATTCTTCATATTGACCTCGTGCACCATCTATTTGAGATTGATCACCCCTCCTGACACAAAGATGTCCCTCATGTTGGTATAAACAATGGGTTCCCATATCATTTCCTCACCCCTGAGTCTAGTTTTCCTTCGTTCTGCCCTCTTCTTCCATTCTAACTTCCTTTGCTAAAAAGTGGGCTTATGTCCGATCCCAAACCGGTCTTGCTTTGTTGATGACACTCTTGACACGTAGACACCCTTGTAAGTTTCTTCCAAGTCCCTTCCATTTTTTGGCTCCTCGTCTCAAGGTCTGCCAAACTTGCATCTTTGCGCAATTTGATAACTTTGGGCATGGGATTTTGCTTCCTTTAGCCACAAACGTTGCATTCACAAATTCTAAAGCCCTGAAGGAACACTCAATTGCCTCCTAATCGGCCTGGACATATAGAGCATCAGTAGTCACGAAAGCTATGATGTCTTGCTCGGCGGCCACGCTCACTAACTTCCCTTCGATAACAAACTTCAGGTTCTGGTGCAGTGATGAAGGTACAACCCTCGCTGAATGGATCCATGGCCTTCCCAATAGGTAGTTGTAAGTCGGCTTGATATCCATTACTACAAAGTCAACCACATACTCGGTAGGCCCAATTAACAGCGGTACTTCAATTCTTCCAATGACGTCTCTCTAAGTCTCATCAAATGCTCTAACAGAGTTCTGGCACGGTTTCATATGCGAACTGTCTATAGGCAACCTTTGCAAAGTCGCCATTGGCATCACATTCAAAGCTGACCCGTTATCGACAAGTACTCATGGCAAGACATATCCCTTATAGTGGGTGGTTATGTTCAAGGCCTTGGTTGATCCTATACCCCCGTCTGGAATCTCATCATCACTAAAGATGATAAAATTATTGGCAGCAATGTGGCCCACTATCCAGTCTCACTTGTCAACTGAGATGTTATTTGGGAGGAATGTCTGATTCAACACCTTTAACAGTGCATCACGATGTTTCTCAGAGCTCAACAACAACTCTAACACCGAAATTCGAGCTTGCTGTTTTCGAAGCTGTTATACAATACTGTACTCATTGTGTTTCAAGAACCTTAAGAACTCTTGCGCTTGTGCTTCTATTACTGGCTCATTAATCTTCGGTGGAGGCTCATCACCAAACATCTTTTCATCTTCAGGTTCGGCCAGTTTCTCTTTATCCTTCGGCTCCACCTCCTTTGGAGTTTCCGGGGAATAACACCTCCCGCTCCTCGTGAAATTTCCCACTTCATTCACTGCCTCGGTCTCTGATTCCATCAGACTCACCTCTTTCTTGGACTCTTTCTCATCGGGTAGCCTGTCTTTTTTCATCGTGTCTGTATTTCCTGGCGTTGAGATATGGGCGGCATAATTCCATGGAACTTTCCATTCATCCTTGAAAGGAAAGGAAGTCGGAGGAGATATTCTAAGCTTCAGAGTCAACTTCGAACTTTCCCCTTCGGGTAAGCCTTCTTCCTTCGTCTTACGTGATAAAACAAACGACCTGTCCAACCCATACTTAACTTTGGAGCCGTCAGATGCACACACGTCTAACTCCTTCTTTCCTTATTCTTTCTCAAAAAACTCGATCTCTTTATTATCCATCATCCCTTGGACTACTTGCTTAAACTCTTCACAATACTGAATATCATGACCCTCTTGCTGATGGTACTCACAATACGGGTCCACAACCTTCTAGCACGATTTCCATGCCCTGGTCAATCAGGTGTGCCATACACAACTATTGAAACACCCACCTTAGGGGAGACCTGACCTCGGACACACTTACTTTAGCCCTCCTGGTATACTCTTCCTCTATTGCATTCACATTTCAACCCGCATGATTTGGTAGCGGGTTAGTAGCGGTATTCGGCTCATCTAATTGCAACACCCCAATCTTTATCAGATTCTGCACAAACTTATAAAATGTAATACAGTTCTCAATTGAGTGTCCCAGAAAACCACCATGATACTCACAATTTGCCTTCTCATCATACCAAGCCAGGAACGACGGCTTAAAAGGAGTGACATAGTAAGGCCGGACCAAGTCTGCCTCATGCAAGTAAGAATACAAATCAGCATACGATATTGGGATAAGGGTGAAGGTCATCTTCTCATTTTCTTTCTTCGGGGCCCTAGTCTCCTTTTTGTTCGAGCTTTGTCCTTCTCCGGACGTGGCTTATGGTGCTGAAAGAGTAAAGCTCTTCGGGGCCGTATAGGTGTTCACAGTGTTCACTTCATTCTCCTTCCTCTTGTAATTCTTTCGAGTGTTCTCCCCATTGTCAATTCTCCCACTCTTTATGGTTACCTCAATAGACTCTCCGGTCTTTACCATGACTGCAAAATTCTGGGTGGTGTTGTTTATCAAACGATCAAACAACGCTCCCCACAACGTACTGATGAACATCAAAGTGATTTCATGCTCCGGGATCGGGGGTTGAATTTGAGCAGCCATATCACGCCACCTCTAAGCATATTGGCGCAAACTTTCATTTGCCCCTTTTTCCATTCCTTCTAACATAATCCGGTTGGGAGTCATGTTGGTCACATGCTTGTAGTGTTCTATGAAAGCTCTCGAAAGGTCTTTCCATGACTTGACATTTGCTCGGCTAAGCATGGTGTACCACTGAGTTGCAGAACCAGTCAAACTGTCTTGGAAACAGTGTATAAGCAGCTTCTCATCCTTCACAAAAGCGACCATTTTTCAGCAATACATAGTGATGTGAGCCGACGAGCAAGTAGTACCATCGTACTTGTCAAAATCAGGCATCTTGAACTTGGGCAGGAGGCCAAAGTCCGTCGCCAAACTCAAGTCACTTGCATTGTTACCTTGCTCATCTACCTCTTTTATGGTTTTGAGCTTTTCCTAAAAAACAGAACTTCTCTTTGTATTTATTTTGTATTTCGGCCATGATCTTCTCCACTTCTTCCATCATTCTTAAGTCTGGAACTTCATTTTCTTGATCGGTCCCTAAATCAATGGGTTGGTTTGCTGAAGCTCCCCCGGGATGGCTAGCAGATGCCCCCACATTGGGACCGGTAGCAACCCTTGCGAGATTGATAAAAACTCTTTTTCCTTTCTTTGGCACATCTGGGTGAACATTTGTGTGAGATGCAGCACGCTCATGTTCTCCCAAGTTCGAATTGTCCATAAAAATCCCCTGTTTACCCTTCATTTTGGCTAGCAAACTGGTCATTTGGGTGATGATAGACACTTGTGACTGTGCAATCTGGTCACTGATACTCTTATTGACCCCATCCAAATGGTTTCTAAGGTCTTTCTGACCTTGCTCCACCTTAGCTAGCCTATCCTCCATAACTCGAGACTGGGATCGTGTTCCGTACGAATGAGGAATGGTTGAAAATTTAAAGAACCAAAATGTAATTTTCTCTCTGAAAATAAAAAGTCTTTTAATTAAATTCAAATAATTAAACAAAATATGCAAATAAATGCATAATGCATGAATGCAAAGAGCAACACTGAGTTTGGCAAATATCATCATTAAACGACTTGCATTAATTGGAACATTGTCTTGTTACAATGATTGAAGAAAACTAGCTACTTATATGGTCCTAAACTAGCATCTACGTTGAGGATCTTCCTCAAAACCCTAGCGATCCTTCTTCTTTTCTTGAATGCATTGCCTTCCCATTTACACATGCTAGTCCAACTTGGCGCCTAAGTCGATGATCTCTCTCAAAATCCAAACAACCTTCTCCCCTGCATCGTTCGAGTCATCCACACAACCATCAAGCTCGGCAGTGTCCTTGTAACCACCTGGACCCGCTTATGCGTTTAACCCAACTCCAGGCAGTCACAACCTATAATCAAACCCTTGTGAAATATCATAGTCAAAAATATCAAAACTGACATAGTCTCCCCCTTTCGGGAGATTTACGAATCATACCATAAAACCTGTTATCAAATACATATCAATACTATTCCCAGAACGATTATAAAATCTACTAGTAACGCTTTCAAATCCATCCAAAAGTAGTAAGCAAAAGATTAGTATCATGTGATAACAAAATAGATGATATGAAAGCATAAAGTGTTCAGTTATATCAAAAGTCAACACCCGGCAAAACCAAAAGATAAGTCGTATCAAAATATAGGCATAAGTCACCCAAATACAGACAGTTTGGAAGATAAGAACATTACAACAGTCTAGAGCTAAATGTGCCGATCCTCCAGTTGCCGGGTCCAAAAGGGGTAGCCTATCACAAGTATCTGAAAGGGGAGAAGAAGAAGGCATGATCTAGGGAGCTCAGTGTGTTCCAATAAGTGCAGATCAAACAAGCAATGAATACATAACAATCAGATCATAATAACACATAGCAGATCAATGCAAATGCTCGGGTGCATGCATGAGTTTACTAGTGACTACCCTCCAACCATACACCAAATGCAGTCCCCAGAACTGCATCCATAAGGACTTACCCTAGGCCTGATGGGCATAGGTGCCACCTAAGGGGATGCCTTAGGTCCATAAGGACCTACCCTAGGCCCGATGGGCATAGGTGCCACTCAAGGGGAGACCTTGAGTCCATAAGGACTTACCCTAGGCCCGATGGGCATAGGTGCCACTCAAGGGGAGACCTTGAGTCCATAAGGATTTACCAGCTTGATCAGGGCTGTACCAACAGAAACTTCACAACATAACCCAATAGTATACCCCAGATAGTAATCAGTGTCCAGATCTCAGATATGAATAACATAGTACATGTGGCAGGCATTCTATTCAGAATATCAGAAACAGAAGATTTATATTTTGACAGATAATTGGGCATACCTATTGAGCAAAACAGGCATTCTCATCATTAAACATGCAAACAGATTGTAACATCTCAGGTCAAGCTAACATGGCATACTTTCACGTTCATCAAACAATCAGGCAATTCCATCACAGATCAAGAAATCATATTACAAGTATACGAATTGAGCAAACATACATAATGTCGGCAGAGAATGTCATTATATAACCAGATCATCATTTCATCTCATTCTAACATAGTGATGCAATTTCAACAACAATTAAGATATTAAACAGCATAGTATTGTTTATGATTAATTCATTAAGCAATTCATTCAACAGAATATAGCACACATGGAACACACCTCAAAGCTGGTCGGAGAAGGGTCTAACGGACACCTGCCTCAGTACGCTCAGATACGGGGTCGGATCCTAGATCAAGAAAGAGTAATGGTCATAATGTGATATAAGAGTTAAACTTATTCTTATACACAGGATTTGAATTCATACTGATATTCACTGAAGCGTGAGGGTGAGTGGGTCGAGAGGAGCTAGGCTGAGCTGGTGAGTGGTCACACGAGTCTCGGGTACCTTTACACAATTAAAACACTAGTTTAGACACTTATTCGATTTACTGATATCTGAATGGAATAATTAAGTACATATGCATGATTTGGGTTTAAGGTCAGATTCGGGAGCCTTAGAGTCGGAATTTCGCAAAACGGGCTTCAAAAACGGACTCAGGACGTCGAAATACATAAAATAAGGCCTTTTTGAAAAGTTTGACTTTTTGGTCAAAGTCAACGCTGACGTCAGCAAGTCAACACTGACGTCAGTAGGTCAGAGTCAACGGGGCCAGGTCAACCGATGACGTCATGATGACATCAGCAACCAACAGGGTCAACTGTGTTGACTCGGTGAGTCAACTCGGGCGAGTTGACTCGCTGAGTTAACTCAACGAGTTGACTCGGACACGGATCGGTTCGGGTCAGAGATGGGTCGGGCCGGACTCGAGCGATGGGCTCGGGTTAACTGGGTTTGGGTTTTTGGGCCATCAGGGTTTTTGGGCTCGGGTTTGGGTGATGGGTCGACCGGTCCAGCCGGTTCAGGCCGGCTCACTTACCCCAACGAAAACAACGTCGGACGGCCACCGGAAACTCGCTGGAGAGCCCGTAACGGATCGGTTTCACCTGGAAAAAATGGCAGAATCAATTATTGATCTAACCCAACCCACACAAGCCTGGAAAATCATCGGATTTAAACGGAAAACGTTGCAGAAAACCGAAGGGTCGTCGGAACTTACGTAGCTCCGGTGGAGGCCTCACCGGCGTCGGATGGACACGAGAGTTTAGGTGTTTTGCTTGGCTCGACGCGGGGAGCACGGTGGTGGCAACAACGCACCGAACGGACGACTGACGGAGGCTGAAACGGCGAGCAACAGTTGACGGAAAATAGGGTGAGGGTTTGTCGAACCTTCAGCCCTCAAAACACGATGCTGGCGGCGAGGGGTGAGCGAGTGACTACCGGGGATGAGCTCAGGGAAGGGCGGCGCACACGCCGGTGGCGGCGGTGTTGCGCACGGAGCGACGGTGGAGGGGGAGCAACGGTGGCCGGTCGGGGTAGGTAGGAGCTTTGGGGAGTGGGTGTTTCTCGAATCTTGAAAGAGGGAAAGGGTACACAAATTTTGGTAGGTGAAACGTCAGAATCAGATTAAAGGTGCCTCGAAATAACTCCTTAATTAACAAATAAATATTACCGTTGGTAATATTTGACAGAAGAGAGCACTTGGCTCAATCGGTTAGCATGTTGGGTGGTGAGGGCTAAGGTCTCGGGTTCGAGCCTCCACACCCTCACTTCCTTTATCTTTTTTTTTTCTTAACTGAGTGTTACAGTCCTCGGCTAAAAACTGTATCTTTGCGGCAATCTCTTTCATCCGAACAGTCCACTGTGCTAATTCTTGTTCTTGCCTCCAAATAGTATAGGCGGCAAAATGCGGTTGTTCTAAATTCGGCATTGGGCGCACTTGGATCGGGCCTCTAAGGCTCTTGATACGGTCCTTGAGTTGTTGGACTTTGGTTTCCAATTCATCAATGCAACCCTTCAACGCTTGATTTTCTAACTCACTGTCCTTCAGTTTACTGGTGGATCCCTTGTGTTTGAAAAGAGACCTCTCCAAATTATTCACTTGATCCTTCAAAGTCGTGTTCTGGTGTTGTTCCCTTTCAAGCTGTTCGGAGTACTCGGTCCGTAAGTTCTTCATTTCTTGCATTAAAGCAAGCACTTGGTCCTTATACTCATGATACCCCCTTTTATAATTCTCGACTCTTGCTCTTTCTTCCCTAAGGCAAAGCACTAGTCCTTGGCTTGGTCCACCTTCCGCAACTCTCTTACCCTTGTTTAGTCTTTGCAGCTTCTAAATCTCTTCTTTCTCCAACCTGAGCTCAAGTTCCAACTCATCGTTCTTCCTTTGAAAGCCTTTGATATCTCCCTCAAATCGTACTTTTTCCAACTCGAAGTCAAACCTTTCCCTCTTGGCCTTCTCCTCGAGCTGTTCATACTTCTTTTGCTCTTCTTCAAGTTGTCTTCTCATCAGATCTGCTTCGGTGGGAAGTGAAGCTAACCATTCTTCGATGGTTCTTTTCCCATCCGGGTTCAGTTGAGGGACATTATTGTAAATGCGATTAAACCTCCACACCTCATATTCAAGAGTAACAATGTAAGGAGAATTCAAAATCCTAACCCGCCTTGTGGTTTTCCAAGCCGAGAAAGCACTATAAGCCATCCCATTGTAACCCTTCTTTCTCTCATAGTCTATGTTAAATCCCTTTAAACCATTCGTGGCCAGCACAGATTGTTTCGATCCATATTGTCTCAAGACCAAGAGGGGTGCATAAGCTGTTTTCCCCCAAAGACTAAGTAACGGTACCTAAGAGTACATTCCACACCTATAAAGGATATTCCTTGTTGAAAGCTATGGAGCCCTCCAAACTAGGTCTTTGTCACTCAAATTTTTGAGAATATCTAGCCAAACCTCCTCGGATCTTTTCGTGGGCCAATCATCTTTTCGCAAAAACTCTTTTAAGGGTGAAATTTTACAATCGTAGACAGGTCTCGAGAAGTTGGCATCAGTCCAAAGATGGCTATAGAACCAAACGGTCAAAAGTTGGGGGCACCCTAAGAAACGGCCTCCGCCATGCTTCCTACAGAACCTCAAAGATTGGAAAGTTTCTGACAAGATCACAAACACTGGATTGCCCCCTTCAGCCAAATGATCAAATAAGTCTAAAATTGCTGGGTGAATGAGGCCTAAAGCTTTAGGGAAAAACACCAAACCGTAAATCAAGAGTGCGAAAAGATTATGCTGAACTCGCCCTGCGGGATGTACTGATGCTAAAGCCAAAATCCTTTCCACCTTGAGATACTCCTTTTTGTTACAAGTTGTTACTTGATGATCGACCCATGACATCAAACTATTTTAAAATTTCTGAAGCTTCACTCGGAAGGGCTTGTTCTTGCTAGTTTTGGAGTAGACACGATTCACCTTTATCTTCTTGTAATTCACAAGATCCTGATACTCATCAATCGTCGGGGGTTAAATCCAAGTCACCGATCGTGAAACAACTATAAGCCGAATTCCAAAAACCTACCAAAGCCTGAAGTAGTGATTGATTGACTGGAACATATAACAGATATGCTATGTCGCCATATTCACTTTTGAAGGAATTCCTCGTCTCAAAGTCCCAACTGTTCCAAACATGCTTTAATTCGGACATATCATTAAACTCCATGTTCATGAAGGTTTTATTTGACATTTTTTATCTGAACCCGGCTAAAATACTATCCCCCTCATGTTGTTGCTCCCCTTCGGACCATACTTGCTCATTAGAATTCTTCTCATCATTACATCGGACCATGTCCCCCATTGATTTTGCCTTTAATTTTAGACTATTTCCAACTCAATGTGCTCTTTATGCCATGATGAAATATGCAAAATAAAGGGAAAGAACAAGAAAAGAGAACACGTTAGTTATATGATAAACATAAATTAGAAGGCAGTGAGAATTAAGTACAAGCAAAATAAAGAAGGTAAGTAATAAGATGACCCTAGCCATTCTAAGCTATATGGTTATCCGCATGGCTCTAACGGGGTGGGCTTCTTAGATTCTCACGCATGGGTTCGGTTCTAACAAGGGTACCCAACCTATCTTATCACCTACTAAGGCGACAAGAACCCCAATTATGGCTCATTACAAGCTTACGAATTGGTTTCGGTTCGAGGGAAAGCACGACCTAATGACGTTGAGGGCTGCTCACGTGTCAAAGGCATGGATTCCGAAAGTGAATTACCGACCCGTGGAGGGATACTCCCATGGGTATGAGCATTTCACTCCCACTTAAGGGGTATAGCTCGGGTATAGAGCTTAATGATCATGATGCAACACATGTCGGTGACTCCTTAGAAATTAAATGAAGAATTAATTTGAATGCTACAAATTTTCAAAACCCGTACAATTTAAGTCACATTTTCAAGAAAGAACAAACTTATTAAATTTTAAATAGTTCCCATCGATTAAAGGCAACAAGTGTTTTATTGGCTTAACTCTCTTTTTGTTTTGTAAAAACAAAAAAAAATTTGCCAGCGAGTCGCCAAACTGTAATGACGTTTTTTCGAAAACAAAACTTTTAGGTGTTTTGCTTTTTGAAAAAGATTTTTTTAAGAGGGGATTTTCTTTTAAAAATTCGAGTTTTGGAAATTGGTAGAAAATTTGGAGTCGCCACCGGCCACTAAGGTAGGCTGAACACCACAAAACCAGAGATTCACTTTAAAAAGGGTTGGGGAGTTGGTTACGTGTGGGGAAGGGTTAATACCCCCACCACGTCCGAAAATTTGTACCAAATTACTTGTTGCCTTTTATCGATAGAAATTACTTAAAATCTAAAGTGAATTTAATTAGATGTTCTTAAGTGAAAATTTAACTTAAATAGTACGGGCTTTATCAAATCGTGGCTTTAGAATTAATTGAGCATTTAATTAAAAAGGATGACGGTACACTGGACCATAGACTAAACCGACATCATATAAGACTGACTGTCATGTTAATTTAGGGTTTAGATCCCGTACGTCACCTTTATGCATGATGCAAGCAAATAAGGAATGATGACATGATGTTTCCATTTTTAATTATTGCTTACCTATAGACGGTGAGAATTAAGCCAAATATTTGGTCGACATCCATTAAGCTTGAACTGTTTAGACACAAATACTGGGGTTAATAGATACCTCTCTTTTGTATGTTTAAAATTAATTAATTAATTAATTAACATGCCAAAATATTAATGGTTTCATGGGTGACAAGTATAAGATGCATGTCATAGAAAAGCTTGAAAATAAGCACGCAAAAGCGCACCCAAGGCCCTATCTTAAAGGCTCGAATTATGGGAGACTGATTAATGATCTAATTGTAGATTAGGTGATTCTAATATTACACTCAATCATTTAAATCCTAAAAACTAGAAGACCCTAATAAATTATGAATTATCTTGGTTTTACTCATCTAAATTTAATGTTAATTTTATCTTAAAAGATTAGGAATGGCTTAACCGATTTAATGGGCTGAATATCCATCCTAATAAGGCAAGGATGAATCTAAGCGAATTAAACCGGTTCAAACCCTTAAACTTAATTTAGGCTCTAAACCTAAATTGACCTAATTGTACGAACCGTGCCCCTATGAGACGGGCACATGATTCGATACAAATAAATCAATTAAACTAAGCACCAAAGGACCAAATTAACTAGCCCAAGCCCACCTAAGCTAAGTAAGACCAAGAACCTAACTCTAGCCACCTAAGGCCCTAAGGCCCAAAGCCCGAACTAAAAGGATACAAAAACAATCCACATTAACAAAACCATGTTAACACCATTTATTTACCAACATATATTAAGAAAATTCATGACATACATACATTTTGTAAACATATTGTCGTTTTGTTGCATTTCTCATAAAAACGGGTCCTTACACAAATTCACACATCATACTAAAAAACATTCCATTAAAACATTAAGTTACATTAAGGATTCCAAAAGTTGCATTATGCCATATTTTTTTAACCCTTAAATTATACATTTTAAGTCATACAAACTTTATATTAAAAAACTTGTAAAGCTCCAACCACATACAATCCATAATATCAAGCAAAAACACATAATCACAAATAATCACGCCTTCCACATATATCGCATAAAGGAGAGTAAAACCATGACTAAATTGAAGAAATTAAAAAAAATCAGAGGCTGAATTTAAAGATGCGTGAAAAATGGAAAAGCTGCGAAACAGACCAAATTGAAATGGATGCAAAATATAGGGGAGGGAATGGACTATTGTACCACTGGAGACTAGACTCTGACGAAACTGCAAAGGAAAACCAAATCCTAAGGACCTAAGACGTAATTGAAAAACACAGAAACCCTTAATGCGCAAAAGGCACGACACGGAGGGACTAAACCCTGATTAACCCCTAACTTAAAAACTAAACACACTATAAAACCCCCATTTTTTCATTACAAGCCCTTTTGCCTCTCTAAAAACTCAGACCCTAAAGCTCTCAGACCCAAGCTCCCTAAATGATGACTGACGCTAATTGTCATCCGGTGAACTCGAAAATGACCCAAAAACCTTTTTCTTTGAAAACCCTAGAAGACAACAAACCCCAAATACCAATCTTCACCTTTATCAAAAAACTAGAAACCCAAAACCCCCTTTTTGATTCGAAAACAGAAACGAAGTAAAAGAAAGAAAGGCATTTCGAGTCTCTCTCAACCGACTCACCATGCAAAGCCACAGAAGGGTCGGGATTGTTGTCGGTGAGAAAGAGCAGAAGCCATTTCCGAGAAGGAAAAAACGAAAAGGTAAAAAGAAACAAACTCTCTTTTTTGTTTTTGTTTATGCGATGCGGTAATGAAAATAACGAGATGATACCTCTGAAATTTTCTCTTGCTTGTATTTCCTTTTGCATTAAAAAAGTAGAATATCCTTTACATTTTGATTTCGATTCGGCTTTATAGCCGGATTTACAAGTATTTTTCATTTACATGAAATTGAAATGAAAATACACTATTGGTTCGTGCAATTTTTGGTCAGTTTCATGCGTGGCTCTGCTCTGATTTTTGTTATTCTTCTACCAATTTGTCGTTTTTGCCTCTGTCTTGTTTTCATTATGACCTTTGTTTTTTCTTTGCAAGCGTGGCTCGTATGAAGGAGACAAGGGGCGGGAGTGGATGTTGAGTCGGCCTTGGACGCTGCAGTTGTCGTACCAAAACGGCAACGTGGCGTCAAGCCACTGATTCTGAGGGAGTCGAAAGGGTGAGTGGGTGAGCTACGCGCGCATATGGAGGAGCTGGAGCGTCGTGCGTGCAATCTGACATTGCGCGTGAGTGATCTCAGACGTCGCGCGTGTGTGTGTCAGGAGCGAAAAGGTCAACTGTTAGGGAGCGAAAAGATCGCGCGTGGAGCTTCGGGAATCCTCATCTCGTGTCTGGGCCGTTAGATCGTATCTCGATCTAACGGTTGAAATCTGTGCAATGCGAGATCATTAGATGGGCATTAGGGTTACCGCGAAAAGGGGTGATCTGGGCCGTTAATGCCTTCTTGATCTAACGGCTACGGTCCGTGTGGCGCGGAACAAACAAGGCTCCTCTAGGGTTTCCTTTCCGTGACTTCATCTGGGCCGTCAGATCTGGATTAGATCTGACAATGGAAAACTGGCTACGCAAGCAAAAGTTTGAATTAGGGCTAGGGTTTCCTCGGGCTCTTATCGCGCTAAAGTGTATTTAACTTGGGCTTGTTGTATTATTATTTATTATTTACATGGATTGTAATAAGATACTTGGGCTTTATCTAATATAATCTGTTTTTTTCTTTCAATAGCTTAATAATAATAATAATAATAACAACGTTAATGATAATAGTAATAATAGTAATAATATTAATAATAACAATAATATATGACAAAATAGTATTTAGGGGTTTCATAATATAACAATAACGTAATAGTAACACACACATATATATTACTTTTATTTTTTTGTCTTAATAAAATAGTATAGCATTTATGTTAGACAAAGCCCACTACACACATGTACCTTTATTTAAAAATAGTGATAACATATAACAAAAGCCTATTATTTATAAAAGATAAAACAAACCTACCCCGGACAAAATTAGTGATTATAACGGGATGATGGTTTAATAGCCGAGCTACAAGTTAAACCATCGATAGTTCAATTGATTCGAGAGAAACAGTTGCAAGATAGAACTTTGGCACCTCACATGCAAGACATAGTCGAGGGTAAACCCATATATTTCTGCTTTGGTGAGAATGGGATCTTATGTTTTAAGAATAGAGTAGTTGTTCTAGAAGATATCGAGTTGAGGCATACTATTTTGAATGAAGCTCATAACTGTCCTTTTGCTATGCATCCGGGTAGTACGAAGATGTATTGTAGGTTGAAAGACGAGTACTTCTGGGTTGGGTTAAAGAAAGATGTGGCCGAGTTTGTGAGTAAGTGTATGGTTTGTCAGCGAGTTAAGGCTGAGCATCATTTTCCTTCAGGTTTGTTACAATCGTTGAAGATTCTGGAGTGGAAGTGGGAACAGATTACCATGGATTTTGTGTAGGGTTTACCGTTGACTCCTTCGAAGAAGAACTCAGTATGGGTAATAGTTGACAGATTCACTAAGTGTGCTAATTTCATACCTGTTCATACTACTTACACCTTAGACATGTTGGCCGAGTTGTATATCAGTGAGATTGTGAGGCTACATGTTGTGCCGAAGTCTATTGTGCCTGATAGAGATCCGAGGTTTACAACCAGATTTTGGGAGTGTTTGCATCGTGCCTTGGGGACTTTGTTGAACTTCAGTACTTCGTATCACCCACAGTCAGATGGTCAGTCAGAGAGAGTTATTCAGGTGTTAGAGGACATGTTGAGGTGCTGCATCATCGACTTTCAGGGTTCGTGGGAGAAACATTTACCGCCAGTAGAGTTTGCGTACAATAACAATTATCAGGCTAGTATACAGATGGCACCGTATGAAGCTCTATATGGTAGGAAATGTAGAACTCTTGTTTGTTGGGCTGAGGCCGGACAGAAGCTTGTACCTATGCCAGATTTTTCTTAAAGGCACTACCGAGAAAGTAAAACTGATTTGTTATCGTTTGGAGGTAGCTTCAGCAAGACAGAAATCGTACACCGATTTGAAAAGACGTGAGATGGAATACGTTATTGTAGACAAAGTATTTTTGAAAGTCTCACATTGGAAGAAAGTGATGAAGTTTAGTAAGAAGGGTAAGTTAAGTCTGAGATTCATTGGTCCTTACGAGGTAGTTGAGAGGATTGGTCCTGTTGCATACATGTTGAGATCGCCATCCGAGCTTGAGAAGATTCATGATGTGTTTCATGTTTCTATGCTCCGAAAGTATAGGTCAGATCCGTCTCATGTTATGCAAGTGAAAGAGATTGAATTGAATATGGATTTTTCGTACAATAAAGAACCAGTCGAGATTCTAGCTACCGATAGCAAGGTACTGCGAGGTAGGACCATAGAGTTGGTGAAGGTCTTGTGGAGACATCAGGGTGTGGAAGAAGCCACTTGGGAGAGAAAAGTGGACATGGAAGATCAGTTTCCGTACCTCTTTCCATCAGGTAAATTTCGGGGATGAAATTCCTTAAGTGAGGGAGAGTTGTAATGCCCCAGGTTTAGGATCTGGGAGATAACTGAGTTTGGTTACACCGGTTCAGGTTAAATTTAATTGAGAGAAAACATTTTTATTGATCTTAAAAGGGGTTTTAATGAATAAGGGCAAAAAGGGGATTTTGAGGATTTAAAAAAAAGGGTTTTATCATCATATTCTTCCCCAACACCTTTTTCATGTTACTTTTGCAAAACATCACCATTGTTACTATTCGATTGCTCCAACCTTTCCTGCAAACACTTTTTCAAGGTAAGCTCTCCCTTGTTTTGATTTTTCTTTCCTTAAGCTTGTCATTAGTTAAATTTTCCTTAAAACCCCATTGTTTGAAATTATTTCAAAATGCATTGAGTTTGAAAAAGAGGAAAATGAGGGGATTTTCGTTCGGGTAGTTTGATGCCATGTTTAAGGGTGTTTTTAATCTTGTTTTGGTGTCCTAAAAATGCTAAAATAGTGGCTAAAAGTAGGAAACCGAAACTAATAAAAAGAGGGGGTTTGGAGTTGAAAATGTGGGTTTTTGGGTTGTTCTTGTGAGGAACCTTGAGATGATGGTTTCTAGACCTTGGGTAAGTGTTTTGGATGTCTAAAGAAGTAGTTTTGATGATAAATTTGTTGGGTTTTGGCTGCTAGTTTGTTTGGGACGTTTTAATGGTGTTTCCAAGTGTTCCGAGTGTGAATTGTTTCAGTGTTGATGATGAATGATGAGTTTCTGTGTTGCTGCAAGTTTGGGGGGCTTGATTTGGATCTAATGCATCATTTTTTGGATTGGCTATAAACATGGGAAACGAGTTTGGGTCCTTTGGACGCGAGACCGGATAGTTTAGAGGCTTGAATCGGTGTTTCGGCTATCGTTTGGGTCCTATCGGTGAGTGGAAATGTTTTTGAGAGTTTAGGTTGAGCGTGAAAGTCCAACCTAAGCTCGAGAGTAAGTGTTTGAATATTTACGTTTTCCTTTTTCTAGAAATTCCTTTTTAAGCTTTGTTGGTATGAGATGATTGTGTGAAATCGATTTATGAATGTGGTATTGTTATGTTGGTTTATATGATGTTTGAGTATTGGTAAATATGAGGGTTTTATCGGGTATAATTTGTCTACCATAGGATTAGAGTGCACTTGTCAAATTTGCGCGTGGCCCTAGTGATGTAAGATGCCATTAGGGAGGAGTACAGTGATGTAAGATGCCACCGAAAGCTTTATTGTAGACCTCGGTGATGTAAGATGCCATCGTGAGTGTTGTTGTTCTTATAGATTCGGTGATGTAAGATGCCATCGAGTCCAATCCGTGTATCCGAGTAATGTAACCATAATTGTCATTATACTTTTGTTTTAGAAAGTTGAATGTTATCGTGTTGGTGTTTGAGGGTCATGCCATGTTGTTTATGTTGTTGCTTTGCTTGATGTAAGATGCCAAGCATATGTAAGATTGTTGATATTCAAGTTGATGGAATTCATGCTTGTAACCTTGTTTTTAAATTATATATGGTTTTATCTAAAAACTGCATTGTTGTTGTTGTGGTTTTGAGCACCACTCACTAAGCTTTATGCTTACGCGCTTCTTTCCAACAATGTAGATCGTTAGTGTTTCGGGAAGCAAAGGAAGGCGAGGGAAAGGCTCCAGTGATCATAGCTTAAGCTCAAGTATGGACTTTAAGTTGTAATAATGATTTAGCAATGGGAATACTTGTTTTGTGGTTAGGGAGATGGTTGTAAACTCCCATGTGTTTGACCATGTTTGCTACATGTTTTAAATGTCGGGTCTATGCTATGTTGAGGCTTTTGGTTATATGCCTTGTGTTTTGACTTGTTGGTGTTTTTGAGCTACAGTGTTCTTATGAGCTTTTGAGGTTGAGATCCATGTTTGTGTGTATGCATGTTAGAACCTGTTTTTAGGGTGTTTTGCCTCTAGAATGTTTGTTTGATATGTTGCCATGTGGATTGTGATCTTTCGGGGTAAGTTTGGGAATGTTTAGGGATGCCAAAATGCAGTTTCAGGCCAATCTGTGCCCATGCATTTCGAAACATCTGATATGGTTACGGAACGACCAGGCTTTTGGGGCACCCGTATCGGAACGGGGTGGTGATGTTTTGGTACGTTTTGCCTCTGGAGACTCCTATTTCGAAACCATGAGGAGCCATTTCGGTACGTTTTGCCACTAGAGGCTCCCATTTCGGAACCAAGAGGAGTCGTTCTGGAACAACCTAGTTTTGCTTTTTACTGAGAGCCCGTGTTTCGAAATGGGCAGCCCTGTTTCGAAACACAGGTAGTTAAAGTGGTTAAAGGGCATCTTTGAAGGTTTCCAAATGTTACGTTTTAGTCCCTATTGCTTGTATGCTTCCCAAGTGAGTTTCATGTCTCTCTTGTGTTGGTCTTGCCTCGTATGCTTGAAACTTGGCTAATAAACTATTTGGTAAAGCTTAAATTATCTTTATGCCCCTGATTTGATGTGGTTTTGCAAGATGATCCTTCGTGACTGTTTGAGTCCAATTGGACATCCGATCGATGTTCGATTGAGACGTTGTTCTTCCATTGTGACCCTTAACACCTTAGGAATGTTAAATTGCATTTAGACAAGATAAATCTTAATATAGGTTTATTAATCAAAGGGAAATTCTCGGATTTTTCTCCGGTTATCCCCGTGTAACTCTCCCGATTCGGTCTTGCGTCTAGAACGGGTCGAGGAGGTTACGATACAAATGTCGAACTCACAAAGAACAAGTATTTGCTTGCTATATGTGGTTTATGCTTTGTTCCCATGCATCCGTTTTTGGGAGCAATAAGCAATATTTATTAACGCTTGCTACGAAGCTTATATGGCTTGGCGTGACTCTGTGGATGAATAGATGTTTATCAAATTCTTTACGTTTTGTGTTTGTTGGTCTTTTTGGGCGGTTTTGGCAATGTGTGGTTGTTTTGTTGTCATTGTGATTGGACAACGCAAGCCATACTACTTGGAGAGAGAGACTTGGATTGGTTTTAGTAGGTGCACGCTTTGACTGGTGTATTTATTGATTGAATGTTTCAAGATTGCGTGTTTTTAGGCGTCGATTCAGGATTTCAAAATTTCAAAATTAACTACTTGTATCAGCAGTTTCCAAGATTTGATCTTTAAACGCTCGGCTTTGGTATTTTTCTATTATAAATAGGGGTCATTTGGATCTAAAATTTCATAACCTAATTTGTTAGTGGTATGCTCTTTCATTTGTAGCTTTTGTCTTTGTAGCGATATATGTGTTGGTTGGGGTCTTTACTTGTAGGGATGAGAAGATATGAAGGCTTCATTTTGTAGATCCGGGAGGAGTGTTAATTGTTTGCTTAGATTGTCTATGTCGACAAGCAAAGATATTTGGAAGGCTATGATTAGCCATTTGTAGATATGAACATGGAGAAGCAGAGTGTTTGGAAAACCTTGTTCTCAAGATTTTCCAAATACTATTGTTTGTTGTTGTTTGAAGCTACACCGGGAGGCGACCAATGTGGAGCAGATTGTCGAAGCTGTTGATGTATGCTGGACTTTGCCCATTTTTCGTATGTATATCATCAAGGTAGTTATTTATTTGTCATTTGTGGTGCTTGTAACATCGACAACCGTGACAATAAATAGTTTGGACTGGGGCTGGTTCACTAAACCAAAGAACCAAGCAAGGTTTGCCATTTTCATGTGTTCAGCCTAGCACTGTAACGAGAATCATCGCAGTAAGAGCGTTCATACAAGGAGAGATTAGATGTTCGCCAGAAGAAATCAGCAAGAGCTGTCTTGTTTCCCTTAAAAGGTTTAAAGTTGCAGTATTTCGGTAGCTCCAAATATGAAAAAGAGTTTGTTGTTTTTTTATTTGAAGCAAAATTTTGTATTTTACATTTGTGTTATGAGTGGGATTTTGAATCCAAATCTGATATGTACCAATTTCATGGCTCATTTGGAATGAATTATGCAAACACTTGCCCTCATGCATTTTATATCGTTAATTGGGAATGGGATATGTGCTCTCGTAGCAAATGGTTCCTTGGTTTTTTTTGTGCTTGCTTAGTTTAGTAATGTAGTAGTTTCTCACTTGACTTGGGAGTGATGTGTTTTCTCAGTTGTTTCTTTCCTAAAGATGATGATATATCTTAACTTTTGCCATTTGGAAATTCGTAGAGTAAATAGATAGCGAACAATTACCCTTAGTTTGAAGATTAACTATATTTCTTAACATATTACTCATCACGCGTTTACTTGGGAGCGGTTTTGTTTAGCATTTCTCTAGATTTTTTGTGAGTGAAATTTGGAGATGGTTTAATTCTTCTTAGAGCGATATTTAATTACGCAATGTTGTTGTTCTTGAGGGGCCTGGTAGATTGCCTCTTTTTCTGTTTTTTGCATAAATGTTTGAAGTAATTTTATTTTTGTTTCATAGTAACGTATTGTTTTTCCTTTGGGGTGAATTCTTGCTCATTTGCGGTGAGAAACTTGTGGAAGACAAATTATAAAGCTCGAATTATACTTATTTTATGGTGTACTGACTATTCTGTTCTTTCTTTAAATGGCGGTATATATATAAACATAAAATTTCGATATGTGCAAACTTGCAAGGTAAATGGATAGCGAACGCTTGCCCTCTTTAGAGAATATTTCACAGGAGAGTTCATTGTTTTGTCATTTCTCATGGAATGATTACATATTTATGTAGTTATTTTGAGTTGGGAGGATTCTTGCCCCTCATGTAAAATAATTTTAATCATTATGAACCTATTTACACACTTACTGTGGAAGTGGCTAGCAAACGTTTATCTCTGCGGTCGCTTTAACTGAGGATAGAAACACATTAATAAAAGAAGTGTATTTATCAATTAAAGAAATTAAATATAATGTTGAACAAGCGAGTTTAAAACAAAATATGTGATTTCTTTTAAAATGGTCTTCTTATATACATTTGAAATTTTATGTTAGAGTATGCACAATAATCGGTTAGAGTTTATATAGATGCCCACATGTATCCTTTTTTTTCTTTTTTTATTATTATTTTTGAAATATTGATGGGTAAGAAATTTAAGGCGAAATGCATACTGAATAATTCAAATTAAGTTGTACCTTTGCCTGCTTGGTGTGTTTTTACTTGGCGGTAGATTGACGTTCTCTCACATCCTTGCTACAATAAATAGCTGTTAAATGATCTACAACTTTGCATCGGATGCCACCCGCAACTACTTGTCTCTGCTACTAAGAAGGTCGTGGGGGAGCAGCTTTGCTTACGAATTTCATCGGCATGTATCACTTTCTCTCTTTTAGCAAGGTGACCACACATGCTCCTTATATCCTTCATCTGAACTTCCCGCATCTTCTGCATGATGTCTCCCCCGTGCTACCTTTGATTTTTATATCCCTCACCTAAACTTCTTATACTTTCTGCCCTTGTTTCTGTCGAGCACCCTCCCGCTTAACGTTTAATAAACTTTTCCAATTGTCCCATTCTAACGGCAGACTCTATCGCATCATTCAAATGGATGCACTCATCTGTGTCGTGGCCCTGTGCCCTATGGAATTCGCATCTTTTATCCACTCTTTCTCTAATTGGGTTTGACCTCATTTATGGTGGGGGGTCTAGTATTTCTAAGTGTTTTACCTGATGTAGAATACGCGATGACAAATCTGTTAGAGGGTGGTACGTACGAAAACTGAGTGGTGGTCCCTTTCCGATTCAGCTTTTCAGATGTCGGGGCCCTTTTCTTTGCTTGTTTCGCCTTCCCTTTCTGACTAACGCTGTAATTACTCTCTTATTTTTGCGATTCACCTCTATCCCTATAGAATGGTAGGCTTCTTTCTCTCTATCGGGGCTTGGGGGTTCTGAGTTCCGCATGTATTTAACCGAAACTCTTAAGGGGCTTACCGTTGGAGAGTCTTGGTTGATTCTTGTTGCATGCATGCAATCCTCCTCATTCGTTTTAGCTGTAGTTGCCCGTGATTCCTCTACAATATTCTCGTCGTGCTCTATTACTGAATGTTGCATCTGTTTTCTAATATACTTTTGTTGTTGTCGAAGTTGGTTTAGCGTGATACGAGTGTATTCCTCCATGATTTCCAACTTACTTTGTATATTGGCCAGCTGATTGTTTATGGCTTGGGAGAGGGGAGTTTCCTCCTCCACTCCCTTCATGATTTCTCACTGGGGATCGCTCCTTATCACTTCTTGAGGATCGAATCTAAAGGTTGTGTGTTCAATCCACGCTCACCGCACCATTGTTGATTACTTCTGTGAGCAACCCTTTTGGATGGTGGTTCTTAGATCATTTAGAGAGACACATGATTCAGGTTGCATGCTCTTAGAGGTTTGGTCTGAATTCCTCTTAGTTTCCCCTCTTGTTTGAGGATGCATAGCTCCTATAAGGGACTAGACGGGAGGAAGTCACATGTCAACTGAGGAGGACATGTGTGTTTGTGAGTTGAGTTTACTGTGACTCGAGCATTAGCGCGGATCATGTGCACCGTCACATGATCCGGATAGCGTTCGCATGTCGAGTCCTTAGTAGAATGGCTTTGGCACTGATAATATGTTCGTAGAGGGTTGTACCTGAGTCTTTGCATGGTTGTAGTTCACCGATACTAACAAAATTAATTTTTATAAAAAATTATCGTAATTAGAGGAAAAGTTGATCAAGTTTGTTAAATATGAAGTCTCTTAAATTTTCACATTTTTTTCAATAGTTACAATAAAATTTGACACTTTAACGTTATTTGTTGAACGACTTACAACAATTATCGTAATTACGAGAATAATGAAACTTTTGGTGATTTCGTCCTTGATAAAATTTGCCAATATTTTCCATAACTACGACAAATATTGAAAAAGTATTTTTTTAGTTTTTTAATGTGTCCACTAGAGCGAGTCCGGTGACTAATTTTTAGGCGTTCTATTAGTTCATATAGTGGGCGGACGCTGGCCACAAGTATTTTTTAATTTCTATGTTAACCTTATCCGTAGCTACTTAATATTTTTTTATTAAATAGAGATATTACATTTTTCAAACAAATATTAGATTTCAAACTCATACAAAATGAAGACAATATAAGCATTCCCGCCGCTATGCGAATTAGTGGATCACCCGAGTTACTTGATATTAGTCTTACTTTTACTTCACTATTCAAACTTTTTCAATGTTTTTTTTATAATTTTTTCAAGGATTAATATCCTATACACATGCGGTGGAAACTGAAAGTTTCCACAAGCGCCTTAGTTTTAGGATATATGGAGTTAATTTAGGGTATATGGTTTAGGGGTTTAGGTGTAGGGGTTTAGAATTTAGGGATAATTGTTTCAATTTAAGGTTTGGGATTATAATTTAGGGTTTATATGGTAGGGTTTAGTTTTTAGAGTAATATGGTGAAGATTTATGTTTTAACCTATAAACCCTAAATTATAACATTAAATTGAAACAACTATCACTAAATTCTAACCTCCTACACCTAAACCTCTAAATATTATACCCTAAATTAACTCCCTATACCCTAAAACTAAAGCACTTGTGGAAACTCTCAGTTTTCACACCGCCTGTGTATAGAATATATTTTTTTTCAATCACCCTAAATCCATTACTCTTGAATTTCCCAGTTCATGCGGTTGGATAAGTTTCGCTTCATATCAACGAAATTCTAAATAAGATTTTCTGAATGTAATTAATCGAATTATTAATTAAAAATATTATTTGAAATTCCCGATTATTTCAAATTCCAAATTTCAAATTATGTATATTATTGTTGTTATAAACTCATTGTCAAATGCATACGTCTGTAAATTTAATTTCAGTGGAGATGGCAAGCCACTCGGTTGATACCTCTTCTTTTTTTTAAATTGTAGATTCAATATTCATTAAGATCATATTTCTCATTTTTTTTCTGTTCGATGGCTACGGCATCTTGTGTGATTAGAAGGTCCTAGAATCCCGATTCTCATGGAGACGAAGCTGTAGAATTTGCAGGTGTGACGGTTGTGTTTCAAATTGGGGTCTTCGTGTTTCGTTGTTAGTGCAGATGGCACTCGTGGAGGTTTGGCATTGTTCTGGATGTTGGAAATTGATCTTTTATTGCAGAGTTATTCACGTTATTATATGGACATGGTTGTTAATGTTGATGATCGATGAAGAATTACTGGTTTCTTTTGGTACAAATACATAATTTTATGTTAGAGATTTGTAATATATTACAAATTTAGGTATTGATGATAACTCAACCTAAACATGTATAAATATTGCAGAATTTGACAAGAAAACAAATCTGTAAACACAACTAAACATATAAACCCAAGTTTCATGAACCGTAAGCTATGTACACACAATTTTTTTCATGCTTAAACAATAATCAAATAAGATTTTAGCATGTTAAGTGTTTTTGCAAGTATGAACCTATAGCATCAAATCTTCTAATGCATGAATCATGCTTCTAACCAAATAAGACTAATGTATAACACTTGTATATTACTTCATCAACCCAACAAGCATGTTTTGCATTGGGAATATATGACTATTACATTCACATTGCACCTTCAACCAACATATACCAAGCATAAATATAGATAGACATGCCAACTGGTTCTGTCGTTATAAAAGTCATTTGTATGGAATAAAATCCGGGTACTCTTTTTTTTTTTATGCAACATGATTTTCTTTCGAATCATGATTATATTGGTCCCTTTATATGAGATTTTAGCCATTAACGTTTCGATTTTTATCAAAATAGCTATGTTTGGGAGGAAATCGTTAATTGACTAACGGTCAATGCTTTTTGTTGATTAGGCGAGTGTACATGGACTAGATTGATTCCAACATTAAGATATAAAATCTCTAACTTTAATTAAGGGACTAAGGGCTCCTTTGACATTCCTTAAAAAAGAGCTTTTACTTAAAAAATTAACTTTTTACCCATAAACAATGCCAAACACTTTCAATTTGGAGTGGAAAATCAAAATCACTTAAAAAAGTGATTTTCCACCCAACCTCATAAGCTACAATTTCTAGCTTTTGGGGGTGAAAAATCACTTTTAGGTGTAAAGTTACTTGTTTACCCTTAATTATTAACACTAATATTAATATATTAAAATAATATTAAATATAATAATTATTATTATATTAAACTAATATTTTAATATCAAATATAATAATTATTAAATATATATTTTTTGATCAAAGTGTATAATTATTAAATATATTAAATATAATAATTATTAAAAAATAATATTTTAAATAAAAATAAATAACAATAAACCTTAATATTATTTTATAATAATAAGTATAATAATTATTAATATATTAAATTAATATTTAGTTATATTACAATAATATGAAAAATGTATGGTTTAGAAATATTTAAAATTTTATATTAATTATTTAAAAATATTTAAAGTTTATATTATATATATATATATAATAATGAATTGTCATGATTCTTATATTTTTATATTTTAATTGATTTTTTTCTTTTATAACAATATTAATAAATTATGTGATAACGAATTTAACATCATTTACGTTCATTTATTTTTACTTTACAATATCATGTCTAAAATAAATATTTTATCTTTCTAAAATTATATTTTAACAGTTATATCAAACATTAAAATTTTACAATTAATATTTTTAAAATCACTTTCCGACAAGATTTTTAAAAGCATTTTTTAAATGTCCTACCAAACTGGCTCTTTAAGTACCACATTCCGCTACATTAACCGGTTGTTGATGATGCTTACTTACATCGGACATGATGTAAAACGCAGCGTTTTTCTGATTTTTCCGTTTAGGGCGGCAAAATTAAATTGTTATCAGTCCGCACTTAGTATTTTTTTGCTGTCGTGGCGGGCTTTTATTGGCTTAAGAATGACCCTAGATCGCAATACTTATATATCCGCCATCCCCAAATACCATAAAATTCTCTGCTTCGCTTCGAGTGTGACGAAGACGACGCTTGCTTTTGCAGATTTTCATCCCATCATCGGTTCTTCTATTGACGGTGCAATGGTTTACATAACATCGTGGGACGAATTCGTCGAGCGAACCGTACAATTGTACCGTGATAGTCCTGAATCTGTATGTTAACTTTACGCTTCTTATTTTCTCTATTTTTATTGTTATCGTTTTCACTAAAAAAATAGTGATTTTGCTGATCTGTTTTTCTGGATTTGGTTTCGGCGGGACCTAGACGCGGTATTGCATGAAGTACCGGCATTGCGATGGCAAATTGGTTTTGAAGGTTACCGATAACAAAGAGGTATGAATTGAATTCCCCTAATTGCTTATGCCGTTGGCTTTGTTTGAGTCAATTGTCATGTTGAAGTGTTAATTGATGTTTGTTTTTTCAGAGAATTAGGTAGATTTGGGATTTATTAAGAAAATTTATGAGAATTAGAGCATCTTTTTTTACCTTGGATGGGTTTGCTGGTATGCGTTATATGGATCATGTGCTTGAGATTATGCCTGTTTCAGTTCTCTTGACGGGTTTGCAGTAATGATTTACTTTTTTTCTACTTTTCTTTTGGTTTGTTGCTTCTTAGGGCTAGTTTAGCATTATTTTTAAAGGTGTTGTGGAGAAGTGATTTTAGAGTGTTTTTGAAAATTTTGGTTTAAGATTTAGTGTTAGTATTGCAGTCAAAAATGCTTTTAGAAAGATTAAAATGTCTATTTTAGACATAATGCTGTAAAGTAGAAAATTAGTTGGTGATGAAAAATGAGAGCAAATAGATAATTTAACTTAAAAGTGTTTTTTGAAAAGCCAAAAGCTAGAAATCCTATCTTTTTTGTTGGTTGACCTCCCAGTTCCCCAGAGCTTCGTCTTGACTAGTGACTAATTCGGACCGACCTGGTGGATGAGTCTCCCAGCAGTGACTAAGCTGCTTACCACTTGGACCAACCCTATCGGTAGAAATCCTATCCTTTTAGTTGGCTTAAAACCCAGTTTGAAACACACTTTTAGCTTGAAAACTCTATTTACCCAAAATCACGATCTCCCCAGCGATTTTCAAATACGTACATATGATCCGAATCAAGGAACTCTAACAATCCAATTTAGTAAAACTAGTGATCCCATGAACCTATAGTTTTATTATAAAATTATCAAGTAAAACATCACAAACTTTAGAATTTATATATTTAGAATTATGTGTTTATATAAAAACAAAAATTATATATCTAAGTTCCGAAGACACATTTTACGTCCTAATAAATCATATTTCATTCCTACTAAATGAACTTGAGAATACTACGCCCAATCAAATTATGTTTTTATAGAAGTAGCAAATTGTGTTCCAGTTTTTGTTCCTTACTCTATCGATCCGCATTCCTGGTAGCATTTCTTGAAATCTTTTTTAATCATTGCTAATGGCTTGAAAAACTGGTTTGGACTTTGGATAAGTGCTTTTGAAAAGCAATGCTAAATGCACCCTTAGTTTCCGGAGTTGTACAAGGGAACATTTCTTTTCTTTTAATAGTTTGGATTATTACTGTGCCTTTCAAATATAGACTGAGGAATTTAATCTTTTTGTTGATAGAAGTAAAAACTGCAAACCTCTGATCACGGTCAATAGAAGACCTAGATTTCTTGAAGTAGCCCTTGAACCTGATCTGCATAACTCCTTGGTAAACAAACATGTTGTCTTGTTTGTTTCCTATCTCTTTTGCAGCCATGTTATGTAGACTGTACAACAGAAATGGCAAGTAAACTTCTTCGTTCTTTTCGTTTCTGGCCCCAAATTAGAGAAATGCCTATTTCTGACTATCTTATTAATAGCAATAATGCATGAGTGAATCTTGCAATGACTTTTTGTATTTATCAATGTTTGTGAGACTTGTGGAAGGGGAATAAAAGTAAGGTAAATTGCATTAATAGAACTTTAAGGAAGCCATTTCAATGAGTTTTTTCATTAACGGCTGCAGTGATGAAATCTGGTGTTTTGAGAAATTTTATATATATTATGGACAAAATGTTCTTGCAACTCTTGCCTTGTTTGGAGATCTTCGAAATCCCTAATGGTTATGCTTGCATTTCATGTTAACTAAGTTTCTCAGTTGTGTTTAGCCCAGTTTATTGCAAGTATTAAACTGATTTCTTTAACTCACTAACTTACACTCCTACTCAGTACTTGAAATCATGAACTGAAAGGTGATGATTGGCACGACAGTTTCAGAGTCAATTCTCTATTATATGGAAAAAATGTTCCATGTGATTCTTGCCTTGTTTTGAGATCTTTGAAATCCTTAACAGTTAATGCTTGCTTTCCATGTTAACTGAGTTGGTCCGTTTTGTCTAGTTAAGTTCATAGCAAGTATTAAACTGGTTTCTTTACTCACCTACCCAATCCTTGAATTGATGAACTGAAAGGTGATGATTGGCATAAACTTAAAAAGATTTTCTTTTATATGGACTAAATGTTCCTTGTGATTCTAGCTTACAGACTTAGCTTCCGTGTTGCTTTAATTATTTCAAGTTTGAATCTATACGAGCCTAATTAGATTCTGCACCTATAATTGCTTCTGGGCTGGCCAAAGGTCAATCTTTTAAACATTAGCATAATCAGTTTTGTTGTAAAAATATGACGTTAATGTCTTTCCAATCATTGTCTCAGTAAATATGATACTTAAACACCTAATTTTTAGGTTTTTCTTTTTTGGATTCTGTTGTGTTCTTGGCCTTTTAGATCGTTGTTTTTCTTTTCAAGGAAAAGAGCCTTATCAATTGTAATGTATGGAATGTATTAAATCTGTATTTGATAGTACCCTACTTCTTTGGTATATGCTATGGGTTTGCTCATTGTTAACTATTCTATTTGTTAATAGTGCCTTAAGTTCAAGACAGATCAAGCACAGGAGGCCAAGAAGATGGAGAAACTGAACAACATATTCTTCACCTTGATGGCCCGGGGACCTGATGGTATTGTTCTTCATTACTTCGTTATAACAATTGACTGTTCTTTCTTGAATATGTAGCAAAATAAAAATCACCATTCCATGAAGGTCGTGTCTGAAAGTTAAGTGTTACAAAAACAAAATGGAGTTTCTTTGTAGACATAGAAGGAAAAACTGTCAAGAAAAGATTCCAAAGTCTGTCCATCGTCCAATGGAGTTTATTTACGAACAGCATGTGCCAACATTTCCGTTTACGTATGTTTGGTTTTGTACGCGGATGTTCTAAGTTCTAACTAGTTCGCATTCTTGCTTGCGATGCAGTGGAGATGTCGGAAATTACAGGGAAAGAACAGATGGAGGCTCAGGCAACAAAGAAGGGAAGGGGAAGAAAGCAGTAGCTTGATTTTCTGCTTTACACATGGGGTTCTTGAACAAAAATTGTAGAAAGAAATGCTGAGATTATCAAAATTTTCCTTGTTTTATGGATTCCATTGAATGCAGATTAACTCTCTGTAGAGTGTAGAGTATGATACTGGATACTCCTATTTTATGATTTAATGGGGGTGGGGATTGAAACTCTGAATCTATCACTCTCTGTTTTTGCTTTATCCAGGATGCTGCTGAGACCGCCATGATTCATGAATTTTTACATCGGAATCTTTTGATAAAGCGTGGCATGCAAATTGCAATGCAACCGAGTCCAACCACTTCACCCAATAAATCTCCAAAAGAGGTAAAACTTGTTTCCTTTTCGGTATTTGCCACAAAACTGTGTATGTAGTGGGACGTACGCAGGACAAATGCAGGATTTTATGTAGTAAAAAGATGTTGGGGGAAGATGAAGGTGGTCCAAAATGGACTCTGCCTCTTCAAGATATGTTCTAGACATATGTTGACGCTTGAGATTGTTTAATTATGGGTTAGTGCTTATGAATGGAGAGATTAGTTAAACATAATTGTGACAATTAAATTGGGTTTTATACTAGAAAATAGAAAATAACGATTAAAAGCATTGTTTTAAAGATTACGTAAAACTATAGGATCTTTTTTTTTTTATCAAACATACTAGCATTTCATTTCATGGGAACAACGTACAAAGAGGCTTCGAAGAAGCATACATAGAAAACCCTAGAAGAAACCATGCAAGCAAGCAACAAGGGACACCATCAAACAGACCAACCTTACAACATGAAAACAAAACCACAAACAAACTAACTCCTAGAACGAGAGGAGATAACAACCGTTTCCAGCAAAGTCTTTGGAGATTGTACGGTAACCAAAACCAGACCTGGAGAATAATGCAGAATGCAAAACGCGTCTTTCGTCTTGTCGAGTGAACCAACTCTACCATGCCTTCGCCTGAGAGCTCTATCTAGAGGCAGACTTCTGTTACACCGAAAACGGCCTTTTTCAAGGCAATCGGCACAATAATCTTCATCCAAACAAAATAAAAAAACCATGTTCCCTGACTTCTCCAGATAACTGGCCCGAAACAAAAGAGAAAAGCAACAAAATGAAAACAAGGAAGCGAGCTTAACACCACAGATGGCACCAACGAAGATTGAGCTAAAACCATCCTCCTGGAAAGAACACTACGTAGCAAACTCCTACAATCCTTCCGTTCGTAGGAGTCCTTCTCATAAGGGATCATGGTGTAGTCGGATAACTCTCAAAGGAGTTATTCGATTCATTGTTGAAACCGCCATAAACTTTCATGGAGGGACCTGGTTCGTCGCCATCACTGACTATAATTTCTTCATTGAGGACAAAATCATCATCCACACACATCGAAAGGGTCTTTGTGATTTTCTTTCCAAAGGGGTCAATCCCCAGTTCAATTAACCCGACCTCGTCCACCATAACATGAGAACATTCCATTGAAAATTTACGTCTTGCAGCTTTACGAATGAGGGTTAGCCGTTTTGTGCCGAAAGTCTTACCTTTCTTCTTAGCTTCGATGTCCTGGATGAGTTTAGAGGTGTTGAGGAACGATTCAGGGAAAAGTGCAGCTTTTAGAACATCATCGTTTGCCGCTAAACCTCTCTCCGAAATGCACCATTGGCGTGGTGCTACTTGCATAATGGCGTTTGAGACTTTCTCCCATAGTTCTTGTCGTTTACATTTGTTGAAAGATACACCACTTTCATCTTCGCGTTTCCTTTTTTTGCAGGTAGAAACTTTCATTCTATCAATTCCATTCGCCAGGACGCTACCCCAAGAAACGTTCGACTGTTCTATTGACAACAGAGAATTGGGAAAGCCCGAGTCTGACACCTCTGAAGCTTTCTCCTGGCTGTTGTTTCCACGGGTTGTATCAGTTTCTTTCGCAGTCTTATGACACAGTGTTACAGCCGAGGATGAAATCTGCAGAGGCAGATTTCCTGCATTGAACGTCAAATTGGCCGGTCCCCATGCCATGCAAAGTTCCTGGGACCCTTGTTGAGAGCCAGGTTGTTTTGTTACCTCAAAAGGTAAGATTGCGTTGACCTCGTGGCCCAAATAAGGGATGGTTGCAGGACCCAAGGAGTGATTTGATGTTTCGGATAGTCTTAAGGATTTCCCATCCCTTGGGACCAGTGATGTCTTGTCTTTTTTGTGTCCTCCATCATCCAGATTGTCGAAGACTGCCGGGGGCATGCTCAGCTCATTTTTGCTATTTGTTTTGACCACGGTAGAGACC
Source organism: Hibiscus tridactylites (assembly GCA_958450335.1). NCBI lineage: Eukaryota > Viridiplantae > Streptophyta > Magnoliopsida > Malvales > Malvaceae > Hibiscus > Hibiscus tridactylites. Next base: position 50,183,784 of record OY288290.1, read on the forward strand.
AGGTTTTTGGGTTTCAACGGTAATTTCCTGGGTTTACCACCGTGTGAGGCTCGAAGCCACGACTCAAACTTTCCGGCTATCTTTTTGGGGGACATATATAGAACTTACATTAACATGACTCTTTGAAAGATATGGGATTTCACAGAAATCGAATCTTGCATTATATGCAAACACTTCCATTCAACGTTCTCACACTTCTAAAAGAATGAAAATATGAGATTCTACGTATTTTTTATAATCATTGATATATAGTATATTGACTGATTAATTTGGATCATATATTATTTATACTGATTATGGAAAAAAATTTAATTTAATTTGATTCATTTATGATGCTACGATTTGAATCTTTCACTTTAATCGAAGAACTTAATTTCTTATTTGGTTAAATCAACTTGTAGTTATTAGAATTTTACAGAAGGGGAGGAAAATATGGAATTTCACATAATTCGAATAGTGGATAATAAGGTTTATAGGCAGTATATAAACAAATTATTTCAACGTCCCATCAAAATCTTGGTGAGATAAAGGCAATACGGGTGGGAGACAGAAAGACAACCCATCCACTTTCTTTTGCAATGACGTCAAAATTCATTTAAAAACTGTGTTAAATTCCAAGAACCCGGGTGATTCTGCAGTGAGCGGCAAAAATAAGGTTAGAATGAAGCTGATCGATTATACCAATATTAGGTTCGTACATAATTTTTTTATAAGGCGAATACATAAATATTTACGATAACCGTAAAGAAAGCAAAGTCGTACAACGTAAGAAATTATGTGATAATATAAATACTAATCCGATAACATTAACACTTATAAAATTTATAAGCATCAACGTAGCTACATAAAGTATTAGAGAAAATTAGACCTGGCAAACTTGACCCGAGACCCGAAATCCGAACTGAATTACCCGAACCGAAACCCGATTTTGACCCGAACATGATGATTCGAAGTTGACCCGAAACCCGAACCGAATCGAACCGAACCGAACCGAAAATTTTTGTTGAACCGAAATGGACCCGAACCGAAATAGACCCGAACTGAATAGACCCGAACCGAATGGACCCGAACCGAATGCTACCCGAACCGAAAGCTGAACCGAATATCGACCCGATTTTAACCCGATTTTGACCCGATTTTAACCCGAATATCTATTGTTAACAATATAATAAATAATAAAATGAAGTATAGAAATTTGAGATCTTGGTGACCAATTTTATAATTTCATCATAAAATATAGCATAAAATTGAAATTGTAGACTAAATTGACAATTTGGAAGTGGAGAAATTTGAGAGTCCAATGATCAAGTTTGTAATTATACCATATAAATAAATAGGGGTCAATTTTGGCTAAAAATTAAATCTTTGAAATTAAAATGAACGAAAATATCAATATATTAAATTAATAGACTAAATTACAAAGATTAGTCAATTTCAACTAAAAGTAAATTTTTAGAGACTAAATAATACTACGGGGAGGGGATTTGTATATCCGAAGTCTAAACCGTGGGAATACTTGTGACTAAATTAAATTAAACTAAAACTTAAAGTTGACTAAAATGTAACATTTTAAATGCAACATGACCTAAAAAGTAATTAATCTCTAGCTTAAAAAATTGGTGGCTTATTTCCCTCCAAAATTTTGTCTTTTCTCTCTCTATTTTTTCCAATTTTCTTTTTCTTTTTTTTCAATATAGCTTAAAAAATTGGTGGCTTATTTTCCTCCAAAATTTTGTTTTTTCCCTCTCTATTTTTACCAATTGTCTTTCTATTTTTCTTGATTTAATTGAGTTTCAATTTAGATTAATTTAATTGAAATTTCACATTTAGTTTTAAAATTATTTTAATTATGTCCGTCATTTATGCTTTTAGATTTTAGTTAATTCAATTAGATCCTAAGTTTAATAAATTAATTCATTTCAGACATTATTATTATTATTATTATTATTATTATTATTATTATTATTATTATTATTATTATTATTATTATTATTATTATTATTATTATTATTATTATAAACTTTGATTCAGTATAATTATACAAAAAAATTATATGGATACATGAAGCTTTGATTTAAATATTTAATCAAATTCAAATGCATAAATTGACAAGTTGAATTGGAATTAATCTCATACACCAATAACTCTAAACTAAACCATAAATACTAAACCTCAAACCTTTAACCCAACTCAAATCAAATTGACCCGAAAATTTAAATGTTGACCTGACCCGAAATTGACCCGATTTTAACCCGAACCGAAAGCGACCCGAACGACCCGATATTGACCTGAACCGAATGCGACCGATCCGATATTGACCCGACCCGAAAACAACCGATCCGATTTTGACCCGATCCAATACCCGAACCGAATCCGACTCATCACAGACTCGAATTAGACCCGAACCCGAACCGAACCGACCCGAATCGAATCTAAACCGATTCTAAATAGACCCGAAATGACCCGAACCGAAACAACCCGAACCGAACCCGAACCGAATGACCCGATTGCCACCTCTAGAGAAAATACATAATTTCTTACATAAAATGTAAGAAAATATATAAAAACACAAAATCTTACTTGATATTTCCTATCCAAAACGAGCTCAACTTATGATAAGCATTTGTGTAGCCACACAAAAGGCTACAAGGTAACCCTTTATCCTACAAAATTAAAGAAATTTTGCGGAGCTACATAAATTTTAAAGGATATACATAATTTGTTACAATAAATATAAGGAAAAGTATGATTACACAATTTTTTACCTAATATCACTTGTTCCAAAACGAGCTCAACTTATGATAGACATTTGTGTAGTCATACAAAGGACTACAAAATAATTTTTTTTCTTACAAATATAAGAGAATTTGCGTAGCTGCATAAAATATTACAGAAGATACACAACTTGTTACAAGAAATATAAGAAAAAAGTAAATACGCAATTTCTTACCCAAGCTCACCCAATTCAAAACGTGCTCTATTTATGAAAAGCATTTGTGTAGACACACAAAGGGTTACAAAATAACATTTTTTCTTACAAAAATAATGAGAATTGGTGTAGCTACATAAAATATTACAAGATATAGATAATTTGTTACAAGAAATGTAAGGAAAAGTGTAACTACACAATTCTTACCTGAGATCACTCAAACCAAAACGAGCTCAACGTATGGTAAGTATTTCTGTAACCACGCTAAGGGCTAGAAGATAACTTTTTTTCTTACAAAAATAATGAGAATTTGAGTAGCTACATAAATTATTACAGAATATACATAATGTTTTACAACAAAGGTAAAGAAAAGTGTAACCACACAATTTCTTACCCGAGATCACCTAATCCAAAACGAGCTCAACTTATGGTAAGCATTTGTGTAGTCATACAAAGGGCTACAAGATAACAATTTTTTTTACAAAAATAATAAAAAATTGAGTAGCTACATAAAAACTATTACAAAATATACATAATGTGTTACAATAAATGTAAGAAAAAACGTAACCACACGCTTTCTTATTTGAGATCACCCAATCAAAAACGATGTAACCCCCTCGTCCCGGTCTGGCCGGATGACCGGTCCGAGTAGGCCACACGGGGAAAACCGAAGCGAAACCCGTTAAGGTTCCCCCTCGGTTAGCAACCCTATTTTTTTTAATCTTATCTTCTCTAAAGGCACATTTAAGTCCTATGTGATCATAACAGCAGAAATAATATGAGGAAGACAATCATACGAACCCCCAACAGCAATTAATCAGTCTAATTTTAATCCATTAGGCAGGCCGTTTCGAAACACCCTTGAGGCGTATCGAAACGCCTTGACCAGGTCAACTGTCTCAAGCCCATACAAGGAGGCCGTATCGAAACAGAAGTCAACCGTTCCGAAACACCCTCAACGGTCAACTTCTCGTGGTCAACGAGATATTGACCGTTTCGAAACCCTTAGACCCGTTTCGAAATGCTTTCATCTCGGCAATTTTTCAGATTTCCAGTAGCCAAAGTGTTCCGAAACCCGTATCGGAACAGGGGCTCACAGTGGCCAAACCGTATCGAAACACGTTCCGATACGGGGTCCCTAAAGCCTTACCCGTTCCGAAACGGCCCAGCTCGTTTCGAAACACGGGCTGTCTGCAACCCTCAAAAACCAGACTTAGGCATTTCTCAACAATTCTAAAGGCCCTAAACGACTCTAAAAGGCACTTAACACAAACATACATGAACTAGAGGCATGGTTCCTATGTCAAGCGCGCTCAAACACACAAGGCTTAGATCGGAACATTCATTCATGACATTTACACATTAGCAACATTTCATTATAAGGCATGCTTGAAGACATTAAAAGCCAAAAGGCATAATTCATCTCAAAAGTTTACATGCTGATCAAAAGCAACATAAGCATTCATAAGGCAATCCATCACACAAGCATTTGGCAAGACGTAACATGTTTACAATCCAAGTCAATTCATCACATCAAACACATATATGAGTCATACATAGCTCATACAAAACACACTCTTGCCACATTGCTAAACTACCACATAATTGTTTAACCGTACTTGAGCAACAAAAACATGGAAAGCCCCTTCGCCTTGCTCCGAGCTAACACCACGCTAATGATCTGCATTGTTGAAAATAAGAGCGTAAGCTAGAAGCTTAGTGAGGATGCTCTAAAATCGAAAACATCCACAATGCAGGGTTCAAGCATGCAATTCTTAAATCTCACATACATAGGCAAATCAACAAGTAGACCTAGCTAGTCTTTCAAGAGTCATAATATGGCATCTCACATCATACTATGCTCAAACATCATATATCAACATCATACATCACAATCATAAGAACAAGATCAATTGGCCACTATTAGTTTACCCGGATGTGCGGATTTAATCTCAACAATCACTTTACCTCGGTGGGATTACACTCATCACCGGACCTTGCATGGGCGGGATTCCACTCATCACCACATGCCCTACGGATGGGGTTCCACTCATCATCCCGTAGAATATATATAAATTTCCGGTGGAATGTTACATCACCGTACTCCTCCTTGATGACTCAACGCCATCAAGGCCACGTACTCAATTTGTGTGCACACTAATCCTAATGATCGATCATTTACACCCAGTAAGTTAATTAGTGCCAATTTCATTTACCACATATCATAACCACCATTCATATCTCATACTTATTACATACACATATCATGGTACACATATGTAAATCAACTCACATTTCACAAGAGCAAAAGAACCAAGGCATAAGTAGCATTTAATGGAAATCAAGGAGCTAAGTTACCAATTTAACTCCACATAGAAATGGCCTACTAAGCACATTTCAACTCGTACACTACACACTTGAACCAACTTTAAAACACATTTAAAGTTACTCACCACCCTTCCTTAGCAACCAAAGCAAGCCTCTTACAAGCCCGGATTCGATCCCGTTGCCTCTCCAACGTCTCCTCTTGCTTCTAGCCAATTAAAAACACATCCATTACTCTCAATCAATGCTAAAACTCAGTCATTAACTCAACTCTTAAGCTCGAGCCAAACTTCAACAATTTCCAATCCAAATAATCCCCCAAAATGCCCATTTTCGTGCTCCTTCAAAACCTAGCTGAAAACCCTATTTTCAAACACCCAAATGACACTCAATTGGTCCCAAAACACCTTCCTATCATACTTAAACCATCAGCCCTTCAAATTAATCCTAAAACTCACCAAAAACCAAGTTTTAGACACTTTAAACATGGCCACAAAGACCCATTTCGGGTTTTCACCCAAACTCACTCATTTTAACACATTAGGTGTATTTTAAGGTGGCTAAATCAAAACCCAACCTAACATTTCAAAACAAGGTGAAAAACTCAATAAAAACTCAAACTTTCATTGAATCCCCAAATTTCAAAAGATGATAGTTTTAAAATCTATAACCATGTAAAGATAGAGAATGAAGAGGAGAGTCCAAAAATATATTTACCTTTGAAAATGACCTTGAGTTGAAGAAGAAATTTAATGGAATAGTATTTAGGGTTTGAGAGGGGTTTTTGGTGCTCTTTCACGTTGGTGGAGAGAATGGGGAGAGAAGACCACTTTTTTGTTCCTTTTTGTCTCCAAAAAGGTTTTCTACTTTTCAAATTATTTTGGGTTAAATCACCAAAGTGGTCCCTCCTTCTTATTTTAAAACTCAATTAGGTCAAGCCTAGGCAAATTGATTAAAATTAATTTAACCGACTCGGACCCACTGACCCGACTAACTCCTAACCCCAAAACATGGGTGTTACAACTCTCTCCACTTAAAGAATTTCGTCCCCGAAATTACCTGACTGAAAGAGATACGGAAACCGCCTTTCCATATCCTCCTTCCTCTCCCAAGTGGCCTCGTCCACACCTCGACGTTGCCACCGCACTTTTACTAACTCAACCGATCTACCCCGCAACACCTTACTGTCAGAAGCTAGGATCTCAACTGGTTCTTCTTCATAAGTCAAATCTGGATTCAATTCAATCTCCTCTACAGGCATAACATGTGACAGATCGGACCTATACTTACGGAGCATCGAAACATGGAATACATCGTGTATCTTCTCTAGCTCGGATGGCAAACGCAACTGATAAGAAACCGGACCAACCCTCTTTACAACCTCATACGGTCCTATGTACCTCGGACTCAACTTCCCCTTTCGGCCAAATCTCATTACTTTCTTCCACGGAGACACTTTCAAGAATACATTCTCACCCACTGAGAACTCAACTTCCTTCCTCTTCAAGTCGGCATAGGACTTCTGCCTATCCGAAGCAGCCTTCAATCAATCGCAAATCAATTTTACCTTGTCAGTTGTCCCCTTAAGCAAATCCGGCATATGTAACAACTTTTGCCCCACTTCGGCCCAACAAACTGGAGTTCTACACTTCCGGCCATACAAGGCCTCATACGGAGCCATCTGAATACTCGACTGGAAGCTATTATTGTAAGCAAACTCAACTAGAGGCAAGTGCTTTTCCCACGTACCCTAAAAATCAATGATGCAACAACACAACATATCCTCTAAGATCTGTATAACTCTCTCTGACTGACCGCCTGACTGAGGATGATAAGACGTGCTGAAATTCAAACGGGTACCTAGAGCTGTATGCAGCCACTCCCAAAATCGAGCTGTAAACCTCGGATCTCTATCGGACACAATAGACTTCGACACACCATGCAGTCTAACAATCTCACAAATGTACAAATCGGCCAATCTATCTAGAGTGTAAGTAGTATTGACTGCTAAGAAGTGAGCACACTTCGTAAAACGATCCACAATAACACACACTGAGTTCTTCTTCGTAGGAGTCAAAGGCAAGCCCGAAACGAAATCCATGGTGATGTTCTCCCATTTCCATTCCGGAATTCTCAACGGTTGCAACAAACCTGAGGGAACCTGGTGTTCCGCTTTCACCCTCTGACACACTAAACACTTACTCACAAAGTCGGCCACATCTCTCTTCAAGCCAACCCAAAAGTACTCATTCTTCAAATCACGGTACATCTTCGTACTTTCCGGATGCATAGCAAACGGACTACTATGTGCTTCAGTCAAGATCGTACGTCTCAAGTCACTGTCTTCTGGCACAACTATCCTATTTTTGAAGCACAAAACCCCATCGGTATTGAAACTATAGTCTGAAGATCTACCTTCGGCTATATCTTGCACGTGAGGTGCCAAAGATCTATCTAAGAGCTGCTTCTCTCTTATCAACTGACCTAGAGTAGGTCTAACCTGAAGCTCGGCTACCAAGCCACCATCTCCGGACAAGCTCAATCTAGCAAACATGGCTCTCAAATCCACGGCTATCTTTCTACTCAATGCATCAGCCACCACATTGGCCTTACCCGGATGGTACTCAATGGTAAGATCATAGTCCTTTAGCATCTCTAACCACCTACGCTACCTAAGGTTCAAGTCTCGCTGAGTCATAATGTACGTCAAACTCTTGTGATCTGTGTACACTGTGCATTTCTCACCGTAGAAATAGTGCCTCCAAATCTTCAGAGCAAACACAACTGCAGCTAACTCTATGTCATGGGTCGGATAGTTGCGCTCATGGGTCTTCAACTGTCTTGAGGCATAAGCCACTACTCTCTTGTATTGCATGAGAACACAGCCTAGGCCTACATAAGAAGCATCACTGTAAACTACATAGTCCTTCCCGGACTCTGGCTGAATCAAGATCGGTGCTTGGGTCAAAGCTTCTTTCAATTTCTCAAAGGCTCTCTGTCTTGCCTCTGTCCACTCAAACTGGACACTCTTCTGAAGTAACTGTGTCAAAGGAGCGGCTAACTTCGAGAAACCTTCTACGAACCTTCTATAGTATCCAGCTAGGCCTAGGAAGCTACGTACCTCTGTTACAGACTTCGATTGCTTCCATTCAACAATGGCCTCTATCTTCTTCGGATCAATTCTAATCCCATCAGCTGACACTACATGTTCCAAGAAGACTACCTCTAAGATCTAGAATTCACACTTGCTTAACTTCGCATACAACTGATGATCTAGAAAAGTCTTCAAAACTAGTCTCAAGTGTCGGTCATGATCTTCTTCAGTTCGCGAATACACCAAGATGTCATCTATAAACACAACTACAAACTGATCTAGGTACTGATGAAAAATCCTATTCATCATATCCATGAAAGCAGCCAGTGCATTAGTCAACCCAAAAGGCATGACTAAAAACTCATAGTGACCATACCTAGTCCTAAAGGCCATCTTCGGTACATCAACCTCTCTTACCTTTAGCTGGTAGTAACCCGATCTCAAGTCAATCTTCGAAAAGACTGATGCTCCTCTCAACTGGTCAAACAAATCATCAATTCTGGGCAACGGATACTTATTCTTCATTGTTAACTGATTCAACTGTCTGTAATCTATACACATTCTCATGCTTCCATCCTTCTTCTTCACAAACAAAACCGGTGCACCCCCAAGGTGAAGAACTAGATCGAATGAAGCCTCTATCTGTTAACTCTTGCAACTGAGTCTTCAACTCTTTCAGTTCTTTCGGTGCCATACGATACGGAGCAATCGAAATAGGAGCTGAATCAGAATAAGTCTCAATGGTGAACTCGGCCTCTCTGTCCGGTGGTAACCCTGGAAACTCTTCCGGAAACACACTAGGAAAGTCACACACTATCCGGATGTCTTGAGGTCTAACCTCACTCATGTTAGGGTTCATCACGTAGGCCAAGTATGCTTCACACCCAACTCAACTAACCTCTTAGCTTCTAGAACAGAAACTACATTGGACAAGAACTTCACGTTCTCACCCACCACAACAATCTCATAGTCATCTGTGAGCCTCAAGGATATCCTCTTGGTTTCAAAATCTATCCTAGCTCTATGCTCCGTGAGCCAGTCCATACCCAAAATTACATCAAAACCATAGAAAGGTAGCTCCATCATATCCACTGGGAACACATGTCCCTGAACCATCAACGGACACCTCCTGTACATTTTTCTAACTACTACCGTGTCCCCAAAGGAACTAGTAACATTAATTCCTACTTCTAACATTTCACAAGGCAAGTTCAACGACTATGCATGCTCACTCAATACGTAGGAATGTGTAGATCCAGAGTCAATCAAAGAAAGCAAACCCAAAGACTGTATCGAGAAGTTACCTGCGATCACATCGGTGTCATGCTGATCCCCACGCTGAGCGTAAACTCTGGCCTGACCTCTGCCCTCCGGCTAGACTGCAACTACATGGGCTATGTTCCTCTGACTATCATTCCTCGACTGGAAGTTACCTCTACCGCGCCCGCGACCTCTCTGAAAGTCATTGGCTCTAGCAAGAGCCTGAGCTGGTGCCTGCCCCACCTGATGTGGACAGTCACGTCTAATGTGATCCCTAGCCCCGCAACTCCAACATGAGTGGAAATTCCCCCAACACTCACCGGTGTGGTTCCTCCTGCAAGTAGCACATGTGGGCAACTTCCCACCAGCCCTCTGGCCCTGTTGGCCCCTACCGTGGTTACCGCCTCCACGCCTATGATCATAGTGATGCCTGTTGTTGTCCCGATGCCTCTTGGCATCACCTCTATCATAATCACTGGACCTCTTACCCGAACTAGAACCTCCGGACCGTTTGGTCAAGCCCAAACTGTGCTCCAAGTCCTTGGCCCCCGCGACCAAGACATCAAAATCAGTGTAGTCTGAAGCTAGAGTATACCTCTTGATTTCTTCATTCAGCCCATAACGGAAACGGTTACATCGTTCCACCTCAGTAGGAACAAGCTCAGATGCATACTGACTCAGCCTGACAAATCAAATCTCATAGTCTGTTACGGTCATACTCCCCTGAAGCAAAGCCATAAACTCCCTCTTCCTCTCATCGAGGTATCGCGGACCCAGATACTTCTTACAGAATGCTGACTCAAAGAACTCCCAAGTAATCTCGGCCTCATCCATACCCGAAGTGATGGTAACCCACCAAGTGTAGGCATCACCCTGAAGCAAGGACTCAACACACCCTATCTTGCGCTCACCAGTACATCCCATCTGTGCGAGGATACGGACAGTCTTCTCAAACCACAACTCGGATCTCTCTAGAGTAGACCCTCTGAACTCTTCAGCCCCTAGACCACGGAGTCTCTCTAATGGCAAACCAGTGCCCTCTCCCTGATGATGTGCTGCTGCCTGACCCCCAGCCACTGCAGCCTGAAATGCCCCGGCAATCGCCTGAACCAAAGGAGCTAAGTCTATTCCGGCTGGTCCTTGGCCACCTTGGCCACCTTGGCCTCCCTGAGGTCCCTCTCCTTCGGCCCCGGCCTCGCCTCCTGCTCCTGGTGGAGGAGGTGGTGGTGGTGGAGGTGGTGGAGGAGCTCCAACTCCAACCACAGGCTCTCCCACTTGAGCCTCAACCCTAACTACTGGCTCAACTCCTGGAGTCGCTGCCCGTGGTTCCGGTCGAACCATCCTAGGCCTCCCACGTGGTCTCATGGTACAGCTAGCAAGATAATAACTACAACAACAAACAGATAAGGATTACGTTAGCCAAAGCAAGGGTCCAATAGTGCTCAAGTACTCCCTTTACTATGAAATCTTTTTAAATTAAGTAATAGTAGCAATGGGCACACACTCTACACCAAACGCAACAACTCATGCTTCAAATCATCATGCGAACAGTCACACAATAAGGTTTCATGGCAAGGCATGCATCGAACAATACAATCACTTAACATATCAAGCTTACCTCACTTACCTGCTCGAGGTCTCGGTAACCTCAGGCTCTAATACCAACAAATGTAACCCCCTCGTCCCGGTCTGGCCGAATGACCGGTCCGAGTAGGCCACACGGGGAAAACCGAAGCGAAACCTGTTAAGGTTCCCCCTCAGTTAGCAACCCTAAATTTTTTTTAATCTTATCTTCTCTAAAGGCACATTTAAGTCCTATGTGATTATAACAGCGGAAATAATATGAGGAAGACAATCATACAAACCCCCAACAGCAATTAATTAGTCCAATTTTAATCCATTAGGCAGACCGTTTCGAAACACCCTTGAGGCGTATCGAAACGCCTTGACCAGGTCAACTGTCTCAAGCCCATACGAGGAGGCCGTATCGAAACGGAAGTCAACCGTTCCGAAACACCCTCAACGGTCAACTTCTCGTGGTCAACGAGATATTGACCGTTTCGAAACCCTTAGACCCGTTTCGAAACGCTTTCATCTCGGCAATTTCTCAGATTTCCAGTAGCCAAAGTGTTCCGAAACCCGTATCGAAACAGGGGCTCACAGTGGCCAAACCGTTTCGAAACACGTTCCGATACGGGGTCCCTAAAGCCTTACCCGTTCCGAAACGGCCCAGCTCATTTCGAAACACGGGCTGTCTGCAACCCTCAAAAACCAGACTTAGGCATTTCTCAACAATTCTAAAGGCCCTAAACGACCCTAAAAGGCACTTAACACAAACATACATGAACTAGAGGCATGGTTCCTATGTCAAGCGCGCTCAAACACACAAGGCTTAGATTGGAACATTCATTCATGGCATTTACACATTAGCAACATTTCATTATAGGGCATGCTTGAAGACATTAAAAGCCAAAAGGCACAATTCATCTCAAAAGTTTACATGCTGATCAAAAGCAACATAAGCATTCATAAGGCAATCCATCACACAAGCATTTGGCAAGACGTAACATGTTTACAATCCAAGTCAATTCATCACATCAAACACATATATGAGTCATACATAGCTCATACAAAACACACTCTTGCCACATTGCTAAACTATCACATAATTGTTTAACCGTACTTGAGCAACAAAAACTTGGAAAGCCCCTTCGCCTTGCTCCGAGCTAACACCACGCTAATGATCTGCATTGTTGAAAATGAGAGCGTAAGCTAGAAGCTTAGTGAGGATGCTCTAAAATCGAAAACATCCACAATGCAGGGTTCAAGCATGCAATCCTTAAATCTCACATACATAGGCAAATCAACAAGTAGACCTAGCTAGTCTTTCAAGAGTCATAATATGGCATCTCACATCATACTATGCTCAAACATCATATATCAACATCATACATCACAATCATAAGAACAAGATCAATTGGACACTATTAGTTTACCCGGATGTGCGAATTTAATCTCAACAATCACTTTACCTCGGTGGGATTACACTCATCACCGGACCTTGCATGGGCGGGATTCCACTCATCACCACATGCCCTACGGATGGGATTCCACTCATCATCCCGTAGAATATATATAAATTTCCGGTGGAATGTTACATCACCGTACTCCTCCTTGATGACTCAACGCCATCAAGGCCACGTACTCAATTTGTGTGCACACTAATCCTAATGATCGATCATTTACACCCGGTAAGTTAATTAGTGCCAATTTCATTTACCACATATCATAACCACCATTCATATCTCATACTTATTACATACACATATCATGGTACACATATGTAAATCAACTCACATTTCACAAGAGCAAAAGAACCAAGGCATAAGTAGCATTTAATGGAAATCAAGGAGCTAAGTTACCAATTTAACTCCACATAGAAATGGCCCACCAAGCACATTCCAACTCGTACACTACACACTTGAACCAACTTTAAAACACATTTAAAGTTACTCACCACCCTTCCTTAGCAACCAAAGCAAGCCTCCTACAAGCCCGGATTCGATCCCGTTGCCTCTCCAACGTCTCCTCTTGCTTTTAGCCAATAATAAACACATCCATTACTCTCAATCAATGCTAAAACTCAGTCATTAACTCAACTCTTAAGCTCGAGCCAAACTTCAACAATTTCCAATCCAAATAATCCCCCAAAATGCCCATTTTCGTGCTCCTTCAAAACTTAGCTGAAAACCCTATTTTCAAACACCCAAATGACACTCAATTGATCCCAAAACACCTTCCTATCATACTTAAACCATCAGCCCTTCAAATTAATCGTAAAACTCACCAAAAACCAAGTTTTAGACACTTTAAACATGGCCACAAAGACCCATTTCGAGTTTTCACCCAAACTCACTCATTTTAACACATTAGGTGTATTTTAAGGTGGCTAAATCAAAACCCAACCTAACATTTCAAAACAAGGTGAAAAACTCCATAAAAACTCAAACTTTCATTGAATCCCCAAATTTCAAAAGATGATAGTTTTAAAATCTATAACAATGTAAAGATAGAGAATGAAGAGGAGAGTCCAAAAATATATTTACCTTTGAAAATGGCCTTGAGTTGAAGAAGAAATATAATGGAATAATATTTAGGGTTTGAGAGGGGTTTTTGGTGCTCTTTCACGTTGGTGGAGAGAATGAGGAGAGAAGACCACTTTTTTTGTTCCTTTTTGTCTCCAAAAAAGTTGTCTACTTTTCAAATTATTTTGGGTTAAATCACCAAAGTGGTCCCTCCTTCTTATTTTAAAACTCAATTAGGTCTAGCCTAGGCAAATTGATTAAAATTAATTTTACCGACTCGGACCCACTGACCCGACTAACTCCTAACCCCAAAACACGGGTGTTACAAACGAGCTCAACATATGCTAAGCATTTGTGTAGCCACACAAAGGGCTACAAGATAACTTTTTTTTCTTAAAAAATAACGAGAATTTGAGTAGCTACATAAATTATTACAGGATATACATATTGTGTTACAATAAAGGTAAGAAAAAGTGTAGCTACGTAATTTATTACCTGAGATCACCCAATCTAAAACGAGATCAACGTATAGTAAGTATTTATGTACCCACAAAAAGGACTACAAGATAATTTTTTTTCTTACAAAAATAGTAATAATTTAAATAGGTACATAAATTATTACAGCACATACATAATTTGTTACAAGAAATTTAAAGAAAGTTGTACATATACAATCTCTTACCTGAGACCACCCAATTCAAAACGAACTCAACTTATGACAAGTATTAGTGTAGCCACACAAAGGGCTAGAAGATAAGTTTTTTTCTTACAAATATAATGAGAATTTACGTAGCTACATAAATTATTAATGAATATACATAACTTGTTACAAGAAATGTTAAGGAAAAGAGTAAGTACACATTTTATTACCCGAGATCACCCAATCAAAAATAAGCTCAATTTATGGGAAGCATTTGTGTAGCCACACAAAGAGTTACAAGACAAACTTTTTTCTTATAAAAATAATGAGAATTAGTGTACCTACATAAAATATTACATGATATACATAATTTGTTACAGGAAATTTAAAAAAATGCGACTACACAATTTCTTACCCGAGATCACTCAAACCAAAACGAGCTCAACGTATGGTAAGTATTTCTGTAACCACGCTAAGGGCTAGAAGATAACTTTTTTTCTTACAGAAATAATGAGAATTTGAGTAGCTACATAAATTATTACAGAATATACATAATGTTTTACAACAAAGGTAAAGAAAAGTGTAACCACACAATTTCTTACCCGAGATCACCCAATACAAAACGAGCTCAACTTATGGTAAGCATTTGTGTAGCCACACAAAGGGCTACAAGATAACCTTTTTTTCTTACAGAAATAATGATAATTTGAGTAGCTACATAAATTATTACAGAATATACATAATTTATTACATGAAATTGTAAAGAAAACTGTAACTATACAATTTTGTACTCGAGATCACCCAATTCAAAACGAGCTCAACTTACGGTAAGCATTTCTTTAGCCACATCGAGGGCTACAAGATAACTCTTTTCTTACAAAAATAATGTGAATTTTCATAGCTATATAAATTATTAAAAAATATACATAACAAGTTACATGAAATGTAAGGAAAAGAGTAACTACACATTTTCTTACTCTAGATCACCCAATCTAAAATGAACTCAATTTATGATAAGCATTTTTGTAGCCACACAAAGGGATACAAGATAATCATTTTTCTTACAAAAATAATGAGTATTGGTGTAGCTACATAAAATATTACAGGATATACATAATTTGTTGTAGGAAATTTGAGGAAAACGTAACTACACAATTTCTTATCCTAGATCACCCAATCCAAAACGAGCTCAACATATGGCAAGCATTTGTGTAGCCGCACAAAGAGCTACAAGATATCTTTTTTTTTTATAAAAATAATGAGAATTTGAGTAGCTACTTCAATTATTATAGAATATACATAATGTATTACAATAAAGGTAAGAAAAAGTGTAACTACATATTTTCTTACCCGAGATCACCCAATACAAAACGAGCTCAACTTATGGTAAGCATTTGTGTAGTCACACAAAGGGCTACAAGATAACTTTTTTCTTACAAAAATAATGAGAATTTAAGTAGCTACATAAATTATTACAGAATATACATAGTGTGTTACAATAAAGGTAGGGAAAAGTGTAACTACACAATTTCTTACCCGAGAGCACCCAATCCAAAACGAGCTCAACATATGGTAAGCATTTGTGTACCCACACAAGATGTACAAGATAACCTTTTTTTTCTTACAAAAATAATGATAATTTGAGTAGCTACATAAATTATTATAGGATATACATAATTTGTTACAGGAAATGTAAAGAAAATTGTAAATACACAATTTCTTACCCGAGATCACTCAATCCAAAACGAGCTCTATGGTAAGCATTTGTGTAGCCACACAAATGGCTACAAGAGAACTTTTTTTCTTACAAAAATAATGATAATTTGAGTAGCTACATAAATTATTACAGAATATACATAATTTGTTACAAGAAATGTAAAGAAAATGTAACTTCACAATATCTTACCTAAGATCACCCAATCCTAAACAAGCTCAACTTATGGTAAGTATGTGTGTAGCCACATAAAGGGCTACAAGATAACATTTTTTTCTTACAAAAATAATGAGAATTTGCGTAACTACATAAATTATTAAAGAATATACATAACTTGTTGCAAAAAATGTAAGGAAAAAAGTAAGTACACATTTTCTTACCCGATATCACCCAATCCAAAATGAGCTCAATTTATGGTAAGCATTTGTGTAGCCACACAAAGGGTTACAAGGTAACCGTTTTTCTTAAAAAAATAATGAGAATTGGTGTAGTTACATAAAATATTACAAGATATACATAATTTGTTATAGGAAATTTAAGTAAAAGTGTGACTACACAATTTCTTACCCGAGATCACCTAATCCAAAACGAGCTCAACCTATGGTAAGCATTTGTGTAGCCACATAAAGGGCTACAAGATAACCTTTTTTTCTTATAAAAATAATGAAAATTTTAGTAGCTACATAAATTATTATTTAATATACATAATGTGTTACAATAAATGTAAGGAAAAGCGTAAGTACACAATTTCTTATCGAAGATCACCCAATCTAAAATGAGCTCAACATATGGTAAGCATTTGTGTAGCCACACAAAGGACTACAAGATAATCTTTTTCTTTACAAAAATATTAAGAATTTGAGTAGCTGAATAAATTATTATAGAATACACATATTGTGTTACAATAAAAGTAAGGAAAAGTGTAACTACACAATTTCTTACCCGAGATCTCCCGATTCAAAACGAGCCCAACTTATGGTAAGCATTTGTGTAGCCACACAAATGGCTGCAAGATAACCATTTTTCTTATAAAAACAATGATAATTTGAGTAGGTACATAAATTATTACAAAATATACATAATTTTTTACAGGATATGTAAAGAAAAGTGTAACTACATAATTTGTCAGGGGACTCGATAACACTCAATCTGGTTTCGAAACATGGTTGGCATTAGCGCTTTTGGGCAGTAGGTTGCGAAACCATCCTTTAGGTTTCAAAATTGGTTGTACCAAAATCACCCTATGGGTTTCAGAACCATTCTGACATATTCACGGGCTGGGTTGCTTTTTAACCCTAAAATTAATTTCTAAAACTTCAAAACCTTTTTTCCTCCCTTTCAAACGGCAAACACTCCAAATACTCTCAAAATTCTCTCAAGTGTTTTGCCTTAATCTTGCAAAATCTCTCAAGTATTTGGGTTGCTTTATCATCTTTATCATTTCTTCAAGCTAAATTTATCAAAAACTCATCTTTTTCAATACTTTTTTTCCCGAAATTTGATACAGTCTTCACTTGAAAATTTATTTTTCATGCTTTAAATAATTTCAACAACCATTGTTTTTCAAATAATTTAATGTCTGTGGGTATTTCGAAAATCATTAAAAATTTGAAGAATTAACATATTAAATTGATGAATTTGGATTGATTTTATATGCTATATGTTTCTTATCTTGCTCCTTTATACCCAATTCTTCCCAATTTGTCCAAAAAAATTTTAAACCATTGCCCACCAAATGTTTGATAAAATTCTTAAACCAAAATTTTCAAGCCAAAGCCTCTTTTTTATTATGTCTCCTAGAGCTAAACGTCCTCGTAGAGAAATGTCTCAATCCTCTCGTGTCGTTCTACCTCAATTTCAAAACCCTAATTTCTTGAATCTTTGTTTTAAAGATAATGAAAATCTTGACTGTTTTCATAAAATTTACGAAGCCAAAGATATTAAAGCTAAGAGAACTATAGATTTAAACTTTTTAACCTCCAAGCTCTATAATTTTGAATTCTTTCCTTTGTTTGTCGAACGAGGATGGATGGATTTCTTAGATATAAAACCTCGTATTTTTCATAACCTAGTCAAAGCTTTTTATGTCAATGCTACTCTTGTGCATAACAAATATGACGAGGTTTTTGCCATTGAGTCATATCTTATGGAAATCAAATTTGAACTCACTCTGACAAGTATTGTCAACCATCTAGGTGTCCTGAATAGTGGTGCTTTTAAAGAGTCTGAAAGTGTTCTAATGTTGTTTTCTCTTTAAAACTAAGTTTTCAAAGATTTCGTAAAGATATTTACTAAGGTGAAGCCCAAGTGAGAAATTTAAAAGTTTGACAAATTTTTCGATAATTTTTTTTATCAAGTATTTTCGAAATAACTAAAAGGAATAACTTTAATTTTTTATAAACTTAATATATCCGATTAAATTTTGTCAAAAATATAATTTTGATTTGAACAAACATTTTCTAAGTTCTTTGACTTAATACCTATCTTGTATACTCCTTCAAAAGTCAACAAAAAGTCAAATTTTGAGATTCCAAGAGGAGGTTCGAAACCCCCTTGGTGGTTTCGACACCACTAAGGCATAATGGCTTGGAAACAAAACCTTGGCTACATGTTTCTAAACCCCCTTAGGTGGTTTCGAGACCACTAAGGCAGAATGGCTTGGAAAGAAAAATATAATTTTGACTTGAACAAACATTTTCTAAGTTGTTTGACTTAATACATATATTGTATACTCCTTCAAAAGTCAAAATGTCAAATTTTGAGATTCCAAGATGAGGTTTCGAAACCCCCTTGGGTGTTTTGAAACTGAAACAAAACCTTAGTTACAGGTTTAAAAACCCTTGAGGTGGTTCGAAATCACTAAGGTAGAATGGCCTAGAAACCAAACATTTGTTACAGGTTTCGAAACCCCCTACATGGTTTCGAAACCATTGATGCATAATGGCCTGGAAAACAAACCTTGGTTATATGTTTCAAACCGCCTCCCATACTAGTTTCGAACGAGGTCCTTATCGGTTATATTTTCTTTTGAAAAAAAAACTCGGGTGTCAAAACCCCTTAAATGGTTTCGTACATTTTGTTGAATTAACCATTAAGTATTCAGTAATACAAAGTGTAGGTACATAAGTAACTATTACTAATTATTGCAATTACTATTTCAACCATCACATTTAATGGTACAATTAATGCTCATAACAATCATAAAATGGTTACAGAAACACCCTGATTTTGAGCAAGCGTTGCTCTTCCTCAACTTCCTTTGAGCATATAAAGTGGGAAGAAGGGGGAATTTTTTTTCACCATATCAATAACCATATTTACACTTTTATTTACTTTATATTTAAAGATTTATTTTATGAGTATCATTATTTTTTATCATGAAAATTATTTTGGTAGGAACCCTTCCAACTAATTGTTATAACATGGAGGAGACATTTCGAAAGCTTACTTATAATTCTTCAAATGATCATTGTGCAGCTAAGGAAAATTTTGTTCCCGATAATATAATAGGTATGGTTTTTGAATCTCGTAATGATGCATGATAGTTTTATAAGGAGTATGCAAAAAAATGGCTTTAGTGCATGTCGCGCAACAATTAGGAAATATGGGCTCGGTAATGTCAAAATACAAGAATATTGTTGTTTAAGAGTGGGGTTTAGGAAATAATTTGTTAATGATGTTGAAGGGAAACGTGTGCCACGCGCTATCACATGGACCGGTTGCAAGGCAACAATAGTTGTTATGTATACAAATTCAGTTAAGTGGCGTATATCATTTTATCATACTGAACATAATCATCCGTTGTATGCACATGTTATGAAAAAGAGCCTATTTATAGTGTTCATGGGCTGAATATGAAAGGTCGCACAAAGATGTAACATTCTCATAAAATTAGAAATAAAATGCACTTGAATGCTTTGTCATTTGATCTTCAAAGCTTGTCGAATATCATAGATGATTTGAGGATGAATCTAGACAATTTGAAGCTGAATATGGCCTTAATTTAGTCTAAGGGATGAAGGACTCTTGGGCTGTCTTGTCTTGTTTTCCTATGAAAAGAAAGGGGAATAAATGTAGACATTGAATAAATGTAGACACCCTTGTCGTCTACTAAAAGGTGACTCTTCCTATTCCATGATGATATTTATCGCTAAATTGTCTTAATAAGTGACTTAAACCAGTCTTCGTGGCATGTTCCCTTGAAGAATTTGAATAGCCATTTGAATTGGATGATAAAATCAGCTTTGAATGCCTTAAATAGGTGCATAAAGAAGGCCTTCAATGGCTTGTCTCTTGGCTGAAGTTGAAAAGACTCCTCCTTAGTTCAAGCTTTATTCACACATCCAAGCACCTAGACACAAAGGTAGGTTTGATTCAAACTTTAAATAAAAAATATGCATGAAACAATTAAGAACTAGCTTGATTAATGAACTAGTTTAATCAATGAACTAACTTTATTCAATAAACTCACAAACATGATTAAACTAATATGCATTAAGTGAACTAACATGCATTATTAAACTGACATGCAATAATGAAACTAACAAACTTAAATGAAACATCATGCTTTGTTCTAAACAAGCATAAATGAAACAACATGCTTAAATGAACACCAAGCATTGTTTATTCATGCACACATACTGAAATTAAATTTAAAAATTAATAAAAGCTCATGCAACCTCATGCACGAGTAGGAAACTGCATTGTTTAAAAGATGGCCAAGGGCTCCAAACTCAAATTCAAGGCTTGAAAAAGGCTTATTTGAGCTTTAACTATTTAGATCCTTGGCTCGGGGACAAGTGTTTAAATCATACGCCTTCTCCTCTGATGTGAACAAGGTCCCAAGAATTTTGGTTCTGGCCTGGATCACATCAACAAATACATATAGGTGGTCTCTTATGCCTATAGTTGGTGTGAATCACCACCATCAAACAATTGTCTTCGGTGTTGCAGTTTTAGATGACGAGATCGTCGATACTTTTCAATGAGTGTTAAGGGCATTTATAGAAGCTATGTTTAACAAGTCTTCTATTTCAGTGGTGATAGATGATGATAGGCTATGCAAAGGGCTATAAAAATTATGGTCCCGCTTACTCGACATCGTATATATTCGTGACATCTGGCATGAAATACTCAGGCAAACATAGGTGATAAAAAGTTTACAACTACATTTACCAGATGCATGTTATCTTGGTGGATAGTTGAAGAATTTGATCGAGAGTGGAGGTCATTTGTTCAACAATTCAACGTCTAAGACCATCTAAGGGTTGCAGAGAAGAACCATACACTAAATTTGTGGGCACATGCATATCTTTTGGGACATTTCTTCGCCAATGTTCGGTTAACACAAATGTGTGAGGCTATGAGTGTTGTGCTCATTATTGTGGTCAAGTGTAAGAAGACATATATAGATTTTGTTCGTGCCATTGAAAATGGCATTAATGAGATGCACATTAAAGAGTTGAAGGTAGATTTCTTCAGTTCACAAACTATGCATTTCTCAATTACGAAATCGACTGACCTAGAAGGGAATGCAGCTGAACTTTATACATTGACATCGTTCGTAATATTCCAGACCGAACTTAAACATGAGACATTGTATCGTCTTATACATCTTATTGTTGAAATAGGAGAATCATGGACTTTTCATTTAACCAAGTATAAAGATCCAAAAAATTCATGAAGTTGTGCTTAATATGGTAATACATAACCTAATGTTTTTATGCAGGAAATTTGAGACAGTCTGCATTCCATGTCGCAATCAACTACACGTTCTTAAGCTAGAAGATTTTTCAGATCTCCCAAAATCTTTGATTCTATCTCGTTGGAAAAAAATGCGAAGCTTTAAGCTCCATCATTTATAGACTTCAATGTGTCTCCCAAATTAAAGCAAATGTCTCGATTCGCTTCTCTTCGATCAATGCCTTCACGAGTGTGCTAAATTGCATCGCAAATTGATGAAACTTTTCAAACGGCTAAAGATGAGATAGTTAGATTAACTGATGAATTAGATTAATTATGTACGTTGATTGAATCATTATCTCACAAGGATACCAAACGCAATGTTTGAGACCTACAAAGAAAATAAGTCAAACGAAAACAAAATCACAGAAAACAAGTGTCAACCTCAAGAACCTATCACTGTTTATTTTGTAATCTTGAGGGACATAATAAAAACACGTGTCCTCGTTTGAAGCTTCACCTTCCAACCCTTTCGCTTGGGACAACGTCAAGTTTTTTTGAAGACGACATAGAAATTGCAGAAGACTTAAATATGTTCGGACTTGAACCAAATGTGGGTCAACATTCCTTTATTCCCATATGTGTTATAGTATTATAAGTTAACACATGGTTGCTTCTACGTTTCACTTAGGACCAACAATATATTTGGAATGGAAACGATCATGTTTACAATATATCTCTGATTGCACAATCCATGGTAATATTTCATTAACTTCAACTAGTTTTAAAATTATTTATATTGTTAGTAAAAAATTGTTCTTTGATGATTACAGTATTTAACTTTATTTCTTGTGGTGTCTCAATTTTACGATTTATAGCATCTTGATGCATTTCTTAATATGAAATGAAGACTACACAACTGTCAGTGCTACCAAACATCTTCTCCTTTCAAGTTCTAGAAAGGTCACGTACCGTGATTCACTTCATTTTTTGATGTAACTGTGATTCACTTCATATTTTGAAGCAATTGTGATTTATAGTAGTTTTTTTATGCAACTGTGATTCACATCATGTTTTGATGCTACATATATATCCATAATAGCATACAACGAGCATGATAACGTTCACATTTTTTTTTCAATTTAAAACTTTAATGTGTTCAATTTTTATACCACTCAACTAGTATCGCTACTTACATTTGATATCGATATCGAATAATGAATATATCCAATAAATTGTTTACAATATCGGTATTGCTTTACATATATCAATACAACTATGTAGTAAATGGTTGAAATGGTTGAAGCATTGCTACACTCCTGTAATACCGAAACCACTACTCGATTCTGCTAAACAAAAATAACCATAACACAACACATTCGTATTTTTTATTAAATATTAATAATCAAATACCTAAAACATTTAGAAGAATTGGTATTACATATAAAGCATTTGAATCATCAATTTATCCTGCTGGATGTAATAAACACTTGTAAAAAGAGTTCATAATAATTACTCATAAAATATTACAACTTTTCATTATGCTTCAAATAACTACATAGGCTATTTGGAATCAGCATACTTCTAATGTGTATATTGCTCTACATGTACACAAAATGAAATTTAAGATGACTGATTTTGCTACTACTATTGCTCATTCAAAAAAGAGCAATGAAATTACCTGAATTCACAAAAATATGTTCAAACATACCTGGCTACGACCTATACAAAAAGAGGGTCCAAAATACCTCGTAACAGTTTCATGCAAAAAAGTGCGTAACATATCTCCAACACCAACTTTAATTTGTTTATTACCAGCAAACAATTATCAAACTTACGAACGTAAACTTGAAGATAATAATGATTTCATAATATTAAAGAACAAAAGAAACTTAATTACTCATTCAACATTTTGGTCGACGAATGTTTGCACGGTTTCTGAATGGACGTGAGTTAAGATCTACCACACGTGCCTTCACAACAACTGAAATTTTGCACCTTTTCGTTTTCGATTATTATTGAAGAGATCATATAAAAGAAATATTCAGTCTCATTCCCAACACTATATAAAAAATATTAACAGTTTAACATAAGTTGATGATGGAAGTTTTATAGTACGATACACTACTTAAAGTGTACTAAACTATCAATGCATGTACTACATCCTCTACATGCTTCTTATGCCAAATTTGCATCCAATTAATACAAAACATCTCACAGTCATCTTTGTGGTAAAACATAATGTAGAACTAATGTTTTGATATAATAATTGAAAAATGTTTTGGACTGATTTAAAAAGTATTTAAAACATTTCCAAAGTCCAAACAACTTGAAACTATGTTTTGGGAAGTTTTTATAAAGGGTTTTTATGCTTTTCAAAGACAAACTTTACAAAACTGCCCATGCGTTTCGAAACACCTTAGGGGCGTTTCGATACGGCAATTCCAGTAGCAAAATCGTTTCGATACAAGTATCGAAACGGGCTTTCCATGGACAGAATTTTTGCCCAGCGTTTCGAAACGGGCTATGCCGTTTCGATATGCCTACGTGGCATTGACCACAACGGTCATAAACTCCAACGGCTATTTCCCAACTAACTTTTAAATGCAGAGCGTTTCGATACGGGCTTACAGCGTTTCGATACGGGTTCCGAAACTGCCAGGGGGTGTTCCGAAACGGGTGCGCTGACAGACTGCAACGACTCTTTCTACTTAGAGAGCGTTTCGAAACGGGTTCGAGTGTTTCGAAACGGGGAGCTGCATAACTACATTTATGGTGGGAATTGAAGTCCTCAACGGCTCCAATTTGATCCCAACGGCTAGTAACGGCTACAAACTCAATTGGGAGTGTAAAAGGGACCTCCAAGCATCAAGTATAGGCTAATGCTCATATTGTCAAACATCAAATGATCAAGAATTGTCTTAGAGCTTAAATTGTCATTTATTGTATAGACAAACACTAGTGAGCCAAAATTGTCAAATTTGCTCAAGTGTTTTAGGTTTTGGGTGAGTGCTTAGAATTGAAAACAAACATCTATTAGAGAGATTTCTAGTTTGCTAAGTCTTTCTTTGTACAAGAGAGTGTTTCCTCAAGCTTTGGGTAGAAAGCTTTGAGGGTTGTAAAGGTTGCCTCCTTAGCCTAGAAAAGGGGATGAAATTCTTAGTGAATTTGTTTGGAAATCCTTAGTGGGGAGCTAAGGTAGTGGATGTAGACATTGGTTAGAAGGTTGAACCACTATAAATCCTTGTGTCAAATTGCCTATTTTTCACCTCCCACTAAAACACCTAATTATCCAACTTCTCCACACTTTGCGAGCAAGAACGGTTGATCGAATCGAGCCCCTAAAATCTCAACAATTGGTATCAGAGCTTGGCTCAATCGAAGAGGATTCACATCCTACTGAGAAGATCCGGCAAGCTCGATCAACATTTCACCAACCGGCTCAATGGCACAATCAATCGACAAACCATCATCACTATGCCCATTGGAAGACAAAGATGAAATTCTTCTTGAAGTCAAGAGATTACAAGCTATGGGACATAGTTGAAGATGGTCCGTTCGTGCCTCAAGGAAGCAAAGCGGAATGGAGTGCCGACGATCGCAAGAAGATGAAGCTTAATTGCAAAGCCTTGCACATGCTCTTTTGTGCATTTGGCCCAACCATCTATGAGAAGATGTCTTCTTGTGAGAGTGCCAAGAAAGTATGGGACAAGCTTGAAGTCACATACGAGGGAACCGATGAAGTCAAGGAGACCAAGATTGGGCTCCTAACCTTAGAGTATGAGAACTTCAAGATGGATTCGGAAGAGAACATCGAGAAGATGTTTGATAGGTTCTCCACTATCACCAATGGTCTTAAAGGTTATGGAGAAGCCATCCCGGAAGAGAAGCTTGTCCGAAAGCTCATCTACTCCCTTCCCGAGTCATGGGACTCAAAGAGGACCGCCATCATCGAAGCCAAGAATCTCAAAGCCTTGAAGCTTGATGAACTCATGGGGTCTCTTCCCACTCACCAAATAATGAAGAAAAACAAAGAAGAGGAGAAGAAGAAGGAAGAGGTTAGAGCAATGGGGAAGAAGAAGATCATGGAGCTAGGCATCAATGCTAGTGTCGTTGCTCTCAAATCATCCACATGCCATCATGTAGATTCAAGTGAGGAGGAAAGTGAAGATGAAGAGATGGCCTATCTCTTCAACAAATTTGCCCGGTTCATGAAGAACAAAATGGAAAAATCCAAGCATGAATCGATGAAGAAGATGAAGGACTCCCACAAATCCAAAAAGAATGGATCATCTTCAAAACAAGCATACGTGGCCACATAGAGTGATGAAGACTCCACCGATGATGAAGTAGCCCACCTATGCTTGATGGCCCTCAATGAGGGGGAGGTAACTTCTAACTCATCTATTTCAAATTCTTATACATTTGATGAGTTACAAGATGCCGATGATGATTTGCTTTTGGAATTCAAGGCATCATTTTCAAAGAACAAAAAGTTGATTTCAAAAATAAAAATTGAAAATGATTTGCTTTCCAAAACAAATCTTGAACTTGAAGCAAAATTGAAAGATTTTGAACAAAAATGTTTTGATTTACAAAATTTGCTTCTTAAAGTTCAAAAAGAAAAAGATTTGATTTCCAAAGAGCTTGAAAAGAAAAATAATTTTGGAAAATCAAATTTTTATGTAAGACAATCTAGTGCCCCTAGATTTATTAAAGGAAAATGTTTTAGAAGTGTTTGGGTCCCAAAAGGACTAACCACTTTAATTAAAAAGGATGACATTGAAAAATGGATTCCTAAGGGGACTAAAATTTGTGCTACTAATGTCTATGGATCCAAAGCAATTTGGATATAAAAAATTACTTGATTGTCTTTTGCTAGGTGTGATGGAGAGTGATCAACAAGTCAAACTTTGAGGGGGAGCTCCATGCACACATAGGAAGAACACTTGAAGAAGGAAGGCTTCACATCCTCCCTTGAGTTCAAGTGTGGTAATTTCTAGTTGTTTTGATTTAATTTGTTTTATTTTTATTTTATTCAACTAGATGATCATATATGTTGGACTAACATTTTTGATGATGCTTTGAGTAAGGGGGAGCCATTTTAAAACCAAATTTGTATTTTTGTCAAATTTTGAACTTAATGTTTTAAATTCTTTTTGATATAACAAAAAAAGGGAGAAATGGTTTGAAAAATTGAATTTTCAATTGAATAAGGGGGAGCTTTATTTGATTTCATATCTTCAATCTCTTATTCACATTTTTAAAGTTAAAGGGGGGAGAATCCCAAACAATTTTTCAAGTGAGTTTTATTATATCAAAAAGGGGGATATTGTAGAACTAATGTTTTGATATAATAATTGAAAAATGTTTTGGACTGATTTAAAAAGTATCTAAAACATTTCCAAAGTCCAAACAACTTGAAACTATGTTTTGGGAAGTTTTTATAAAGGGTTTTATGCTTTTTAAAGCCAAACTTTACAAAACTGTCCATGCGTTTCGAAACACCTTAGGGGCGTTTCGATACGGCAATTCCAGTAGCAAAATCGTTTCGATACAAGTATCGAAACGGGCTTTCCATGGACAAAATTTTTGCCCAGCGTTTCGAAACGAGCTATGCCGTTTCGGTACGCCTACGTGGCATTGACCACAACGGTCATAAACTCCAACGGCTATTTCCCAACTAACTTTTAAATGCAAGGCGTTTCGATACGGGCTTATAGTGTTTCGATACGGGTTCCGAAACGGCCAGGGGGTGTTCCGAAACGGGTGCTCTAATAGACTGCAACGGCTCTTTCTACATAGAGAGCGTTTCGAAAAGGGTTCGAGTGTTTCGAAATGAGGAGCTGCAGAACTGCATTTATGGTGGGAATTAAAGTCCTCAATGGCTCCAATTTGATCCCAACGGCTAGTAACGACTACAAACTCAATTGGGAGTATAAAAGGGACCTCCAAGCATCAAGTATAGGCTAATGCTCATATTGTCAAACATCAAATGATCAAGAATTGTCTTAGAGCTTAAATTGTCATTTATTGTATAGACAAACACTAGTGAGCCAAAATTGTCAAATTTGCTCAAGTGTTTTAGGTTTTGGGTGAGTGCTTAGAATTGCAAACAAACACCTATTAGAGGGATTTCTAGTTTGCTAAGTCTTTCTTTGTACAAGAGAGTGTTTCCTCAAGCTTTGTGTAGAAAGCTTTGAGGGTTGTAAAGGTTGCCTCCTTAGCCTAGAAAAGGGGACGAAATTCTTAGTGAATTTGTTTGGAAATCCTTAGTGGGGAGCTAAGGTAGTGGATGTAGACCTTGGTTAGAAGGTTGAACCACTATAAATCCTTGTGTCAAATTGCCTATTTTTCACCTCCCACTAAAACACCCAATTATCCAACTTCTCCACACTTGGCAAGCAAGAACGGTTGATCGAATTGAGCCCCTAAAATCTCAACATATAATTGTATAAACATCCCACCACGCGCAGTTCTGTCAATGGCAATCGTGGTGGGCCAAGCACTTCTACGAACTTTTCATCCAAAAAACATTCACCTAATGTTTTAATCTTCATGCACAAACACACAAATTTTTACATACTATTTAACATCATGCATTATGTTCAGTAGTTCTCAGTTTATGCTTATTACTATTTTCTTAACATCGTACACTCTTGCAGCATTGCCTCAAGTTGTGGGTAAGTTGTCCAGTATCTTAGCTTCCCCAAGAACCATATCCAACTAACACATATACCAATGAGTTCTATTGTCATTAATGGGGATAAAGATATTCATATAATATTTCAATAATGTTCGTTACTAAATTGAAAACTATTTAATACAATTCAAACTGTTTCCAAAAATATAAGTTTCTTTATACTTTTTTTAGTCCATAAAGTTCCAGAAATGTTTGAAACTCAAACGTCAATACTCAGCAATCTGTGTAGCATCCAATATCTCTCCTAAAAGTTGATGCTACAAGACAGTCATTATTATTTTGCATAATTCCAAAATTTTATATGTTTATTGTTAATATACAGTAACTTATTAAATATTTAACATACACTTAATGCGCAAGGTAGATACTCTCTCATTGCTTTACAATATGTCTTAATATCTTCAACAATAATTGTCCACCCAACAACGTCAATAACTTAAAAAATACTTTACAAATCCGAATTATTTTACTATACTTCATTAATTAACTTAATATGACTTTATTGCTTCAGGTATTCACTATACTATACTAAACATTGAATTCACCCAACATTCGGGTCGTAATGTATCAACATCACTTACAGTCATATACATGTGGCAAAAATTAATAAGGATTTTGCTGCACATATACAAATACTTCAAAATCATATTCAACCTAACTACATTTCATCATTATAATGGATTACTTACTTTTTCGATAAAGGTGTATTCCATATATAGTCACATGTGCCTCTTAATGATGCCTCAACCCCATCGGTTATTTCAACATAGCTCAACACCTGCAACGCTTAAACATTTCACGTGAAATATTGAATTATATTAAAGGATTTAAATATTTAATAACGTTATAAACAATACACCTACCAGTTTTTATAAGATGTGGAAGATATGTAAATAAAACAACTCGTGCCATCAGAAATTACAAACAATTTAAGTTCTGAATCGAGCGTCCACTCATTCATCCATCCATATCATGTTTTACTCAAATGAAAAAAGGCCATTAACAGTTAATGATTGAGTTCACATTACAAGCACTCAACATATTTCCAACAATACATAATACAAAGAAGCTCAACATGACACTTCTTTCATCAGGTGAGTTAATTCATGTTTCAAGTTTTCATTCCTACCCTTTTTCCCTTTCCACTAACCTTTGAAGATGATTCCACATTTGGTTTACCCTACAAATTAATATAAATTTTGCCATCAATATAAAATTCCTACATTAAATTACTGAAAACGTTCATAGAAATAAAAGTTATAAACTTCAATGCTAATTATACCTATCTAATTTTGGCTGCCACAACTACGTTGTCATCCTTCACCCTAGTGACATCGTCTATTAACACTTCAACATCAATATCAACTCCATCTTTTGGGTTGACTCTTGAACTTTTGTCTTTTTGCCATTGCTTCTTCTTCTTTAAGGCCAATGCTAAATTTATCATCAAGTATATGTAAAGTCTAGGTTGTCTAATAGTCCTCATTTATGTGCAAGTGTACACTGATGCCTAGTTGTAATATAAAAGATATCGTCTCCACAGGGATTGGGAAACCCTTCAGAATTTATCTTCATGCACAAGTAAAATCACCCGATCTCCCTCTCTTAGTCGGCTAGGGTATGTATTTATAGGGCTTGGCCTAGGTCAAAGTCGGTTTAGGGTAGGAGTACTAGTTAGAATCATATTACAACTCATTAAAAGAACAAATCTCTATCTTTAATTCTTCCTAGATTCTCGTTTGACTTTTTCTACCATAACTTTGATCGTGACTTTTCTTGAGCTTTTGGGCTCCGATCCTCATGCAAGTGGTCTCTAAAAATCAGGCTTGATTTGTTCTTTCAATCGCATACCACTTTGCATTTTTTCAGTTTCCTTGGGCTACTGCCTCGGTGGCATATAGTATGTTGCCTCGGAAGAGGTCTGTGTTGGTGTGAGTAACTCAGCATGGCTCCTTACTCTGGGCTTATCCTTTGTGGCACAGTCTGGTCAGCTCTTCATCAGGTTCATCAACATCTTCCAGCGATTGTTCAGCTCCTTCCTTCTGCCCTCCTTGCTACCTCGGCATTGTTTGTTTGGGTGGGTACCTGCGCACAGTAAAACACATACCTGAGCAGTATCTTTTATAGAGAAAATAGTGAAAATCATCAAACAGGGCAGGTTATCTAATCTATGTAATTTTGTGTATGGTTACCTAATAAATTCAACTAAAACATGCTTAAGTGCAACAATAATTGAGCTAAACTAGGGCTAAAATGTAGGACTTTTACACACTTAACACGCCCCCAAACTCGAACTATTGTTTGTCCTCAAGCAAACGCA
Source organism: Hibiscus tridactylites (assembly GCA_958450335.1). NCBI lineage: Eukaryota > Viridiplantae > Streptophyta > Magnoliopsida > Malvales > Malvaceae > Hibiscus > Hibiscus tridactylites. The sequence goes on from OY288290.1 coordinate 50,214,536, forward strand.
ACCTAGTAGTTACTTGCATCTCTAGAAAGTGTGGCTTCATATCTTGAGTAATCCCTACCCTCCATGTGATCATCTGCTTAGGCAGCAACCCTTCGAATGAAAATAGATTTACCCGGAACAATACTATGATGCTCGTGAGTGTGTGCATGTTTTGTGAACAAGTATGATTCTTCGGATTCCATGTAAGCATAAAGGTAATCAATTCAACTCTTGGGTTTCTTAACTTTTCTTACTAGAGCCAGTTTCGGGCACCTCTAGTTTATCAACCAATCCTTTCCTCCAAAACTTAATCAACTAGAGCCGGTTTCGAGCACCTCTAATGATTTCTCATTACTAGAATTAAAGGCAAACATTTCTAGCAATATCTTTTACTCTATACTCGAGCCAGTGATAGGCACCTCTAGTACATAAAATTTTTCAATTTTAAACCCAAGTAATTATCTAACCTTAACTCATTAGAACTCCTAAAATCATACAAGTCACAAGGTGTGTTTCTAAGTTTCAGCACAGTAGTAGAGTTCTAAATACTTCAAAATTCGTGCTAAGGTCGCTGTCACGACGGCTACTACAGCGGCAATTAGGAAATACTCAAAATCTAAGCCAAATATTTTTTTCTTTTTTTATATAACAGCAAGTAACAATGCATTCTATATGAATCCTAAATATACATTGTAACGCCCTGATTTTGGGCCTAGAAGTTTTAGAGTTTGAATCGGGCCGGTCGAGAATGGTTCGAATCTTTAAGGGAGATTTAGGGAACACCTAGTTCGAGATGCTTTAAAAGTATGGAAAATATCTAAAAATACTCATTTATTATATGAATGATTATGGTGAAAGCAATTTTATAAAATAAGGTTTGGAAATGCTACATTTCGGTGTAGTGACCAAATCGCAGTTTTTGCAAAAGTTGACTAGTGACTGTTTTGTAAAGAATTGAAACTTTGAATCTTTAAGGAGATAATTTTACCAAAATGTTTTTATCAGATTTCTCTCTAATTCTGGGTGTTTTAATAATGATTTAATTAAGGGAATTAAAAGAGAAAATCCTATTTTGACTTTCATAACTACTTTACGATCTTTATCCCTCTTTTCATTTTCTCTCAACTTCCACTCAGCCAAACACATTTCTTTCATCAATTAACCTCTGATTTTCATTCCTTTTGGTGAGATTTCATTCTCTAATGGATCTCAAATCGTTTCCTCATCAAATCCTCTTGTTTTCACTTTGGATTTTCAAGAAAACTTGCCCAAATTATAGAGAAATCAACCATTAGAGGTAAGCTTCGTCCTTCTCCTCTAATGATAAGTTCTTTACTTAAATTCCCAAGTTATCAATCCTTTGTTAATGATTTCTGAGTTGCTTTAATGTTAGAAACATGAAATTGTGTTAAAACTCAAGATTCTTTGAGAGATCTTGATGATTTTTGTAACTATTGGTTAGACTCTGTTTTGAGGTTGATTTCTAATGTATTTTGGATGGTAATTGATGTTATAAATGAGGTTTTATCAAACAAATCCCGAATAGGTTTGGATTCCTAAGTTTTACATGATAGATTGGTGGTTTTTAGGGTGGTTTTGGTGTTCTGTTGTAGCTGGAGGTTTAAGGACGAGTTTATGGTGATTTTTTGTGTTGATTGAGGTTTAGAAATGATTAGAAGTGATAGATCTTGGTTGGGCTTTGTTTTGGAAGAGTTTGGTGATGATTTCGGTTGTTTTGGGTAGCCGAAATGGTGCTTTTGAGTAGAGCAACGAGTTTGTTTAGTTAGCTGGTGATTTCAATGCATGGTGATGCATTAATCCTCTGCTCTTATGTGTAATAAATAGGGGAGACATCTTCTGACGCTTTTGGTGTTGATCCGGAAGTGTCGGGAGCTTAGATATCATTTCAGCAAGCAAGCGAAACGTAATCGGTGAGTGCGATTGGTTTTAGAAGTCCTTGAGGGACAAAGAAACAAGGTTTGGGGATTTAGGATTGGTTTGAAACACCATCCTAAGTCCGGAAGTAAGTATGGCTAGATTTGCTCTAAAATATGTGGTTGTTGCCCCTAGAATGCTTTTACATGCTCTTGTTTTGAGGTAGACAAATTCCTACTGTTTTATGCATGATTTGTAGCATGAGATAATTCTTTGTAGAGATTTCATGAGATAGCATGTTGCATTGAAGAGTTTTGAGATTTTGATTTAATGCAAAGCATGAGATATGATTTTGAAATGAGGTGAGAAAGACTTGAGAAATATTGTATAAAAACAGTAGGTGAGATGATGTTTTGGCATAATATATTGGCATAGAAGATGAGATACTTATCGGATATAATTGATCGATCAATAGGATGAGAGTGCACTATAATCTAAAAATTCGTACGTGCTCTTTGGAGTCGGGCAATGGGGGTAGTATCATCCCGATCCAAAGTGAGAATCTGATGATGAGAGATACCATCGGGGTAGGAGTTGGTGAAACACCCAAGTTTTGTGGCAATGAGAGATACCGCCATGAGAGTCCGGTGATGAGAGATTCCACCGGGGTAGGACTTGACCTTGAGTCAAGCTAATCCGCATATCCGAGTAAAGATGAAATGTGAAATGCCAATATAAAATATGAAAATGTATTTGATTCACATGTACCAAATGTTGAGATGATTTATGCTATGGGAAATGCATATGAGATTTGAATATGAAATGCTTTAGTTTTTACAAGCATGTGTATGGCTTTGCCATGAGTTTTGCATTGGTTTAAATGCATGAGATAGAATAAGGGTACATGTGTTTTCAAATAGAGATTTGCTTTGAAATGGTTTTCAAGCATGAGATAGAATGAGCATGTTGTTGAAAATGGCTTTTGAGAAAGAGTTTTGAATAATGCATTGTTGTGTTGGTTTTCTTTAGAGCTTGCCTCACTAAGCAAAAATGCTTATGCTCTCTTTTACCAATAATGCAGATAATTGAGGCGAATTTGGGCAGCAAGAAGGTTAAGAACTTCCAAGGAAGTGAAAAGCTCATGTGTGGTGATGTTTTTACATACTTTAGTATTGATATTTGGCAATGGAGCTTCAAGGTTGTTTTGGGAGATGTATTTGAAACTCCCTATGTTTGTAGCAAGTTGGTTATGGCTTTTGAAGTTTGTAAATGGCCTTATATGGTTTGGTTTGAGGTTTGAAGTCCATATTTGATTCATGTGACTAGGAAGCATGCCTATAGACTCAATGGTTATTTGATTGATGTCATGTCTTAGCTTAAGCTTCTTAAATATGTTCTTAAATGTTTAATCATGTTGCTGGTATGTTATGGTATGATTTGGGATATGTTTGAAGGTGAAAAGATGTGAAAAACCAGCAAATTCTATAGTTGCAGGGCAGGGTGTATCGAAACACCCTTATCTGTTTCGAAATGGGAGCATGTAATGGCCCTGGTGCTTCGAAACGGGTAAGAGTGTACCGAAACACTTTGGCTACTGGAGGACCCTGTTCCGATACGAGTTCTGGAACGGGCCCGAGTACCAAAACGGCCAGCCCAGTTTCGATACGACCGTTTCGATACCAGGGTCAACGTTTCGAAATGGATGACCGTTGAGATGTGTTTTTGAATTGTTCCAAGTTCTCATGTTTTACATTTTAGTCCTAGATGTTGTGCATGCAATCGATTGAGCTTGGAATGTCCTTTTAAGCTAAAATTTGACAGGGATGCATGTAAAATGACTAATTACATATTGGTAAACTTAAAATCCACATTGTCCTTATATTTTACAAATTTTACATTTTGGTCCCTAAAAGTGTAATTCTTACAATTGAACCCCTAATTGATTTTTGATCGATGTGCCTTTCTCTCCTATGATTCTTGAGTAATCACATATGCTTAATGTGCATTTATAAAAGATAAAAAGAAAAAAAAGGTCGTTAATCAAGGTTGACTTTTGGGTTGACTTTGGTTTACCCCGTGTAATCTTCGTAGTTCGGGTATAGCGTCTAGGCCGGGCTAAGGGGGTTACATACATTCTAACATGAAAAAAAAAAGAGAAAATAAAATAAAATAAAATAATTAGGACTAATTTCCCCCCAAACTCGAGAGGAGCATTATTCTCAATGTATGCCTACATACTCAAAATAAAACATAGATTAGACAAAGAAGAAAGATGATAGCTTAGAATGCTGGCGAATCGGAGGAGGTGTCGTCTTCTTCATCATCGCTAAGTATCATCTGCCACTGAGTGGTACTTTAAGTCTTTTGGCCACCTTCGGCGGCTGCTTGCAGGATGCTGGTGTTGGTTGGTCTGGCTTTGTGACTTCCTGTTCACTGTTATCTTCACTGTCAGAGCATATATCCTCGGTGTTTGGTACTTTCCTCTTTGTGGTTGGGGAGTATGCGGACCTGAGCTTCTTTGTAATTGACCGAACCGTGTCTTCACGGGCGGGCTTGAATGGTTGATGGGTTGGGCTTGATGCTTCTCTCTTCCTTTGGGTTTTGTTTCTCCTAAAATAAACTGAAATTAAATTATTAGTGCTTGAAAAATAAAATGCCTTATAAAATTAAATATAATGCCTGAAACATAAAATTAAAAAAATGTGTTTGAAAAATAAAATAAATGGAAGAAATTTAAATCTAATTCCTAAAAAACAGAAAATTAAAAATAGAAAAAATTTAGGCTGTATTAGGAGTGCATTTGGATGCATCTCCTAACATGACCACTCCCTTGTCTCTTGCAACATGAGTTCCTGTGTAGTGCTTTAACCTCTGCCCATTCACTTTAAATTCATGCCCATCATTGGTAGATTTGATCGTGACTGCACCATGTGGGAATGGTTTAACTACCTGGAACGGGCCAGACCATCTTGACTTCAACTTCCCTAGGAATAGTTTCAATCGAGAATTGAAGAGGAGTACCTGTTGCCCGGGCATAAACTGCCTTGGCAACAACTTCTTGTCATGCCATTTTTTGGTTTTCTCCTTGTATATTCTCGTATTGTCATATGCCAAGGCTCCAAATTCTTCGATCTCATTCAGGTCCATGAGTCTCTTTTGCCCGGCTTTGTCCCGGTCTAGGTTTACTACCTTGATGGCGTATTATGCCTTATGTTCAATCTGAACGGGCAGGTGGCAGGTTTTTCCATACACGAGCCGATAGGGTGACATGCCCAATGGGATCTTATAGGTTGTTCTATATGCCCACAATGCATCATGGATTCGAAGAGACTTGTCATTCCTAGATGGATTAACCACCTTTTCGAGAATGCTCTTCAGTTCCTTGTTTGATATTTCAGCCTGCCCTTTGGTCTGAGGGTGGTATGTCGTGGCAACTTTGTGTGTGACACCAAATTTCTTCAATGTCGTGGCAATCCGTTTGTTGTCAAAGTGTCTCCCCTCGTCACTTATGATGGCTCTAGGGATTCCAAACCATGTAAAGATATGCTTTTGGAGAAATTTAAGAACGTTTTGGAATCATCCTTTGGTGTAGCAATGGCTTCCACCCACTTGGACACATAATTCACTACTAGTAGTATGTATAAGTTCCCACAAGATGATGGAAACGGGCCCATGAATTCGATTCCCCATACATCGAATAGTTTGACTTCTAGAATATTCGGCAGTGGCATCTCGTTCCTCCTTGAGATGCTACCCGCCCGTTGGCATCTATCACACTGTTTGTAGTATGCTTGGGCATCTCTATATAGTGTCGGCCAGTAGAGTCCTGATTGGAGAACCTTGGCAGCAGTTCTGGTTCCTCCAAAATGTCCCACATATGGTGAGTTGTGGCAATGGTGGAGGACTTCTTGTTGTTCTTCCTCTAGTACACATCTCTGAATCACTTGATCTGCATATTGCTTAAACAAAAGAGGTTCGTCCCAATAATAATGTTTTGCATCATTTTGAAACCTCTTTTTCCCTTGGTAATTCATGTTATGAGGAAAAATACCATTAACCAAGAAGTTTACAAGATCAACGTACCAGGGTGTGGTGGAGGTCGTCATGGCTGCCAGAGGTGGCTAGGATCTGCTCATCTGGGATGTTTTCTTGAATTTTAGTCGTGTTTGTGGGTCTTTCCTCTAGTCGTGATAGATGATCAACCACTTGGTTCTCTATCCCTTTTATGTCCTTTTTTTCTATGTCGAATTCTTGCATGAGAAGAATCCAGCGTATCAATCTTTGTTTTGCATCTTTCTTGGAGAAAAGGTATTTTATGGCTGAATGGTTTGTGTGCACTGTACCAGTTGGCATTTGTCTTTGTTATCAGCTTGCTTAAGGGTCTGAAGTACATTGAGCTTTATGTGTTGGTCGTTTACCCTCATGGTTAATTCTCCCTTCTCCGCGTCAATTAGAGTTCTGCCCGTGGCTAGGAATGGTCTTTCCAGTATGATCGGTGCATGCTCATCTGCCTCACAATCCAAAACAAAGAAGTCGGCAGGGAATATAAACTAAAAGTAATTAAAATAAAGAGTCGAGAAATCAGATTGAGAAAATAGACCGGTATTGGTATATTTTGTAAAGTGTATTTTGAATGCTCCATCTCGGTAAAGTATTGCAGAATCATCTTAACAGTCTAGACAGTTTTGACAGAAAATTGCCTTGGCAGATGCCCGCCTCGGCAGAGACTACGTAGCTGCCTGGGTGGCTAAGCGACAATTCAAAGTTCGACAAGGCTTCCTTTAGTGACTCCTTCTCATCCCTAAGTCGAAGTGCTATTGGCGAACACGTTTTGATAATACCTCCCGGCGTGAATCAAAGGATGGATACCAACCAATGTTAAGCCTCCTTTAGCCGCTAAACTTCCAACTTATTCATAAGCCAAACTTATTGTAGAACTAAGTGTTTTGATATAATAATTTAAAAATGTTTTGGAAAAATTTGAAAAGAATTTAAAACATGTCTTTAAGTCCAAACAACTTGAAAATAAGTTTGAGGTCTTTTAAAAGGTTTTTGGCAAAGTTTTTAATGCTTTAAAGTAGTCAAACCTAACCTTTCAGCAAGCCCGTACCGATATGGTATACCCCGTATCGATACCTTTTTACCCAAGTTTTGATTCTGCCAAAACCCGTACCGATACAGGCTTGTCCGTATCGATACGGATAGGGGTCGTACCGATATGCCTTTAAAGCGTACCGATCCCTGTTTTAACTAACCCCAACGGCTATTTTCCAATGATCTTTTAAAATACAGATTGTACTGATACGTTTCCTAGCGTATCGATACGCTTAGGCTGACAAGAGCCCAACAACTAGTTCTGAAGAAAGGCGTACCAATACGGGTCCCCGTGTACCGATACGATAGGCACCAGAACTACAATTAATGTCAGAAATAAAGACTCTAACGGCTCTAAAACATCCCCAACGGTCCTCAACGGCTACAAACTCATTTGGGAGTATAAAAGGGACCTCCAAGCATCAAGAGAAGGCTAATGCTTCAATTGTCAACAACACTATTGTAATCACCTATTTTGTCCGGGGTGTCAAAACCCATTTTATTTTATTTTCTTTAATAACGGGCTTTGTTACTTTCTTATATCTGCGTTATGAAAAAGAATTAAAAAAGAAAAAAGAAAACAATATATATATATATATATATATATATATATATATATATATTAATATTATATACATATTATCATCACCATTTCACCATCATATTTTACTATTGTTATCTATTATTACTATTTATTATTATTAGTATCGTTCCTTCTTATTATCTTTACTATTATCATATTATTATCTATTATTTTCTATTACATTAGAGTTATCTTATTATTATTAATATTATTATTACTATTACTTATATTATTATTAATATTATTTACCATATTATTATTATTATTATTAAATCTGAAAACCCAAAAACATTAAATAACTAAGCCCAATATATTAATATAATAAAAGCCCAAGTGTTTATTTAATTTTACAGTCCATTATACATTATAAAAACCCAAAAAATACAAGGCCCGTTGGCCCGAATAAGCTAGCCCTAATCTGATCACAATTGAAAACCCTAATGCACCCTATTGTTTTGCGCAGCCCGATCTCAGCCGTCAGATCTGGATCTAGATCTGACGGTCCAGATCCCCGGATGCAGGAAACCCTAGAGACCCTCTTTCAAGCTCCAGCGCCGCAGCATATCCGCCGTCGGATTAGGGTTTTGATCAACTACCAGGATTAGGTCTGGCCCAAGCACGTGTGATCCACGCGCGTCGATTCAGCCCCCCAGACGCGCGCGTGCATCACACGCAGGCCCTTCCGAATGCCCTAGCCCGTCCGATCCCGTCAACGACGCGCACAACCGGCCACGTCCCGTGCCCATCTGGTCCCCTCTCCTCTTGGCAGTCACATGCAACAGAAACGCAAATATCAGGAGGTGCATGAAGCCAAAAATGCAACCGAAATCAGAAATAAATCAGAAATCCAGAAATCACAACGGAAATTGCAGGCAATCGTACAAATCAACAGCAAATTAGCAGACAAATTCCAGCAATATTAGGCATTTTAGAAAAAGAAAAAAACATGTAATTCGGGCTATAAATACCCGAAACGAATTCGATGTAAAGGGAGATTCTCAGGGGATTTTTAGGGAGAAAAAATTGTAATATGGAGGATTTTTTGATTCGAAAATTCAGAGAGAAACAAGTTGTAATCGAGAATATTTTTCAGTGCAATACAAGCAGAAAAGAAGTTTGAAGGTATATCAACACTATTATCTTTTTCATTTCGAATAGAAAAGAAACTAAAATACAGAGGGAAAAAAGTTTTTTACCTTCACGACTTCTCCTTTTTTTTCGCCCCTCTACCGGCGATAAGCCTCGCGGCCCCCTTTTAGGGCCGTGCATGGTGAGCCGTCGAGGCCGGTGACACAAAAAGGGGTAAAGTTTTTGTGGGTTTCTTTTAGCTTCGGTTTTCTAGGTTTCAAAACAAAAAACGATTTCAAAACGGGTTTCGAAGTTTTGGGGTTTCATGAAAAAAAGGGCTTCTGTTTTTCTTTTGGTTTCGGAAAGTCAAAAAAAATGTTTTTGGGGTTCCGGCGTTGGAAACGGCAACCGGAACCCTAGCGACGGCGCTGGAGAAAAGCAGGGGCGTGAGCTCTCTGGTTAGGGTTTGTAAAAGGAAAAGGGGGGCTTATAATATTTTAGAGCAGATTATATAGTGTTTTGTTTTTTCAAAATCGGTTTAATTGAGTTTTAAGCCCTTCCGCGTTCTTAAAATCACGCGGGGAGGGCTTCCGCGTTTCCAAAACCACATCCCAGGCCCCTCTGTGTTTTTAAGGTTTTTCAATTCCGTCACCATTATCATTTTGATTGGCATTCGGATGGGTTAATTCCCATTCCGGTCCCTGTGGCTTTTCGTCTTCTTTTATTTTGGTCCCATTACGCATTTTAATCAATGGTTTATTTACGTATTTGGTCCCTGCCAGTTTCTATCTATTTACTTAATTATTTATCCTTTGGCATATTATTTTTGGTCATATCGTGGTTATGTATGCATTTTTGTCCCCTTTATATATGTTGCATCGAATGTATATTGTGCACATTTAATATGTTATTCATGCATTTTGCATTTTTTTTATCGAATACATGTATTTTGCCATATTGTTTATATGTACATATATGTTCATAATGTTGCATGCCTATTTGTTTTAATATCATTCGAATATATATTTGTTGTATGCTTTTTTTATGTCGTTCGAATATATTTGTGACGTGCATTTTTATTGTCATTCATGTGACTTTTAGCATTTTTATATTAATTCATTTTTAATTATGAAACAGAGATACCTATTAATTCGCGTATTCGGGTCGACATGCCTAGCTTATTGGATGTCCCGCGAATATTCGGATTAATTCGAATCATCTAAAGGTAAACCCGTAAATAAAAAGGACAAGACCATAGCATCATATTTTATCTGCTTGCACCATGCACAAAGGTGACGTACGGGATCCGAACCCTAAACTAACACGGCAGTCAGTCTTATATGATGTCGGTTTAGTCTCTGGTCCGGTGTACCGTCATCCTTTTTAATTAAATGTTTAATTAAGTCGAAACCACCAGTTCGAAAAAGCTCGCATTATTAAAGTTCGATTTTCAATCAAGAACCCCTAATTAAAGTCTTCTTAAATTTTGAACAATTTCCATCAATTAAAGGCAACAATTGTTTTGGTACCGATTTCCGGGCGTGATGGGGGCGCTAACCCTACCCCACACGTAACCAACTCCCGAACCCTTTCAAACGAATCTCTGGTTTTGTTTTCTTACGGTGTCTGGCCTACCTTAGTGGCCGGTGGCGACTCCAAACCGAGAAAAAAGATTTTCTTTTAAAGGTTGTTTTCCCGAAACCCGAGCCAATTTTTAAATTCCCCCCTTTTTAAATCAAATCGAACATTTTTTCAAAAGTAGCGGGAACTTGATTTATGATTTGTGGGACGAAAAAAAAACCCCGTTACAGCTTGGCGACTCCGCTGGGGACAAATTTTGTTTTTCAAAACAAAAAGAGAGTTAGGCCAAAGAAATAATTGTTGCCTTTAATGATGGAAATTTTTGAAATTTAATTTGACTTTAGCGAGATGGTTCTTCCTCGAAAATAAGACTTTAAGTACACGAGCTTTGATAATTGGTGGTCTTGAATTAATTTTTCATTTAATTTCAAAGGGATCACCGACATGTGTTGCATCACGCATTAGGCTCTATACCCGAGCTTCGTCCCTTAAGTGGGAGTGAAACGCCCATACCCACGTGAGTCTCCCTCCACGGGTCGGTAATTCACTTCCGGAATCCACGCCTTTGACATGTGAGCAGCCCTCCACGTCATTAGGTTGTGCTTTCCCTCGAACCGAAACCAATTCGCAAGCTTGTAATGGGCCAGAATTGGGGTTCTTGTTACCTTAGTAGGTGATGAGATAGGTTCGGGTACCCTTTTTAGAACCGAACCACATGTGTGAGAATTTAAGAAGCCTACCCCAGTTAGAGCCATGCGGTTAACCGTAGAATTAGAATTCATGCTATTAGGTCTTGCATCATTGATCTGCTTTGGTATTTCTTGTTTATTTGTTTTATCCAGATATTCATTATTGGTGTTACTAACCCAGTTGCCTTCTTGTCTTGTTTTGCTTATTTTTGCATACTCATCGCATTTTCATACGAAGTGTTGATTCGAGAACAGTCTAAGTTGAAAACTTTCATAACGGGAGAAAGAGTCCACAGCAACGAAGTTTTCGGAACCCTAATGGAAAGGGACGAGGAAATTTATTTTATAAAAAAAATCATACCCTCGTATTTATTTTCTTACCGCGTTGTAAGAAGACTCGATCTCCGTCAGGGAAAGTTGTTTGATAAGGATGTTCGTCGAACCAACATTTCCTTGCATTCGGTTTTGTTTTTTAATTTGTTGCATTTAATCATATGTTTATGTTTTGCATTTGACATATCATGCATTGCATCATTGGTTCATGGAATCTAATTGTTCGGGGTCATGGCAGCATCCGTAACTACTAAAGATTCCGCACCCACACTTTACTCGCCACCAAAGGAGGCAAATGGAGAAAATTTTTGCTAAGTTAGAAGTCGACTTGAGAAGGGTCCAAATGGGGGCATATGATGGCCATGGATCATTTTGTGAGTACCACCAGACTGCGGGGCATGAAATTCAGAGTTGCTTAGAATTTAAGCAATTGGTCCAGGAATTGATGGACAATCGGGAGGTTGAGTCCCTCAAAGGAGTTTGAAGGGTGGAATGGATGGTCAGCTCAGCAGTATTTAAGAGTTTTAGTGTATCCAAGACCGCTTGTCTTCATTTCATTGCATTTTAATCTTTTCTTTGAAGTGATGTGTGGAATCCACTTCGCTACCCTTTGCCCGAAGGTAGCAAAGATTTTTGTAAGGGCCCAAGTTTGCATTTTCAAAATTTCAATGAAAGGACGCATTACGTTTCAATTGCCTTTTCATTTTGTGTGTATATATTTGCCTATTGAGTCCCCGTATATCAATTGCACAAGGGACATTGACCGTGACCCCAAAGGTTGACTTCGAGCCGCCTTTGTCTAGTGGAAATCGAAAGCTTTGAAGATGATGAATATGTGGCTTACACTCCAAGTTAATTTGGTCACCTAATCAAACACACATAGAATTATGACCTTCAGGAGAATAACCGGAAGTTTTTCGTGCTAAAAAAAATATCAAGAATACTAAGCCTAACAATGTTCGAAGCCTGGTAATAGGCATTTTCGGATACAAATGTGGAATTTTTGGGGCACTCCGCTGTAGCAAAAGACCAATAAGGTTGCTATGCACCATCCACTTTAGCTACATGAGTGATGGTAAAATCGTGACAATGCCGAGTAACTCGGGGTATCGTTGTATGCTCCATCTTTATTCTCGAGCCAAAGGAATGTGATGAGTTGACTTCCCCACAATTATAATGAATTAATAAAGGCGAAGCCTATTGAAGATAAACCTAATTTTTGGGCACTCCGCTGTAGCAAAAGACCAATAAGGTTGCTATGCACCATCCACTTTAGCTACATGAGTGATGGTAAAATCGTGACAATGCCGAGTAACTCGGGGTATCGTTGTATGCTCCATCTTTATTCTCGAGCCAAAGGAATATGACGAGTTGACTTCCTCAAAATCGTAATGAATTGATAAAGGCGAAGCCTATTGAAGATAAATCTAATTGATTAAAAGCCGAAATAACTTGGAGAGTATGTCACATTTTCAGACATCAGCTTAGCTTTCGAGGTCTCCTAGACACATGATGCTTGAGGCAATCATTGGTAAGCCATAACAGTGTCGTCTGCGCACTTGATATTCAGGGTATTTGATTTAGCTTGATATATCCATGATTTGAAAAGAAAGTCTAGTTTTCAAAAACGCATCTCGTGTTGAAATTAGAAGATGCAGTCTAAATCTTTTTGTGAACACAAATTAATCTCCCTTTGCTTCAGGGATAAAGTCTAGAATGCAATGCCATGAATACAAATGACAGCTTGTCAGTGGCTATGGTGAAGATTGTAATCAGTTCCTACATGCAATAGTTCAGGGACTTGAAGTAAGTTTTTGTCGAAATGTTTCGATTGCTTCAGAAGTCGAGAAGTGGGCCCCAATGAGCTTAAGAGGAAAAGTTCAGGGACTTGGGGGCATGTGTTTCCCCATTGTTGAGAAGAAATGAAGTCGTCATTTAGCACCCAGTTTGAAAAGGGGGCATTATTTTGATAGCAAGCACTACGAGAAGTGTTATGACCAGTATGACCAGTGAAAGTCAGTGGTTATCTTTCGAGAAAAAATCAAAAGATCGAGATTTGGCAAGGAGGAAAGCCAAAAGAGATTAAGAAGAAGAAGAAGGTCGAGATGGACCAGTCCAAAGAGTGAAAGCGTTCGAGCACTCTTTAATGAACTTAAGAGAAAAGTTCAGGGACTTGGGCGCATGTGCTTCCCCTATTGTTGAGAGAAGAGAAGAAGTTGTCTTGTTGAGTTAAGACGAAGAGAATAATTCAGCACCCAGTTTGAGAAGGGGGCAATGTTTCGAGAACGAGCACTATGAGAAGTGCTATGTCTAGTTTGACCAGCGAAAGTCAACAATTATCTTTCGAGAAGAGATCAAAAGATTGAGATTTGGCCAAGATGAGAAAGCCAAAGGAAATTGAGAAAAAGAAGAGACAAGGAGAAGGTCGAGATTGACCAACTCAGAGAGTAAAAGCATCCGAGCATTTTGATGTCATAATTCATGCATCACTTGTAGTTAGGCATCCCTAGGATTAGGGGCATGCTAACTCACATAATCATATTATTTTTACCTATTTCGACAGGTATTTTAAAGCTTTCCCCGTAAAAGGAAACCTGCCTATCTGTTCGGGCTTTCAGAGAATAGAACATGCCTATCCGTTCGGGCTTTCAGAGAATGGAACCTGCCCATCTATTCGGGCTTTCAGAGAATAGAACCTGCCTATCTGTTCGGGCTTTTAGAGAATAGAATCTGCCTATCTGTTCGGGCTTTCAGAGAATAGAACCTGCCTATCTGTTCGGGCTTTCAGAGAATAGAACCTGCCTATCTGTTCGGGCTTTCAGAGAATAGAACCTGCCCATCTATTCAGGCTTTCAGAGAATAGAACCTGCCTATCTGTTCGGGCTTTTAGAGAATAGAATCTTCCTATCCGTTCGGGCTTTCAGAGAATGGAATCCGCCTATCTGTTCGGGCTTTCGGAGAATAGAACCTGCCTATCTGTTCGGGCTTTCAGAGAATGGAATCCGCCTATCTGTTCGGGCTTTCGGAGAATAGAACCTGCCTATCTGTTCGGGCTTTCAGAGAATAGAACTCGCCTATCTGTTCGGGCTTTCAGAGAATAGAACTCGCCTATCTGTTCGGGCTTTCGGAGAATGGAACCGGCCTATCTGTTCAGGTTTTCGAAGAATAGAACCTGCCTATTTGTTCGGGCTTTCGGAGAATAGAACCCGCCTATCCGTTCATGCATTTGGAGAATGGAGCTTCTGCTAATTATCTGTTTAACCGGACCTCGAAGGGTTGAAGAATGTTGAAATGAGAAAGACAACTTCAAGCCTCCGCGACCGTTGCATTTTCTCGTACTGACTTTCGAACCGCCAGTAGTTCAAGTGCATGGTGACTCGGAATCCAAACAGGGAAGTCGGACAAAATTGGTGTTTATGGCCTTTGCTTTATCCTTGTTTTACAAGTATAAGCAAAGGGGGGCAGCTGTAATCACCTATTTTGTCCGGGGTGTCAAAACCCATTTTATTTTATTTTCTTTAATAACGGGCTTTGTTACTTTCTTATATCAGCGTTATGAAAAAGAATTAAAAAAGAAAAAAGAAAACAATATATATATATATATATATTAATATTATATACATATTATCATCACCATTTCACCATCATATTTTACTATTGTTATCTATTATTACTATTTATTATTATTAGTGTCGTTCCTTCTTATTATCTTTACTATTATCATATTATTATCTATTATTTTCTATTACAATAGAGTTATCTTATTATTATTAATATTATTATTACTATTACTTATATTATTATTAATATTATTTACCATATTATTATTATTATTATTAAATCTGAAAACCCAAAAACATTAAATAACTAAGCCCAATATATTAATATAATAAAAGCCCAAGTGTTTATTTAATTTTACAGTCCATTATACATTATAAAAACCCAAAAAATACAAGGCCCGTTGGCCCGAATAAGCTAGCCCTAATCTGATCACAATTGAAAACCCTAATGCACCCTATTGTTTTGCGCAGCCCGATCTCAGCCGTCAGATCTGGATCTAGATCTGACGGTCCAGATCCCCGGATGCAGGAAACCCTAGAGACCCTCTCTCAAGCTCCAGCGCCGCAGCATATCCGCCGTCGGATTAGGGTTTTGATCAACTGCCAGGATTAGGTCTGGCCCAAGCACGTGTGATCCACGCGCGTCGATTCAACCCCCCAGACGCGCGCGTGCATCACACGCAGGCCCTTTCGAATGCCCTAGCCCGTCCGATCCCGTCAACGACGTGCACAACCGGCCACGTCCCGTGCCCATCTGGTCCCCTCTCCTCTTGGCAGTCACATGCAACAGAAACGCAAATATCAGGAGGTGCATGAAGCCAAAAATGCAACCGAAATAAGAAATAAATCATAAATCCAGAAATCACAACGGAAATTGCAGGCAATCGTACAAATCAACAGCAAATTAGCAGACAAATTCCAGCAATATTAGGCATTTTAGAAAAAGAAAAAAACATGTAATTCGGGCTATAAATACCCGAAACGAATTCGATGTAAAGGGAGATTCTCAGGGGATTTTTAGGGAGAAAAAATTGTAATAGGGAGGATTTTTTGATTCGAAAATTCAGAGAGAAACAAGTTGTAATCGAGAATATTTTTCAGTGCAATACAAGCAGAAAAGAAGTTTGAAGGTATATCAACACTATTATCTTTTTCATTTCGAATAGAAAAGAAACTAAAATACAGAGGGAAAAAAGTTTTTTACCTTCACGACTTCTCCTTTTTTTCGCCCCTCTACCGGCGATAAGCCTCGCGGCCCCCTTTTAGGGCCGTGCATGGTGAGCCGTCGAGGCCGGTGACACAAAAAGGGGTAAAGTTTTTGTGGGTTTCTTTTAGCTTCGGTTTTCTAGGTTTCAAAACAAAAAATGATTTCAAAACGGGTTTCGAAGTTTTGGGGTTTCATGAACAAAAGGGCTTCTGTTTTTCTTTTGGTTTCGGAAAGTCAAAAAAAATGTTTTTGGGGTTCCGGCGTTGGAAACGGCAACCGGAACCCTAGCGACGGCGCTGGAGAAAAGCAGGGGCGTGAGCTCTCTCGTTAGGGTTTGTAAAAGGAAAATGGGGGCTTATAATATTTTAGAGCAGATTATATAGTGTTTTGTTTTTTTAAAATCGGTTTAATTGAGTTTTAAGCCCTTCTGCGTTCTTAAAATCACGCGGGGAGGGCTTCCGCGTTTCCAAAACCACATCCCAGGTCCCTCTGTGTTTTTAAGGTTTTTCAATTCCGTCACCATTATCATTTTGATTGGCATTCGGATGGGTTAATTCCCATTCCGGTCCCTGTGGCTTTTCGTCTTCTTTTATTTTGGTCCCATTACGCATTTTAATCAATGGTTTATTTACGTATTTGGTCCCTGCCAGTTTCTATCTATTTACTTAATTATTTATCCTTTGGAATATTATTTTTGGTCATATCATGGTTATGTATGCATTTTTGTCCCCTTTATATATGTTGCATCGAATGTATATTGTGCACATTTAATATGTTATTCATGCATTTTGCATTTTTTTTATCGAATACATGTATTTTGCCATATTGTTTATATGTACATATATGTTCATAATGTTGCATGCCTATTTGTTTTAATATCATTCGAATATATATTTGTTGTATGCTTTTTTTATGTCGTTCGAATATATTTGTGACGTGCATTTTTATTGTCATTCATGTGACTTTTAGCATTTTTATATTAATTCATTTTTAATTATGAAACGGAGATACCTATTAATTCGCGTATTCGGGTCGACATGCCTAGCTTATTGGATGTCCCGCGAATATTCGGATTAATTCGAATCGTCTAAAGGTAAACCCGTAAATAAAAAGGACAAGACCATAGCATCATATTTTATCTGCTTGCACCATGCATAAAGGTGACGTACGGGATCCGAACCCTAAACTAACACGGCAGTCAGTCTTATATGATGTCGATTTAGTCTCTGGTCCGGTGTACCGTCATCCTTTTTAATTAAATGTTTAATTAAGTCGAAACCACCAGTTCGAAAAAGCTCGCATTATTAAAGTTCGATTTTCAATCAAGAACCCCTAATTAAAGTCTTCTTAAATTTTGAACAATTTCCATCAATTAAAGGCAACAATTGTTTTGGTACCGATTTCCGGGCGTGATGGGGGCGCTAACCCTACCCCACACGTAACCAACTCCCGAACCCTTTCAAACGAATCTCTGGTTTTGTTTTCTTACGGTGTCTGGTCTACCTTAGTGGCCGGTGGCGACTCCAAACCGAGAAAAAAGATTTTCTTTTAAAGGTTGTTTTCCCGAAACCCGAGCCAATTTTTAAATTCCCCCCTTTTTAAATCAAATCGAACATTTTTTCAAAAGTAGCGGGAACTTGATTTATGATTTGTGGGACAAAAAAAAAACCCCGTTACAACTATGATCAAGAAATTGTCTTAGAGCTTAAATTGTCCATTTCTTGTATATAAAACACTTGTGAGCTAAACATTGATAAATTTGCTCAAGTGTTTAGGTTTTGGGTGAGAGCTAATTAGTGCAAACAATTACCTATTAGAGAGATTTCAAGTTTGCTTAGAATTTCTCTTGTAAAGAGGGTTTACTCAAGCTTTGGGTAGAAAGCTTTGAGGGTTGTAACAGTTTCCTCCTAAACCGAGAAAAGGGGATGAAATTCTTAGTGAATTTGGTTGAAATCCTTAGTGGGGAGCTAAGGTAGTGGATGTAGATGCTTGTTAGAAGGCTGAACCACTATAAATCCTTGCGTCTAATTCCAATCATTTAGCTTCCACTTTAACACCCAAAAATCCAATCTTCTCCAAAATTGGCAAACACGTCGGTTGAAGAAAATCGAGCACCAGAAAACCCAACAATTGGTATCAAAGCGAGGCTCAATCGAAGAGGATTAATATTCTATTGAGGTGATCCGGGAAGCTCGATACGACACATCCACCAACCGATCAAATGGCACAATCCATCGACAAGCCACCATTTTTCGACGGAACACACTGTGCCCATTGGAAGACAAGAATGATGTTTTTCATAAAGTCCAAGGACTACAAGCTTTGGGACATAGTAGAAAATGGTCCGTTCGTTCCTCAACAATGGAAGGCAGATTGGAGCGCGGATGATCGCAAGAAGATGGAGCTCAATTGAAAAGCATTGCACATCATATTTTGTGCATTGAGCCCTAACATCTACGAGAAGATGGCTTCTTGTGATTATGCCAAGAAGGTATGGGACAAGCTTGAAGTCACATACAAAGGAACTAACGAAGTAAAAGAGACCAAGATCGGACTCCTCAACCACGAGTATGAAAACTTCAAGATGGATCCGGAAGAGAACATCGAGAAGATGTTTGATAGGTTCTCCACCATCACCAATGGACTCAAAGGTTATGGAGAAGCCATCCCGGAAGAGAAGCTTGTCCGAAAGCTCATCTACTCCCTTCCCAAGTCATGGGACTCAAAAAGGACCGCCATCATCAAAGCCAAGAATCTCAAGACTTTGAAGCTTGATGAGCTCATGGGGTCACTTCTCACTCACCAAATAATGAAGAAAAACAAAGAAGAGGAGAAGAAGAAGGAAGAGATTAGAGCTATGAGGGAGAAGAAACTCAAAGGGCTTGGCATCAACACAAATGCCATTGCTCTCAAATCGTCCACATGCCATCATGTAGATTCAAGTGAGGAGGAAAGTGAAGATGAAGAGATGGCCTATCTCTTCAACAAATTTTCCTAGTTCATGAAGAGCGAAATGGAAAAATCCAAG
Source organism: Hibiscus tridactylites (assembly GCA_958450335.1). Classification (NCBI taxonomy): domain Eukaryota; kingdom Viridiplantae; phylum Streptophyta; class Magnoliopsida; order Malvales; family Malvaceae; genus Hibiscus; species Hibiscus tridactylites. The sequence continues at coordinate 50,233,533 of OY288290.1, forward strand.
CATGAATCGAGGAAGATGATGAAGGAATCCCACAAGTCCAACAAGAAGGGATCATCTTCAAAGCAAGCATATGTGACCACATTGAGTGATGAAGACTCCACCGATGATGAGATAGCCCACCTATGCTTGATGGCCCTCACAGAGGGGGAGGTAACTTCCAACTCATCTATTTCAAATTCATATACATTTGATGAGTTACAAGATGCCTATGATGATTTGCTTTTGGAATTCATGGCATCATTTTCTAAGAACAAAGAGTTGATTTCAAAATTGAAAAATGAGAATGATTTGCTTTCCAAAGCAAATCTTGAGTTTGAAGCAAAATTGAAGGATTTTGAACAAAATGTTTCACATTTGCAAAACTTGCTTCAAACGATGGAAAAGGATCATTAACAAGAAATTAATGATCTTAAAAAGGAAAAAGATTTGATTTCCAATGAACTTCAAAAGAAAAATGATTTTGGAAAATCAAATCTTTATGTAAGACAATCTAGTGCCCCTAGATTCATAAATGGAAAATGTTTTAGAAGTGTTTGGGTCCTAAAAGGACTAACCACTTCAACTAAAAATGATGAAATTGAAAAATGGATTCCTAAGGGGACTAAATTTTGTGCAACTAACGTGTATGGATTCAAAGCAATTTGGATACCAAAATTTGTATGATTGTCTTGATTAGGTGTGATGGAGATGTTCAACAAGTCCAATCAATGAGGGGGGATTCCATGCACACAAGGAAGAACACTTGAAGAAGGAAGGCTTTACATCCCCCCTTGGAGTTCAAGTGTTGGTAAAATCTAGTTGTTTTTATTTGCTTAATTCAATTTACTTTCTTTTAATTCAACTAGATTATCATGTGTTGGACTAACATATTTTGATGATGCTTTGAGTAATGGGGAGCCACTTTTAAAACCAAACATTTTAATAGTTTCAAAATTTAAACCTCCATTGTTATTTTAAGCCTAAAGTATTTTAAATTCTTTTTTATGTAACAAAAAGGGGAGAAATAATTTGAAAAATTGCATTTTCAATTGAATAAGGGGAGCTTTATCTAACTTTTAAATTTTTCATCTCTTATTCAAATTTTTAAAGTCAAAGGGGGAGAATCTCAAACAAATTTTCAAGTTGGTTTTATTATATCAAAAAGGGTGAGATTGTAGAACTAAGTGTTTTGATATAATAATTGAAAAATATTTTGGACAAATTTGAACAGAATTTAAAACATGTCTTTAAGTCCAAACAACTTGAAAATAATGTTGAGGTGTTTTAAAAGGTTTTTGGAAAAGTTTTTAATGCTTTAAAGTAGTCAAACACGACCTTTCAGAAAGCCCGTACCAATGCGGTATACCCCGTACCGATACCTTTTTACCCAAGTTTTGATTCTACCAAAACCTGTGCCGATACAGGCTTGCCCGTATCGATACGGATAAGGGTCGTACCAATACGCCTTTAAAGCGCATCGATCCCTGTTTTAACTAACCCCAATGGTCTTTTAAAATGCAGATCATACTGATACGCTTCCTAGCGTATCGATATACTTAGGCTGACAAGAGCCCAACAGCTAGTTCTGAAGAAGGGCGTACCAATACAGGTCCACATGTACCGATACGGTAGGCACCATAACTGAAATTAATGTGGGAAATAAAGACCCTAACGGCTCCAAAACATCCCCAACGGTCCTCAACAGCTACAAACTCATTTGAGAGTATAAAAGGGACCTTCAAGCATCAAGAGAAGGCTAATGCTTCAACTGTCAACAACACTATGATCAAGAAATTGTCTTAGAGCTTAAATTGTCCATTTCTCGTATAGACAACACTTGTGAGCTAAACATTATTAAATTTGCTCAAGTGTTTAGGTTTTGGGTAACAGCTAATTAGTGCAAACAATTACCTATTAGAGAGATTTCAAGTTTGCTTAGAATTTCTCTTGTAAAGAAGGTTTACTCAAGCTTTGGGTAGAAAGCTTTGAGGGTTGTAATGGTTTCCTCCTAAACCGAGAAAAGGGGACGAAATTCTTAGTGAATTTGGTTGAAATCCTTACTGGAGAGCTAAGGTAGTGGATGTAGGTGCTTGTTAGAAGGCTAAACCACTATAAATCCTTGTGTCCAATTCCAATCATTTAGCTTCCACTTTAACACCAAAAATCCAATCTTCTCCAAAATTGGCAAACACATCGGTTGAAGGAAATCGAGCACCAGAAAACCCAACAACTTACATCATACAATATTGGACCAAAACAAATTCAGTTTCCTTACTAGTTACATCAATTATCAACAAAAAATATTGTTAACTTCTTTCAAACAACCAATTATTAGTTACATCATACAGTATTGGACCAATACAAATTTAGTTTTCTTACTAGTTACATCAATTATCAAGAAGTATTGTCAATTTCTTTCAAACAACAAATTGCTACTTACATCATACAGTACTTGATACAAACAAAGCTACCATTCTACTTTAGTATAATATTTTTCTTCGAAGGTAAAAGCCTACGACTTCCATTTGAAGAATAAACAAGTCTAGAAATGATGATTCATACGACACATTTGATACGAACAAAACTACCATTCTACTTTAGTATTAGTTTGTTATTCTAGATACAAATAAACATGATAAATTTTTTTTGGCATAGCAACTATTCATCTATCTAAACTTAAACTAGTAGAAAATTATATTTTCTTATTATTTCTATCATTAAGATGGTTTCATGGATGATTAGCAATCCCTTATAGCATATATATCAAGGTTAAATTGCACCAAGACAATATCCAAGGTAAAACAAGATTGTTTCGTACTTCTTTTTAGAGATGGAGTTGTTGGCAACATCTCTAACTATGGCTAAATATAATAAATGTTGGTAATGCTTCAAGAAGTTACCAAAGGCAAAGCTATATCCCACATTGGTTGGGAAAATAGCTAGGAAAGGGTATTTATACCCATGCTTCCTCCCTCCCTTGTTGAGTGGGAAAGAACAAGGGAAGTCCTCGCGCACCGCCGCCGCCGCCGTCCGGCCGGCTCGGGCTCGGGCTCGGGCTCGGGTTCGGGTTCGCGTATATATTCGAACGTTCAGAATTTTATTTGATTTAATTCGAACGTTCAGAACAGTGGTGGCCTAATGTGCCTGCCCTGCGTAGAAATTTGATTAGTGGTGGCCTCTTAAATAAGGCAGGCATTAAGTTAGTTTTTGAGGCAGATAAACTTGTACTTTCCCGTAACGGTGATTATGTCGGGAAAGGTTTTTTAAGCGAAGGTTTATTTGTCATAGAAACTCAACTTAATGAAAATAATAAAGCTACCACTTCTGCTTATATTGTTGAGTCTATTTATATGTGGCATGCTAGATTAGGACACGTAAATATTCAATCCCTAAAGAAAATGATGAATATGAATATTTTGCCTAAACTAGACATAACAAACTATAATAAATGTGAAGTTTGTGTAGAAGCAAAGCATGCAAAACCTACCTTTAAAAATATTTCTAAAAGAAAGACTGAACTGTTAGAACTCATTCATACTGATCTAGCAGACTTTAGAAACACTGAAAGTAAAGGAGGAAAACACTACTACATAACTTTTGTAGATGACTTCTCTAGGTATACAAAAGTTTATCTCCTAAGAACTAAAGATGAAGCTGAAAATTTCTTTCTTATTTATAAGGCAGAAGTTGAAAATCAGTTAGATAGGAGAATAAAACGTGTTAGGTCTGATAGAGGTGGTGAATATGGATCTAATTTTCTAAAAGAGGTTTGTGAGACGAATGGCATAATACATGAAACTTCAGCCCCTTATTTTCCTCAACAGAACAGTATAGCCGAGAGGAAAAATAGAACTTTAAAAGAGATGATGAACTCATTGTTGATAAGTTCTGGGTTGTCTGACAACATTTGGGGGGAAGTCATTCTATCGGCTAATCATATTCTGAACTGAGTACCTCATAAGAAAATTGATTCTACCCCTTACGAATTATGGAAAGGGTATGCCCCAAATCTACAATACCTGAAAGTGTGGGGGTGTCTAGCAAAAGTGGGGTTGCCAGACTTTAAGAAGTCCACCATTGGACCTAAGACCGTTGATGCAGTGTTTATAGGCTATGCTTCTAACAGTGCCGCATACAGATTCATGACTCTACAAGACTTCTCTATTTGTGAATCTAGGGATGTTGTTTTCTTTGAAGAAATCTTTCCTCTCAAGAAACCTAGATTAAATGTTGAAACACAAATAGAAAACTTGCCATCCACTTCTTCTAGTGTGTCTGCTAGGTCTTCTCAAGAGATTGAATTTGAGCCTAGAAGAAGTAAGAGACAAAGAGTTGAAACCTCTTTTGGACCAGATTTCATAACTTCCTTCATTTCTGAGATAAATGACTTAGACACTCTTTCTGATCCTATAGCTCAAGCATATTTGTTAGATGAGGATCCTAAAACTTACGAAGAAGCTATACGATCTATTGATGCTAGTTTCTGGAAAAGCGCTATAAAAGATGAACTAGAATCAATAATGTCTAATCATACTTGGGAATTAGTTGACTTGCCTAGAGGATTTAAAACCATTAACAGTAAGTGGGTCTTTCGAAAGAAACTTAGACCAGATGGTTCTATCCAAAGGTATAAGGCAAGGCTAGTAGTCAAAGGGTTCACTCAAAGATTTGGTCAAGACTTCTTTGATACTTACTCTCCCGTCACAAAAATCTCAACGATCCGTGCATTGTTTGCACTAGCCTCCATTCACAAGTTGCAAGTACATCAAATGGATGTAAAGACTGCATTTTTGAATGGGGATCTAGATGAGGAGATCTATATGGAGCAACCTCTTGGCTTCGAGGCGCCTGGTATGGAAGGCAAAGTATGTAGACTTAAAAAGTCACTTTATGGCCTGAAGCAAGCTCCTAAACAGTGGTATGAGAAATTTCACAAAACTATTCTTAGTTTTGGTTTTGTTGTGAATGATTCGGATGCATGCGTGTATTCGAGGATGTTTGGTACTGATTGTGTCATCATAAGCTTGTATGTTGACGACATGCTGATTTTCAGTACTAACATTGAGTCCATTAACAAAACAAAAAGTTTCTTGTCCACTAAGTTTGAGATGACTGACTTGGGAGAAGTCGATGTAATCTTAGGAGTCAAAGTAATCAAATCTGAAAAGGGATTTTCTTTAAGCCAGGCACACTATACTGAGAAAGTGTTAAAGAAATTTGACAGTTTTGATGTCGTCCCTGTTCGAACTCCTTATGACTCTAGCATACATCTCTTTAAGAATGAAGGAAGTAGCGTTTCTCAAACGGAATATGCCAAAATAATTGGCAGTCTAATGTTCTTAATGAACTGTACTCGGCCAGACATTGCCTATGCTGTTAGCAGACTCAGTAGATATACTCATAACCCTAGTGGTGAGCACTGGGTTGCTCTTAGACGCTTACTTAAGTACCTTAAGGGTACTATGGACTGGAGACTTGAGTATGTTGGCTTTCCTGCTACATTAGAAGGATATTGTGACGCCAACTGGGTTTCCGATAGTGATGAAGTAAGCTCTACGAGTGGGTATGTATTTACTTTGGGAGGAGCAGCAATTTCTTGGAAGTCTTCAAAACAGACTTGTATTGCTCGCTCTACTATGGAGTCAGAGTTTATAGCTCTTGACTTAGCTGTGCAAGAAGCTGAGTGGCTAAGGAGTTTGTTAGCCGATATTCCGTTGTGGGGGACTCCGACTCATCCTGTTTCCTTGTTGTGTGATTCACAAGGAGCGATTTGTGTTGCCAAGAGTCATGTTTACAATGGCAAAAAGAGACACATTCGCATAAGGCATGAATCTGTTAGACACTTAATAAGGAATGGAGTACTCTCTTTAGAGTATGTGAAGTCGGAAAGAAACCTAGCAGATCCGCTTACCAAAGGGTTAAGTCGGAAATTGGTCCTTGATTCGTCGAGGGGGATGGGTTTAAAGCCCATTGGTTGAGGAATTCATGGTGGATACCCAACTTAGTTATCTAAGTTCAATGTGGTCAAACGAAACCATGGAAAGACTCATAGTGTACATTTCTCACTGCCTATCCCTATGACGAATAATGTACATGCCCAGGTTGAGTACTATTACTCTTAATAAATTCATAGCCCAGATTTTGGGTGGTCTTTGTGAGAAAGACTTGATGAATTTACCGAATCATGGTTGAATACTTATTCTTAATAAGTTCATAACACAAGTATGAATGTGTTGTCCTATTGAGAAGGATAATATGGACTTACCGCCAGAAAGGTTGAGTTTCGAGAAACTCTTAATGAATTCAAAGTTTAAATGATCCTATTGAGAAGGACATTTTGAATTCACCGACAATGAGGTTGAATATTTATTCTTAATGATTTCTTATCCCAATACTGGGTGGTTCATTTTAAATGGACTTGAAGAAATCACCATAAGTCTATAAGAGGTTGAACCATTACAAATGGTTCTTAATTATTTCATAGCCCAGATTCAGGGTGGTTTATATTGAGATAAACCTGATGAAATAACCTATGTAAGTGAGAAGGATTAGCCACCTTCTGTGAAAAACGTTGGGCCGTTTTTTCTAAAACACTTACTAGAATCCTGAGGGTAAGATGGCCAAATATACACTTGTGTATATATATCTTACACATCGAGAACTTCGGTGGATGAAGGAGTTAGTTGTGTGTTATGAGTTTACCCCTATCTTAGAAAGTTCAAGACTAGTTTCACTTATCTAAGAGAAGGATCGCTCATTATCAATATGTACTAGTTCAAGATACGTTCACTAGTGCTTAAGCAACTAATTCCGCAACTGCTCGTCTGAGGAGGGCTGTGTTTGAGATACAGATGAATTCTTTCGCATTAGTGGGGGAATGTTGGTAATGCTTCAAGAAGTTACCAAAGGCAAAGCTATATCCCACATTGGTTGGGAAAATAGCTAGGAAAGGGTATTTATACCCATGCTTCCTCCCTCCCTTGTTGAGTGGGAAAGAACAAGGGAAGTTCTCGCGCACCGCCGCCGCCGTCCGGCCGGCTCGGGCTCGGGTAACACGTACGCGCGCGTATATATTCTAAGCAAACAAATATTCAAAATGTTTATATTATAATAAAGTTAGCTATATGTATCGAGACTGAAAATAAAGTCAAAAGCATAAACTTGAATTAAATAAATTTGTATCACGGTTTGGAAGCCTATTAAGAAGGTACTTTGATAAACCTTCAATGTCCGACATGCTCCATGCGAAAAACATAAATGATTGCATGAATCATATAGAACATTTGCAACCAACTCAGAAATTATCTTCTGTTCGCCAATTTTTTTAGTTTTCTTTATTGTTTTACCAAAAAATAATCTAGAAACAGTTCAACCACGTTAACCTTTTCTATAGAAGGTTAGAGAAGATAATGCTATAGGTGCCAAAGTGAGTTGGTAGGTTGTTAGTAATTAAAAAAATGGGGATCGGAACTCAAAGATCCAATGTTTGAAATATTGAATTTATTCTTATACATATTTGAATGCATTTTCATAATCAAGTTCAATGTGGGTTGATTGGATTCATGCTTAACTATTAAGATCTTTTTTCAAAAGCAAGATTACAAGTGTCAAGTGTATGTAGCTAGAATTGGAGGGAAATTCTAAAGCCAAACAAGTGTTTGGTACATATAGTTTCACATTACTTGTAGCAATGTATGATTCTGTCATCATATTAGAAACAATGTAATATAAGTGCTACTCTTAATAATAGATAAATTTTTAGATAATCTTACATAATTTGAAACCATAATAGATAATAAATAATATATAAAATTCTTTTATCCTTTAATATATTCAATCAAGTAATATTCTAATTTTAACTATGTTATTTATTTGGGTGACACTGAAGTAAAAAATAATTTACCATACTATTACATGGAGCTCTTTTTAAAAATAAGCCAAGTTTTATGGAATAAACCTTCATTTCGTTACTTATGCATATACTTCTATTACCGATTTTAAGATTATTTTCACCCCCAAAATAACATACTCGTCTCGCTAAATGTTTCACACATAATCCCAAACTATAACTTCTTTCAAAACCTTAGAAAAAAATCTCTCTTTCCTTACTCATGTAGGTTTGTGTAGCCGAAATTTTATGAATTTATAACAACAAGATTCTTACCTGAAAGCTTACTTCCTTCCAAATCAACTTGACAAATGAAAATACCGCATAATCACCTGTTGAAAGCTTTCAAAGTGTTTCAAAATGAAAATACTCTAACCCTTCAAGTTCCCACTCTCTGATGGCCCTGATGTCGTTTTTTTACTTGCCTTTTTACCTTATTTCTAAGGTAACCGGTTAACTGATTTATATTTTACTTTTTTTAATCCAACGTCTGATATTATTTAAGCTCAATCCAATAGCCTGATAAACAAAGCCTTATTTTAGCCGTTGTTTAAGCCGATTCTTTTTAGAATCGGCCTAAGAACTCAATCTTAGGTTTAGGTCTGTCACTAAGAAGAGACAAAGATATTAGTCTTACATTGAAAAAAAAATGTCTTAAAATATATAAATAGTGGGGATGTACATTTTATTAGACATATCTTTTAGAGAAAGGATGATAACTCCATGATAAATAGTATTAGAGTAATCCTTTGACTGTATAGCTTCACGCCAAACACCCATAAGCATGGGCGAAGCCACATTGACAAAATTGTATTTTGTATTTTTTTTCAAAATTATATTATTTTATATAATTTGTATATAAAAATTAAAATAATGTAATTGATACCCTTCATAAATAAAATGACACTCTTTATAAATAATTAATTCTTCTTAAATACTATTTAGAAAAATGAGTGAGGTAAGCAGGATGGACAATTGTGACAATGACTCATCACGAGTGTGGTTAACTAGTGACGAGGACCTCAAAAGATTGAATGAAGAAGAATATCATAAAGAATGTAAGTCTTAAGATATATACACAGTAACGTTGTACATTCTATCACATGTCTTTTTAGAAAGAATGTCACGAAAGAAAGAGATGGATTTGAAAATGTCACGAAAGAAGCACATATGCTACAAAGATAAAGGCGTTCTGAATCCATGTGCCAAAGAAGTAAAAGCTTATGTAATCTCCCAAAACTTAACTTTTACTCATTAAATAAAAGACATGGGAAAGGAGGGGAAATGAAAATGTTATCCAATTGAAGTTGAAGGGACAGATCATATGGACACTTGGACAGCATGTTTTTGGTGGGTTTATTATATAATGACAAAAGGTACATTATTTGATATGTTTGATTATCAAAAAAGTGGATTTGGGATTTTAGAATCAAAGAATGTTTTACTAAAATGATTGCTTTTTCCCTTATTCCAATGAAAATGAAGAGGATTCGGCCACGATTTGGATGAAGATTTGATTAGTTGTACACTGAACAACCTTTTTAATTTAAAAAGTATTATATCTCCTAATGCTGTAGAGAATTAAGATATCAATCAAAATTCTTGATTTTATTTACCCATAATGCAGTTTTTTTAAGTAATAATTTTCGATTGTTTTATTTAAAATTTATATAATAGTATGAAAATATAAAAATATTAATTATCTTTCAAAATAAGAATATCTTAATAATTTCATAAGTGAGATATATACATGGGTGATGGTTGAGCGCTTTTTCCCTTTAGTTTAGTTCAGTTGCTTTTTCCTTTTACCTTTGTATTTTCTCCATTTCTATGTGTTTAATAATATTAAAGCACAAGTAGTTAGATATTGAAAATTTTGTTAAAAAAAGAGTTGGATATTAAAAAATATTTAAGATCATAGCTTTTGTCCTTTCAAAACAATAGTCGTAGTTTTTGTCTACATATATGTGTGTGAATTGACACATGTTCATGGGGTTGAATTATTTGGTTTGTCCAAGTGGTAAGTAACTTAGTTTTACTTAAGTAGGTTTCGAGTTTGAAGCGCTATATATGCAGAAAATTTTCGTTGGGAGACTTATCCACCAAAATCAGGTGTGTGACGCGGGTCGGTCTATATTAGTCAGGACAAAGCCCTGAAAACCAGAAGAGCTAAAAGAAATATATAAATATTTTATAGCTTTATATACAATACACAAGGTGGAAACTATTAAAAAAAACAATAAAATATTAAAGCTCTTCGTTGACACCCTCCCCTATTCCCTAGTCTTCATTGCACCAAATTATATATAAAAGGGCGCAAAGAAGGATTGGTGCGAGGAAGACTAGAGGAGCAGATATATATATAAGGGTGTAATTTGTATCAATATGAATAGGTTGGTGCAGTAGTAAATGTTTGGGTTTTTACCCTAGAGATCTCTAGTTCAACCCACGCCAAGCACACTCATATCTCTTTAAATCTCCTTTAACATATATTAAATATTAAATAAATTAAAAATAAGGATAAATTCATCCAATCAGGTGATACACGTGTTGTCATCTGATTGATTGATTAATTTATTTTAATTAAATTAAAATTAAGATCAAATTGATATAATATGTAACTAACATGGACCAAATGTGTAATTATACGAATTTTCTTTAACTGTCATGTCACATCTCATTTAGATTTTAGCAGTTGATGGTCAAAGTAAGACCAATTAAATAATTCGATTTTAGTTATTTTAGTTGAGTGGTCAAAATAAAACGAACCCAATAATTTGATGGTTACTAAAATAGTTACCTATTAAAAATAATTTCAGATCATAGCTTTTGTCTTTACAAAACAATCGTCGTGTCGAATTTAATAAAATGTCATTTTTCTAAAAGTTTAATCATTGAAATATATAAATATTTTATAGCTTTATATTCAATACACAAGGAAAACTAAAAGTTTCTACAAGCATTTTAGTTTAAGGTTTAAAGATTTAGTTTAGACTTTAGGTGTTTAGAATATAAAGATAGTGGTTAGAAATTATAGTTTAAGGTTAGGATTTAGGGTTTAGAGGTTATGGTTTAATTTTTAGAATAGTATGGTGATGGGTTTAGATTTTAACCTATAAATCTTAAATTCTAACCCTAAATCATAAATTCTAACTACTATCCCTAAATTTTAAACTCGTAAACCTAAACCCCTAAACCATACACCCTAAACTAAATCTCTAAACCCTAAAACTAAACACTTATAAAAACTTTTAATTTTCAATGTTAGTGTATAAAATAATTAATCTTTATTGTATATAGTTTTTTTCAAATAAATAAATGAAAACTAAATATTTAAATAAAAGATATATAACAGTTTTTCCAACTTCGACTCAATCCATACATGGAGTACACTGTGTATTCCTATTAGTAATTTAATAGGCATAAATCAAGACTAAATGCTTCAATTTAAATGGTAGAAATAATTAATTATATTAAAGTTCAAGATTTAAATTTCATCTCGATCCGGTCTAGTTATGAAGAGATAAAAGTACTGTAAAATTTGTGAGTCTGCTCTCTGTAGCACGTTTTCGGTCTACTCTCTGTAGCACATTGTCTTCTCTCTTTCTGGTTTTTCCACGCATTTCCTTTTTCTTTGTTATGGCGGATGTTGAACAAGATCTTGCAAATCTTTCTATCGACGCTGGGGAGGAGGAAGGAATTCAGATAGATCTTGCGGATCAACATGCTCCATCTCATATTGGTCTTTGCTTTGTAGGATCATTTCTAACTACTAGTGTCATAAACTTCCCATCGATGAGATCTACATTGGCCAATTTGTGGCGTCCCCCTGGCGGTATTTCCATTTTTGATTTAGGGGAAGGGGGATTCCTTTTTTTGTTTTTTCCATGAAGTTGATGTGGAACGAGTGGAGAAAGGAGGACCATGGACCTTTAATTCTCATTTACTGATTCTCCACCGTCTTCAAGCTGATGAAGATCCTTTAACAGTGCCGCTTTTTCATGTGAATTTCTAGATTTTTATTCATGATGTTCCGGTGGGCTTTATGACGAGTAAGGTGGCTCGGGCTCTGGGGGATTTCATTGGCTCTTTTATAGATTATGACTCGACTGCGACTGCCTTGGGTTATAAACGTATTATGACGGTGCGCTCGAGGATTGATGTTAGGATCCCTCTGAAGAGGAAGAAGAAGCTGATTTTACACAATGGTAAACACCATTTTGTTCGGTTCGAGTATGATAGATTACCCCTCTTCTGTTTTCTATGTGACCGTTTGGGCCATGGGGAGAGTTTCTGTGCTTTGCGGTTCACAGAGAGAGGCCGGGATATTTCGTTGGGCTGGGACAGTTCACTGCGAGCTCCACCGCGTCGGGCGGTGCCGGTTCATAGTAAATGGCTGCGGGAGGAGAGCTCTGAGGAAGCGTATTTTACTCATGAATTTTCGAATAATTTGGCGAGATCTCCGGGGCTGACAGAGGGATTCGTGCCTACGATTCCGGCCCAATCTATCACTAAGGACGGTTATTTTTATTCCCCCGCTAATTTCTCTCGTGCCGCGCTTCATTCAGAAAAGGAAAACATTCCCCCTAATTTTGGAAAGACAGGTGTTTTTGTAAATGCTCATGATTCACAGGATTTGCCTGTTTCAAATTCGGATGTTAGTATGGGAATTGAGGAGGAAATTTTACCAGTGGAGAGTTCTGATAATTCCAAAAGGCCACGCACAATTGTTTCTCTGCCAGGAGTTTCTGTTTCTTCGGATTCAAATGGCAGTCATCCTTCTTCATCGGCAGGTCCCGCTCTGCGAGCCAGCCGGGCTCAATGAAGATCATAAGTTGGAACATTCGGGGCTTGGGGATGCCTCGTTCTGTTCGTCGCCTTCGCGCTACTCTGTGTGATTTCTCCCCATCTTTAATTTTTCTTATGGAAACTAAGTTGCATTCGTCGAAAATGGAACGTGTCCGTCGTTAGTGTGGTTACGGGAATGGTATTGATGTTAGCTCGGTGGATCGAAGTGGTGGTCTTTCGCTTGGTTGGAAGGATAATGTTACAGTGACTCTTAGGTCTTTTTCTGTGCGTCATGTTGATGTGTTAATTGAATCTGATACTGAGGGTTTAAGCTGGCGTTTTACAGGTTTCTACGGAGCCCCTGAAATTAGTAATCGGCAGGCTTCTTGGGATCTTCTTAGAATCTTAAATGATTCCCCCAAGTTCCATGGTGCATTATGGGGGATTTTAATGAAATCCTAAGTTTGGAGGAGAAACAGGGTGGCCTTCTTCGAAGTAGTTGGCAGATGAACAACTTTCGTAATGCCCTTCTGGACTGTAACTTGGATGACCTAGGATACTGAGGGGCATGGTTTACTTGGGAATGGGGGAGGCATGCATTAAACAATATTCGTGAACGATTGGATCGTGGTGTTGCCAATCAAGCTTGGTGGGACCTTCTACCAAACTTCCAAATTGATCACTTGCCTCATTCCATTTCCGATCACTGTCCTATTTTGCTGAACTCGAACGGAGTGGTGTCAACATCTCCTAGGATTTGGCACTTTCGGTTTGAAGCTTCTTGGCTGCTGGAGCAGTCTTGTGATGATGAAGTTAAAAGTCTATGGGTTGAGGCTAACGATTCACTGGTTGAAAATTTGGCCCATGTTGGGCGGGGCCTTGAAGTGTGGTTCAAACAAATTTGAAAGGAGAAGAAGCTTTCGGTGAGAGAACTCCAACAGAAGATTTCCCAAATAAATGATGGACCAGTGACGGATGATTCGTTGGGGGAACTGTTGGAAACTAAACTAGCTCTTAATATGGAATTGGACAGGGAAGAGATTTATTAGGAACAGAGGGCCCAGGCGAATTGGTTGAAGAACGGAGATCGTAATACTAATTTCTTCCATCGTTATGTCAGTCAAAGGCGCCGAAGAAATAGAATCTCGCAGCTTGCTGTAGATGGTGGTGGTTTTGTTGAGGAAGAGGAGGAACTACAGAGTATAGCAATGCAGTATTTTTCGGACCTTTTTTCATCTAATGGCTCCTCTGATGCGAGTTGCATTTTGGAGGAAATTAGTTCTTGTATTAATCAAGAGATGAATGATGAACTGGTAAGGGATTTCACGAGAGAGGAAGTTTGGGCTGCATTGCAATCGATGAGCCCTTTAAAAGCCTCAGGGGAGGATGGGCTTGGAGCCATTTTTTACCAACGCTTTTGGCATGTTGTTGGCAAGGAGGTTTCTGATTTTTGTACTGGTCTTGCTCATGGAGATGGTTTGCTGTCTGAAATCAACCATACGCATATAGTCCTGATTCCTAAAGTAAGTAACCCTCAAAGTATGTCCCAATTCCGACCCATCAGCATATGTAATGTCTTATATAAGATTTATTCAAAAATGCTTGCGAATAGATTTAAAGTGGTTTTAGATTCTTGTATTGACGAGGCCCAAAGCGTTTTCATTCCTGGAAGGCTTATTTCTGATAATGTTATTGCGGCATATGAAATCTTACACTCATGTCAGAAACGTCGGTCGGGGTCTAAAGGTTTTTTCGAATTTGAAAATGGATATGAGCAAGGCTTACGATAGGGTTGAATGGGCTTTTCTTGAATCAGTAATGTTGCGGATGGGATTTGCACGGCAGTGGGTTGATCTTCTTTTGAAATGCATTTCCACAGTGTCTTACTCTGTAGTCTTAAATGAACTAGTGGGTGATCACTTTTTTCCGACTAGGGGCCTTCGCCAAGGGGATCCACTCAGTCCATATTTGTTTCTCATATGTGGAGAAGGATTATCGGCTCTCTTTCGAAGGGCAACTCGCTTGGGTCTATTACAAGGTACGAGAATCACTCGAGGGGCACCACTGGTCACCCATTTGCTTTTCGCCGATGATAGTTTGGTTTTCGGTGAAGCTACTCATGACGGGGCTCGGAGTGTTCGTAATCTTCTATCTAATTATGCTTCTTGCTCGGGGCAGATGATCAATTACGATAAGTCCAATGTCTTCTTCAGCAAGAATGTAGACTCTGTTGTCCGTAACATGTTTTGTAGTACACTAGGGGTTTCGGAGATCACGTCACCTGAAACCTACCTGGGTCTACCGGCTATGGTTGGTGGAAATAAGAGGCAAGCATTCAAACGACTCACAGATTTGACAGAAGCTCGCTCTCTAAGTTGGAATCATATTTCTCTTTCGGCTGGAGGTAAGGAAGTTTTCATTAAATCAGTATTACAAGCCCTACCATTGTTTGTTATGTCCTGCTTCTTGCTGCCACTTTCTCTTTGTCGTGACTTGGAAGCTATAATGGCTCGGTTCTGGTGGCGCAATGCAGTTTCCAAGCGAGGAATTCATTGGTGTCAGTGGTCGGAACTTTGTAAGTTAAAAAGTGATGGTGGGATGGGCTTTAGAGACCTGGCCAAGTTTAATATCGCACTTTTAGCGAAACAAGGTTGGCGTTTAATTGCTAACCCTGGATCTCTAGCTGCAAGATTAATCCGGGCTAAGTACTACCCCACGTCCTCCTTTTTGAATGCTTCTCTGGGGTCAGCTCCTTCGTTAATCTGGAGGAGCATTTGGAGCTCAAGGAAGCTTATCGAACTAGGTATGGGTTGGAGAATTGGTAATGGACAATCAGTGTCGGTCTAGAATAATTCCTGGCTCCCATCATTTCCTTCAGCAGTGGTTACTTCTCCGCATTTACCAAGCCTAAGTTGAGTATCTGATCTCATTCTACATCCTAATCGTTGCTGGAATGAACCCTTGATCAGATCTAGTTTCACGTCAGACGAGGCTAGCCGTATATTGCAGATCCTTATTTCATCCTCTGGTCAAGAGGATGTGATGGTATGGTTTGGAGAGGGCTCGGGTATTTACTCAGTTCGTAGTGGCTACAAGCTTTTTCTAAATCCCACTACGAGTTCATCTAATGCTACTATTTTCAACTATCTGTGGAGTATCGATTGCCCCTCAAAGATTAAAATACAGGTATGGCGATTTATTAACAATTATGTCCCTACTTTTCACAACCTATCTATTAAGAGGGTTTCTGCTTCCTCTCTATGTCCGCGATGCTCGATGGAGTCTGAAGATACAACCCATGTGATCAGGGGTTGTTATTATGCGTTACAAGTTTGGAACAAATTAGGTATTTCCTGGCCTAATCAGTTGGATTACAAGCCTTTTTATGAGTGGCTTCTATGGTTATTCAAGCACAGTGATAATAGCAAAATAAGACTAATTGTTACAACCATATGAGCAATTTGGTTTTCAAGAAACAAGTATCTGCATGAGGGTGCTTCACAAAGTATTGACGAGGTATCTACTTTCATAGTAAGCTACTATGAGGAGACTAGATCTCTTACCTCATTGCTAAAACATCCAACCCCGAATGTAATCGCCCACTGGAATCCCCCCGCTGTGAACTCCGTCAAAGTGAATGTAGACGCAAGCTTTAATTCGTCAACAAATTAGTCTTTTTCAGGGATAGTCATTCGAGATGAAGGGGGCTTTATTGTTGGCTCGAGCGTTAGGTGTAATGTCAGAATCATGAGTGCCTTCCAGGCTGAAGCAGTTGCGGTTCTTCAGGGCCTACAGTTTGCACACGAAATTAGCTTTAGGTCGATCGAAATAGGGAGTGACTCAAGAACTGTCATAAGGAAAATTGTGGCACATGAACCTGACTTATCAGAAATTGGGATGATTACCAGGGATATACGTGTGGCCGCCCAAAATCTGGACTCGTGTGCTTTCTTCTTTTGCGGTCATCTCCAAAATCGGGCTGCGCATGAATTGGCGGTGGAGGGTCAGAGCTTAGCCCATGACCAGTTCTGGTTGGAGGATGCCCCGTCAAGGGTCATGCATGTTGCTGATGAAGACCGCCGGTTTAGGGAGCCACCGTGACTTGTTGATCGGCTTAGGTCTTAGGGGATTTTTACGCTTCGATCGGTTTCCTGAAGAACGTTTCCCCAATTTTTTTCTTCCATCGCGCCCCTCAGAGTTTCCTTTAGATTTGAGATGGAGGATGGGTCGGTTTGAATGCCGTGTTATTTCTTTGTGTTTTATTCTTGTGCCGTTTGGCTTTCTTTTTTACTTTTCTTTTTATTTTCTGTAATAAGTGATTGTGTCAGGTTTATTTCACATCATTAATAAATTTCAACCGACCATTTATTCAAAAAAAAGTACTATAAAATTAGAGACTTGTAGCGGCGGATAAAACAGGTAAAGTAGATTATTTGTCACACAAATTTTGTTTTATAATCAAGTTATTTACTCGGTAAATATGTAACATGCTTTAGAATTAAGTAAGTTTTTTAGAAGTATATTTGATCGGTTGGTTAAGCTGCTTATCTTTGTTCTCTCAATTTTCTTAGGTTATGAGTTTTAAACTCATTAGGACCACCTCCTTCCTTCTCCTAGAGTCTCCCTTTCTAGGGACGGAGGTATGTATAGTTTGGGAGGGGTTTTTGCCCAGGGACGGAGCCAGAATTTGAGGTTGGGGGCAAACTATAAATGTTTGAGGGGGGTATATTCATAAATAAACCAATTTATAAAGAATTTTAAATAAGGAGACAAAGGTGGAAAAAATTGCCCCCCACCCCATGTAAATCCGTCCTGTAACCCCCTCGTCCCGGTCTGGTCGGATGACCGGTCCGAGTGAGCTACACGGGGAAAACCGAGTGAAAACCCCTAAGGGTTCCCCCTCGGTTAGCAACCCTATAATTTTTTTTTAAAATCTTTTCTAGATGAATATTTAATCCTATGTGGTCATACAGCGGAACAACAATCGCGAGACAAACAACCGAACTCAACCTAACATTTCACAGTCCAATTTTTAACTTGATCTGCAGGCGGTATCGATACACCTAAGGGGTGTATCGATACCCCTTGACCAGGTCAACTGGTCAAAGTCAACCCGTGGAGACCGTATCGATACACCCTAGGAGTGTATCGATACCCTCCCCAACTGTTGACTTCCCAAGGTCAACGCTAAGGTGACCGTATCGATACGCATGAACGCCCGTACCGATACCGAACTGGACAGTAACTCCAGTGGCCAAAATGGTATCGGTACGCCCCCTCGCGTATCGAAACACAAGGCCTGAAACATGAAGGTTGTATCGATACGGGACCAACCGTATCGATACCCCTGCTACGAAAATACAGATTTGAGCTGGTTTAAGGCACAAGGTGGCCCCTAAATCCCTCTCAAACCTCAACCAACACACTAACATGTATCCTATGTCAAACCAAGAGTATAGGCATGCTTAAACTTGAAACTAAAGGCACATTTCACACAAAGTGATGATTCAATCATACAAGCAACATAAGCTTTCAAGCAATGGCATTCCAACAAAGGCATTTCAACATTTAAGGTCATACAAGGAACTCAAAGCCTTTAAGGCACAAGACAAGCATACAAGAGGTTTACACCCACATCAAGGCAACCTAACATTGATAGACATGCTAACACACACAATGTTCATCATAGCAAGCCATGCTTACAAATCATAGTCAAAATAACATCAACACATATAAATGAGTCATACAAGCTCATACACAACCCTTGCCACATTGCTAACTAATACAAAATTAACCATACTTGAGCAACAACTTGGAAAGCCCTTCTTGCCTTGCCTCGAGCTAACACCGCGCTAATGATCTGCATTGTTGAACATAGAGAGCGTAAGCTATAAGCTTAGTGAGGGTGCTCTAAAACGAAAAACATCAACAATGCAGGGTCCAAGCATATTAATCCTAGTCTTACATACATCAAGCATAGGCATAAAAATCAAGTAGACCTAGCTAGTCTTTCAAGTGGCATATATGGTCTCTCAATCCTATCAAGCTCAAACATCAACATCCATATCATGCAACAACACATTATACCACAATCACATATCACCATCATATATCACAATACATGAACAAGTTTAATTGGCCACTTTAATTACCTCGATTGTGCGGATATAAACCTTAACAACACTTTACCTCGGTGGGATTTCACTCATCACCGGACCTTGCATGTGCGGGATTCCACTCATCGCCACATGCCCTACGGATGGGATTCCACTCATCATCCCGTAGAAATAAATAAAAGCTTCCGGTGGAATGTTACATCACCGTACTCCTCCTTGATGACTTAACGCCATCAAGGCCACATACGTTTTGACTCAATTTGTGTGCACACTATCCTAATGATCGATCATTTACAACCGGTAATTATTTAGTGCCAATTATTATCACCAATCACATACCATCAACACACTCATGCTCAACACATATATCCACATCATGATATATATACACATGCACCATATAATCATAAGTACAAGAGCATAGTCATTAGGCACATTACCATTTAAGGAAAACAAGACTAAATTAACTACTTGGATTAAGAAAGTGGCCTACCAAGCACACTTTACACACACACACTACTCATGCTCGAACCAAACTTTAAAACAAGTTAAGACCACTCACTGCCCTTCCTTAGCAATTCGAACCAATCCTCCTACGAACCCGGATTCGGTCCCAAAGCCTCCTCAACGTTTCCTCTTGCTTCTAGTCAAATAAAACACATACATTACTTCCAAAGTCAATGCTAAACCAACCATCAACTTGCTTTGCAAACACAACCCAATTTCCACAAATTTCCCAAACCACATAACATCTCAAAAACCCAATTTTCGTACTCCAACAACCATTGGCTGAAATACTCATTTCCAAACACCCAAATGACTTCCAAAACATCCCAAATCACCCTCCTAACATAGGTAGACCATCAGCCCTTCAATTTCAATATTAAATCCACCAAAAACCCAAGTTTTCATACTCTAAAATTTGCCC
This sequence comes from Hibiscus tridactylites, assembly GCA_958450335.1. Lineage (NCBI taxonomy): Eukaryota > Viridiplantae > Streptophyta > Magnoliopsida > Malvales > Malvaceae > Hibiscus > Hibiscus tridactylites. The sequence continues at coordinate 50,253,232 of OY288290.1, forward strand.
TAAGGACCCACTACGAAATTTCATCCAAAATCAACCAAATTAATATATGTTGTGTATTTCATTATGCTTAAACAAAACCCCAATACAATTTATCAAAACAAATTGAAAAACCCTTTTAAAAATCCAAACTTTCATATAAACCCTAATTTCCAAAACTCTATATTTTTGAAATCTAAGACCATAGATAAGTAGAGGATAGAGAGGAGGTTAAGAAAACATATTTACCTCTTAATTTGGTGTTGAAATTGAGTGGCAAAATCAATGGAATAGTAGCTAGGGTTTTGGGAGAGTTTGAAAATGGGGGAGAGGGGTTTGACGTTGGGAAAGGGGGGATGAGAAAGAAGATGATAACTTTTTTCTTAAAGTTGTCTTGCTTTATTTAAAATTTGGGTAAATTACAACATAGGTCCCTCCCTTCATTTTAAAGCTCAATTTGGTCATTATTTGTAGTTGAATTGTTTTAATTAAATTTTTATTTAACTCGAACTAAAACCCGGTTAACTCCTAGGCCCAAGACACGGGTGTTACACGTCCATGTTCTTGTCCCTTTCAAATTTTTTTATAATAGCATTTGAGGTCATTCTTAATTTAAATAGAAGTAAAATAAGGTATTTGCCCCTCCGAATTTTTAGATTTAAAGGCTTAATAGACTTTTGTCCCTTCTAATTTTCGATCCTAACTTTGCCAATGCCCCTTTCCCTCCTCTTTAGGTAGGATTAAGATTAGATAAGATTTATAAAAAAAATAATTGAGTAATTCTTTCCATGCTTATTTTTATTGCCAAATAATTTGGGATAAAAGCATAAAACAAATAATAATTGTTTCTTTATACAATTGCAATTGAATATTATTAAAAATCATGAAAGATGTTATAAATATAAGGGAGAATAATAAAGACTAGTCCGCCTAAATCTCATACAACTCAAAGGTGCGAAGAAAAGTAAATACATTTGTAGAGATTAGGTTGTCGTAAAAATTCAGAAGCCTTCTTGAATCTCCATGTCTCTATCCAAACTAGACGATTTACGAAGTGAAAATGAGTGGTGAGCGAACCAAACTATTAAGTAGATTGCTCCGCTACCCGGGTCTGATTACATCGACAAACAACCATCAACCTAGTGGGGATCTATTTTTCTATGACCACCGACAAAATTAAAATCAGAAACTAGCGTCGTGAATATCTCTTTACAAGCATCAAACGAACGATAAGGTATGCTGAAATCATGCCAAAACGACAGATGAAACGAACCACAAAAACAAAGAAAAAACGTGCCACAAAGGCAAAAAAAATATGCCACAAAGGCAGAGAGAATACGTGTCATAAAGACAGAAATTCTTATTAAAAATATATAAAAAAATAATAAAATAATAAATTCTGATGGTCGACAACCAATACTAAAATTAGTTATCCACCACCGATCAAAGAAATAAATAAAAAAAAAGAAAATAAAGATTGGTTGCGGCGTTGAGAGAAAAATTAGGGTTTACTCAGGAGATTTCACACAATGGCTTAAATATGTTAAAAGGGGTATATAACAAATACTAATTGTTGTATTGTACCTACTAAAATAAATAATATCATAATCAGGAATATAAGTTCAATTTATTTATCTTCTTGTATTTGCATAAATGCATATGATTTCCACATTCATGCATTTTAATTAATGTGAAGATCATGTGATCGTTCTGTTACCTTATTTTTTAGTTTAATTCATACTTTTTTTTAGGTTTTTTCCTCTTCGGTTGTTTAGAGGTAAACCGCCGGCCTTTAATCAAGCCACTATCAGCTTATCACAATAGCACCACATTGAATATCACAGATGTGGCAAAACTGTTAGAAATTAGGATAAACTACAACATATGTCACTTAATTATAGATAAAGTTATATTTGGGTCATCTAATTATTAAAAGTTACATTCGAGTCACTTAATTATGGGTAATATTATATTTGGGTCACCCCATTTTTAAAAGTTACACTTGAGTCACTCAATTATGGGTAAGGTTACATTTGGGTCACCCTTTATATTTAAAGAATATATATCAGTTTGTGTATTAGAGTAATTAATGATATCAATTGAAATACTCTAGTGTTAACAAGTGTATACAAGTGACTTGGAAGAAAAAATGACTAAATTGATATATATTTTTGTAAATATGAAAGGTGATCCAAATGTAACTTTACCCATAATTGAATGACTCAAATGTTACTTTTAATAATTGGATGACCCAAATGTAATCTTACCTATAATTGAGTTAGCTCAACTGTAGTTTACCCTAAAAATTAAAGCAGTCAAAAACACATTGGGCCATGTTGAATACCATTCGTCTTCATCACTAACACTTTAATGTCGGAACATACATCACATTTTTCGCTTTCTTCTTGCTCTTTTTCTTCTGTGTTTTTCCCGCCATGGACAATTCAATCTGTCGAGTACATTGGATAATTGACAATTCCTTGTTTTAGTTGTAGATTTTTGGTCAAGATTTGGTTCATGCTTCTTTGCATGCTTCTTTTTTTAGCCAAATAATTGTGGATAAAAGCATAAAACAAATACTAATTGTTGTACCTACTAAAATAAATAAATATCATAATTAGAAGGTTTAATAGTTAAAAAGGTGCCCAACCTATAGGCTTTGTTCCAGCTTGGTGTCTAACGTTTTTTTTTGTCACTTTGGTGTCTAACGTTTCATTTCGTAACTTAGATTGAGTTTTTTCCGTCACGGCCGTTAAAAATTTTCCGTAACCAATTATAACATGACATGTGGTCTATTTTATATATTTATTTAATTTCTGAATTACTTAAAAATTATATACTTCTTAAAAAACCCAAAGTTCTAATTTCTTTCAAACAAACCCTCAAATCACATCTTCATCACCGTTCCACATCCTTCACACATCAGCGGTTCACCGTTCGACATCCCTCATACATCAGCGGTTCACCGTTCACCACCCAAGTGTCGAGTACCTCACCGTTCAAAATCCCTCACCCTCTAGCCGTCGATTAGAAGCCCAACCTATCTCTTTTTTTCTTCATTTTTGGATGTTCGTCGATGGAGAAATCGATGGATCATTTGTCGATTTTCGACGACGAAATCATGAGACTTTCGGTTGTGGGGCCAATGAAGGCAAGGGTGACCAATGGTGGTTGAATTGGTGGTGGGAGGGGAAGGATTTAAGGATCTAGGGTTTGGATTTGGATTTGGGGTTTTAGAGAAATTAAAGATTTTTGGGTTTTTTTTATAAAATTAAAGATTTTCTATTTTTTAGAAAAATAAAAAATAAAGAAAATACTAGAATATGCCACATGTCGTGTTTTTATTGGATAACAAAAAAATTTTAACGTCCATTACGAAAAAATCAATCTGAGTTACGGAATGAAATGTTAGACACCAAAGTGACCCAAAAAACGTTAGGCACCAAACTGAAATAAAAAGTATAGGTTAGGCACCTTTATGACTATTAAGCCTAATTAGAAATATAAAGTTTAGTCTATTGACCTTGTATTTGCATAAATCCATTTGATTTTAACATTCATGCATTTTAATTAATGAGAAAGATCATGAGAATCGTTGTGTTATCTTATTCTTTAGTTTAATTCATGCATTTTTCTAAGTTTTTTTTGGTGGTTTAGGAGAGTGAGGTTCGCAGTCTTTGGCCAAACAACTGTAACTCATACTTTATTATATCCTTTGAGTTCTCCTTCATCTTCTTTTTCTCCTTCCTATTTTTTTTTTTAATTTTTACTTCTACATATTTTAATTTTGTGTGATTTAGTTTAATAACTCTTTCCCATTCTCTAGAAAAAAATATGAATATTTTTCTAACTTTTGTAAGCTTGCTTTTTCTGCTCTTATGACACTTTCCTTTGCTCTTGTAGCATGTTTTTTTCTTTTCGTAGTTGAATTTGATGCTGACTTTTTAGTTGGTGATTATTGGATTATCATGTTGATCTACCCTGATTTGTACTCTAGGGTTCGTGTAACCCCCTCGTCCCGGTCTGGCCGGATGACCGGTCCGAGTGGGCCACACGGGGAAAACCGAAGCGGAACCCGTTAAGGTTCCCCCTCGGTTAACGACCCTAAAAATTTCTTTTTATTTATCTTGTCTAAAAGAGTATTAGATCCTAAGTGATCATACAGCGGAACAACATACACGAGACAATCGAACAAATCCATAACAACATTTAACAGCCCAATTTTAAACTTAAACTGCATGCGGTATCGATACACTTAAGGGGTGTATCGATACCCCTTGACTAGGTCAACAGGTCAGGGTCAACCCGTGGAGACCGTTTCGATACACCCAAGGGGTGTATCGATACCCTCCCCAACGGTTGACTTCTCACAGTCAACGCTAAGATGACCGTATCGAAACGCCAGGGACCCGTTTCGATACCAAAGTGGACAATAACTTCAGTGACCAAAAAGGTATCGATACGCCCCCCTCGCGTTTCGAAACGCATGGCCTGAAACAAGAAGGCCGTATCGATACGGGACCAACCGTATCGATACCCCTGCACTGCAAAACTCCCAAACTCAGCTAAAACGAACAAGACTCGGACCTAGATGCAATTTAGAACTTCCCTAGACCCAAACAAGCATTCATACAGCATCTACAGAGCAATATTTAACCATACAAGCACCCAACATATACATTCATTAAGGAAATCATGCAATTGAATCAATGATGGCATTTAAGCATTCAAGTCTCATACTTCAAAGTTCAAGCACAAGGGCAACCTCAAAAGCACATAGCTAACATTCATGGTAAGCAATTTAGGCATGGATTACAATTCAAACATGGCATCACAAGCCATACAAAAGCAAGATAACATGGAGTCTAAGCAAGCTCCTAAACAACCAACAATCATCCATCAAAATAACACATGTCCAATTGCTTAAACTATTACATACTCAACATTTAAAAGTTCATACTTGATGTACTCAAGACAACAACCACACTTGAAGGCCCTCCTCTTGCTCAAGCAACCCACGAACTAAGGATCTGCAATGTTGAACAAAGAGAGCGTAAGCAATGATGCTTAGTGAGGGTAAGCTCTTAAGAACAAACCTCAACATTGCAGGGTCCGAGCACGATCTAGCCAAGGCAAAACACATATTTACCAAGGATCCACAAGAGCCACAAAATAAGGATGCATGAGCAATATTCAAATAAATGCCATGATCATGAGCTCAAATCCACATCACATGTAATCACATTTAAACATCCGCATAAAGATCATAAATCGCAACACATTGATACACTTATCAATCAATATTGGCACCTAGCTATGACCCGAATACGCGGATAGACACGTTGGAACTCACATCCAACAACCACATTACCTCACGGTGGGATTACACTCATCACCGGTCTCGCGGAGGGGATTCCACTCATCCTCACGCCCCGTCGATGGGATTCCACTCATCATCGACTATAAATAAATAAAATTTCTGGGCGAACCCCTACTCCTCCTTGGTGACTCAACGCCACCAGGGCCACGCGCGACTTTTGACTCATGTGTACACACTAACATCCTAATGATCGATCATTTGTACTCAAGCATACTAGTGCCAACATTTTACTCATTCCACATTACTCATTTCAATCAATTTCGTGCTTAGCACGTACTCACCATGAACACAATCATGAACCATTACCATGCATGCCTTAAGCATCATAAATCATGCCTCCTCTCACATGTATAATACAATATACATAAGCATTCATATCACAAGATATACGAGGCATACACATCCATATATAAGAGTTCATCCAAAGGCTCTAGATCAAGTTTAGGATTAGGCTACCACCCTAATCCTAACTCTAGGTGGGTCTACCAAGCCCAACCTAGTCCACATACTCGAACCAACCGTTTACAAACCATGTAAAACAATTAACCACTCACCTAAGCTCCCAAGCTCAAAGACCAAGCAAGCGACCACCTTCAAATTCCCGGATTTACTTCCGATGCTTCACCGTTGCCCAAACTCGATTCTAATCAATCCCAAACACAAACAAAACATCCACAATCAATAACTCATCGTCGGAACTAACCCAGAATGCAATTCAACCACAATTTACTATGTTGCAAGCATGAACAAACCCCATTTTTCACCAACTCAGACAGCCCCAAAACCATGTCCAGAAACCATGTTTCCAACTTCCATTACACCCACAAATGATCCCAATTCAACCCCTATCCATAGTACTATCAAAAGCCTATCAAAACCCACCTAAAACAACCCCCAAAACTCACCCAAAACCCTCCAAAAACCTCATGTTTACCCAAATCCGAAAATTGCTCAAAATCATTTGCAATCCACATATGTTATACCATTTGACCTCTATACATCATAACTAAACATATTAAACCAAAACATTTCACTTAACATCATAAAGATCTCATTTTTAATCAAAATCTTCCAAAAATTCCATTTTTTAAAACCTCCACGAAAATGAAAATAAAAGGTACTTTTAAAGAGAGGGAGTTGAGGGGAAGTCAAAAACGTCATTACCTTTCAAAATGGAGTTGAAATGAGAGAGCTTTGAAATGGAATAGTGATAGAGGAGGATGAGCTCTTCTAACGTTAGAAAATTTGAAGAAGACAATGAATAGTAAATGGGGTGTTTTGTTTTATTTTAACTTAAAGGCCTAAAGACCAATTTGCCCTTAATGAAATGGGATATTCACAAGAGTATATGATCCATGGCCATTTGGGGTTTAATTCTAAAACATGGTCAACACAATTAATTAACTTGAAAACAAAACCCGAAACATTATTTAAATTATAAAACTGAGCCCAAATAATATTAAAATATTATTTTCACCTAACCCCTAAACCCGGGTGTTACATTTCGTTCTCATTTATTGATAGATGCTTCCAATCACCAAACATAGTTTTATGTATTTTATGTTAATGTTGAAAGTGTTTATCATTCATCGACGACAATGATATTTGTTTATCTATATATTTTTAAATTTGTTTGGTTAAGTTTTAATCATTTCTTTGTACGATCATATATTATGTTTTAGTGGCTAGTTTGTACACTTCAATAATTTTAGAGAAAAACATCTGTTAATGATCTATTCTAGTATTTTATGGATTCTTCTTTTAACTCTATTGTATTTTCTTGTTATACAATAAAATCAACAACTATTATTTGTCAATAAATAAATTCATGCATTTTAAAAATTATGTGGATTGCGTGATGGAAAATTCTACAACGTGCGACGAACACCACTGAACACCACTAATGTTAAACACCGTTGAACACCGTTAAATTAATTAGGATGAGTCTATCACGCGCGACGAACACTGCTGAACACCACTAATGTTGAACACCGTTGAACACCATTAAATTAATTAATAAAGATTTAAAATTTCAAGGACCCATCATACAATTAATAATTATTTTTAAAAATTCAATTAAATTATTTTATATATATATATATATTAAAATTTTATTTTTTTAACAAGAGTAAACTATATATTTAGCACTTCACATATTTCCGTATTTCTATTGAACTCTCATTATTTAAATATTATTTCAATTTGACCATATTCTTTATAAAAAAATAATTTAACCCTCAACATAAAACCCTAAACTATTAAACCTTAATATTTTTTAATAGTCTAAAGGTGATTATAAAATAGTATTTGTTAATACATTAATAAACAGTTTTAAAATTATTAAAAATAAAATAATTATATTTTTCAACAAATGATATCTTATTGTTATTAAGATTGATATTTTTCGTACATCAACTAAAAACTTTGTATTAGTTGCAAAATTTTAAAATTTAACGATTAATTAATATTTTCAAAAAAAAAATTAAGGTTTTCTCATTAAAATTGTAGGCGAAATTTGTAAATTCTACTCAAATATTGCTATCTTTTTCATTATTATTATCGAACATAATTTTTCTTCAATTTGGATTTCTCTTTTCACGATGGTAGATGCAATCTTTATTATAATAAAGAATAAACGGTGTTTTTTTTTTACATTCATGATTTCTCGATTTAAATTAAGGTGAAAATAGGAGAGGTGTTAAATATATAGTTTAAGGTTTAATAGTTTAGGGTTTTAGGTTGAGGGTTAAGGGTTAAATTATTTTTTATAAAGAATAGGGTCAAATTAAAATAATATTTAAATAATGAGAGTTCAATAAAAATACAGAAATAGATGAGGTACTAAATATATAGTTTACCCTTATTAAATAAAATAAAATTTTAATATATAAAAATAATTTAATTGAATTTTTTAAAATAATTATTAATTGTATGATGGGTCCTTGAAATTTTAAATATTTATTAATTAATTGGAAAATTCTACAACGTGCGACGAATACCGCTGAACACCACTAATGTTGAACACCGTTGAACACCATTAAATTAATTAATAAAGATTTAAAATTGCAAGGACCCATCATACAATTAATAATTATTTTAAAAAATTCAATTAAATTATTTTTATATATTAAAATTTTATTTTTTTTAATAAGGGTAAACTATATATTTAGTACCTCACATATTTTCGTATTTTTACTGAACTCTCATTATTTAAATATTATTTCAATTTGACCTTATTCTTTATAAAAAAATAATTTAACACTTAACCCTCAACCTAAAACCCTAAACTATTAAACCTTAAACTATATATTTAATACCTATCCTATTTTCACCTGAATATAAATCGAGAAATCATGAATATAAGAAAAAACATCGTTTATTCTTTAATATAATAAAGATTGCATCTACCATCGAGAAAAGAGAAATCTAAAGTGAAGAAAAATTATGTTTGATATTAATAATGAAAAAGATAGCACTATTTGAGTAAAATTTACAAATTTCGCCTACAATTTTAATATGAAGACCTTAATTTTTTTGAAAATATTAATTAATCGTTAAATTTTAAAATTTTGCAACTAATATAAAGTTTTTAGTTGATGTACGAAAAATATCAATCTTAATAACAATAAGATACCATTTGTTGAAAAATATAATTATTTTATTTTTAATAATTTTAAAACTATTTATTAATGTATTAACAAATACTATTTTATAATCACCTTTAGACTATTAAAAAATATTAAGGTTTAATAGTTTAGGGTTTTAGGTTGAGGGTTAAGGGTTAAATTATTTTTATAAAGAATAGGGTCAAATTGAAATATTATTTAAATAATGAGAGTTCAATAGAAATACGGAAATATGTAAAGTGCTAAATATATAGTTTACTCTTGTTAAAAAAATAAAATTTTAATATATATATATATATAAAATAATTTAATTGAATTTTTAAAAATAATTATTAATTGTATGATGAGTGCTTGAAATTTTAAATCTTTATTAATTAATTTAATGGTGTTCAACGGTGTTAGCATTAGTGGTGTTCAGCGATGTTCGTCGTGCGTGATAGACTCATCCTTACGTGATAAATAGAATGGAAATTAAAATATAAATTGACAAAAATGTAACACCCGGGTTTAGGGGTTAGGTGAAAATAATATTTTAATATTATTTTGCTCGGTTTATAAAATTACATAATAACTCGGGTTTTGATTTCAAATTTATTTATTTAATGATTGACTATGTTTTTACAATTTACAACCCAAATAGCCATGGTTTGGGTGCCCTTGTGAATGATTCATTTCATTAAGGGCAAGATAGTCTTTGTGCCTTTAAATTTAAAACAAAACAAAAACCCCAACTCATTCACTATTCATTTTCTTCCTCTTCCAAATTTCCCAACGTGAAATAGAGCTTCTCATCCCCAATCTACTATTCCATCTCATTCATTCTCCGTTTCAGCTCCAAATTGAAAGGTAAGAGCAAATTTGACTTCCCCTCATCCTCCCCTCTTTAAAAGTACCTTCTATTTTCATTTTCATAAGAGTTTGAGAAAATGGAATTTTTGGGAGTTGGGATTAAAAATGGAAGCTTTATGTTGTTAAAGTAAATGTGTTGATTTAATATGTTTAGATAAGTTATGTAGAAGTCAAATGGTATTATATATGTGAATTTCAAGTGATTTTAATCAATTTTCGGAATTGGGTACCAAGGGGGTTTTGGGAGGGTTTTAAAATGGTTTTTCGGGTGTTTCAATGTTGGTTTTCGAGGGCTGATGTTAGTATGATATATGAGGGCTGCTTTGGGTGTGTTTGATGGTTATTTGGATGCTTGGAATGGAAGATATTGGTGGGCTTTAAGGGCAGCTCGGAAATTCTGTTTTTGGGACTTGTTTTGGGTATTGAGTGCTTGAAGTGTTGTTCCGGGTTGTTTCCGTTGATGAGATATTGATTATGAATGTTTTGTTTGTGTTTGAGATTGATTAGAACCGAGTTTGGGCGTCGGTGAAGCTTTGGAAGAGAATCCGGGAATTTGAAGAACGGTCGCTTGCGTGGTCTTTGAGCTAGGAAGTTTAGGTGAGTGGTTGTTGCTTTTAAATGTTTTAAAGTAGTTGGTTCGAGTATATGGACTAGGTTGGGCTTGGTAGACCCACCTAGAGTTAGGATTAGGGTGGTAGCCTAATCCTAAACTTGATCTAGAGCCCTTGGTTGAACTCACTTTATGGTTGTGTATGTCTTGCATAAATTTGCGATATGAATGTCTATGTATATTGCCTTATACATGTGAAATGAGATTGGACTTATGATGTTTGAGAAATGCATAATGATGGTTGTGGGTGAGTGTGTGCTAAGCACAAGGTTTATGAAATGAGTAATGTGATGTGGGTAAATATTGGCACTAGTAAACTTGGATACAAATGATCGATCATTAGGATGTTAGTGTGTACACATGAGTCTAAAGTCGCGCGTGGCCTTGGTGGCGTTGAGTCACCAAGGAGGAGTACGGGTTCGCCCGGAATTGTAATTGAATATAGTCGGTGATGAGTGGAATCCCATCGACGGGGCGTGAGGATGAGTGGAATCCCCTCCGCGAAACCGGTGATGAGTGGAATCCCACCGAGGTAATGTGGTTGTTGGATATGAGTTTCCAACGCGCCTATCCGCGTATTCGGGTCTTAACTAGGTGCCAATGTTGATTGATATGTGTATCAATGTGTTGGAATATATGAGTTGTTTGGATGTTTAAATGTGATTACATGTATGGTAGTGTTGAGCTCATGTTTATGGCATATATGTGATATATTGCTCATGCATTTATATCTTGTGGACTCTTGACAAATGTAAATTGCCTTGGCTAGATCGTGCTCGGACCCTGCAGTGTTGAGGTTTGTTTTTAGAGCTTACCCTCACTAAGCGTTATTGTTTACGCTCTCTTTGTTCAACATTGCAGATCCTTAGTTCGTGGGTTGCTCGGGCAAGTGGAGGGCCTCCAAGTGTGATTTTGGACTGTGTTCATCAAGTATGGTTTTAATGCTAAGACATGTAATAGTTTAAGCAATGGGATGTGTAAGGTTTTGTTGGATTGTTGTTGGGTGATAGGAGCTTGTTTAGACTCCTTAGCCTCTTGCTTTGTATGGTTGTGATGCCATGTTGAATGTTAACTCATGCCTAATTGCTTACTTGAATGTTAGTCTTTTGCCTTAGGAGTATATATATGTGTTTGAACGATGTTGGAATGAATGCATGTTTGTGGGATGTTGCCTTAGCATTAGACATGTTTAAATCTTGTTTTAGCATGTTAATATTGTTGTTATATCTTGGATTTAATTGGTTGGGTGTCATGATGTGGTTTGGTGATGTTTTGGGGCACCTTTGTGCCTCAAAACAGCAAAATCGAGTCTGCAGACAGGGGGTGTTTCGGAACGGGTCCCCGTGTTCCGAAACGGCCCCTGTGTAAATGGCCTGCCGTTTCGAAACGGATGAGGGTCGTTCCGGAACGTTTTCGCTACTGGAATTTTGAGAAATTGGCGAGATGACGCCGTTCCGAAATGGGCCTTTGAAGTTCCGAAACGGTCAAATCTCGTTGACCACGAGATATTGACCGTCAAGGTCGTTCCGATACGGGTCTCCCCCTGTTTCGAAACGGCCTGCTGAAATGAAGTAAAATGGACTGTTTTATGTTTTGTTTGATCGGTAAATGTTTCGTTGCTTGTATCTTCCGCTGTTGGTCTACACATAGGAATTAAATATGCATCTAGAGAAGACTAAGGTTAAAAAGAAATTTTCTGGGTCGTTAACCGAGGGGAAGCCTTAACGGGTTTCGCTTCGGTTTTCCCCGTGTGGCCCACTCGGACCGGTCATCCGACCAGACCGGGACGAGGGGGTTACACTTGTTGGTATTAGAGCCTAAGGTTACCGAGACCTTGGGCAGGTAAGTGAGGTAAGTTCAAGTTTTTAAGTTGAATTGCACGGTGTTTGCCTGTTCTGCAAGAATGGTTGCTTATGTGACAAGTATGCTGATTGTTTTACTTTTAAGCATGTGTGTGTGGGTCTCATTGCTACTATTACATTGGAAAAATGATTTTTAAGTGAGGAAACGTACTTGGAACACTTGGAAGCCTTGCCTTGCTAACCCAGCTTGTATGTTTTGTTATTGTGGTTGTAGTTGATAATCGTGAGAGCGATGTCTAGACCGAGAGGTAGACCGAGGTTGGTTCGTCAGGAACCGCGAGTTGTAGCTCCTGTTGAGCCGGTAGTTGGTGCGGGAGCTCACATAGAGGGACCGGGGGCCGCGGGAGTTGGCGCTCCTCCACCACCTCCACCACCACCACCTCCTCCACCGGGAGTTGGGGGCGAGGATGGAGCCGGAGGAGAGGGACCTCAAGGTGGCCAAGGTGGCCAAGGTCCAGCTGGAATCGATATGACTCCGCTAGTGCAAGCAATAGCGGGAGCTTTCCAGGCCGCAGTTGCGGGAGCCCAGGCTGCAGCTCAGCCTAGGTGTGATGATGCTAGCTTACCTTTGGAGAGGCTCCGTAGCTTAGGGGCCGAGGAGTTTAGAGGATCTACTCCGGAGAGGTCGGAGTTATGGTTGGAAAAGACAGTTCGTATCTTGGCTCAGATGGGTTGTGCGGGCGCACGTAGATTGGGTTGTGTGATCTCACTGCTTCAGGGTGATGCCTACACCTGGTGGGTCACCATCACTACCGGGGTTCCAGAGACAGAAATTGATTGGGAATTCTTCGAGTCTGCTTTCCGGAAGAGATACTTGGGACCGAGGTACTTGGATGAGAAGAAGCGAGAGTTTATGGCTCTTACTCAGGGGGATGCTTCTGTGACTGATTATGAGATCCGCTTTGTTCGCTTGAGTCAGTATGCCCCAGAGTTGGTTCCTACTGAAGTGGAACGCTGTAACCGATTCCGATACGGATTGAATGAAGAGGTTAAGAGGTACACGTTGGCTTCTGACTACTCAGACTTTGATGTGTTGGTCGCGAGGGCCAAGGATTTAGAGCATTGTTTGGGTTTAGCCAAACGAGCTGGTGGTTCTAGTTCTGGAAAGAGGCATAACCACTTTGATGGTAGAGATGCTAAGAGGCACAGAGGTGGTGGACATCAGTTCGATCAGAGACGTGGTGGTGGCCACCATGGTAGGGGCCATCAAGGCCATAGAGGAGGAGGGCGCTTGCCCGAGTGTGCACAGTGTGGGAGACAGCACACTGGAGAGTGCTGGGGTAACTTTCATGCTTGCTGGAACTGTGGTTCGAGGGACCACTTTAGAAGGGACTGTCCACGTCAGGCAGCTCAGGCACCGAATATTGCTCAGGCTCCTGCGAGAGGTACTGATTTTTAGAGAGGCCGTGGGCGCGGTTGTGGCTACTTCCAGCCGAGGGCTGATGCACCTAGGGTAGATGCTCAGAGGAACTTTGCACATGTTGTGGCTGTGCAGCCAGAGGCGGGAGGACCAGCGAGGGTCTATGCTCAGAGAGAGGCCGGGAACGACACCGATGTGATAGCAGGTAATTTCGAGTTACAGTCTATGTCCTTGCTTTCTTTGGTTGATTCGGGTTCTACGCATTCCTACATTTTGAGTAAGCATGCACAGAAGTTAGATATTCCTGTTGAGATCTTAGATGTAGGTATGCATGTTACTAGTTCTTTTGGTGAGACAGTTGTGGTTAGACGTATGTATAGGAGGTGTCCACTGAAGATTCAGGGTCATGTGTTTTCAGTTGATATGATGGAACTTCCTTTCTACGGTTTTGATATTATATTGGGTATGGATTGGTTGGTTGAGCATCGGGCTAGTGTGGATTTTGAGACAAAGAGAATTTCCTTGAAACTTTCTGATGACTATGAGGTAGTGGTAGTGGGCGAGAACATTAAGTTCTTGTCCAATGTGGTGTCAGCTTTAGAGGCTCATAGGTTGATGGACTCTGGATGTGGGGCCTATTTAGCTTATGTTATGAATCCGGACATGAGTGAAGCTAGACCGAAAGATATCAGAACAGTGTGTGACTTCCCAGATGTGTTTCCTGAAGAGTTGCCTGGTTTGCCTCTTGACAGAGATGTTGAGTTTGTGATTGAGATAGTTTCAGGGTCTAGTCCAGTTTCGATAGCTCCGTATCGTATGGCTCCGAAAGAGTTGAAAGAATTGAAGAGTCAGTTGCAAGAATTATTAGACCGTGGTTTCATTAGGCCTAGTAGTTCTCCGTGGGGTGCTCCAGTGCTGTTTGTGAAAAAGAAAGATGGTAGCATGCGCATGTGTATTGACTATAGACAGCTGAATCAGTTGACTGTGAAGAACAAGTATCCGTTGCCTCGTATAGATGATTTGTTTGATCAGTTGAGAGGTGCTTCAGTATTCTCGAAGATAGATTTGAGATCCGGGTACTATCAGTTGAAAGTGAAAAAGTGTGATGTTCCGAAGACAGCTTTTAGGACTAGATATGGTCACTATGAGTTTCTCGTGATGCCATTTGGGCTCACGAATGCACCAGCAGCATTCATGGACATGATGAACAGAATTTTTAGAGACTATCTAGACCGGTTTGTGGTTGTCTTCATTGATGATATACTTGTGTACTCGAAGACGGAAGAAGAGCATGATGAGCACTTGAGATTTGTTTTACAGAGATTGTTGAACAATCAGTTGTATGCGAAGCTCAGTAAGTGTGAGTTCTGGATTCGAGAGGTTGTATTTCTTGGCCATGTTGTTTCGGCTAAAGGCATCCGAGTTGACCCATCGAAGATTGAGGCTATTGTTGAGTGGAAACAACCTAAGTCCGTGACCGAGATTAGGAGTTTCCTAGGATTAGCTGGTTACTATAGGAGGTTTGTTGATGGCTTCTCTAGAGTAGCCGCTCCCTTGACTAAGTTGTTGCAAAAGGGAGTCAAGTTCGAATGGTCAGATGCAAGACAAAAGGCCTTTGAGAAATTGAAAGAAGCTTTGACCAATGCTCCAGTGTTAGTACAACCTGTTTCAGGTAAGGAGTTTGTGATTTACAGTGATGCTTCCTACGTAGGCTTAGGATGTGTTTTGATGCAAGATAGGAGAGTTGTTGCTTATGCTTCTAGACAGTTGAAGATTCATGAGAAGAACTATCCTACACATGACATAGAGCTAGCCGCAGTTGTATTTGCATTGAAAATTTGGCGTCACTATTTGTACGGTGAGAAGTGTATAGTCTACACCGATCACAAGAGCTTGAAGTACTTGATGACACAGAAAGAGTTGAACTTGAGACAGAGGAGATGGCTAGAGTTGTTAAAAGATTATGATTTGACTATTGAGTACCATCCGGGTAAAGCAAACGTAGTAGCCGATGCTTTGAGTAGAAAAGTGGCCGTTGAGCTGAGAGCTATGTTTGCTAGATTGAGTGTGTCCGATGATGGTGGCTTGATCACCGAGTTGCAAGTGAAGCCTTCTTTGATTCAGTTGATTAGAGAGAAGCAGTTGCAAGATGCAAGCCTAGTTCCTCATGTTCAAGACATAGCCGAAGGAAGACCGACTGAGTATAGTTTCAGTGGTGAGAGTCTGTTGTGCTTTAGGGATAGAATTGTTGTACCGGAAGATGTTGAGCTGAGACGTCAGATTTTGAGTGAAGCACATTCGAGTCCCTTTTCTATACATCCGGGTAGTACCAAGATGTACCGAGATTTGAAGAATGATTACTTCTGGGTTGGTTTGAAAAGAGATGTAGCCGAGTATGTGAGCCGTTGTATGGTTTGTCAGAGAGTGAAGGCAGAACATCAGGTTCCCTCAGGTTTGCTACAGCCTTTGAAGATTCCGGAATGGAAATGGGAGAGAATCACCATGGATTTTGTATCGGGGTTGCCCTTGTCTCCTTCGAAGAAGAATTCAGTTTGGGTGATTGTTGATAGGTTCACTAAGTGTGCTCACTTCTTAGCAGTGAACACTACGGATTCCTTAGACAAGTTGGCAAACTTGTACATTCGTGAGATTGTGAGACTCTATGGAGTTCCAAAGTCTGTAGTTTCAGATAGGGATCCTAGATTTACTTCGAGGTTCTGGAGTTGTTTGCATAGTGCTTTGGGTAGTCGTCTGCATTTCAGCACATCTTATCATCCGCAGTCCGATGGACAGTCAGAGCGAGTGATACAGATTCTAGAGGATATGCTTCGTTGTTGTGTGATTGATTTCCAGGGTTCTTGGGAGAAGCACTTACCGTTGGTTGAGTTTGCTTACAACAACAGTTATCAGTCTAGTATCCAGATGGCACCTTACGAGGCTTTGTATGGTAGACGGTGTAGGACTCCGATTTGTTGGGCTGAGACAGGTCAGAGGTTGTTACCTATGCCAGACTTGCTTAAAGGAACCACAGAAAAAGTGAAGTTCATTTGTGACCGTTTGAAAGCAGCTTCCGATCATCAGAAGTCCTATGCAGATTTGAAGAGGAAAGAGGTTGAGTACTCAGTGGGTGAGAAAGTGTTTCTGAAGGTATCCTCGTGGAAGAAGGTAATGAGATTTGGCCGAAAGGGCAAGTTGAGCCCGAGGTTCATTGGTCCGTATGAGATAGTTGAGCGGATTGGGCCTGTAGCTTATCGGTTGAGGTTACCTTCTGAGTTAGAAAAGATCCATGATGTCTTTCATGTATCTATGCTTAGGAGATATAGGTCCGACCCTTCTCATGTGATGCCCATTGAGGAGATAGAGTTGAATCCGGATTTGTCTTATAATGAAGAGCCCGTTGAGGTACTTGCTTCTGATAGCAAGGTGTTGCGTGGCAAAACCATAGAGTTGGTCAAAGTGTTGTGGAGACATAGAGGTGTGGAAGAGGCCACGTGGGAGAGAAAAGCTGATATAGTTGAGCAGTTTCCGTATCTGTTTCCACCAGGTAATTTCGGGGACAAAATTTCCTTAAGTGGGGGAGAGTTGTAACACCCGGGTTTAGGGGTTAGGTGAAAATAATATTTTAATATTATTTTGCTCGGTTTATAAAATTACATAATAACTCGGGTTTTGATTTCAAATTTATTTATTTAATGATTGACTATGTTTTTACAATTTACAACCCAAATAGCCATGGTTTGGGTGCCCTTGTGAATGATTCATTTCATTAAGGGCAAGATAGTCTTTGTGCCTTTAAATTTAAAACAAAACAAAAACCCCAATCCATTCACTATTCATTTTCTTCCTCTTCCAAATTTCCCAACGTGAAATAGAGCTTCTCATCCCCAATCTACTATTCCATCTCATTCCTTCTCCGTTTCAGCTCCAAATTGAAAGGTAAGAGCAAATTTGACTTCCCCTCATCCTCCCCTCTTTAAAAGTACCTTCTATTTTCATTTTCATAAGAGTTTGAGAAAATGGAATTTTTGGGAGTTGGGATTAAAAATGGAAGCTTTATGTTGTTAAAGTAAATGTGTTGATTTAATATGTTTAGATAAGTTATATAGAAGTCAAATGGTATGATATATGTGAATTTCAAGTGATTTTAATCAATTTTCGGAATTGGGTACCAAGGGGGTTTTGAGAGGGTTTTAAAATGGTTTTTCGGGTGTTTCAATGTTGGTTTTCGAGGGCTGATGTTAGTATGATATATGAGGGCTGCTTTGGGTGTGTTTGATGGTTATTTGGATGCTTGGAATGGAAGATATTGGTGGGCTTTAAGGGCAGCTCGGAAATTCTGTTTTTGGGACTTGTTTTGGGTATTGAGTGCTTGAAGTGTTGTTCCGGGTTGTTTCCGTTGATGAGATATTGATTATGAATGTTTTGTTTGTGTTTGAGATTGATTAGAACCGAGTTTGGGCGTCGGTGAAGCTTTGGAAGAGAATCCGGGAATTTGAAGAACGGTCGCTTGCGTGGTCTTTGAGCTAGGAAGTTTAGGTGAGTGGTTGTTGCTTTTAAATGTTTTAAAGTAGTTGGTTCGAGTATATGGACTAGGTTGGGCTTGGTAGACCCACCTAGAGTTAGGATTAGGGTGGTAGCCTAATCCTAAACTTGATCTAGAGCCCTTGGTTGAACTCACTTTATGGTTGTGTATGTCTTGCATAAATTTGCGATATGAATGTCTATGTATATTGCCTTATACATGTGAAATGAGATTGGACTTATGATGTTTGAGACATGCATAATGATGGTTGTGGGTGAGTGTGTGCTAAGCACAAGGTTTATGAAATGAGTAATGTGATGTGGGTAAATATTGGCACTAGTAAACTTGGATACAAATGATCGATCATTAGGATGTTAGTGTGTACACATGAGTCTAAAGTCGCGCGTGGCCTTGGTGGCGTTGAGTCACCAAGGAGGAGTACGGGTTCGCCCGGAATTGTAATTGAATATAGTCGGTGATGAGTGGAATCCCATCGACGGGGCGTGAGGATGAGTGGAATCCCCTCCGCGAAACCGGTGATGAGTGGAATCCCACCGAGGTAATGTGGTTGTTGGATATGAGTTTCCAACGCGCCTATCCGCGTATTCGGGTCTTAACTAGGTGCCAATGTTGATTGATATGTGTATCAATGTGTTGGAATATATGAGCTGTTTGGATGTTTAAATGTGATTACATGTATGGTAGTGTTGAGCTCATGTTTATGGCATATATGTGATATATTGCTCATGCATTTATATCTTGTGGACTCTTGACAAATGTAAATTGCCTTGGCTAGATCGTGCTCGGACCCTGCAGTGTTGAGGTTTGTTTTTAGAGCTTACCCTCACTAAGCGTTATTGCTTACGCTCTCTTTGTTCAACATTGCAGATCCTTAGTTCGTGGGTTGCTCGGGCAAGTGGAGGGCCTCCAAGTGTGATTTTGGACTGTGTTCATCAAGTATGGTTTTAATGCTAAGACATGTAATAGTTTAAGCAATGAGATGTGTAAGGTTTTGTTGGATTGTTGTTGGGTGATAGGAGCTTGTTTAGACTCCTTAGCCTCTTGCTTTGTATGGTTGTGATGCCATGTTGAATGTTAACTCATGCCTAATTGCTTACTTGAATGTTAGTCTTTTGCCTTAGGAGTATATATATGTGTTTGAACGATGTTGGAATGAATGCATGTTTGTGGGATGTTGCCTTAGCATTAGACATGTTTAAATCTTGTTTTAGCATGTTAATATTGTTGTTATATCTTGGATTTAATTGGTTGGGTGTCATGATGTGGTTTGGTGATGTTTTGGGGCACCTTTGTGCCTCAAAACAGCAAAATCGAGTCTGCAGACAGGGGGTGTTTCGGAACGGGTCCCCGTGTTCCGAAACGGCCCCTGTGTAAATGGCCTGCCGTTTCGAAACGGATGAGGGTCGTTCCGGAACGTTTTCGCTACTGGAATTTTGAGAAATTGGCGAGATGACGCCGTTCCGAAACGGGCCTTTGAAGTTCCGAAACGGTCAAATCTCGTTGACCACGAGATATTGACCGTCAAGGTCGTTCCGATACGGGTCTCTCCCTGTTTCGAAACGGCCTGCTGAAATGAAGTAAAATGGACTGTTTTATGTTTTGTTTGATCGATAAATGTTTCGTTGCTTGTATCTTCCGTTGTTGGTCTACACATAGGAATTAAATATGCATCTAGAGAAGACTAAGGTTAAAAAGAAATTTTCTGGGTCGTTAACCGAGGGGAAGCCTTAACGGGTTTCGCTTCGGTTTTCCCCATGTGGCCCACTCGGACCGGTCATCCGACCAGACCGGGACGAGGGGGTTACAAAAAAAAAATTCTAAAAGTATGTAGTAAAATAGATATTAAGATTTCATAATATAATTATTAAAATCACTTTAATCAATTATTAACATTCTCTTTTTACTATTTTACCAAGAAAATAAAGTCACATTTGAAATTATTAATGTTAAATACATTAATACATAAAGATTTATTATAAAATTAATTTTTATAATTCGATTTAGTTCCTAAACAATATTATAATTCAAACTTTTAATGTTATTTAAAAACTTTGATATCTTATCCCGTTAAAATAAATAGTAGTTGGAATTTTTTCTTATATTAATGGGGCGTTTGGTTCGCGGAAAAGATCATTACTAGGGGGAATAATCTTTTTCGGAATCACATACCTACGTTTGGTTCAAGAGCATTCCCTCCCAGAGGTAATGAAATATTCCCAACAGTAGCTACTTTTGGGTATTTTCCCAGGAATGTCATTCCCTCCCCTTTCTTAGGTATTAGACAATTTCCTCCCCTTTGGACAAGAATACCCCTAAAAAATATAGTTATTTTAAAAATGATCTTTCCTTTTTGTATATAATTACACAAGTATAAATCTATTTTATTTTTTAGTGGTTTGGGGTTTTAATACTTATTATAAAATAATATGATGCATATAAATAAAAATATATCAGATTTTTATTTTATTTCGATTTTTTATTTATGTGTTTGATTCAAATTTTATTATTGATATGTGTTTTATTACATTTATTATTTAGGATCAATTTTCATAAAAGGTTTTCATATTATATTTTTTATATTTTCTATGAACTTTTATGTAAATATTTTGACTTTAATCTTAAAACTCCAGTTTGTTAAAAAAAATATATATTTCAAGGACAATTTGGTAAAACATGCATTTTTCCTATCTTATATTCCTTCAACCAAACAATGTAATCTTACTTTCGTGCCAAACAAATCAAACAAGGTAATACAACATTTCAGGTAATACGTTAAGTAATGTAACATTTCGGTAATCTCATTACCAAAAATAATCTTACCTTCCGTGAACCAAACGACCCTAAAAGTCATTTTAATTAAAATGTTAAGTTTCTAAGTGCACGATTACCCCAAATGCGTAATAAAAGGAGCTCACCGGAGAGAGATGAAACAGATTGTTAAGTCAACGGCAGCGGGACCCATGTCTGTTAGGCACCGACCTTCACGGTGACCTTCCGGTGCAAGTGGCCGGTCAAAGACACCACAACAGTGGGACGACGTGGAACGATTTGATTGGGTGATTCCTGCAACGGCTATATAGGTCCTTGCCCTCGAATATCAATCTAGGCCCACTTTTTGAGCCGGACATCTGATTTAGACTAAAAATAATTAGGAAAAACTACACCGGTGGTCCCCAAACTATTACCGTCTTTTTATTTTAGTCTCAAAACTATTTTTTTGACAAAATCGTTCATTCTGTTACATAGTTCTACTATTTTGGTCTCCGTCGTTAAAAACTAACGAAATTACTGACGTGGAATTTTTTTCTTATTTTTTAAAATATTTTTTATTATTTTCTCTCCTATATATATATATTATTTAAATTTTTTATTCAGACTAATGTGGTGGTGACACGTGTCACCACCATAACAAAGAAAATAAATTGAATGTGAAAGGGGGAACTAGGATTTGAACCCACGTCCTCCATGTCCCCAAACTATTACCGTCTTTTTATTTTGGATCCAAAACTATTTTTTGGCAAAATCGTCCCTTCTGTTACATAGTTCTCCTGTTTTGGTCCCGTCGTTAAAAACTAACAAAATTGCTGACGTGGAATTTTTTTTATTTTTTAAATATTTTTTATTATTTTCTCTCTCCTATATATATATTATTTAAATTTTTTTATTCAAACTAATGTGGTGGTGACACGTGAACTAGGATTTGAACCCACATCCTCCATGTCCCCAAGCCATTAAGCTAATAGATTAACCATTGGGCTAAACTCCAATTATTGATATCTTTTAGCACAAATTAGATTTGAAACAATCAAATGAACTCCCAAAAACCAAAGAAATAGTTGAAACAAATGACTTGCAATAAGATTCAAACCCATGTGCCATGGCATAAAAAGACCAAGCATAAACCAAATGTGCCAAAGAATTATTTCGACTAAAATTTATATTTAACGTATAATAATTTACAAAGAACACAAAATAAAATATTAAACCTAGGGAGGGATTCGAACACAAAACTTTATTGATAAATTAATATATGTTAAATATAAATTTTAGTATGCATTAAATATTTTATTCGAACACAAAACATTATTGGTAAATTAATAGAATATACTTTAAATATAAATTTTAGTATACGTTAAATATTTTATTCGAATACAAAACCTTATTGATAAATTAATATACCTTAAATATAAATTTTAGTATATGTTAAATATTTTATTCGAACACAAAACCTTATTGATAAATTAATAGAATATATGTTAAATACAAATTTTAGTATACGTTAAATATTTTATTCGAATACAAAACCTTATTGATAAATTAATATACCTTAAATGTAAATTTTAGTATATGTTAAATATGTTATTCGAACACAAAATCTTATTGATAAATTAATAGAATATATGTTAGATATAAATTTTAGTATACGTTAAATATTTTATTCGAATACAAAACCTTATTGATAAATTAATATACCTTAAATATAAATTTTAGTATATTTTAAATATTTTATTTGAACACAAAACCTTATTGATAAATTAATAGAATATACGTTAAATATAAATTTTAGTATACGTTAAATATTTTATTCGAATACAAAACTTTATTGATAAATTAATATACCTTAAATATAAATTTTAGTATATGTTAAATATTTTATTCCAACACAAACCCATGATAAATTAATATGTGTTGTTGGTAAACAAATATACGTTAAATATAAATTTTAGTTGAAATAATTCATTGACACATTTGGTTTATGCTTGGCCTTTTTATGCCATGACAAATAGGTTCGAATCTTATTGCAAGTCATTTGTTTCAACTATTTTTTTGGTTTTTGGGGTTCATTTGATTGCTTTAAAGATAATTTGTGCTAAAACATGATAGCACTTGGAGTTTAGCCCAGTGTTTAGCTCAATGATTTTAGAGCTAGGGTACATGGGTTCGAATTCCAACTCCCCCAGCACATTCAATTTATTTTCTTTATTATGGTGGTGACACGTGTCACCACCACATTAGTCTGAATAAAAAATTTAAATAATATATATATAGGAGAGAGAAAATAATAATAAAATATTTAAAAAATAAGAAAAAATTCTACGTCAGCAATTCTGTTAGTTTTTAACGACGGAGGACCAAAACAGGAGAACTATGTAACAGAAGGGACGATTTTGCTAGAAAAAATAGTTTTGAGACTAAAATAGAAAGACAATAATAGTTTGGGGACCACCGATGTAGTTTTCCCAAATAATTTTGATGGTTCGAATTTTTCTAAGTGGTTATATTCTTTTGGGTAAATTAAGTAAATGATCTACCAATTATCAACTAATTCTTTGTTGAATCTTTTAACTATGAGAACTTATAAATACGTCCCTCGACTAATGCGACTAATAAACCGGTCTAATTTCGTTAAAAAATAAACGGCTAATGATGTGGCAGTTAATAAAATTTGTATAATAATAAATTTAACCCTTAACCTTTACATTTTATTTTAATTTGGTCCTAAATTTAAAATTTTTAACTCTCAAAATTTAAACATTAGAACATTTTAGTCCCTTAAATCTTAAACTTCATCTTCTTCCCTTCTAAAAACAAAAGGTATGCATCTTCTGTTGTGGATAGCTCATTGTAGATGGCTACCGTAAACATCAATGGAGGTTTTGATTCTCTAACGGTTTTCCACTGCTCATACAAATGTGGTTGCAAATGGCTATCGTTAACATCAATGGAGGTTTTTTTTAGAATGGAAGAAGATGAAGTGTAATATTTAAATATTGGGAGATGAAATTTTAAATTTAGGTCCAAATTAAAATAAAGTATATGTAACCCCCTCGTCCCGGTCTGGCCGGATGACCGGTCCGAGTGGGCCACACGTGGAAAACCGAGTGAAACCCGTTAAGGTTCCCCCTCGGTTAGCAACCCTATTTTTTTTCTTTTTATTTTAATCTTGTCTAGAGGGATATTAAGTCCTAAGTGATTCACAACAGCGGAAAACATCTAAAGAAAGATCACATTCAAACCACAACCATACATACTAGTCCATTTTTAAGCTTAAAGTGCAGACCGTATCGGTACCCTAACTAGGGGTATCGATACGCCCTGACCAGGTCAACCCAAAGAGTCAACTCCGGGAAGACCATATCGATACAACCCTTAAGCGTATCGATACGCCCTTCTCGGTCAACTCTCCTTGGTCAACGGAGTAGACCCGTATCGATACGCGTGAACCCCGTATCGGTACGCCCTACTCTTCCTCAATTCTCCAAATTCCAGTAACCTTGGAGGGTATCGATACCCCCAGGGTATCGGTACGCCAGGCAAAATTCGTGGCATTTGGGCAAGGCCGTATCGATACGTCCCTCAGGCGTATCGATACGCCCTGCTCTGCAATTCCACAATTTCCAACTTAACGACCCCAAACACGACTCTAAATGCATTTTTAGACTCTCCTATACACATACAAACATTTGAGCAATCACACTAAAGCCAAAAGAAGCAATCAAACATGAAATTAGGCATCTAATCATGGCATTCAAACAAGGGCAATATTTTAGCATAAATGTGCATACACGAAAGCTCAAAAGGCCAAAATGGCACAAGTCAACATATAAGAGGGTTGCACTCACTAACAAGGCAACCTAAACATCTAGAGGGCATGCCACCACACTCAAACATTCATCATAGCATTCATGCATTACAAACCATAATCAATCTAAAACATCAACATATAAATGAGTCATACATAGCTCATACAAAACACCCTTGCCACATTTCTAACTGATACGTAATTAACAACCGTACTTGAGCCACAAACTTGGAAGGCCCTTCTTGCCTTGCTTCGAGCTAACACCATGCTAATGATCTGCATTATTGAAAGATTGAGAGCGTAAGCTATAAGCTTAGTGAGGGTGCTCTAAAACGAAAACATCAACAATGCAGGGTTCAAGCATGTAAATCCTAATCTCACATACAACATACATTGGCATATAATCAAGTAGACCTAGCTAGTCTTTCAAGAGTCATAATATGGTTTCTCATATCCTACCAAGCTCAATCATCATATAACAACACCACATATCAACATCATATATCACAAACACATGAACAAGTTTAATTGGCCACTATCAATTACCTGAATGCGCGGATTTAAATCTCAACATTCACATTACCTCGGTGGGATTTCGCTCATCACCGGACCATGCATTTGCGGGATTCCACTCATCGCCACATGCCCTACGGATGGGATTCCACTCATCATCCCGTAGAATATATAAAAGCTTCCGGTGGAATATTACATCACCGTACTCCTCCTTGATGACTTAACGCCATCAACGCCACGTACGTTTTGACTAAATTTGTGTGCACACTAATCCTAATGATCGATCATTTACAACCGGTAATTTATTTAGTGTCAATTTTCATAACCACATCACATATCATCAACCACATCCTATGCTCATCACATATATACATATCATGATATACATGCACCAATTAACCGCATTTCACAATAGCATAGATAGGCAAACACAATAGCACTTAAGGGAACTCAATGGCTAAGATAAACAACTTGAATTGCATAGAAATGGCCTACCAAGCACATTTCACTCACACTCGAACCAAACTTTTAAAACAAGATTGAAACCACTCACCGCCCTTCCTTAGCAACCAAAGCAAATCTCCTACGAGCCCGGATTCGGTCCCAATGCTCCTTCGACGTCTCCTCTTGCTTCTAGCCAACCAAAAACACAACCAACAACCTCAATCAATGCTAACATTCAAACAACACTCAACCTTTGAGTTCAAACCAACTTCACCCAAATTTCCAAATCCAACTAATCCCCAAATATTTCAATTTTCGTGCTCCCTACAGCACTAGCTGAAATTTCCATTTTCAATCACCCAAATGATCCCCAAAAGGTCCCAAAACAACCTTCTAACCTATATAGACCATCAGCCCCTTAATTTCAACCTAAAACCCACCAAAATTGAGTTTTTGACACCTTTAGTATTGCCTCAAAACCCCATTTCGGGTTTTCACCCAAACCCAACCAAATTGATATATATAATACATCTTAACATGAGTAAACAAAAATCTAACTCCATTTTTCGAAACGAAGTGAAAATCACCATAAAAACTCAAGCTTTAGCAAAACCCTAACATTTTAAAAGTTCATATTTTTTAAATCTAAGACTATGGGGAGATAGGGGATGAAAAGGAGAATTAGAAAACATTTTTACCTTTGGAAAACACCTTGAAATGATGAAGAGACCCAATGGAATAGTGTTTTGAGTTTGGGAGTGTTTGAAAGAGGGGAATGGGTGATTTCACGTTAGAAAGGGAGATGGGGGAAAGAAAAGACAACTTTTCTTTAAAAGTTGTATTGCTTTTAAATCTTTTGGGTCAAATTACTCCTTTAGTCCCTTCTCTTTTTACTAAAGCCCAATTAGATCTTAATTTAGGTTGAATTGATTTTATTTAATTTTATTGACTCGGACTACAAACCCGACTAACTCCTAACCCCAAAACACGGGCGTTACAACTCTCTCCCACTTAAGGAATTTCGTCCCCGAAATTACCTGACTGAAAGAGATACGGAAACTGCTTTTCCATATCCTCCTTCCTCTCCCAAGTGGCCTCGTCCACACCTCGACGTTGCCACCGCACCTTTACTAACTCAATCGATCTACCCCTCAACACCTTACTGTCAGAAGCTAAGATCTCCACGAGCTCTTCCTCATAAGTCAAATCCGGATTCAATTCAATCTCTTCTACGGGCATAACATGGGATGGATCGGACCTATACTTACAGAGCATCGAAACATGGAACACATCGTGCATCTTCTCTAACTCGGATGGCAAACGCAACTGATAAGCAACTGGACCAACCCTCTTCACAATCTCATACGGTCCTATTACCTCGGACTCAACTTCCCTTTTCGGCCAAACCTCATTACTTTCTTCCACAGAGACACTTTCAAGAACACCTTCTCACCCACTGAGAACTCAACTTCCTTCCTCTTCAAATCGGCATACGACTTCTGCCTATCTGAAGCAGCTTTCAAACGATCATAAATCAGTTTTACCTTGTCAGTTGTCCCCTAGAGCAAATCCGGCATAGGTAACAATTTCTGTCCCACCTCGACCCAACAAACTGGAGTTCTACACTTTCGGCCATACAAGGCCTCATACGGAGCCATCTGAATGCTCAACTGAAAGCTATTATTGTACGCAAACTCTACTAGAGGCAAATGCTTCTCCCAAGTACCCTGAAAGTCAATGATACAACAACGCAACATATCCTCTAAGATCTGAATAACCCTCTCTGACTAACCGTCTGACTGAGGATGATAAGATGTGCTGAAGTTCAAATGGGTACCCAAAGTTGTATGCAGACACTCCCAAAATCGAGAAGTAAATCGCGGATCTTTATCTGACACAATGGACTTCGGCACACCATGCAGTCTAACAATCTCACCAATGTACAACTCGGCCAATCTATCTAAAGTGTAAGTAGTGTTGACTGCCAAGAAGTGAGCACACTTCGTAAAACGATCCACTATCACCCAAACTGAGTTCTTCTTCGTAGGAGTCAAAGGCAAACCCGAAACAAAATCCATGGTGATGTTCTCCCATTTCCATTCCGGAATTCTCAACGGCTGTAACAAACCTGAGGGAACCTGATGTTCCGCCTTCACTCTCTGACACACTAAGCACTTACTCAGAAAGACGACTACATCTCTCTTCAAGCCAACCCAAAAGTACTCATTCTTCAAATCACGGTACATCTTCGTACTTCCAGGATGCATAGTAAACGGACTACTGTGGGCTTCAGTCAAGATCATACGTCTCAAGTCTCTGTCCTCTGGCACAACTATTCTATCCTTCAAACACAAAACCCCATCAGTAATGAAACTGTAGTCTGAAGATCTACCCTCGGCTATATCTTGCACGTGAGGTGCCAAAGATCTATCTAAGAGTTGTTTCTCTCGAATCAACTGACCTGGGGTAGGTCTAACCTGAAGCTCGGCTACCAAGCCACCATCTCCGGACAAACTCAATCTAGCAAACATGGCCCTCAAGTCCACGGCCATCTTTCTACTCAATGCATCGGCCACTACATTGGCCTTACCCGGATGGTACTCAATGGTAAGATCATAGTCTTTTAGCAACTCTAACCACCTACGCTGTCTGAGATTCAAATCT
The DNA here is from genome assembly GCA_958450335.1 of Hibiscus tridactylites. Taxonomy (NCBI): domain Eukaryota; kingdom Viridiplantae; phylum Streptophyta; class Magnoliopsida; order Malvales; family Malvaceae; genus Hibiscus; species Hibiscus tridactylites. The sequence goes on from OY288290.1 coordinate 50,281,642, forward strand.
CACTGAGTCATAATGTATTTCAAACTCTTGTGATCGGTGTACACTGTGCATTTCTCACCGTACAAATAGTGCCTCCAAATCTTCAGAGCAAACACAACTGCAGCTAACTCTATGTCATGGGTCGGATAGTTGCGCTCATGGGTCTTCAACTGTCTTGAGGCATAAGCCACTACTCTCTTGTCTTGCATCAGAACACATCCTAGCCCTACATAAGAAGCATCACTGTAGACTACATAGTCTTTCCCGGACTCAGGCTGAATCAAGATCGGTGCTTGGGTCAAAGCTTCTTTCAATTTCTCAAAGGCTCTTTGTCTTGCATCTGTCCACTCAAACTGAACACTCTTCTAAAGTAACTGTGTCAATGGAGCGGCTAACTTAGAGAAACCCTCTACAAATCTTCTATAGTATCCGGCTAAGCCTAGGAAGCTACGTACCTCTGTCAAAGACTTCGGTTGCTTCCATTCAACAATGGCCTCAATCTTCTTCGGATCAACTCTAATCCCATCGGCTGACACTACATGTCCTAAGAATACTACCTCTCGGATCCAGAATTCACACTTGCTTAGCTTCGCATACATCTGATGATCTAGCAAAGTCTTCAAAACTAGTCTCAAGTGTCGATCATGGTCTTCTTCAGTTCGCGAGTACACCAAAATGTCATCAATAAACACAACTACAAACTGATCTAAGTACTGATGAAAAATCCTATTCATCATGTCCATAAAAGCAGCCGGTGCATTAGTCAACCCAAATGGCATGACTAAGAACTCATAATGACCATATCTAGTCCTAAAGGCCGTCTTCGGTACATCAACTTCTCTTACCTTTAGTTGGTAGTAACCCGATCTCAAATCAATCTTCGAAAAGACCGATGCTCCTCTCAACTGATCAAACAAGTCATCAATTCTAGGCAACAGATATTAATTCTTCACTGTCAACTGATTTAACTATCTGTAATCTATACACATTCTCATGCTTCCATCTTTCTTCTTCACAAACAAAACTGGTGCACCCCAAGGTGAAGAACTGGGCCTAATAAAACCTCTATGTGTCAATTCTTGCAACTGAGTCTTCAATTCTTTCAATTCTTTCGGTGCCATGCGATACGGAGCAATCAAAACAGGAGCTGAATCAAAATAAGTCTCAATGGTGAACTCTACCTCTCTGTCCAGTGGTAACCCTGGCAACTCTTCCGGAAACACACTAGGAAAGTCACATACTGTCCGGATGTCCTGAGGTCTAACCTCACTCATGTTAGGGTTCATCACATACGCTAAGTATGCTTCACACCCTAACTCAACTAATCTCTTAGCCTCTAATACTGAAACCACATTGGACAAGAACTTCACGTTCTCACCCACCACTACAATCTCATAGTCATCTGTGAACCTCAAAGAAATCCTCTTAGTTTCAAAATCTATCCTAGCTCTATGCTCCGTGAGCCAGTCCATACCCAAAATCACATCAAAACCATAGAAAGGAAGCTCCATCATATCCACTGGAAACACATGCCCCTGAACCATCAACAGACACCTTCGGTACATCTTCCTAACTACTACCGTGTCCCCAAAGGAACTAGTAACACTAACTCCTATCTCTAACATCTCACAAGGCAAATTCAGAGACTGTGCATGCTCACTCAATATGTAGGAATGTGTAGACCCAGAGTCAATCAAAGAAAGCAAACCCAAAGACTGTATCGAGAAGTTACCTGCGATCACATCGGTGTCATTCTGATCCCCACGCTGAGCGTAAACTCTGGCCTGACCTCCGCCCTCTGGCTGAACTGCAACTACATGTGCTATGTTCCTCTGACCATCGTTCCTCGGGTGGAAGTTACCTCTACCGCGCCCGCGGCCTCTCTGAAAGTCATTGGCTCTAGCAGGAGCTTGAGCTGGTGCCTGTCCCACCTGATGTGGACAGTCACGCCTAATGTGGTCTCTAGCCCCACAACTCCAACAAGAATAAAAATTTCCCCAGCACTCGTCAGTGTGGTTCCTCCCGCAAGTAGCGCATGTGGGCAACTTCCCACCAGCTCTCTGGCCCTGATGGCCCCTACCGTGGTTACCGCCACCACGTCTATGATCATAATGATGTCTGTTGTCCCGATGCCTCTTGGCATCACCTCTATCAAAGTTACTGGACCTCTTACCCGAACTAGATCCACTAGACCGCCTGGTCAAACTCAAACTGCGCTCTAAGTCCTTGGCCCTCACGACCAAGACATCAAAATCAGTGTAATCTGAAGCTAGAGTATACCTCTTGATCTCCTCACTCAGCCCATAACGAAAGTGGTTACAACGCTCTACCTCAGTAGGAACAAGCTCAGGTGCATACTGACTCAGTCTGACAAATCTAATCTCATAATCGGTCACGGACATACTCCCCTGAAGCAATGCCATAAACTCCCTCTTCCTCTCATCGAGGTATCACGGACCCAAATACTTCTTACGGAATGCTGTCTCAAAGAACTCCCAAGTGATCTCGGCCTTATCCATACCCGTAGTAATGGTGACCCACCAAGTGTAGGCATCACCCTGAAGCAAGGACTCAACACATCCCAACTTACGCTCACCAGTACACCCCATCTGAGCAAGGATACGGACAGTCTTCTCAAACCACAATTCGGATCTCTCTGGAGTAGACCCTCTGAACTCTTCGGCCTCAAGGCCCCGAAGTCTCTCTAAAGGCAATCCAGTGCCCTCACCCTGATGATGTGCTGCCTGACCCCCAGCTAATGCAGCCTGAAATGCCCCGGCTATCGCCTGAACCAACGGAGCTAAGTCTATTCTGGCCGGTCCTTGGCCACCTTGGCCTCCTTGAGGTCCCTCTCCTTCGGCCCCGGCCTCGCCTCCTACTCCAGGTGGAGGAGATGGTGGTGGTGGAGGTGGTGGAGGAGCTCCAACTCCAACCACAGGCTCTCCCACTTGAGCCTCAACCCTAACTACTGGCTCAACTCCTGGAGCCGCTGCCCGTGGTTCCGGTCGAACCATCCTAGGCCTCCCACGTGGTCTCATGATACAGCTAGCAAGGTATAAACTACAACAAGAAACAGATAAGGATTACGTTAGCCAAAGCAAGGGTCTAATAGTGCTCAAGTACTCCTTTTACCAAAAATCCTTTTAAATTAAGTAATAGTGGCAATGGGCACACACTCTACACCAGACACAACAATTCATGCTTCAAAACATCATACGATCCGTCAAATATCAAGAATTCATGGCAAAACATGCATCGATCAACACAATCATTGAATACATCAAGCTTACCTCACTTACCTGCCCGAGGTCTCGGTAACCTCAGGCTCTGATACCAACAAATGTAACCCCCTCGTCCCGGTCTGGCTGGATGACTGGTCTGAGTGGGCCACACGGGGAAAACTGAGTGAAACCCGTTAAGGTTCCCCCTCGGTTAGCAACCCTATTTTTTTCTTTTTATTTTAATCTTGTCTAGAGGGATATTAAGTCCTAAGTGATTCACAACAGCGGAAAACATCTAAAGAAAGATCACATTCAAACCACAACCATACATACTAGTCCATTTTTAAGCTTATAGGGCAGACCGTATCGGTACCCTAACTAGGGGTATCGATACGCCCTGACCAGGTCAACCCAAAGAGTCAACTCCGGGAAGACCGTATCGATACAGCCCTTGAGCGTATCGATACGCCCTTCTCGGTCAACTCTCCTTGGTCAACGGAGTAGACTCGTATCGATACGCGTGAACCCCGTATCGGTACGCCCTACTCTTCCTCAATTCTCCAAATTCCAGTAACCTTGGAGGGTATCGATACCCCCAGGGTATCGGTACGCCAGGCAAAATTCGTGGCATTTGGGCAAGGCCGTATCGATACGGCCCTCAGGCGTATCGATACGCCCTGCTCTGCAATTCCACAATTTCCAACTTAACGACCCCAAACATGACTCTAAATGCATTTTTAGACTCTCCTATACACATACAAACATTTGAGCAATCATACTAAAGCCAAAAGAAGCAATCAAACATGAAATTAGGCATCTAATCATGGCATTCAAACAAGGGCAATATTTTAGCATAAATGTGCATACATGAAAGCCCAAAAGGCCAAAATGGCACAAGTCAACATATAGGAGGGTTGCACTCACTAACAAGGAAACCTAAACATCTAGAGGGCATGCCACCACACTCAAACATTCATCATAGCATTCATGCATTACAAACCATAATCAATCTAAAACATCAACATATAAATGAGTCATACATAGCTCATACAAAACACCCTTGCCACATTGCTAACTAATACGTAATTAACAACCGTACTTGAGCCACAAACTTGGAAGGCCCTTCTTGCCTTGCTCCGAGCTAACACCACGCTAATGATCTGCATTGTTGAAAGATTGGGAGCGTAAGCTATAAGCTTAGTGAGGGTGCTCTAAAACGAAAACATCAACAATGCAGGGTTCAAGCATGTAAATCCTAATCTCACATACAACATACATTGGCATATAATCAAGTAGACCTAGCTAGTCTTTCAAGAGTCATAATATGGTTTCTCATATCCTACCAAGCTCAATCATCATATAACAACACCACATATCAACATCATATATCACAAACACATGAACAAGTTTAATGGCCACTATCAATTACCCGGATGTGCGGATTTAAATATCAACATTCAAATTACCTTGGTGAGATTTCACTCATCACCGGACCATGCATGTGCGGGATTCCACTCATCGCCACATACCCTACGGATGGGATTCCACTCATCATCCCGTGCAATATATAAAAGCTTCCGGTGGAATATTACATCACCGTACTCCTCCTTGATGACTTAACGCCATCAAGGCCACGTACGTTTTGACTCAATTTGTGTGTACACTAATCCTAATGATCGATCATTTACAACCGGTAATTTATTTTGTGCCAATTTTCATAACCACATCACATATTATCAACCACATCCTATGCTCATCACATATATACATATCATGATATACATGCACCAATTAACCGCATTTCACAAGAGCATAGATAGGCAAACTGTAACCCCCTTAACCCGGCCCAGACGATTGAACCGAATTAAGAAGTTTACACGGGGAAAACCAAAGTCAACCCGAAAGTCAACCTTGATTAACAACCCTTTTTTTCTTTTTAAACTTATCTAGATGCACATTAACCCTAGATATGTTCACAAGATCAGCATACTCAAAGATCATAACAATCAGAGAACATACAGGGACTCAATTGCATAAATTAAGGAATTAGGGACCAAATTGTAAATTCTGAAAATTATAGAGACTTAACCCAAATAAAAGTTACCAATATGAAATTAGTCATCTTTCATGCTTCTCTGCCAAATTTTAGCTCAAACGGACATCTCAAACCCATTCAATTGCATATACAAAGTTTAGGACCAAAACGCAAAGATTCCAGAACATATAACCGTCAAATTCAGAGCCCAACGGTCGAGTGTTCCGAAACAGGGAGGACCTGTTCCGAAACGCGGGACCGTTCCGAAACGAGTATCGGAACAGAGCTTGGCAGTAGCATTTCCGTTTCGGAATGGTTCCTCCCGTTTCGAAACGCCTAGGCCATTTCAGGCCCTCTGTTCCGAAACGGTAGTACCTGTTCCGAAACAGGCTGCCCAGATTGTAGAAAATTAGCAGGTTTATTACACGATTGATCTATCAAACATGCTCCAAAGGCAACCAAAACATACCAGCAAGACATTACATGCATAAGGAACATAATTGCATCAACCATACACAAACATAACATCAATATAAGAAAAACCCAATTCTATAGGCAAGTATCCTATATAGGAAACCATGCAATCCTCAAATCACCAAAACAAATACCAAGAGGCCAATTACATGATCCAACATCATCAACAACATAAAACCAACTTAGGGAGTCCAAAACATCTCCCAAAACAACAACATAGGTTCCCCATTGCCAAATGCCCAAAAGCTAATAGTGTTAGAAAATATTCACCATACATGAGCTTAAACCTTCACTTGGATTCTTGGCTTCCTTGCTGCCCCTAATGCACTTCAATGCTCTGCATTATTGGTTTAAGAAAAGAGAGAGCGTAAGCAAAATAGCTTAGTGAGGAATGCTCATTTAAAACAACTCAACAATGCATTTATAAAACACCTTTATAAACCTTAGTTCAAAACCACATTTACACATGCACATAAGCATTTCAAACAAGCATTTCATGCTTCAAGTTTATAACATGTCATATTGGCCACAAGTGATACAATCAATACAAGATCCACACATGGACTTTTAACCACCATTGTGATCTTACAATTCACAAGGACCACACATGGACTTTTAACCACCATTGTGTCCTTAGCACAAGAATCATCCATGGACTTTTAACCACCATGATGTTCTTACAATTCACAAGGACCACACAAGGACTTTTAACCACCTTTGTGTCCTTAACAAGAATCATCCATGGACTTTTAACCACCATGGTGTTCTTAAATACACAAGGCTCATACAAGGACTTTTAACCACCTTTGTGACCTTAACCAAGAACCAACCATGGACTTTTAACCACCATGTTGTTCTTAAAATGCACAAGATTCACACAAGGACTTTTAACCACCTTTGTGATCTTAACCAAGAACCAACCATGGACTTTTAACCACCATAGTGTTCTTAACCATTCTCAAAACATCACTTGCCAATATGCATCATTAACAACAATATTCCACTGTTTTAAAGCATTTAACAAAGCCATAATCATCATGCATCATTAAGCATCAAAACCACATTTAGCAATGTTCAAAACAAGGATCCCTTACCTTGAGCATCCTTCAACACATGGCTTATAAAATCAACAAATAATCATGCTAAAATATGCTCTCAAAACAGGATTTAAAACATGCAAACAAATCACATTGCATTCAACCAACTCATGGTTCATCATCAAGAGAGTTTTTCTGAAAACTTACTCTTGAGCTTAGCTAAGTTGCTTAGACTTAAACTAAGCTCCCAAACCTTCAAAACATTGGTTTCAAAGCCGTAAACCAAAATCCACTCACCGATTCCGTTTCGCTACTTGTCGAAACACCAATCAAGCTTCCGGATCACCACCACAAGGATCCAAAGATGACTCCCCTGTTTTAAACACATCAAAGCAGAGGATTAATGCATCATCATGCATTAATATCTTCAATGAAAGCACCTAAACTCGCTGCTCTCATCCACACTCCATTTTCGGCTACCAAACACAACCGAAAACACATCCAAACAACTCCACAACACTACCCAGCCAAGATCCAACAATTCTAAACATTCTTAAACATCAATTAACATCCAAAAAGGATCTTACCACGTCCTTATACCTCCAGCTATAACAGATGTAACCCCCTCGTCCCGGTCTGGCCGGTCTGAGTGGGCCACACGGGGAAAACCGAAGCGAAACCCAAAGGGTTCCTCCTCGGTTAGCAACCCTAATTTTTTTTTCATTTTAATCTTGCCACATTCGAACCCCAAACCACATTCGAACACCCAAATTTTAATCTTGACTAGAGGCATATTAATTCCTATGTGTTTATCCCTTCCCAAAAAGGCCAACAAGACAAAACAGGGCAGTTTTAAGCAAAGGTTTCGAAACCTCCCAAAAGGTTTCGAAACTTAGACTGGCAGTAAGGTCTGGAACCCAAATCTCACCCAAAGTTTCGAAACCTTGGGGAAGGTTTCGAAACCTTGGACCCTAGTTTCGAAACCTTTCCCAAAGGTCTCGAAACTTTGGTTGGCAGAATGCCCTGGAACCAATTTCTCACCAAAGGTTCCGAAACCTTCCCATAGTTTCGAAACCTACCCCAAAGGTTTCGAAACTTTGGCTGGCAGTGACCCCTGGAACCAAAATTCTCTGCAAAGGTTTCGAAACCTTACCCATGGTTTCGAAACCTTAGTGCAGGGGATTACTTACTGCTCAACCTAAAGACTTCCTAACTTTGAAAAACACTAAGATTCATGCATAGACACAAATAGAAGCTTAAAAAGGACCAAAGGCATGAATTAACCCCCATAAGACTTGCACATACTATCATTCAAACAACCATACATGAGCCATACATAGCAATTAACATGAATCAAGGCATCCATACTTAACATTCATACAAAAAGCAATTCATGCATATATGGACATACAAGCATTACATGGAACTCAAAGGCCATAAAGGGCACAAGGAAAGCACATGAGGTTTGCACCATGACAAGGCAATCTAAACATCTAAAGGCATGCCACCATACCCAAACATTCATCATAGCATTCATGCATTACAAACCATAATCAATCCAAAGCATCAACATAAAGCATTAACAACATGTGGCCAACACAAAGGAGTCTAGATACAAGCTCCTAAAACACGTAGCATTTCCTATTGCTAGACTACTACATTATTTAATAAACCATACTTGAGCAATTAACACACGCTTGGACGCCCTTTTCTTGCTCCTTGCTAACTCCAAGCTAAAAATCTGCATTGTCGGAAAAGGGAGAGCGTAAGCATAAAGCTTAGTGAGCGGAGCTCTAAAACATGACTACGACAATGCAGGGTTCAAAGCTTTCTTCAAAATAAAGTCAATGCATACAAATCATCCAACGACCTAATCCTTCTACTAACATACAAGTTCAACCACAATTCAACAATATAGACATTTAACATGGCATTACACTTCATGGTATGCATAAGGACATAATCCTAGATTAAAGCAAAACCATAAAAAGGAATGATATAGTGAGATACAACATGAGCAATACATGGCATGCACGAGCATAACCAAAACACACACGGTGGGACTACACATCACCGTTTCGACTAGTAGTTTTCCAATGGGACTACACATCAAAGTACTCTTCTACTAGTCACTACCGGTGGGACTACACATCACCGGAGTCTTATACCACTTGCTACCGGCGGGACTACACATCACCGGAGCAACGACAACCATCACGTGAGGTTCGACACCAACCATGCAACACAACGTACAATCACAATCATGCGACATGTACTCACTATATCATGCACAACCAAACCAAATTGCAACAATATACACAATTAGGCATCACTTACTACTTACAAGCTTACCAATCACAAATGGTCTTACTCACCATTTTCGTGCACAACCTGCACCCACTTACACACATCTTACAAGGCATAACAACGTCACCATTATTACCATCATACATCATTAACGATATAGAAATAGGCAACATGCTTCTACTCAAAGTATTTAAATTTCATGCTTAACAAAACATCACCTCAAGTAATGAAAACAAATGGAAAAAGGGGAAATTAAATAGGCGATTCTCATCAACTTACTCTTGAATTTAAAATTGACCTTTCAAGCCCAACTAAACTCTTTCAAAACCAATCTTGAACCAAAACGTTTCTTGAAAACATTTCCACATTCATATGCTTGAACCAATTAATCAAAGCTATTTAAAACATTTTAACCACTCACCTCATTTCCTTAAGCAAAACAAGCAAAGCCGACTCAAGCCTCCTCACTTCCGGATTCGATCCCAAAGCTTTACCAACGCAAATCCTTGCTTCAAATCGCCTCAACACAAGTAAATTAACCTCAAATCAGTCCTCAACACAATGTAGCAAACTCGGAATACAATTCAAACTTCAAACACTTATTTTTCGAACCAAGATCAACCCCCAAAAAGTCATTCCCGAGCAGCCCCTTTGCACAGCCCAATACTTGTGATTTCAACACATTTAGCACATTCAAATGCTTCCAAAACAGCCCCCAACTATTACCCTAACACCAACCTTCAATTTCCAGCACAAACCACCCCAAAATTCCCATTTTCGTACTCCAATCTTACCCAGCAGAAAACTCCATTTTCAAACACCCAAATGACTTCCAAATCACCCCAAAACACCCTCATACCATAGGTAGACCAACAGCCCTTCAATTTCAACATAAAACCCACCAAAACTCAAGTTTTACAACCTTAAAACTAGCCTTAAGACCATACTACGAATTTTCATCCAAAATTAACCAAATTAACATATGTTGTGTATTTCATAGTGCTTAAACAAACCCCCAATACAATTTATCAAAACAAATTGAAAAACCCCATTAAAACCCCAAATTTCCACATGAACCCTAATTTCCAAAACACCATATTTTTGAAATCTAAAACAAAGGATAGATAGAGAATGAAAAGGAGGTTGAGAAAATGTAATTACCTCTTAAAACGGGGTTGAGATCATGTGGCAAAATGATGGAATAGGAGCTAGGGTTTTGAGAGGTTTTAGAGATGGGGTTTCTTCCCTTTTTTTGAAGTTGGAAAGAAGATGAAAAGAAGATGGCAACTTTTGGTTAAAGTTGTCTAGCTTTTTTTTAAAACTTTAGGGTCAAATTTCCTCATAAGCCCTCCCCTTTCTACAAAGGTTCAATTAGGTCATTATTTGAAGATGAAATGTTTTAATTAAGTTTTATTTGACTCGAACTAAAACCCGGCTAACTCCTAGGCCCAAAACACGGGTGTTACAACTCTCCCCCACTTAAGGAAATTTCGTCCCCGAAATTTATCAGACAGGAAGAGTCACTGACACATGCTCCTCCACACTTTCTTTCTTACCACCACATACTCTCCAACTCGGTAGGCTCACCACACAACATTAGCTATCTGACGTCAAGATCTCAACGGGTCCTTCAATGCGTGACCATTTTAAACTCAACTCAATCTCTTCAACAACATAACACGAAACAAAACTGGCTCACACTTCTGAATCATAGATACACAGGAAACATCACAAATCTCTTTCTAACTCTAGTGGTAACTGCAATAGATAAACAACAGAACTAGCCCGATTCACAAACTCATACGGCACTGTTCGATTACCCAATTCATATCCTTCTCTAACTGATCATCTGACTCCAACAGGTAACCAAACACTAGGCAGACGTCTCCAAAAATCTAGCAGAAGACTCGAATCTCTATCGGCCACTATTGATCTCAAGACACTGTACAATTCACGATCTTGCTAATGCACAACTCCACCATCTTACCCACGGTACAAGTAGCTTGAACATGTATAAAATGAGCACACTCGATGTAACTATCATTGCTTACTCGGCTAAACTCTCTCGTGAGAAATCAAAGGCGAACCGGACACCAAGTCTCTCAAATCTATTTCCCACTTTCATTACGAATCTCCCACAGATGTAACAAACTAGAAGAAAACTGATACTCGATCTTGACACACAGGCAAACTATACACTTACTCGCATACTGAACCACGTCATTAATCAACTCAACCCAGAAGTACTCATCTTCGACCCACAATACCTCTTCATACTATTCTGATGCCATACAAATAAACTGTCGTATGCTTCGGCCAACACAATACGTCTCAAAACACTACGTCAATCGGTACAACAATTCTGTCTCTAACAATACAAATTCTATCATCTCTGAACTGTACTCTGAAGGTTTTTCTTTCTGATATGCCCTGCACGTGAGGTGCCAAGAACTTGTCTTGCAACTGTCTCTCTTCAAGAATTCTGACTCAATGTAGGTTTAACAGGTAACTCGGCCACAAGATTACTATCATTTGGTAAACTGAATCCGGCAAATACAACTCGCAACTCAACTACTAATCTAACAACAAATACGGCTCGGAACATCGGTCACTACGTTGATCATCTTCGAATGGTACTCAATCTCAAGATTACTGTCTTCAAGCAATTCTAACAGCTCATGATGTTCAAGTTTCATCCCTTCCTAAATCTTCAAATATTTCAAGTTCTGACGATACGTACATACACACTGTGTGTTTCTTACTATACAAGCTTTGTCTCTAAGTCTTCGAAGCAAATACAACTGTAATTAACTCTATGTCTCATATCAGATAACTCTTCTCACAGTCTTCCAACTATCTCAATGAATAGGTCACAATCTTCTGCCTTGCATAAGCACACAACCCAACTCTACATGTAACACATCACTATGGTTCGCAACTCTTTCTCTGATATAAGCTGATTCACGGTCAAAGTTCCCTTCAAGGTTTCTTTCGGTTTCTCAAGGGCTCATTGTCTCGCATCTAACCACACAAACTGAACATTTTTCTGTAGCAATCTATCAATGGAGCAACTATCTTCAACTGATTATTTACAATTCTCTGAAAGTAACAATGCTAGACCTAGGAACTATAGTTACATGTCACAGTCTTCAAATTTCTTCCAACTCACATCTTCTTCTGACTACTTGGGATTTACTCTAATACACTCGGCTAATCCACATGTCCTAGGAGGACATCTTCCTTAACTCGGAGCTCACGCTTGCACAACTTAGCATACAACTGATTTTCTAATAGAATTTACAACTCTACTTCAAGGCTTGTCATGGTCATCTTCGGTACATGAATATACCCACGTATCATCTAAGAGAGCTACTACAAGCCGATCAAGGACTTAGGAAAACATCCTACTCAACATTTCTCTGAAAGTAACTAACACACTAGTCAATCAAACGGCATAACTCCAAACCCAAAGTGATCACATCTGCCCCGAAAGCTATCTTCGATACTTCAACTTCTCTCACTTTCAACTGGTAGTAATCGGTTCTCAAATTAATCTTAAAAAGACTGAAGCACCCCTCAACTAATCAACAAACCACTTATGCTTAGAAACGGATACCAACTACTCACTCTCAATTGTTTCAACTGTCTGAATTCTAAACACATTCTCGTATTGTCACTCTTTCTTCTTCACAAATTGTACTGTCATACTCTAAGATGATGTACTAGGCCTAATAAATCTAAGGTCCAACAAACTCGTAGTTGATTCTTCAACACTCTCAAGTCGGTCGAGAATCATAAGGTACAGAGCAACCAAAACACGAGTAAACTCGAAGACGATCTCAAAAACAAACTCTTCTTCTCTAACAGGATACAAACCGGGAAGTTCTTCCAAACACTTTTAGGAAACACAAACCTTTCTAACAGTCCACGGTCTAATCCCCATTCAAAAATCAAACCCATAACATTGGCTAAGCAAGTCTGTCAACTAACTCAACCAGTCTTTGACCGCTAACGCTGGACCAACATTCGATTCGAAATCCACGTTCCCACCTACCATCACAACCCCATAGTCATCCGTAAGCTTTAAGAAAACTTCCATTATCTCAAAGTCTACCCTAACTCTATGTTCTACAAGCTAATCCATGCATAGTTTTACATCAAACCGTAAGAAGTAATTCCATCGTATCAACTGAAAACACGTGCCACTGAACCATCAACGGACATCCCTCGTACATTTTTCTGACCACGACTGTATCCCCGAAGGAGCTAGCAACACCAACACCTACCTCTAGTACCTCACAAGGTGGATTTCCACAGCTTCGCAAACTCACTCAAAATGTACGGACACGTAGATCCAGAATTAATCAGAAAACAAGCCCAATGACTTTATCGAGGAATTACTTGCTATAGCATCGACATCCTTCCGAAGCCAACTCTTAAGTTTTCACTTCTATCATCACTCATATCAAGATCAGTCACATTGTTCTCCCTTAACAGAAACCAACTCATATACACGTTGCCCCAAACAAACAAACTGCACTCCCAACTCTGGTACGATCATACTACCCTGAACTAAAGCGATGAGCTCTATCATCGTTCACATCCTCTAAAACCTCAGGTTCACGATTTCCAGCACTAGGCCCACGCCTCGGCCTCAAACTTACCAAAGACAACAATACAATAATAAACAAAACACACAAGCAAGATTATTTAGGGTTAGCAAGAGCAAGGGTCCAAGGTGCTCAAGTATATTCCTTTACAAAAAAAATCTTTAAAATAAGTAATAGTAGCAATGGGAACTCGACACTACGCTTCAACACAAGCATCATGCTAACACATGCTCTCAAACACCGTCCTAACAAGCAAACATTAAGCATACATGGTAAAACATTCACCGAGACATAACAACAACATAACACATCAAACTTACCTCACTTACCTACCCGAGGTCTCGGAAACCTCAGGCTCTGATACCAATAAATGTAACCCCCTCGTCCCGGTCTGGCCGGATGACCGGTCCGAGTGGGCCACACGGGGAAAATCGAAGCGAAACCCAAAGGGTTCCTCCTCGGTTAGCAACCCTAAATTTTTTTTTCATTTTAATCTTGCCACATTCGAACCCCAAACCACATTCGAACACCCAAATTTTAATCTTGACTAGAGGCATATTAATTCCTATGTGTTTATCCCTTCCCAAAAAGGCCAACAAGTCAAAACAGGGCAGTTTTAAGCAAAGGTTTCGAAACCTCCCAAAAGGTTTCGAAACTTAGACTGGCAGTAAGGTCTGGAACCCAAATCTCACCCAAAGTTTCGAAACCTTGGGGAAGGTTTCGAAACCTTGGACCCTAGTTTCGAAACCTTTCCCAAAGGTCTCGAAACTTTGGTTGGCAGAATGCCCTGGAACCAATTTCTCACCAAAGGTTTCGAAACCTTGGGGAAGGTTTCGGAACCTTTGACCATAGTTTCGAAACCTACCCCAAAGGTTTCGAAACTTTGGCTGGCAGTGACCCCTGGAACCAAAATTCTCTGCAAAGGTTTCGAAACCTTACCCATGGTTTCGAAACCTTAGTGCAGGGGATTACTTACTGCTCAACCTAAAGACTTCCTAACTTTGAAAAACACTAAGATTCATGCATAGACACAAATAGAAGCTTAAAAAGGACCAAAGGCATGAATTAACCCCCATAAGACTTGCACATACTATCATTCAAACAACCATACATGAGCCATACATAGCAATTAACATGAATCAAGGCATCCATACTTAACATTCATACAAAAAGCAATTCATGCATATATGGACATGCAAGCATTACATGGAACTCAAAGGCCATAAAGGGCACAAGGAAAGCACATGAGGTTTGCACCATGACAAGGCAATCTAAACATCTAAAGGCATGCCACCATACCCAAACATTCATCATAGCATTCATGCATTACAAACCATAATCAATCCAAAGCATCAACATAAAGCATTAACAACATGTGGCCAACACAAAGGAGTCTAGATACAAGCTCCTAAAACACGTAGCATTTCCCATTGCTAGACTACTACATTATTTAATAAATCATACTTGAGCAATTACCACACGCTTGGACGCCTTTTTCTTGCTCCTTGCTAACTCCAAGCTAAAAATCTACATTGTCGGAAAAGGGAGAGCGTAAGCATAAAGCTTAGTGAGCGGAGCTCTAAAACATAACTACGACAATGCAGGGTTCAAAGCTTTCTTCAAAATAAAGTCAATGCATACAAATCATCCAACGACCTAATCCTTCTACTAACATACAAGTTCAACCACAATTCAACAATATAGGCATTTAACATGGCATTACACTTCATGGTATGCATAAGGACATAATCCTAGATTAAAGCAAAACCATAAAAAGGAATGATATAGTGAGATACAACATGAGCAATACATGGCATGCACGAGCATAACCAAAACACACACGGTGGGACTACACATCACCGTTTCGACTAGTAGTTTTCCAATGGGACTACACATCAAAGTACTCTTCTACTAGTCACTACCGGTGGGACTACACATCACCGGAGTCTTATACCACTTGCTACCGGCGGGACTACACATCACCGGAGCAACGACAACCATCACGTGAGGTTCGACACCAACCATGCAACACAACGTACAATCACAATCATGCGACATGTACTCACTATATCATGCACAACCAAACCAAATTGCAACAATATACACAATTAGGCATCACTTACTACTTACAAGCTTACCAATCACAAATGGTCTTACTCACCATTTTCGTGCACAACCTGCACCCACTTACACACATCTTACAAGGCATAACAACGTCACCATTATTACCATCATACATCATTAACGATATAGAAATAGGCAACATGCTTCTACTCAAAGTATTTAAATTTCATGCTTAACAAAACATCACCTCAAGTAATGAAAACAAATGGAAAAAGGGGAAATTAAATAGGCGATTCTCATCAACTTACTCTTGAATTTAAAATTGACCTTTCAAGCCCAACTAAACTCTTTCAAAACCAATCTTGAACCAAAACGTTTCTTGAAAACATTTCCACATTCATATGCTTGAACCAATTAATCAAAGCTATTTAAAACATTTTAACCACTCACCTCATTTCCTTAAGCAAAACAAGCAAAGCTGACTCAAGCCTCCTCACTTCCGGATTCGATCCCAAAGCTTTACCAACGCAAATACTTGCTTCAAATCGCCTCAACACAAGTAAATTAACCTCAAATCAGTCCTCAACACAATGTAGCAAACCCGGAATACAATTCAAACTTCAAACACTTATTTTTCGAACCAAGATCAACCTCCAAAAAGCCATTCCCGAGCAGCCCCTTTGCACAGCCCAAAACTTGTGATTTCAACACATTTAGCACATTCAAATGCTTCCAAAACAGCCCCCAACTATTACCCTAACACCAACCTTCAATTTCCAACACAAACCACCCCAAAATTCCCATTTTCGTACTCCAATCTTACCCAGCAGAAAACTCCATTTTCAAACACCCAAATGACTTCCAAATCACCCCAAAACACCCTCATACCATAGGTAGACCAACAGCCCTTCAATTTCAACATAAAACCCACCAAAACTCAAGTTTTACAACCTTAAAACTAGCCTTAAGACCATACTACGAATTTTCATCCAAAATTAACCAAATTAACATATGTTGTGTATTTCATAGTGCTTAAACAAACCCCCAATACAATTTATCAAAACAAATTGAAAAACCCCATTAAAACCCCAAATTTCCACATGAACCCTAATTTCCAAAACACCATATTTTTGAAATCTAAAACAAAGGATAGATAGAGATTGAAAATGAGGTTGAGAAAATGTAATTACCTCTTAAAACGGGGTTGAGATCATGTGGCAAAATTATGGAATAGGAGCTAGGGTTTTGAGAGGTTTTAGAGATGGGGTTTCTTCCCTTTTTTTTGAAGTTGGAAAGAAGATGAAAAGAAGATGACAACTTTTGGTTAAAGTTGTCTAGCTTTTTTTTAAAACTTTAGGGTCAAATTTCCTCATAAGCCCTCCCCTTTCTACAAAGGTTCAATTAGGTCATTATTTGAAGATGAAATGTTTTAATTAAGTTTTATTTGACTCGAACTAAAACCCGGCTAACTCCTAGGCCCAAAACACGGGTGTTACAACAGATCATCAAGATCACTCCAAAAACAACCAAAAACTCAAGCAAAACTTAGGAAAATCAACCTATTCGGGATTGCATTGATTAAACCTCAATTTCTCATCAATTATACATTCATTTTTCATCAAAATGACATCTCAAAACAATGCCCAATCAGATCATACGAATTTCATCAAAATTAAAGCAAATCTTGCATTTTAAAGCCAAGATCAAGAACACAATTGTAAAACCTTTTATAAAACACAAATCAAGGATTGAGAACTTGAGAATTTCAGTAAAGAATTGAGAATTTAGAGGAGAAGGACGTTCATACCTCTAAACTTGAGTTTCTCCCTTTTTGGAACCAAGATTCTTGAAAATCCAATAAGCAAATGCTAAGGTTTTGTTGAAGAGATGATTAGAGATCAAAAGAGGATTGAAATCTCATATTTGGATGTCTAAATCAGAGGGAAAATGTGCTGGAGAAATGTGTTTGGGTTGAGAGAAAAGTTGAGAGAAAAGGAAAATGGAAATTTGGGAAAAGTTAGTTAAAAATGCCAAAATATATTTCCCCTCCTTTTTACCTTTTATTAAAATCATTAATTAATTGATTAACATTAAGAAAAATCTGGAGAAACTCTTATTGGGTAAATAACTCCTTAAAGATTCAAAGTTTCAATCCTTTTTAAAACAGTCACACAGTTTTCAAAAATTACATTTTGGTCACTAACTCAAAATGTCACTCTTCCAAACCTCATTTTGTAAAATTGATTTCACCATTCTCTTATATATAATAAAAGAGGATTTTAAGACATTTTTCCATATTTTTAATGCAACCCGAACTAGGCTTTCCTAAAATCACCTTTATATATTCGAACCGCACTCCGACCGAACCGGTCCAAACCCAAAACTTCTAAGCTCAAAATTGGGGCGTTACACAAACACAATAGCACTTAAGGGAACTCAATGGCTAAGATAAACAACTTGAATTGCATAGAAATGGCCTACCAAGCACATTTCACTCACACTCTACACACACTCGAACCAAACTTTTAAAACAAGATTCAAACCACTCACCGCCCTTCCTTAGCAACCAAAGCAAATCTCCTACGAGCCCGGATTCGGTCCCAATACTCCTTCGACGTCTCCTCTTGCTTCTAGCCAACCAAAAACACAACCAACAACCTCAATCAATGCTAACATTCAAACAACACTCAACCTTTGAGTTCAAACCAACTTCGCCCAAATTTCCAAATCCAACTAATCCCCAAATATTTCAATTTTCGTGCTCCCTACAACACTAGCTGAAATTTCCATTTTCAATCACCCAAATGATCCCCAAAAGGTCCCAAAACAACCTTCTAACCTATATAGACCATCAGCCCCTTAATTTCAACCTAAAACCCACCAAAATTGAGTTTTTGACACCTTTAGTATTGCCTCAAAACCCCATTTCGGGTTTTCACCCAAACCCAACCAAATTGACATATATAATACATCTTAACATGAGTAAACAAAAACCCAACTCCATTTTTCGAAACGAAGTGAAAATCACCATAAAAACTCAAGCTTTAGCAAAACCCTAACATTTCAAAAGTTCATATTTTTGAAATCTAAGACTATGGGGAGATAGGAGATGAAAAGGAGAATTAGACAACATTTTTACCTTTGAAAAACACATTGAAATGATGAAGAGACCCAATGGAATAGTGTTTTGAGTTTGGGAGTGTTTGAAAGAGGGGAATGCGTGATTTCACGTTGGAAAGGGAGATGGGGGAAAGAGAAGACAACTTTTCTTTAAAAGTTGTCTTGCTTTTAAATCTTTTGGGTCAAATTACTCCTTTAGTCCCTCCTCTTTTTACTAAAGCCCAATTAGATCTTAATTTAGGTTGAATTGATTTTATTTAATTTTATTGACTCGGACTACAAACCCGACTAACTCCTAACCCCAAAACACGGGAATGACCAAAACATCTATTTTAGGGTTTATGTATTATTTTATTATTTAGACTTTAAGTGTTTAGGTTCCATGGCTTAGAAATTTATGTTTATGGTTTAGTATTTAGTTTTTTTTTATTTTATGGTTTTAAACATGAAGTTGTAATTTTTTATGCAATCAGCCTATATATTGAAATCTATAATATTTTCTTAATATACATGGGTAAATTTTATTTTATACAACATGCCTGTAAATTCCAACCTCTAAAATCTTAAACTCTAATCATATATATTTAACTCATAAATTTTACACTATAAACACTAATTTTTGAATAATCTCTAAAATCTGAATTATAATCCACAGAACTTAAAAACTAATAAACTTATATAAGTTTTAACTTACTCTCAATGTCAAAATATTTTTCTAAATTATATGGCTAACTTCTTTAGATATTACAACTGATATTTTTTTTTTGAAATCTATTGTACTTTGCTTTTTATTGTCTGATCTATAACATTTTGAATAGTGAAAGGTGAAATCGACATGTGTATCTACCAATTTCATTGTTTATAATTTTATTTTATTTAAAAATTATAAAAGTTAGCTTGTGATCCTACTGACTTCACCCTATTATTTAAATGCATGTAGGGCAAAAACTATGGTGGCAACAATGAATAGTAAAATCAGCTTGTGATCTTATTACATTCATTATTATTTTAATAAAAAATCATGAACAATCGAGTCGTTTTGTGATCTTACTAACTTTTATTTTCACTATAAAAAATACCATAAAAATGTAAATAAAAAATGGAATAATCTTTTCCCAACTGTAATATTGAAGCAATTACTCTAAAAATATTTTTAATCCAAAACACTTTCACTCTAATTTTGTTTTTTGAAAAAAAAAGAGAGTACATGTGACTTAAAACTAACAAGACACTAGCCAAGCACATCTGGTTATGGAAGAAGTAAAAATCCTGCAAGAAAAACAATATTTAATTTGAAACAACAAAGATGACACTAATTAAAGATAGTAATGGCAGAAGAAAAGAATAAACCAAAGTCTTTGCATGAGACCCACTTTCAAATTTGTTGACAGAGACGGCAGAGTTTCATTTCTTCAAACACCCCTCTTATTAATTTACTTGCATATCTTATTATTATTATTTTCTCTCTCTGTTGAATTTCTTCTTGGGGGTTTCTCTATATAGATTTTTTTTTTCAAATTGTTTAGTAATTTGTTTACTGGAATGACAAAAAAAAAAGGTGTGAGCTTTGTTTTGTTGTTATGGCCGTTTGTGAATTTTCCCCTTAGCCAAAAATAAAGTCTTTTTTCTCACACTTTTTAAGTTTCAATCTAAAAAGAACATGGGAAGCAGAATCTAGTGTTTGATAACTCCAAGTCTAACAAGGTCTGTTCTTTTTTGTTCTTTCTCCTAATGAGAGAGCTGTTTCTGCCTTAATCCTTGCTTGTTTTCTTTCTCTTTCTTTATTTGTCTCATTTTTAAGCTAAGTTTTCACATCCCTGTTGAATCTGCTATTGTTTTCCTTCTATGGTTTAGAAAAAAGAAATTACTGACCATTTAGCTATGTTTGGTTTAAACTCCGTTGAAAGAAAGTCCTTGTTAGGTCTTTGGGTGGTCTCAAAATTGAATTTTGCCTGATGAGTATTTCTTTCTTCCTTTAAACGTCTAGTTTTTTAAGTAAAATTTGTTGTTTTTTATGGTATGTTTATGTTTAGTTGATCTTTGGGTTGGAGAATTAGGGGTTTGTTCTTAGTTTTGGGGGTAACATGGAGGAAATTGAGGAAGCTAACAAGGCAACAATAGAGAGCTGCCACAAAGTTTTGAGTATTTTGTCTTAGCCACTAGATCAGATTCAATACAGGAATTTGAAGTCTGAAACTGGGGAGGCTGTTTTTAGGTTCAAAAGAGTGGTTTCTCTTTTGAACACTGGTTTGGGACATGCAAGAGTAAGGAAGCAAAGAAAACTACAAACTCCTTTTCCCCAAAGCATCCTTTTGGATAACCCACACCATGAAATCTCAGCTCAAGAATTGAGTTCACGTGCCAAAAATTCTCTTTATTTAGGAACCCCATCTTTGGAATTGAGCTCTCATGGGAAAAACCATCAGCAACTCGCTGGACCGGCTTCGTCGGGGCACTACCATATTCTCCAACAGCAGCAGCAGCTTCAACAGAGGTTACAATTCCAGCAGCAGCAAATGAAACATCGAGCTGAAATGATGTTTAGGAGGAGTAATAGTGGCATTAGCTTGAATTTTGATAGCTCTAGTTGTACACCTACCATGTCATCGATTAGGTCTTTAGTTTCTTCCTTGAGCATAGATGATAGTGTTGCCAACTTGGACGGTGGGGGTTCCTTCCATTTCATCGGGGGTTCTCGGTCCTCGGATCAGGGTTCCCAACACAAGAAGAGGTGTTCTGCTAAGGGAGAAGATGGGAGTGTCAAATGTGGGAGCAGCAGTAAATGACACTGCTCAAAAAAGAGGTTCGAATTTTATCTTTTACCCTCTTTAGCATCTCTATAGAATCATGCTCTTGATATTAATTATCATAATTGCTTTGATCCTTGTGTGGAGCTTAATTAGTTACTCTCTGTTGGCAGGAAACATAGAGTAAAGAGATCAATCAAGGTGCTTGCAATCAGTAACAAGCTTGCTGATATTCCTCCCGATGATTATTCGTGGAGGAAATATGGGCAGAAGCCAATCAAGGGTTCTCCTCACCCTAGGTAATGATCATAATCAGACCGAGATTTCATATATTGTTATGTGAATTTTGGTGTTGCCCTGTTCTGTTTTGCTTGCGGCATTACAAATATAGGCGCATATGTGAACTTTTGGATTGAAACAGACTAGTAATGGAACTCAGTGATCTTAGTGGATAAACGAAGGGCTTGGTAGGGTTTATTGTGTGTAACAACGTCATTAATGTTTCAATTAGTTAAGATCTATGCTATTACTGCAGAGGGATTACCTTAGTCTCGAAGATATTAAAACTTTAAAAGGGTAACTTTCAAGTGTTTGAAGAATTTCAACTCACGATAAGGTGAAAACTTTGACAATGCAGGGGGATTCGAGGAGGTCCAATCTGAATCATGATGTGTATATATCTGTAATGGTTAATTGGGTTATCAGCCATGGTTTTAGTTCTAGTTGCATGTTTAAAGTGCTTTCGTAGCAAACTTGTTACTTTGATTTACATTTAGTGAAATTCATCTAAACTTATCGACTTAGGAGGCTTTTTATTTTCAAACAATGCAGGGGATATTATAAATGTAGCAGTATGAGAGGTTGCCCTGCAAGGAAGCATGTGAAGAGGTGCCTGGAAGAGCCAACCATGCTTATCGTTACCTATGAAGGTGAGCACAACCACCCAAGGTTACCATTGCAACTGACGACAACATAGTCGTCTCTTGAGAAAATTTTGCTAAAATATCACTTCCAACTTCCAGCCTTCATTGTTCGATGGCCCATCCTAGTTAACAGTAGGCTTGATTTGCTCCTGTACATATTTTGCATGGTTCGAGCATAGGATATATCAGAGCAGTTCCTTATTTAATTTTCTTGTCTTCTCTTCTTTGGCAGCAGCCTAGTGCAGGACCAGAAGAAAATTGTAGAATTTGGGGTTTAAATTATAAGAACTGTTTCATCTTTCATTGCAATTAATGCTCGAAAGGGCATTGAACTTTTGAAATTGAATGTAAAAAAGCCCATCCGTGCTCTGGTTAAGTAGGGTGTTGGGATATTAGTCTACACGTGAAATATGTTTGGAACCAAACTAAGAATGTTGAGAATTTGTCTCACTAGCAAGATTTGGTTGTTTTAACATGATTGGCATATTTGCACATACACAATTGGAAACTCTAGAATGATAACACAGGGTGTGTTGAAAAGTGGGGTTTGAGTTTTAAAGATTGGATATAGAGAGAGATCATATGATGTTCACTGTTCAGGTGAGTTTAGAGTTAAGGTTAAAAATGGTACAACAGAAATGATATAATCACACAATTGAAACGTTTTACTTTTTGAAAACATTTTAAGTTGGTGGTAATTTTTAAAATTTGTAATGAAATCAAAAATTAAGTTTTGAAATTTGTCGAAAAAACACTAACATAAAATTCTATGCATTTTGATTGTGTGGTAACATATTAAATTTCGTATTTTCTTAACATTTTAGTTGTGCCGTTTTTAACCTTTAATTAAGGCGACACACCCTAAACTCAACCCTGATGTTCTGTTGAACCAGCCCTTTCTATTTTGTTGTTGTTTTGGGTCTCACGTGAAGAATCATTGAAGTTAAATCTTAGTAAGGTTTTAGAACAAGGCAATATGAGTCTTGTAGACTAACAACATGGGCAACATGCTTCCACAACACTTAGCAATGCCAAAGTGGCGGTCCCTCTTCCATTGGCATTTGCCAAGTTCCGAAACAAAAAAGAGCTATAATTTTTCCATTTTTATAGCATTAAAGTAAAAAAATTTAAAATGCAGAAATTTTTAGCTTAACTTGCATACTTCTCATTCCCTCTAGGCGTTTGGTACTTTCTTAGGTTAATACTCTAAGGCTTTGCTTGTTTGGGTGAAAAAATAAAAAGAAGGAATGAGAGAAGAGAAAATTAAAAAAAAAATAATGATTACTTAGTAGAGTAAAAAATTAGAAGGTAAAAAATAATAGAGAAGGTAATTTTTCTTGCTCCTATACAAATATTTTTCTCTTTAAAATTAGGTGGAAAATAGGAAAGAAAAGTAGAAGCTATCACACTTTGATAATAAAATTATCAAATTATACCTAAAAATTTCTAATTTTATTTTCACCATATTTATAATTAATTTTTATAGTTTCATCCAACATTTTTATTATGATTTTATTTTTTCAATTTAGTCCCTAAAAAATTATTTAATCTAAAACTTACCCTTATTTGATTTTAATTTTATTATTAAAGTCAATATTATTAATATAATAATATTTTATTCACTTTAGTCCTTAAAATATTTATTTAATTAAAAAGTGACCCATATTTGTTTTTTATCTAATATTTTTAGGGTTAACTACTAGAATGATCACTAATGTTTTTCCCAAGTACAGAGTTGGTCACCGATTCTGAAAAACGACCAGTAAAGTCACTTACGTTTTCAGGGTGTAAACTTTTGGTCACTCAACCGTTTGTTGCCGTTAAACGTTGACGGCTTGCTGATCTGACAGCAAAAATATAAGGGTAAACTACTGCAATAGCCACTTACGTTTATCCCATGTACATTTTTTGTCCCCGATTTTAAAAATTAAACGTTATGGTCACTACTAAAAATGTTTATTTCTAATTTCACCCTTAAATTTTTAAAAATTCATTTTCGAAACTAATTCAAATTTTTTCATATTCCATTTAAAATTTCTATAAATACACACAGAGAAAAGAGCTAATTTCTAATAGAATGTAAAAAAAGTAACAAAATTAATTTTTTTAATATGAACAAAATTAGAATCTTAAATAAGCTAAAGCAAATCAATTTTCAAATTACAACCAAATCCTTAATAAACCCCTAAAAATATACCATCTTTAGTATACAAATTTCAACAAAATTAAAGTGAAATTCAATTCAAATATAATCAAACCAAAAGAATAGGAACAACCTATCAACCCGTTTTTAAATTCTAACCCCAAAATGAATAAAGTCAAAAATTTTGGTTTAAACAAATAAACAAACATAAATTAGCCAAAATACATACCCCACTGACAATGATAACCCCAGTAACAACAGGCATGAGGGTAACATAAGTAAGCCAGGCCTCACCTTTCAACGTCATCAAGTAAGCGAAAACCGTCGTGAAGAACGACATCGTAATGCCGATGGCATGGTTAAAACTCACCGACAGAAACCTTAAGGCTGTAACTAGCCTGATTGTGAAGAATCTCGAATTGATTTTCGTTTTTTGGTGTTTTAAGAATTTGTGTATCTTTATTTTGATGGTAAAAAATTAGGTTTTGAAAATTAGAAGGGAATTGGAATTATATGGAGATGGGTCTGTGAAATTATATGGGATTTTTTGTGAAAAAAATGAATTTTGGGGAGAATAATTTGATGTAACTAGCTTTCGAGGATCTAATTCAAGGCTTCAAGCTTATCATTATGAAATCAAGGTACGACAAATAGAAGGAAAAAATAAAATTTTGACTAAATTTGGGGGGGGGGGTCAGATTTTGAAGAAGACAAAAGGGAAAGAAGGAAAATTAGAATTTGGACTAAATTTAGGGTTGAAAATAAATTTTTAAAAATTCAAGAGTGAAATTAGAAATAAACCTTTTAGTAGTGACCATAATGTTTAATTTTTAAAATCGGGGACCGAAAATGTACATGAGATAAACGTAAGTGGTCATTGCAGTAGTTTACCCTTATTTTTTCTGTTGCCAGATTAGCAAGCATTTAACGTTTAACGAGAACAAACAACTGAGTGACCAAAAGTTTACACCCCGAAAACGTAAGTGACCTTACTCGTCGTTTTTCAGAATCGGTGACCAACTTTGTACTGGGGAAACATAAGTGACTATTCCAGTAGTTAAGCCATATTTTTACTATAGCTTTGTTTTTGTTTAATTTAATCCCTCAAATTTTATTTAATTTTAAATTTACCTCTATTTATTTCTATTTTATAATTTAATCCAATACCTTATAATTGCAAAATTTATGTTTCACTCACTAATTTTATAATTGCAATTAAGGACTCATTTTAACTCAGATTAACCTGAAACTTGGTCTATATGTTAATGATGATATTAATGAAGGTTTAGTTTCACTTTTTGAAAATCTAGCCCTTGTATTTTATCAATGTTTTTAAAAATGGCCCATAAACTACTCATTTTTGCAATTAAACCCTATTTCAAATCCGACTTCAACAAGAATTTATCATTAAGTCTAATTGGAATTAATGAATCTAAAACGAACCCGAAACTAAATTTTTAACGTAAAATCCAACTTAGGAATTTTTTACATTTTAGTCCCTAAACCTCGATTCGGTTAAATTTACTTCGATTTGAACTTCTTTTATTAGCAAAATAGAGGTATATGATTTTTCTACTTATATTAAACTTGTATTTAATTTTTAAATGTTTTTTTTTGGGTTTAAATCTTGTAAAATTACCAAAATATATTTTTGGTAAATCATTTTTTTAAGTTTTTAAAGGTTTATTTTCTAGGGCGACTTTAGTTAATTGTTTCTTCTTTATGTTCATGTTGGTTGTTTACTATCATGTAATCAAATATGCTTGTTTTTTAAAATATGTTTTTAGGCCATAATGGGTCATTTGTAGCATTCGATATTTGGATTGGATTCCTTTGTACCAGATATTAGGTGTTACATTGATAGTGAAACTCTAGTGATTAAATTATAAAAGTATTAGACTAAATTATAAAAAATAGAAATAAATAGAGGTCAATTTCGGATTAAATAAAAAATTTATGGGCTAAATTGGACAAAAATAAAAATCATATTAACAATATTGGACTCAATTATAAAAAATACATATATGTCAATTTTGAATTAAAGAAAAAATTTAGGGATTAAATTGAACAAAAATAAAACTATATTAAAAATATTAGATTAAATTATAAAAATTATAAACAAATATTGGTCATTTTTAGACGAAATAATTTTTTAGGGACTTAATTAAATAAAAATAATCATATTAAAAACAATCGACTAAATTATAAAAATTAAAAATTAATTATAGTTTTCAAAGTTTAATTTTCTTTCCTGTCACTTTTCTATTATACCAAGCAATATAGAGGAAAGAAACTTATTTTTCTTTTAATTTTCCATTCTGTCAACTAAGCACACCGATGAAAAGAAAAAAAATTCTATCCTTCTATTTTTTTTATCACTTTAATTTTTCATCTTTCCAATTTTCTTTCCTCTCTACAAAGCCAAGCCTAAGTGATATCGCCTCTGTATTGAATTTTTGTAATATTCAATTTAAATTAATCAATCAATAAATTAAACACCACCATTTATATTAAAAAACATGATAAAATGATATGATTACAAATATATAAAATTTTGGCTTAAGGGTGTATGAAGCCCTTCAACTTTTGAAAAAATATCAATTAAGTACCTGAATTTTTTTTGCACCCAATTAAGCCATTGAACCAAGAAATTGAATTAATTAAGCCATTTGACCAATTTTGACCATTAAATCTTGCCAACTTTCTTTAGAAATTATTGACGCATGATACACTACAATCCTATCATGTTGCATTTATAATTTTTTTTTATAAAATTTATAATTTTTAGAAGTTTTAAATATTTTTTAAATAAAATAAAAAAAATCTGAAAACATCAAGTGGAAAACACTGTAATATGACGCACTGTACCAACATATCCAAAAAATATCAAGATTTAATGGTAAAAAATAGTCAAAGGGCTTAATTGATTAATTTTTTTGGTTCAAAAACTTAATTGATTAAATTTCTTGGTTCAAGGGCTTAATTCGGTTAAAAATTAGGGACTTAATTAATTTTTTTCAAAAGTTAAAGGGTTTCTTATATCCTTAAGGCTAAAATTTTCTATACGATAAAAAAAAAACAAGCTCAGTTGGTTGAAGAGTGGGCCTTAAGGATTGGGATTGGATTCTAGTTCCGATCTGCTATGGACTTGGAAATGGAATGATTTGGTTTATGCTTTCAAGTCCAGGTTGTACCTAACTGCATGCATTTCTACTCTCCTCTTTTGTACAATTTTTCTTATAAGTAGTATATTTCATCTATTTTATTTTAGAGCGGTTTGGTTTCATTCAATAATTTTTCTTCTTTTCGGTTAAAGATTGCGTAAAACCATCGTTGATTTTGTAAGAGCTACAGAGTACGCCTGTGGCTATTTTTTCTTAAATTATTATTTTCAGTTAAAAGCTATTATATTAAAATTAAGACTAAATTGATTGTATTAAATATATAATTTAAATAAATTATTTTTAGTTCGGTGATCAAAATAGGAGTGGAGTAATAATTTAGTGATTATTAGATAATTTACTATTCCTTTACTGTGTTAAGTCAATTAACACTCTAATGATCAAATATTTAAAAAACGAAAACATAAATGCAATGTTAATTTTTTTTGAAAGTTAAAGTAAAAATATACACTTACTAAATATAAGTGACTATTTTAATAGTTTACCTTCTTTTAAGTAAAAGTTTAGAGCTACAAGGACGGCTGCTGTCGTGACAAGTATGTTTGGATTTGTGGTCCGAGATAAAAATATACACTTACTAAATCAGTATGTTTTAATAGTTTACCTTGTTTTAATAGTTAAAGTCGCGACTTTACGTTCGAATATGGATTGTGTTAGTCTGTTAGACGTGTTGGTATTGAGGAAAGTTATTCTCAAGAGCCTCGAGTCAGGAAATCAGTTTGTGTGGGGTTTTTTCCAATAGAAATCCTAAACTTTTTCCAATTTTTTTTGTTTATATTACAAACTAAAAAATAAATTTAAATTTATGGTTATGATTTAATATTAGAGTCTAAAAAACTAGGAGCCGTGTGTATTTTTTAATATTTAATATTTAAAATTTAAAATAAAATTTTAATTTTTTTTGTGTTGAAGTACATAGAAGAGTACTTAAAGAGGAAGAGGATTGTTGATTTTTTCTGCTATCAAAAAGGATATTGTTGTTGGTAATAATTTATTTGATGTCATCTTGTTACTGATTGGATGGCTAAAAGATTAGGATCAAATCTTATCCTGTCAACTGATTTTCCTCCATACCGCCCAATCTTAAATTTTTTTAATGTTTCTTTGTTAAAATAAACTTATTAAATTAAGAAAAGCTCTAGTACAGAATAAGTATTTAAATTATATTTTTTAATAAGTGTTTAGAGTATATTTTAGCTCAAATAAGTGTATAAATTTTTTATTTTTAACTTGTTTTAAAGTCAATTAAATTACATACTTTGACACTTATTCTAACAAAAGAAAAATAATAAAATTTTATGCATATATTTCAGCTAAAAAAATATTTTAAACATCTATTTCAATTAAAAAATATTTTAGACACCTATTGTAAAAAAAAATTTAAATATTTATTTTATAGTTAAAAAAACATACACTAATTTGTTTTACTTTTTTTTTACATTATCAGTCCAACTTCAGC
Source organism: Hibiscus tridactylites (assembly GCA_958450335.1). NCBI lineage: Eukaryota > Viridiplantae > Streptophyta > Magnoliopsida > Malvales > Malvaceae > Hibiscus > Hibiscus tridactylites. Next base: position 50,310,943 of record OY288290.1, read on the forward strand.
ACCAAACAATCCTATGCAATTATTTTTTACAATAACTTGACAATTTTAATCAAATTCTCGTAATGCTATAGCTAGTTGGCTAATCGAGCTCTTCCCTTTCCCTAACCCTGACGGGGAACCCACCTTCCATCTTAGCAGTAAGGTAAGCAATGAACACTGGCCGAAACCTTTCCTCCCCGACCGGCACCACCTTGAACCGCCTTAAAACACCTGCCACCAACCTTTTCATCTGCAAGAACGCCATCTCCTTCCCCAAACAAATCCTGGGTCCGGCATTGAACACCGGATAAGCATACGGATCTCGTCCCACGAAGCTCCACTTCCCCGCCTCATCTCTTTCCAACCATCTCTCCGGCTTGAACTCCGCCCAATCCGCTCCCCATATCTTCTCCATCCTCCCCATCGCGTAAGGAGCATACGTCACCATCGTTCCTTTCTTCACCACCGTCCCGTCCGGCAAAACATCATCCCCCACGGCGAGTTTTCCATCCGTAGGGACCGGAGGATACAGTCTCATGGACTCACAAAGCGAAGCGTGAATGTAAACCATGTCTTTAACTTCCTCGTAAACCGGCATGCCGGATTTCTCTTTGATTTCTTTGAGGATCTCTTTCTCCACTTCAGGGTGTTTGTATATTAACCAGAAAAACCACGTCAGTGCCGCCGATGTTGTGTCGCGGCCGGCGAGAATGAAGCTGATAACGATATCCGTAACGAAATTCTCGTCCGAATGTCCGGAGCTTAAGAACCTAGATAAGAGATCAACCGATTTCAGAGACGATTTATCAGCTAGTTCTTGTTTCTTTTCTCTCACCACCTTCTTTGAGAAATCACGGACCCGAGAGACTGCGGTTTTGAGTTTCCTCTCCGATCCAATATTGAAAAACCGCTCGATTCTCCAGGGAATCGAAATAGGAGCTCGGAACCTGTCGGCACTTAGCCGGATAGCATCCTCAAACGCATCGGCGAACTGGGTTTGCGGCAAAGAAGGCAACAGGCAGGCAGGGTCGTACCCGAAAGCGATCTTGCAAACGTTGTCAAATGCGAATCTCTGAAGAACATCTTGCAAGTCAACCACGGTCTTGCCTGAAACAGCGTCGGAGAGAAACGGAATCAGACGACCGTGAAGCTCGGAATCAACGACGGTTTCCACGAATTTACGAAGAGACTTCGTGTTGAACTCGTGACTCGAAACCTGTCTCTGGAACTTCCAGGACTCGCCGTCGGCATTAAAGATACCGTCGCCGAGAAAATCAAAGAAAACATTTATGAAGAAGTGACCCTTGGGGTAGTTGTTGAATTTGGTCTTGAGAATATGGTGGACATTGTCGGGGTCGGCGGTGAAGATCTGGCGGTAACCGAAGATGTGGTGGAGAGTGTAGGTTGAAGAGGGGCAGTTCTGGAGGATTTGCGTGATCCATTGGAGGCGGTTGCTTAGGTTGGATTTGACGGCGAAGTAGGAGCCGATGATCGGGTAACGCTTGGGCAAAACATCGGACGTTGTTGATGATGGTTGATTGGATTTGGAGTTGAGAATGAAGAAGAAGACGATGATAGCTAAGGTTAATAGCTGGATAAACATGGTAAGAGATATAATAAAAGCTGGAGGATAAGTATGAAACGTTTAAAAGTTCTTCCACCATGTAGCACTGTAATATATATATATATATATATATATATATAGAGAGAGAGAGAGAGAGAGAGAGAGAGAGAGAGAGAGAAGGGCCAGGGGTGACGGATTGCAGAGGGAAACGAGAAGGGTTTTCTTTTCCTTTTTCCCCCCTTCTGTTTTAAAAAATAATGACTACTATTATTGTATCCAATAAAAAGATGTAATAAAATCATACAAGGTTTTATAAAGAATAAGAGTTAAAATAACTCAAAAAAAATATAAATAAAATCAGTTTTTGGCATAAAGTAAACGTAATTGTTATCGGCAAGGACAGAGCTAAGATCAAATATTATAAGAGGTAAAAGTCTATTAAGCCTTTAAATCTTAAAATTAAAAAGAATAAAAATCTTATTTTATCACTATTTAAATTAAAAGGGACCTCAAATGTAATTATACCAAAAAAAAATTGCGAGGCCCTCCCATGCTAAACATGGCTCCGTCCCTAGTTATCGGTAAATGATAAATACCATCACCACCAAAGTAAAATGCATGTAACAATGGTAGCACAAGAAAACTGATTTTACTCAACTCAACCATAAAATCATAATTATGATTGAATTATGAGTGTCTACCAATATAAGATTAGTTCAAAATAAAGGTAGTTCAGCAAAATAGCTAAATAACTGCCAATTGAGAGACTGCCTCAAATATAACAATGTAAAAGAGAAAAAAAATATAGGTTACAAGAGTTTATAAAACATGTCACAGAAAAACCGTGCTAAAAATTGTTAAAATTGCAAAAGGATAAAAGGAAATACATCTAGTATATTCTCATTAACATAATTACAATGATATTTATACAAAGTTTACACATCCAACTAACTAAGCAATAATACACAAGCAATAATACACAAACAAACTAACTAATTTTGTAACTATTGTTTACAACTAACTTTATGACTGTTAACACCCCTCAAGTTGGTGGTTTGAAAAACATCTTTAAATCCCAACTTGGAAACTAAATATTAATGTTGTCAAACACTCAGTGCCCTAGTCATAATATCTGTCAATTGATCTTCAGATTTCACATATTCTGTTTGTATGGCTTCATTTTGTATTTTCTCTCTAACAAAATGATAGTTTATTTCTATGTGTTTTTTTTTCATGGAATACTAAATTTGCTGCGATCGGTAATGCAAATTTGCTATCACACATCATCTTTGATGGTCTTTTGACTTCGATTTTCAGTTCCCCCAATAGACCTTGTAGCCAAATTATCTCAGCTGCTGTCACAACCATACTCCTATACTCAGCCTCTGCTGAAGAACGAGCTACTATATTTTGCTTCTTAGATTTTCAGAATATGAGTGAGTCTCCCAATTTTATACAGAAGCCTGTAACTGATATCCTCGTTACTGGGCATGATGCCCAATCTGAATTACAATAGACTTGTAGTTGACATGTCCCTTTTGCACTTAAAAAAATTTCTTGTCTAGGATTTTTCTTAATATATCTCACCACTCTCAATGCTGCTTCAAGGTGAGATTTTTTAGGTTCTTACATGAACTGACTTAAAGAGTGCACCGCAAATGTAATATCCGACATGTATGGGTCAAGTAAATTAGCCTTCTTATAAGTCTTTAGAAGACAGATATATCTTGAAGTAACTCACCATCTTCACTTCCCACTCCTTGATCGAAATATGCTTATGTCATTTTTCTGTTCTGCTCCAGTGGAGTCAAAGATGGCTTAGCTCCCCCCATCCCCGTGTCTTTCAACAACTCTAGAGCATACTTGCGTTGATTTAAAACAACGCCATCTTTCGATCTTAATATTTCTAATCCCAAGAAATACTTCAAGTTACCTAGATCATTCACCTTCAAGTTTATGTTTATAATTTCTTTCAGCTTTTAAATTAACCCTTCATCACTTCATGTTATTAACAAATCATCCATAAAATAACAATCTTATCTCCTTGGTGCTAAGTAAAGAAGGAGTAATCAAACTTGCTCTCTTGATACCCTGCCGCCAACAATGCCTCTGTAAGTTTAATATTTCACTGTCGAGATGCTTGCTTCAAACCATAAAGTGATTTTTGCAGCCGACACACCTTTGACTCCCCCTGGCTGCAAAAACCCTTAGGCAAAGTCATGAAGACCTCCTCAAACAAATCACCCTGGAGGAAAGTATTGTAAACATTGACCTGGTACAAAGGGCCAGTGATGTATAGAAGCAAGCACCAAAGTGGTTCTAACTGTGACCATCTTAGCAACGGGTGAGAAGGTATCCACATAATCAACCCATTCTTTCTGAGTGTACCCTTTAGCCACAAGGCGAGCCTTGAATCTCTCAGCAGTACCATCAGCCTTATACTTAACCTTGTACATCAATTTGCACCCAATTGGAACCTTTCCTGGAGGCAATGCAACCACAGACCAAGTGTTGTTGGCTTCCAAGGCAGAGATCTCCTCCTTCATGGCTTGAACCCATAAGGGATTAAGGACGGTTTTTTATTATAAGTTTGAGGTTCAAGGATATGAATGGAAAGAAAAACATTGATTTTGGAAGGGTAAATGAGAATAAGAAATGAAGGAAGAAATATGATACTTGCTTGGAAGGGAAGAGGATTGGCAAGAGTAAGCATAATCATGAAGCCAAAAAGGAGGCCTAGTGGTCTTGACAGACCTTCTTTGACCACAGGCTCTAATGCAACAGAAGGAAGAGAATCTGCTACAGCCAAAAGAGGAGAACCAGATGAAGGTTGTGGGGAAACAAGTTGTGGTGATGAAGGTTGTGTGGATGAACTAGAGGTTGAGTGTGAGGAGTGGACATGGGTGCTATATGATGAAACAAGTGTAAGAGCATGTGATATTGGAGAAGATGAATGTGGTGAATTGTGAGCAGAATCATCATTGGAAGGTGAGGGAATGACAAGTTGTAAAAAATCAGAATATAAAGAAGATGAAGTAGAAGAAGGAAAAAAACAGAAAATGTAACCCCCTAAAACCGGCTCAGAAGAAATGGGTCGAATATAAGAAGTCGAGGTTGAAACTTGTCCCTCAAGTAAAGTTATTAGGTTTGAAAATATAATATTCGTTTTAAATAGTAACATCGCATTAAACACAATAATATTTCTATTACTTAAAACTTAGTCGTATATTAATATCCTGAAAAGTTGATAAAATATTCAGAAATAGTCATGCATGATAAAAATAGTAAGTTCCCAAATAAAATGTCCGAGTCCGAAATTATATATAAATCCAGTGATAATAAATAAAGTCCATAAGTCAAAATAATCCATACTGATAATATATAATACGTCTGATAAACGAGGTCCTTAAAGTACCGTAGCCTAAGTCTGAGTATCTGAAATAGAAACTAAGGAAGAGTCAGCTATAAAGCTCAGTGTGTCTCTACAGTGCAATCAGAGTCATACAACAAGATATCCGATCATCATACTCAACCAAATAGTCATTCCAATAAACAAATATGTATGAAAAAGATGTATCAGACAATATGACATGCACCCAACTACATCACCGTCCGAAGAGTAAGGTTCCCTAGAACCACTCTCTACATCGTCACCATCTGAAGTGGAACTCAGCCCGAAGGGTGCAACCACTGATCCGAAGCAGGCTTCGACCCGAAGGAAAAAACCGCTGAACTTCCCCGTACAATTTCCCAACCCAATGATATGACATGCTATCCGATTTTCTGAATCCGAATGCATTCTTGTTAATTTAACAAAGATGCATGCTCACTTAGTCTGATATTAAATAGTCCGATTCTGAAATATGTTGCATGGCATATCATCATATAATTCATTTCATACACAACAAGTCAATCGAACAAATCATAACCATACAACAATCAAATCATGCCATAATCACAAATCATACCAACAATTATGTATACACTCATAGCACGGTACAACATATAGCACAAGCAGAGAACACACCTCAGATAGCTAAAAGCTTAACGTCGGTGATAACGTCTCCCACACTCAGCTCTAGCACTAGGTCGGACAAAATCAACACCTACGATAGTAAGCACTACATAAGTTTCACTACTGCTATGCCATGTCACTAATATAATAATACCGAACAATATCAACTAAACTCACGAGCAGATCCTAAGGATTGAGAAACAAGAGGTTGCCCAGGTGGAGGAGGAGGAAGAATCTTAATGTTCGAATCAACATCGCTTGAACACAAGAATAATTCAAATTAATTTTCGATATACATAATTCTCAAAATACTAAATATAATTAAACATAAATAGCAAAACGATCTTTCGGGTTTGAATTTGGGAAAACGGACAGCAAATTTGGAATCATGACGTCGAAAAACATAAAGTTGACTTTGACCGAAAAAGTTAACTGTCAACGGTCAACAGTCCGGTCAATGGTCAACAACGGTCAACTATGACATCATCATGGTCAACGCTGACGTCACACTCCACTATCAACGATGACGTCACCCGGTTCAGTCAACTCGACCCGGTTCAACTGACTCGGTCCACGGGTTCGGTCCAATTGAATCAGTTCAGGTTCACTCAGGCCTAGGGGTGCTTATCGAGCGAGTCGATCGCGAGTTGGGCAGTGCTCGACTCGTGCTCGTTAAAAAAATTTGTTGCTCGACTCGACTTGTTGCTCGTTAAAATTGTGCTCAACTCGTGCTCGTTAAAAAATTTGTTGCTCATCTCGACTCATTGCTTGTTAAGCTCACTAAAAAATTACCTTATTTTTAACTAAAAGTAAAATTTAATAATAATATATGAGGCTTAATACTAACATAAATTAATAAATTTAACAAAAAATATCAAAATAGTGTATAAAACACTTTTAAAGCCCAAATCCAAACTAACAGTCCACAAATACACCAAACTAGCATTTTAAAACTAAAATAACAATCTACTAATTCACAAAACTATAATATTAAAACTAAAGTAACAATCCACAAGTACATCAAATTAAAGTAATTACTAAAAAGATATTTTAAAAAATTAACAAACTGCTCGCAAACTTATCGAGTCGAGTTAGGCTTTGCTCGACTCAACTCGTTAAGGTCTCGAGTCGAGTTCGAGTCAAGTCAACCCGAGTCGAGTCAACCCGAGTCGAGCGTTTACCGAGTTTTGACTGAGTCGAGTTCGAGCAGCTCACGAGCTGAACAACTCGTTAAGCACCCCTACTCAGGCCCATTGGACCGATCTGGTTATTTCCCAAACTTGGGCTCGGTTCAACCGCCTCTTTCTCTCGGCCTACTTACCGGTTTGAGTTTAACCCAAACTCACTCACACACCAAGACCCGAGACCCATAGCCCCTACCTGAACCTTTCTCCCTCACCATCGAAAAGAATTACGGCTTAAAACCCTAAACGGCACAACACCGACAGCGTCTTCCCGGTGACCTTAATGGTCATTTTCCAGCCAAAACAACATGAAAAAAAGGTTACACACTCGAACCAAAGAGAAAAACCACTCGAACTCTTACCTAAACCCAAAACAAAAGAGGATAAACGGAGAGGACGACGAAGAGAACGACGACGCACGAAGAATCGAAGCGGACTGAGGGGTTTTCCTTCGGTTTTCGTGCAACCTGTGGTCGACGAGAGAGATTGAAGGTTGGGTTTTGATGGGACAGACACAGGGAACACACTAATGGTCACCGATCGATGAATGGACTCCGATAGGCCCTTGCTCGGAGTTCAATCGGAAAACGAAGGGTTTTATTTGGGAAGTTGGTTATCGAGAGAGATTTGATGGAGATAGGGAGAGTGGTGGCTGCAAGGGAACTGAAAGGTCAGTTTAGGCTGAAAGTATGATTTTAAATCGTACAAAATGGGTAAATTACATAACAAGGGTCTAAAATTTAACCCGCTTTACAAATAGGCCACTAAAGTTTCCAATTTCTGCAATTAGGTCACTTAATTTAATTTCCAATTTTAAATTCCCAAATTAAATTTAGGTTTTAGAATTAAGGATTTCACAAAATTTGGGATTTTAATTTAGGAGAAAATTTGGGGTGTTACAGAGAATTACTGAAAATAGGCAACTGAAAAGGAAATAAATTCTCATAAAAAACATCACGATGAACAAAAAAAATTGATTCCAAATTAAACAAAATATAACCTTTTTGGGTAGAAAAGTATCCCATGAAAACAGATGGAATAGCTCGAGGAGCAAATTTATCAGTACAATGAATTTTTGAAGCATAACATAGGCAACCGAATATTTTCATGTGAGAAAGATTGAGAGGCTTTTTTGTAAAATAGCTCAAAAGGACCATTCCAATTTAAAACTGAAGAAGGAAGCCTGTTTATTATATTACATTTTGTAGAAACACATTCCCCCAGAATTTAAGGGGAACATTAGATTGAAAATAGAGGGCTCGAGCAACCTCTAATAAGTGTCTATGTTTTCTCTCAGCCACTTCAGTTTGCTGAGGGGTACCAACACAAGGACTTTGGTGCAAAATCCCAAGAGAAAGAAAGAAGGTTGAACACTCAGAGTTAAAAATTTAGTCCCATTGTCACTTCTTATTATTCTGACAGAAGTAGAATGATGTGTTTGAACAAAAGTACAAAACTGTTTGAGGAAGAGAACAATATCACTTTTAAGTTTCATCAGATAGACCCAAGTCATCCTAGAAAAGTCATCTACTATAGTTAAGAAGAATCTATGTCCACTGTGTGTGGAAACACGATAAGGTCCCCATAAGTCTACATTTATCAAGTCAAAGGGTGAAGCAGCTCTAGAAGTACTCACAGGAAAAAGGTAACCTAGTTTGTTTTGCTAGATGACATACAAAACAATCTTTTATATGTACAGACGGTAAAGCAACAAAATTCAAAAAAGGTGATTTGTGAAGCACATCAAGAGGGGCATGCCCTAAACGAGCATGCCAAACAGGGATTTTATTAACTGAAGCAGTAGACATACATTGAGCAGAATTTGAAACAAAATGTAAAGGAACATAATTACACTTACTACCATCAAGAACATCATTAGCAAGACTTGTATAATCAAAGAGATACAAGCCATGCGACTCTTTACCAATCCCCTTCACCCTTCCACTAGAGATCTCCTGTAAAACATAGAAATTAGGAAAAAAAGTAATGCTACAGTTTAGGTCTCGAGTAAGTTTAGAAACGGATAACAAGTTGTGAGCAAAGTGTGGAACATAAAGAAACTTAGGCAAAGAAGTGGTGGATTTAAAAGAGAAAGAACCAATGTAAGTGATGTGAGCAGTTTTACCATTGGGTAGGTGAACGAGATGGGAATCAGAAGCACATGAAACATGAGAATCTAAACATTGAAATTCAGACAACATGTTGTTGAGTGTGTAAAAGTTCTATTATTTACACCCTTTTTAACCCATATTTCTGCTACATTCAAGCATCATTACATTGCATTTAGGTTAGTTTACAGCAAAACATCATAAATATATTAAAGGCACGGATTCTACTAAAAGATGGCTGATTTTGCAGGTTGCTGCCATAGTTGACGAAGAAGGCGGGCGCAGGGCAGAGAAGCAGAAGAGCTGAACTGGACAAGCAGACGACGAGGACGATGCTGCCATGGATCTGCCGTGACAGCATGGTGACAGCAGTTTTGCAGAGAGAAAAAGCAAAGTGGACCTCGATAGATAGAGAAAATTATGCTCGTCTGTCGTGTGAAAACCATATATTTTTCCAAGCCCTGGATCAAAAGATATGTCAAGCCAAAGCTCAAGGAGAGGAAATCCCTAGAAACAAGGATGGCGGCTGAAAAGTAGGATACTTGAAGATTAAGTCTTTATTAGAATCTTACTTTTAATTAAAGTTGTAATCCTTGTTACCTTAGATAACTTGAGCCCAAAGCTTATATAAGGGCATAGATTTTAACCTAGGAGATATCATATCTTCCCGATAACCGACAACCAAACCCCTCCGCCGTTTACCCGCCGTCGACATGTTCTAAAAACCCCCTAGGGCCACGGGTTGTTTTGTAAAGTAGTTGCAAGGGTTGTTTTGTTTTAGGATTTTCCAAGTTCAATAAAATAAACTTCAAGTTCTCTTATTTTGGTTATTAACATCTTGCAAGAGCATCGGGAGAGCATTGTGAGGTTATCCATTTACTTAGCATCGGGAGAGTTAAGTATACGAAAGAAATAAGAGCGAGTTCTCTAGTTTATAGTTGAACTATCTTGTGCCTAGGGATAGGGCAAGGTTAAGTGGCTAAAGAAGAATTCATACACATCAGTGTTCATCCTTCGATTCACGCCGGGAGGTATCATCAAAGACGTGATCATCGACAGACTTGGACCTAGGGATAGGCCAAGGCAGATCTGGGATTCCTGCCAAACTTGGAGTACGGAGTTGGTGTGTTTGCTGCCGCAACAGCCAACGGACAGCCGCCGTGCAGGTGCTGTCGGCGACGGGCGCGACGACAGACTGGATTTCCTAAGCGTTACAATACCTGCACTACTGAGCAATTCAATACAGCCCATTCTCTCTATCTTGATATTCCAACTCTTTTATTTACGTTTTTCTTTATTATTTTCGTGACAATTCTCTCAATTATTTCCTTTACTTTCGTGCAGTAAACCAAGGTGAAGCTATTAGCCCAATCCCTGTGGAGACGATATCCGATACTTCGTATCACTTACTACTTGCGTCGTGTACACTTGCACTATCATTGCGATAGACTATTTTACACGCAACAAGTTTTTGGCGCCGTTGCCGGGGATTGGCAACATAACTACACCTTTCTTTTATTGCACATTTCGTTTTTGTTTTTGTTTTTGTTTTTCTTTTAATTTTTCTTTTTCTATTTTTCGTTAGTACTTTCAACTCTTGCTTTTCAAGAGGTTTTCTTGTTTATGCGCAGATCCAAAAGAGGCGAAGATCCTGAGTATAAATTAGATCCGGAAATCGAACGTTCCATCAATCTCAAGAAACAACTTCGCCACCTTTTAGCCAGGAACGAGTACCTTGAGGAACAGCTAGAGCAGATGGCCCGTAATCCGCCCGCTGGTGGAGGTATACCGCCTGTCGGCAACCCGTCTGCAGTAGATGGACGACGGTCCTGCCGTGACTACATGCTGAACGATCATGTAGAGCTGGAAACCACGCTGCCGGATATTGATGTTGATAACTTCGAACTTAAACCTGTCATGTTTCGTATGATCAACAATGCCAGACAGTTTAGTGGTGTTGTGACAGAGGATGCTAGGGAGCATCTCAAAACGTTCCAGGAGATCTGTGGTTCGTTTAGACTGCCAGGAGTTAGTCCGGAGATACTGAGGCTTCGTTTATTTCCTCATTCATTGAGGGACAGAGCTAAAACTTGGTGGAATAAACTAACACCGGGTTCAATCGTAACTTGGGCAGATTTATCTCGTGAATTCTTATCTCGTTTTAATCCTTCGCATTTATCTGAGCAATTACGTAATGAATTTGCAACTTTTCAACAGGAAGATGACGAGCCGATGCATGAGGCCTGGGACAGATTTACTACTCTTCTTCGAAACTGCCCAATGCATGGATTCCCCTTCTGGAATCAGGTAACTATGTTCTATAATGCTGCCAACTTACAAACTCGCATTCGAATTGATTCTGCAGCAAATGGACTATTATTGGATAAAGATCCAGACGAGGCATTGCAAGTTTTGAAAAATTTGGCCAAAAATGAGGAGCAGTTTCCGACTGCAAGAAGAGGGGGTAAACGGGTACTTGCTGTCAAGGATTATGAGGCCGACAGCACTATGAAATCACAGGTAGCATTCCTTACTAAAGCAATGAAAAGGTTATTGAATGATGATGGATTACAAGGATTTGCTGTTGAGGAAGTATGTGACATCTGTGAGGGAAATCATAGTCGGGATGAGTGCCCAATACAAGTAGAAGAGGGAAAATATGTTGGAAATTACAAGCCGAATTATAATTCCAACAATTATAATCCCAATTGGAGGAAGGATCCCAAATTTTCCTGGAGTAATCCTAACAATGCCTTGAATCCGCAAGCACACAATCAGAATCAGGGAGGACCTAGATTGCTGACGCGACAACAACTGCCGCAGCAACTGCCGCCGCACCTGCCGCCGCAGCAGCAACAGCAGCCACCAGCTGCCACGAGCAGTATATTGGAACAGACTCTGACCACTTTTATGTCTCAGACCGGTACTTATATAGAGAATATAAATCAGTTTGTCAAGAAGACAGAAAATTTCATGGATAAGACAGAGATGAGGATGACGAATCATGAAGCTACTTTGAAATCTCTGGAGACCCAAATGGGTCAGGTGTCTCAACATATTAAGCCGAGGCAGAATGGAGGATTCCCTAGTAATACTGAAAATGCTAGGCAGCCCACACATGAGCAGTGTAAGGCAATTACTACTAGGAGTGGGAAGAAACTACCAGGGCCAGAAAAAGACGCTGAAACAGAAAAGGAACCAGCCTTGGATAAACCTGTCGAGGAAGCTGCCCCGACAGGTAATAAACAGACTACTGCCGATGAGCCTGTCACGACAGCAGAAGCGACAGAGGAGAAAAAAGATGATCACCGTCCTCAAATTCGCATGCAGTGGGAAGGACGTATTGCTGATTACCGTCCTCCGCCACCTTTTCCCCAACGGATACAACAAGCTAAGCAAGAATCTCAACTTAAAAAGATTTATGATATTTTTAAGCAGGTTCATATTAATATTCCGCTGTTAGATGTCGTTAGGGAGATGCCCGGTTATGCTAAATTTCTCAAGGATGTTATGTCGAAAAAATCTAAACTTGGGGAATTTGAAACGGTAAAGATGACAGAAGGTTGCATGAGTATTCTTCATCGGCAGCCACCCCAGAAAAAGAAGGATCCGGGGAGCTTCATCATACCTTGCGTAATCGAAAATAAATTTGTGGGTAAGGAACTTTGTGATCTTGGTGCTAGTGTTAATTTAATGCCAAAGTCTGTTTTTCAGAAACTAGGTATTGGAAAGGCGCGGCCCACGACAGTAACTCTGCAGCTGGCAGACCGCTCTTACATTCATCCAGAGGGAAAGATTGAAGATATTCTGGTAAGAGTGGATAAATTTATGTTTCCTGCTGACTTTCTTGTTTTAGATTGTGAGGCAGACGAAAACGCACCAGTCATCCTTGGGCGACCCTTCTTAGCCACGGGAAGATCACTGATTGATGTGGAGAAAGGAGAACTCACCATGCGAGTGAACGATCAAGAAATCAAGTTGAATGTTCTCCAAGCGATGAAACATGCTGATGTGGACGAGGAATGCAAGGCTATCACTGACGTTACCCTTGATCAACCCTGCATCAGGTCGGGCTGTCACGATATAAAATTTGGGCACTGCCGCGGCAGCCACCTATAGGACTGCCACGACAGCAACGATGACAGCACCGACGACAGCGACTCCTCTGAATCCGATACATCTGATACTGAAGATCAGGAGGAGGTAAACTGGTTAGGAAATCGTCCAAGTAAGTTATTCGAACCTTTGAATTATACTTCGGATAACCATTTAATCCAAAAGCCATCTACTGTTGAACCACCTACCTTAGAATTAAAGCCCCTGCCAGGGCAGCTTAAATATGCTTTTCTTGGTTCAAATGACACACTGCCCGTAATCATCTCTTCTAAGCTGCCACAGGAACAGGAACGACAGCTAATCGGCATGCTAAGGCAGCACAAAAAGGCGATTGGATGGACGATAGCAGACATTCAAGGCATTAGTCCGGCGTTATGCATGCACAAAATCCTCCTCGAGGAAGATCATAAGCCGACTATAGATGCTCAAAGGCGGCTAAACCATGCGATGAAAGAGGTGGTGCGTAAAGAGATAATTAAATGGTTAGATGCTGGTATTATTTACGCCATCTCCGACAGCAAATGGGTGAGCCCGGTGCAATGCGTTCCCAAGAAAGGAAGAATGACCGTGATAACCAACGAGAACAATGAGTTAATCCCAACCAGGACTGTGACCGGTTGGAGGGTTTGTATGGACTATCGGAAGCTTAACAAAGCTACCCGAAAGGACCATTTTCCTTTACCCTTTATTGATCAAATGCTTGATAGATTAGCGGGTAAACCTTACTATTGTTTTCTTGATGGTTATTCAGGTTATAACCAAATTGCTATCGCACCGGAGGATCAAGAAAAGACGACTTTCACATGCCCCTACAGAACATATGCGTTTAGGAGGATGCCGTTTGGACTATGTAATGCACCCGCCACCTTCCAAAGGTGCATGATGGCCATATTCTCCGATATGGTAGAAGACTTCCTGGAGATATTCATGGATGATTTTTCCGTCTTTGGAGACGATTTTGAGAGCTGCCTCGGCAATCTACAAAAGGTACTCGAAAGATGTGAAAAAGCTAATCTTGTTTTGAATTGGGAAAAATGTCACTTTATGGTGGATGAAGGGATAGTCCTTGGCCATAAGATTAGCTGCCGTGGGATAGAAGTCGACAGGGCCAAGATAGAAGTGATCGAGAAGCTGCCGCCGCCGACCACAGTCAAGGGCATTAGAAGTTTTTTAGGGCATGCTGGTTTTTATCGGAGATTCATTGCGAATTTCTCAAAAATCACGAAGCCCCTATGTCATCTCTTAGAGCAGAACCGACCCTTTGACTTTAATGAGGAATGTACTGAAGCATTCAAGGTTCTGAAGGAAAAACTGGTAACAGCCCCCATAGTACAACCACCAGACTGGACACAGCCATTTGAGATTATGTGTGATGCTAGTGACTATGCTGTCGGGGCAGCACTTGGGCAGCGCAGAGATAAGCTGTTTCATGTCATATATTATGCCAGCAGGACATTGAATGACGCCCAAGTGAACTACACCACCACAGAAAAGGAGCTATTAGCTGTGGTGTTCTCCATAGACAAGTTTCGTTCTTACATACTTGGGACGAAGGTAATAGTGCACACAGACCATTCTGCCCTGAAATATTTGTTCGCCAAGAAGGATGCAAAGCCTAGATTGATACGGTGGATCCTGCTATTGCAAGAATTCGACCTTGAGATCAAAGACAAAAAAGGGACAGAAAATCAGGTGGCAGACCACTTGTCAAGGTTGGAGAAGGGACAAAGTCTACCAATCGACGAGACAAACATACTGGAGACCTTCCCAGATGAGCAGCTCTTTGCTGTCGCAATTGCTGCTGCGACAGCCATGGCGGTAGGTAAGTCTTCTGAACTCCCCTGGTATGCTGATTTCGTTAATTTTATAGTTAGCGGAATACTTCCTTCTGATCTTAATTATCAAGCCAGGAAGAGGTCCCAAAATGACGTTAAGCATTATTATTGGGACGAACCTCTTCTTTTCAAACTATGTGCAGATCAAGTCATAAGGAGGTGTGTACCACAAGAAGAGCAAGAAGACATTCTCCATCACTGCCATACTTCACAATATGGAGGTCACTTAGGAGGCAATAAAACTGCTGCTAAGGTGCTGCAGTCAGGGTTCTACTGGCCGACACTGTATAAAGATGCACAGGACTTCTACAAGAACTGTGACAGGTGCCAGCGGACAGGTAACATCTCGAGGAGAAACGAGATGCCACTGCAGAACATTCTAGAAGTCGAGATCTTTGACGTCTGGGGGATTGATTTTATGGGACCTTTTCCATCCTCATGTGGAAATCTATACATCCTCCTAGCAGTGGATTATGTCTCTAAGTGGGTTGAAGCTATCGCCACTCAAAAGAATGATGCCAAGACAATCCAAAAGTTTTTGCACAAAAACATTTTTTCTAGATTTGGCATCCCTAAGGCGATTATCAGTGATGAAGGGAGACATTTTGACAATAGGGTTATTATTGCCGCCTTGAAGAAATATGGTGTCAAGCATAGGATCGCGACAGCATACCACCCACAGACCAATGGACAAGCTGAGATATCTAATAGGGAAGTTAAGAACATTCTTGAGAAGATGGTTAAGCCAACTAGGAAAGATTGGTCTTTACTCCTTAATGATGCATTATGGGCATATAGGACAGCTTTTAAAACTCCATTGGGCATGTCTCCATACCGATTGATTTATGGAAAAACCTGTCATCTGCCTGTCGAGATAGAGCATAAAGCATATTGGGCAATCAAGGCAGTGAACATGGACTTGGACAAGGCAGGCCAGAAAAGGCTATTAGATCTGAACGAGATTGAAGAAATACGGACAATGGCCTACGACAATGCAAGAATTTACAAGGAGAAAACTAAGAAGTGGCATGACAGGAAGTTGCTGCCACGACAGTTCTGCCCAGGGCAGCTTGTGTTGTTGTTCAACTCTAGATTGAAACTCTTCCCAGGAAAGCTAAAGTCTAGATGGTCTGGCCCGTTCCAAGTGGTACAAGTTTTTCCCCATGGTGCCATCACAATCGATCATTAAAAGACGGGCACCAATTCAAAGTCAATGGACAGCGCCTCAAGCATTATCAGGGGACTGAAGCCCCAGGAATACAAGAAGTGGTTACTTTAAAAGATGCCCCACAAGGCATCCCTAATTTAACCTAAAATTTATTTTTATTTATTTATTTTTATTATTTATTATTTATTAGGAAATAAGGTTTATTTTAATAATGTTTTGTTCTTATAATTTTTTTAGGAAATAAAGGAGTCAAGAAGAAAAGGAGAAGTGACCCAAGCCCACCATCCATCCATCAGCCCAACAGAGCCCGTTTATTGAAGCCTGTCGTTCCAGCTGCCGCCGCAGACACGGATAAGACAGGCTGTCAACAGACTGACACGGCAGACGCAGAAGCGTGTGACAGACGCGTAACAGACGCATAATTACGTGTCAGACGCGTCAGACACGCCAAAACGCAACAGTCGCCCTGTTATTCACGCCTGCCGTTACAGCATTAAATGGGCAGCAACTCGACCGCTATAAAACCCCGTTCTCATTTTCATTTTCCTCACTTCTGCTTATTCTTCCTTGCTTTCTCCTCTCGTTTTTATTTGTTTTCTTTACTTTCACAACCCTTGCAACTAACATGTCTTCTAGACAGACCCGCCGTAGTGCTGCTTCAGCCTCTTCATCAGCAGCAGCGTCGCCCTTCGCAACCAAGGAATTATGGGAGGAAAGGGGTTTCGTCTACATCCGAAAGGCACCGAACATGGGGCTCCGACCATTCATCGTGAAGGCAATAAAGGCTCAGCTATGGGAGCAGTTCGCCGAACAACCGATAGAATTAAATGACACGTTGGTGAGGGAGTTTTATGCTGCCATCGACAACAGGACATCAACATCCGTAACTGTCCGAGGGGTCGAGGTACCATTCACAGCTGATAGCATCAACCACATGTATGACCTCTATTTTGGTCCCAACGACGATGCCCATCAGCAGTTTTTAGACACCCTCGACTCTGCCGCCTACGGTGCTGTCATGGAAGAGGTGACAGAAGAAGGAACGAAGTGGAACACGAGCAAAAAGAACCCCAACTCTGTCAAAAGGGGGCAGCTGCTCCCAGAAGCCAAGCTATGGAACGCTTTCATCAAGAAGCGCATCCTGCCGTCCTCCCATCATACAACAGTGGATCAGCAGCGGCTAGCCCTTATCCATTCGATCATGAAAGACCGGCCTATCAACGTGGGCCGCTATATGAGGGAAAGTGTCTTGGATTGCACATTTCGATCAACCTCCCGCCTTTGCCTACCATTCATGATCACTTCTCTTTGCCGCTGCGCTACTGTCCCGGAGGCATCCACCGATAAACTGATCCAAGGACGAGGCTGGACCGATAACAACATTACCAGCCTCATGGAGCTGATAGTCGCAACACCCATCTCCTCCTTCAACCCGGCTGCCTCCCCAGCAGAATCATCCGAGGAACCTGCCCCTGAACCTGCCGCAACCGCCGCCCAGACAGACCAATCTGCCCAAATCCTTGCTGCCATACAGAGGGTGGAAGCCAGACAGATGGGGCTGATGACATTCATCCGGGATTTCGCCAACTCAACGGTAAATTTCATTACCAATACTTTACATTATCCCGATGTTGTTTTCCCCACTTTCCCTGCCCACTATTTCCACATCCCCACCCCTGTCCACACACCTACACCAACTGCCTCCCCACATGCACATTCTGCTGCTTCCACCCCATCATTTGCCCCGACGGCAGCTGGCAGTCCTCCGGCCGACACCTCCGCCCGAGGAACGAAGAGACCTGCCTCAGATGACAGCGAGTCAGAACCTCATATTAGGAGGAATTTAGAGAAGGAATTCACGCCTGTCAAGAGGCAGAAACACGTGGCCGACAGAAAGCTAATGCCCAAGGCCAGCACCACCACTAGCAGCACTTGGGATAGCGGCATCAGCTCAGACATCCAGGTCGTGGAGCAACCTGCTCAGCCTGCCCCACAAACCAGACGCCGCCACCAAATCCGTGTCAGCAGCAGCAGTGAAGACAGCGATTAAAATTTAAGTCTTTTATTTTCTTTTTATTGCTGCCTGCTTTATTTCTATTTTGTGATGTACCTGCCTTCATATTTTTGTTTTTCTATCATTTTGCATTGAGGGCAATGCAACCCTCGAGTTTGGGGGTGGCAACCCTCCATCATTAATGGAGTCTTAGTACATCTTTAATTTATTGTTGTGTCTTTTATTTATTTAAGTTCTCTTAAAAAAACAAAAGACTAAAAAAAACTGTTGGCTTAAAACTGTGAAGTAAACTTACCTGTCATGACAACTCTGTCGTGGCAGCATCTTTAGGATAGTTTAAGGAGAAGTTTAGAGCCTTTCTATAGTTCTGAAAAACTTAAACACCTTTGTGACTGTTATATTGCTTAGATTTCTTTTAGCCAAACTAGAATAGGATGCTTAGTACTTGAATAGCCCCTAGAGGTGCCTAACACTGGCTCTAGGAAAGAAGTTTAGCAAAAGAAACCCAAAAACCTAGAGGTGCCCGAAACCGGCTCTAGGAAGCTAACTAGAGGTGCCCAAAACTGGCTCTAGTAAAACTTAGCTTGAAAATAGAAGAAAAAGAAGCATGAAAATGTGTCTTCAAAAATAAACTTTGGCATAGAAATTCGAGTTAAAAAGTTGAATATTCTAGTGAAACTAAGAGAGTTTTGGCATATAACTGTTCACAAGCATGCACACACTGCACGAGAACTATAGTGAGATTCCGGACAGATCCTAATCTTTCCGATAGGTTGCTGCCGCCACAGAGAATGAGCGACGGGTAAGGGACAGTTCACTGTTTGAAAGCCAACACAAAAATATTCATTTTCTTTTAGGTCTTAATTGCTAGAGGGCAAGCAAAAACTTGAGTTTGGGGGTGTGTTGAGTGTGTAAAAGTTCTATTATTTACACCCTTTTTAACCCATATTTCTGCTACATTCAAGCATTATTACATTGCATTTAGGTTAGTTTACATCAAAACATCACAAATATATTAAAGGCACGGATTCTACTAAAAGATGGTTGATTTTGCAGGTTGCTGCCATAGTTGACGAAGAAGGCGGGCGCAGGGCAGAGAAGCAGAAGAGCTGAACTGGACAAGCAGACGACGAGGACGATGCTGTCATGGATCTGTCGTGACATCAGTTTTGCGGAGAGAAAAAGCAAAGTGGACCTCGATAGATAGAGAAAATTATGCTCGTCTGTCGTGTGAAAACCATATATTTTTCCAAGCCCCGGATCAAAAGATATGTCAAGCCAAAGCTCAAGGAGAGGAAATCCCTAGAAACAAGGATGGCGGCTGAAAAGTAGGATACTTGAAGATTAAGTCTTTATTAGAATCTTACTTTTAATTAAAGTTGTAATCCTTGTTACCTTAGATAACTTGAGCCCAAAGCTTATATAAGGGCATAGATTTTAACCTAGGAGATATCATATCTTCCCGATAACCGACAACCAAACCCCTCCGCCGTTTACTCGCCGTCGACATGTTCTAGAAACCCCCTAGGGCCACGGGTTGTTTTGTAAAGTAGTTGCAAGGGTTGTTTTGTTTTAGGATTTTCCAAGTTCAATAAAATAAACTTCAAGTTCTCTTATTTTGGTTATTAACATCTTGCAAGAGCATCGGGAGAGCATTGTGAGGTTATCCATTTACTTAGCATCGGGAGAGTTAAGTATACAAAAGAAATAAGAGCGAGTTCTCTAGTTTATAGTTGAACTATCTTGTGCCTAGGGATAGGGCAAGGTTAAGTGGCTAAAGAAGAATTCATACACATCGGTGTTCCTCCTTCGATTCACGCCGGGAGGTATCATCAAAGACGTGATCATCGACAAACTTGGACCTAGGGATAGGCCAAGGCAGATCTGGGATTCCTGCCAAACTTGGAGTACAGAGTTGGTGTGTTTGCTGCCGCAACAGCCAACGGACAGCCGCCGCGACAGGTGCTGTCGGCGACGGGCGCGACGACAGACTGGATTTCCTAAGCGTTACAATACCTGCACTACTGAGCAATTCAATACCAGCCCAAGTCTTGATATTCCAACTCTTTTATTTACGTTTTTCTTTATTATTTTTGTGACAATTCTCTCAATTATTTCCTTTACTTTCGTGCAGTAAACCAAGGTGAAGCTATTAGCCCAATCCCTATGGAGACGATATCCGATACTTCGTATCACTTACTACTTGCGTCGTGTACACTTGCACTACCATTGCGATAGACTATTTTACACGCAACACATGTGATTAGTGGCACCAATGTCCAATAACCAATTTACAGAAAAATGACTACCAGTCATACCTTGAGCTACTGTACATGCCATGTTAGCAGTTGACTCGACAGGAGAAAAACGGTTCAAGAGATCAAGAGGCTGTGCATATTGCTCTATCATGAACACTGGAGCAGCAGGAAGCCCAAAAGTCCCATGACCAGCATCAGAAGCATGAGACGAACCACCAATCGAAGTATTGGCGGCAAGCACTGGTTAAGCACCACGCTTCTTAATGAACTTGAAGTCTGGGGGAAAGCCATGAAGACGATAACAATTATCGCGTTGGCGCCCTCGAATCTTACAGTAGTTACAAACCCCATTAAAATGCATCTGATCTTGTGAAGTAGTCGTGTTAGAGAAAAATATAGTAGCATCGGCCATCAGAGAAATACCAGAGAACTGGGCACGGTGAGATTCTTCTTGAACGAGCATGGAAAAGGCCTGATTGGTAGTGGGCAATAACTTCATTAAGAGAATCTGGCTATGAATCGCATTGTAGGTCTCATTTAGACCCATCAAAAACTGGAATAACTTTTGCTGAGCCAGATGTGTGACATTCTGTTTAGCTTCATCACACTCAGAGAAAGAGAAGGGAACCAAGGAATGATACTCATCCCATAAGAGCTTCAGACGCGAGAAATATGTGAAGATGGTAGAATCTCCCTAGGTAGCAGTTGCAATTTCGCGATGAATGATAAAGATATTCATCTACCTTATCAAATCGCTCTTAAAGGTCCTTCTAGACGTGAGCAGCACTCGAAGCGAAGACAATCCTAACAGAAAGTTCAGTGCTAATCGTAATCAAGATCCAAGAAAGAACGAACGCATTACAACGTTCCCACTGAGAAGCCAAGTGCTCACCATAATTCTCCTTCTTGCAGCTTCCATCAACGAAACCAAGCTTTGTTTTGCAAGCAAGGTGATGCGCATCGAACGGCTCCAAAGGTTATAATTTTCAATCCCCACGAGAAGATGGGAAACCAAGAGACTACCAGGCGTATTAGAGGGATGAAGGAACAATGGATGGTTGAAATCGACCGTCGATTCGGCCGACGGGATTTTAGGCAACATTGGAGCGGAAGAGATGAAACCCTAACTCAAAATAACAAAAGAGGGAAAAGAAAGAATACGAGAAAACCCCAAAAAACAAAGTGGTTATGGACCTTAGAGAAGCACGACCCAAGAAATCGGAAAAAATGGCTCTCTGGATACAATGTTAAAATTGTAAAAGGATAAAAGGGAATACATCTCGTATATTCTCATTAACATAATTACAATGATATTTATACAAGGTTTACACATCCAACTAACTAAGCAACAATACACAAACAAACTAACTAATTTTGTAACTACTTATTACAACTAACTTCATGACAGTTAACAAAAACGTAGGAAAAATATCTAAATTTTTATTTGATAATCTCATGAAAAAATTAAAATATATAAAAATTAAAATTAAAGAGATAAAAAGTTAGGAAGAGAAAGAAGATTAGATAGAAAATAATATAAGAAACAATAATGAAACATTATGTCAAAGTATGAATGAGATCAAGATCGATAGCTTTATCTCATAAATTGATAAAATGTCTAGGCGGCTAGTTAAAATATAAAACTCCTTGGTCAGAAACTACTAACACAGTTATTATTTAAACAAAAAAATGCATTTGAATTCAATGAATCAATAATAATTATTTTAGAACCTTCTATATCAGTCAACTGTAATATTATAGTTCGGTGAATCGTTTTGGAATAAGTGTTGGATGATAATATATATGTATAAAGATAATAAAGGTAGAATTACATAAATATTGTGGTTGAAATTTTTTATTCTACAAATATGATTTACCTTAAATTATTTCTAACAATATAGCATTTTACTGTTTGGATCAGAAGATCTATGGATTGCTCCCCGTTTTTGAACAGTAATCAAATAAAAAATACAAAAAAATAAAGAGACTATTCAAAGTTGGAGTGTCCTCCCCCGTCTTCAAATAGTGTCATCTTCAAAAATAAGGGCACACTCCATGTTTATAAACAAAACAACATTAAAAAATAAGGGCACTATTCAAAGACGGATGATGTACAATCCGACTTTGAACAATAACATGGATTTTTAATGTTTTTTTGGTAAAACACTGTTCAAAGACGGGGAAAATCCTTTAGTCTTATGATTTGAACAATAAATAACAATAGATTGGAAAATAAACAAGGATGAACCACGTTGTTGGAAAAAAATTCAAGAACTATATTACTGGAAATTCTTCGATAATAAATCTATTCGAAAAAAAATAAAGAGACTAAATATTATTAAGGTATCTTAAACTTTTTGAGGTCTACTTATTGGTCTGGTAGTTAAGGATGCTCATATTAACTCATCTTGTATGGGTTAGAATCTCGGTATAAAAAATTGGGAATGTAATCTATATTTAGTAAAAAAATTAATTAAATAATTGGAAAATCTTTAAAGAGACTAAAAACGGGCTGCCAGTTAAAGATGGTGGCTAAAGATGCTCATATTGACTCATTTTGTGGTTTTAAAACTAAAAATCCTCTGATCCTAAGTATGCCAATTTCTATGTCTGGCACTAAAGAATATTAAAAATTTAAATTCTAAACTCTAACCCTAAATCTCACACACTAAGCCCTACACCGTAAAAATACACCTTACCCCTAATTCCCTAAACCTTAACCACAAATCCTAATTTTAAACACTAAACTTTAAATTCTAAACCAATTTCTTTTAAAGTGGGAGCACCTAAAGGGGCAGACGATTTCTATCCTTTTTGAAACAAAAATCCTCTCCCCCTAAATATGCCCCTTACTATGTCCCACACTAAAAACATTAAAAAATTAAATTCTAAACTCTAACCGTAAATTTCACATCCTAAACCTTACACAGTAAAAAATACACCATACCTCTAATTCTTTAAATCTTAAATATAAACCCTAACTTTAAACTCTAAACCCTAAAGTCACTTTTTTAAAGTGAGACACCAAAAAAGGACAGACGATTTCTATCCTTCTTGGAACAAAAATCCTCTTCCCCTAAATATGTCCCACACTTAAAAAACTTAAAAATTAAATTCTAAACCCTAACCCTAAATTTCACATTATAAACCCCACACCGCAAAAATACACCATACCCTAATTCTCTAAACCTAATCATAAACCCTAAAACATAAACTCACTTTTTTAAAGTGGGGCAGCAAAATGGGCATAGTTAAGGGGCAGACGATTTCTATCCTTTTTTGGAACAAAAATCCTCAACTCTCAAGTATGCCTCTTTCTATGTCCCACACTAAAAAATATTAAAAAAATTAAATTGTAAACCTTAACCCTAAATTTCACATCTTAAACCATAAACCCTGCACGATAAAAAATACACCATACCCTTAATTCCCTAAACCCTAACTTTAAACCCCAAAGCCATTTTTAAAGTGGGGCACCAAAAGGGACATAGTTAAGGGGTAGACGATTTCTATCATTTTTAGAACAAAAATCCTCTGCCCCTATGTATACCCCACACTAAAAAAACATTAAAAACTAAATTCTAAACTCTAACACTAAATTTAACGTCCTAAACCCTAAACCCTACACCATAAAAAATACACTCTACCCCTAATTCCCTAAACCTTAACCATTAACCATAACTTTAAACCATGAACCCTAAACCCTAAATCTATTTTTTTAAAATAGGGCACCAAAAGGGGCATAGTTAAGAGGCAAACGATTTTTTTTATCTTTTTTGGAACAAAAATGCCTCTAAGTATGCCTCTTTCTATGCCTCACACTAACAAATATTAAAAAATTAAATTTTAAATTTTAACGCTAAATTTTATATTATAAACCCTAAACCCTACACCATAAAATACACTATAACCATAATTCTCTAAATTCTAATTATAAAACTTAACTTTAAACTATAAACCTAAACCCTAAACTTATTTTTTTAAAGTAGAAACACCAAAGAAATATAATTAAGGAACATACTATTTCTATTATATTTTTTTTTTGGTTGAAATCAGAACGGTCGGTGTCAATTTTTTTTAAGGGAAGACAAATATTCTTTTAAAACAATCTCAATTTTATTTTTAACATTATATATATAATAAATAAAAATGGTATTTTTAAAAGAGAAAAAGATGTCATTCGATACCTTACTCGCCATGTGCTCTCCGCTCATGTGAATGAGCCTGATAATATTTTTGTCTTTTAAAATTTGATGGTTTTGTATTATTTTATTGGTGATTATAAACTAAATATTTTTTTATTGTTTTTTCGATTTTTCAGGGCTTAAGATTAATTTAGATTAATTCGCGTCGCACATCTGATTTTAGCGGGAAAGTCTTTTAGCGAAAATTTTCTGCATACACAAGGTCTCGAACTTAAAACATGCTTAAACAATATAAAACTACTTACCACTTGAACTAACCCATTAGTATTTTTTTTAAATCATTCTAATGTAATTTAGTCTCCTAAGTATATGTTCAAAGAATCCTTTTCTATGTAAATTTTATAGGTTCAAAAAATTAAATTAGTGTTTGAATTCAAACTATAGTTTTTATTGTAACATTAACGTTATATATATATATATATATATATAATAAATTAGGTTTTATTTTAATAATAATTCATTATCTAGGTCAATAGTTGATGCTTGTGTAGTTTTATAAAACTATTTTATATATTATACGGAAGAATAAGATATTGATGATGATACAAATTATGTTTTTTATGCAGATGATGTAGAATTTGACAAGAGACAACATACAATAAGAAGTACATGTTTAATGTCACATATGATAAAATTTTATAATATGATTATTTTTCGTTACTTTTATTAGTGATTTTTTTGTCAAATATTAAATTTTTATTATAAGAGAGAAATAGACTATCATGTGCCTCATTAAAAACCTCCCTAAACCTAATTGGAAGACAATAGTACACATAATAATCCTTACATAAACCAATAAGAAAATCTTAATTAAAACCTTATCGAATATTTAGCACAAAACAATGCTAAATCCAAAACCCAAAGAAAACAATTTACCACCACCCAGCACAAAGCCTAAGTCTTCTTGCACACTCGCCAGGGAATCCGATTAGACATATCCTCATCCGACGAGCACATCCAACATGAGGGTCCAAAAATATATAACAGTACAGATCCTCATCCGAAACATGTTTAGCCATATAGCCCGCAAGACAATTCCCTTACCGGTACACATGCCACACCCAGATTAGACAAGGCCGATATACTAGTTGAAGTATATAAGAAACGAGCGCGGAGTTAATGCGACCATCCTTCTAATTCTATAGTAGCCGAATCGCCGCCAAACAGTCCGATTCGACCAATACCTTCCTAGCTCCGATGGACTATGCCGATAACAAGCCTTCATACACACCCCACAATTCCGCATAAAAAATCGAGCAAACACATATGCGTTTAGAGAAGCCAATCAACCACTTCCCCTCCTTATCACGGACAACACCTCCGCACGAAGCAACACTCATATGTAGGTCCACCGCCCCATCCACATTGAGCTTACACCATCCTAAAGGAGGCTTTTACCATTTAGTAACGCGTGTAGCACTAACCCCCATCAGTTTAACTCTCAACCCGAGATGCACAAAGACCAATACTCTCCTAAAGCATGTGATTGCTCTGTTGTAGTACGGTATCGCTATGCAGTACTTGCGGCTCAAAAATATATTCGTTACACCGACACCATAAATTCCATAACAAAGAACCAAACAAAAATATCCCAATGAGCAGGTGCTTTCACAAACCGTCCAACATCAGACAAATTGCCATGAATCCAACTTTTAATAGGCAAGCTGGAAAACTCTTCCATACTATCCTCTAGAATCAATGATCTCCAAAACGAAAAAGCCACTAGACATCGCCGCAGTATATGATCGACATCTTCGTTTGGGTCACCACATATGACATAGTTAGGATCCGTAGTAAGATGTCTCCGGGCTCATTTAGAATTCGATAGAATTCTATCATGACACACTAACCACAAGAATCAGTGTCTCAAATCATTTACCATACCTGTGACCGTGACCTGAGGAAGCAAAACACCATTACCATGAACAATGTGATCCATAACAGGGCCGATGATCCCAACCAAGAATCATACCAAAACCGCACCCCTTGGCCATTACTCTAAACCATGCATAGAACCTTCCAAATCTGTGAATAGCGTGGTTTCATAGTCGAGCCATCCTGTTCATTAATCCATTTATATCTAGCACGTAAAAGTTGCACCCAAAGTTGCCCCCCTTCGTCAAAAGATGAAAAGTAAGCTTCATAAGAAACGCTTCGTTTTGCTCATATAACATTTTAAATCCAACTTCTCTGATCACAAGTTGACATAAATCATCCCAATTAACAAGATGAATGCCCCCCTTAGCCTTCATATGCCTCCAAACAAAACGACATATAATCTGCTCAATCTCATCACAAACCCCTATTGGCAGAAAAGTAGTTTGCATAGTATATGAAGGGATAACATCAAACACCTCCTTAGCCAACACAATAAGCCCTGCAAGAGACAAAGTCTTCGCCTTCCAACTCGACAATTTATCTTGTACCTTTTTGGATCAGATAACGATACGTTTCTTTCGTTACCTTTTTATGCAACACAAGCACCCCCAAATATTTCTCCAAGTCAGATACTTCCATAAAGCCAATGTAACACCCCTCGCCCGGGAATGCGAGCGAGGAGTGTTACATTTGCAGCGTATTATTATTCGGATTCATATTATACATATTCATGACATACATAAGCAATTCCAATTATCATAACATACTTGACATACAAGTTTCTTTATGAAACATACTTTAGATTTATACAACGTATACATGCGGAAGCTTACTCTAACATTCAACCAAAAATGTAAACATACATATATATGGGCTAACAAAAACCTTAACTATTACATACAAGCAATCATGTTACAATCATAACAATTACATGTAATCATTTAATCATGCTTATACATTCAACAACCATTATATAATCATGTTACCAAACCAATTTCTTAATCTACTCTATTCGAACCATACATATAAACAAGGCTCATTCCCTAGGTACATTCTAACTAAGCATAGCAATACATTTTAATCATCATTTTACATCATACATCTAGATGCATATTACAATCCTATAGTTCATGTCTCATTAACACTATCAATTTTCCATGATCACATAATCATACAAGCACACTTTAAATCTCATAGCAACCATCATAACAAACTTAAAGTTAACAAACATCACTTATATACATGCCAACATAAAGTTATTACAAAACAAGCTTATGCTTACATATATATATACAAAACAAAACCAAGTCTTAAACATAGCAATTACATGACAAGCATCCAAAATACATGTATCATATGCATGTGACACTTATATACATCTATGCCACCAACTATAATAACCAAAAGAGTCATACTTGTGCTTGGACTTCCAGGTCAGCTCTCTAAGACAATCGACTAGCTTTCGGGACTAGTACCTGAAATTTTTGGAAGAAGGGAACAGAAGAGTGATAAGTACAAGGTATGTACTTAGTGAGGCAGCCCTAACTTTACTAATATCCATCTTTTTAAACATTATTTAATCTTCAAGGTTACCTAACTAGGCATAAAACAAGGTTTACCTAGCTAGTCCAACATACAAAAATAGACTTAGCTAATCTTGTAACCATTTCAATAACCAATGATGCAACACAAATAACATACTTTCATATTCACTTATACAGCATGTATCAATCAAAACATTATCATATACAACAACAAGCATCATTTAAAAGCATTAGCATATACAAGACAAGTAGGCATATCAATTTCATTTCATTGGTACTTATCATTTAGGTACTTATCTTTCAAGTCATGTAACTTTTAAATATGTTGCCTTGGATGATTAATGAACAAGGTAATCGAGTCTACGTGTGACATATGACTTTGGATACCCAAAGGTATCAATGTTTGTAACCAACTTGTAACATGTAATTAGAGGATGCCATAGCATCAAGGTGACTTACCACCTTAAGGAATATTGGTGACTAACCACCATCCTTTAACAATAATCAGAGGAGCTCAATGACTCTAAGGCATGCCCTTATACCTATAGACACTAATCAAACCAAGGACTTTACTTATCTTTCTTTATTAACAATAGCATTTTACTTGTTTATCAAACACATATCACAAAGTCATGTACACATTCAATCATGTTTACATTGTGCACATTCAAGCCATGCTCAATCAAATTTCCAGCAAGCATTTAGCATCATTTCAATCATATAAATATCTTCAAACAGTAGATAAATCATCCATTAATTCAATTCAAGTGGCTCAAACAACTCATGTCACAAAGCAACCCATATAGACATCAACTAGCATATCTAGATAGCATCATATACCTAGTTCATAGTTTATTTCCTTTAATCCTTCTTCCTTAGCATTTAAATTTACCAATCCATTATTAAGTTCATTACATGCTTCATTTTAAATCATCCAAGAAACATAAACACATTGGTTGAGACACTAATCTCAACCCTAAACTAGCTACACTCACAAATACTTCCAAGCTTAGTTGTTATCCTTGATGTTGATTCCTTTCCCCCTTCTCTTTGCTTGATCACTCCTTGAATCTTCTTTAAATTCTTCACCAATGTGATCTTAAAACATAAAATATCATATACAATATCCATTAGTAATTAATTCAAACATATAAATTCATTTACTTAAGCATAATCACCTAGACAAGTGAATATGCCCCCTAAACTGGCAGTTTGAGTAACCTCTACTAAACTGGTCATATCTTTTTACTCACAACTCCAAATAAGGAGTTCTTTACCATTATAGAAAGATTATAAACACACCTTTACAACCATGTATGGAACATAATTTTATTATTTCTCTATCAATACAGTTTATTACTTGAACATAGGGCATTTTTAGAAACCTAATCTGCCTATTCTTAATTTGTGACTTTAGTGCATTTATAACCTATGTTTCACTACACCATTAATCTTGAGCTTTTAACCACATTTACCTTCACATATTAACATAATAATGAAGTTCTAACATCTTTAAAAACAGAGCATTGAAGTCCCCAATTTATCAATTTCCACAAAACAGTCCCCTTTAATCCTTTAATAATCCTACATGAGATCTAAATGCATTTAATCTACCAATTGAGACTTAATTCAAGCTTGGCCATTTAATTTTTATTCATTCCATGACTCCCCTGTTTCAAGAATAAATTTTCAGAATTTATTAACACCATTTTGACCCCTAAACATTTCGAATTTCACAATTTAGTCCAGCAGATTTCAAATTCATTCAGTTTCAGTCCAGTCAACTTCTAACAATAATTCAGAGACCTATACTTAACATTTTCGTGCAATTCTTATCTCTATCTCATGTAAAATTTTGTCCTCTACAACTTTGTATAAGAACACTTTTTCTAGAAATGACTCTAACATGCTCAGTTTTCCATATTTCTACAGGGTATCATACAAGTAGAAATCTGGCCAGATTCATACCTAAATTCATGTTCATGCTTTAATTTCCAGAAATTCATCCTAAATTCAAGAACCCAGAATTTTAACAACACCATAACTTAATTCTAAGCCTATTTCCAAAAAGAAATCATAATCAACACATCAAAATAACCCTAAATTTCAAGAACGATATCAATTGATTATCAAGCACTTACTTGAACTAAGAACTCAACATGCATGCATGAGTGATGACTCTAGTTAATTTCCAGCAATTCCCTCTTTACACTCTCTGATTTTTTTGTTGATGAAGGATGAAGAAGAAAGAAGAAAGTTAATGGAATACACATGTGGGTTAGTTTAGCTAAGGTGGCCGGTCATGAGTTTTCTAAGGGACACTTGGTATTGTTTTTAACCAAGTATATCCCACTTAGATTATTATAATGTATTTTAATTTTTTTCCACTAATACATACATATATATATATATAATTCTTATAATCAGCCACATATCATGTTATCTATATATATATTTTAAGTACCAATTCTTCAACTTAATTTAATTCCATCGAATGTATATATATACACTTATATATATACATTACTTTACATTGATTAAATTTGATTTCTACCAAGTATGTGTACTTATACATGATTATACATTTTAAATACTTTCAATCTTAGCTAAGTTGTGATCTTTTACGTTATCGATATCGTTTTTCTATCGTTCGAACTAGGGTACTTTTTAGGGTGTTACAATTCTCCCCCCTTAAAGAAAATTCGTCCTCGAATTTTACCTGAATCGAACAGATGAGGATATTGCTTTTTCATCGTGTTCTTAGGTTCCCACGTCGCTTCTTCGACGTTGTGATTCCTCCAAAGAACTTTGACAAGAGGAACACTTTTATTCCGAAGTCTCTTGACTTCTTGATCGAGGATTCGGATGGGTTCTTCTTCGTATGAAAGATCGGGATTGAGCTCAACTTCTTCAGGCTCAAGAACGTGAGACGGATCAGATCGATATCTTCTGAGCATTGAGACGTGGAAGACATTGTGTATCTTATCGAACTCGGGAGGAAGAGCGAGTCTATAAGCTACAAGACCAATTCTTTCAACTACTTCAAATGGTCCGATAAACAAAGGACTTAGCTTTCCTCTTTTGCCAAAACGTAACACTTTCTTCCACGGGGATACTTTAAGAAACACTTTATCTCTGACTTGATGTTGAATGTCTCTACGTTTCAGATCAGCGTAAGACTTTTGGCGATCAAAGGCTTGCTTCAATCGAGAATGAATGATTTGAACTTGTTCTTCGGTTTCCCGAAGCAATTGTGGTCCCAAAACTTTATTATCACCGAGTTCAGACCAACATAGAGGTGTTCGACATCTTCTGCCATACAATGCTTCGAAAGGAGCAATTTGAATCGAAGATTGGAAGCTATTGTTGTAGGCGAATTCTACCAAAGGTAGCGATTTCTCCAGTTCTTTCCGAAATCAATGATACAAGCTCTGAGCATGTCTTTGAGAATTTGAATTACTCGTTCGGATTGACCATCGCTTTGCGGATGGAAAGCTGTGCTAAGATTCAGTTTGGTTCCGAGAGCTTTATGTAGAGTCTTCCAAAATCGAGCCGTGAATCGGGGATCTCGATCGGAGACTATTGAGATTGGAACTCCATGTAAACGAATTACTTCTCGGATGTATAATTCAGCCAAGGCTTCAAGACTGAGATTCATTCTCACCGGAATGAAGTGTGCTGACTTGGTGAAACGATCAACGATCACCCAGATAGCGTCACACTTTCTTGGCGAACAAGGAAGACCAGTTACGAAATCCATTGTGATCCGTTCCCATTTCCATTGCAGAAATTTGAGAGGTTGGAGCAAACCAGTAGGGACTTGGTGCTCGGCTTTAACTCGTTGGTAGTTCAAACATTTCGCTACAGAGTCGTTGATAGCCGTTTTCATTCCTGGCCACCAATACAAGGGCTTGAGATCCTTGTACATCTTAACTGATCCAGGGTGGATCGAAAAAGAACTTTGGTGCGCTTCTTGTAGGATTTCATCTTGTAATTCTTTGTTATTAGGGACACATATACGGTCTTTGAAGTATAGAAGACCGTTCGACTTAATAGAGAAGTCAGGATTAGACTCAAGCTTAGAATTGATTTTCTGAAGTTCCGGATCAATTTGTTGAAGTTCTTTGATCCTGGTGATCAGAGTAGATTGAACATGAAGTTCATTCAGATAATTCCGAGTTTTGCATAGCCGGAAATGAGCGTTGATAGCCAAGGTAGCTACGAATAAAAAAAATTAGAGATGTTACTTACAATTCAAGGTATGATTCCAAACTTTTACTTAATGATTAAGGAGGCTTTCGAATTGTTACTTAATAGGTAAGAAGAGTTCGAATTTCTTCCTTAACTATTAAGAAAGAATTCGAACAAGTGCTGAAATCATAAGAATGGATTGTTCTCGGTTTTGAATAACATACCAAGATTCGGTTTTCGACTCAGAGCGTCGGCAACGACGTTGGCTTTTCCAGGATGATAATCTATGATCAAACCGTAGCCTTTGAGTAACTCTAACCATCTTCTTTGCCTAAGGTTCAAATCCTTTTGAGTGAGCAAATACTTCAGACTTTTGTGATCAGTGAACAACTTGCATCTTTCACTGTACATATAGTGCCGCCAAATTTTGAGTGCAAACACAATGGCCGCAAGCTTGAGATCGTGAGTAGGATAATTCAATTCGTGTGGCTTCAATTGTCGAGAGGCGTATGCAATCACGTTGCCTTCTTGCATCAGAACACAACCTAGGCCCGAGTGTGATGCATCGCTATACACAACGAATTCTTTACCCGATTCAGGTTGAATAAGGACTGGAGCATGTGTCAGAGCTTGTTTGAGTTGGTCGAAGCTTCGTTGCTGCTTTTCTGACCACTCAAAGGTTACATCCTTTCGGAGGAGTTTAGTTAACGGTGCGGCAATCACCGAGAATCCCTTCACAAATCTTCGGTAATAACCGGCTAAGCCAAGAAAACTTCGGATCTCACTCACATTTCTCGGAGGTCTCCAATCAAGAATAGCTTGTACTTTCTTAGAGTCTACTTTGATTCCATCGGCAGAAATGATGTGTCCGAGGAATGAAACTTCGGATAACCAAAATTCACACTTAGTAAACTTGGCGTATAATTGGTGATCTCGGAGCGTTTGAAGTACAATCCGAAGATGATCAACATATTCTTCCTTGTTTCGGGAGTAAACAAGGATGTCGTCGATAAATACGACAACGAACTTGTCGAGATAGGGCTTGAATACTCGATTCATCAGATCCATGAATGCAGCAGGGGCATTTGTTAGACCGAACGACATCACTAGAAACTCGTAATGTCCATATCGAGTTCGGAAGGCTGTTTTGGGCACGTCTTCTTCTTTTACCCTCATTTGGTAGTATCCAGACCGAAGATCAATCTTGGAAAACACGGCTGCGTTTTTGAGTTGATCAAACAGATCTTCGATTCTCGGTAGCGGATACTTGTTCTTGATAGTGACTTTGTTCAATTGCCGGTAATCGATACAGAGCCGCATCGAACCGTCTTTCTTTTTCACGAACAAAACAGGGGCACCCCAGGGAGAGATGCTCGGTCGAATGAATCCCTTGTCTTCGAGCTCTTGTATCTGCTTCTTCAATTCTTTCAGTTCAACCGGTGCCATACGATAGGGAGCAATGGACACAGGATTAGTTCCGGGTTGAACTTCAATCTTGAATTCAACTTTCCGAGTTGGAGGAAGACTAGGGAGTTCCTCGGGAAAAACATCAGAAAATTCAGATATAACAGGCATTTCTGGTAAACCGAAATCAAGCTCGTCTTGTAATGCCATAGCAGCAAAAGTAGTAGTCGGTTTCTTGTCTATCAACAGGATGGATTCTTTTCCTAAACCCCGTAAATACAACCTACGATTTTGACAGTCTACCCAGGCTTCATGTTTTCCCAACCAGTCTAGTCCTAAAACTAGATCAAATTCACATTTAGGCAACACATAAAGATTACAAGGAAATGGTACATTTCGGATTGTTATCTGACAGTCTTTACAAATCAAATTTATAGGCATACTACCTCCTATAGGGTTCGAAACAATTAGCCCAGTTTGTACAGTTTCAGGTTTCAATTTAAGTTCATCTAACAAGTATGAGCATATAAATGAATGGGTTGATCCCGAATCTATCAAAGCGTAAACAGGTTTAAGGTTAAGTTCAACCGTACCCGCAATGACATCGGGAGACTCTTCTTCTTCTTTGCCACGAATGTGATAGACACGAGCTGGGGCTCGAGATTCCTGATAGGTAGTGGCTTTTGAATGAGCAGCCTTGCCTTTCCCCTGATTACCCGATTGAGCTTGTCTCGGGTTCTTGTTTCGACCAGATGGTGCCGGGTTCGAATTAGAGTGACGAGTAGAAATTTGGTCATCCTTCTTCGGACAGTCACGAATATAATGATCATTGCCTCCACAGGCGAAGCAGAGATTAGACTGAAATCGGCATTGGCTGAAGTGCTGTTTTTGACAGAACTTGCAAGTTGGTGTCCTTTCAGATTTTCCGGTGCTGTTAACAGAAACCACCGGAATAGCCATCTCGTTTGAGGACGGAGGTCGATAATCATTCTGAGTGACAGGTGAATAAGTAGAGAAGGACTCATTCTGGTGCTTCGGCCTCTTTGACCATCGGGACTTACTGTCACCTTTCTTACCCTTGTCCGGACGGTAACTACTCTTTCGCTTTTCTGCGACCCTCATCGTAGCTTCAGTAGAAATAGCTCGGTTCACAAGAGTTTGAAAGTTTGTGAGACCAAGAGCAGTGAACATCGGTTTTAGCTCGTCGTTCAGACCACCGACGAACTTACGACATTTCTCTTCTTCAGTCTTAATGTAAGTAGCTCCGTATTTGCAGTATTTGCACAAATCAGCAACATATTGTTCAATCGACCGATTGGCCTGCTTCAAGTACAGGAATTTATTTATGCAGTCGGCCAGATATTGTTCGCTAATGAACTTCTTCTTAAACTCATCAACAAAGAAGTCCCAGGTCACTGACTCAGCAGGGGTAGTCAGAATCGTGGTTTCCCACCAGCTTAAGCCGTCTTCTGATAATAAGGAGACTGCACACTCGAGTTTATGTTCATCGGAACATTTGAGTTGCTTAGTCAAGATTTGGATAGTTTTATCGAGCCACTGCTCACCTTTTTCCGGTTTCTCGATATCAAGGCCACTAAAAGGAGTAGCTCGGTGTGAAGCGAGCTTGTCGATTGGGGCTTGAGATGGTGCAACAGCAACCGGGGCTGCTCGTACACCCGTTGCAAAGTGATCGAATATTTCTTTGACACTGATAAAACATTCCCGACGAACAGTTTCGATGGTCGCATTGTCCAAAATAGGAGGGACTTGTACTCGAGGTTGTTCAGTTTCAACCGGGGGTCGCACAGCAACGCTATCCCCGTTCTTAGTAGAAGATCCTTGGGGACTCTCATCGTCCCGAGCTAAGTTGGTAGCGGACATTCTATAAGGAATTCAGAGGAAAGTTCAGAATTAGAGAGCGAAGTCACAAATAATTCAATATAAGACTCCTAGGTGGCATAGTGTAATCCTATATGATGCATGACATATTCGGACAAATTTTAGAATCTATAACCTAAAGCTCTGATACCAATTTATGTAACACCCCTCGCCCGGGAATGCGAGCGAGGAGCGTTACATTTGCAGCGTATTATTATTCGGATTCATATTATACATATTCATGACATACATAAGCAATTCCAATTATCATAACATACTTGACATACAAGTTTCTTTATGAAACATACTTTAGATTTATACAACGTATACATGCGGAAGCTTACTCTAACATTCAACCAAAAATGTAAACATACATATATATGGGCTAACAAAAACCTTAACTATTACATACAAGCAATCATGTTACAATCATAACAATTACATGTAATCATTTAATCATGCTTATACATTCAACAACCATTATATAATCATGTTACCAAACCAATTTCTTAATCTACTCTATTCGAACCATACATATAAACAAGGCTCATTCCCTAGGTACATTCTAACTAAGCATAGCAATACATTTTAATCTTCATTTTACATCATACATCTAGATGCATATTACAATCCTATAGTTCATGTCTCATTAACACTATCAATTTTCCATGATCACATAATCATACAAGCACACTTTAAATCTCATAGAAACCATCATAACAAACTTAAAGTTAACAAACATCACTTATATACATGCCAACATAAAGTTATTACAAAACAAGCTTATGCTTACATATATATACAAAACAAAACCAAGTCTTAAACATAGCAATTACATGACAAGCATCCAAAATACATGTATCATATGCATGTGACACTTATATACATCTATGCCACCAACTATAATAACCAAAAGAGTCATACTTGTGCTTGGACTTCCAGGTCAGCTCTCTAAGACAATCGACTAGCTTTCGGGACTAGTACCTGAAATTTTTGGAAGAAGGGAACAGAAGAGTGATAAGTACAAGGTATGTACTTAGTGAGGCAGCCCTAACTTTACTAATATCCATCTTTTTAAACATTATTTAATCTTCAAGGTTACCTAACTAGGCATAAAACAAGGTTTACCTAGCTAGTCCAACATACAAAAATAGACTTAGCTAATCTTGTAACCATTTCAATAACCAATGATGCAACACAAATAACATACTTTCATATTCACTTATACAGCATGTATCAATCAAAACATTATCATATACAACAGCAAGCATCATTTAAAAGCATTAGCATATACAAGACAAGTAGGCATATCAATTTCATTTCATTGGTACTTATCATTTAGGTACTTATCTTTCAAGTCATGTAACTTTTAAATATGTTGCCTTGGATGATTAATGAACAAGGTAATCGAGTCTACGTATGACATATGACTTTGGATACCCAAAGGTATCAATACTTTGTAACCAACTTGTAACATGTAATCAGAGGATGCCATAGCATCAAGGTGACTTACCACCTTAAGGAATATTGGTGACTAACTACCATCCTTTAACAATAACCAGAGGAGCTCAATGACTCTAAGGCATGCCCTTCTACCTATAGACACTAATCAAACCAAGGACTTTACTTATCTTTCTTTATTAACAATAGCATTTTACTTGTTTATCAAACACATATCACAAAGTCATGTACACATTCAATCATGTTTACATTGTGCACATTCAAGCCATGCTCAATCAAATTTCCAGCAAGCATTTAGCATCATTTCAATCATATAAATATCTTCAAACAGTAGATAAATCATCCATTAATTCAATTCAAGTGGCTCAAACAACTCATGTCACAAAGCAACCCATATAGACATCAACTAGCATATCTAGATGTTGATGTTGATTCTTTTCCCCCTTCTCTTTGCTTGATCACTCCTTGAATATTCTTGAAATTCTTCACCAATGTGATCTTAAAACATAAAATATCATATACAATATCCATTAGTAATTAATTCAAACATATAAATTCATTTACTTAAGCATAATCACCTAGACAAGTGAATATGCCCCCTAAACTGGCAGTTTGAGTAACCTCTACTAAACTGGTCATATCTTTTTACTCACAACTCCAAATAAGGAATTCTTTACCATTATAGAAATATTATAAACACACCTTTACAACCATGTATGGCACATAATTTTATCATTTCTCTATCAATACAGTTTATTACTTGAACATAGGGCATTTTTAGAAACCTAATCTGCCTATTCTTAATTTGTGACTTTAGTGCATTTATAACCTATGTTTCACTACACCATTAATCTTGAGCTTTTAACCACATTTACCTTCACATGTTAACATAATAATGAAGTTCTAACATATTTAAAAACAGAGCATTGAAGTCCCCAATTTAT
Source organism: Hibiscus tridactylites (assembly GCA_958450335.1). Classification (NCBI taxonomy): domain Eukaryota; kingdom Viridiplantae; phylum Streptophyta; class Magnoliopsida; order Malvales; family Malvaceae; genus Hibiscus; species Hibiscus tridactylites. The sequence continues at coordinate 50,348,689 of OY288290.1, forward strand.
TAATTTCCACAAAACAGTCCCCTTTAATCCTTTAATAATCCTACATGAGATCTAAATGCATTTAATCTACCAATTGAGACTTAATTCAAGCTTGGACATTTAATTTTTATTTATTCCATGACTCCCCTGTTTCAAGAATAAATTTTCAGAATTTATTAACACCATTTTGACCCCTAAACATTTCGAATTTCACAATTTAGTCCAGCAGATTCCAAATTCATTCAGTTTCAGTCCAGTCAACTTCTAACAACAATTCAGAGACCTATACTTAACATTTTCGTGCAATTCTTACCTCTATCTCATGTAAAATTTTGTCCTCTACAACTTTGTATAAGAACACTTTTTCCAGATATGACTCTAACATGTTAAATTTTCCATATTTCTACAGGGTATCATACAAGTACAAATCTGGGCAGATTCATACCTAAATTCATGTTCATGCTTTAATTTCCAGAAATTCATCCTAAATTCAAGAACCCAGAATTTTAACAACACCATAACTTAATTCTAAGCCTATTTCCAAAAAGAAATCATAATCAACACATCAAAATAACCCTAAATTTCAAGAACGATATCAATTGATTATCAAGCACTTACTTGAACTAAGAACTCAACATGCATGCATGAGTGATGACTCTAGTTAATTTCCAGCAATTCCCCCTTTACACTCTCTGATTTTTTTGTTGATGCAGGATGAAGAAGAAAGAAGAAAGTTAATGGAATACACATGTGGGTTAGTTTAGCTAAGGTGGCCGGTCATGAGTTTTCTAAGGGACACTTGGTATTGTTTTTAACCAAGTATATCCCACTTAGATTATTATAATGTATTTTAATTTTTTTCCACTAATACATATATCTATCTATATATATATATATATAATTCTTATAATCAGCCACATATCATGTTATCTATATATATATTTTAAGTACCAATTCTTCAACTTAATTTAATTCCATCGAATGTATATATATACACTTATATATATATACATTACTTTACATTGATTAAATTTGATTTCTACCAAGTATGTGTACTTATACATGGTTATACATTTTAAATACTTTCAATCTTAGCTAAGTTGTGATCTTTTACGTTATCGATATCGTTTTTCTATCGTTCGAACTAGGGTACTTTTTAGGGTGTTACAGCCAAACTCACCACTAATTTGATCATGCAAGTCACCATCCACATTCTTTGAAAAATGAATAGTAGTTTTAGCGATACTAACCTTGAAGCCAAAAGCAGAATAGAAATCATTTAGCACATTGCGAATAACATGAAGCTAACCCAACGATGCTTTTGCAAACAACACCACGTCACCCGCAAAAAATAAATGAGATACCTGAGGTCCACGACAAGAGATAGCAAACAACTTCCAGCACCTATTCTGCACTGGCACATGAATTGCTTGACTAAGACGCTCCATACACAGGACAAATAAGTATGGTGATAAAGGATCACCCTAGCGAATTCCCCGTGTCGAATGAAAGGACTATGTCATGGACTCATTCCATGTAATATGAGAAGAAACCGATGACACACACATCTTAATAAGCTCCCTAAGAGAATCTGGAAAACCATCATTCCGTAAAGTATCATATATAAAAGGCCAGTCCAGTCTATCATAAGCCTTCTCTAGATCGATCTTGAACGCCATCCATCTACCTTGACCCTTCTTATACTACATCAAGTGAATGACTTCTTGGAAAATAAGAATATTGTCAGTATTGGAACGTCCTAGAATAAAACTCATCTGGTTACACATTACCCAAAATGGAGCATAAACTAATGGGTCGAAACTAAGTAATTGAAGTCGGGATAGCCACCTTTAAAATAAAAACAATCAACTTCCGGTTCAACTCCTCAATCAAAACTCTACTATTAAAAAATATTATCAATAAATTGGCACACACTGTCCCCAAGAAGACCCTAATTCTTCTGATAGAAAAAAGCATGCAAACCATCGAGACCCGAATCCTTAAGCGGACTCATAGCAAAAAGAGCCCCCTTGATCACATCCCTAGAAACCACTATACCTAACTCTTTGTAAGCGATATTTTGATGTGATCCCGATTGTGGAATAACCGAAATTACGATTGCCCAACTGTAAACGCAGTAAGTATTTGAATGTCGTTTGCCGTTGCAAGTTAGTTGCCGTAACAACTGGGGCCGTGAAGTTTGCTGTGACAATTTAGTTGTTGTGACAACTAGGGTTGTGAAGTTTGTCGTGGCAAATTAGTTCCCGTGACAAATGGGTTTAAGATATGAATGGATAGTGTTGAAAATTATGGTAGAAGGAAATATGGATATAGAAGATAGTGGTGGTGATGGAAAATGAAGATAGCTTGGTTTCGAGACGAAGGAAGAACCAACACTATATGAAAGTGAAGACCTGAACCTTATAATGTTCAAAATCCAAGGATGGGTCGAGACCCACTAGTTATATAACAACTAGGAACCTATAATATTAAAGGCAGATGGTCAAAAATAGCCCCCCAACGTTTCACCCTTTGGTCATTTTAGCCCTATCATTTTTTGGGTGCAAACGATCACCTAATGTTTTATTTTTCGTTCAAATTTCACCATTCTAGGATGAAAACTGTTAGTTAACTAACATTCAATGCCTGAGGTTGACATGACATGTCTGCATGGCATGTGGAGATGACCTGGCACTGCCACGTGGCACTTTGCTGATGTGGCGATTTGTTAAAAATATATAAAAAATATTTTCTTTAAAAAATAATTAATTAATTTTTTAAAAATGCAACATCGGAAAAAATGTCACGTGATAGTGCCACATTATCTCCCCATGCCTTGCAGACATGCCACGTCAGCCTTAGGCGTTGACCGTTAGTTGACTAACAGTTTTCATCCAACAAGGGAGAAATTTGAATGAAAAATGAAACGTTAGGTGATTGTTTGCACCAAAAAAAAGGGATAGGGTTAAAATGACCAAAATGTGAAACGTTGGAGGCTATTTTGACCTTTTGCCGATATTAAAAGATGGAAATAGAATTGACGCCACAAGGAGAAATTCTCTGATAAGTCAGATAAGTTCAATGAAGAAAGAGAGATAAAATCTCACACAAAAGTGTATTTTTAAAATTAAAAGTTCTAATTACAAATGAAATGCAATGGCTATTTATAGTGTTCAAGGCTAGAATTTGAAAGGTCACAACAAAGAGTAAAGTGTCATCTTTATGGTAATGAAGACTCCATAATTGCTTATGTCCTTCCTTCTCCCGTGGTTGCCAAAAAGACTTGATAAAGCTTTAGGCTAAATGTGGATGTCTGGTGGTGGCGAGACTGGGTTTTTCTACCATTAAAGTGCTAACAATGTTAGTGCAACTTCCACCGTCGATAACAACACTACATACCTTGCCTTGGACGAGGCAACATGTTTGAAAGATGTTTGTACGTTGTTGTTCATCTGGAACTTCTTGAATGCTAAAACTTGGCTCAATATCAAGGATTCGATTCTTTGTGAATCTTTGAGACATGATGAAACAAAGATTAGTAACAAAAGAATAACAAATTCTCACTTGGAAAAACTCACTTTTTCACTCCAAAAACAAATCTCTCAACAAAAATCCTCACTAATTCACTCAGAAAGAAAAGTCACTCCACTCGTGTTTCACTCGGGGTGTGGCTTTTATCCACTTGATGTTCTCTCTTTTACATTTTGCCACTCGTTCTCTCCCTAAGTTCTTAAAGGAACTAGGTTGACTTGAACAAAGATTTACCTTGTGGAATCGGCTGAAAAAAATAGGGTATGGTAGTAGATATAGGGAAACATGGCAGGCTAAAAAATGAAACCAAAGGATGCTAAAAATTGAAAGGTGGTGTAGATCACAAATGATGCTCAAGAATCGAGAATGAAATTGAATAATCCCTTTCTCAATTTTTTTATTATTTTTAATGCCAAATTTCTTTTTTTTCTTTCACTTTTCTTTTGGCAATTCTCTCTTTTTTTGATTTTTTTCTTTTTTTCAAATTTTCGAGAAAGAAAATCGATACTTACTTGGTTCGCAAAGCTTTGATACCAAATGATGTGATCCCGGTTGCGGAATAACCGAAATTATGATTGTCCGATCGTGAACACAATAAGTATTTGAATGTCGTTTGTTGTGGCAACTGGGGATGTGAAGTTTGCTGTGGCAATTTAGTTGCCGTGACAACTGGGGTTGTGAAGTTTGTCATGGCAAATTAGTTGCCGTGACAACTAGGTTTAAGATATGAATGGATACTGTTGAAAATTATGGTAGAAGGAAATATGGATATGGAAGATAGTGGTGGTGATGGAAAATGAAGATAGTTTGGTTTCGAAACGAAGGAAGAACCAACACTATATGAAAGTGAAGACCTAAACCTTATAATGTTCAAAATCCAAGGACGGATCGAGACCCACTAGTTATATAACAACTAGAAACCTAAGATATTAAAAGATGGAAATAGAATTGACGCCACAAGGAAAAATTCCTTGATAAGTCAGATAAGTTCAATGAAGAACAAAAAGATAAACTCTCACACAAAAGTGTAATTTTTAAAATCAAAAGTTCTAATTACAAATGAAATGCAATGTCTATTTATAATGTTTAAGGCTAAAATTTGAAAGGTAACAACAAAGAGTAAAGTGCCATCTTTATGGTAATGAAGACTCCATAATGGCTTGTGTCCTTCCTTCTCCTATGGTAGCCGAAAAGACTTGATAAAGCTTTAGGATAAATGTGGACAATCCTAGGACGAATGTAGACACCCATTTGTCAACATGGAAGAAACCTTTTGAGCTTCCAAGGCTTGATTCTCTAAGATGAATTGTTGGATGAATGTGGACATCCTTAAGATGAATGTAGACATCCATGTGTCAAAAATGGGAGTGTCTCTTCCTATTCCATGCTCATCTACAAGCCATTCATCCTTCTTGAATGTCATAAAGATGACCTTCATTACATGTCTCCTTGTAAAATATGAAAATCTTTCAAAAAGATGATAAAGAATGACTTGAATGTCTTGATTATATGAATAATTGGGGCCTTCAATTGAGTGATAAAGATAGATTTTAAGGCTTGTCTTCCTTGTAGAATTCGAACAGCATCTCAAAATGGTTGATAATGATGGACTTTATTTGCTTGTCTCCCATGCATGCATTTCCCGTAATGAAATTCTAGCCTGCACTGTCTTCAGTAAAACGATCATATCTCAAGCTCCCGATATTGGATTGATGTGATTCAAAGAGCGTTAGAAAGCTAAGAAATATTAGAATAAGTTTGAAGCAGACATAAAAACCCAGACCTGCATGGATCCTATTAAAAAATGGCGAACAAGTTGACTGAACGTATGAGACCCTTGAATTCCTTCTTGAAGTGCTGTTTTAATTCATGCCTTGAATTCTTAGATGAAACTGATTAGACTTCAAAGGATGTAATGAAGCTCTTGGCTGAAGTTGGAAAGACTCCTCCTTGGTTCAAGCTTTATTCACGCACCTAGACACAAAGGTAGGTTTGATTTAAAATAAAAAACATGCATGAAACAATTAAGAGCTAACATGGTTAATGAACTAGTTTAATGAATGAACTAGTTTAATCAGTGAACTAACTTTATTCAATGAACTCACAAACATGATTAAACCAATATGCATTAAGTGAACTAACATGCATTATTAAATTGACATGCAATAATGAAACTAACAAACTTAAATGAAACATCATGCTTAAATGAACACTAAGTATTGTTTATTCATGCACACATGCTGAAATTAAATTTAAAACTTAATAAAAGCTCATGCAAACTCATGCACGAGTAGGAGGCTGCATTGTTCAAAAGATGGTTAAGGCTCCAAACTCAAATTGAAGGCTTGAAAAGGCATATTTGAGCTTGAACAATTTAGATCCTCAGCTCGGGGACAAGTGTTTATATCCAGCGACTTCTCCTCTGATGTGAACAAGGTCCCAAGAAATTTGCTGCTGGCCTGGATCACATCACATTTGATAACCGTAGGAATAAGCCACGATGCCCACACACACCTTCCACAACACCTATAGTAGTGAAGAGCTGCTGAAAATAGCTCACGACCATAGCTTGCAACACTTCTTGATCATCACACCACTCTCCGGTATCATCCTGTAAACATAAAATAGTATACGCTTGCCTCCTTGCTAAGGTTGAAGCATGAAAGAACCTATTGTTCCAGTCGCCAAAGGCTACCCATTTTGATCTTGCCTTTTGAGCCCTTAGACTTTCCTCTTTTTTCCAATACAATATCCTCCTCAGCTTTTAGATGACACTCCAAATCAACCAAAAAAATCTGACTAGTTATTTTGAAGAGCCCTATCAATGCCTCGTAAATGGGCTGGTAACTCCCTCTTCCTTTTCTTTTTCTCGATATGACCAAAAACGTCACGATTCTATTCCATAGTCTTTGATTTTATCTCTTTCATGTTCATGCCAAGGTCCTTAAATACTAAAATATTTTAAGATTAGAGGATAGTTTTTTAAGTATTATTGATATATATATTTATAATAATTAATATTGTTTTTAATTTTAATTTATGTAATTGTAAATTATAATTTAAACTACCTAACATGATATAAAAAAATTAAGATATAATTACATTTTGCGAGCCATATATATTTAAGAAATTAAAATTCATATCATTACATTGTACTCTTCAAACATGCAGAAAATCTAAATTCGAATGGATGGATATTACTATTTAATCTATTATCATATATATATATATATATATATATATATATATATATATATATATATATATATATATATATATATATATATATACTCATTTCAAATATATATATACACACACATACATACACGGAAAATTCTACAATGCTTGACGAGCACCTCTGAACACCACTAACGATGAACACCGCTGAACACCATTAAATTAATTTATAAAGATTAAAAATTTAAAGGACTCAACGTATAATTATAAATTATTTGCACATATATTCATAAATTATTTAAAATAAAATATTAATTAAATTATTTTCCATATATATAATATTTTCAATCTTTCTTTTTTTTTAAAATAATTGGATCAAATACTAACCCTTAAATTTCCCTAAATAATTTTTCCTTGCCATTGAAGATGCCACCGCCTCCATTAGCCTTTTCTGCCGGCGAGATAGTCTACGCCGTGCCTCCCTCCTTGCGTGACCGTTGTTCGAGCTCGGCTTCCGTTCCCTGCCGTTCGCGCAGCCAATCCGGTAAGGTAAGCTTTCTTTATTTTTTTTGATTCTGACTTGGGCGACCGTCCAAGTTGTCACTGGCGGGTGCTGCCACACCGACAGTCGCCGCCTTCACCGGCCGCTATCAATTTTCGGCATCCCCTAATTCCCAAAACCATAACCACCACCCTAACCCTAAATTTTAAATTAGGCCAAATATATAAACCTAATTACCAAATTGAGTACCCTAATTCCCAAAATAGAACCCTAATTTCTATATTAGAACCCTAATTCTTAAATTCAATTCCGAATTACCAAATTGAAAACCTCATTTCCGTATATGTACGTTGTTTCACGTGTATCGGTACACGGGTAATTAAGTACCGGTATTGGATGCGTATCGGTACAGAAATTGGGCGGTGGAATTTATTTCCAAATTACATACTGGTACGCTAGGAAACCATACCGTTATGTTGTGTTTGAATTTTGGAATTTTGTGTTAAGTTTGATTTACTTTCCGAATTTAGAATTTTGAAATTTTGTGTTAAGTTCAATTCTCTTGCCATTCCAGTATAATAATCTTACTTTTCTTTAACTTTTTAAATTACAGATTTTTTTTGAGACGATTAATAATGATGTTGAGCTCGAATTCTTCAACCGAAATGCTTGCTAACTGGTGGAGAAATGGTTTCTTGGGTGATGGTGGTGGAAGCAAAAAGATAGAAAAATAAACACAAAACTTTAGAGTGGTTCGGCTTTCTAACCAAAGCCTACATCCACTACCATAGCTTCCTCTAAGGATTTTCCCAAATTCACTATTGAATTTCTTTCCCCTTTCTAGGCTATGGAGGCAACCTTTACAACACTCAAAGCTTTTCTACCTAAAGCTTGAGCAAACACTCTCTTACAAGAGAAATACAAAGAGCAAACTAGGAAAACCTCTAAAGGCAAAATGTTTGCACAATTAAGCCCTCACCCAAAACCTAAACATTTGAGAAAATGTGACAATTTTAGCTCACTAGTGTTTTCTACAAAAAAATATGACAAATTAAAGTACTATAACAAATTTTCTCTCATTGAATGTTGACTAGTTATTCCTTAGTCTTCCATAGATGCTTGGAGGTGTCTTTTAAACCCTCTAACAACTTCATGGTCGTTACTAGCTATTGGGGGTTGTTTTGTAACCCCCTCGTCCCGGTCTGGTCGACTGACCGGTCCGAGTAGGCTACACAGGGAAAACCGATATAAAACCCGTTAAGGTCCCACCTCGGTTAGCAACACTAGATTTTTTTTAATTATATCTTGTCTAAAGGCATATTTATTCCCTAAGTGATCATGACAGCGGAAAACAAGGCTCACGAGAAGCCCTACAGCAAACCGGGCCTAAGCCCAAACCTTGAAACCCTTTAGAGATGTCAAAAAGCCCATTTTCAGGCATGCGTTTCGAAACAGGCATTGCCCGTTTCGAAACACGGGGTCCAGTTTAAAAAGCCAGGCACCCGTACCGAAACGCATCCACCCCGTTTCGGAACAGGGTCCTATTTTGCCTAGGTGTTCCGATACCCGTTTCAGAACAGGCAATTACAGTAGCCAAAGTGTTTCGAAACCAGTTTCGAAACAGGGGCTCACAGTAGCCAAACCGTACCGAAACGAGTTCCAATACGGGGGGCCCTGGAACCACACCCGTTCTGAAACGGCGCAACCTATTTCGAAACACCTGCAGTCTATGAATTCCCAAAATCAGTTTTAAACATCTCCAAATGATCCCAAAAGCCCTTAACGACCCCAAGAAGCATACATAACATACAATCACACTCTAGAGGCATGCACCCTAATGCAAAACATACTCAATTTACATAAGACATAAGATAAGACATCCATAACAAAGATCATTCAAGGCATGCTTAAAACTTAAAAGCCAAGAGGCACATGTCTTCACACTTAAGGGTTACATGCTCAACCAAAAGCAACATATATCATCCAAAGGTGTAAACTTTCAACACAAGCACTTGACCAAAATATACCATGGTTTACAAATCCAAAGCATAGCACAACAACATTCAACATTTATGAGTCATACAACGCTCATACACACACATAGCAGCCCCATTGCTAAACTACTACTTTATTTACTAAACCATACTTGAGCAACTACAAAAGCTTGGAATGCCCCTTTCCTTGCTCCTTGCTAACTCCACGCTACTGATCTGCATTGTCGAAAATGAGAGCGTAAGCTAGAAGCTTAGTGAGGATGCTCTAAAGCCAAAAATAACGACAATGCAGGGTTCAAGCATATAATCCTTACATCACACACAAACATACATAAGCATCAACATAACAATCTAGCTTGCAACACAAGAGACAATAATATGGCATCTTACTTCATATTAAGCTCAACAAGATAAAGCATTTATCTAAGCAACATAACCACATGAACAAGTATATTGGCCACTATTAGTTTACTCGGATATACAGATTACACTCAACAACAACATTACCTCGATGGGATTACACTCATCACCGGACCTCACATGGATGGGATTCCACTCATCATCACATGCCCTATAGATGGGATTCCACTCATCATCACGTATAATATAAACAATTTCCGGTGGAATATTACATCACCGTACTCCTCCTTGATGGCTTAACGCCACCAAGGCCACGCGTGAATTTGACTCAACCGTGTGCACACTAATCCTAATGATCGATCATTTATACCCGGTAAGTTAACTAGTGCCAATAATACTATCAAAACCACATCATAACAACCATCATTTAGCACACATCCATCATCACACACATCAAGGTATATTCATACATAACCAAATCATGTTTCACAAGACCATAATAGGCATAAACATTTAAAGCTTGTAACCACACAAGAAGTTAAACTACCAATTTAACTTCTACCTTGGAATGGCCTACCAAGCTCATTCCAAAACCTCCACTACTCACACTTGAACCAATTTAAACAAATTTGAAAGTTTCACTCACCACCCTTCCTCAAGCAAACCAAGCAAAAGCCTCTCAAGCCTCTGAACTTTCCGGATTCGATCCCGAACCTTCTCTGATGTTTCCTCTTGCTTCTAACCAATCAAAAGACAAGTATTACTCAACCAAATCACTGTCAAACTCAGCCACAATCTCAACTCACAAACACAAGCCAAAACTTCATAATTTCAAACTCAAACTAACCACAAAACTCATATTTTCGTACACCCAAAATACCCAGTTGAAATCTACCATTTCCAACACCCAAATGACCTCTAAAGACTTCCAAAGTACTTCCCTAACAACCCTATACCATAAGCCCTTCAACCCAACACAAAACCACACCAAAATTTCAAGTTTTGACACTTTCAAAAATGCCCCCAAGACCCATTTCGGGTGTTACAACTCTCCCGAACTCCTTCACCTCGTTCATTTCTCCGTATGTGACTTCAAGCTTGTCCTATACTTCCTTAGCACTCTCATAAGAAGATACCTTTGCATGTTCTTCCTGGCCCAAAGCAAAAAAAAAAGAATGTGCAAGGCCTTGAAATTTAGCTCCATCTTCTTGCGATCATTCGCACTCCATTTTACCTTGTTTCGTTGTGGCATGAATGGTCCATCGAGAACTATATCCCACAGATGATAGTCCTTTTCTCTCATGAAGAACATCATCCTATTCTTCCAATAGGCATAATGTTGACCGTTGAAGAAGGGTGGCTTGTCAAAGGATTGCACCATGGAAACCGGTTGATAAAATGGTTGATCGAGCTTTTTGGGATTGCCTCAATAGGATGTTAATCCTCTCGATTGAGCCTCGCTCTAATACCAATTGTTGAGCTCGAATTCTTCAACCGAAATTCTTTCCAAGTGGTGGAGAAATGATTTCTTGGGTGATGGCAAACCCTAACTTTATTACATTAAAAACTTAAACAAAATACAATTGTTTTCCCACAACTACTAAACAAAATAACCCTAGCCTAAGAAAATAACTAGAACATGCTAAACCTCTCAAACTCTCTATACTCCACAATTCTTCAATTGGTGGCTTGGCCTTCTTTAAATAGGAGGAGGCTTGGGGCAAAGTCTTTCTTGGATAGGAAGTTAAGTTGGAGTTGGACTTGTCTTCATTAAATAGGTGAATCTCTTTAATTTAATACATTTTATCCACTTCCGCTGAATTCCATCTTTAACCTTCCTTCCATGCTTTTTTCATCTTCCCGAACTCCGATTGCCACGCAAAGTGTGTAGAAAAATTCAGCGTTTTATGCTCTTCAAATCGCCTACCACTTTGCATATTTTTCCCACCGGCAAGTTTGGTTGTACAATGACTTGGCATTAGATGCCACCGAGGCAATGAATTGCCTTGGCAGAGAATTCTGCTACCTAGCATGGGTCAGAAACTGAATCTGCTTTGCAAGGCTTTATCTTCATAAATCAGCTTCCTTCAGTAGAAGCTGTCATCTTTGGCTCTGCTTGGTCTGGACCTGTCGAGAGCTCTTTCCGCACCATCGTCCCTTTTCTTTATTGCCCTGGCCGCATCACATGCTAGGGCATCCCCTGCCCTGGCAGTGAGTAAATCTGCACAAGTACCAAAATGCATCAAAACAATACCTTTTTCATTAAATAAATCAAATGTAAGGATCAAGGATAGAAACAATGTAATTAATGCATAGAGGGCCATAATGCAGCTCAAGTGAGTGTAGTTTGAGCAATAATTGCCATGTGAAAAGGGTGAAAATATAGAACTTTTAGACACTTATAACACCCCCAAACTCGAACTATTGCTTGTCCTCAAGCAATGCAAACCATCAATTGCCAAACCTTAATTTTTATAAACCGTCTACTTGGTCTTACTTTTCCTTCTCTTTTCAAACCATGGCTACGACCATTCTTGGTCCTTAATGCATCGAATGCCTTAGGAATTCCCTTGGATCAAGCTATGAGAAATAGTGAGCAAATTATGACAAGATGATTATATGGGTTCTAGGTAAACACTTTAGCATTAAACTACTTAACTTGGGTATTTTTTTATAAGCATTCTAACCTACTAGAGCCAGTTTCGGGCACCTCTAGTGATTAGCCTAGAGCCGGTTTCGGCCACCTCTAGTGATTATCCTAGAGTCGGTATCGGGCACCTCTAGGGCTTCCTTAAGCTAGAGCTAGTGTTAGGCACCTCTAACTTTTTACCCAAAATTTTCTTTCTAAGTAAGTTTATGCCCTAAGTGTACTAGAACTCCTTAAATCATACAAGTCATAAAAGTCTCAAAAGTTCTAATAGAAATTTCCTAAGTTATATTCCTTAAGCATCTTAGAATTAAATGCTTTAAACAGTTCTAAACTATGGTAAGAAGAGAAAGTTCTATTGCCAAGCAAGAAGATTTAATTAAAATTAAACTAAGGGAATTGATAAAGAGTATTGCCGAGGCATAAGCTTCATTCGGTTAAGGTAATGCATGCAGTAAAAAAATTGACAATTATTAAACAAAATTGCATTTTTATATTATAATGTCGCGGCATGGATGTGCCTTGGCAGTGAAACCTACACCCCAAACTCAAGATAAGCATTGCCATCGATGCATTAATCACAATATATAAAATAGGAAATATATGCACAAAAATTAAGGGCAAAAAATAAAGGCAAAATAGAAGAAAACTAGAGTGGTTGAGACTCGGATGAGTCATCGCTTTGGATGATCAGTCTCCTCGTTGCCATATGCTTGACTCGTTTGGGTTGGTATGTAACATATGCATCCTATATGCTGGTGTGCATTGTTGCATGGGCATTAATAGTAGGCATTGCCAAGGCAGTAGGTCTTGCCGAGGCGTGAGCTTTAAGAGTTGCCGAGGCATCAGGTATTGCTGAGGTATGCACCATCTCGTCCGTTTTCGCAGTAGTTTTGGGATAGATGTTTGCTCCTTTGGGTGAGCTCGGGTTTGCCATGGTTTTGAGGTTATTGGCCATGGTTGTTTTGTTTCTAAATGTTGAAAACAAAGAAAACCTAAAAACTAATTATACTAAAGACAAATAAAATATCTCTTAAAATAACCAAAAATAAAATAAAGGTTCAAAAATTTAAAGACGAAAAATTAAAAAATTCTTAGAAAGAGCATTTTCATGCATCTTCTAAGGTTACCACATATCCGAGGAAGCTTGAGGAGGGTCGTTTCCGATACTTCTTATAGTCCATCCGCACCCTCTATCGAGTGACAATATTGCCCAAAAAGGGATGAGCCAATGTGCTCGCAGCTACTCCTTTTGGCGTTACCATGATGGATTCATCTTTCTTTCGTGTTCCCTAGTAGTCCATGTATACGCTCCAACATGCGGCTTTTTCTGAATATATTTTTAGGAAAAATTATATCAATATCCAACCATTTACTTACCTTATTCTCGTCGAAATTCGTTATGTTTGGAGGTAGCCTCCGTTGTCGTGGCAATTGCTTTGGTAACCAATTGCCGTGGCAATCTTCTGCCATAAATCGGTGCAAGTCAAGGGAAAACCCAATTTTCTGAAAAGCTTTGTGGATCCAAACCCCGTTTTTTAGGCCCCTCGAACATCTCCATCAGTAGAGATTTTGATGGCTTCAATTCTACCAACATTGGTTCCTCGAAGAATACCTGCAATCTTTGACTCGGCTTGGTTTGGACCTGTCGAGAGCTGTTTCCACACCATCCTCCCTATTCTTCATTGCCCTGGCGGCATCCCCTGCACTAGCAGTGAGTAAATCTGCACAAGCACCAAAATGCATCAAAACAATACCTTTTTCATTAAATAAATCAAATGTAAGGATCAAGGATAGAAAGAATATAATTAATGCATAGAGGGCCATAATGCAGGTCAATTGGGTGTAGTTTGAGCAATAATTGTCGTGTGAAAAGGGTGAAAATATAGAACTTTTAGACATTTATCAGTCTAAAGGAGGATGTGGCTAATTTTGTTGCAAAGTGCATGGTATGTCAGCATGTTAAGGCTGAACACTAGTTTCCTTCCAGGTTGTTGCAACCGTTGAGGATACCGACATGAAAATGGGAGAGAATCACCATGGATTTTGTGTCTGGGCTGCCGTTAACGCCAACTAAGAAGGATACTATTTGGGTGATTGTTGACCAATTTATGAAATGTGCACATTTTCTGCTTGTGCATACGAAGTATACTTTGGATAAGTTGGTGGATTTGTACATTTCTGAGATTGTGCTTTTGCACGGAGTGCCTAAGTCTATAGTTTCTGATAGTGATACGTAGTTTACAATGAGGTTTTGGGAGTGCTTGTATCGAGCTTTGGGTACACGGTTGAATTTCATCACTTCGTATCATCCTCAGTCGGATGGTCAATCTGAACATGTGATTCAAATCTTGGAAGACATGTTGAGATGTTGTGCCATTGAGTTCCAAGGAACCTAGGAAAAATAGTTGCCTTTGGTAGAGTTTGCGTATACTAAAAGTTACCAAGCTAGTATACAGATGGCACCGTTTGAGACTTTGTATGGTAGAAGGTGCCATACGCCCTTGTGTTGGGCTGAGGTTGGGGAGATGTATGTTTCTTTGCCTGATGTGCTGAAAAGCACAAATGAGAAAGTGAAGGTTATTTGTGATCGTTTAAAAGCTCCCTCAGATCGTCAGAAATCCTACGCGGATTTGAAGCGTAGGGAGATTTAGTTTGCGGTTGGTGATCGCGTGTTTTTGAAAGTGTCACCTTGGAAGAACGTGATGAGGTTTGGACGTAAGGGTAAGCTTAGTCCAAGGTTTATTGGGCCATATAAAGTTGTGGAGCGTGTTTGTCCTAAAGCGTATCGCTTGAGGTTACCTCCCGAGTTTGAGAAAATTCATGATGTGTTTTATATTTCAATGTTACGGAGGTATAGGTCGGATTCGTCGCATGTTATGCCAGTTGAGAATATTGAGTTACGACCAGATTTGTCGTATGATAAGGAACCTATTGAGATTCTTGATTCTAGTAGTAAAGTTCTTCATGGTAAGACGATTGAACTTGTAAAGGTATTGTGGCGACATCGAGGAGTTGAGGAGGCCACGTGTGAAACTAGGACGAACATGTTGAAACAGTTTCCGCACCTTTTTACTCTAGGTAAAATTTCGAGAACAAAATTTCCTAAATGGGGGAGAGTTGTAACACGCTGGTTTTGGGCCTAAAGGTTTTGGGGTTGGTTTTAGGGTCCGTTGGACCGAGACTAGAGATTCAGGGTAAATTTCAGGATGAGTTCGGGGAAAACCTATTTTGGAAGGTGATAAAAATATGGAAAAATTATCTAAAATCCTTTTTAAATATATAAAAGGTTTTGTTGAAATCAATTTCGGAAAATGGTATTTGGAATTCTGACATTTTGGATTTAGTGACCAAAATGTAAACTTTAAAAACTGTTTTTAGTGACTGCTTTGTAAAAGGATCAGAATTTTGAATCCTTAAGGAGCTAACTGCCCAAAGTCTAAAATAAGACTTTTATCCCTTAATTGGATTATTTTAAATGGGTTTTAATTAGTAAAATGGGTTGGAGGAATTAATTGGTGGTTATTTCATTAAAACAAATTTGACGTAACATATTTTATCTCAAAAGTTTTGCTCTCAAATTCTCTCCAGCAAAACAATTATTTCTTCTTCAAAACCTCAAGGTAAACTCTTGATTTCTTTAATCTCTTCATTTCAAATGATTTCTTATTGTTTTTCTATCAAAACCTTGTTGATTTAATCTTGTTTTTACATGAAAATCTATCTAATTTAGGGGAAAAGTATCCATTAGAGGTGAGCTGCATTTTTCTCCTCTAATGTAAGTTTCTTTACTGAAAATCCCAAGTTCTTGATCCTTTATTAATGTTGTCTAATGGGCTTTGATTTTTTATTGAAGAAATTTGGTTTAATTGATGGATTTGTGTAATTTTCGTGATGCACCTATTTTGTTGGGTTTAAGGTTGATTTTAATCATGATTTGGAAGTCTAATAATGTTAAGATAGAGTTTTAAGTGATGCTCGCGTAAAAGTGCCCCGCAATAGTGCAAGTGTACACATCAAGTAATATAATGATAAGTATATCGAGTATCGTCTCCACATGAATTGGGCTAGCATTTTGGTCCTATTTCCTTGCACTATAAAAGAATTAAAATAAAAATACAGATAAATTGGGTTGTTGAGTAAACTAAAAACACTAAAACTAAAGTAATCTAGATGTAAAAGTAAAGAGATGATCAAGTTGATAGAATGGGCCAGATTAGAATGCGTTGTAGTGTGGAATCCTATTGACTTGATTCTGTTCTTGAATGTGCAACACTACACTGTCGTAGCAGTAACCCAAGTTCCTGCTGCAGCCGCAAAGATTGATTCTCTGCCGCGGCAATCTCTTGCTCTTGGGCAGATACTGTTAAGGTTCGACAAAGCGTCCTTGAATGGCTCCTCCTTATCTCTAAGCTCGGAATACTGTTGATTGCTGAACTTTGACAATACCTCTCGGCGTAAACCAAAGACAATACACCAACCAATCACACGCTTCTCTTAGCCGCTGAAATTCTTAACCTATCTCTAGGCCAAATTAGTTAACACCCTTGGATGAAAACCGTGCTTACTCGTTTCGTGAATTCAACTCTCTCGGCATCGAACAAATGGATAGTCTCACAAACTCTCTCTCGACAAGCTTGCAAGAATGATTAACACCAAGAATAAGCAAACCTCAACTTAATTGCATTAAGAACAAAAACAAAGTACAACAGTCTTCACACAACTACTAAGCAAACTAATCCTAACCCTAAGGAAATTAGAACATAATAGATGAAAAGAAAACATAATCTAATTCTTAAGCTCTTCTCTCTCTCGAACTCCCCTCTCTTCCCTAATGGCGACAAGCCCCTTATATAGGGGAAGATGTAGGCACAAATCCTTCTTGGAGAGGAACTTAAGTTGAACTTGGACTAAACTTTATTAAAGAGGTAAATCTCTTTAATTTATTACAATATACACTTTTGGCCAAAAGTCCAACTTTATCCTTCCTTCCATGTTTTCATCCTCTTCTCGAATTCCAACTACCATGCAAAGTGTGTAGAAAAATCCGGCGTTTAAAGATCTTCAAGTCAACTACCATTTTGCCTGATTTTCCCTCCGGCAGGTACAGTAGTGCACGGCCGCGGCATGGCTTTTTGCTGCTACGGCATGGGTCTGTGAATGGTTCTGCTCCGCAAGGCTTCATCATTAATCAGCTTTCCTCAATAGAAGCTATCGGTTGTGGCTTGGCTCGATCAGGGTCTGCTAGTAGTTGGTTCTACCTCATGCTTCCCTTGTCTTCCAGTGCCGTCACGACCTCATCCTGCCCTCGCATTATGCAGTTCTACAAGTGTACCAAACATGCATTAAATAGTACCTTTTTTATAGAATAAACAGAATATAAAGCTCAAAGGTATAAATGATGAGATATATGCATGAAAGGCCATAATGCAGCTCAAATGGGTTTAGGTTGAGTGATAATTGCCATGAAAAGGGGTCAAAATATAGGACTTTTTGGCACTTATCTTTAAGCATAGTAATCCTGAAACTGTGTGAATCTTTAGTTGTTTAGGTTGCTAAAATTGGATTTTTGTGGTGTTGTGGTGGTTTTGTGAATGCTGGAGGTATAAGGTTGATAATGTGATGATTTTTGGATGTTAATCAATGATACTTGATGGTTTTAAGTGTTAGGTTTTGGCTGGGTTGAGTTTGGAGGTTAATCGATGTTGTTTTCAATTGTTTCGGATAGGCGAATGGTAGTTTTTGGCAAGGCAATGTGGTGGAATTGTTTGCTGGAGTTTTGAATGCATTGAGATGCATTATTCCTCTGATATTATGTGGTTAAAATAGGGGAGGTTGATCCGAAGGAGATCAGTGAAGCTTTGGAGGCTTCAGAAGCTTAGTTTCGCGGCGGCAATACGAGGTTTCGCGTGTCGGTAAGTGAGAACGTGGATTTCAAGCTTTGAACGTTTTAAAGGTGGTTTTGGGGAACTTAGATTTAATCTTGAAATGCTTGTCTAATTTAGGAAGTAAGTATAAGAGGTTTTCTCTCTCGGTTGTGCTATTATGGAATGGTTTTGTGCACTTGGTTTTGATTTCATGTTTCCCATTGTTAAAGCATGTTTAAAGTATGTGATATATTGTTTTTAATGATGAGATGATGAAGGATGCACAAGGTAAGTGATCCTTGTAAGTATATGTTTTATACTTTTTGTTTAAAACATGGTTTGATGCTTTAGAAAATGGTTTATTGTTGATGATTTGAAAACAATGAGGTATATGGTTAAATATGAATTATATTGGCAAGTGATGGTATGGAAATGGTTTTGAAAATGTTATCGGATATAGTTAGCTGGTTATAGGATTGAGTGCACTATAAACAAGTCGCCTTGGATGTCGAGGGGTTTATACGGTGTACCAAATACTCCATCCAAGTACCCTAACGATTGAGGAATGTATGTGGTGACCCGTCTCTCATTAGTGCGGTTATATATCTACCGATGAGTGGTGTTGAGGGGTTTATACGGTGTACCGAATACTCCACCACGGATGTCACAACGATGGAGGGTAGCTCCCTGTGTGAACCTTGAGATACCGGTGAGAATGTATGAAGTGTTGGGACAACACTTATGAATCCGTGTATCCGATTTTGTGTTTTGAGAATGGAACTTGGTTAATGATCACTTGTAAGCCAATATAATTGTTGCTGTATCATGTTTTGGGATTTTTACATGTTTACTCTTTAACCTTTGCACATGGTATGACATGCATGAGAAGGCTTAAATTGAGGGTAGCAATGTGAGTTGTTGTGATTTTATGATACACGTTGCATATGGTTTAATATGCTAGTTTTTGATTGGTTTATGTGCATGGTTTTAAGGGCATGATATTACAAATGATGATTTGAAGTAATTGAAAAGAGATTTCAATGTAGTTTTTGAAAATAATTTTTAAATGCATTGATAGTGTTTTATTTTTTAGCACTCCTCACTAAGTCTTGTGTGCTTACACTCTCCTCGTTCATCAATGCAGACAATTAGAGTTGGAAGGCAGCGAGAAGCAAGGGATCAAGAAAGACTTTGCTACTTGAAAGTATATTTTTGGTTTAGACTGTGAGTAATAAAGGAAAAGAGGTGTGTTTTTGGTGAGATATGTGTAAACTCCCTATTTGAGAAAGTTTCTGTTGTTGTTTTGGACTTGTAAATGGCCTTTAATGTTTTGGATTATGCTTGTTATGGTTTTTGGTCTCTTGATTGGGTTGGTATCTAGGTTGCATGCCTATAGTTTCCCTTTGATGCAAGTTAGCATGTGTGGTTGATGATTCTGATGATTATTGTTGAGGATTGATTCTTGAATATGTTGTGTATGCCTTAGTAGCATGAATAAGTTGTATGCATAGCTAAACCGAATGAGAAACCGACAAAAATGGGCATTTCAGGCTCAGGTGTATCGGTACACGACTAACTGTATCGATACGGTAAAGCCATTTCTGGCAAGGCGTATTGGTACGATGGTTACCGTATCGATACGGTTCATGTATAAAAAGCTAGGCGAATCGATACGTGGGTTCGTATCGGTACGATTTTGAGCTACTGGAATTTTGGATGTGAAAACCGTACCGATATGGTGCTTAGTGTACCGATACGGTGGCAGGTAGGTTAGTTATTTGGGATCTTTTTGAGGTTCTATTTCTTTACATTTTAGTCCCTGAATGTTGTAGATGCAATTTAATGAGTTTAAACAAAAAAAATTAGCTGAGATTTGACACAGTAGCATGAAACATAACTAAGTAAATGATGGTAACTTAAAATTGGATGGAGACCCTTTAATTTGTTAAAATTACAATTTGGTCCCTAATACATGTTCATCACCAATTGAATGTCAAATCGATGTCTGGTTGAATTGATATGTCTTCCGCTGTGAGTCTTATCACTTAGGATGATAATGTACATCTAGAGAAGATAAAAGAAAAAAAATCAGGGTTGTTTATTGAGGTAAACCTTCCCAATTTACCTCAATATTCCCCGTGTAACCCGTTCGGTTCGGTCTCGCGTCTAGGCCGGGTCGAGGGGGTTACATCTTTAGTACTTTTGATTCATGGTAGTTGAAATTGTAATGCATCTAAGTTTTTGGTATTATTACATTATGGACTGAAATTGATGAATTTTGTATACATTGTGCTTATTGTTTTTGCAGGAGTTTGATTGTTCTTTAGTGTGTCTAGAACCTTAAATCCTTTTCAATATTTTAAATGGCACCAAAATCAAAACTTGCAACAAAATGTCACCGCCCAAGTTTACCTTCCACGAGTCCGCTCGCTCCTGAACCTGAAACTCAACCCATTTTATCCACTTCATTCGATACATGTTTTGATGAATTCAATGTACAAAATCTAAGGGTAAACTTTGATATGTTCAAAAAATTTGTTATTCGAGATGAGCGTGTTGTAGATTTTTAATTTATTTCTGATCCTGCTTTTAAATTTTTCTTACCTTAGTCTTATAAGGTGATGGAAATTTCTTAACATGCTTCAGCTCAATCCCGAATATTTTCCCATTTTAACTTGATTTTTTTTCCAACGATCGTTGTCTTTTTAATGATTCAGGTGAAACTGTTATTGCCATAGATTCTTATCTTATGGGGAAGACCTTTCAGCTAGACACCGCAATAATTGCTACCCATCTAGGTCTAGAAAACATCGGTCTTGATAATGAGAATTAGCCTATTCTAAATTCTCCAGCCTAGAGCTCTGTTGTTTCCCTAACCGCCCATGATCATTTTCTCCATCTCATTATCACTTGATGGTTTCAGCCATTCAGAGGTAAGTATTCTACCATTAGAACTGTCGATGCTTGGTGGATTCAGTGCTTCCACGCTGGCAAACGCATCAATCTTGCTCAGATTATTTTTTCCAACCTAGTTTACACCATAAACAATCGTCGCACCTCTATGGTCACCTCCTTTTACTACAGTTGCATCCTCAACCATATCTTTCTTAAGGAGGGCATAAATTGCTCCATAGATACTCCCTTCCCTCTAGGAAATAAGATTGATGCTTTATCTCTTTGAAGGGCTCATGTAACTCCCTTAGCCCGGTCTAGTCGCAAGACCGAACCAAGTGAGCTACACGGGGAAAAATGAAGAAAAACCCGGTAAGATTTCCCTTCGATTAGCAACGCTTTAGCAAAATTTTATTAACTTTTTATCTTTTCTAGAGGCTTCTCATTAATCATGTATGTTCATGCAAGCAACGGTTAAAACCTCGTCTCAATCGGACATCAATTCGGAGTCCAATTGGCCCTTACAGCGATTAGGGACCAAAACGCAAAGAAACAAAACTTTAGAACAATCTATAACTAACAAAACAGACACCCGTTTTGGAATAGACCAAGCCTGTTTCCCAGCTACCAATTTCAGTAGCAAAACGTGCCAAAACAGGGCTCACCTGTTTCGAAACCAACATGCCTGAAACGATTCCCCTGCCTTAAATACAACAAAGGCGTATCGAAACGACCCCGTGTTTCGATACAGGCCTGAAAATAGCCTTGGGGTCTCGGAATGACCCTTATGTGTATCGAAACGCTTAGGCCAAATATGCATACCGTATTGAAACGGTAGCAGCTGTTTCGAAACACATACCAGAAACTGACTCACTGCAACAACTTTAAACACTCAAACATTTTTCATACAACATGGTAACTTTATAAACAAATTTCTATAGGAAAAGGATCCTAGCACAACCAACCACTATGAACTAGATCATAAATAGGCAACTTTAAGGATACACAGAAAACTTTAGGCATCCAACATGGTAAAGCAACCACATAAATGGGAAAACTTTAAACCAAAGCATTATTTAACATAAAAAGGTCATAAACAAGACTAATAAGGCATCACAAACACGTCTCAACACATGGAGTCTCAAAAACAAAACCTCCCAAAGCATTAAGGTCTTATCCCATTGCTAACATACTATTATTTGATGCCAAAACCATACTTGAGCAAAATATAGACTCTTGGACACCTCATTGCTTCCTTGCTGCCACGAATGGTCTACAGATCTGCATTGCTGGAAAAGAAAGCATAAGCAAGAATACTTAGTGAGTGGTGCTAAAAAAACAGCAACAACAATGCATTTTTAAACCATTTTGCTTGCTTTTGAAAACAAAGTCATTTCACAAACATAAACTTTCAACATAACATGCTCATTTTATCACATGCTTGAATTACAAATCAAGGCATAACATCCATAACCACATGGAATCATATATCTCAAGCTTCACAACATCATCACACAATAAAACATAAAGAGCAATTTGAGTCACATGAGTATATTGACATTTTAGCACTTTTACTCGGATAGTGTTCGGTGGAATGCCCATCACCGTACTCACAATGTTTAGCAAATATAAGCTTCTAGTGGAATGCCTATCACCGTACTCCTCCTTAGTGGAATCTAACATCACTAAGGCCATGCACGAATTTTACCATTATAGTGCACTCTCATGCTATTGGTCGACCAATTATATCCGGTAATAATATCTCATCAAGTGTCAATATACTCATCAAGGACACACTTACCCACTGTTTTTCAAGGTTACAAGCATAACATTTCTCATCCCATTTTCATACACATTTCCATGCATAGCATGTACTCAAAACATATATCTCTTTAAAACACAATTCAAAACATGGGATTACATGATTCAATATCTTAACATCTCAACACGTATGAAAACGGAAAAATTCATCATTTGCAACAAAACCTATTTAGGCTCAACAAAATCAAGGTAAGAAGTCAAAAACAAAGGCGAAAACAACCAAACTTACTCTCGAGCTTAGATTGGCTTTTCAAGCTCAATCTAAACCCCAAAATCTTGTCCTTAACCACTTTAAGGCTTTATAAAATAGTTCCACTCGCTAGCACTACACAAATGCTAGCCGAACACCCAAATCAAACTCTCTGTTCGTCTGATATCGCATCCGAAGGACCCAAATCACTTTACCCTACTTCTAATCAATTCAAAACAGAGTATTAGAGTGATTCCAAGCCTCTAAACTTGCTGAAACTAAAAAAAACCCCAGCATCTAGCATAAATCGCCCATCAATTCATATCTGAAATCAACCGAAAACATCAATAAACCAACTCCGAACAAACTTCAGCTAAAACCCAACACGATTATCATCAAAATCACATCTATTAACAACAAAAAACATCAACCCAAAGGCAAGAAACCATCAGCCACTGATTCTTCACAAAACCAAGCCAAAAACTCAAGAACTTCAAACTTAAACATTATCAACTAACCTAGTTTCAGGTTTTATATTATCAAACCATCATTTCAACATTATCTAACATCAAAAACACATTTATTAACATCCACAAACCAAGAAAAACAAAACCCATACGAAAATCTCATAAAACCACATTAAATAGCTTGATTAAGCATATTTCCATCAAACCCAATATAAAACCTTTGCATAAGCACTATAAAAGAATCATTAACGTGGGAATTTCAATAAAGAACTTAAATTAAATGAGAAAAACGTAGCTCGCCTCTAATGATGAATTTTCCCCCCTTTTTCCAATGAAAAGCCTTGAGAAAACTAGAGGAAAATGATTGTGTTTTAGAGAGAAATCAATAGAAACAAGTTTGATGATGAAAAATCAATGTAAATAAGGATTTACCTTTAAATTCTTGAGTGAAAATGATTGTTTGGATGAAAGCTCTTTGAAAGAAAATGAGGAGAGAAATATAACGTTAATTAGCATAAAGATGATAACCTTTTGAAAATATCTTTTATTATATTTCAAAATCCTTTTTTAAAACATTTTAGAAATCAAAATATTTAGGGGAAAATCTGAAATTAGACTTGGCTAAATAGGTCCTTAAAGATTCAACGTTTTGATTCTTTTACAAACTAGTCACCAAAACAGATTTGAAACTTTGTATTTTAACCACTAGACTAAAATGTCCACTTTCCAAAAACAATTTTCCAAAATTGTTTCCACCAAAAATCATATATACATAACAAATGATTTAAAACCATTTTTCCATAATTCAAATCCTTCAAAAATCCTTTTATTTAAAATAGATCTTGAAACTAGTCTAAACTGGTAAAACTAACCCGAACAAATCTTCAACCAAATTCGGCTAACTTTCGGACCCTAAACTCAGGGCGTTACAGCTCATTTTGATCTCGTCGACAGCGAGTGGATTCCTCGTACTCCACGGCCAGCACCAGCACCTCGAGCGGCTCGTCAGCTAGTTGCTCAGGTACCTGAAAGAGGTGTATCTTTGGCATCACTTTCAGAGTTGATCAATCAGATGGAGGGTTGCATTATGCGTCAGTTTGATTCAATTGATGAACGTCTTGAGATATTGGAGTATTTGGTTTAGCTTCTTCAGCATGATGCCGAGGATGATGTCGATGGCGGCGATGATGCACTAGAGGCTTAGCTTTATTTCATGTCACTTTGGATTATAAT
The DNA here is from genome assembly GCA_958450335.1 of Hibiscus tridactylites. Taxonomy (NCBI): domain Eukaryota; kingdom Viridiplantae; phylum Streptophyta; class Magnoliopsida; order Malvales; family Malvaceae; genus Hibiscus; species Hibiscus tridactylites. The sequence continues at coordinate 50,373,349 of OY288290.1, forward strand.
GGATTATTTCGCTGTGGCTATGCCACTTTGGATTGCTTTATATTTATGGATTATATTATATTATTTTGTTGGATTTTTATATATGGATATTTAGGGATATGTTTACTATGTTTATCTTGCTTCTCATTGTTTTTGATCTAACAAAAAGGGAGACAATTCGAATATTATCTAAGTTGAAAAAAGCTAAGTGTTAAAATAAATTTTGAACTAACTCACAAATTACGTTGAAAAAGAGCTAAGTGTTCAAATTATGTTGAAAAATAGCTAAATGTTCAAATAACATTTTTGAAGGATCGAATATCGAAGTTATTTGAAACAAATTCGAAATTTACAAGGTCAAAAAGCCAATTTGGCCTTTGTGTATCGGTACGACATTGTAGGTGTACCGATATGCTTTAGCTATGTCAAAACCCATTGAGCTCATTTCATACCAATACATGCCCTATACCGATACATTTCAACTGAGCGTACCTGTAAAGTGTTCAAAAGTCCTATATTTCATGCACTGTCCAACTCTTATTATTATTGTTTTTAAGCTCATTTTAGGCATAATTAGGTTCATGCATAGCATTTTACAGTATTTCATTGTTCTGCCTTACTTTTATAGCTTATCATTAATTTGGTGAACAAGAGGTACTGTTCTAGTGTACTCTTGCTTGTAGGTACTAACAGCTGAACGAGGGAGCCGTGGAACGGAGGACTCAACGCTGAGAAGCAAACCCAGGAGCTGTACTGAAGCAGTTCCAACTGAAGTAAGTTGCTGCCGAGAACCTACCGAGTATATGCCGAGCAAAAGATGCTGCCAACCTTGCTGCCTGCAGCAGCTGACTATGGAAGTTTGGAGAACCAGAGCGCGATTTGTAGAGCTAAAACTCCTGATTCTATCGTTGGTGCTCACGTGATTTTCTGGCGTCTGTAGCAGCGGCTAGGGCTGCTAAAAAGAAATTCCCAAGCTTACTTGTGTGCTAAGGAAAACGAGGAAGAGTCCATATTCCAAGCAAAAAAGTCAGCATTTAAAGCTTCATTAAAGAAGAAAAGCTACTTTAGAGGACTTAACCTAGTTTTAAGTCTATAAATACCCATTGTACTTCTAATTTAAATCATCCTAGGTTTTCTATAGACTTTACTTGTGCTCTTCTCTGCCGCCATGTTCTAAAATCCCCTTGGGTTAGGGTTATGTTGTAACTAGAGTGAAATGGTTGTTTTAGGTTTTTGAGTTATTTCTTCAATAAAATATTTAAAGTTTACTTAATCCATTGTTCTTCATTCTTTCAATCTTTCACACTAGTCGTTTGAGAGAATCTATTTGTCGCGCACGAAAGTGTAAGGCTCACAAAAGGATTAAGTACGGTCACAACGGGAGGCGTGACTAACTTGGTTTCACACTAGTCCACAAGTTTCAGCGACTAAAAAGGATCTCTAACCGAGTTGATTGATTTGGCTCCACACTAGTCCTCAAGTTATCAATATCGAGCATCCAAACCTAGAAATAGGAGGGATCACTGTCGACTATCCTGCCGAACTTGAAGTATCTGCCAGACTTGCCGCCAGAACGTCTTTCCATTCCACTTGACGTGACAGTACACACCCCTACAGTGGCAGTGACCTGCTGCGGCCGCGTGACAGGGTCGTAGTTTGCCGTCCATCCACCCGCCAAGGCAACGTATCGTGGCAGCAAAGGATAACTCATACCTAATTCAACGCAGTTTCCACACTAAGTGGCAACATAACCCTGCCTGCTCTATCACCCTGGTTCATCTTCTCTTTTACTTGTGTTTTATTTACTTTTCAATCTCAACCAATCTATTTACTTGTGTTTTTACTTTACCATTGTTCAAGAACTACGAAACGAGACAAGCTGTCCAATCCTCGTGGGATTAGACATCTTTTATACTATAACTTGACAAGAGTGTGCACTTGCGCTCACACAAAAAGAGAACACCTACACGCCCTACAAGTTTCTGGCGCCGTTGTAGAGGATTGGTAACAACGAATTTCGTTTTTCAATTTCTGCACCTTTTTATTTTTTCTTTTATTTTTATTTTTAATCGAAAAAAAGAAAATTTACCGTGTCATTTGCAAGTGTATGACCAGGGCTAACCCTAGCGGAAACTTCATTATTTATGACGATCTTGAGCGTGAAACTAGACGAATCAAGAGGGAGCTCAGGGAAGCCTTAAAGAACAAAGACAAAGGCAAAGCAAAGGAAGAGACCATGGTCAATGAAGACCCACCAGTTGATGTCAGGGACGGGCAGCGAGATTTGCTGCCCAGAGGACCACAAGTACAACAGAGGCAGGATCCTCCTGATCCACCCCAAGTGCGGACAACCAGAGACTACCTTGAACATGACTTTCAAAGGTTCGAGCCAATAGTAACGGAACCAGAGATAAGGGCAGATCATTTTGAACTGAAACCTGTCATGTTCAACATGCTAAACACACTAGGGCAGTTCGGAGGGACTGCCATAGAAGATGCTCGGCAGCATCTACGCGGATTCCTGGACATCTGTCGAGCATTCAAAATTCATGGTGTACACCAGGACGTATTGCGACTGAGGCTATTTCCCTATTCACTGAGGGATAGGGCGAAACAGTGGTTGAATAACCAGCCATCCGGATCTTTTACTTCATGGGCAGAGCTCTACAAGGAACTTTTAGACCGATTAAGCCCATCCAACATCACCGATAGACTGCAGAATGAGATCACATCTTTTAGATAAGGGGATGACGAGCCGATGTATGAGGCATGGGAGCGGTACCAACAAATGTTGAACAACTGTCCGCTTCATGGTGTACCGACTTAGACTCATGTATCTATATTTTACAATGGGGTTAACTACCCAACTCGGATGTTGATAGATGCCTCGGTTAATGGGATCATCCTATACATATCTCCAGAGGAAGCACTACGGCTGCTCAACATAGCAGCTAAAAATGATTACAAATACCTGACAGCCCGCCGAGGCGGCACAAGGCGGCCATCTATTGTAAATGAGGTGGAAGCCTCCGAATCTATTAATGCCCGCCTCGACACTCTGACGGAACTGGTGATGAAGATGGTGCAATCCCTAGGGAAGGTCCATGAGGTAAAAGCTGTTGAGCCCTTCTGTGACGAATGTGGGGCCAACCATGATTTCTCTGAATGCACTGCATCTACTAACTACATGGGTGGATATGAGAGGAATAGCATGCCAGCCCAAAACACATACAATCCTAACTGGAGAAACCATCCCAATTTCTCCTGGAGCAACACGAAGACAACATCTAATCCATAACAGCTACATGAAGCTACCAGCAGAATCAGTCCCGGCAGCAGACTCAGCAGCCACATCACAATAATTCACTAGAAGATATTTTGAATAAATTTATGAAACAAACTGGTGAATTTATTGTTTATACGAATAAATTTATTGAAAAAATTGAGTCTTTCATGGACAGGACGGAGATGAAGATGAACAACCAGGAGGCTGCTATTAAGAACCTAGAGACCCAGTTTGGGAAGTTCACCGAAATCTACCACAGCCGGACCATGGGAGCATCATCCAGCAGCCCGCTAGAAGCAGCTAAGCCCACTTTTGAACATTGCAAGGCTATAACTACAAGAAGTGGGAAGCAGCTGGATGAACCTAAGATGGTAGAACAGTTAGGATCTCAGCCAAAACATATAAGTAAGCTTGCCCTAGCAGCACCCATATTAGCATCCCCGGCAGCAACACCTACTCCAGCCGCCCCAACAGCAGAACATAAAAGCATCCCTAACAAGGATGATCTTCCTCGAACTAAGCCCCCAAGCAAGGAGCAAATAGAGGACATCCACCCGCCAGCTCCATCCCCCCAAAAGCTCAAACAACAGCAGCAGGAGTACCAATTCAGAAAATTCTTGGACATTCTGAAACAGGTGCACATTAACATACCTCTGATAGAAGCTATACAAAGCATGCCCAACTACGCCAAGTATCTCAAAGATATAGTTTCTAAGAAGAGACGAATATGGGAGTTCGAGACGGTGGCCGTCACTGAAGAATGCATGGCCATGCTACATAACAAGCTGCCGCTCAAGCAGACAGATCCAGGCAGCTTTGTTATACCATGCAGGTTGGGCAGCAAGCACGAGACCAGGGCCTTGTGTGATTTGGGAGCCAGTATAAATCTGATGCCTAAGGTCGTCTTCGACAAACTAGGTATTGGACCTGCAAAACCAACCTCTGTAATGCATAAACTTGCCGATCACTCATTCGTGCAACCAGAGGGAAAGATTGAGGACATACTGGTCAAAGTGGGCAACCTAATCCTCCCTCTCGATTTCCTCATCTTGGAATGTGAGGCCGATTAGAAAGTCCTCATCATTCTCAGGCGACCCTTCTTGGCCACGAGAAGAACGCTAATAGATGTGGAACTCTGGGAACTTACAATAAGGGTAGAAGATCAAAGCATAAGGATGAATGTGCTGCAACCCTCAGGGGAAGGAAAGGAAGGCCTGGATGAAAGAGCTGCCAAGATAAGTGTTGAAACAGGCCAGGGCAGCGGCTGCCATGACAGACCTCGGGGCAGATTGAAGGACCCCATCAAGCAGAAATTGAAGGAACAAGAGGACCCCCCAGGAGGGGAGAAAAAGCTAAACCACCTCAGGAAGTGGTTATGTCTAGGAGATGCACCCAAATGCACTCCTAACATAACTTAATTTTTATTTACTTCTATTTATTTAATTTTATGCATTAGGAATAAAGTTTATTTTATTTTAGGACTAGATTAATTTTCAGTATTTAATTCTTTAGATTTTATTGAATTATTTTTATTTTTGTTTTAGGATCAAGAATAAAGGAGCAAGATTAAGAGGGAAGACCAGCAAAAAGCCCGCCAACCATCCTGCCGAGTCAGCAGCCAGCGCAGCGAAGTGTAACGACTAGTAGCAAACGACTCCGAAAATAACAGGCAGAAAAATCTGTAACGTGCACAAGGAAATCGGACCGTTGATCATTCAATGCCACCCTGGCATTTCTCGACATCGCCTATATAAACCACTCACTCCTTTCACTTTACTTCACTTCCACCTTTTAGCTAGCTTTTATCTTATTCTTTTGCTATCTCAAAATATTTACTTTCTAGTTTCAGTAAAAATACAACCGATCACATGGCTTCAACGTCAACCCAAAAACCCACCTACAACAGGTTCTGCTTCAAGACAGACCAAGAAAAATATAGAGGACAATTCTTGAAGCAGGCCGTCTGTGAGGAACAAGGCTTCCATTATACGAAGCAAACGGGAGACCGTGGTCTTGAGGCTGCCTTATTCCAAACCATCCACTACAAGGGAAGGGAGATGTTCACTCAACAGCCCGATATAGCGAACATCACTATAGTCAGGGAATTTTAATCACATCAGCCCTGCTCAAAAAAGCCATTCGTGTACGTCCGCGGAGAGGCAGTCAAGCTCAACCCTGCTGTCATCAACAATTATTATGGCCCTTATATGAACGATAACCCGCATAAGAACTGGAGGCAGTCACTGAAGGCTGCCCACTATGAGGAGATCAAGGCTAGAATATGCAAGCCCAACACACCATGGTTGGAGGGCAAACATGTGGGATCTGTCCAGCCCCGCCACCTGCGGCCTACATCGATGTTATGGAACACGTTCGTGAAAAGGCGTCTACTGCCCACATCCCACAACTCAAAAGTTGACCGGCCGTGCCTCACCCTAATCTACAACATCTTGATGAACCGGTCGATCAATGTGGGGGAATTCATCTGCACGGAAATATACAACTGCTTCAAGAAGAAGAAGGGCAGGTTGTACTTCCCGTCCCTCATCACAGGTCTCTGCACCAATTTCCGAGTCCCCGTAGAACCCACTAATGAGTTCAAAGCTACTAAGGAGGGCTGGACCAAAAATGTTCGCATCTAGATGATGCAGGATGCGGAAAAAGAACCAGCAACGCCCAGTCAGCCCTCCGCCACACAATTTGAAATGCCAGCCGCTCCCGGCTGTACTAACACTACCACAGACAGAGTGGTCCTCCCGCTGCTCCAGGCACTCCTCGAACACACAAAACGGATAGAGCAGCAGCAGTTGGCCTTCATGAACTACGTGGGGGAGGCCCAAGAAGCCCTTGTGGCTTATTTCCTGCAGAAATTCCCTGGTGATGTGCCCACCTTGCCGCCTTTTCCTGATGAGCTTGCAGCAGCAGCAAGAGCACGATGAACTTCACCTGTCGCCACCGCCCGCCAGACATACCACCCGATGCCCTCTTCTATGCACTCTCCGTATAACACAAATTACACCCCATCTAACACAGTGGCAGACTCCCCCGAGAGGCACCAGCTGCATCTCTCCCCCGCATGCATAGCAAACATAGTAGCAGACTCCTCCTCTTCAGAGGAGATTGAGCAGCCACCGCCGGAACCGGAAACAGTAGTAGTTGCGGCAACAACAACCATCCCCATGGCATTCATCCCTCCGGCATCAACCATAGAGGAAGGGACAATGAAGAGGAAGCGACACATAATAGAAGAAGAACCTGTGGACCTTGAGACAGAGTTAGAAGGAAGCGACGGATCTCCCGCCGTTCCCCCTGTCGAGCCTCTAGAAGAGCCACAACAAACACCAAAGAGAGTCTAGCCGCCGCAGAAAGCAAAGACCTCTCCTGCTCGAACCGCCGCCAAGGCATCTGCCCAAAGCCGTTTCGTCGTCCGAACATCCTCCTCCTCTTAGCTAGCTAGAATCAAACCTCCTCTTAACCCTCAATAAACTTTTATTTTCTTTTCCTTTATTTTTATTTATCTTTATTTTATTTTTGCTTATTTTAACATGTACATTTTTGTTTTCTTATATTCTGTTTTGTGCATTGATGGTAATGCACATCTCAAGTTTGGGGGGGATAGCTCTCGCATCATTTTAGGCATTCTTAGTTGCATTTAGATTGCATTGTACTTGCCTTAGTAATAATCGGAAAAGAAAAGTTTGTTATGACTTGTGCCTATGATAGGATAGTCGATTACTTTATTTTCGCACCTAACTAAAATTAAACTTAATCTTGGGAAAGAGCATGAAATATGACTTAGATTTTTTTTCTTTTTGGCTGAAAAAGTTGAATACCTCTGTTACTTGCTGAATGTGTAGAAAATTTGAGGAACACTGCCTGTCTGTTTTTATTGCAAAATTCTAACAATAATTGCAGGTAGCTGCCGAGGCAAGCAAAAGAAACAGAAAATGCAGAATTGCCAAAGGCAGCAAAAAGCAAAAACAAAGAAAAATGTTGTGTTATCCTAGAGGTGCCCGTAACAGGCTCTAGGAAGAATCATGAGCGAGGACACTCTGTTGCTATCGAAGTCCATGAATCTGAAAGCCTAAAAGTGATGGACAAATTAGCATGAGTAAATGAAAGCCTTCACGGGATGACTCTAGTCCAAAGGTTCGGGGTTCTGTAGTTTGCTCCTATCTAAACGTCAGACCTGGAAGAGAAGTTATGATTAGCTGAAGCCCTCACTGCCTTGATTAAAAATAATATGCTTAACTGTGCTGCCCCGACAACAACCTTTTAAATTACATCAGTATCTTTGTTTAATCTTTTATTCTGCACATTCAACTTGCTTACAGATTTGCAACCATCACCAAGGCATTAGAAGTTTAATATGAATTATTTTCCTGTTTATTTCCCTTTATTAAGTTATATGTATATAGGTGCCCCGGCCTTGAGGCAGAAAATCAAGTTAAAAATAAGTTTTTTTTTCTTTCTGCTTTTATTAGAGCAAGTACTTTAGGTTGCATTGCTTGAGGAAAAGCAATAGTTCGAGTTTGGGGGTGTGTAAAGTGTCCAAAAGTCCTATATTTCATGCACTGTCCAACTCTTATTATTGTTGTTTTTAAGCGCATTTTAGGCATAATTATGTTCATGTATAGCATTTTACAATATTTCATTATTCTGCCTTACTTTTATAGCTTATCATTAACTTGGTGAACAAGAGGTACTGTTCTAGTGTATTCTTGCTTGTAGGTACTATTAGCTGAACGAGGGAGCCGAGGAACGGAGGACACAATGCTAAGAAGCAAACCCAGGAGTTGTACTGAAGCAGTTCCAACTGAAGTAAGTTGCTGTCGAGAACCTGCCGAGTATCTGCCGAGCAAAGCTTCTGCCAACCTTGCTGCCTGCGGCAGCTGACTATGGAAGTTTGGAGAACCGGAGTGCGATTTGTAGAGCTAAAACTTCTAGTTCTATCGCTGGCGCTCACGTGATTTTCTGACGTCTATAGCAGCGGCTAGGGCTACCGAAGAGAAATTCTCAAGCTTACTTGCGGGCTAAGGAAAACGAGGAAGAGTACATATTCCAAGCAAAGAAGTCAACATTTAAAGCTTCATTAAAGAAGAAAAGCTACTTTAGAGGACTTCTACTCCAATGAGGACTTGACCTAGTTTTAAGTCTAAAATACCCATTGTACTTCTAGTTTAAATCATCCTAGGTTTTCTATAGAGTTTACTTGTGCTCTTCTCTACCGCCATGTTCTAAAATCCCCTTGGGTTAGGGTTATGTTGTAACTAGAGTGAAACGGTTGTTTTAGGTCTTTGAGTTATTTCTTCAACAAAATATTTCAAGTTTACTTAATCCATTGTTCTTCATTCTTTCAATCTTTCCATATCAGTCGTTTGAGAGAATCTATTTGTCGGGCACGAAAGTGCAAGGCTCACGAAAGGGTTAAGTACGATCACAACGGGAGGCGTGACTAACTTGGTTCCACACTAGTCCACAAGTTTCAGCGGCTAAAAAGGATCTCTAATCGAGTTGATTGATTTGGTTCCACACTAGTCCTCAAGTTATCAATCTCGAGCATCCAAACCTAGAAATAGAAGGGATCATTGTCGACTATCCTGCCGAACTTGAAGTATCTGCCAGACATGCCACCAGGACATCTTTCCATTCCACCTGTCGAGACAGTACACACCCCTGCAGTGGCAGTGACATGCTGCGGCCGCGTGACAAGGTCGTAGTTTGCTGCTCATCCACCCGCCGAGGCAGCATATCGTGGCAGTAAAGGATAACTCATACCTAATTCAAAGCAGTTTTCACACTAAGTGGCAGCATAACTTTGTCTGCTCTATTACCCTGATTCATCTTCTCTTTTACTTGGTGTTTTATTTACTTTTCAATCTCAACCAATCTATTCACTTGTGTTTTAACTTTACCATTGTGCAGGAACTACGAAATGAGACAAGCTGTCCGATTCTCGTGGGATTCGACATCTTATATACTATAACTTGACATGAGTGTGCACTTGCGCTCCCTCAAAAAGGGAACACCTACACGCCCTACAGTACTGGTACGATATCTTTGAGTACATGTACGATATTGTGAAACAAATTCCTTCCAGTTTTGATTGTTCTATCAAATCAACAAATACTGTAAAAATTTATTTGAAATGATTAGAATATAAATATTTGTGTTTGAGAAATCAATATATATTACTTTTACAATCTTGAATGGTTGGATCCTCAATGTATGAATTATGAAAGGTTAGTATATGGGGATAAAATATGGTTGATGGGAACAAATATTTGTGTTTCGATTGTTCGATCAACTCCAGTTTCGATTGTTCCATCAACTCAATAAATACTTTAAAAATCAATATGTGTGTGTGAAATTGATTGCTCAGTTGTGATTGTGTTTCATGTGTTTGAGTACTTTTTTTTCTTAATCCATTTTTCAGAATCAACAAACATTAGGTTGAATTAAATGCTACAAATTTTTTTAATTTAATATTTAAAGTTTACCTTGTTAAACACCAAATATATCACAAGGACTATAATAACCATAATACTCACATGTGTGTCATGCTCCGAAAAATTTCAAGTCACCACCATTATTCACCACAAGAAGAAAATAAATGAAAAGTGAAAAAAGATGGAAGGTTGTGAACCATACAAAAATTGGTACAATAACATTCAAATTTTTAGTAAATGATGAAACCCTAGATATATAATCTCTCATTCATTTCTTTTGATCATGCAATGATACAATTATAAAATAAAAAAGAGAAAAATATTATTTAACTAGAAATTTTAGCTATTTATTGCAAACAGTTCTTTACCCCAATTCCTTTCCTCAACTTCTTAATCATGCATGGGCAGTTCACGACAATTGAAAAGATCAACTTCATTGTGGTTGCTTGTAACAAGTTTTATCAAAAATTTCAGTCGTTCAACTCCCATTTGTTGCGTCTACACAATAAATATATCATGTTATTCAATATCACACAATAGCTAAACGATACTACATGGTATACTTTACCGTGAAAATAATCTTCGACCAATCACTTTTGCTATCGATTTCTATATAATTCAATATGTACATGCCACAGTCATCCCTGAATAAAATATAAAATAAATTAATTTATTAAAAAGAAATTCACAAACATTTCAAAATTAACTTTTATTTTAAATTTACATTACGTACGAATTTGAATGCTTCAGTAATTCAAGAAAATAGATTATAAATTTTGCAATATCTTCAAATAATCTACCCAAATGACCATGACACTCATACATAAGTTAAGCTTTACTCAACTGTTATAATAAGTCAAAACAAAATTAATAAATTGATAGTTAAAAACTATACTAATTCTATTAATTCTCATAAATGAATAAAGAACTTACTATATTTTGTGCAATCTTTTTACGCACTTCATTGACGCCAAGAGAATCCAAAACGTAATTATGTCTCTCCACAACATCAACAGCTAATAAAAACCAATATTCGTCTTTTGCATCATGTAAACGCACATATACCGCTAAATCATGTGAGTTAAAAATCATTGTCAGCTACATACAAGCAAATAGCAAATTATAAATATACATGTTCAACATTACTACTATCAATAGGTATAAAGTTCTCTATCCATCGGGAATAAAATTTGAAAATGTTAGTATTTTTCCCCGCCTTCTAAGCATGTGTGAAATATTCGCTAATGATGCTCTTAGACAAACATTAAATTTGAAAATGTCATGAAATCATAAACTAAAAATAATCTGATCCAAACTCATAAATTATTTTTTACCTGAAAGGATAGAGGCAAATATAAATTCTTTGGCATAAGGTCTTTGTCTCAAGTGCAAATCGTACACATAGAGATCGATAAACTATTAAATATTTAAAAACAATAAAAACACTTGTATTAATAACAGACAAAAGAAAAAATATTGATCATGTAAAAGATTTAATAATTTAATCTATAATACCCAATTAGATAACCATTTTCTGAAAAAAAAATAGTACGAGCGTTTCCAACGTCCAAAATATTACTTTTGGCCATGTAAAGAGTGTTGGATGTATTATTCCAAGTAGCAACATTCATACAAATTCTGCGTTCTTCAGCGTTAAGTACTCCAAATATTGCTTGTACGCATTGGTTATCATACCAATTTATTTGGAAGTTTCTGATAACAAATAACATGCCTCATATTTATCCTGCACAAAAAAACATTTAAATCTTGAAAATGACAATAACATGAAAATGAAATGTAAATATTAAAAATGTTTTTGTAGTTTACACCTTTCTTCTTTTAGATTTGATTTGAGCTTCTACGAATAAATCTTGCAATCCTGGTTCAACCTTAAAATTACAAAGCTTGTTTTCTTTTCCAACCTGCACAATTAAAAAATAATCGATCATATATTCAACTCAAATTAAATATTTATACAATATTTCTTTCAAATTTTCACCCTACTACAAAAAATCTGTATTTTTCATCATGTTACTACCTCATTTTATTCAAAACTTTCAACCTTCGATGTTTTTCTATTATCATGAAATTTTCTGATTTTTTTCGATATCTACATATCACATGGAAAAAGTTATTTTTAAGAAAACAAATGATATCAAAGTATAAGATGAAATATAACCAATAAAGAATGATCTATACATACCTTTGAATTCAATTTAGAAGTTTAAGATTTTTTTTTTCGATGTCATATCTTTCGACTTTAGATTACCAGTAAAATCAGAACGTGCAGTCGAACATTTCACACTCTTTTTCTGTTGAGTGTCTTTACTCTTTGACAAAGCCTTAGGACCGTTAGACATTTTAGGCCCCATTTTTTTAATCATTGGAGTTTCCTTCAGTGTATCTAATTGACAAGGAAATCAATTGGGACTAAATTGAAAGTTAAAAACCTCACTAGGAATTTTTGAGAGACCATCAGTGTCAGCCTTGATGTTGTCTTCAGAATTAACTTCAAGTTTTCATTTACCAATAGGTTCTAATGAGGGAGAAGAATAATCAGGATCACAATTAATAAATGGAGACAAACTCGGGTTTTTAATATGACTCTCGATTTCTTCCTTCAATGATGTGGTACTTAATCCTTCTTTCTTGTGTGATTTATTTTGTAAACCCTCATCTTTCAATGGACCATTATGTAAATTAGTCTCTTCTGATCCATTATTTAAAGCATCCTTTGTTTTTTGAGTTAAAAAGATAGAAAGCTAAAGAATTACATTGAAAGCTGCATATCCGTTTCCAATAGAGGAAGCAATGGTGCAAGTGGATCGTGAAAGAAGGACATGTTGTAGCACTAGGTGTAACAAGCTTCACCAAGCAGTCAGCTAGTTTGTTGCCATGACGAGGGATCCATTTAGCTTCGGTTGACCATTCGTAGCTTCACAACCTATGAATTGTACGAACAAGGGCATTCGAATTACTACTGCACTTGGTCCATTCACGAGATTGATTGCCTCTTTGCAATCCGGTTGTATTAGGAGGCAATTAAACTCGTTCTCCCAAGCCACATGTAGGCCTAGTAGGATCGCCCACAGTTCTGCCTGTAGAGGTTGTACAACCCCTATCAATTTATTGAATCCGATAATCCACGATCCATCACGAGCACGAAAGACACCACCAACGGATCCAATCCCTGGCGATGGGGAAACTCCACCATCGATGTTTAAACATACCCATCCCTCTTCCGGCCGCTGCCAAATAGATGGCAATGGTGAAATAGTAGACCTTGAAACGTGAAGAGTGTGGCACTCAGCATAATACCTCGCCCATGTTACACTTTTCTGATATAGGGACTCGACCGGCACGTGGCAATGGTTGAAAACAAGGTTATTGTGTTGTTTCCACAAGTGCCAAAGAGTGTAAGCGAAGAGAGTCGGCCAAGGTGAGTCCTAGCCCGGAATCAAAACCGTGGAAGTGAGGTTTGAGTGCAGCCAATCTTTGAGGGTAGTTGTGTGAAATTGGCAAAGAGGGTTGGCGGCAATAATTTCATCCATAAAGCAATTGCAGCGGGGCAATCCCTGAGGGTGTCTGAAAGCAACAAGAAAAGACGAAGCCTCTACGGTACCTATTGGATGATGGCCATTGGATCGTCGTCATTGTTCCACATTGGTCATGATCCTTTCTTTATATGAAAGCCACAAGAAAAGATGAAGCCTCTGCGGTACCTGCAATTTCCAAATCACATTGCAACATGAAGATTTGGGCTCCCAAGTAGAGTCAACTAGTGATGCATAGGCTGATTGAATATCAAAGGAATGTTTAACATTTCATCATCAAAATGGACGATCCAAAATATTAGAGGGATCGGGGCAGTGAATACTCACAATATGCGAGACCACGTCAGGGGTAAATACCGTCAAGAATTTATCATAATCCCAAGCACCATTCATGTCCATGAAATCCAAAAAAAGATGGCTTAAAATGGTTGGAGATATCACCTGTAGCATGCGAACGCAAGAGGCCTAAGGATGGGATCCATGTATCATCAAGGAATTTGTCACGGGCCAAATCCCTTGGTCTGAGACAGTGGCGCGACTATCCAACGAAGGGGATCGAAATGAGGCAACATGCTTGCCAAGGCAACCAGACTTGGCCCAAGTCGACACAAGGGCACAAGTATCCGAAGGTGATGTTCCGTGCGAACCACCGGGTTTGCCAAGTTCACAAGACTTGGCCCATTACTTGGAGAATGCTAGGAGACCCGATCACAATGGCTTTTCAGAAAAGGCAAGAGACAACAAGTCAAAGGAAGATTGTGGGGAATCTTGCCATATCAAGCGTAATCAGCTATCCGAGGAAAGAAGCCTACCAATTGATGTAATTAGGTAGGGATTTGATATTGTTTCCTTAAATATTGTATCTTGTAAAGATAGCAGGCTAATCTCGGCCATCTATGTAATTCGATCCGGACCATTGATTGAGTGGGAGCTCAACTATAAATAGAGAGACTCCCACCCTCATTTGTATCACCCGTTCCATTCCATTCATTCGCTCTTGGAGAAGAGTAATAAAGCTCTTGGCATTTACTCTAGATTTCTCTCGTCCCTTTCGATTGTCTCTTGTGCTTAGTTCTCTTTGTTGCCTCTCGAGTGGCTAAGAGTAGCCACCATAGTGCTTAAAGCGCTTCCGCATCCATCGAAGCCTCGAGGGCTTGTCCGAGCCGTTGCGAGCAGGAGTACTCGCAAGGCTAGTTAAAGGCTGACTTAGGCACGAGAATCGACCATTTAGCGTCAAGGGTGTCTAAGGCCGCACATTGGGCTAGGTTCTGCGAGGACAAAACTCTAGCCTCGTGACAAATTGCACAGTGTCACCATTACCAATCGACCAAGCTATGCTGGAACGTAGTTCAGGCCATGCTTTTGAGAATGCCCGCCACAACGGTGTGCAAGAAGGGCGATTAACCAAGAGGGGGCAGATTTCAAAAACTCTATATTTCTTACTAAGTAGGCGAATCCAAAGAGAGTTGGTGTTAGAGACTAGTGAGTAACCGATTTTCAAAATAAACGTCATATTAAAGTCATAGATTCACCGGAACCCAAGACCCCCTCGATTGGTCGGTTGACAGATAGATTCCAAATTGACAAGGGAGAGCTTGGATGCAGTCAGAGTACATCCACAAATGAATTTCCATAGAGTTTTCTTAATAGCATTACACACATGTTTAGGGAGCAAAGATGTTTGCATGAAATACACTAGTATCGCAGCTAGAACAGATTTAGCTAGAGTCATCCGCCCCGCCATAGAGAGATTGCGACCAGCCCATCCATTGAGTCTCTCCTTAATTTTATCAAGAATAAAGTTGTAATCGTAACATTTTGCGTTGCTATGTAGCACCAGAACACCCAAGTATTTCCCCAAAGAATCTACCTGTTGATAGTCGAAGATGGAGCTTATCATGTTTTTCATAACCGGATCAGTATTCAGCGAAAACCAAATTTGTGTTTTCCCGTTGTTGACTCGATGACCATAGAAACTCCCAAATGTGGAGAGAACATCCTTAATGACCGCAGCTTGATGTAAGTCCGCTTTCGCATAAAGGATGAGTTCGTTGGCAAAGAACAAATGAGAAAGTGGGATGCCACCTCTTGTGAAACGAAACGGTTGCCACGAGCCATTAGTAAAAGCATGGCTAATCAAATGTCACAAATGTTCCATAACAAGGAAAAATAGGTACGGTGACATTGGGTCACCTTGACGGACACCTCCACTAGGATTGAAAGGCTGAGATAGACGCCTATTCAATTGTATTTGAAAACTAGCGGATGAAATAGAGTTCATAATAATGCGCCGAATATCCTAAGATAGATCCGCAGCTGCCAAAGAGTCTGATATGAAACTCCATTGAACACGATCAAAGGCCTTTTCAAGGTGAACTTTGATTGCCATCCAACCATTCTTTCTCTTGGATAGCTTCATAGAGTGTACCACTTCTTGATTAATGATGATATTTTCTGTGATGTTGTGACCAGAGATAATGCTGGTTTGATTGTGATCAATGAGCTGCGGCTAGATGTGTTTTAAGTGTCACACAATCACTTTAGATAGAAGCTAGTACAAGACAGTACGGAGGCTGATAGGCCGGAAGTTAGTGAAAGTGGTCGGGCTATCGCACTTGGGAAGAAGGATGAGAATAGTCCTATTTAAATCAGGTTCCATAATATCACCACAGAAAATGCCTTGAATCATGAGAATGACCGATTGACCAACTGTGTCCCATTTCTTTTGGAAGAACTCAGCATGAAGACCATCCCATCCTGTTGATTTTAATGGAGCCATTGTTGCATGAAAGGGTGTACTATAAATGATACGCAAATAGTGCAAGTATACACGTCGAGACAAGTAGCGAAGTGATGAGTGAGTATCATCTTCATAGGGATTGGAGGTATTTCCAGTTAAGTTTAAGCACACATGTAAAGACTAAAATATAATTGAAATATCAAGTGGGAACATGGAAAAAATGCGATAGCAATTAACAAAAATAAAGTTGAACCAAAAAAGGATACTTTAAGGGTCCTCTCACATGTACGAAGCTCTCTAACGGAATGATAGGCTGGGCTTGCTAAGGACTTCTATGTCTAAACTTAAAGAATGCCTAGAACTACCTTAAACACAACATGCTCGAAAGAGTTTACTTAGGTGTTTCTAAACTATCTCTAGAAAGAAACCTGACAGCCAGAATGCTATGGCAATACCTCTCAGCGTGAACCCTAGCAAGCTACTTATCGATGAAGTTCTACTCCTTTTAGTCGTTGAAACTCTATCCTTATCTCTAATGTGAGTTAGGGTTTTGCCTCTCACCATCAAACCCCCATTATCCACGTGGATGTAAGCCTAACTCTCTCGAATATTAAGCTATCTAACACCTAAGCTAAGGCTAACTCTCGAAAGCTCTTACAAGTTTAGGGCAAGCAAACAATGGATAAAGCATGTAAAGAGTAAGAAAGCAAACCAAACATTCATTCAAACTTAAACATAAACATTCATAACAAGCCCAAGCCACTTAAAATCAGTTCATGGCTCGGCAAAGATCATCCACATTCATCCGTTTAAAACAACCCATTAGAATATTAAGAAATGAAAAAACAAAAGCAACTAGAGAAAAGGAAACTCCCAAGCCGCCTTGGACTGTCGTGAACCGCTCTAAGCTTGTTGCTTCTCTCAAAGGCCAGCAAGAACACTCCTTGGAGCTTCAACAATGGAGAACACCACAACGAAGAAGATGAAGGAAATGGGCCACCTTTCTTTCTTTCTTAGCTCACCAAAATATCCTCTTTTTCGGCTCTCTCTTTAATGTGGGTGTCTTGTCCTTTATATAGTGGGGGCTCCTAGTGTTTTGTGCCCTAAGTTCTAATGGAATATCCCCTTCACATGTGGGCTCACAGCTGGCTGATTGGTTCACATGTTAGGCTGCACAATGTCCTCATCTCCTTGTCCTCTAATGCACCTAGAAATGCTATCCAAAATGTTGTAGCATTCTGCCCTTGCCCTGCACTGCTCCTCATTTCCCTGCATATCACCACAACAACCAAAACCTTCCCAAGTAGAATCATTCAAGCAACACCAAATGTAACTACGTAAGCTAAATGCACCTATATGCTATGGAATGAGATGAGATGGGCTTGATTTCATACAATAGCCTAAGTAAAAAGGCACAAAATGTTAACCTTTTACAAGGTTAACACCCCCCCAAACTTAAGCTATTGCTTTTCCTCAAGCAATGAACAGAAACAGATAGACAAATGCTACATCATAAAATCAGTTCACGACAGAGCTATGGCAAAATTTCAGTCCGTAGAACATATCGACTTAACATGAAAGACATCTTAAGATTTTAAGAACTAATTCTTTAGGGAAAGATCCTAAGAAATGCAAGTGTGATGACTACATCCTTTCCAAGCTTAACAAAGTTAGAAAATAATTGGTTAAGTTCTCATGTCTGCCCTAGCTTTTCAAGTTTTTTTTGTGCCTAGATGGTTGTCAGCTCATCACACATATCGTCCCTAACTCAAGATGAGTATGGAGCAAACATCTCACCCCGAGTCGGTAAATAGAGCAATCCCGTGACAACTTTCATTCACTCATTTGATATTGTTTCCATTTATTTAAATACAGTATCCAGACAAAACAACCCAAAGCGGAGTGTCCCTCTAAGCTATGCTTTAGCATTTATTCGTACTTCAACATAAAAAGAAACTACTTAAGCCTTTAAGCTTTCATTTTTCTTTAAAGTTCATTCTATACATTTTAATCTAATGCATACGAGTGTTCTTTCACCAAAAATCATCTAACCTCTATAAGCATAAAGAGCATGCAAGAATGTAGCAATTACATAACAAAGGATCAAATCCTATAGGTAGTTCTACTAATTTCAATAGTCATAAACATTCAATCAATTCCCGGCCATAGAATTTAAGTTCTCATCATCGGACATCCTTAATTTATTCATAGAACTGTCATTGACCTAATTAAATGCCATAACAAAAATCTGTTCATTACTGAATGCTAATGCAAATGTGTAACTATGGGCACTAACACTCCCAAACTTGAAGAATGCAGTGTCCTCAATGCATAAAAATAAAATGAACTAATTGAAAATGTAAATGCAAATGCATGTTACCTCATAAAAATCTACTTATGTGTTGTCATCTTTGTGGCTTTGTACTTGATCTTTGGTTTCTTCTTAACTGCTGCAATGGGCTCATCGGCCTCATCTTGTGGGTTTGGTTGGCTGCTCGAATCCTCCTCAATCGGCTGGTCATCGATATCTTTGTTAGTATCATCATTAGATGGGGCTGTCCATGCACGCCCTGTCGTACGCTTCAAGCGACTCCTTGGTTTTGCTATAGCATCCGGAGTCGGGGCAGGTTGTGATGCAGGAGTATCTTCAGCTATCTCCTCATCGTCATTGTCAACATTGGCATGCTCTTCGATTGGTGGTTCCTGTGGTGGCAGGTTACTTAGGGGAACTTTTCCTTTCCTTTGCCTCACTATTCGAGGGCTTTGTCTAATAGTGGCAGATGTTGTTTCAGGAGCAGGTGTTGGATTTGGTGAAGGGTCTCTGTGCGGAATAGTTGGTGGGCATTTTGTTGAGGTTCCCTTCGGAGCTGGTGTAGCTTGCGGGCCTGACTGGTCCTTCTTGGGCAGAACTAAGTCATCGGGGAAGGGTGGGAAGTTAATTTCCATGTGTGGGAGCATCTCCTTGAAGTAAGAGTTCAGGGCCGCATTCCTTTCCTTGCATTAATTGAAATAGGTTGCCAAGCTTCCCTTCGTCTCATTCATCTCCTCTTGCATGCGGTTAGTGGAGGCAACGAGGCCTGCAATTCTTGCTGCAACAATAGTTCTGGCTCCACCCTCCAATGTTTCTACTGGAGCATCCTCGGAAAATCCCCTCAGCCCAGGGATTTGGTATGGGGTTATTGGACCCTTACCCTTATCAATCTCGTCCTCTTGAGTGTCCTGGAAGACTTGCTTTTTGCGGCAAAGTGTCGTGATGAGGTTGGGGAAGATTAGAGGGCTCGATTTCCTCTTCAGGCATGAATAGACTTCATCAATGATGGTTTTGCACACATCTATCGGTCGGCCATTGAGGATGGAATGCAAAAGGAGTAGCCTGGAGATATGCATAGTAGTTGTGTGGGAAGTGGGCGTCAATCGTGTTTTGAGGTAGTGATTCCAAACCTTGGCCTCGGGCTTCAAGCGTCTGTGCTCCACCAGCCTAGTGGCTGGGTCTAACTCCATCCCACAGACACATAAATCCTCTAGGACTTCCTTATACATTTGGGCGTCGACTGCTTCAACAAACGGGGTGTATTGATCCACCACATTCTTCAGGCCATAGAATTGTTGATTGCTGCAGTAGTGAACTTGACTTGGTTGCCTCACAAATACACACCAGACTGAGTAGGGCTCGTTAGGTGTGCGTAGAACTCCCTCACGAGGGGTACGCAATATTGTTTGGGTGTTTAACAAAGGACTCCCAGTTGTGCTTATCGATAACTTTCATCACTTCATTATCGAAGCCTCTTTCCTCGTCAGTATAGAATTTGAAACCTTGCTCCGCAAAAGTGCTTTCTCTCCTTTATCAACTTGAAGTGTTCATTGGCTGCATTGTCGAAGAACTTCTTTATCTCGATGGAGGGTGGGGCTTGTTCGATGCTGGAAGCATTTGTGGCATTCTTGCATCGGACCATGGTTGTAAGGGGGTAAAGCAAGAATTTATGGGAGGATTTTTGGGGGTTTCGGTGAGGGAACGGTGAAGTTGAATGGAGTTGTAGGGGAAAAGAAAGAAAAAGCTTGGTGAAGAAGATGGAGTTGAAGAAAGAGAATAAGTGGAAGAAAGAAGTTATGGGGAGGGAGTTAAAGGGTTTCGCAACTTCCACGCGCGATTGGAGAGAGAAGATGATGGGGACGGTTATGCGGCGTGGGCAGAGGAGAGAGGTGAAGGGTATTTAATGAAAAGGTGAAAAGGTGGAGAGAGAATGTTGAGGGTTAATGATGAATTAGGGTTTTAAAAAGATTAAAAGTGAATCCCCTTTTTTTGCTTTTTTAATGTCGTCTCTCCCAAACCTAGGAAAATTTTGTCTCTTTTCAGCTCCCCTTAATAAGATAAAACTAACCCTAGCCCTAATAGGAAAAGTTGTCTTTCATAAATAAGCCCTAGTACCTGCAACATGGGGACAATTCATATGTTGGGTGATAAAGTCAAGCATAAAATAAAAACAAGAGAATAAAATAAACGACTAAAGGACTACTAATAAAAAGACTAAATTATTTATGTACATAAAAACATAAAAAAGTTATAGCATAAATAATAAGGGTGTGGAGGTGAAAAATCTTTAAGAATCTTGAAGAAGCATGGTTGATTTGTCTCGCAGGATGGGAGCTCCATTGTAGACCTTCAACCTTTGATCGTTGACCTTGAAGACCGTGTCATCATCAAGCTTCTTAATGTCTACTGCACTATAAGGATAAACCTTGTGCACAAAAAAGGGCTTTATCATCGCGATTTCAGCTTGCCTGGGAAGAGCTTGAGCCTTGAATTGTAAAGAAGCACTTTTTGGCCTTCACGGAAATGGCGTGGCAAAAGATGCTTGTCATGCCACTTCTTTGTTTTTTCCTTGTACAAGCGAGCATTCTCATAAGCCTGGGCTCGAAACTCATCCATCTCGTTCAGCTCCAACAACCTTCTTTCTCCAGCCAGTTGGGCATCCATATTGAGCTTTTTAATGGCCCAATACGCCTTATGTTCTAGCTCCACGAGAAGATGACATGATTTTCCATAAATGACTTGAATGAGACACTCCCAAGGGTGTCTTGAAAGTTGTTCGATAAGCCCATAATGCTTCATCTAGTCTTGGAGACCAGTCTTTCCTCTTGGGGTTGACCACCTTCTCTAGGATTTGTTTTATCTCATGATTGGAGATCTCAACTTGGCCATTGGTCTAAGGGTGGTATGTCGTAGCAATTTTATGCCTCACTCTATACCTCTACAATGCTTTAGCAATGAGTTTGTTGTCAAAGTGGGTGCCTTCATCACTTATGATGGCTCTTGGGGATATGAACCTTGTGAAGATGTTCTTGTGAAAGAACTTTAAAACAGTCTTGGAGTCATTCTTTGGTGTAGCTATTGCTTCAACCCATTTAGACACATAATCCACAGTTAATAGGATGTAGAGACCGTCAAAAGATGATGGGAAGGGTCCTATGAAATCTATTCCCCATACATCGAAGAGCTCCACATCTAAAATACATTGCAACGACATTTCATGCCTTTGCAATATGTTCCCCGTTCTTTGGCATCTATCACATAACTTGCAAAATTCATGTGCGTCCTTGAAGAGTGTGGGCCAATAAAATCCTGATTGTAGGATCGTTGCAGTCGTCCTAGCTCCTCCAAAATGATCTCCACACGAAGATGAATGGCAATGGAATAAGATCCCCCTTTGCTCTTTTTCGGGGACACATTTTCAAATCATTTAGTCCGCACATTACTTGAATAGATGAGGCTTGTCTGAAAAGTAGAATCGCACATCATGCTTGAAATTCTTCTTGCCTTGGCTATTCAAATCAGGAGGAAAAATACCACTAACAGGAAAGTTAACAATATCAGCATACCATGGAATTGTTGTAGCATATAATATTTTCTCATCAAGGAGTTCCTCCTTAATTTCTAGGTCATCCTTACTTTCAACCTTGTTCTCTAGCCTAGAAAGATGATCAACAACTTGATTTTCACAACCCTTTCTATCCTTAACCTCTAAGTCAAACTCTTGTAAGAGAAGTATCCACCTAATAACTCCAGGCTTAGCATCCTTTTTAGTCACTAAGTACTTAATTGCGGAGTGATCGATATGTACAATGTCCTTAGTGCCTATCAAGTATGCTCTAAACTTATCAAAGGCAAACACAATAGCAAGCAATTCTTTTTTGGTGGTTGTGTAATTTATTTGTGCATCATTTAAAGTTCGGCTAGCATAATAAATAACATGGAAAAGTTTACCTCGGTGTTGTCTAAGTGTTGCCCCCACAGCATAGTCACTTGCATCACACATAAGCTCGAACGGTGAAGTCCAATCTGGGGGAACAACTATGGTTACTGAGATAAGTTTTCCTTGAGTTCTTTGAATGTGCTCTGGTAAGCATCATCAAATACGAAGGGCTGGTTTTGCTGTAGCAAAGTGCACAATGGCTTTGAGATCTTAGAGAAGTCCTTGATTAAACTCCTATAGAAGCCAGCATGGCCCAAGAAACTTCAAATTCCCTTCAAGGTTGTTGGAGGATGTATCTTCTCGATCACTTCAACTTTTGCCTTGTCCACCTCTATTCCTTTTTGCAAGATCTTGTGGCCTAGAGCAGTCCCTTTGGCCACCATAAAATGACATTTTTCCCAATTGAGTACCAAGTCCGCTTCTTCACATCTCTTAAGCAACTTTGCCAAATTACCCAAGCATGACACGAAGTCATCTCCGGAGAATGAAAAATCATCCATGAAGATTTCCAAAAACTCTTCAACCATATATGAGAAGATGGCTAGCATGCTTACTTGAAAGGTGGTTGGAGCATTACAAAGACCAAAGGGCATCCTCCTAAATGCATAAGTACCATAGGGGCATGTGAAGGTTGTCTTCTCTTGATCCTCCAGTGCTATAGCAATTTGGTTGTACCCTGAGTATCCATCGAGGAAACAATAAAAGTCCTTGCCCGCCAATCGATCCAACATTTAATCAATGAATAGGAGGGGAAATTGGTCCTTCTCGGCTGCCTTGTTGAGCTTTCGATAGTCCATGCAAATCCCCCACCCCGTGACGGTCCTTGTTGGTAAGAGTTCATTGTCCTCATTGCTCACTATGGTCATGCCTCCTTTCTTTGGTATACATTACACCAGGCTGACCCACAATCTGTTGGATATTGGGTAAATAACTCCAACATCGAGCCACTTGATTATCTCATTCATCACCACCTTCTTCATGATTGAGTTAAGCCTTCTTTGGGGTTCAATAGAATTGATGTGGCAATCAAGCAAAATTTTGTGCATACAAATAGTAGAGCTTATACCCTTCAAGTCAGCCATAGTCTAACCTAAAGCTTTATTATATTGACCTAACACATTAATCATGCTAGACTCTTTCTTAGGTGTAAGACTAGAAAAGATTATCACAGGCAAAGTCTCATTACAACCCAAATAAGTATATTTAAGGTGTTATGGTAAAGGCTTTAATTCTAAAGTTGGTGCATGCTCAAGTGAGGGTTTTGGAGGTGTAAATTCAGAAAAATCTAAAGGTTCAAATTACGTACCTGGTCTAGCTATGAGCAGACTAGATTGTTGCACCTCCATTGGAAACTTCTCAAGCTCCTTGAATACCTCAAGCTCCTCGAATTCCTCATTGTCATCTTCATTGAGATTCATATAATCCTCAACCTGTAGAAAATTGTTGCAGCAAAATTCTACATCTCCCTCCTCTGTTGTAGAATCCATGTATTGACACTCCTCATGTTCATCCACATATTTGAGGGTGTTGAATACATTTATGGTCACCTCTTGATCAACCACTCTCATAGTGAATTCACCGTTTTCACATTCGATCAAGATCTGGAAGGTCGCTAAGAACGGTCGCCCCAAAATGATTGGTGCATTCTCATCAGCTTCACAGTCAATAATGAGGAAGTCGGCTGGGAAAACAAATTCGCCCACCTTTACCACAACATCTTCTATTATCCTTTTCGGACGAACATGGGATCGGTCCGCTAATTGCAAAATGGAAGTGGTAGGCCTCGCAGTTCCCATACCAAGCTTCATAAAACTGACTTGGGCATTAGACTCACGCTAGATCCAAGTTCGCATAGGGCTTTCCCTACATAATTATCACCTATTGAACGAGGGATGATGAAGCTGCCTGGATCATTCCTTTTAGGTAGCAAATTGCTCAACACAAAAATAGCATTCTTTTGTTGTAGTAGAAGTCTCCAACTTCTCAACCTTTCTCTTCTTGGTGACAATATCCTTAAGAAACTTTGCATAAGTGGGAATTTGATCAATGGCTTCCAAAAATGGGACATTAATATGCAGCTGATCAAGGATGTCTACAAATTTCTTGAACTGAAGATCTTTATTATGCTTCTTTAATCATTGAGGGAAGGGTTGTGACGGTCTAACTTCTTCCTCTACTAGTGGAGGTTTGTCTTTTGCTATAGCAAAACTTTGTCTTCCATCAGTAGGTTTCTTGTTGAGCCCTCACTTTTGTCCTTCTAAAGAGATGAATCTTCTTGCACTTTGGGTTCTTCTTGGATAGTCTTGGGGTTGGAATCTTCAGCCTTCTTCTTCCCCCTAAACTTATCTTCCTTGTTAAGTTGGGTGCCACTCCTTAAAGTAAGTGTACTACATTGCTCCTTTCTATGAAGTTTAGTGATTTTAGTATCACTAGCCAAACTACCATGAGGTCGAACTTGTAGAGCTTGAGCTATTTGGCCTACTTGGGTTTCCAAAGCTCTCAAAGATGAGCTATGACTTTGCAACAACGCACCCTGGCTTTTGATCGATGTTGTATGATCATGAAGTAAAGTCTTTGTGGAAGACATAAAGTCTCGGAGAGTAGCTTCCAAAGAGTTGTTGTTCGCTGAAGATGCTGAACCCTTGTTGTCATTTTGCCATAGTAAATTCTGCTAAAAACCTTGGGGTTCAGTCTGGTTTTGTTTCCGATTTGGGCTTCCGGTATTGTTGTTTCCTTGATTCCCCCAAGAAAGATTTGGATGCAAACGCCATCCCGGGTTATAGGTGTTTTAGTAGGTGATGTTGTTGTTTCGATTTTAGTTCCCCACATAGTTGGTAGAATGGTGGTTTTTCGGGCACTCGCTCACATGGTGACTTCCATCATAATGAACACAAGTAGTTGTTGCTACCTTCACTTCCTTCACCTCATTTGGACGTTGGAGATTCTTCAACATGTTTGTAATGGCCGACAACTGAGCTGAAATGGTGTCATTGGCCTTAAGCTCAAGTGTCCCATGAGTCTTCCTCCACATTCTAAGTCTAGTAGTGGGAAATTGGTAGTCATTGTTAGCTATCCTATCAAGGATATCGAATGCTTCTTCGGGTAACTTGTCCAGCAAAGTTCCATTTGTTGAAGCATCTAACATCATCCTTGTGGGGCATTAACACAATTGTAGGACATTACAACTTGCTTCCAATCTTGAAAACCATGATTCGTACACTTGCGAAGCAATCCCGTATATCTATCCCAACACTCATACATTGACTCGTCATCAGCTTGACGAAAGGAAGAAATGCCATTCCTTAGCTTAGTGTTCATGTTGGGTGGATTATATCGGTGCAAAAAGCTTTTGCATAGATCTACCCATGTCTCTATTGAACCAACGGGTACTCCACTCAACCACTCTCTTGATCGATCACACAATGAATAAGGAAATAGCTTAAGCTTCAACACATCTTCATGCATATCTTGTTGTTTAAAGGAGTCGCATACTTCCAAGAATGCACGAATGTGTTGCCTTGCATCTTCATGAGGCGATCCACCAAATTGACCAATCGAGTTCAACGTGTTGAACATCACCGGTTTGAGTTTAAAGCGGGCTCCCTGAATTTCGGGAGCTACAATCCCAGGGTTGAGATCATCAAAGATGTTATTCAAATCATCCATGATGTGATTCAAGGTCATCACCTTGTTGACCTCCTTGGTTACGACTGTAAAGTGTCCATAAGTTCTATATTTCATGCACATTTTATATCATATTATTGCTATTTTTAGTACATTTTAGGCATAATTAGGATCATGCATTGTATTTTACAGTATTCTTTACTTTGCCATGCTTTTTATTGATTATCTTTTATTTGGTAAGGAAAATATATTGTTTTAGCTTAGTTTTAGTTTCAAGTACTAGAGGCTGACAGAAGGAGAGAGGAGCTCAGGACATGATGCTGAGGCAGCAGACCAAGGAGCTGTACTGAAGCAGTTCCACACAGAGAGAGCCGATGTAGAGGACCTGATGCCGCCATACATGCCGCCCAGGATAACAAAGTAAGCCTGTCACCCAGAACAGCAAAGTGAGTCTGCCGCCCAGGGCAAAAAAGTGCAGAGTTGGTAAATTGGACTGCGATTGGTAGAGCAGAAAATCTTAATTCTAACGATGTCATCCACTCAATTTTTTGACGCCTGGAGCAGCAGACAAAGCCGCAGGAAGAGAAGAATGAGCTTACTTGTGGAACAAGGAAACGGGAAAAGAAGCCCATATTCATCTCAAAGAAGTCATATTTTAAAGTTGCATTTAATGCAAAAGCCTTTTGAGGACTTCTACTCCAAGAAGGACTTAGACTAGACCTTTGCCTGTATAAACCTCATGTATTTAGCAAATCAAGATACACAACATTTTAGGTTTTCTTTAGGCATAGCTTAGGTTTTCTTATCGCCGACATGTTCTAAATTTTTCTTGGGTTTGTGTTATGTTGTAATTAGTTGTGAGAACAGTTGTTTAGGTTTTAAAGTTTGTTTTTGCAATAAAATACTTTAAGTTTGCTTAATTCATGTGCTCCACTTCTTCAATTAGTTCCAAAAGTCCAGTTGAAGAAATCCATTTGTTGGGCACGAGAGTTTCAAACTTACGAAAGAATTAAGTACGGTCTCATCATGACGAGGTGTTGACTAATTCAGCTTAGACATAAGTTAGAATTTGAGTGGCTAAAAGGAGCAACAAAACGTTGACTACCTGTGTTAGGTTTACACTGAGATTGCTAGGTATTGCCTACATCACGCAGCAAAAAAATCCTAACCTAGACATAGGTAGGATCACTTCATACTTGCTTCGCCGAACTTTGAGTATCTGCTGGACTTGCCTCCGGGACTTCTCTCCATCTCACCTGCTGAGACAGAGAAAGTTGCAAGAGCAGAATTCCATCGTGGCATCGAAAGTTGCCGCCGCCTCAATCCGCCATTACCCGCCGAGGCAGCAGATCGTGGCAGCGCAAAACGACTTGACCTATTCAACGCAATTTCACAGTAAGCAGCAGCATAACCCTGCCCTCTCTATCAATCTGATTTCTTCCTTTTATTACTTGTGTTTTATTTTACTTTTCTTCTCAAACAACCATCTTACTTGTGCATTTACTTTATTTGTGCAGGAACAACAATTCGAACCAAGATGTCCAATCCCTGTGGGAGACGATATCTTATATACTATAATTTGATAGGAGCGTGCACTTGCGCTCGTAAAAAGAGAACACCCAAACGCTCTACAAGTTTTTGGCGCCGTTGCCGGGGATTGGTAACAGCGAAATTCATATTTAAAATTTTTGCACTTTTATTTTTATTTGCGTTTAATTTTAGTTTTTATTATTCTTATTTTCATTCAATAAAATTATATGGGAAAGTGCTTATTCAAGTGCCCCACGATCTAAGGGCAACAATATTTGGGAAAGTTCTTGCGAATTTTATGAAGGCAATCATGCATTCGAAAGTTGCCCTCAACTATTTGCAACGAACATGTCAAGGAAAACCACGCAGGAATGGTTGCCTGAATATGAACAGTAGATACTGCCACAGCAGCAACAAGGACAGATGATGCCGCTACCGCAGTTGCCACCGTAGCAGCAAGATTTTTCGTGCTATGATAAAAAATTTCAAAATAATTTTTACCATAACAGTTTTGCTACAGAAAGCGACATGCCCTGGGAATATAGCTATCCTCAAGAACAACCAGAATCTTTGGAGGACACACTTTGAACCTTCCTTACGCTCACGGATAAAGTGACAGTGGCAATGGACGCCAGCATCGCTAAGATGGGTGCACGAGTGAACAATTCAATCCTCATTAATGCCACAGATGAACCAAAACAATTAAGTCTGAGGGATACTGATGTCCTAGGACAAGAGGACGAAGAGAAATGCGAGGAGAGATCTCTGATGTGTGAGGAGAAATTAGAAACTCCAAGCCAAGAGGATGCAGAATACTGCCCGGGCAGCAAGATTGACGATTGTTCCGGCAAGTACCTAGAACCCTGCCCTGAGGACGAACTGACAGCACCTGAGCAAAGCTATGCCTCAGCAGAGAGGCCCACCACAAAAGAAGCCTCCATAATGACGCCCGCCTCGGCAGACACCTCGACAGCTATGGATTATATATACCTAGAAGAGCCGATGCATGCGGATTTACATCCGTCAAAATCTCTACTGATGGAGATTTTCGAGGAGCCTAAAGATTTTTCCCTTGACCATCACAGCACTATGACGGAAGACTACCACAACAGCGGGTTGCTGCAACAGCTACCTCGGCAGCAAAAGAAACTTTCCCCTATGACGAACTTCGACAAAAGGGAGGTAAGTACATGGTTAGGTAGTTATATAATTTTTCCTAATCACATGTTCATGCCTTCAAGAATAGGAACAAGAAGGAAGGTTCACATGGATTACAAGGGAACGAGGAAGAAGGACTCCTCCACCATGAGGATAATCACTAGATGGAGGGTGCAGATGGATTACAAGAAGTATCAAAAACCACCATCTTGAGCTAAAGCAATAAGGGAGTAGTTACTTTAGGAGATGCATATCAATGCACTCCTGGAGTAACAAAATTTTGTATAAGTTTTTATTTTTTCACATCTTTATTGTTTTATTTAGGAGTAGATTTTACCTACTTAGGACCAGATTTTATTTGCGTTTTATTCCCGTCTCATAGCAACTTACCCAGATTCAGACCCTAAGGAATTGAGCCGTCGAGCACAACAGGGGCAGCACTACCGCCACCCGAAACTGGCGGAAGAGCAGATAACTCCTCCACATCTTCTCCACCATATGACAGCAACTAAGCCTGAGTTTTCTTTCCCTTTCTCATATTTATTTTTCAGTTTCAGTTTTATTTTGTGCATTGAGGGCAATGCCCCTCTCGAGTTTGGGGGTATAGTTCTCATATTTTTGTTTAGGAATACTTAGTAGCATGTAGTTTGCATATTGTACTTGCCTTCATATTAATCGGAAAAGAAAAATTTGTTATAACTTGTGCCTATGATAGGACAACCGATTAATTTTTGCACTAATTAAAAATTAAACTTAAATCGAGAAAAACATGAATAACTTAGAATTTTCTATAATAGCCAAAAAAACTTAACACAACTGTTACTTGCTGAGTTTGATAGAATATCTGATAAACACTGCCTACTTTGTTTTTAGAATTCTTTGCAAAGTTCTAACAATGGTTGCATGTAGCCACCGAGGCAGGCAACAGAGACAGAAAAATCAAAGCACTGTCACGGTAGAGAAAAACAAAGAAAAATTGTTGTTTTACCCTAGAGGTGCCCGAAACAGGCTCTATGAAGAATCATGTGCGAGGACACTCCGCTGCTATCAAAGTCCATGAATTTGAACAATTTTGCAGTGACGGACAAATTAGCATGAGTGAGTGAAAGTCTTCACGGGATGACTCTACTCCATGGGTTCGGGGTTTTGTAGTTTGCTCCTATCTTAATTTCAGACCTAGAAGAGTAGTTGTGATAAGCCGAAGCCCTCATTACCATGATTAAATAATTGTGCTTAATTATGCTATCTCGGCAGCAACCTTATACATCATGACATCATCTTTGTTTATCTAGTCATTCTTCATATTCAGCATGTACACAGTTCTGCACACATTGCCCTGCATTATAGATTAATTCTAAGTTATTACTTGCTATTTTCCCTTCACTAATCTAGTATAGGTGCCACGACCTTGAGCTGCGGAATCAAGTTGAAAACAAGTTTTTCTTTCTAGTTAATATAAGGGCAAGTATGTTTAGGATGCATTGCTTGAGGACAAGCAATAGTTCGAGTTTGGGGGTGTGTAAAGTGTCCATAAGTTCTATATTTCATGCACATTACATCTCATATTATTGTTGTTTTTAGTACATTTTAGGCATAATTAGGATCATGCATTGCATATTACATTATTCATTACTTTGTCATGCTTTTTATTGCTTATCTTTTATTTGGTAAGGAAAAGGTATTGTTTTAGCTTAGTTTTAGTTTCAGTTAAAACAATACATGTCGCCATACCTGCCGCCCAGGACAGCAAAGTAAGCCTGCCGCCCAGGATAGCAAAATGAGTCTGCCGCCCAGGGAAGCAAAGTGCAGAGTTGGTAAATTGGAGTGCGATTGGTAGAGCAGAAAATCCTGATTCTAACGATGTCATCCACTCAATTTTTTGACGCCTGGAGCAGCAAACAGAGCCACCGGAGGAGAAGGACGAGCTTACTTGTGGAACAAAGCAATGGGAAAATAAGTCCATATTCAACTCAAAGAAGTCAGATTTTAAAGTTGCATTTAATGCAAAAGCCTTTTAAGGACTTCTACTCCAAGAAGGACTTAGAATAGACCTTTGCCTATATAAACCTCATGTATTTAGCAAATCAAGATACACAACATCTTAGGTTTTCTTTATGCATAACTTAGGTTTTCTTACTGCCGACATGTTCTAAATTTCTCTTGAGTTTGGGTTATGTTGTAATTAGTTGCGAGAACGGTTTTTTAGGTTTTAAAGTTTGTTTTTGCAATAAATTACTCTGAGTTTGCTTAATTTATGTGCTTCGCTTCTTCAATTAGTTCTAAAAGTCTAGTTGAAGAAATCCATTTGTCGGGCACGAGAGTGTCAAACTCACGAAAGAATTAAGTACGGTCTCATCATGACGAGGTGTTGACTAATTCAGCTTAGACATAAGTTAGAATTTCAGCGGTTAAAGGGAGCAACAAAACGTTGACTGCATGTGTTAGGTTTACGCTGAGATTGCTAGGTATTGCCTACATCACGCAGCAACAGAATCCTAGCCTAGACATAGGTAGGATAACTGTTGCGTGTAAAAGAGTCTATCGCAATTGTAGTGCATGTGTACACGACGCAAGTAGTAAAGTGATACGAAGTATCGGATATCGTCTCCACAGGGATTGGGCTAATAGCTTCACCTTAATTCACTGCACGAAGTAAAGGAAATAGTTTAGAAAGTTGTCACGAAAATATTAAAGAAAAAACATAAATAAAAGAGTTGGAATATCAAGATAGAGAGAATGGGCTGGTATTGAATTGCTCAGTAGTGCAGGTATTGCAATGCTTAGGAAATCCAGTTCTGTCGTCGCGCCCGTCGCCGACAGCACCTGTCGCGGCGGCTGTTCGTTGGCTGTCGCGGCAGCAAACACACCAACTCCGTACTTTAAGTTTGGCAAGAATCCCAGATCTGCCTTGGCCTATCCCTAGGTCCAAGTCTGTCGATGATCACGTCTTGATGATACCTCCCGGCGTGAATCGAAGGATGAACACCGATGTGTATGAATTCTTCTTTAGCCACTTAACCTTGCCCTATCCCTAGGCACAAGATAGTTCAACTATAAACTAGAGAACTCGCTCTTATTTCTTTCGTATACTTAACTCTCCCGATGCTAAGTAAATGGATAACCTCACAATGCTCTCCCGATGCTCTTGCAAGATGTTAATAACCAAAATAAGAGAACTTGAAATTTATTTTATGGAACTTGGAAAATCCTAAAACAAAACAACCCTTGCAACTACTTTACAAAACAACTCGTGGCCCTAGGGGGAATTTAGAACATGTCGACGGTGGGTAAACGGCGGAGTGGTTTTAGTTGTCGGTTATGGGGTTTATTGTATCCTAGGTTAAAATCTATGCCCTTATATAAGCTTTGGGCTCAAGTATTCTAAGTTAACAAGGATTACAACTTTAATTAAAAGTAAGACTCTAATAAAGACTTAATCTCCAAGTATCCTACTTTTCAGCCGCCATCCTTGTTTCTAGGGATTTCTTCTCCTTGAGCTTTGGCTTGACAAGCAGATTTTTCTCTATCTATCGAGGTCCACTTTACTTTTCTCTCCGCCAAACTGCTGTCGCCTTGCTGTCACGGCAGATCCATGGCATCATCGTCCTTGTCGTCTGCTTGTCCAGTTCAGCTCTTCTACTTCTCTGCCCTGCGCCCGCCTTCTCCGTCTACGATGGCAGCAACCTGCAAAATAAGCCATCTTTTAGTAGAATCCGTGCCTTTAATACATTTGTGATGTTTTGCTGTAAACTAACCTAAATGCAATGCAATGATGCTTGAATACAGCAGAAATATGGGTTAAAAAGGGTGTAAATATTAGAACTTTTACACACTCAACACACCCCCAAACTCAAGTTTTTGCTTGCCCTCAAGCAATTAAGACCTAAAGAAAAATGAATATTTTTGTGTTGGCTTTCAAACAGTGAACTGTCCCTTACCCGTCGCTCATTCTCTGTGGTGGTAGCAACCTGTCGGATAATTTAGGATCTGTCCGGAATCTCCCTATAGCTCTCGTGCAGTGTGTGCATGCTTGTGAACAGTTATATGCCAAGACTCTCTTAGTTTCACTAGAATATTCAACTTTTTAACTCGAATTTTTATGCCAAAGTTTATTTTTGAAGACACATTTTCATGCTTCCTTTTCTTCTATTTTCAAGCTAAGTTTTTACTAGAGCCAGTTTTGGGCACCTCTAGTTAGCTTCTTAGAGCCGGTTTCGGGCACCTCTAGGTTTTTGAGTTTCTTTTGCTAAACTTCTTTCCTAGAGCCAGTGTTAGGCACCTCTAGGGGCTATTCAAGTGCTAAGCATCCTATTCTAGTTTGGCTAAAAGAAATCGAAGCAATATAACAGTCACAATTGTGTTTAAGTTTTTCAGAACTATAGAAAGGCTCTAAACTTCTTCTTAAACTGTCCTAAAGATGCTGCCACGACAGAGCTGTCATGACAGGTAAGTTTACTACTTCACAGTTTTAAGCCAACAGTTTTTTTTAGAGAACTTTAAATAAATAAAAGACACAACAATAATTTAAAGATGTACTAAGACTCCATTAATGATGGAGGGTTGCCACCCCCAAACTCGAGGGTTGCATTGCCCTCAATGCAAATGACAGGAAAAATGAAGGCAGGTACATCACAAAATATATAAGGCAGGCAGCAATAAAAGGAAAATAAAAGACTTAAATTTTCAATCGATGTCTTCACTGCTGCTGCTGACACGGATCTGGCGGCGGCGTCTGGGCTGTGGGGCAGGCTGGGCAGGTTGGTCCACGACCTGGATGTCGGAGCTGCTACCGCTATCCCAAGTGCTGCTGGTGGTGGTGCTGGCCTTGGGCATTAACTTTCTGTCAGCCACGTGCTTCTACCTCTTGACAGGCATGAATTCCTTCTCCAAATTCCTCCTAATAGGAGGGCTGTCATCTGAGGCAGGTCTCTTCGTTCCTCGGGCGGAGGTGTCGGTCGGAGGACTGCCAGCTGTCGTCGGGGCAGGTGATGGGGTGGAAGCAGCAGAGTGTGCATGGGGGAGGCAGGTGGTGTAGGTGTGTGGGCAGGGGAGGGGATGTGGAAATAGTGGGCAGGGAAAGTGGGGAAAATAACATCGAGATAATTTAAAGTATTGGTAATGAAATTTACCGTTGAGTTCGCGAAATCCCGGATGAATGTCATCAGCCCCATCTGTCTGTCTTCCACCCGTTGTATTGCAGCAAGGATCTGGGTAGCTTGGTCTGTCTGGGTGGTGGCGGCGGCAGGTTCAGGGGCAGGCTCCTCGGATGAATCTGCTGGGGAGGCAGCCGGGTTGAAGGAGTTGATTGGTGTTGCGACTATCAGCTCCATGAGGCTGGTAATGTTGTTTTCTGTCCAGCCTCTGCCTTGGATCAGTTTGTCGGTGGTGGCCTCTGGGACAGCAGCGCAGCGGCAAAGGGAAGTGATCGTGAACGGTAGGCAAAGGCGGGAGGCGGAGCGGAATGTGCAGTCCAAGATGCTTTCCCTCATATAGCGGCCCACGTTGATAGGCCGGTCGTTCATGATCGAATGAATAAGGGCGAGCCGCTACTGGTTCACCGTCGTGTGATGGGAGGACGGCATGATACGCTTTTTGATGAAAGCGTTCCAGAGTTTGGCTTCTGGGAGTAGCTGCCCCCTTTTTACAGAGTTGGGGTTCTTTTTGCTCCTGGTCCATGTTGTTCCTTCCTCTGTCACCTCCGCCATGACAGCACCGTAGGCGGCAGAGTCGAGGGTGTCTAAAAATTGCTGATGGGCATCATCGTTGGGGCCAAAATATAGGCCATACATGTGGTTGATGCTGTCAGCTGTAAATGGCACCTCTACCCCTCGGACGGTGACTGATGTTGTCGTTCTGCTGTCGATGGCAGCATAAAACTCCCTCACCAATGTATCATTTAGTTCTGCGGGTTGTTCGGCGAATTGCTCCCATAGTTGAGCTCGTATTGCCTTCACGATGAATGGTCGGAGCCCCATGTTTGGTGCCTTTCGGACGTAGATGAATCCCCTTTCCTCCCATAATTCCTTGGTTGCGAAGGGCGACTGTGCGGCTGATGAAGAGGCTGAGGCAGCACTGCGGCGGGTCTGTCTAGACGACATATTAGTTGCAAGGGTTGTGAAAATAAAGAAAGCAAATAAAAACGAGAGGAGAAATCAAGGAAGAATAAGCAGAAGTGAGGAAAGTGAAAAATGAAAACAGGGTTTTATAGCAGTCGAGTTGTTGCCCGTTTAATGTTGTAACGGCGGGCGTGAATAACGGGGCGACTGTTGAGGTTTGGCGTGTCTGACGCGTCTGACACGCATTTATGCGTCTGTTACGCGTCTGCCACACGCTTCTGCGTCTGCCGTGTCAGGCTGTTGACAGCCTGTCTTATCCGTGTCTGCGCGGCAGCTGGAACGACAGGCTTCATTAAATGGTCTCTGTTGGGCTGATGGATGGATGGTGGGCTTGGGTCACTTCTCCTTTTCTTCTTGACTCCTTTATTTCCTAAAAACAGAAAATATAAAAACATTATTCGAATAAAATAAACCTTATTTCCTAATAAATAATAAATAATAAAAATAAAAATAAAAATTAGGTTAAATTAAGGATGCCTTGTGGGGCATCTCCTAAAGTAACCACTTCCTGTATTCCTGGGGCTTCAGTCCCCTGATAATGCTTTAGGCGCTGTCCATTGACTTTGAATTGATGCCCGTCTTTTAATGATCGGATTGTGATGGCACCATGGGGAAAAACTTGTACCACTTGGAACGGGCCAGACCATCTAGACTTTAGCTTTCCTGGGAAGAGTTTCAGTCTAGAATTGAACAACAACACAAACTGCCCTGGGCAGAACTGTCGTGGCAGCAACTTCCTGTCATGCCACTTCTTAGTTTTCTCCTTGTAAATTCTTGCATTGTCGTAGGCCATTGTTCTTATTTCTTCAATCTCGTTCAAATCTAACAGCCTTTTCTGGCCTGCCTTATCCAAGTCCATGTTCACTGCCTTGATTGCCCAATATGCTTTGTGCTCTATCTCGACAGGCAAGTGACAGGTTTTTCCATAAATCATTCGGTATGGAGACATGCCCAATGGAGTCTTAAAAGCTGTCCTATATGCCCATAATGCATCGTTAAGAAGTAAAGACCAATCTTTCCTAGTTGGCTTAACCATCTTCTCAAGAATGTTCTTAACTTCCCTATTGGATATCTCAGCTTGTCCATTGGTCTGTGGGTGGTATGCTGTCGCGATCCTGTGCTTGACACCATATTTCTTCAAGGCGGCAGCAATAACCCTATTATCAAAATGTCTCCCTTCATCACTGATAATCGCCTTAGGAATGCCAAACCTCGAAAAAATGTTTTTGTGTAGAAATTTGTGGACTGTTTTGGCATCATTCTTTTGAGTGGCGATGGCTTCAACCCACTTAGAGACATAATCCACTGCTAGAAGGATGTATAGATTTCCACATGAAGATGGAAAAGGCCCCATAAAATCAATCCCCCAAACGTCGAAGATCTCGACTTCTAAAATGTTCTGCAGTGGCATCTCGTTTCTCCTCGAGATATTACCTGTCCGCTAGCACCTGTCACAGTTCTTGTAGAAGTCCTGTGTATCCTTATACAGTTTCGGCCAGTAGAACCCTGACTGCAGCACCTTGGCAGCAGTTCTATTGCCTCCTAAGTGACCTCCATATTGTGAAGCATGGCAGTGATGGAGAATGTCTTCTTGCTCTTCTTGTGGTACACACCTCCTTATAACCTGATCTGCACACATTTTGAAAAGAAGAGGTTCGTCCCAATAATAATGCTTAACATCATTTTGGAACCTCTTCCTGGCTTGATAATTAAGATCAGAAGGAAGTATTCCGCTAACTATAAAATTAACGAAATTAGCATACCAGGGGAGTTCAGAAGACTTACCTGCCGCCATGGCTGTCGCGGCAGCGATTGCGGCAGCAAAGAGCTGCTCATCTGGGAAGGTCTCCAGTATGTTTGTCTCGTCGATTGGTAGACTCTGTCCCTTCTCCAACCTTGACAAGTGGTCTGCCACTTGATTTTCTGTCCCCTTTTTGTCCTTGATCTCAAGGTCGAACTCTTGTAATAGCAAGATTCACCGCATCAATCTAGGCTTTGCATCCTTTTTCGCGAACAGATACTTCAGGGCATAATGGTCCGTGTGCACTATTACTTTCGTCCCAAGTATGTAAGAACGAAACTTGTCAATGGAGAACACCACAGCTAACAGCTCCTTTTCTGTGGTGGTATAGTTCACTTGGGCGTCATTCAATGTCTTGCTGGCATAATATATGACATGAAACAGCTTGTCTCTACGCTGCCCAAGTGCTGCCCCGACAGCATAGTCACTAGCATCACACATAATCTCAAATGGCTGTGTCCAGTCTGGTGGCTGTACTATGGGGGCTGTCACTAGTTTTTCCTTCAGAACCTTGAATGCTTCAGTACATTCTTCATTAAAGTCAAAGGGTCGGTTCTGCTCTAAGAGATGGCATAGGGGCTTCGTGATTTTTGAGAAATTCGCAATGAATCGTCGATAAAAACCAGCATGCCCTAAAAAACTCCTAATGCCCTTGACTGTGGTTGGCGGCGGCAGCTTCTCAATTACTTCAATCTTAGCCCTGTCGACTTCTATCCCACGGCAGCTAATCTTATGGCCGAGGACTATTCCTTCATCCACCATAAAGTGGCATTTTTCCCAATTTAAAACAAGATTAGCTTTTTCACATCTTTCAAGTACCTTTTGAAGATTGCCGAGGCAGCTCTCAAAATCGTCTCCAAAGACGGAAAAATCATCCATAAAAATCTCTAGGAAGTTCTCTACCATGTCGGAGAATATGGCCATCATGCACCTTTGGAAGGTGGCAGGTGCATTACAGAGTCCAAACGGCATCCTCCTAAACGCGTATGTTCCGTAGGGGCATGTAAAAGTCGTCTTTTCTTGATCCTCTGGTGCGATAGCGATTTGATTGTAACCTGAATAACCATCAAGAAAACAATAGTAAGGTTTACCCGCTAATCTATCAAGCATTTGATCAATAAAGGGTAATGGAAAGTGGTTCTTTCGGGTAGCTTTGTTGAGCTTCCGATAGTCCATACAAACCCTCCAACCGGTCACAGTCATGGTTGGGATTAACTCATTGTTCTCATTGGTTACCACGGTCATTCCTCCTTTCTTGGGAACGCATTGCACCGGGCTTACTCATTTGCTGTCGGAGATGGCGTAAATAATACTAGCATCTAACCATTTAATTATCTCTTTACGCACCACCTCCTTCATCGCATGGTTTAGCCGCCTTTGGGCATCTATAGTCGGCTTATGATCTTCCTCGAGGAGGATTTTGTGCATGCATAACGCCGGACTAATGCCTTGAATGTCTGCTATCGTCCATCCAATCGTCTTTTGGTGCTGCCTTAGCATGCCGATTAGCTGCCGTTCCTGTTCCTGCGGCAGCTTAGAAGAGATGATTACGGGCAGCGTATCATTTGAACCCAGAAAAGCATATTTAAGCTGCCCTGGCAGGGGCTTCAGTTCTAAGACAGGTGGTTCAACAGTTGATGGCTTTTGGATTAAATGGTTATCCGAAGTATAATTCAAAGGTTCGAATAACTTACCTGGACGATTGCCTAACCAGTTTACCTCCTCCTGATCTTCAGTATCAGATGTTTCGGAATCAGAGGAGTTGCTGTCGTCGGTGCTGACGTCGTTGCTGTCGTGACAGGCCTGTAGGTGGCTGCCGCGGCAGTGCCCAAATTTAATATCGTGACAGCCCGACCTGATGCAGGGTTGATCAAGGGTAACATCAGTGATAGCCTTGCATTCCTCATCCACATCAGCATGTTTCATCGCTTGGAGAACATTCAATTTAATCTTTTGATCGTTCACTCGCATGGTGAGTTCTCCTTTCTCCACATCAATCAGTGATCTTCTCGTGGCTAAGAAGGGTCGCCCAAGGATGACTGGTGCGTTTTCGTCTGCCTCACAATCTAAAACAAGAAAGTCAACAAGAAAAATAAACTTATCCACTCTTACCAGAACATCTTCAATTTTCCCTTCTGGATGAACGTAAGAGCGGTCTGCCAGCTGCAGAGTTACTGTCGTGGGCCGCGCCTTTCCAATACCTAATTTCTGAAAAACAGACTTTGGCATTAAATTAACACTAGCACCAAGATCACAAAGTGCCTTACCCACGAATTTATTTCTGATTACGCAAGGTATGATGAAGCTCTCCGGATCCTTCTTTTTCTGGGGTGGCTGCCGATGAAGAATACTCATGCAACCTTCTGTCATCTTTACCGTTTCAAATTCCCCAAGTTTAGATTTTCTCGACATAACATCCTTGAGAAATTTAGCATAACCGGGCATCTCCCTAACAGCATCTAACAACGGAATATTAATATGAACCTGCTTAAAAATATCATAAATTTTTTTAAGTTGAGATTCTTGCTTAGCTTGCTGTATCCGTTGAGGGAAAGGTGGCGGGGGACGGTAATCAGCAATACATCCTTCCCATTGCATGCGAATCTGAGGATGGTAATCATCTTTTTTCTCCTCTGTCGCTTCTGCTGTCGTGACAGGCTCATCGGCAGCAGTCTGTTTATCACCTGTCGGGGCAGCTTCCTCGGCAGGTTTATCCAAGGCAGGTTCCTTTTCTGTTTCAGCTTCTTTTTCCGGCCCTGGTAGTGTCCTCCCACTCCTAGTAGTAATTGCCTTACATTGCTCATGTGGGGGCGGTCTAGCATTTTCAGTATTGCTAGGGAATCCTCCATTCTGCCTCGGCTTAATATGTTGAGAAACTTGACCCATTTGTGTCTCCAGAGATTTCAAAGTAGCTTCATGATTTGTCATTCTCATCTCTGTTTTATCCATGAAGTTCTCTGTCTTCTTGACAAACTGATTCATATTCTCAATATACGTACCGGTCTGAGACATAAAAGTAGCCAAAGTCTGCTCCAGTATACTGCTCGTGGCAGCTGGTGGCTGTTGTTGCTGCTGCGGCGGCAGGTGCGGCGGCAGTTGCTGCGGCAGTTGTTGTCGCGTCAGCAATCGAGGTCCTCCCTGATTCTGATTGTATGCTTGAGGATTCAGGGCATTATTAGGGTTACTCCAGGAAAATTTGGGATCCTTCCTCCAATTGGGATTATAATTGTTGGAATTATATTTTGGCTTGTAAT
The DNA here is from genome assembly GCA_958450335.1 of Hibiscus tridactylites. Lineage (NCBI taxonomy): Eukaryota > Viridiplantae > Streptophyta > Magnoliopsida > Malvales > Malvaceae > Hibiscus > Hibiscus tridactylites. Next base: position 50,413,091 of record OY288290.1, read on the forward strand.
TTCCAACATATTTTCCTTCTTTTACTTGTATAGGGCACTCATCCCGACTATGATTTCCCTCACAGATATCACATACTTCCTCAACAGCAAATCCTTGTAATCCATCATCATTTAATAACCTTTTCATTGCTTTAGTAAGGAATGCTACATGTGATTTCATAGTGCTGTCGGCTTCATAATCCTTGACAGCAAGTACCCGTTTACCCCCTCTTCTTGCAGTTGGGAACTCCTCCTCATTCTTGGCCAGATTTTTCAAAACTTGCAGTGCCTCGTCCGGATCTTTATCCAATAATAATCCATTTGCTGCAGAATCAATTCGAATGCGAGTTTGTAGGTTGGCAGCATTATAGAACTTTGTAACCTGATTCCAGACGGGGAATCCATGCATTGGGCAATTCTGCAGAAGAGTAGTAAATCTGTCCCAGGCCTCGTGCATCGGCTCGTCATCTTCCTGTTGAAAAGTAGCAATTTCGTTATGTAATCGCTCAGATAAATGCGAAGGATTAAAACGAGATAAGAATTCACGAGATAAATCTGCCCAAGTTACGATTGAACCTGGCGTAAGTTTATTCCACCAAGTTTTAGCTCTGTCCCTCAATGAATGGGGAAATAACCGAAGCCTCAGTATCTCCGGACTAACTCCTGGCAATCTAAACGAACCACAGATCTCCTGGAACGTTTTGAGATGCTCTCTGGCATCTTCTGTCACAGCACCACTAAACTGCCCGGCGTTGTTGATCATACTAAACATGACAGGCTTAAGTTCGAAGTTATCAACATCAATATCCGGCAGCGTGGTCTCCAGCTCTATATGATCATTCAGCATGTAGTTACGACATGACCGTCGTCCATCTGCTGCGGGCGGGTCGCCGACAGGCGATATACCTCCACCAGCGGGCTGGTTACGGGCCATCTTCTCTAGCTGTTCCTCAAGGTATTCGTTCCTGTCTAAAAGGTGGCGAAGTTGTTTCTTGAGATTGAAGGAACGTTCGATTTCCGGATCTAATTTATACTCAGGATCTTCGCCTCTTTTAGATCTACGCATAAACAAGAAAACCTCGTGAAAAGCAAGAGTTGAAAGTACTAACTAAAAATAGAAAAACAAAAACAAAAACAAAAACAAAAACAAAAACGAAAAGTGCAATAAAAGAAAGGTGTAGTTATGTTGCCAATCCCCGGCAACGGCGCCAAAAACTTGTTGCGTGTAAAAGAGTCTATCGCAATTGTAGTGCAAGTGTACACGACGCAAGTAGTAAAGTGATACGAAGTATCGGATATCGTCTCCACAGGGATTGGGCTAATAGCTTCACCTTAATTCACTGCACGAAGTAAAGGAAATAGTTTAGAAAGTTGTCACGAAAATATTAAAGAAAAAACGTAAATAAAAGAGTTGGAATATCAAGATAGAGAGAATGGGCTGGTATTGAATTGCTCAGTAGTGCAGGTATTGCAATGCTTAGGAAATCCAGTTCTGTCGTCGCACCCGTCGCCGACAGCACCTGTCGCGGCGGCTGTTCGTTGGCTGTCGCGGTAGCAAACACACCAACTCCGTACTTCAAGTTTGGCAAGAATCCCAGATCTGCCTTGGCCTATCCCTAGGTCCAAGTCTGTCGATGATCACGTCTTGATGATACCTCCCGACGTGAATCGAAGGATGAACACCGATGTGTATGAATTCTTCTTTAGCCACTTAACCTTGCCCTATCCCTAGGCACAAGATAGTTCAACTATAAACTAGAGAACTCGCTCTTATTTCTTTCGTATACTTAACTCTCCCGATGCTAAGTAAATGAATAACCTCACAATGCTCTCCCGATGCTATTGCAAGATGTTAATAACCAAAATAAGATAACTTGAAATTTATTTTATTGAACTTGGAAAATCCTAAAACAAAACAATCCTTGCAACTACTTTACAAAACAACCCGTGGCCCTAGGGGGAATTTAGAACATGTCGACGGCGGGTAAACGGCGGAGGGGTTTTAGTTGTCGGTTATGGGGTTTATTGTATCCTAGGTTAAAATCTATGCCCTTATATAAGCTTTGGGCTCAAGTATTCTAAGTTAACAAGGATTACAACTTTAATTAAAAGTAAGACTCTAATAAAGACTTAATCTCCAAGTATCCTACTTTTCAGCCGCCATCCTTGTTTCTAGGGATTTCCTCTCCTTGAGCTTTGGCTTGACATATCTTTTGATCCGGGGCTTGGAAAATTATTTGGTTTTCACACGACAGACGAGCAGATTTTTCTTTATCTATCGAGGTCCACTTTACTTTTCTCTCCGCCAAACTGTTGTCGCCTTGCTGTCACGGCAGATCCATGGCAGCATCGTCCTTGTCGTCTGCTTGTCCAGTTCAGCTCTTCTACTTCTCTGCCCTGCGCCCGCCTTCTCCATCTACGATGGCAGCAACCTGCAAAATAAGCCATCTTTTAGTAGAATCTGTGCCTTTAATACATTTGTGATGTTTTGCTGTAAACTAACCTAAATGCAATGCAATGATGCTTGAATGCAGTAGAAATATGGGTTAAAAAGGGTGTAAATATTAAAACTTTTACACACTCAACAATAACTTCAGAATTGCTTCTCCGAACTTTGAGTATCTGCCAGACTTGCCGTCGGGACTTCTCTCCGTCTCACCTACCAGGACAACGAAAGTCGCAAGAGTAGAATTTTGTCGTGGCACCGAAAGTTGTCGCCGCTTCAATCCGCCATCACCCGCCGAGGCAGCAGATCATGGCAGCGTAAAATAACTTGACCTATTCAACGTAGTTTCACACTAAGCAGCAACATAACCCTGACCTCTCTATCAATCTGATTTCTTCCTTTTATTACTTGTGTTTTATTTTACTTTTCTTCTCAAACAACCATCTTACTTGTGCATTTACTTTATTTGTGCAGGAACAACAATTTGAACCAAGTTGTCCAATCCCTATGGGTGACGATATCTTATATACTATAATTTGACAGGAGTGTGCACTTGCACTCGTAAAAAGAGAACACCCAAACGCTCTACAACGACCTCTATACATGACTTCTAAAGCTTGTTGTATACGCCTTCTTTCATGAAAAATATGTTCAATCCCAAGAACTAACGGTAGTATGGGTTTGTTGGGTCTTCCTCGGGTCATGCAACAACACAAAACCTGAAAAGATAAACAAAAAAAGAATAGCTAGTTAGTCTATACAAAAAGAAAAAATAAAATGGTGCAAAATCTAAACTTAAAACAACCAATTGTCAATCCCAAGCAACGCCGCCAAAAACTTGTTGTGTGTAAGGGTGTACTATAAATGATACGCAAATAGCTCAAGTATACACGTCGAGACAAGTAGTAAAGCGATGAGTGGGTATCATCTCCATAGGGATTGGAGGTATTTCAAGTTAAGTTTAAGCACACAAGTAAAGACTAAAATATAAATGAAATAGCAAGTAGGAACAGGGCAAGAAATGTGATAGCAATTAACAGATATAAAGCTGAACCAAAACACAGATACTTCAAGGGTCCTCTCACGTGTATGAAGCTCTCTAATAAAATGATAGGTTGGGCTTGCTAAGGACTTCTATGTCTAAACCTAAAGAATACATAGAACTACCTTACCCACAACATGCTCGACAGAGTTTACTTAGGTGTTTCTAAACTATCTCTAGCAAGAAACCTAACAGCCAAAATGCTATGGCAATACCTCTCAGCGTGAACCCAAGCAAGCTACTTATCGATGAAGTTCTACTCCTTTTAGTCGTTCAAACTCTATCCTTATCTCTAAGGTGAGTTAGGGTTTTGCCTCTCAGCATCAAACCCCCATTGTCTACGTGGATCTAAGCCTAACTCTCTCGAATATTAAGCTATCTAACACCTAAGCTAAGGCTAACTCTCGAAAGCTCTTACAAGTTTAGGGCAAGGAAACAATGGACAAAGCATTTAAAGAGTAAGAAAGCAAACAAAACATTCATTCAAACTTAAACATAAACATCCATAACAAGCCCAAGCCACTTAAAATCAATTCATGGCTGGGCAAAGATCATCCACATTCGTCCTTTTAAAACAATCCATCAAATATTAAGAAATGAAACAACAAAAGCAACTAGAGAAAAGGAAACTCCCAACCCGCCTTGGACTGTCGTGAACTGCTCCAAGCTTGCTGCTTCTCTCAAGTGCCAGCGAGAACATTCCTTGGAGCTTCAACAATGAAGAACACTACAACGAAGAAGATGAAGGAAAGGAGCTGCCTTTCTCCCTTTCTTAGCTCACCAAAATATACTCTTTTTCGGATCTCTCTTTAATCTGGGTGTCTTGTCCTTTATATAGTGGGGGCTCCTAGGGTTTTTTTTCCTAAATTCCAAGAGCATATTCCCTTCACATGTGGGCTCACAGCTTGCTGATTGGTTCACGTGTCAGGCTGCACTATGTCTTCATCTCCTTGTCTTCTAGTGCGCCCAGAAATGCTATCCAAAATGTTGTAGCATTCTGCCATTGCCCTGCTCCGCTCCTCATTTCCCTACACATCACCACAACAACTAAAACCTTCCCAAGTAGCATCATTCAAGCAAATAATCAAAGAAAACATAACAAGCAACACCAAATGCAACTACATGAGCTAAATGCACCTATATGCCATAAAATGAGATGAAATGGGCTTGATTTCATACAGTAACCTAACTAAAAAGGCACAAAATGTTAACCTTTTACAAGGTTAACAGCCATCTCCATGAAAGCGTCGTGAATTTCATTGGTAGATGGAATGGACCCGAGCAGTTGTAACAATTTAGGTGACAATGGTGGGAAAGCATTATTGATCTAAAATTCCTCTAAACGACGTTGGTCATCATCGACAAAAAGATGGTGGAAAAAACCAATTGCTTCCTCTTTGAGAATTGAATCGTCCTCACACCACGACCCATCCGAGAGTTTAAGGGATGTAATTTTGTTTTTTTCTTCGATTGATAGCTTTTCTATGAAAGCAACGTGTGTTTCGGTCACCCTAGTTTATCCAATCTGAACGTGACTTTTGCTGCCAAAGAAGCTCCGCTTGATCAAGCAATTACTCGAGCTCAATAAGCAACTCGGATTCAAGATTACTTAGGAAACGAGAGGAGTGTTGACAAACATTTCTGGATCCCCCTAAGCCTGGCCATGACGATGCATTTCTTGGTCCCCTAAAAACCAAAAACAATCTTGTTCCAAGAATCTGCAGCCTTAGCAAAGTTTCACAAAGTAATTGTTAACGAAGAACCCAACACCCAATTATCAGCTACCATGCGCGAGAAATCCTCGTGAGCCTGCTAGCCAGAAAAGTAGCAAAACTGGGGTGGTGTTGAATGCCATAGAGTTTTACCAATAATAAGGAGAAGAGGCTTATAATCCGACCGCATTCGAAAAAGGTGCTACACAGTTGATTCCAGAAATACTTTGTCGTAATAACTGTTACAGATGAATCTGTCTAAGCGAACAGAAGCTACTCCCTTAGACCATGTAAAATTAGGCCCCGTGTAACACATGTCCCGTAAGCCAAAGTCAAAAATGAAGTTCTGAAACGTTGTACTAGGATTCGAAGATGGAGCACAACCTGACCTTTCTGAAGAGTTAAGTGTAGCGTTAAAATCCCCGAACAATACCTAGGGAGAACGAATAGAAGCTGCCAAACGTCGTAAATGTGGCCATAAGAGTTTCCTTCCGTATGCCGAATGGCTGGAATAAATAGCAGTAGCAAGCAAAGAGGAGCCAGAATTTCTACTAGTGATTTTAAAGTGGAAAAATTGGAAATGGGTGAGGATAACATCAATAGAAACATCATCATACTAAGCCATCCAAATCCCACCAGCAAATCCAATTGCTTCAACTCTATAAGAGAACGAAAAACCCAAAGTTGATATCACTGTGTCAGCCCATCGGCCACCGATGCGTGGTTCAACAAAAATAACCAAGTCAGGTTTATAGTCCCGTAAGTATTGTGTAGCTGTAGGTAAGAAACGAGAGTCATTGCATCCTTGAACATTCCAATAAATAATTTTAAGATCAATAAAAATGACAAAGATGGAAAGGAACTTATCATATAGCCACTGCCCAGATTCCACCTGAATCGTGACTGTTATCATCAACAATATTGTTAACCGAAGTAGAAGGCGCATGAGAGGTGTTAACAATTGTACCTCCTAGTTTATGAGAGTCAGAAGGATCGCCTATCGGTGTCAGCATTTTCCTGCATTGCAGTAGCTGTGTGCTTTGATTTTACCAAAGTGGAACTGTATGGGGCAGTCGGAATAGAGCAAGAATCGGATGCTTTGAAGGATTGCTTTGAGAGGACATGGAATTCAGAAAGAGATATAGTGAGGGGCTTACGGATAGTGGTAGATCGTGGGGTTTTGCCTGCAGTGCTCAGTCTTTTCTTGGGGTTTGCTTTTGATGTCGATGGTATAGTGGCCTTCCGAGCTTGCGGGGATGCAATTGGAGAAGTAGTTGGTTCAAAAATATGATCAGTGGCCCCATCAGATTCAGTGTCGAAAATCGGATTAAATTGAGAGCCTTAACAACAGATGGCCGTGTTAAATTTTTAGATTTTGAGGGGCAGTGTGGTCGGCATTCATCCACCATCCAAGGACTAAAGTGTCTGTTTCAACAGGTACAGCTGCTAGTTCAGAAGACTTCATAGGCTGCTCCATCACATTATCACCAAGCGGTACCTCAGGGTTCTTATCGGGGTAGGCCTTTTGAGCGTGGCCATATTTACCGCAATGGAAACAAATCACTGGTAGTGCTTCATATTCAACTATTTGGATTTGGCCATTGACAATTATCTTGGAGATTAGAGGCTTGGAGAGATCAATCAATAGGGTCATGCGGGCAAAGCAACCCCTCTGACCAAACACAGTTTGATAGTCCAATCGAGTCACGGGGCCAAAAGATTCGCCGATTTCCTTAATAATGCTTCTCTTATATAGCATGATAGGTAGCTCTGGGAGTCTGCTCCATACCATAACGTCAGTAGGATATGGTGTGGACGTAGTGAACTCTGGAGTCCACTGCTGCACAGTGAGGTAATGTCTGAAAATGATCCAAGGGCCGCCGGCAAGGGCATGGAGATAATCAGTTCGATAATGAAAAGAAACAAGAAAGTATTCGTTTTCAATATCTATCAATCGAATACCCTGCTTAGGTTTCCAAAGTTCTTGAATTTTTGTGCGTAAGTTTCTATAACCAATTCGACGGCCTAACAAATTGGAGAAAAGGGTTTGATCAAGACTCTTCTCTGCAAGAGATTGTATGCGATCAGAAAACTCAATTGATATTAAGCCATCAACAACAGATCGGGTAACATCCCCTTCTTGAATATCAATGCCGTCGTCTACTAAGAAATCTTCCATATCAAGAACACCATCATTCATCAGAGGCTCTTTGTAGGAAGTAGTGTTTTGGGTATAGAATCATCAGAGGGGGACTAATTTTTTCTAGGGTTTTGATTTATGCCGCCTCCATCAAGCGGATCGTCATACAAAAGGCAGTGCTTTGTAAAGTTTCGAGGGATCTCTGAACCGTGATCAAAGATACCTATCATCTTTAAAATACATATATTCTTTGATTTCACCGAAAATTTAGATTACAATAACAATTAAAGCATCCTTCTTTAATAATCGAATATGTATATTTTCCCCTTTTATTGAATCACCATCTTGTATTAAACTTTTAACATTACTCGGTGCTAATATGGCCACTAATTTTGTGACACCCCTCGCCCAGGTTAGGAGCGAGGATCGTCCGAAAACATTTTATTCAAAACATAAAAGAATAGTGGGCCAATTTAAAATTTTTATTCTAATAGGAGAAGATTTAACCAAGCTTGTAATGATCTCAAGTCAACAAATAATCAATTTAAGGCTAATTTAAACTTTTTAGTAAACCAATTCAATCATTAATCTAACTGAACTTTCAGTGATTATCACTACATAGGTTATAATGTTCGCACAATAACTGAAAATTCTTCTTAAGTTCTAGCTCAATTGGATTTAATTCAAAACAATCAACTTAGTCCAATTATACAATAATACTCTAGTCTTCCCTCATAAACATTCGTCTCTCAAAATTGTTTTTATAATAATTACTAAAGTTCACAATTGGAAAATTAGATAACTTAACAAGAACCTAACAGATTCAAGCTTTCACAACTAATTCAAATTTATGTATATTTGAATTCACATTTATACCATCATTCGTACATCATAGGATAGAAGACTAACATGGCTATGGATTATATTTACATACATAACTTATATACAACAAAATATTTACCATGTCTCTAACCAAAACACCATGAGATTAATATTTACAAACTCATGATATTCAAAAAGGATATCATCCAAGTCATCAATACACACACCTTAGATAAAGCCTAAGAACCATCATAATGTAAAGAACTAGGACCAAAATGCAAGAACCTAGGCCACCCACAATTAGCAAGACATAACCAAAGCATGCCATACTTTCAAGGTGTTCTTCACTTGTATATATTTAGCTCCAAGGGGTTGAGTAGCTCTAAGCAACAAATCTTGGGTTTTGGGAAGAATAACAAACAAGAGTGGTAAGTACATCGAATTACTTAGTGAGGTAACACATAATTGCCAAGTTTCAAATTTGGTTATTAGAAGTTGTTCATTCAGATAATCAAACATTTCTATCATCCAATTCATATCATGCAAGGGTCGCTTATACTCAATTCAGGTCATATCAAACAAGAAACACACATACTCAATTTGACTATAGTAAACAAGTGTCAATTATGCTCAAATCGATCCCTAACAAAAAAATATCAATCATGCTCAATTCAATTCATAGTAACATATATCATTTATGCTCAATTTGATTCATAACAAACAAATACCACAATGCTAAATTCGATTCATAGCAACAATTATCACAATGCTCAATTCGATTCATAGCAACAATTATCACAATGCTCAAATAGGCCTTGGTACCTAGTTAATTCAAGGTATTCGAGTCGCATAAATCAAGTCGACACATAAAGTATCTTAACAAGAAGGTGCCTTCTACACCCAAGAAAGTCGATACACAAAGAACCTATCAAGTCGATACTCGTGGTATCTAGCAGGAGGTGAATGCATCACCGAACAAGACGGTACACTTAGTACCTAACAAGTCGAGCTCTAGACTCTAGGCATGTCGTATTACTTGTAAAACTAATATTTTGATATAATAATTGAAAAATGTTTTGGACTAATTTAAAAAGTATTTAAAACATTTCCAAAGTCCAAACAACTTGAAACTCTGTTTAGGGAAGTTTTTATAAAGGGTTTTACATGTTTTTCAAAGCCAAACTTTACAAAACTGTCCATGCGTTTCGAAACACCTTAGGGCGTTTCGATACGGGAATTCCAGTAGCAAAAATGTTTCATACTCGTATTGAAACAGGCATTCCATGGATAAGATTTTTGCCCAGCGTTTCGAAACGGGCTATGCCGTTTCGATACGCCTACGTGGCATTGACTACAACGGTCATAAACCCCAACGGCTATTTCCCAACTAACTTTCAAATGCAGGTGTTTCGATACGAGTTTTAACGTTTCGATACGGGTGTTCCGTAACGGCCAGAGGCATTCCGGAACGGGGAGCTGCAAAAATGCATTTATGGTGGGAATTAAAGTCCTCAACGGCTCCAATTCAATCCCAACGACTAGCAACGACTATAAACTCATCAAGGAGTATAAAAGGGACCTCTAAGCATCAAGTAAAGGCTAATGATCATATTGTCAAACATCAAATGATCAAGAATTGTCTTAGAGCTTAAATTGTCATTTATTGTATAGACAAACACTAGTGAGCCAAAATTGTCAAATTTGCTCAAGTGTTTTAGGTTTTAGGTGAGTGCTTAATTGTGCAAACAAACACCTATTAGAGGGTTTTAAGTTTGCTTCTTGTTTCTCTGTGTAAGAGAGGGTTTCAATCAAGGCTTTGGGTAGAAAGCTTGATTGTGTATAAGGGTTACCTCCTAAGCCTAGAAAAGGGGACGAATCAATAGTGGATTGATTGGGAATCCTTAGTGGGGAGCTAAGGTAGTGGATGTAGACCTTGGTTAGAAGGTTGAACCACTATAAATCTTTGTGTCACATTTCATTTTAGCTTCCACAACCCTTCCACCCAAAAATCCACCTCTCCACCACTTGGTGAGCCACATCAGTTGAACGAATCGAGCCCCACACAACTCAACACTACCTAAGAACAACTAGAACTTAGGTCTTTATGATTCTTAATTTTGAAGTTTTTCTCCCTTCAATTAATTATCAACTATAAGCAATACAAGCAAAAGGTACAAACAATTAAATCTTAAATACATAAACTTGTTTCAATCAAACAAGAATGTAATTCCAATTCTTTACTTCCATTGAACAAACATGTTAATACATGATTATTCACAATTCAAGAGGCAATTATATCATTTCGATATACCAGGCAACAATCTAAACTCAATTGAACACATAACAACAATTCGAGTATCCAAGCCATTGGATTACCTACATAGGTATATGTACTCCAAATTAAGATCTAAATTCTAGCAATCATATAACAATTTCATAACTCCTCGTTACTAGATCAATAAACACCAATTCATGCAAAACAGCATAGAGATTACAAAATACACTACTCAATGCATATCCACAAGTTTCAATCAAAGTGTCCAATTATTAACTTAAGTTATTCTTCCCTAGTTACCATTACATATGAATTAGTCCAATTTCATGGCAAAGACAAGATTAAATGATAGATTGGTTAAAACCTAAGTTCCAACCCTAGGGAAGATTACACTCACTATTCTTCCTAGCTATTCTTGAATTTGGATGCCTTTGATTGTGTCCCTTTGTTGGCCGAATGAAGAGCCTTCTTCGATTCCCTCTCTTCTTTGCTCTAATCAAACACATATCATACATAAAACATTGGTTAACATCCAATTAAATAGAATGATCTTGATTTATTAAACACCAATTACTGAATTTCTAAACCATGTCTTGATTTGGACAGATTGTATACCCTCTAATGTTCTATTCATATCTTCCAATTCGTAAGTCGGAATCACGATTATTATATACCTTTAGTAAGCTTACATAACTGACTTTACAACTATGTATGGCTTGCATTCTATTTATTTCCCAATTAAAGAAGTTTATTCGATAAAGTTAGGTCAAAAAAGTGTTTCAAAATTGTCCCTGAAATTAAAAGCATGCTTCAGTGGTTCGATTTATCTAAGTTCCATATCGATTCAGTTAAATTCTTTTTATAATGCAACATTTCACATTTCACTTACATTTCTACACTGAAATCAACCTTAATTAAATTCACCTAAGTCCTCAATTAGGCAAATTTTCCAGACTAGTCCTTATAGGCATGTTTTGCATACGAATCAACCTAATTGACTTATTTTATCTCTAATTCATTAATTTCGATTCCTATAATACTTATTTCAATACTCTTTCAATTATTCTCTAGGATTTCCAGATTTCAATTTATCCAATTAGGCCTTAGATTTTCAATTTGACTACACTAGTCCCTAAACTTCCGATTTTTCCATCTATGTACTTAATTTCAATCAATGGTCAAAAAATCAGTATCTCGTCATATTTTTTCAATAAATTAACACTTCAATCCTCTAGAATACATAATGTCTAATAACTTATTCCTACTGAATTTTTTCTGATTTCAAATATAAATCCCTTAATTTCAATAATTCATGTAAACACAATATTAGAGAAATCCTAAGTATTTTCCTATGGTTCGGCTAACTATTAACTACCAAATTCAGCATCTAATTTACATTCTAACATGATTACAAGTTTTTTACATCACTCTAACCAAATTTTCTAGCATTATACTCAACTCAAAACACCATGAAAAGATCGGCATTTCAAGATCTAAAACTAAAATTGGATCTAACTTAGAGTGTTGAGCTTACCGAGCTTTCTCCTCTAAATTTCCAAGCTTGAATCTCACTTAATGCAAGAGGAAAATTAATTTTCTTCAGGGTTGTTTTCTTCCAAATTATCCTTCTTCCTCTAAGTTTCCTTAGCCGGCTATGAGAGGAAATGAAAGAGATGACTTGTGTCATCCAACTAGTATTGAGATTTATCTAGTTTACCCTTCATAATTAGGTCTTAAACTTGGGATAGTGGAGGGGCATCCAATGGAAGTTATTTAATTAGCATGCAAGCTCAAAGTTTATCCCCTCATTTCATTTGATCATTTAAAATCAATCCTTCATTTTGCATTTTCTTCAATTTAAGCCTTGATCAATTCAGTTGATCTAATTTTAGATTTTCCAATTTTAATCAACGATTTAGATAATTAATCCATGTTATTATTAGTTTAAGATTTAGGGTGTTACAATTATCCCCTCCTTAAAAGAAGAATTAATCCTCGAATTCTTACCTGAACTAAACATATGAGCATATTGCTCTCTCATTGTATCCTCAGGTTCCCAAGTTGCTTCTTCCGTCTTATGGTTTCTCCACAAGATTTTCACCAAAGAAACATTCTTGTTTCGAAGTCTTTTGATCTCTCTATCAAGAATTTGGAGTGGTTCTTCTTCATAGGATAGATCAGGATTTAATTCGACTTCTTCCGGTTCCAGGATGTGAGATGGATCTGATCAATATTTTTGGAGCATCGAGACATGGAAGACATTGTGAATCTTATCGAACTCACCAGGGAGTGCTAGTCGATAAGCCAATGGACCAATCCTTTCAGTAACTTCAAAGGGTCCGATGAATCGAGGACTGAGCTTTCCTCTCTTGCCAAATCTAAAGACTTTCATCCAAGGAGAAACATTAAGGAATACTTTGTCTCCAATATTATGTTGGATGTCTCTTCGTTTTAAGTCAACATAAGCATTTTTCCTGTCAAGGCTTGCTTCAATCTGCTGTGAATGATATGAACTTGCTCTTTGGTTTCCCGAAGCAATTGAGGACCAAGAACTTTGTTTTCGCCTAGTTCAGACCAGCATAGAGGTGTCTTACACCTTCTTCCATACAGAGCTTCGAACGGAACCATTTGGATCGAAGCTTGGTAACTATTATTGGAAGCAAATTCTACGAGTGGTATGGATTTCTCCCAATTCTTTCCGAAGTCGATAACACAAGCTCTAAGCATATCTTTGAGCACTTTTATCACTCTTTCGGATTGACCATCGCTTTGAGGATGGAAAGCTGTACTAAGATTCAACTTGGTTCCAAGGGCCCGTTGCAAAGTTTTCCAGAATCGAGCTGTGAATATAGGATCTCGATCAAAGACAATTGAAGTAGGAACTCCGTGTAAACGAATCACTTCTGGAATGTACAGGTGAGCTAGAGTTTCTAGACTATAGTTCATTCGAACAGGGATAAAGTGAGCTGGTTTAGTGAATCGGTCCACTATTACCCGCACTGCATCATATTTTCTTGGAGTGCAAGGAAGACCGATTACAAAATCCATAGTGATTTGGTCCCATTTCCATTGAGTGAATTCGAGAGATTGGAGTAATCTAGTGGGAGCTTGGTGTTCAGCTTTGATTCTTTGACAGTTCAAACACTTATATACATAATCGATGATAACTGATTTCATTCCTGGCCACCAATATAGAGACTGAAGGTCTTTAAACATTTTGATAGATCCAGAATGAACCGAGAAGGGACTTTGATGAGCTTCATGTAGAATTTCATTTTTAAATTCTTCATTATTCGGAATACATACTCTATTCTTTAAATACAACATGCCATTCGAATGAATGGATAAGTCTCGATTGGCTTCTGAATCAAGCTTCGAGATGATCGCTTGAAGTTCAGGATCACTTTGCTGCAATTCCTTAATTCTCGAGATTAAACTAGGTTGGATTTGAATCTCGGACATGAATCCTCGCTTCTGATACACTCGGAGGTGAGCATTTATAGCATTTGAAGCTACAAGATCGAGTAAGAGAATTTAGACAAAAGTTTTGAGTGGTTACTTGCAAAACAAGGTAACTGTTCGAATGGTTTCTTGTAAAACACGGAAGACAAATTTTAATTCAAATATTCAAGGTTTTTAATTTAAATGGATTTACCAGAAGTATGGTCTCCAACTGAGGGCATCAGCGACCACGTTTGCTTTCCCCAGATGATAATCAATAATTAAATCGTAGCCCTTAAGCAGTTCTACCCATCTCCTTTGCCTTAGATTCATATCTTTTTGAGTCAGAAGATATTTGAGACTCTTGTGATCGGTAAATAGATAACACTTTTTCACCGTACAAATAATGCCTCTAGATTTTAAGAGTGAACGGTCGCAGCAAGTTCTAGGTCATGAGTCGGATAATTGAGTTCATGAGGTTTCAATTGACGTGAATCGTAAGCAACCACATTGTCTCCTTGCATCACGACGCATCCTAGACCTGAGTGAGATGCATCGCTATAAACCGTGAATTCTTTTCCCGATTCCGGTTGGATAAGAACTAGGGTATGAGTCAAGGCTTGCTTAAGTTGGTCGAAACTATGTTTTTGCTTCTCCGACCACACAAAAGGTTCGTCTTTTCGAAGAAGCTTAGCTAAAGGTAGGGCGATAGTGGAGAATCCCTTAACAAATCTTCTATAGTATTCGGCTAAACTGAGAAAGCTTCGGACTTTACTCACATTTCTCATGGGTCTCCAATCAACAATAGACTGGACTTTCTTCGGATCTACCTTAATTCCTTGAGCTGAGATGACATGGCCAAGGAATGATACTTCCGGTAGCTAGAATTTTCACTTGGAAAATTTAGCGAACAACTGACGTTCTCGGAGAGTTTTCAAGACGATTCAGAGGTGTTCGACATGTTCCTCCTTGTTACGAGAGTAGGCCAAGATGTCATCTATAAAGACGACCACAAATTTATCAAGATAAAGCTTGAATACTCTGTTCATGAGATCCATGAATGCAGCTGGGGCATTGGTTAGCCTGAATGGCATTACAAGAAATTCGTAATGGCCATATCTTGTTCTAAAAGTTTTTTAGGCACATCATCATCCTTCACTTTCATCTGATAATAACCTGATCAAAGGTCGATCTTGGAAAACACGACAATATGTTTGAGTTGATCCAACAAGTCCTTGATCCTTGGCAATGAATATTTGTTCTTGATTGTTACTTTGTTTAATTGTCGGTAATCAATACAAAGCCTCATTGCCCCGTCCTTTTTCTTCACGAACAAGACAGCAGCACCCCACAGAGATGTACTAGGTCGAATGAATCCCTTATCTTCAATTTCTTGAATTTTCTTCTTGAGTTCTTTCAACAGTCACTGGTGCCATACGATAGGGCGTAATAGACATCGGGTTTGTTCCAGGCTGAACTTCAATCCCAAATTCTACTTCTCTAGTCGGAAGGAGACTAGAGAGTTCCTCAAGAAAAACATCAATGAATTCAAAAACAATTGGCATTTCCGGTAAACCAAATTCAATTTGATCTTGTAAGACCACTGAAGAAAAAATATATGTAGGCTTTTTATCGATTAGGAGTATAGACTCTTTCCTTAAACCTCGGAGGTACAGTCCTTTGTTTTGACAATCTACCCAAGCTTCGTGTTTACTTAACCAATCTAATCCTAATATCAAATCAAATTCACAAGTTGGCAAAATATATAGATCAACAAGAAAGGGCATGTTTCGAATGGTAAGTAGGCAATTTCTACAAATCAAGTTTACATTAGATGTTCCCCCTAAAAGGATTTGACACTACAAGATTGGTTCGAACAAGTTCAGGCTTTAAGCTCAAATTTTCTATCAAGTTTGCACATAGGAAAGAATGAGTAGATCCTGAGTCTATCAAAGCATAAACAGATACTGAGTTTCGTTCAACGGTACCTGCAATGACATCAGGAGATTCTTCGTCTTCCCTTCCCCGGATATGATAAATACGAGCAGGAGCTCGAGATTCCTGATGAGTGTAGGTAGGGGCATTCGAATGATTCCCTTTACTCTTGCCATGATTTCCTGATTGAGTCTTGTTAGAACCTTTGCTTCGATTAGATGGAGCTGGGCTCAGATTTGCAATGGATCGAGTCATAGTCTTATTTTGATTTTTGGGACAATCTTTGATAAAGTGATCGGCTCTGCCACAAGCATAGCATAGATTTGACTAAGATCTGCATTTTCCAAAATGAAGTTTGTGACAGAATTCACAAGTGGGGACTTTCACAGAATTTCTCGTGCTATTTACAGAGATCACTGGAACTGAAGGCTTATTCACCGATTGGGGCATCGGTATAAAATTGCTTCTCGGAGCAGGAGTGTATGTCGATGAGCTTTCCTTATGATGCTTGGTTTTCTTGGATTTCCAATTAGATTTGTCCTCTCACTTTTGTTTCTAGTCATTTCAGTGTCCGCCCTTCCTTCTTTTTGTGGCTTTCATTTTCGCCTCAGTTGCGATGGCTCGGTTAACAAAATTATGGAAATCAGTAATTCCCAAGGCTGTAAAGATTGGACTCAATTCATCTTTCAAGCCGTCGATGAACATCCGACATTTGTCGACCTCAGTTTTAATGTATTCCAAGCCATACTTGCAGTACTTGCAGAATTCGGCCACTTATTGTTCAATGGGCTTATTAGCTTGCTTGAGGTGCAAGAAACATCTTCGACGCTCGGCCAAATATTGTTCACTAATATATTTCTTTTTGAATTATTCTACAAAGAAGTTCCACGTGACAAATTCTGTAGGAGCGGTTAGAATAATGGTTTCCCACGAACTCATCTCTTCATCTGCCAACAAGGCTACAACACATTTAAGCTTATGCTCATCCGAGCATTTCAATTGTTTGATCACAACTTTGGTAGTATTTTCCAACCAGTATTCAGCGTCTTCTAGATTTTCATCATTTGCACCAGAGAAAGTGTAGGCTCGATTGGATGATCTCTCATCCTAACGCTTCCCCCCTTCATTTGAGGATCGTTGCCTCGACTTGCGTTGGCACTTCTTCCTCGAAGTCCTCCGCTTCTTTCTCACCTTGACCACATGTGACTTCTCCACGGTTGCTATGTCTCTCAACAGACCCTTTGACCCTTTCCTGGTTTTGGTACTCAATGATGTTTGTCCGTCAACACCATCAGCAAGCTCTTCCTTCAGCTCTACAGTGGCCTCAAAAGCGATTTCCCTTTCCTTCGGCACATCCTCGGATAGTGTTGCCTTAGACCCTCTCTCCAGTGTGGTCTCAAAAGCAATGTTCTTCCCTCGAACATCCTCGGTAAGCTCTCTCGCAGCCTTCTCAGACATTTCAACCCATTATGCTCGGTACCTTGGCAGAACTAGACAACTTTGAACCAAGCTTGATCGGCACGGTGCTCTTGGCCTTGCCCAACCTCTTGGACTCCTTGGCTCGAACTGGGCATCTCCGAGACTTGTGAGGCCCCTTACAGCAGTAGCATTCCAATTGTTTTCTCATCACCCTCGGCTTGATAGCTTTTTGACTTGCTATCGCACCAAGTGTCGTCCCTGGCTTGACTACTGTGGCAATTGTAGTCGAACCACGAATCACACTCACCTTGGCGGCACTAACAGTAACAATCTCCCCAAGTCTCACTACTTCACCATCTGACTCGTCTGTTGTCTTGACCATGGTAGCTAGGCGGTTCTTCTCGGGACATCCTCGTATCAGATGATGACCATCACAAAAGTAGCACTTCAGCTTCTTCTTGCTCACTTTCTTTTCTGGCACAGACTTAGCCTCACCATTCCCCTTGTCTATTGAACTGGAACTGGTTGACTCAACACTTGCTTGCTTCTGTTCTGCAAGCACATTCAGAGGTTCAGTAATGTCAGCCTCTGAAAGTCCTTGGGCATCACCTTGCTCCACTGCGAGCTTCGCCCCCGGCTTAAGTCCCTCTAAGAAAGGTTTGAGCATCACTCATTGCGGTCTTGCAACTGAGTAGCTCACTCCTGAGCTCATTCACCTCTTTCCGCAAAGCTTCTACCTCAGCTTCACGAGCACAACTCTCTCGAACTGTGTTCAACTCAGTGAGGATGTGTTGTGTCTCGTCCTTGAACCTGTCCACCTTGGATTCTAACTTTTCAAGACGTGGCTCCACAACATCTTGGGTCTACTTGGACTCCTCCTTGGATTTCTCAAGTCTATTGATCATTTCCTCAAACGACGTTGTGTATTCCCTCAAGTCTTCCACCTCACATATAAGGAATCCTCCCCCGGAGCTCGGGGTTGAGACGTTTCTGGAGGTTCAGTTCGAATTGGATGATCTCCCATCCTAACGCTTCTCCCTTCATTTAAGGAACTCTCGAGACTTTTATTGTCCCGAGAAGGTCTAGATTCAGTCATTCTATATTTAAACAAGAGAGAAGAGTTAGATGAGCAATATATACAAGTGATTCAAAATACAATTCATGGTGCCTTTACTAATGATGCATTCAGACTCGATCTAGTTCTAGGATCTAAAACTAAAAAGCGCTGATAACCAATTAATATAACACCCCTCGCCCGGTTTAGGAGCGAGGAGCATCCAGAAACATTTTATTCAAACATAACAGAATAGTGGGCCAATTTAAAATTTTCTTCTAATAGGAGAAGATCTAACAGAGCTTGTAATGATCTCAAGTCAAAACTAATAATCAATTCAAGGCTAATTTAAACTTTTTAGTAGACCAATTAGATTATTAATCTAACCGAACTTTCAGTGATTATCACTACATAGGTTATAATGTTCGAACAATAACTGAAATTTCTTCTAAAGTATTGGATATAATTCAAAACAATCAACTTAGTCCAATTACACAATAATACTCTAGTGTTCTCTCATAAACATTTGGCTTTCAAAATTGTCTTTATAATAATTACTAAAGTTCACAATTGGAAAATTAGAAAACTTAACAAGAACTTAACTGATTCAAGCTTTCATAACTAATCCAAATTTATGTGTATTAGGATTCACATTCATACCATCATTCGTACATCATAGGATAGGAGGCTAACCTAGCTATGGATTATATTTACATACATAACCTATATACAACAAAATGTTTACCATGCCTCTAACCAAAACACCATGAGATTAACATTTACAAACTCATGGTATTCAAAAAGGATATCATCCAAGTCATCAATACACACACCTTAGATAAAGCCTAAGAACCATCATAATGCAAAGAACTAGGACCAAAATGCAAGAACCTAGGCCACCCACAATTAGCAAGACATAACCAAAGCATGTCATACTTTCAAGGTGTTCTTCACTTGTATATATTTTGCTCCAAGGGGTTGAGATGCTCTAAGCAACAAATCCTGAGTTTTGGAAGAATAACAAACAAGAGTGGTAAGGACATAGAAGTACTTAGTGAGGTAACACATAATTTCCATGTTTCAAATTCAGTTATTAGAAGGTGTTCATTCACATAATCCAACATTTCTATCATTCAATTCATATCATGCAAGGGTCACTTATACTCAATTTAGTTCATATCAAACAAGAAACACACATACTCAATTCGACTATAGTAAACAAGTGTCAGTTATGCTCAAATTGATCCCTAACAAACAACTATCAATCATGCTCAATTCAATTCATAGCAACATATTTCATTTATGCTCAATTAGATTCATAGCAAACAAATACCACAATGCTCAATTCGATTCATAGCAACAATTATCACAATGCTCAATTCAATTCATAGCAACAATTATCACAATGCTCAAATAGGCTTTGGTACCTAGTTAATTCAAGGTATTCAAGTCGCATAAATCAAGTCGATACATAAAGTATCTTAACAAGAAGGTGCCTTCTACACCCAAGCAAGTCGATACACAATGTACCTATCAAGTTGATACACGTGGTATCTAGTAGAAGGTGAATGCATCACCGAACAAGACGGTACACTTAGTACCTAACAAGTCAAGCTCTAGACTCTAGGCATGCCGTACTACCTAAAACAACTAGAACCAAAGTATTTATAATTCTTAATTTGAAGTTTTTCTCCCTTCAATTAATTATCAACGATATGCAATACAAGCAAAAGGCACAAACAATTAAAGCTTAAATACATAAACTTGTCTCAATCGAACAAGAATGTAATTCCAATTCTTTACTTTCATTTAACAGACATGTTAATACATGATTATTGTAACACCCCAATTTTGGGCTTGGAAGTTTAGGGTCTGAACCGGACCGGTCTGATTTTCGGTTCGAATATAAAAGGTGGTTTTAGGGAAAGCCTAGTTCGGGATGCATTAAAAATATGAGAAAATATCTAAAAACATTTTTTAATATATATATATATATATATAAGAGAGTGGTGAAATCAATTTTGCAAAATAAGGCTTGGAAGTATGACATTTCGAATTAGTGACTAAAATGTAATTTTTGAAAAGTTCGTGACTATTTTGTAAGGATTGAAACTTTGAATCTTTAAGGAGCTAATTTACCCAAGGAATGATTTCTCCAGATTTTTCTTAATTTTAATGACTCATTTAATGTTTAGTTAAATTAAAAGAAAAGAGAGAAACCATATTTTAGTTTTCATAACCAACTTTTGCTAAAACTTTCTCATCTCTTTTCTCTCAAAATTCCCTCAGAAAAAACCTTTCCATAGCAGCTTTTCTTTTGATTTTCACACTAAAAGATGAGATTTCAATCCCCAAATGATTCCTAATCATTTCTACATCAAACCCTCTTCATTTGCTTATTGAATTTTCAAGGATTTTGGCTCTAATCAAGGAGAAATCCACATTTAGAGGTAAGGATGTCCTTCTCCTCCAAATACTCAGTTCTTTACTGAAATTCCCAAGTTCTCAATCCTTAAATTGAGTTTTATTAAAGGTTTTAATGTTGTGATCTTGATTTTGGCTTAAAATTCAAGATTTGGATTTAATTTTGAAGAAATTCGTATTGGATGCTTGGGCTCGGTTTTGAGATGTCTTTTTAGTGTATTTTGGATGTTTAAATGATGTGAAATGGAGGTTTAATCAATGCAATCCCGAATAGGTTGATTTTCCTAAGTTTTTACTTGTGAAAATGGTGGTTTTTGGGGTGATTTTGGTGTTCTGTTATAGCTGGAGGTATAAGGACGTGATTAGGTTCTTTTTGGATGTTAATTGATGTCTAAGAATGTTTAGAAGTGATGGATCTTGGCTGGGTAATGTTGTGGAAGTGTTTGGATGTGATTTCGGTTGTGTTTGGTAGCCGTAATGTGAGTTTTGGTGAGAGCAGCGAGTTTAGGTGTAATGGCTGAAGATTTTAATGCATGATGATGCATTAATCCTCTGCTTTGATGTGTTTAAAACAGGGGAGTCATTCTCGGATCCTCGTGGTGTTCATCCGGAGGCCTAAACGGCGTTTCGGCATGTTGCGAAACGGAATTGGTGAGTGAAGTTTGGTTTTAAGCTTTGAAACCAATGTTTGAAGGTTTGGGAGCTTAGTTTAAGTCTAAACAACTTAACTAAGCTCAAGGGTAAGTTTTCGGAGAAATTCTCTCTTTGATGAACCATGAGATGGTTGGATGCAATGTGTTTAATTTGCATGTTTAAATTCTGTTTTGAAAGCATGTTTTAGCATGATTAATGTTGGTTTTGAAAGCCATGTGTTGGAGGATGCTCAAGGTAAGAGATCCTTTGTTGATATTAATAATTGTGGCTTGATGCATAGTGATGCATGATGGTTTAATGGCTCTGATATGGATGCTTTAAAACAGTGGATTAATGATGATAATTGATGTATATTGGCAAGTGATGTGTTGGTTTTAAAGTACTTGAATCGGATATAGTTAGCCGGCTATAGGATTGGGTGCACCGTGAATAAAGTCGCCTTGTATGTTGAGGGGTTGTAATAGTACCGTAAACTCCATCCAAGTACACTAACGAGATGTCTAAGATCATAATGGTGGTTAAAATGCCATGTGAGGATCTTGTGTTGTGGTCCTGTGTTCTCGTTAGTGATGTTATACAACTACCAATGAGTAATGTGGAGGGGTTGTGATTGTACCATTAAACTCCATCACGGGTGTTGAGGGGTTGTGATTGTACCGGTAAACTCCACCTTGTGTGTTTGGTAGTGTGTATGAAGCGTATGAGACAACGCTTGTAATCTGCGTATCTGATTGTGTTTTTGTCTTGAAAAATGGTTATGGTATCACTTGAAAGCCAATATGACATGTTGATGTTAATGAAGCATGAGATGCTTGTTGTGTATGCATTGTTGCATGAGAAATGATATTTTTGAGTTTAAAGGCCTTTGAAAGGTATTTTATGAAATGCATTATTGTGTTGTTTCTTTAGAGCATGCCTCACTAAGCATTTGTGCTTACGCTCTCTCTCTTGAATCAATAATGCAGATAATTGAAGTGTTTGAGGGCAGCAAGGAGGCTAAGAATCCAAGGGAAAGACTAAGCTCATGTACGGTGACTATTTTACAACATTATTGGATTTGATATTTGGCAATGGGAACCTAGGTTGTGGTTTTGGGAGATATTTTGGACTCCCTAAGTTTGGCATGAGGCCTATGATGTTTTGGATATGTAATTGGCCATTTTGGTGTTTGCTTTGTTTGTTTGATGTTGGGTTGGTTTTGAGTAATAGGTTGCATGCCTATAGATTGAGGTTTTCCCTAATTGATGCAATGAATATGTTTTGTTGATGCAAATATGTTCCTTTATTGTATGATGACTTGTTGGCATGATTAGGAGGTCATAGGGATGTGTCTGATTGGTCGAATGTATGTTAAACCAGATAATTCTGCACTTTCTGGGCAGCCTGTATCGGAACGGGCACTACCGTTACGAAACAGGGGCCTGTAATGGCCCTTGTGTATCGAAACGGGTAGAGGCCGTTCCGAAACACTTTTTCTACTGCCAAGCCCTGTTTCGGAACGGGTTTCGAAACGGTCCCGCGTTTCGGAACGGGCAACCCCCGTTCCGAAACACTTGTCCGTTGGGCATTGGTTTGGATGGTTTATGTTCTGCAAGCTTTTCGTTTTAGTCCTGAATTTTGTAAATGCAATTGCTTGAGTTAGGAATGTCCGTTTAAGGTGAAATTTGATAGGGAAGCATGTAATATGATTAATTTGATATTGGTAACCTTGAAATTGGTTAAGTCCCTCATCTTTCCAGAATTTACATTTTGGTCCCTGAATTTGTATGTTGAGCAATTGAGTCCCTGGTTGCGTTCCGATTGCTGTGATTCTCAAGTATGCTTTTCTCAAGAGTGCGCTTAGGGTTAATAAGCATTTAGAAAAAATTAAAAAAGAAAAAAAAGGGTTGTTAATCAAGGTTGACTTTCGGGTTGACTTTGGTTTTCCCCGTGTAATCTTCGTAGTTCGGGTCAACCGTTTGGGCCGGGCTAAGGGGGTTACAATTATTCACAATCCAAGAGGCAATTATATCATTTCGATATACCAGGCATCAATCTAAACTCAATTGAAAACATAACAACAATTCTTGCATCCAAGCCATTGGATTACCTATATAGGTATATGTACTCCAAATTAAGCTCTAAATTTTAGCGACCATATAACAATTTCATAACTCCTCAATACTGGATCAATAAACACCAATTCATGAAAAACAACATAGAAATTACAAACTACACTACTCAATCCATATCCACAAGTTTCAATCAAAGTGTCCAATTATTAATTTAAGTTATTTTTCCCCAGTTACCATTACATATGAATTAATACAATTTCATGGAAAAGACAATATCAAATTATAAATTGGTTAGAACATAAGTTCCAGCCCGATGGAAGATTACACTCACTATTCTTCCTAGCTATTCTTGAATTTGGATGCCTTTGAGTGTGTCTCTTTATTGGCCTAATGAAGTGCCTTTTTCGATTCGCTCTCTTCTTTGCTCTAATCAAACACATATCATTCATAAAACATTGGTTAACATCCAATTAAATAGAATGGTCTTGATTTATTAAACACCAATTATTGAATTTCTAAACTATGCCTTCATTTGGACGGATTGTATACCCTCTAATGTTTTATTCATATCTTTTAATCTGTAAGTCGGAATCACGATTATTATATACAACTATGTATGGCTTTCATTTTAATTATTTCCCAATTGAAGCAGTTTATTCAATAAAGTTAGGCCAAAACAGTGTTTCAAAATTGTCCCTGAAATTAAAAGCATACTTGAGTGGTTCGATTGATCTAAGTTCTGTATCATTTCAGCTAAATTCTTTTTATAATGCAACATTTCACATTTCACTTACATTTCTACACTGAAATCAACCTTAATTAAATTCACCTAAGTCCTCAAATAGGCAAATTTTCCAGACTAGTCCCTATAGGCATGTTTTGCAAACGAATCAACCTGATTGACTTATTTTATCTCTAATTCATTAATTTCGATTCCTATAATACTTATTTCAATACTCTTTCAATTATTCTCTAGGATTTCCAGATTTCAAATTATCCAATTAGGCCTTAGATTTTCAATTTGACTACAATAGTCCCTAAACTTTCAATTTTTCCATCTATGTACTTAATTTCAATCCATGGTCAAAAATTCAGTATCTCGTCATATTTTTCAATAAATTAACACTTCAATACTATAGAATACCTAATCTCTAATAACTTATTCCTACTGAAATTTTTCTGATTTCGAATATAAATTCCTTAATTTCAAAAATTCATGTAAACACAATATTAGAGAAATCCTAAGTATTTTTCCAATGGTTTGGCTAACTATTAACTACCAAATTCAGCATCTAATTTACATTCTAACATGATTACAATTTTTTTACACCACTCTAACCAAATTTTCCAGCATTATATTCAACTCAAAACACCATGAAAAGATCGACATTTCAAGATCTGAAGCTAAAATTGGATCTAAGTTAGAGTGAAGAGCTTACCGAGCCTTCTCTTCTAAATTTCCAAGCTTAAATCTCACTTCATGCAAGAGGAAAATCAATTTTCTCCATGACTATTTTCTTCCATATTTTCCTTCTTCCTCTAAGTTTCCTTAGCCGGCTATGAGAGGAAATGAAAGAGATGACTTAGGTCGTGCAACTAGACTTGGGACTTGTCTAGTTTTTCCTTCCTAATTAGGTCTTAAGCTTGGGATAGTGGAGGGGCATCCAATGGAAGTTAATTAATTAGTATGCAAGCTTAAAGTTTATCTCCTCATTCGATTTGATCATTAAAAATTAATCCTTCATTTTGCATTTTCTTCAATTTAAGCCTTGATCAATTTGGTTGATCTAATTTTAGATTTTCCCATTTTAATCAACGATTTAGATAATTAATCCATGTTACTATTAGTTTAAGATTTAGTGTGTTACAAATTTTTCAAATTGGCCATTTAAATTTTCGAATTGACCTTTCATTTTAACAAATTCATTTTCAATATTTTGCACCAAATGAATGAGTGCCTCGAGCTTGTGATCACTCTGATAAGGAGTTCTTATCTTTTCCTCATGTACAACGTTTTCCTATAAGTATATAAAATAAATAAATTAACAATAATCTTAAATAATATATGCCAACAAAAAGAAATTCAACATTATTATTAAAATTTCAGTTAATTATAATTAATGTACCTCGTCGTTTGTCTTCTCCGAACTCATGTCGATATGACGTTTACACTTTATCATCTTAACTTGTTTTGAAGGCGTTAAGTTTAGATATATCATTTACGTTAAAAAGATAAAATCTAATCATGCATTCATTAAACTTAACATAAAATTCCAAAATTCAAACACATCGTACCGGAACGCAATTTGGAAATAATTTTTAGTGGCCAATTTCTGTACCAGTATGCATCCAGTATCGGTACTCAATTACCCACGTATCGATACACGTGAAACAACGTATCGGTGCAGAATGAGTTTCAATTTGGGAACCCGAAATTAGATTTGTGAATTAGGGTTCTAATTTGGGATTTGGGGTACTTAATTTGAGAATTAGGGTTCTATATTTGTCCTAATTTAAAAATTAGGGTTAGGGTGGTGGTTAGGGTATGAGAATTAGGGGATTTGGGGAAGTCAGAAATCGATGGCGGTTGCCGCACATGGGCAGTCGCGGCCACTACCGATGAAGGCGGCGACTTCCGGTAGGCGGAACCCGCCGGTGACGGCTTGGACGGCCGGCCAAGTCAGAATCAAAATAAAAATAAGAAAGCTTACCTTATCGGATTGGTTGTGCGAACGGCGGGGAACGACTGTCGGGCTCGAACGGCGATCACGCAGGGAGGGAGGCACGGCGGCGATTATCTCGCCGGAAAAAGAAGCTAACGGCGGCAGCGGCTTCAATGGCAAGGGAAAACTTTTTAGGGTTTTTTAATTTAGGGATTAATATTTGATCCAATTATTTGAAAACAAATAAAAATATTATATATATTGAAAATAATTAAATTAATATTTTATTCTAAATAATTTATAAATATATATGTGTAAATAATTTATAATTATACATTGAGTCCTTTAAAATTTTCATCTTTATAAATTAATTTAATGGTGTTTATCGTTAGTGGTGTTCAGCGGTGCTCGTTGAATGTGGTAGACTCATCTATATACACACATATCTCGGCGTAGGGATAAGTTTACACTACTTATATTTCAAATATAACAAATGAATCTATATAAAATATACATATAGGTTTTAACTTTAATATAACAAATAAATATAGCTTGGTGGAATATATATATATATATATATATATATATATATATATATATGTACATACAATATGATTAGTATATGATGCATGGACAATATAAAATTGGCTTAAGGGGTTACTTTTCTCCCGAGTTAGACCCAAATTAGCAATGTTGGCCCTCGCTCGAAAATGCGTTCAATTAGGTCTTCCAGTCGCACATTGTAGCAAATTAGCCCCATGACCAACCTTGACCATTAAAGCGCTGAGGTGGCAATACCGGTGCTGACATGGTAGTCAACTATGCTGACGTGGCGGTTCACGATGTTGACGTGGCAGTGGATGTGTGATGATGACGTGGCAGAGGGGCTGAATTGATTTTTTAAACCGAATTCGAGGGCATAATTGAATTTTTTACCAAGTTCAGGGCCATAATTCATTTTAATTGAAAGTTCGATAATTTACTTAATCTTTAAGATAAAAAATAATAAATTACAAAAATTTTAAAAATATTTAAATAATATTTAAATACTCATAAAATATTTAAAAAATAAAAATATTATAATTAATTTAAAAAATTAAGTAAAAACATAAAATTAAAAATATGAAAATTTATAAATATAAAAACTTAAAATTTCAAAATATTTTTAAGCCATCAGAAAAGTCTTCGACTGTTTCTGGCTATGCTAAGCCTACTAATATTCATTGAGCATATTTTCAATAAAATCATCCTTGTATTAAGGTAGAAAAAAAAACAAAAATTTTCTTCATTTTTCTACATCAAATATTAATGAGCGTCAATTTAATGTAAAAAAGTGAAAGAAAATTTGAGATTTATTGTTACTTTAATACAAGGTTGATTCCACTGAAAATTTGTTTAACAAATGGTAATACTTAGACTGACGAAGTTGAAAAGTACTTAAAAGTCCTATATTTTATGCCCATTTTAGCTCATATTGTCGCGGTTTTTAAGCTCATTCTAGTTCTTATTTAGGTTTTCATGCATGTTTTACAGTATCTTTGCTTCACTCAGCTTATTACAGTGTTTATGACTATTTATGGAGAAAAGATATTGTTTTCGGTTGCATTTGCATTACAGGTTATAAGAGACAGCCGTCGAAACTCGCCGTGGCAGCAGGGTAGAAGAATGATCGGAGAAGAGGAGGAAGTAGAATGATCACATCCAGTCACACAGGATCAACCATCGCTTTAGAAAAGAAATGTATTGAAGCAGTTCAAAGAATAGCCGGCGTGACAGACTGTCGCCGCGGCACATTGGAGAATGACCAAATGGGAGTGCAATCTGAAGAGGAGAATTTACTGAATCAGCAGAACCAAGTCACATGAAGAATAGAGTCTATGAGCATCCAGAGATGACGTGAGAAGATTCAAACAAGAAAGAAGCTTGCAGCCAAAGAAAGCCAAAATGAAGAGTTATTTTGGACTAAAATATTCAGTTCATTCAATGCAATTTAATTCCTACTTAACTGCTTCCACAAGAGGGGCTTTTGTGACTTTTTCTCCAAGGAGTACTTGACCTAATCATCTCCTATAAATAGGCATCAAGGCCAAACGACGGAGAGAGATTAGGGTTTAGAATTTATTTTTGTGTTTTCTTTATTCATATTATGTTCTAAATTTTCTTTAGGGTTAAGATTATTTTGTTTAGTAGTTGTGAGAACGGTTGTAATTAGTTAAAGCTTTTGTTATTCAATTCAATTCAAGGTTTGTTTATCCTATTTTCTTAATATTTGTTTGCAATAGAATCGAGAGATCTTTGTGAGTACATCAATTTGTTTCAATTCGAGAGAGTTAAAACTCAAGAAAGGGATAAACGTGATTCCTATCGACTAAGGTGAGAATCAACTTAGCTTAGAGATAAGTCTAGGTTTAAGGCAGCTAAGAAGGAACGTGGGAAAGTTGTTGTTCAACCTATGTTTACGTCGAGAGGTATTGTCAAAGAGTGTGCATCAACAGTATTAAAATTTAGAGATAAGTTGGAATCAGATTAGCACGTTCTACCGAACCTTGAAGGCCCGCCTAGTTCCTCACTGTGGCAGTGTTCTGTCTGTCACCCGTCGTGGCAGAGATATCGACTTTGCATTACAAGACATTTATGAGTTCAACGTAGTTTCATACTACGACACAACTCAATCTAACCCATCTTCTTATTCTGATTTCTCAATCCTTTTATTACTTGTTTTCTTTAAGTTTATGCAACTTTCTCAAACCAATCAAATTCAATTGTGTTTTTACTTTTCCTTGTGCTGGAATTTAATCACTAAAACAGCTTCCAATCCCTGTGGAGACGATATCTTTAATACTATAACTTGACAAAAGTGTACACTTGTTGAGTTTTAAGGTGCTCGATTCCTTCAACCGATCTTACTCACCAAGTGGTGGAGAGGTGGAATTTTGGGTTGATGTGGTGTGGAAGCTAAAAAGATAATTGACACAATGATTTTAGAGTGGTTCAACCTTCTAACCAAGGTCTACATCCACTACCTTAGCTTCCCACTAAGGATTTCCAATCAATCCACTATTGATTCGTCCCCTTTTCTAGTCTTAGGAGGAAACCCTTATACACCGATCAAGCTTTCTACCCAAAGCCTTGATCAAACCCTCTTTACAAGAGAAATGGAAAATGCAAACTTGAATCCCTCTAATAGGTATTTGTTTGCTAAATAATGCACTCACCCAAAACCTAAAACACTTGAGCAAATTTGACAATTTTGGCTCACAAGTGTTTGTCTATACAAGAATTGACTATTTAAGTATAAAGACACTTTTTGATCATTTGTTGATTGACAATTGAAGCATTAACCTAATCTTGATGCTTGGAGGTCCCTTTTATACTCCTTGATGAGTTTGTAGCTGCTACTAGCCGTTGGGGTTGAATTGGAGTCATTGGAGACTTAATTTTCCACCATAAATGCAGTTCTGCAGCTCACTGTTTCGAAACACTCATGACCGTTTTGAAACACCCTTTAAGTAGAAAGAGCCGTTGCAGTCTGATGCAGCACCCGTATCGAAATGCCCTTGGCCGTTTCGAAACACCCGTATCGAAATGCATGTATCTGTATCAAAACGATTTGCATTTAAATGTTAGTTGGGAAATAGTTGTTGGGATTTATGACCGTTGTGGTCGATGCCATGTAGGCGTATCAAAACGGTATGGAGCATATCAAAACGCTGGGCAAATTTCTCATCCAGAAAGGGCATGTTTCGACACTAGTATCGAAACGTTTTTGCTACTGGAATACCCCGTATCGAAACAACTAAGGGTGTTTCGAAACACCTGGACGGTTTTGTGTAGTTTGGCTTTTGAAAACATGTAAAACCCTTTTGAAAACATCCCTAAACATAGTTTCAAGTTATTTGGACTTAGGAAGAAGTTTTGAATCCTTTTTAAATTAGTCCAAACCATTTTTCAATTATCATATCAAAACATTAGTTCTACAATACTTGAACTCTAATTAGAGAACTCCTTTACGCTCTATAAGTTTTTGGCGTCGTTTCCGGGGATTGGCAATAGCAACTTCGTTTTAATTTTCTTACACTTTTTTCTGTTTACCTAAAAAAGTTAGGTGCGCTACAAGTCAAAAGGACAACAACATATCGAGAAAAACTACTTGAGAGTGGGTGTGGGAATATAGGAATTACTCCAATGAAGACCTTTTTACCTATTTCCACCAGGAAAAACCCAAGGAACCAAAACCGTGGAAATATCTTGCCTTTTTTGTGGAGAACATCATGTGTTTAAGGATTGCCCTCATCTCTTCGGTGCAGATGGCTACATGGAGGACCAAAGAAGGAACCAACAACAAAACTTCTCGTGGTATGATTAAACACCTCAAAAAAACTTTCCATTATAGTTTTTATATGACAACACAGATGCCGCCGCAGCATCAATTGACACCTTCCAATTCTCTAGAAAATGGTTTGCCCAGGGATACTGACGTCCCAAGGCAAGAGGACAAAGAGTAATACGAACAAAACTCTTCAATATGTGAGGGACGACTAGAACCTCCAAGTCAAGAGAATGCCAATGAGAGAGAATACCAATAAGAGAGACTACCCAACACATGATGAACATGTTGCCCTGACAATGGTTGAGGATCCTGGATAGAACAATGCCGCAACAACCACTGTCGAGGCGGCGAACACTACCTTAGCAAGACCTGAAGCCACTGCTCCGGCACAGCTCGTCAAAGGTTACTTACATCCATTTTCGCCATGGCCTTCGCACGACCACATGCAAAAGCAACAATACGACAATACTTCGCTAATGGAAAATGAGTAGGTAATAACCAAACCTTGTGAATTATTTAAAAACTCACCTTCTCCATTACAGGTATTTCTTGATGAACCAACGCCAATAGAGTAGAAGCAATCAAAATCTCTACTGATGGAGATTTTTGAAAGGCCTAGAGGAAACAACGGTTGGATTGATAAAGCTTTTCAGACAATTTGTTTTCTCCTTGACTTGCACCGAATTATGGCAGAAGACTGTAACACCCAGGTTTAGGGGTCGGGTGTTAGGTGAGTTAATTTGGGTTCAGTTCGTTGGGCTTGGTTTAAATAAAATGGGCTTAGTTTTGAATTAAAGAGACCTTGTGTTTTCATTAAGGGTAAAATGGGGATTTTCTAATGAGAAAAATAAAACAAGTAAAAGAGCCTTTTTCAAAGTAATCTTCTTCCTCCCCTTTAAACAAAAACTACGACAAAACCCCTCTCCCCAACCCAAGTTACTGTTCCATCAAATTCGTCATCGATTTCAAGTGTTTTTATCAAGGTAATTATGTTTTTGACTTCTCCTCTTCATCCTAAACGTTTCTATGGTCTTAGATTTTCATAAACTCCATTTTTGAATTTCTTCAAGTGTTCAAATTTTAAGTAAAAGGAGGAAACTTTGTTGGGTTTTTTATTGAGACTTTGACTTGTAAAGTCTAAATATGTTATAGTCTTGCCTTTAAGTGTAACATATCTTAAAATGGTGGAGTTTTGTTGAAATCCCGAAGTAGGTATTTGTGGGTGTGTTTAAGGGTAGAAATCTTGAGTTTTTGAAGTAGTTTTGTGAGGGAAAGTTGGACTGATGGTATGGTTATGCTTGAGGATCGTTTTGAACATGTTTAGTGATGATTTGGGTGATGAGATCAATGGGTTTTTGCGGGGTTGTATTCAAGTCCGAAAATGAAGAGTTTGGGTTAGTTCTTTGTTTGGAAGTGTAGCGAAATTGTCCTGAGTTGTAATCTGATTTGTGACAGTGATTTTGTGGATGTTTTGATGAGTAATAAGTTGTTTTTGGTTCATTAGAAACAAGGGAAATTGCTGGAGAAGCTTTGGGCTCGATTCCGGGGAACTTGGAGGCTTGATCGACATTCTTAGCTTGTTTTGGGAGTGTTTGGTGAGTGGATTGTTTTTAATGGTTTTAAATTGGTTCAAAGTGTGTTGTTGATGAATTAGATTGTGATTGGTAGGCCAATCTAATGTGGGATTAAGTTGGTAGCTTAATATCTTGTTCGACCTTATGTATTCCTTGTTAAATGTTCATAAATATGGTCTTGTGTGGTAAGTGTCCAATTATGCATGTGTCGATAAAATTATGTTGCATGATGGTAAATTGTATGTTGTGTTGCATGATTTGTGAAATCATGGTGAGTTCTCGCCTAGTATGTTGGCACTAGTTATGTTATCGGATATAAATGATCGATCGTTAGGATGAGTGTACACACGGTAAGAGTCAAATTCGTGTGTGGCCTGGGTGATGTGTAGTCACCAAGGAGGAGTATGGTGAAGTAACATTCCACCGGAAAGTGTATGTGTGTGATGATGAGTGGAATCTCATCCGTAAAAGAAAACGGTGATGTGTGAAATCCCACCGGAAGGTAATATTGTTGTTTGAGTACGTTGGGGGGGAAATCCCAACGGAAGCTATCCGCACATCCGAGTAAGTTATATAGTTGCCAATATACCTTGTTTATGTTTGGTTGATGTGGTAAGATGTTTTGTTACATCCATGCTAAGCATAACATGAGGTAATATGCCATGTTCATGCATTCTTGTAGCGGTAGGCTATGTTGTTAAGTTGGTGTTAATGCATGCCTGGTTGATTGATTTATGGATACCATGCTTTGGACCATGCATTGTCGATATTTGTTTTTGAGCTCCCTCACTAAGTTTTCAAGCTTACGCTCTCATTTCCGACAATGCAGATCATTAGTGTGGAAGTTAGCAAGGAGCAAGGAAGGGGCACCCAAGAGCGTGTGTTGCTGCTCGAGTATGGTTTTCTTAAATAATGTAATAGATATCAATGGGGATGCTATATGCTGTAGGAGCGTTTGTTAGACTCCTATGATGTTGAATGCTTATGCCTTGTGTTGAAGGGATGTAAACCTTGTTTATTTGATGCTTATGTTGCTACGTGTTTCTTTTGGCTAAATGGATTTGTTATGCATGCTTGTTTGTTTAATATTGCTCCGTAGTAGGATGCGTTGTCTCTAGATTTGGTTGTATGATGGTTTCTTGTGATCTTTGATGTTTTGGGGCAAGTTTGGGGATGTTTGAGGATGCAGAAACCTGTTTTTGGGTCACTCTGTGTGCAGGCGTTTCGAAACATTCGAAGTGGTTTCAAAACGGTTGTAGCTCCAGGGATACTCGTATAGGAACGGGGGTGGTGCCGTTTCGGCACGACTTGACATTGTGAGCTCCCGTTTCGGTACGCGTATCGATACGGTTTGCCACTGAGAGTGCTTGTTTCGGAACAAGTACCGAAACGTTTCATCACTGTAAACCCTTGTTCCGAAACAAAGTGGACCGTATCGGAACAGCTTGGTCTAGCTTTTAAACTGGAGCCCGCATTTCGGAACGGGCAAGCCTATTTCGAAACGCATGCATGCAATTTGGCTTTTTTGGCATCTTCAAAGGTTCTTGGATGTTATATTTTAAGTCCCTATTGTTTGTAAGCTTCCTTGTTTAGTTCTTGTGTATCTTTTATGTATAGTTTTGTTTCGTACGCATGAAATCGGACTAAAATGTTACTTGGTAAATTTAAGGTACCATGTGTTCTGCTTGGATTGTTTCGTTATCGCTTTTCGTTGTCGCCTTCGCACATAGGGTTAAATGTGACATCTAGACAAGATAATTAAATAAAAAAAATTTCTAGGGTTGCTAATCGGAGTGGAGCCTTAACGGGTTTCGCTTCGGTTTTCCCTGTGTAACCTGTTCTGACCGGTGTGTCGGCTAGGCCGTGACGAGGGGGTTACAAAGACCGAATTATGGCAGAAGATTGTCATAGCGATTGGTTGCCGCAGCAGTTGCCACGACAACAAAGGCTACATCCAACCATGAGAGATTTCGCCGAGGATGAGGTAAGTAAATGGTTGGGTGTTGATACAATTTTTCCTATTAATATATTCATGCCCTCAGGAATAGTAGCAAGGTGGAAGGTATACATGGACTACAAGGGAACACGAAAGAAAGACACCTCCACCATGGTAATACAAAGGGGAGTAGTTGCGAGCACATTGGCCCAACTCTTTTTGGGCAATATTGTCACTCGATGGAGGGTGCGGATGGACTATAAGAAGTATCGGAAACGTCCCTATTCAAGTTTTCTCGGTTATGCAGTAACCTAAGATGATGCATGAAAATGCTCTTTCTAAGAGTTTTTAATTTTTTCAGACTTATTTTTATTTTCCACATCTTTGTTTTGTTATCTTCGTTTTTAGCTTTAGTCTTTATATTTTCTTATTATTTTAGGATAAGAACTCTTTTTACATTTATCTATGTTTCTTTTAGTTGTTTTTTATTCCGACCACCAGCTCACAAAACCCAAGCCCAGAAAGATGAGACTAGCAACAAAACCAACATGATCCTTCTACCGCGGCGGTAGGCACATCAGCCCAAGGCGGGCCTGAAAACTCATCCGGGCATTGATCCAATACTCATGCTCCATGATATCTACCGAAAGCTGAAATAGATGGAGCCTAGGGACTTAAAATTCATGGAGTCTGTGCGCAACTATCACACCGGTGTTGAGCTTTTCTTCCATGAGAATTTTCCAAATGATGAGCTTAATTTTCCTATCTTACCTGCGAAGATCAATGAGGTCGCCCTTGCAAGTGAGCCCATTCCAGACTCACCCCCACGACAACACCCGAAGCTGCCTCGGCAACACAACATGACTCTTCCTCAGCCGTAAAGACTTCTCCCATGTCCCAATAGGTAAGGGAAAGGCGCCAACTGATGATACCACTTCAACAGAGAAATTCTCCAGCAACTCTGATTTGGAGGATGATTCTGATAGTGATGCATCTCATCCACCCGCCTCGGCGGCACCCTCCTCCTCAGCATCAACCACCACGGCAGGAACATTGAGGAAACGTAAGTACCACGTCATCGTCAATGATCCAGAAGAAGGAAGACTCTGAAGATGATGTTCCCACTGTGCCAAAATGAACACCACCCTCTAGAATCCAACCTTCATGGGCCTCTAAGCCTAGGGACTTAAAATTCATGGAGTCTGTGCACAACTATCACACTGATGTTGAGCTTTTCTTCCATGAGAATTTTCCAAATGACGAGCTTGATTTTCCTATCTTACCTACGGAGATCACTGAGGTCGCCCTTGCAAGTGAGCCCATTCTAGACTCACCCCGCACGACAACACCCGAAGCTGCCTCGACAACACAACAGGACACTTCCTCAGCCGCAAAGACTCCTCCCATGTCCCAACAGGTAAGGGAAAGGTGCCAACTGATGATACCACTTCAACAGAGAAATTCTCCAGAATTCTGATTCGGAGGATGATTCTGATAGTGATGCATCTCATCCACCCACCTCGGCGGCACCCTCCTCCTCAGCATCAACCACCACGGCAGGAACATCGAGGAAACGTAAGTACCACATCATCGTCAATGATCCAGAAGAGGAAGACTCTGAAGATGATGTTCCCATTGTGCCAAAACGAACACCACCCTCCAGAATCCAACCTTCATGGGCCTCCAAGCCTAGGGACTTAAAATTCATGGAGTCTGTGCGCAACTATCACACCGGTGTTGAGATTTTCTTCCATGAGAATTTTCCAAATGATGAGCTTAATTTTCCTATCTTACCTGCGGAGGTCACTGAGGTCGCCCTTGCAAGTGAGCCCATTCCAGACTCACCCCCCACGACAACACCCAAAGTTGCCTCGACAACACAACAGAACTCTTCCTCAGCCGCAAAGACTCCTCCCATGTCCCAACAGGTAAGGGAAAGGCGCCAACTAAGGATACCACTTCAACAGAGAAATTCTCCAGCAACTCTGATTCGGATGATGATTCTGATAGTGATGCATCTCATCCACCCGCCTCGGCGGCACCCTCCTTCTCAGCATCAACCACCACGGCAGGAACATCGAGGAAACGTAAGTACCATGTCATCGTAAATGATCCAGAAGAGGAAGACTCTGAAGATGATGTTCCCATTGTGCCAAAACGAACACCACCCTCCAGAATCCAACCTTCATGGGCCTCCAAGCCTAGGGACTTAAAATTCATGGAGTCTGTGCGCAACTATCACACTGGTGTTGAGCTTTTCTTCCATGAGAATTTTCCAAATGATGAGCTTAATTTTCCTATCTTACCTGCGGAGATCACTGAGGTCACCCTTGCAAGTGATCCCATTCCAGACTCACCCCCCACGACAACACCCCAAGCTGCCTCGACAACACAACAGGACACTTCCTCAACCGCAAAGACTCCTCACATATCCCAACAGGTAAGGGAAAGGCACCAACTGATGGTACCACTTCAACAGAGAAATTCTCTAGCAACTCTGATTCGGAGGATGATTTTGATAGTGATGCATCTCTTCCACCCGCCTCGGCGACACCCTTCTCCATAGCATCAACCACCACGGCAGGAACATCGAGGAAACATAAGTACCACGTCATCACCAATGATCCAGAAGAGGAAGACTCTGAAGATGATGTTCCCATTGTGCCAAAACGAACACCACCCTCCAGAATCCAAGCTTCATGGGCCTCCAAGCCTAGGGACTTAAAATTCATGGAGTCTGTGCGCAACTATCACACCGGTGTTGACCTTTTCTTCCATGAGAATTTTCCAAATTATGAGCTTAATTTTCCTATCTTACCTGCGGAGATCACTGAGGTCGCCCTTGCAAGTGAGCCCATTCCAGACTCACCCCCCATGACAACACCCGAAGCTGCCTCGACAACACAACAAGACACTTCCTCAACCGCAAAGACTCCTCCCATGTCCCAACAGGTAAGGGAAAGGCACCAACTGATGATACCACTTCAACAGAGATATTCTCCAGCAACTCTGATTCGGAGGATGATTCTGATAGTGATGCATCTCATCCACCCGCCTCGGCGGCACCCCCCCCCCCTCAGCATCAACCACCACGGCAGGAACATCGAGGAAACGTAAGTACCACGTCATCGTCAATGATCCAGAAGAGGAAGACTCTGAAGATTATGTTCCCATTGTGCCAAAACGAACACCACCCTCCAGAATCCAACCTTCATGGGCCTCCAAGCC
Source organism: Hibiscus tridactylites (assembly GCA_958450335.1). Lineage (NCBI taxonomy): Eukaryota > Viridiplantae > Streptophyta > Magnoliopsida > Malvales > Malvaceae > Hibiscus > Hibiscus tridactylites. Next base: position 50,450,219 of record OY288290.1, read on the forward strand.
TAGGGACTTAAAATTCATGGAGTCTGTGCGCAACTATCACGCCGGTGTTGAGCTTTTCTTCCTTTAGAATTTTCCAAATGATGAGCTTAATTTTCCTATCTTACCTGCGGAGATCACTGAGGTCGCCCTTGCAAGTGAGCCCATTCCAGACTCACCCCCCACGACAACACCCGAAGCTGTCTCAACAACACAACATGACTCTTCCTCAGCCGCAAAGACTCCTCCCATGTCCCAACAGGTAAGGGAAAGGCGCCAACTGATGATATCACTTCAACAGAGAAATTCTACAGCAACTTTGATTCGGAGGATGATTCTAATAGTGATGCATCTCATCCACCCGCCTCGGGGGCACCCTCTTCCTCTGCATCAACCACCATGGCAGGAACATCGAGGAAACGTAAGTACCATGTCATCGTCAATGATCTAGAAGAGGAAGACTCTGATGATGATGTTCCCATTGTGCCAAAATGAACACCACCCTCCAGAATCCAACCTTCATGGGCCTCCAAGTCTGCTGCAAAAACCTGCCTCGCCCTCACCTTTGCGCAGGCGGGTGTTGGTACTGTCCGATGAGGAAGAACCAGTAGCCAAAAACTCTACCTCTCCTTCCCTTCTGAGGTAATCTGTTTTTACTTCTTTTTGCTTTTATTTTCTGTTTTTCTATTTTTATTTTCTGTTATTTGTTTTTTTTTTGTGTTGCATTGAAAGCAATGCCCGCCTCGAGTTTGGGGGAGGGAAAGTCCACCTTAATATAGTTCATATTTAGTTGCATATTAATTCACCATCTTAGTTGCACTGTACTTATCTCATCTTGAATGAAAAGAACTTGTTAAACAACTTGTGCCTATGATAGAATAGTCGACATCTCGCACCATTAAAAAGTACCTTTAATTTTGGGGTAGAATAAAGATGACTTAGAAATTTACTATAGTGCAATTTATCCTTAACACAATTGTTGCGGGTTGATTGATAGAATGAAGTAGTGAACATAGATTGTTTAATTACTTGGTACTTTTAATTCACATGCTTAACAGGTCGTCGCCTCGGCAGCAGAAATTGTCAAAACTGCAAAGAAAGTTGTTGCGGCAGGTAAAAAACCTAGAGGTACCCGAAACAGGCTCTAGGCGGTTAGAGGTACTCGAAATCGGCTCTAGTCGAGAAAAAAAAGTATCACTGCTATGTAGCTTAGAGGTACCCGAAATTAGCTAAGTCTTTTGTTCACTTAAAAAGTTCTTGAAAATCAACTTGTACACAATTCAGCACACACTTGATCACAAGCATTATAGTTTGTTTCCGAGAAAATTCATGTTATCCTACACACTAAAATGATATAGGTGCTACGGCCTTGAGGCATGAAATCAAGTTAAAGACATGTTCTTTTTTGTTGGAGTAGGGGTAAGTACTTATTAGGATTACATCGCTTAAGGACACGCAATAATTCAAGTTTGGGGATGAATGGCGTGGCAGTTAACGGTGCTGACATGGCAGTCAACTATACTGACGTGCAAATTAACGTTGCTGACATGGCAGTCAACTATGCTGACGTGGCGGTCAACAATGTTGACATGGCAGTGCATGTCTGATGGTGATGTGGCAGAGGGGCTGAATTGATTTTTTAAACCGAATTAGAGGGCATAATTAAATTTTTTACCGAGTTCAAGTCCATAATTCAATTTTAATTGAAAGTTCGATAATTTACTTAATCTTTAAGCTAAAAAATAATAAATTACTAAATATTTAAAATATTTAAATAATATTTAAATACTCATAAAATATTAAAAAATAAAAATACTATACTTAATTTAAAAAATTAAGTAAAAACATAAAATTGAAAATATGAAAATTTATAAATATAAAAACTCAAAATTTTAAAATATTTATAAGCCACCGGAAAAGTCTTCGACTGTTTCTGGCTATGCTGAGCCTACTAATATTCCTTGAGCATATTTTCAATAGAATCATCCTTGTATTAAGGTAGAAAAAAACAAAAAAAATCTTCGTTTTTCTACATCAAATATTAATGAGTGTTAATATAATGTAGAAAAGTGAAAGAAAATTTTAGATTTATTGTTACTTTAATACAAGGTTGATTCCACTGAAAATTTGTTTAACAAATGGTAATACTCAGACTGACGAAGTTGTAAAGTGCTTAAAAGTCCTATATTTAATGCCCATTTTAGCTCATATTGTCGCGATACTTAAGCTCATTCTAGTTCTTATTTAGGTTTTCATGCATGTTTTATAGTATCTTTGCTTCACTCAGCTTATTACATTGTTTATTATTATTTGTGGAGAAAAGATAATGTTTTCGGTTGCATTTGCATTACAGGTTACATGAGACTGTCACCAGAACCTGCTGCGGCAGCAGGGTAGAAGAATGATTGGAGAGGTGGAGGAATCAAAATGATCATATCCAGTCACACAGGACCAACCATCGTTGCAAAAAAGAATTGTACTGAAGTAGTTCAAAGAATAGCCGCCGAGACAGACTGTCGCCGCCGCGGCACATTGGAGAATGACCAAAAGGGAGTGTGAACTAAAGAGGAGAATTTATTAAATCAATAGAACCAAGTCACATGAAGAATAGAGTCCAGGAGCATCCAGAGATGACATGAGAAGATCCAAACAAGGAAGAAGCTTGCAGCCAAAGAAAGCCCAAAAGATGAGTTATTTCGGAATAAAATATTCAGTTCATTCAATGCAATTTAATTCCTACTTAACTTCTTCCACAAGAGGGGCTTTTGTGACTTTTTTCCAATGAGTACTTGACCTAATCCTCTCCTATAAATAGGCATCAAGGCCAAACGATATAGAGAGATCAGGGTTTAGAATTTATTTTTGTGTTTTCTTTATTTACATTATGTTCTAAACTTTCCTTAGGGTTAAGATTGTTTTGTTAAGTAGTTGTGAGAACGGTTGTAATTAGTTAAAGTTTTTGTTATACAATTTAATTCAAGGTTTGTTTATCCTATGTTCTTAATATTTGTTTGCAATAGAATCCAGAGATCTTTGTGAGCACATCAATTCTCCACACTACAAAACATCCAATACCGGCCCATTCTCTCACTCTGATATCTCAATTCACTTTACTTGTTTTAGTTTTAGCTTCAATCAACCCAACTCATAATATCTGTGTTTTTACTTTACTTGTGTAGAAAAGTGAACTCTTAAAAGCTCACAATCCCTGTGGAGACGATATCTTAAATACTATAACTTGGCACCGTGTATACATGCACGCAATTTGCGCATCACTTTTACACGCAACAAGTTTTTGGCGATGTAGCCAGGGATTGGCGTACAACTTTTTGTTTCAATTTTCTATACTTATCTTTATTTTCTTGCATGATTCAATTTTTCTTTTGTTTGAAAAAAAATATTTCAGGTGCAATACAAGTTCAAGGGCATCAACATGTCAAGAAAAATCACTCGAGAGTTGATGTTAGAAAATTCTTGCAATTTTGTGAAGGAAATCATGAGTTCGAAAGTTGCCCTCATCTTTTCGGTAAATACATAGACTAACCGAGATGGGAGCAACAACAAGATTATTCATGGTACAACCAACAAGTTCAAAATTTTTCCTACCATGACAATTTTGCTGTCGTAGCAGCAGACATGCCCTGGCAATGTAGTTCTCCTCAAGAGCAATCAAAATCCTTGGAAGACACACTCCAAGATTTCATTGCATTCACTCAAGAATTGTCAGCTTCTATGGACGCAAGAATCGCCAAGGTGGACGCACTTTTGAGCAATTTGGTCCACATTAATACCATGGATGAACATGATGCCTCAGAAACCTCTGCGACGATAACCATAGATCTCCAACAAATACGTACCATGGACACTGACATCCCAAGGCAAGAAGACGCGGAGAAATACGAAGAACGCATTGATGAGCCTAGGCAACAAATTGCCCTATCAAGGATTGAGGAACATGAACATAGCTATGCCTTGGCAGCTACACCTGCCTCGGCAGTTGAGGAATCTGTAGATTGCTCTCATCTACCTTTGCTTGGGCAATTGAACGACCACATAGAGGAGCAACAAAATGACAATACTTCGCTAATGGAATATGAGCAGGAAATAACTAAACCTTTTGAATTCTTTGAAAACTCACCTCTTCCATTGCAAGTATTTGAGGAACCAACGCCGGTGGATTTGGAACCATCAAGATCTCTACTGATGGAGATACTTGAGAGGCCTCAACAAAACGACGGGTGGATTCATGAATCTTTTCAAACAATTGGTTTCCCTTTGACTTGCACCAAATTATGGCAGAAGATTGCCATGGCAACTGGTTGATGCAGCAGTTACCTCGGCAGCAAATGCTACTTTCCACCATAACGAACTGACGAGAATAAGGTAAGTACATGGTTGGATATTGATATGATTTTTCCTAATCACATATTCATGCCTCTAGGAAAAACAACAAGGTGGAAGGTACACATGGACTACAAGGGAACAAGGAAGAAAGGAACCTCTACCATGATAATGCAAAAGCAAGTAGTTGCAAACACAGTGGTCCACCCATTTATAGGAAAAATAGTCACTCAATGGAGGGCGTGGGTGGATTACAAGAAGTATCGGAAATGACCCCCTCAAGCTCGAACAGACAAGGGAGTAGTTACTTTAGGAGATGCATGCCAATGCACTCCTAGAGTAACATAATTTTTATTTTTATCTTCCACATTTTTTATGCTTTCGTAAACTTAGAATTTTTAAATTTTTGGTTTTAATGTCTTTCTGCATTTTATTATTTTATTTTTTTGTTTTAGGAAGGAGTTCAAGAATTAAGAGTCCAAGGAGTGAACTCATCTACCCAAGCCCAACAACAACCTAACATGTACCCGTCCACAAACCCGCCAACGGACAGAATTTAATGCTAAGATGACAGCCTCTCCCAACAGCTATTTAAACTCTCCAATTCCATCCATCCACAATCACTTTCATCTCCTTTCTATTTCTTGAATTCTCTTTGATCTTGTAATCTTTCCAATTTTTGGCCTTTTTTTCTTTCTTCTTCTTGCAAATAAAATTCAACCGTCTCACAACCTATCAATAGCCACAACCAGCAACCAACCAGCCTTCTAGAGAATTTTAACAGAGGCAGACGAGCAACATCATCGATGGAAGTTTGCCACATGGCAGTACTGATGTTGTTGCCCAGCTCCCGCCGCTCGGCAGTAGTAAAGCTGCCAAACAGACTCCAATACCAGCAGTACTCCTCCATCATCTCTAGAACCAGCTCAATAGGATGGAAAGGCAGCAGCTCCAATTTATGCAATTCACTAGGGCCCTCCCCACCTCCATCATGGAAATCCACCTAGAGATCTTTCCTGCTGAAATACTTACCCGCCATCAAGACGGTAAACTTAGACTAGAAAAAGTTGGGCAGAAAAGACTCATGGATCTCAATGAAATTGAAGAATTCATAGTTGTAGCGTACGATAACGCTAGGATATATAAGGAAAAAACCAAGAAGTGGCCTGACAGGAAGTTGTTGCTGCGGCAGTTCATGCTTGGGCAGCAGGTTTACTCTTCAATTATCGATTAAAATTGTTCCCAGGAAAGTTAAAATCAAGATGGTTTGGACCCTTCGAGGTGGCCAAAGCATTTCCCCATGATGCAGTCACCATAAAATCCAACAAAGATGGCCATAAATTCACAGTAAATGGGCAGCGACTAAAGCACTATACAGGAACCCACATCACCAAAGACCATGAAGTGGATATGTTAGGAGATGCATGCAAATGCACTCCTAACAAAGCCTATTTTTTTATTATTATTCATTTTATGCTTTAGGAATTAGGGTTTTTTTTATTTATTAGGATGCAGATTTCTATTTTATCTTTGCTTTATTTTTCTAGGTTTGCTTCAAGAAACTCTCTCAACTCTACCTTCTCGGCAACAGCCGCCGAGGGCGGCCAAGCGCTTCAAGATGGCAGCACAAAAGAGGGTGATCATTGGCAACAACGACAACTCCTCCGAATCATAACCAATTTAAGCTTCTCTCCTCTTCTTCTCTGTTGTTATTTTTATCTAATCTATGCATTAATTTTGTGTATGTAGGTATGCATTGAGGACAATGCCCTTCTCGAGTTTGGGGGGGATAATTAGTCCTCTAATTTTTTCTTTTCTTTTTCTTTCATTTGCTTTTTTCTTGTATTTTCTAGTTTTTTTATGTTTTTCTGTTTTATTTAGGTTCTAATTGTAACATGCTTTTATTTAAAGCCTAGTGAACTCTTAGTTTTAGAAAAATTCTTGAGTATACTTTACCTGTCGCGATAGATGGCTCGCCTAGGCGGCAACCTTAGCACGAGTTTAGGTTAACTTAGAATCCTACTATGGTCTGAACTTAAAAAGAAAATACTCTTTGTGACTAGTTTGATTTAGGACTTCTAGGAAACTTAGGTATTTCACCTAGTAAACTTGGGTAGAACTTGAAGATTGAAAAAAAAATCAGACGTCCTAGAGGTGCCCGAAACTGGCTCTAGGATAAGCTAGAGGTGCCCGAAACTGGCTCTAGAGAAAAAAATGCAATCATTAGAAAAGCCTATACCGAAAACTAGTGGTTAAATTGAAAAAAAGAAAACTAGAGGGAAACCCTAGGGAATTAGGATATTTATCAAAGGTTTACTTAGAAGCCGAAGAATCATGCTTATCATAAGGAACACACACACTCACGAGATACATAGTTTGGTTTCAGGTAAATCTTTTGTCTTTCAAAGGGTTGCTAAGTATGCGTAAATCTACACAATATGTAATGGTTGGTCAAGATGCTTTCTCGACTTAGTTTGCATATGATTTTAAATTTTGGCATGTTATTATTAGATTGCATTGCTTGAGGACAAGCAATAGTTCGAGTTTGGGGGTGTGTTAAGTGTGCAAAAGTCCTATATTTATACCCTAGTTTAGCTCAATTATTGTTGTTCTTGTGTAGTTTAGGTTGCATTTATTAGGTAACATACACAAAATAGCATAGATTAGACAGTTTACCTTATTTGATGAATTTAGTTGATTTTATACATATGATACTGCTCAAGTGCATTTTCTCCCTGTGCGTAGGTACCCGCCCAAGCAGATGCCGCCGAGGCAGTAAAGAGGGCATGTAACCCCCTCGTCACGGTCCGGACGTTTGACCGGTCCGAGTGGGCTACACGGAGATAACCGAGGCAAAACTCGTTAAGGCTTCACTTCGGTTAACAACCCGAGAAAACTTTTTCATTTATTATTATCTTCTCTAGATGTATTGTTATGTCCTATGTGAGAAAAGGCACAGCGGAAGAAACAAACGAGGTAAACAACCAAACAACCCAACAAAACTACCCATTTTAAACTTAAACTGCACGCCGTATTGGAACACCCATAGGGTGTTTCGATACGCCTAGACTAGGTCAACTGGCCAAAGTCAAACCGAGGAGACTGTTTCGAAACAGGGGTGGACCGTATCGAAACGCCCTCAACAACCAACTTCTTGTGGTCAACGATACGAAGACCGTTCCGAAACGCCAAGGCCCATTTCGATACTTTAATTTATCGTCAAAATCTCATATTTCCAATGACAAAAATGTATCGAAACGACCCCCTTGCGTACCGAAACGCCTGGCCAAAAACAAAGGGACTGTATCAAAAAGGGACCAACCGTTTTGATACGCCCTCTGGGAGCAAACTGGTTTTAGCTGGTTTATGGCACAAGGCTGCCTTAAACACAACCTAAAACCTTCCACACCCTAACATGCAACACTCTAAAGCAAAACCAAACACGACAAGCATGCTTAGCATACTTCAAACATGTAAAAAACCATACATAGATAAGAAGCATCAACTCAACATAAGAACCATTCATAGCATTTAAGATTCATGCTTTAGACAACATTCATAGGAGCATACATAAGAGCATACACTTAAGCATTCAAGGTAAGCAACTTAAACATGGTTTGCAATCCAAACATGGCACCAACAAGCCACACCAACAACAACATATCAAGGAGTCTAGACATGCTCCTAAAACCAACATCAATATACATCAAAAGCTTAAATCAACAACACATATCCCATTGCTTGACTATTACACCTTATAACTTAAAAGTCCATACTTGAAAGCTAAGATAGCACCACAAGCACACTTGGAGGCCCTCTCCTTGCACAAGAAACCCACGAACTACGGATCTGCATTGTCGAACAAAAGAGAGCATAAGCATAAAGCTTAGTGAGGGTAAGCTCATAAGACAAACCTCGACAATGCAGGGTCCAAGCACGAGCAACAACCAAGGTAGAATGTATGATCTTACCTCCAAATCCACGTGAGCCAAAATATATATGATGCATGAACATAAACTAAACATTATGCCATGCTCAACAAGTCATAAGCTCAACTCATAAAAATACATATATCAATGTATTAATAAACACATTCCACAATCTGTATTGGCAACACATATATCAATTCATATTGGCACCTAGCTATGACTCGAATACGCGGATAACCGTTGGAACTCACATGCAACCACAACCATTACCTTACGGTGGGATTACACTCATCACCGTTTCACGCGGAGGGGATTCCACTCATCCTCACGCCCCGTCAATAGGATTACACTCATCACCGACTAACATATATAAGAAGAATTTATGGGCGAACCCGTACTCCATCTTGATGATTGCCATCACCAAGACCACACGCGCATTTTGACTCACGTGTGCACACTAAACATCCTAATGATCGATCATTGTACCCAAGCATACTAGTACCAGTACTACACATTTCATTAACCTTTCACAACACTATTTCATATCAACTTCCTTTCTTAGCACGTACTCACCATGATTACCCTCATGCACAAACCACATGCATATAACAATGCATCAAACCTTGCCTCAACATACATGTATAACACAATATACATAGCCACCATAATCACAATTAAACATGAGGCATAAACAACATATAAAGATCAACCATAGTCTCTAACTAAAGCTTGGGATTAGACTACCAATCTAATCCCAACTCTAGGTGGGTCTACCAAGCCCAACCTAGTCCACATGCTTGAACCAACACTTGAAAACCATTTAAAAGCATTTAACCACTCACCGACTATTCCAAGCTCAACCACAATAGCCGATCAAGCTTCCAACGGTTCCGGATTCGTTCCCGAGGCTTCACCAACACAAATCCTTGCTTCTAATCATCCCAACACAATCAAAACAACCTCAAATCAGTTCACAAATCAAAGTAGCAAACCCGGAACACTAACCAAGCACAAAATACAAGATTCAAGCCAAGAACAACTCCCAAAACCCTCATTCCCGAGCAGCCATGAAGCACAGCCCAAAACCCTTGATTTCAACCTTTTTAACACACCTAAAAGCTCTCAAAACAACCCCTAACCATCACACTAACATCAGCCCTCAATTTCCAGCACATAGCAGCCACAAAACCAACCTTTAAACCCTCCTAAAACCCCACTTAAACCCAAATCCGAGAATCATCATAAAACCCTTTAAAATTCATATATGTTGGACCTTATGGTTTACAAACAACTTATCGAACAACAATAAATCAAAAGCTTAGTTAAAATCCTTAAAGCTACAACCTTTATCAAAATCTTTGAAAAACCCAAAATACAAAATACTTGGTTTTATTGAAAACTAAAGGAACCAACATGAAGAGGAATGTAAGGACAAGTCAAAAACGTATTTACCTTTGAAAAAATCTCCAACAAAGATCAAGGGAGATGATGGAATAGTGAAATGGAGAAGAAGAGCTCTTTGGTCGTGAAAATGAAATGGAGGAGAGAGGAAGAAGATGACAAAAGGGTATTTTAAATAAAAAAGGGTTTTATTTTGCAAGACCACATAATTACACTTTTTCCATTAATGAGAATAGTCATCTTCCACAATTCCAAAATCCATGGAATTTTGGGTTTTCAAATTAAAATTGGATCCAACATAAATTGTTTGTTTTGAAACACGAAGCCCAACTAATATTATTTTATTATTTTAATTATGAAACCGAAACCCAAAACATTATTTTAATAGTATTTTCACCCGACCCCCAAACCCGGGTGTTACAACTCTCCCCCACTGAAGGAATTCCGTCCCCGAAATTACCTAACGGAAACAAGTACGGAAACAGCTCAAGCATATCAGCTTTCCTCTCCCACGTGGCCTCTTCCACACCTTTGTGTCTCCACAACACCTTGACCAACTCTATGGTCTTACCACGCAACACCTTGCTATCAGAAGCAAGTATCTCAACGGGTTCTTCATTGTAAGACAAATTCGGATTCAGTTCTATCTCCTCAACGGGCATAACATGAGACGGATCTGATCTACATCTTCTAAGCATCAACACATGAAAGACATCATGGATCTTCTCTAACTCTGAAGGCAATCTCAAACGATAAGCTACTGGCCCAATCCGCTCCACTATCTCATACGAACCAATAAACCTCAGACTCAACTTGCCTTTCCGGCCAAATCGCATTACCTTATTCCACGGAGACACTTTCAGAAACACTTTATCACCCACTGAGAACTCAATCTCTTTTCTCTTCAAATCTGCATAAGATTTCTGACGATCGGAAGCTGCTTTCAAATGGTCACAAATCAACTTCACTTTTTCAGTAGTCCCCTTAAGCAAATCTGGCATAGGTAACAATTTCTGACCCGTTTCAGCCCAACAGATCGGAGTTCTACACCGTCTACCATACAAAGCCTCATAAGGAGCCATTTGTATACTAACCTGGTAACTATTGTTGTAAGCAAACTCAAATAAGGGCAAGTGCTTCTCCCAAGAACCCTGGAAGTCAATCACACAACAACAGAGCATATCCTCTAAAATCTGTATCACTCGCTCTGACCGTCCATCTGACTGCGAATGATACGACGTACTAAAATGCAAATGGCTACCTAGGGCACTATGCAAATAACTCCAGAACCTCGAAGTGAACCTCGGATCTTTGTCTGATACAATAGACTTCGGAACCCCATGAAGTCTCATAATCTCGCGAATGTACAAATTCGCCAACTTGTCTAGAGAATCTGTAGTGTTCACTGCTAAGAAGTGGGCACACTTAGTAAATCTATTAACAATCACCCAAACAGAATTCTTCTTCGAAGGAGACAACAGTAACCCCGACACAAAGTCCATAGTGATTCTCTCCCATTTCCATTCCGGAATCTTCAAAGGTTCTAACAAACCTGAAGGAACCTGATGTTCTGCCTTTACTCTCTGACAAACCATGCAATGACTCACATACTCGGCTACATCCTTCTTCAGACCAACCCAGAAATAATCATTCTTTAGATCTCGGTACATCTTAGTACTACCCGGATGTATAGAAAAAAGACTTGAATATGCTTCACTCAGAATCGTACGTCTCAACTCAACATCTTCAAGTAATACAACTCTATCTCTAAAGCATAACACATTCTCACTACTTAAACTATACTCGGTCGGTCTACCTTCGGCTATGTCCTGAACATGAGGAACCAAAGACACATCTTGCAATTGTTTCTCTCTGATCATCTGAATCAAAGAAGGCTTCACTTGCAACTCTGTGATCAAACCACCATCATTTGAGACACTCAATCTAGCAAACATAGCTCCCAACTCAACTACAACTTTTTTGCTCAACGCATCGGCTACTACATTTGTCTTACCCGGATGGTACTCGATAGTCAAATCATAGTCTTTCAACAGCTCAAGCCATCTTCTCTGTCTCAAGTTCAGCTCTCTCTGAGTCATCAAATACTTCAAGCTCTTATGACCGGTGTAAACTATGCACTTCTCACCATACAAGTAGTGACGCCAAATCCTCAACGCAAACACAACTGCGGCTAACTCAATATCGTGTGTAGGGTAGTTCTTCTCATGCACCTTCAACTGTCTCGAAGCATAGGCAACAACTCTTCTTTCTTGCATCAGCACACAACCTAAACCTACGTAGGAAGCATCACTATAGATCACAAACTCCTTCCCTGAAACTGGTTGCACTAACACTGGAGCATTCGTCAAAGCTTCTTTTAATTTCTCAAAAGCCTTATGTCTCGCATCTGACCAGTCGAACTTAACTCCCTTTTGCAACAATTTAGTCAATGGAGCAGCTACTCTAGAGAAACCATCAACGAATCTCCTATAGTAACCGGCTAGTCCTAGGAAACTCCTAATCTCAGTCATTGACTTAGGTTGTTTCCACTCAACAATGGCTTCAATCTTTGTCGGATCAACATGGATACCTTCAGCTGATACAACATAACCAAGAAACACAACCTCTCGAATCCAAAACTCACATTTACTAAGCTTTGCATACAAATGGTTGCTCATCAATCTCTGTAAAACAAGTCTCAAGTGCTCATCATGTTCTTCTTCTGATTTCGAGTACACAAGGATGTCATCTATGAAAACAACTACAAATCAGTCTAGATAGTCTCGAAAAACTCTTTCCATCATGTCCATGAAAGCTGCTGGTGCATTCGTGAGTCCAAACGGCATCACAAGGAACTCATAGTGACCATATCTAGTCCTGAAAGCTGTCTACGGAACATCGCATTCTTTTACCTTGAACCGATAGTACCCTGATCTCAAATCTATCTTCGAAAACACTAAGGCACCCCTCAACTGATCAAACAAGTCATCTATACGAGGTAACAGATACTTATTATTTACTGTTAACTGGTTCAACTGCCTGTAGTCAATACACATTCTCATACTTCCATCCTTCTTCTTCACAAACAACATGGGAGCACCCCAAGGCGAACTACTAGGCCTAATAAAACCACGATCTAACAACTCCTGAAGCTGACTCTTCAACTCTTTCAACTCTTTCGAAGCCATATGATACGGAGCAATAGAAACTTGAGTAGACCCTGAAACAGTCTCAATCACAAACTCTACATCTCTGTTAGGAGGCAAACCCGGTAACTCTTCAAGAAACACATCTGGAAAATCACAAACTGTTTTGATATCCTTCGGTCTAGCCTCACTCATATTCGGATTCATCACATACGCTAAATAAGCACCACAACCGGAATCCATCAACTTATGAGCCTCTAAAGCTGACACAACATTCGACGGGAATTTAATGTTCTCGCCTACTACCACTACCTCATAGTCATCGAAAAGCTTCAACGCAATTCTCTTTGTCTCAAAATCTACACTAGCTTTGTGCTCAACTAAATAGTCCATACCCAAGATAATATCAAAGCCATAGAACGGAAGCTCCATCATATCAACAGGAAACACATGACCCTGAATCTTCAGCGGACACCTCCTATACATTCGTCTAACTACAATTGTCTCACCGAAAGAACTAGTCACATGCATACCTACATCTAAGATCTCAACAGGTATGTCTAACTTCTTTGCATGCTCACTCAAAATGTAAGAATGCGTAGAACCCAAATCCACTAAGGAAAGCAAAGACATGAACTATAACTCAAAATTACATGCTATCACATCTGTGTCGTTCCCTGCCTCTCTTTGAGCGTAGACTCTAGCTGGCCCACTGACCTCTGGTTGTACTGCCACAACATGAGCAAGGTTTCTTTGTGCCTCTATCCTAGGTGCATCAGCCCTCGGCTGGAAGTAACCACGATCGCGCGCACGGCCTCTCTGAAAGTCGGTAGCTCTCGTAGGAGCCTGTGCCAAAACTGGTGCATGTGCCGCCTGATGCGGACACTCTCTCCTGGAGTGGTCTCTCGAACCACAGTTCCAGCAAGCATGAAAATTACCCCAACACTCTCCTGAATGCTGCCTCCCACAACGAGTGCACTCGCGCAACTGCCCTCCAGCTCTATGGCCCTGATGGCCTCTACCATGGTGGCCACCACCACACCTATGGTCAAAATGATGTCCACCACCTCGATGCCTCTTGGCATCACCACGGTCAAAGTTGTTATGCCTCTTTCCAGAACTAGATCCTCCCGAACGCTTGGTTAGCCCCAAGCTATGCTCAATGTCCTTGGCCCTAGCGACCAAGACATCAAAATCAGAATAATCTGAAGCCAAGGTGTACCTCTTGACTTCCTCATGAAGCCCATATCTGAACCGATTACAATGGTCCCTCTCAGTAGGAACCAACTCCGGAGCATATTGACTCAAACGGACGAAGCGAATCTCATAATCAGTCACTGAAGCATCTCCCTGAACAAGAGTCATGAACTCTCGCTTCTTCTCATCCAGATATCTCGGCCCCAAATACCTCTTCCTGAAGGCAATCTCAAAGAAATCCCAACCAATCTCAGCCTCAGGCACACCAGTAGTAATGGTGACCCACCAGGTGTAGGCATCACCCTGAAGCAATGAAATCACACAGTCCAACTTACGAGCACCAATACAACCCATCTGAGCTAAGATACGGACTGTCTTCTCTAGCCACAACTCAGATCTCTCCGGTGTAAATCCTCTGAACTCTTCTGCCCCTAGGCTACGAAGCCTCTCTAACGGTAAGCTAGCATCATCACCCCTCGGCTGAGCTGCAACCTGAGCTCCAGCATCTGCGGCTTGAAATGCTCCCGCTATAGCTTGCACTAGCGGAGCCATATATATTCCAGCAGGACCTTGGCCACCCTGACCAACCTGAGGTCCCGCTCCCTCAGCTCCATCCTCACCTTCCACTTCAGGCTGAGGAGGTGGTGGTGGTGGAGGAGCTTCGACTCCAACAGCAGGCTCTTCCACATGAGCCTCTACTCCAGCCATCGGCTCATTAACAGGAGCCACAACACGTGGTTCCTAACAAACCATCATCGGTCTACCTCTAGGCCTCGACATACGCGCTCACGGATAACAACTACAACACAACAACAACACACAAAATAGGGTTAGCAAGGGCAAGGGTCCAAGTGGCTCAAGTATGTTCCCTCACTTAAAAATCCTTTTCCGATGTAATAGAAGCAATGAGACTCTATACAACATGCTTCAAACAACATACTTGATAAACAAGCAAACATGCTTACATGGCAAGCAAACACCGTGCAATTGCAATACAAGAATTTAACTCACCTCACTTACCTGCCCAAGGTCTCGGAAACCTTAGGCTCTGATACCGACAAGTGTAACCCCCTCGTCCAGGTCCGGACCCTTGACCGGTCCGAGTGGGCTACACGGGGAAAACCGAGGCGAAACCCGTTAAGGCTTCACTTCGGTTAACAACCCGAGTGTAATCACCCATTTTTTCCGGGGTGTCAAAACCCGTTTTCTTTTCTTTTTATTAATAATGGGATTTATATATATATTGATAAAAATATAAAAATTAAAAAACAATATATACACTACCTATTATTACTATTATTATACTTATCTATCATATTATGAGTAGTATATTATTATCATATCATATCCTCATTATACCATATATCATTATTAGTATTATTTACCTATTTTTATCGTCTATTAATATTTATTATTATTATCACCATTATTATCCATCCATTACTACTACTTATTATTATCATCTACTATTTCCACCATTATATTTGTTATCACCGTATTATTATTAGTGTCATATTAGTATTATTTATTATTATTATTATTATTATTAAATCTAAAAACACAAAAATATTAAATAATATAAGCCCAATATTTAATATAATAAAAGCCCAACAGTATTATTTAAAGTCCAGATACAAAACCAAAAAACATTATACATGGCCCAATTCAGGCCCAACTTAAATAAAGAAAAACCCTAATGCCCTATGTTTTGTCTTGCAGCCACACAACACCAACCGTCAGATCTAGGTGAAGATCTGACGGTCCAGATCAAGACTCGGCAAGAAGCCCTAGTTGCCCCCAGGAAACCCTAGCGCCGCGCAGCCTTAGCCATTGGATCGAGATCTCATCCGACGGTTGATATCGAACCGGGGAAGTCTCCAGAACCTCCATGCGCCACACGCTCGACTCCCTAGCGGCCCACGCGCGGCGATCCGATTCCCACACGCGCGCGTGTAGACCATAACTGACCCCTCAGCTTCTCTCGTGCACCGTTTGATCAATCCGAGCCCGTCCGGATCCCATCAACGGCGCGCACGACCGGCCACGTCTCGAGCCCTCTGGTCCCCCCTCCAGCAGTCACATGCAAACAAAGGACCATAACCGAAAATATCAGAAAATGCACAACAAATCAAACAGAAACGACAAGCAAACAAAATGCAGAAATCAGAGGCAGGAATCGTACAAATCAACCAACAAATCACAACAAACTCCAGCAATTATATGCATTTTAGAAATAGGAAAAAATGGGATTTTAGGGCTATAAAAGCCCGAGTATATGTAATGAGGAGGAGGAGTTTTTTCAGAGAGCATTAGGGTTTTTTAGAGAGTATTTTAGAGAGAGACTTTGTAATCAAAAGTTTGAATCAATACAAGCAGAAAAGTTCACAGAGGTACATCGATTTTGTTTTTCAGTTTCCATTACGAATCGAAATAAAAACACAGAAAAGGGTTTATTGCTTTACCTTGTCGATTCATCTTCTCTTTCTCTTTCGGTTGCTCATCTCGCCGGTGACAAGCTTTCCGGTCTCTCCCGAGACCATATGGTGAGCCGGTGAGAGGCAAACATTGAAGAAAGGGTTTTAAAGTTTTTTGGCTTTCGGTTTCAAAGGTTTCGAAAAGTTTTTTGGTTTCGGGTTTCAAAAAACAAAGAAAAGGAGGGCTGATCTCTGTTTTGGTTTCAAAAAAAAGGGAAAGAAAGGTTTTTCTAGGGTTCCGGCGCCGGCAACGGCGACCGGAACCCCTTCGCGGCGCCGGAGCAAACCGAGAGAAGAGGGGAGAGCTTTGGTCTGTTTAGGGCTTGTAAAAATAAAAAAAGGGGGTTGAGTTTTTTTTAAGTCGTTTTTATAATGTTTTAAAACGATAAAATCGGTTTAATCGCATTTTAAGGACCTCCGCGTCGCTTTAATTGCGCGGGGAGGGCTTCCGTGTTTTGAAACCCCTTCCGCAGTCCTTCCATGTTTTCGATCGTTTTCAATTTCGTCCTGATGTTCGTCCAAATCGTTTTTTGGGTGATCGAATCACCATTTTGGTCCCCTATTTCGTGTTTTAATCAGTTTTTAAATGGGAAATTTACCACTTTAGTCCTCGTCAGTTTGCTTTTTTTGCCATTAATTCTGCATTATATTTGTGTTAAGTGTTTTTGTTATCCATGCATTTTACTTAGTATCGAATATATATTTATTTGTGTGCCATGTTGTTATGTTTATTTAACATAAATGTATGAGATGTGATTGTTGCTTTTTTATGTGGTCGTATGCTTTTATGTTTAGCATTTAATTTTATGCGTAATGTAGCTTTGTCATACATGTTGCATGCTCTTTTCATCGTATATATAGTCTAGTTGTTTTATGTCATTCGAGTATATATTTGTTGTATGCTTTTTTAATGTCTTCGAATATATTTGTGACATGCATTTTTATTGTCATTCATGTGACTTTTAGCATTTTAATTTGCATATTAATTAATTTTTAATTATGAAACGGAGATACCTATTAATTCGCGTATTCGGGTCGACTAGCCTAACTTATTGGATGTCCCGTGAATATTCGGATTAATTCGAATCGTCTAAAGGTAAATCCGCAATTAAAACGGACAAGACCATAGCACCATATTTATCTGCTTGCATCATGCATAAAGGTGACGTACGGGATCCGAACCCTAAACTAACACGGCAGTCGGTCTTATATGATGTCGGTTTAGTCTTTGGTCTGGTGTACCGTCATCCTTTTTAATTAAATGATTAATTAATTCGATACCACCCATTTGAAAAGCTCGTGAGTTAAAGCCTAATTTTCAATCAAGAACCACTAATTAAATTCATTTTAAATTTCGAATAATTTCCAACATTTAAAAGCAACAATTGTTTTGGTACCGATTTCCGGGCGTGATGGGGGTGCTAACCCTTCCCCACACGTAACCAACTCCCGAACCCTTTCAAAAGAATCTCTAGTTTTGTTTTTTACGGTGTCCGGCCTACCTTAGTGGCCGGTGGCGACTCCAACCAACCGAGAAAAAGATTTTCTTTTAAAGGGATTTTTCCAAACCCGAATCAAATCATTTTTTAAACACCACCTTTAATTAAATGCTTATTTTCAAAAAACGGGGAACTCGAAAAAGGGGTCGTTACAGTCTGGCGACTCCGCTGGGGACAATTTTGTTTTTCAAAACAAAAAGAGAGTTAGGCCAAGAAAATAATTGTTGCTTTTAATGATGGAAATTTTTGAAATTTAATTTGACTTTAGCGAGATGGTTCTTCTTTGAAAATAAGACTTTAAGTACACGAGCTTTGATTATTGGTGGTCTTGAATTAATTCTTCATTTAATTTCAAAGGAATCACCGACATGTGTTGTATCATGCATTAGGCTCTATACCCGAGCTTCGTCCCTTAAGTGGGAGTGAAACGCCCATACCCACGTGAGTCTCCCTCCACGAGTCGGTAATTCACTTCCGGAATCCACGTCTTTGACATGTGAGCAGCCCTCCACGTCACTAGGTCGTGCTTTCCCTCGAACCGAAACCAATTTGGAAGCTTGTAATGGGCCAGAATTGGGGCTTTTGTCACCTTAGTAGGTGATAAAATAGGTTCGGGTACCCTTTTTAGAACCGAACCACATGTGTGAGAATTTAAGAAGCCTACCCTAGTTAGAGCCATGCGGTTAACCGTAGAATTAGAATTCATGCTACTAAGTCTTGCATCGTTAATTTACCTTGATGTGTTTCCTTTTGTTTGTTTTATTCAGTATTCATTATTGGTGTTACTAACCAAGTTGCCTTTTTGTCTTGTTTTGATCATTTTTGCATACTCATCGCATTTTCATACGAAGTGTTGATTCGAGAACAGTCTAAAGTTGAAAACTTTCACAATGGGAGAAAGAGTCCATAGCAACAGAGTTTTCGGGACCCTAATTTGAAGAAAAGGGACGAGAAAAAAGAAAAAACTCGTACCTTGTGTATCTATTATCTTACATCGTTGTAACAAGATTTGATCTCCATTATGAAAAGTTATTCAATGAGGATGTTCGTCGAATCAACATTTCCTTGCATTCAATTTTGTGTTTTTTAATTTGATGTATTTAATCATATGTATCTGTTTTGCATACAACATATCATGCATTACATCATTAAGTCTCGGAATTAATTGTTCGGAGTTATGGCAGCATTCGTGACTATCGAAGATTCTGCACCCACACTTTACTCGCCATCAAAGGAAGCAAATGGAGGAGAGTTTTGCTAAGTTGGAAGCTGGTTTGAGAGGTCAGTTAGAGCGAGCCCAGCAAGAATTAAATGACACCATCATCAAGTCCCAACAAGATATGATGAACGAGATATCTCAACTGTTGCAAGCAAATCTGAAAAGGAAAGGGTGCTACCGGAAACCCTAGTCAGGATAAGGGAGACCCCTCGTTTTCTCCCGGTTTTGTTACCAATACCCCTAAGCCCTCGCAAGGAGCGGCTACTCAAGGACATGGGGCAACATCGCATCAGGCGGGCGCCTCTACCCATGTTCCATCGGGTCTGGTTTTTAATACGGAGAATGTCAGGGATAGTGTCCCGGACTTGGATGAGATCGAGAACTTAAACAAAGTGAAGGCCGAGTTCTCAAAACAACTAGAAGAGACCCGAAAAGACCTCGAGGAGAAATTCCAAACTAAAGAAGGAGAAGAGGGGGCATACGTGATGAATGCCAGAGACCTCAGTTTGGTTCCAGATCTGACAATTCCGCCTAAGTTTAAGACACCGGAATTTGAGAAATTTGACGGGACGACTTGCCCTGCTGCTCACATAACCATGTTTTGTAGAAAGATGACGGGTTTCATCGACAATGAGAAGTTGCTAATCCACTGTTTTCAGGACAGCTTAGTGGGGCCCGCGGTGAGGTGGTATAATCAGTTGACTCGTGCTCAGATCAGGTCATGGAAGGATTTGGCCAAAGCTTTCACCGATCAGTATAGGCACATAACCGACATGGTTCCGAACCGACTCATGCTACAAGGTTTGGAGCAAAAGAACAATGAGAGCCTCCGTGAGTACGCCCAGCGTTGGCGAGATGTGGCGGCACAGGTTCAACCCCCGCTCCGTGAGAATGAGATCTCCCCTATGTTTGTCGATACCTTGAAAGGGACCCTCTATGACCGCATGATAAGCAACCCTATCGGTAACTTCTCAGATATGGTTATGACCGGTGAGCGAATTGAAGCAGCTATCAAGAGTGGTAGGATTGATGGAGGCGAGAATGCCCGAAAGCAGTTTAAGAAGAAGGACCATGATGTGAACAACGTCGGTACTTACGAGGCTTCTAAGCACTTCACAGTCTCAGCGCCTCAAGCCGCAGTCGGGAATGCGCAAGGCTCGAACCGAAGAGAGAATAGGGCTCCCAGGAAGGAACAAGAGAGAATGACCTTCACCCCTCTACCCATATCGTACAAAGATATGTACAAGCACTTATACGAGGCTGATCTGGTTCGCCTGTATCATGTTACTCCCTTCCAACCGCCTTACCCTGCATGGTACGATGAGAAGGCACACTGTAAGTACCACGGCGGAGTACCGGGGCACACGATAGAAAATTGCACAGCATTCAAGAAGCTCGTGCAAAACATGATTAACATCGGCGTCCTCGAGTTAGAGAAGCCTAATGTGACGACCAATCCACTTCCGAAACATGAAGGTCGGGGCGTGAATGCCCTCAAAGAAGTAGATACGAAGAAGGTGAGGATGGAGGTGTCAGAAATCAAGTCCCCTTTGAGTTGGGTATACGAACAACTGTGCACGGTGGGCTTAATTGAGAAGGGTTCGAATGGGGCATATGACGCCCGTAAGCTATTCTGTGAGTACCATCGGACTCTGGGGCATGAGATTCAGAGTTGTCCCGAATTCAAGCAGTTGGTCCAGGATTTGATGGACAATAAGGAGGTTGAGTTCCTCGAAGAAGTTTGAAGGGTGGAATGGATGGTCAGCTCGGCAGTATTTAAGAAATTTATGCATCCAAGTTTGCTTTCATTTCATTGCATTTTAATCTTTCCTTGAAGTGATGTGTGGGATCCACTTTGCTACCCTTTGCCCGAAGGTAGCAAAGATTTTTGTAAGGGCCACAAACTGCATTTTTAAGTTTCAATAAAGGATGCATTGCGTTTTAATTGCCTCTTCATTTTTTTTGTATATATTTGTCTGTTGAATCCCCGTATATCAATTGCACAAGGGACATTGACTTTGACCCCAAAGGTTGACTTCGAGTCGCCTTTGTCTTGTGGAAATCGAAAGCTTTGAAGATGGTGAACATGTGGCTTACACTCCAAGTTAATTTGGTCACCTAATTAAACACACATAGAATTAGTGCCTTCGGGAGAATAACCAGAAATCCTCCGTGCCGAGAGAAAAAAAAAAGAAAAAGAAAAAGAAAATGAAAAAGAGAGAAAAAGAAAAAGAAAAAAAAAAGAAAAAAGAAAAAAGAAGAAAAGAGAAAAAGAGAAAAAGAAAAAAAAGAAGGAAAAAGAGACGAAAGAGAGAGAATACTGAAAGCCTAACAAAAGCACTCCAATGTTCGAAGCCTGGTAATAGGTATCTTCGAATACGAGTGTGGAATTTTTTGGGCACTCCGCTATAGCAAAAGACCAATAAGGTTGCTATGCACCATTCACTTTAGCTACATGAGTGATGGTAATATTTTCAAATCATGACAATGCCGAGTAGCTCGGGGTTTTGTTGTTTGCTCCATCATTTATTTCGAGCCAAAGGAATGTGATGAGTTGACTTCCCCAAAATTATAAAGAAATGATAAAGGCGAAGCCTACAGAAGATAAGCCTAATTGATTAAAAACCGAAATAACTTGGAGAGTATGTCATATTTTCATACATCAGCTCAGCTTTCGAGGTCTCCTAGACACATGATGCTTGAGGCAATCATTGGTAAGCCATAACAGTGTCGTTCGTGCACTTGATATTCAGGGTATTTGATCTAGCTTGATATATCCATGATTTGAAAAGAAAGTCTAGTTTTCAAAAACGCATCTCGTGTTGAAATTAGAAGATGCAGTCTAAATATTTTTGTGAACACAAATTAATCTCCCTTTGCTTCAGGGATAAAGTTTAGAATGCAATGACATGAATACAAATGGCAGTTTGTCAGTTACTACAGTTCAAGGACTTAGAGCAATTTTTTGTCAAAATAATTAGATTGCTTCAAAGGATGAGAATGGACCATGAGAAACTTAAGAGAAAAGTTCAGGGACTTGGGGGCATGTGTTTCCCCCATTGTTGAGAAGAGATGAAGTCGTCATTTAGCACCCAGTTTGAAAAGGGGGCAATATTTTGAGAGCAAGCACTACGAGAAGTGTTATGACCAGTATGACCAGTGAAAGTCAGTGGTTATCTTTCGAGAAGAAATCAAAAGATCGAGATTTGGCAAGGAGGAAAGCCAAAAGAGATTAAGAAGAAGAAGAAGGTTGAGATGGACCAGTCCAAAGAGTGAAAGCGTTCGAGCGCTCTTTAATAAACTTAAGAGAAAAGTTTAGGGACTTGGGGGCATGTGTTTCCCCTATTGTTGAAAGAAGAGAAAAGTCGTCATTTTGAGTTAAGACGAAGAGATGTTGAGCACCCAGTTTGAGTAGGGGGCAATCTTTTGAGAACGAGCACCACGAGAAGTGCTATGTCCAGTCTGACCAGTGGAAGTCAGCAGTCAACTTTCGAGGAGAGACCGAAAGATTAAGATTTGGCAAAGATGAGAAAGCCAAAAGAGATTGAGAAGAAGAAGAGACAAGAGGAAGGTCGAGATTGACCAACTCGGAGAGTAGAAGCATCTGATCATTTTGATGTCATAATCCATGCATAACTTGTAGTTAGGCATCCCTAGGATTAGGGGCATGCTAACTTACATCAGCATATCATTTCTTACCTATTTTTGACAGGAATATCAAAGCTTTTCTCATAAAAAGAAGCTCGCCTATCCGTTCAGGCTCGTGGAGAATGGAATATCAAAGCTTTTCTCATAAAAGGAAGCTCGCCTATCCGTTCAGGCTCGTGGAGAATGGAATATCAAAGCTTTTCTCATAAAAGGAAGCTCGCCTATCTGTTCAGGCTCGTGGAGAATGGAATATCAAAGCTTTTCTCATAAAAGAAAGCTCGCCTATCCGTTCAGGCTCGTGGAGAATGGAATATCAAAGCTTTTCTCATAAAAGGAAGCTCGCCTATCCGTTCAGGCTCGTGTAGAATGGAATATCAAAGCTTTTCTCATAAAAGGAAGCTCGCCTATCCGTTCAGGCTCGTGGAGAATGGAAGATCAAAGCTTTTCTCATAAAAGGAAGCTCGCCTATCCGTTCAGGCTCGTGGAGAATGGAATATCAAAGCTTTTCTCATAAAAGGAAGCTCGCCTATCCGTTCAGGCTCGTAGAGAATGGAATATCAAAGCTTTTCTCATAAAAGGAAGCTCGCCTATCCGTTCAGGCTCGTGGAGAATAGAATATCAAAGCTTTTCTCATAAAAGGAAGCTCGCCTATCCGTTCAGGCTCGTGGAGAATGGAAGATCAAAGCTTTTCTCATAAAAGGAAGCTCGCCTATCTGTTCAGGCTCGTGGAGAATGGAATATCAAAGCTTTTCTCATAAAAGGAAGCTCGTCTATCCGTTCAGGCTCATAAAGAATGGAATATCAAAGCTTTTCTCATAAAAGGAAGCTCGCCTATCCGTTCAGGCTCGTAGAGAATGGAATATCAAAGCTTTTCTCATAAAAGGAAGCTCGCCTATCCGTTCAGGCTCGTGGAGAATAGAATATCAAAGCTTTTCTCATAAAATGAAGCTCGCCTATCCGTTCAGGCTCGTGGAGAATGGAAGATCAAAGCTTTTCTCATAAAAGGAAGCTCGCCTATCTGTTCAGGCTCGTGGAGAATGGAATATCAAAGCTTTTCTCATAAAAGGAAGCTCGTCTATCCGTTCAGGCTCGTAAAGAATGGAATATCAAAGCTTTTCTCATAAAAGGAAGCTCGCCTATCCGTTCAGGCTCTTAGAGAATGGAATATCAAAGCTTTTTTCATAAAAGGAAGCTTGCCTATCCATTCAGGCTCGTAGAGAATGGAGTATCAAAGCTTTTCTCATCAAAGGAAGCTCGCCTATCCGTTCAGGCTCGTGGAGAATGGAATATCAAAGCTTTTCCCATAAAAGGAAGCTCGCCTATCCGTTCAGGCTCGTGGAGAATGGAATATCAAAGCTTTTCCCATAAAAGGAAGCTCGCCTATCCGTTCAGGCTCGTGGAGAATGGAATATCAAAGCTTTTCTCATAAAAGGAAGCTCGCCTATCCGTTCAGGTTCGTGAAGAATAGAATATCAAAGCTTTTCTCATAAAAGGAAGCTCGCCTATCCGTTCAGGCTCGTAGAGAATGGAATATCAAAGCTTTTCTCATAAAAGGAAGCTCGCCTATCCGTTCAGGCTCGTGGAGAATGGAATATCAAAGCTTTTCTCATAAAAGGAAGCTCGCCTATCCGTTCAGGCTCGTGAAGAATGGAATATCAAAGCTTTTCTCATAAAAGGAAGCTCGCATATCCGTTCAGGCTCGTGGAGAATGGAATATCAAAGCTTTTCTCATAAAAGGAAGCTCGCCTATCCGTTCAGGCTCATGGAGGATGGAACCCGCCTATCCGTTCAGGCTCTTGGAGAATGGAGTTTTCGATATTTGTCTATATGTTCAGACCTCGAAGGGTTGAAGAATGTTGAAGTGAGAAGCAGCTTCGAGCCTTCGCGACAGTTGTATTTTCCCGTACCGACTTCCGGACCGCCAGAAGTTCAAGTACATGGTGACTCGGAATCCAAACAGGGAAGTCGGACAAAATTGGTGTTTATGGCCTTTGCTTTATCCTTGTTTCACAAGTATAAGCAAAGGGGGGCAGCTGTAATCACCCATTTTGTCCGGGGTGTCAAAATCCGTTTTCTTTTCTTTTTATTAATAATGGGTTTTATATATATATTGATAAAAATATAAAAATTAAAAAACAATATATGCACTACCTATTATTACTATTATTATTCTTATCTATCATATTATGAGTAGTATATTATTATCATATCCTATCCTCATTATACCATATATCATTATTAGTATTATTTACCTATTTTTATCGTCTATTAATATTTATTATTATTATCACCATTATTATCCATCCATTACTACTACTTATTATTATCATCTACTATTTCCACCATTATATTTGTTATCACCGTATTATTATTAGTGTCATATTAGTATTATTTATTATTATTATTATTATTATTAAATCTAAAAACACAAAAATATTAAATAATATAAGCCCAATATTTAATATAATAAAAGCCCAACAGTATTATTTAAAGTCCAGATACAAAACCAAAAAACATTATACATGGCCCAATTCAGGCCCAACTTAAATAAAGAAAAACCCTAATGCCCTATGTTTTGTCTTGCAGCCACACAACACCAACCGTCAGATCTAGGTGAAGATCTGACGGTCCAGATCAAGACTCGGCAAGAAGCCCTAATTGCCCCCAGGAAACCCTAGCGCCGCGCAGCCTTAGCCATTGGATCGAGATCTCATCGGACGGTTGAGATCGAACCGGGGAAGTCTCCAGAACCTCCACGTGCCGCACGCTCGACTCCCTAGCGGCCCACGCGCGGCGATCCGATTCCCACACGCGCGCGTGTAGACCATAACTGACCCCTCAGCTTCTCTCGTGCACCGTTTGATCAATCCGAGCCCGTCAGGATCCCATCAATGGCGCGCACGACCGGCCACGTCTCGAGCCCTCTGGTCCCCCCTTCAGCAGTCAAATGCAAACAAAGGACCATAACCGAAAATATCAGAAAAATGCACAACAAATCAAACAGAAACGACAAGCAAACAAAATGCAGAAATCAGAGGCATGAATCGTACAAATCAACCAACAAATCACAACAAATTCCAGCAATTATATGCATTTTAGAAATAGGAAAAAATGGGATTTTAGGGCTATAAAAGCCCGAGCAAATGTAATGAGGAGGAGGAGTTTTTTCGGAGAGCATTAGGGTTTTTTAGAGAGTATTTTAGATAGAGACTTTGTAATCAAAAGTTTGAATCAATACAAGCAGAAAAGTTCACAGAGGTACATCGATTTTGTTTTTCAGTTTCCATTACGAATCGAAATAAAAACACAGAAAAGGGTTTATTGCTTTACCTTGTCGATTCATCTTCTCTTTAGGTTGCTCATCTCGCCAGTGACAAGCTTTCTGGTCTCTCCCGAGACCATACGGTGAGCCGGTGAGAGGCAAACATTGAAGAAAGGGTTTTAAAGTTTTTTGGCTTTCGGTTTCAAAGGTTTCGAAAAGTTTTTTGGTTTCGGGTTTCAGAAATCAAAGAAAAGGAGGGCTGATCTCTGTTTTGGTTTCAAAAAAAGGGAAAGAAAGGTTTTTCTAGGGTTCCGGTGCCGGCAACGGCGACCAGAACCCCTTCGCGGCGCCGGAGCAAACCGAGAGAAGAGGGGAGAGCTTTGGTCTGTTTAGGGCTTGTAAAAATAAAAGAAGGGGGTTGAGTTTTTTTTTAAGTCGTTTTTATAATGTTTTAAAACGATAAAATCGGTTAATCGCATTTTAAGGACCTCCGCGTCGCTTTAATTGCGCGGGGAGGGCTTCCGTGTTTTGAAACCCCTTCCGCAGTCCTTCCATGTTTTCGATCGTTTTCAATTTCGTCCTGATGTTCGTCCAAATCGTTTTTTGGGTGATCGAATCACCATTTTGGTCCCCTATTTCGTGTTTTAATCAGTTTTTAAATGGGAAATTTGCCACTTTAGTCCTCGTTAGTTTGCTTTTTTTCCATTAATTCTGCATTATATTTGTGTTAAGTGTTTTTGTTATCCATGCATTTTACTTAGTATCGAATATATATTTATTTATGTGCCATGTTGTTATGTTTATTTAACATAAATATATGAGATGTTATTGTTGCCTTTTTATGTGGTCGTATGCTTTTATGTTTAGCATTTAATTTTATGCGTAATGTAGCTTTGTCATACATGTTGCATGCTCTTTTCATCGTATATATAGTCTAGTTGTTTTTATGTCATTCGAGTATATATTTGTTGTATGCTTTTTTAATGTCTTCGAATATATTTGTGACATGCATTTTTATTGTCATTCATGTGACTTTTAGCATTTTAATTTGCATATTAATTAATTTTTAATTATGAAACGGAGATGCCTATTAATTCGCGTATTCGGGTCGACTAGCCTAACTTATTGGATGTCCCGCGAATATTCGGATTAATTCGAATCGTCTAAAGGTAAATCCGCAATTAAAACGGACAAGACCATAGCACCATATTTATCTGCTTGCATCATGCATAAAGGTGACGTACGGGATCCGAACCCTAAACTAACACGGCAGTTAGTCTTATATGATGTCGGTTTAGTCTTTGGTCCGGTGTACCGTCATCCTTTTTAATTAAATGATTAATTAATTCGATACCACCCATTTGAAAAGCTCGTGAGTTAAAGCCTAATTTTCAATCAAGAACCACTAATTAAATTCATTTTAAATTTCGAATAATTTCCAGCATTTAAAAGCAACAATTGTTTTGGTACCGATTTCCGGGCGTGATGGGGGTGCTAACCCTTCCCCACACGTAACCAACTCCCGAACCCTTTCAAAAGAATCTCTGGTTTTATTTTTTTACGGTGTCCGGCCTACCTTAGTGGCCGGTGGCGACTCCAACCAACCGAGAAAAAGATTTTCTTTTAAAGGGATTTTTCCAAACCCGAATCAAATCATTTTTTAAACACCACCTTTAATTAAATGCTTATTTTCAAAAAACGGGGAACTCGAAAAAGGGGTCGTTACACCGAGAAAACTTTTTCATTTATTATTATCGTCTCTAGATATATTGTTATGTCCTAAGTGACAAAAGGCACAACGGAAGAAACAAACGAGGTAAACAACCAAATAGCCCAACAAAAGAGCCCATTTTAAACTTAAACTGCAGGTCGTATCGGAACGCCCATAGGGTGTTTCGATACGCCTTGACTAGGTCAACTGGCCAAAGTCAAACCGAGGAGACCGTTTCGAAATAGGGGTGGACTGTATCGAAACGCCCTCAACGGTCAACTTCTTATGGTCAACGATACAAAGACCGTTCCGATATGCCAAAGCCCTTTTCAATACTTTAATTTATCTTCAAAATCTCAGATTTCCAGTGGCAAAAACGTATCGAAACAACCCCCTTGCGTACTGAAACGCCTGGCCAAAAACAAAGGGACCGTATCGAAAAGGGACCAACCATTTCGATACGCCCTTTGCGAGCAGACTGATTTTAGCTGGTTTATGGCACAAGGCTGCCTTAAACACAACCTAAAACCTTCCACACCCTAACATGCAACACTCTAAGGCGAAACCAACCACGACAAGCATGCTTAGCATACTTCAAACATGTAAAAACCATACATAGATAAGGAGCATCAACTCAACATAAGAACCATTCATAGCATTTAAGATTCATGCTTTAGACAACATTCATAGGAGCATACATAAGAGCATACACTTAAGCATTCAAGGTAAGTAACTTAAACATGGTTTGCAATCCAAACATGGCACCAACAAGCCACACCAACAACAACATATCAAGGAGTCTAGACATGCTCCTAAAACCCCATCAAAAGCTCAAATCAACAACACATATCTCATTGCTTGAATATTACCCCTTATAACTTAAAAGTCCATACTTGAAAGCTAAGATAGCACCACAAGCACACTTGGAGGCCCTCTCCTTGCACAAGCAACCCACAAACTACGAATTTGCATTGTTAAACAAAAAAAAGCATAAGCAAAAAGCTTAGTGAGGGTAAGCTCATAAGACAAACCTCGACAACGCAGGGTCCAAGCACGAGCAACAACCAAGGTAGAATGTATGATCTTACCTCCAAATCCACATGAGCCAAAATATATATGATGCATGAACATAAACTCAATATTATGCCATGCTCAACAAGTCATAAGCTCAACTCATGAAAATACATATATCAATGTATTAACAAACACATTCCACAATCCGTATTGGCAACACATATATCAATTCATACTAGCACCTAGCTATGACTCGAATACGCGAATAACCGTTGGAACTCACATCCAACCACAACCATTACCTTACGGTGGGATTACACTCGTCACCGTTTCACGTGGAGGGGATTCCACTCATCCTCACGCCCCTTCGATGGGATTACACTCATCACCGACTAACATATATAAGAAGAATTTACGGGCGAACCCGTACTTCATCTTGATGACTACCATCACCAAGACCACGCGCGCATTTTGACTCACGTGTGCACACTAAACATCCTAATGATCGATCATTGTACCCAAGCATACTAGTGTCAATACTACACATTTCATTAACCTTTCACAACACCATTTCATATCAACTTCCGTGCTTAGCACGTACTCACCATGATTACCCTCATGCACAAACCACATGCATATAACAATGCATCAAACCTTGCCTCAACATACATGTATAACACAATATACATAGCCACCATAATCACAATTAAACATGAGGCATAAACAACATATAAAGATCAATCATAGTCTCTAACTAAAGCTTGGGATTAGACTACCAATCTAATCCCAACTCTAGGTGGGTCTACCAAGCCCAACCTAGTCCACATGCTTGAACCAACACTTGAAAACCATTTAAAAGCATTTAACCACTCACCGACTATTCCAAGCTCAACCACACTAGCCGATCAAGCTTCCAACGGTTCCGGATTCGTTCCTGAGGCTTCACCAACACAAATCCTTGCTTCTAATCATCCCAACGCAATCAAAACAACCTCAAATCAGTTCACAAATCAAAGTAGAAAACTCGGAACACTAACCAAGCACAAACTACAAGATTCAAGCCAAGAACAACTCCCAAAATCCTCTTTCCCGAGCAGCCATGAAGCACAGCCCGAAACCCTTGATTTCAACCTTTTTAACACACCTAAAAGCTCCCAAAACAACCCTTAACCATCACACTAACATCAGCCCTCAATTTCCAACACATAGCAGCCCTAAAACCAACCTTTAAACCCTCCTAAAACCCCACTTATACCCAAATCCGGGAATCATCATAAAACCCTTTAAAATTCATATATGTTGGATCTTATGGTTTACAAACAACTTATCTAACAACAATAAATCAAAAGCTTAGTTAAAAATCCATAAAGCTACAACCTTTATCAAAATCTTTGTAAAACCTAAAATACAAAATACTTGGTTTTATTGAAAACTAAAGGTACCAACATGAAGAGGAAGGTAAGGACAAGTAAAAAACGTATTTACCTTTGAAAAATCTCCAACAAAGATCAAGGGAGATGATGGAATAGTGAAATGGAGAAGAAGAGCTCTTCAGTCGTGAAATTGAAATGGAGAAGAAGGGAAGAAGATGACAAAAGGGTATTTTAAATAAAAATGGGTTTTATTTTGCAAGACCACATACTTACACTTTTGCCATTAATGAGAATAGTCAACTTCTACAATTCCAAAATCCATGGAATTTTGGGTTTTCAAATTAAAATTGGATCCAACATAAATTGTTTGTTTTGAAACACGAAGCCCAACTAATATAATTTTATTATTTTAATTATGAAACTGAAACCCAAAATATTATTTTAATATTATTTTCACCCAACCCCCAAAACCGAGTGTTACAGGGCAGATGAAGACAAAGTTGGGAGCTGAAGGAGGAAGCTGTTGCAGCATCATGAGAGACAATCGAGGAGGAAAGAACCAGAATGTAGAGTTGTGCCAACCCCTACACACTAGTCCATACCCCCGCCGGTGCAGTCAACTACTTGCCGCCGAGGCAGCACTTCAAGGAAGAATGGAAAAATGCAAAGTTGTATGCGATAGAAAGAGCTCATCAAGCCTGATTTTTAGAGACCATTTGCATGTGCATTGGATCCCAGCAGACAAAGAAAATTCGAGGCAAAGTCAAGTTGAAGAAAAGTTAAACGGGAATCTAGGAAGATTTAATGATCTTTTAATGAGTTGTAATTGTATTCTAACTAGTATTCCTACCCTAAATCGACTTAGGCCTAAGCTCCTCCCCTATATATATGTAATCGACCAAGAGGAGAAAAAATAATTGAGATTTGAGAGAAACTCCTACTTGTCGAAACCCTAGTGTCGTCCAAATCCACCATGTTCTAAACCTTTCAAGGGATAAGGGTTGGTTGCGTAGTAGTTGTGAGAGTCTTGTTGTATTCGTTAGGATTTCAGTTTTTCAATAAAATTCAAGGTTTGTTTACTCTTGGTTCTTCATTGTCTTAGTCTGTATCGGGAGAGAAGAGGGCGGTAATCTATTTGTTCAATATCGGGAGAGTTGAACTCACGAAACGAGTAAACACAGTTTTATCCAACCATATGGTAAAGCTACTTCGGCATAGGGATAAGTTAAGAAGTTCAGCCGCTAAAAGAGGACACATATTGGTTGGTGTTCGCCCTTAGATTCACGCCGGGAGGTATCTTCCAAGACGTGTTCGCCAATAGTACTTCAAGCTTCGGGAGAAGAGGGAGTCATAGAAAGGAGCCTTGCCGAACCTTGAATCATCGCTTAACTGCCCAGGCAATCTCACACAACTTTGCCGAGGTGGGCACCTGCTGAGGCATTTTTGTGGGTGATGACTGAAGTTCTTAAGTTGATAAGAAAAATTGTGCCGAGACAGTACATCAATTCTCCACACTACGAAACATTCAATACCGGCCCATTCTCTCACTCTGATATCTCAATTCACTTTACTTGTTTTAGTTTTAGCTTCAATCAACTCAACTCCTAATACATGTGTTTTTACTTTACTTGTGCCGAAAAGTGAACTCCGAAAGGTTGTCACAATCCCTGTGGAGACGATATCTGAAATACTATAACTTGGAACTGTGTATACTTGCACACAATTTGCACATCACTTTTGCACGCAACATGAATAAAGAGACAAGATCCGAGTTACGATTTTGGACAAGATACATCATCTCGGCAAACATGATTTGGAAAAGATTTGGTTGACGTTCTTCACGAAAGCAACAATGCCAAAAGTCATTGACTTGACGAATGTG
Organism: Hibiscus tridactylites; assembly: GCA_958450335.1. Classification (NCBI taxonomy): domain Eukaryota; kingdom Viridiplantae; phylum Streptophyta; class Magnoliopsida; order Malvales; family Malvaceae; genus Hibiscus; species Hibiscus tridactylites. Next base: position 50,482,291 of record OY288290.1, read on the forward strand.
TGAGAACTTTCCTCCGGATGGCCGAAACCACCAAGAGATCATGAGGTGAAGAATACGATCATGTGCATAAAGGACCGTAACGGAGCCATCAAGAGTATGTCCTAATGAGTTTTCAAATGTAATACCCTCATATTCAAACCGAAAAACATTGACTAAAGCATGAGGATCAATTAGAAACTTCTTCCCCATAATGTAGGATTCTATAGCAATCACTTGAGAGCAATCAGCATTGGAAATACCCCGGGCATTGACATTAAAGAGAAGAACCATGTTAAGGTACAAAATTCTCGGAATGCTCAAAAAGGTCGTGAAATTTCAACTCTTTAATAAATAAAGATAGTAAAATTTAAAACGTTAAAAATCCAAAAAAGGGTATAGAAGTGACACGCTCACGTCAGATTTGATGATCTTGGAAAAGTTTAAAGTTGTTGTGGACTTCATTGGTTTGAAGATGCTTTTGAAAAAGGAGAGTGAGGTTGGGACGAGGGGTGTCTTCATCAATGTTTGAACTTCCCCCAGCCTCATTAGTTCTTGACCTCTTCTTGGGACCCATATTCAAAATCTGAAAACAAATCAAGGTACAAAACACATGTATGCATGAATCAACCAAATTCAATCCAATAGAAAATCCAATATTCAAGGTATTGATAAAAAGCTATACAATATAGTTTAAAAATGTATATAAATATAAAAAGAATTTTTAGTAAAAAATTTGAAAATAGTATAGAAAAATATACGATATATTTTTATATTCGAATAAAAAAATTCGTTTTGAAAAAAATTTTGCAAAATTTTCAAAATCCATACTATATGTATATTTTATATAAACAAATTGCTTGAAAACAATATAGAGTTTTAAACCAAATTGAAAAGAAAAAGGAAAGAGTTTTATACATTGATATGGGATTATGGATGATAATGCATCAAATTGACGAACTTGCTTAGACTTGATTTGATAATCAAAAGCCCTCAAAGATTTGTGTGAAAAACAAAGGGATTTGATGAGTATTTATAGGATAAAAATCTAGGGTTAGGGTTTTGAAAGAGTTTGAGTTTAATTAAAGTTAGTTGGAAGTTGGAAACTCTTTTTAATGACCCGTTTAAAATGTTGCGGCTACGAGTATTGATACGCCGCGTGGCGTATCGAAACAGGTGTACCGGTGTTGTCACTAAATTTTCACCTCAATTTTAAATAATCTGAAAAAATAAAAAAAATCCTTTTAATGGCCCAATTTTTAAATATAAAAAACCATCTTTAGAAAGCCCATTTTAAAAGCCCATTTTTAAAGGCCTACTTTTTAAATATAAAAAAACCATCTTTAGAAAGCCCATTTTAAAAGCTTATTTTTAAATAAAGAGAACAATGCTCATTTTTTATTTTGAAGCCCACCTTTAAAAGGAATAAAGAGAAAAAATAAAAAAAAAGAAAAGGAAAAAATAATAATTATGGTGTATAATAATTATGGAAAAATAGGAAATAAAGTGAGGTGGAAAAATAAATGTGATAAAAAAAACAGCAAAAAATAGTAGCTAAAAATCAGCAAAAAGAAACTAAGAAAGAAAGAAAGAAAAGAAAAAAATAAAAAAAGAAAAAGGGAGAATCAGCGCGTGGGCTGCACGCGCGCGGGTTGGTTCCCCAAACCAAACTCTCGTCACACGATCATGGTGGTCAGCCGGCGCCTACAGGCCACGGCCGCCGATGTCGTTGGTACCGGCTGGTCTGCCTCGCCGCCACCAACCCCGCTCGCCGTCGCCGCCTGTGCTCGTCAGAATCTACAAAAAAAACCAAGACAAGAGGTCAAACCCTAGGCTCGAATCAAGGGGAAAATTCAGGTCGAATATTGGACCAAATCGGATGAGGATTGAGGGGTTTTACCGAGAATCAAGCCATTGGTCAGATTTAAGCTCCAATTTGGGGATTAAATCCCGATTTGGCTTGAATTTGAAGCTCAAATTCAAGTATAAATACCCCCTTTTACTTGTTCATCACACACAATTTGAAGTGAAAAATCCACTTGGAAAAGGCTTAGGAAAAATCTGAAAATTCTCTAAAACATTTGTTCAAGAGTTGCTGGAATTTTTGAGTAGAAGTTCTAGTTTGGGAAGAAATTTTTCGGAGGCAATTTTGAGCATTTTGAGAAGCCCAGGTTCGAGTTCTTCGTTCGTCGTTTTTCGGTAAAATTTCTAGCTTTCTTTTCATTTATTTTTATTTTAATTTTTATGCTTGTTCTTGGATGAATTTTTGGTGTTTGTGTTTGTGTTGTTTGTGAATTTTAGGTTGCTTTCTCGAAGCCAGAAAATCGTTTCACGATTCCAAAAAAGTCACAATGTAAAGACATGATTATATTCGATACCTGACCAAAAGCTACAAGCTCACCTAAGATGCCTGGGTGATAGAGAGACTGTTGTTGGAGGAGAGCTTGTTGCATCAAGGCTTGTTGTTGTTGTTGGGGCTAAGACGGTTGTTGGGGAAGATGGTGAAAAATAAAATATTGAAAGTTTGAAGGTTAAATCAGAAACTAATTTTTTAATTAACGGAGAGTAACGGCCAAGTGACCAAAATAGAAACGATTCTAAACGTAAGTAACCAGAATAATCTTTTTTAAATTTTGGTGACCAAAATAAAACACACCCGAAAGGGACCACTAGTGAAGATTACCCTTTCTATAATTGTTAAGGGTAAAAAAAGTCTTTATAACTTTATATCAAAACCTCTAATTCCAAACAGCTCATATTAATAGTTTTTTTTTTCAAAATTAGAGGTTTCACCTGATCTACTATTCACCAAACATCCAAATTAACGGATTTGACTGGTCAAACCTCTAATTTTAGATCAAACCTCTAATTTTGGCTCAAACTGATGTTTACGAAACATGGTCGTAATATAAAGGGCATGAAGAAAAAATTGAACATTTTTCTTAAATGTATTGTTTATTTTCTATAGTAAACACAACAAGCTTCATGAAAATCTATATAAGGAGATTGAGAAAATAAATCTTACAGATTGTTCCGCTAATGGCTATGATTGCATTAACAAACTACCACAAAAGGGGATATAACCATATCAAATTATCGACCTTCCAAGATCAGAGGGTGCATTATGATTATCGCTACACGAATACTAAATTACCATAAAAATAGATAACAATCGTACCACAAGAAAAAAACAAAAATCATGTCAAAAATACATACAAACAAAACATAGTAAGATGTGCGAAAAAAAGAATTTAAAACAAACATACGCTTATTTGAGATTAAAAATAAATAAAATAATACAGAGAAACAAAGAAAAAAAACAACACTCCAAGAAAAAGATTTTTTTTTTTTACAATTTCTTTTTACTTATAAAATAACAACTTTGAATTTGTTGCTTGTGTTTTCATTATTTTATCTTTAAATGATATTAAATATTTATATATGTTTACTTTTATGTATTTTTATATGTTGTATCAATTAATTTTTTTCAAAAAATAATCTTAAAGTTATTGCAATGTAATATATGTTTATACATATTTTTAACTTTTTGATAATACAAAACAAAATAACTTAATTTTATATCTTCTAACATAAATATCATCTTTCTAGTGAAATTATATTTGTTAAATCCATTGCATCGATTACTTAAATAGACTTAGTTCACCTAATTTTATATTTTTCCCAAAAAGTAATTTAGATTATTCAAGTATCTCTCGGGGCCATAAGTTGGACCGATGCTTCTCGAAATGAATTGAAAATTGAATATTTAAAAATTACTCCATATAGATTTAACTTGTTTGAAATCCTACCAAAAATATTATCAAAAAAATCCTACCAATAATGTTCACATTGATAAAAAAATCAACAATGCTCACACTTCACACGTGTCTTTAAATGTTAAGACGGTAATGCAGCTTTTGGAGACTTTTGTCCTTTCTTTTCCACTATCAGTTTTAATATAAAGATGGGTGCCTTAAGCACATGTATAAAAGCCAAACTAAATTTTATTTTTTATATTAATCAAGTTATGTACTCCCATATTTTTTTTCATCAATTCATTTCTTTGATTAATGTTAATTATTTTCTTTTTGATAAATTTTAATTTTAATTTTATTTTGATGGGAGGGAAAAAGAAATTTTAAAGGTAGAAAGAAATGCTCCCAATAAATCTAAAACTCATGACTTAAGAGAATATAAGGGAACAAAGATGAGCAGCCAAATATGCTTACTCGATCAACGACAATGAACGCTCAATCAATCACCCTGCTGGTGCTCGAACTCGTGACCTCTAGGAACAACAACCGTTCCCTTAACCATTGAGTCAAGTTAATTATTAAATTTAATGGTTTGTGATGTATTAATGTCATATGTTGCATCAAGTAATATCATTTGATATTTTCAGGATTTTTTTAATTTTATTTTAAAAATTCTTAAAAATTATATATTTTTCAAAAATTTATAAATTTCACATAGTACAAAGTGTAGTGTTTTACATGACAATAATATTTAAATAAAAATCGTTAAGATTTAATGGTCAAATTAGACAAATGATCTAATTGATTTAATATGTTAGTTCAAGAACTTAATTGATTGAATTTCTTGAATATAAAAATTTGTGAGAAAATATAATTAATTTTTTAAAAAAGAAATGAGACTTAAAATACCCTAAAGCTTAAAGCAAAAGTATTCATATGATTTAATATATATTAAGTAGAGTTGGATTAGACCTTAATGGGAGAAGTAATATTCCAACAAGCCTTAACAAGAATAATCAAACATATTATCTTAGATATGTTATAATATAAATTTATACATTCACATATGTACACATTACATTACGTATCTTCAATTAAAAATGAAGGATATTTTTTTGTTATTACATCAATCAATAAATTTGATTACTCTATGTTTAAAATTAATTTTTTAGCAAGGCCAAAGTCAAAATTAGATTTGTTCCCAAAAAAGTCAAAATTAGATTTGTTCCCCCAAAAAGTCAAAATCAGTTGTGTTTAAAATTATTCAACCCGATGATTCGGTATAAAACAGGCGAGTATTTTTAAGATTTTTATTTTTTATCGGGTCGGGTACTTGACCTGGTAATTTTTCCGGGTACACTGGTCGGGTTTGGTCCGAAATTTTTTCCTTACCGGGTACCCGACCCGACTCTTTTAATATATATTTTTTATATATTTTAAAGTATATGTTTATTTTAGGTTTTTTAATATTTTACTCCAAAACTAAATTCAAATCCCTAAATTCTTGCTATATTTGTATTATATAGTTTTAAGTTTAAATTTTTTTTAAAATATTTGTATTGATTTGTCAGCATGATATTTGAAGGAAAAAAATCATAATCGAGATTAATCTTTTTGATATATTTTTTTGGTGATAAACTTTAATATATATATATATATATCTAAATATTTCACCCTTCAAAGTTAAAATTAACTTCAAATCACTAATTTTTTTGTTTGGATTATGTATTATAAACTTATAAATTTTATGTGTTTAATATGTGTTTTTTATTTTAAAATAAAAAAATTATGAACCGGGTACCCGTTACCTAATTACCCGAGTATCCGGATTTCACGGGTACTCGAGTAGCAGGTAACCAGATATAGCGGGCCGACAAAGGAAGTACTCGGATGAACCAGGTATCCAATTTTTCGAGTACCCGACAATGAACACCCTAGTCAAAACTATATAATAAAAATAACAAAATCGTTTGATATCAAAATTAATAGAAAATGTTATATAAAAATATTAATAGAAAATCAATTAATGTTTACTTCAATATCTAAAAAATAAAATAAAATATTATAAATATTTGGATTTACAAAAATTAAGATTATGATTAAATAAAAATTAAAAATATTAATCGGTTGGTAAAATGTGATAAAGCACTAGATCTCTTAAACAATATCAGATATTCGAATCTTGATATTGTGAATAAAGCAATTAGATTGGGACTTGAGAAGGTCGCTCTTTATAATAAGCCTTTACAATACCATATTTGAAATAATCAATCAATAAATTAAAAGCAGATGATTAAATAAAAAAGTACAACCTTCTTCATTTTGTTAATAATTCCATCTTTCATTTAGATGTGACAAACGAGTCATTCGATTTGGGTCATTTCGGATTTAACTACATTCGGTTTAAGTTCGGTTTGAGTCTAGTTTAATTTTAGTTTGGGTATCAGGTCAGGACGTCAGTTCGGTTGACTTTCAGTTTTGTTGATTTCATGTCAATTATTTTCGGGTTGGATCAATATCGGGTTAATAGGAGCTCGATCAGTTTTAGTCGGGCTTTCAAGCCAAGTTAGGTTTTTCTACGCTATATATGCATGTATATAGCATGTATATTTGACTTTCTGGTGAGTTGTGCAACAATTCACATCTCATATTTATTTATTTATTTTATAATATTTTCTTTATTTCGGGTTACCTTCGGTTCGAATTGCTTTCGGTTCGAGTAAAATTAGTTCGGTTTCATTCGGTTAGGTTAAAAATTAGTTCGAGTCCATTTGGTTCGGTTACAAATCGATTCAGGATCATTTTCGGTACAACTGAAATTCTATTTGATTTAGATTTGATTTATTTTAATTATCAGATCATATTCGGATCAATTTCGAGTCACGATCCGATTCTCGGTCTCGGATTAAGTTTTTCAGATCTAGAGGGCATCACTGCCATGATGCACCAACGTCTAAATATTATAAACTATGATTAACGTGGTGAAGAACTTTTGAACACGTTGTACTTATCTTCAAAGCAATTATTCATCTTTCGACACGCACATATATATATATATGCACACAGATTACGAACCTATCCCACTCTGCGGTTTCCTCCCTTGTAACGTATCTCGATCACAAATATTACCATGTTTATTCAGCTATTGGCCTTAACCATCATCTTCTTCCTCAGTCTCCCTCTTCTCTTGATCGTTCTCAACAACAACTTCAAATCCCAGAAATCAGCATCAAAGTCCAATGTTTTGCCCAAGCGTTACCCGATCATCGGTTCCTTTTTCGACGTCATATCCAATCAAAGCAACCGCGTCCAGTGGATCACGCAAATCCTCCAGAACTGCCCCTCTTCAACCTACACTCTCCACCTCGTCTTCGGTTACCGCCAGATCTTGACTGCCAACCCCGAAAATGTCCAGCATGTTCTCAAGACCCACTTCAACAACTACCCCAAAGGTTATTTTTTCATTAACGTTTTCTTTGATTTCCTCGGCAACGGTATCTTCAACGTCGATGGGGAGTCTTGGAAGTTCGAGAGGCAGGTTTCGAGTCACGAGTTCAATACGAAATCTCTTCGTAAATTCGTGGAAACCGTCGTCGATACCGAGCTTCATGACCGTTTGATTCCGATGCTCTCCGGCGCTGCTTCCGGGAAAACCGTGCTAGACTTGCAGGATGTTCTTCAGAGATTCGCGTTTGACAACATATGTAAGATTGCTTTCGGGCATGACCCGGCCTGCCTTTTGCCTTCTCTGCCGCAAACCCAGTTTGCAGATGCTTTTGAAGATGCTACTCATCTGAGTAGTGAAAGGTTCCGAACTCCGCTTTTTATAATCTGGAGAATGAAACGATTTTTCAATGTTGGGTCCGAGAAGAAACTTAAAATCGCCATCTCTCGAGTCCGTGATTTTGCCAAGGAGATCGTGAGGGAAAAGAAGAGAGAATTGGCCGATAAATCGTCTTTGGAATCGGTTGATCTATTATCAAGGTTTCTAAATTCGGGTCATTCAGACGAGGATTTCGCCACGGATATAGTGATTAGTTTCATACTCGCCGGCCGCGACACAACATCGGCGGCACTGACGTGGTTTTTCTGGTTAGTATACAAACACCCTGAGGTGGAGAAAGAAATCCTCGGAGAAATCAAAGAGAAATCCGATATGCCGGTTTACGAGGAAGTTAAAGACATGGTTTACATTCACGCTTCGCTTTGCGAGGCCATGAGATTGTACCCCCCGGTCCCTACGGATACCAAACTGGCGGCGGAGGACGATGTTTTGCCGGACGGGACGGTGGTGAAGAAAGGGACGTTGGTGACTTATGCTCCTTACGCGATGGGGAGGATGGAGAAGATATGGGGATCGGATTGGGCGGAGTTCAAGCCGGAGAGATGGTTGCAAAGAGACGAAGCGGGGAGGTGGAGCTTTGTCGGGAGAGATCCTTATACTTATCCGGTGTTCCAAGCCGGACCCAGGATTTGTTTGGGGAAGGAGATGGCATTCTTACAGATGAAGAGATTGGTGGCCGGTGTTTTACGGCGGTTCAGGGTGGTGCCGGCGGTGGAGGAAGGGTTTCAGCCGGTGTTTGTTGCTTATCTTACAGCTAAGATGAAAGGTGGCTTCCCTGTTAAGGTTGAGGAAAGGGGTGAGCTTGATTAGGTAAATCAGTAGTTTAGGAATTTAATTCGTGGTCAACAGATCTGTTGTGAATTTTATGTTAAATTTTATTGTGCTTTGTAATATTATAAAAAAATATATAATTTTAAATACATTTTTAAAGATTTTAAAATACATTCTTGGAAAATACTAATGTAGTAATATTGTTTTACACTTTTATTGAAGTTGTAAGGTCATAGAGCTGCAGCTTGCTGTTACACTGATTGTGGAAATCTTCTGAATTATTATTATTATTATTATTATTATTATTATTATTATTATTATTATTATTATTATTATTATTATTATTATTATTTAGGTTTTTGTAGCAATAATGTTGTTGAGTTTTTTATTTCATGTTATGGGGTGTTTTTTATTTAATTATTTAAAAATATTAGTATTAAATTAATAGAGTAACCAATGTGATCGCTGAAGTAACATAAAATAAGTATTGTAGTTAGCCTGAAGTTGGTTTGTAACACCTCAAAATTCGGTCTAGTCGAAATTTGATTTCGGTGATTAAAAATTCTACATTGATGAAGCCTAAATATAGTATCGGCTGGTTAATTTCTGATTTTGGACTCTAATTGAATTAAATAATTGCCATCGGACCCTATTGAATAGTACCAACAACATTTAGCGACTAAATTGAGAAAAAAATACAAGTTGAAGGTCAAAATTATAGTATAAAAAACAAATGAAATAATGAATAGGAGACTTATCTTAGAGAGAGTTCTTAAGCAAACATCTCTATCTTCATCATCTCCTTCCTTCAAGCACACACCTCTATTGGAGAAGGTTTTGAGCTTTACTTTTTCTTCGTTTTATTGATATCGAATCGTTGCTATCGGTCGGGTAAGCTATATTCCTCAATCGGTTATTGGATTCCATGAATAAATCAAGTTTAATCTCAAACTAGGGTTTTGACCATCCATGGATATCTCATCGTTGTTGTTTATATTGGAATCAGATATCGATTTTGATATCGTTGTATTGATTTTGATATCGTAATATCGACCCTAATCATCTCCCTATTGATTTTCTAACTCAAGAAGTGGGGGGAGAGGTTTCACCATCTCCATCGAAAGCTAGAAGCAAGGGTATTATCATCAGAGAGCCGTAAGAGCATCGAATTTCAAGGTGAGTGTAGTCGGAGTCTCAGGAATTAGGCGAAAGCCTTCCCGGACCTCTATTTGATGTTTTAGATTACATCGCTAATATTGTCATTGGAGAAGTTGCATTGGATGGTTAATCGGACACCTTGGTAAGTGTCGGTAAGTTGTTATTGAATATCGGACATAATTATTGGTATTGTCATCGTGCATAGTCATTGATATAGTTATTGTCATCGAAACATTGTAAAGAAATCATCGTATATTGATATTGATATGAACCATGAAACATTGATAATATTGAGATCATTGATCATTGGAATCTTCATTGAACATTGAACACTGAAATGAACATTGAAACCTTGGAATTGAATAGACATTGGATACATATGGCATGCCATAGAATTCATGATCTCAGTGTATGGGTGGACTACAAACTTAAGGCTACGACCTATATTGATTTGGCGAGGCGGAGGTATGTATTAATGTTGGTCATATTGGCGTGGCGGAGGGACTAGACCATTCATTGACTTGGCGAGGCGTAGGAATTCGCGTATCCACTATCTTGATACAATCCAAGGGTTAATGATGAAAAGAACATGTTAAACATTGTATATTGTTGCACATCATTGACATTGATAAGCATGAGATTATATGTATACTTGACATATTGTTGTTCATAGTGCTTATGACTACCTCACTAGGCATCATATGCCTAACGTGTCTCATCTCATGCATTTTCAGGTTGAAAAGAACTCCTAGGAAGGCGGCAAAGTAGTTGAACTAGTCATTTATGCCCATTTTGTTATGTTTTTGGTATGCATACGTTGTAATATGATTAATGGCCCTAAATGGCCTTTTTGGTTGGCTTAAAATGCCTTAAAAGTGCATACTTGGCTCATAAAAGTCAAAACATAGTAAAGTATTCGTATGATCATGAAATTTAGCATGCTAGTAGTTTACACCATTGAAAGGTTGTGTGTGAAGTTTCGTTGCATTTGGACATCGTTCAGCAGGTTAAATTCAATAAATACCAGTAAAAATCTATCATTACAGGTCAGACCGTATCGAAATGGGTGATGGCGTTTCGATACGGGTAAGCATAATTGAGCCTGAGGAATAAGGCGTATCAGAACGGTTCATGGCCATTTCAAAACATTTTGTCTCTGGAATCCTTCGTTTCGATACGGGTTCATAGCGTATCGATACGGGTTAAAGTCAAAGTCAAAGGAGGTCACCCCGTTTCGATACAGGGTATGTCCGTATCGATACGGTCTAAAAGGTTAAGTCAACAAGGGTTGGCCATCATCCACCCATTTCGAAACAACCCTAGGGTGTTTCAATACGAGGTTATTTAAGTTAGCTAAAAGCATATTAAATAGTTTGTAAGGTTCACATTAGTCACTGGATATTGAAGGATTAAATTGATTGAGTTAATGGACCTCAAATTGTATGAAAAATTTTCAGGCATGTTAATATTATGTTGAATTTCATTGTAGTATAACCAATTGCATTGAAGGACCTTTAATTTATCGAATTTACAAATTAGTCCCTAAAACTTGAATTAATTGCAATTTAACCCAATTGATTAATTATTGCTTCGTATGAATTAATTGGACTAAAATGTATTGAGGCATTGTGTTATTGTATGATATTGGTTTAAAGGTTAATATTAAAAAGAAATTTTGTTGCACTGTCTATTGCATTGAACATCGATATCACCTTCCGACCTGGTTCTCGACCAGACCGAGAATGAGGTGTTACATTTGTGGTATCAGAGCTAGAGTTTAGTCGATTCTAGGACTAAACCGAAGCTTGTTGCATTGTTATTGTGTTACTTTGCCACCTAGGAGTTATATATTGCATTTATTGTGACTTGTCGACTAATCTGATCTTTCATATAGATATGCTTGAGACTAACGAAGCTCATATTAACGAGCTTGCCACCGAATCCTCGACATATGGCGAGGAGATTAGAAGAGGAAATCCTCAAAATCCACCGCAACCACAGGACCCTCATGTACAAGGTACCGAGCCTGCAGCACCTACCGCTCAGTCTGAGTGTTATAAGAACATGGCTGACATGTTCAAGCAGTTTATGACTGCTATGAGAGCTGAACAAGTTGTGCAACCTATCGCCCCTATCGTCCAATACACTTGAGCACCTATTGATAAGCTCTCACAGTACCGAGCTTATACTTTTACCAGGCAAGATGATGACAACCCTGAAGTTGCCGAATATTGGTTGGACAACACCTTGCGAATTCTGAATAAGCAACTTCAGTGCTCGAATGAGCATAAGCTTGAGTGTGCCATCGCTTTGCTGGCCGATGAGGCACTTCATTGGTGGGAAACTACCATTTTGACAGTTTTGAAGATACGGTGACTTGGGAGTTCTTCCTTAAAGAATTCCGTAAGAAATATATCAGTGAATTTTACCTTGCTGAAAGACGAAGCATCTTCCTTCACCTTAAACAAGGTGGATGGCCGATCGAACAATACATACATGATTTCTACAAGTACTGTCGATATAGTGTAGAATATATAAAGGAGGAAGAAAAGTGCCGGATGTTCATTGCAGGGCTCAACGATGAGCTGTGCCCTATGTTCAATGCGTTAGGCATTTCAGATTTCCAAGACCTTGTAAATCGAGTTAAGGCCACCGAAGCTGCACAGAGAGCTTAATGAGCTGGTGGGTCTGGAAAATGCGAGAAGAGGTTCATGATGATTCTCGACCTCTGAGATGGAACAAGAAAGGGAGATATCAAGGCTCCAAACAGAATATTTACCCACAACCCTCCCGTTCTGGAAACATTGAGAGACCTCAGTCTGTGACTCAGTCCTTTGCCAAAGCATCGTCTGTTGATAGCACTAGAGGTTCAAACCAAGGCAACCATCATCCACTTTGTAATTATTGTCAGAATCGACATCCAATGGGTCAATGCCGTAAGCAGAATGGAGCCTGTTACTATTATGGTGAGTAGAGTCATTTTATTTGTGACTGCCCTTTGAATGCAACCAAATCTGTCGTCACACCGACTACTGCTGCATCTCCTGCTCAATCCTTTCGAGGTAAAGCATCGAAGCAAAGATCATCGAGAACTTTTGGGCGATCAAGTGGCACGGAGAAACCCTTTAATAAACAAGATTCAAAAGCTCATGCCCAAATGTATCATGTGAGGAGCAAAGAAGAAAAGGATGAACCTGATGTCATTGCAGGTACCATCGAGCTATACTCACATTCCTTATATGCATTGATTGACCCTGGTTCTATTCATTCTTTTATAAGTACCATTGTAATTAAGAAGTATAATATGTCTTCCAAACCAATAGCATCGAGAATTTCTGTATCTAACCCCCTAGGAGATTGTGTCACCGTGAGGGTAGTGTGTAAGAACTGCCCCTTAATGATCCAAGGAATTCCTTTTCCGGCCAATTTGTTGGCTTTATCGATCCATGAATTAAATCATTGCCATCGGACCCTATTGAATAGTAACGAAAACATTACAGTGACTAAATTGAGGAAAAATGCAAGTTGGAGGTCAAAACTATAGTATTGTGACAGTTGAGGGACTAATCTTGCGATTAGCCCCTCCCCAATTAAATTTTGTCTACATGGGATAGTTTGAGAGCTTTCCTTCGATTGAAGGAATGCTAAATAGCTTAAATTATATGAAAAACAAATGAAATAAAGAATAAGACTCTTACCCGAGAGAGAGTTCTTAAGCAAACATCTCTATATTCATCATCTTCTTCCTTCAAGCACACACCTCCATTGGAGAAGGTTTTGAGCTTTACTTTTTCTTCATTTTATTGATATCGAATCGTTGCTATCGGTCGGGTAAGATATATTCCTCAATCGGTTATTGGATTCCATGGATAAATCATTTTAATCTCAAACTAGGGTTTTGACCATCCATGGATATCTCATCGTTGTTGTTTATATTGGAATCGGATATCGATTTTGATATCGTTGTATTGATTTTGATATCGTAATATCAACCCTAATCATCTCCCTATTGATTTTCTAACTCAAGAAGTGGAAAGAGATGTTTCACCATCTCCATCGAAAGCTAGAAGAAAGGGTATTGCCATCCGAGAGTCGTAAGAGCATCGGATTTCAAGGTGAGTGTAGTCGGAGTCTCGAGAATTAGGCGAAAAGCCTTACCGGACCTTTATTTGATGTTTTAGATTGCATCGCTAATATTGTCAATAGTGAAGTTGCATTGGATGGTTAATTGGACACCTTGGTAAGTGTCGGTAAGTTGTTATTCAATATCAAACATAGTTATTGGTATTGTCATCGTGCATAGTCATTGATATAGTTATTGTCATCGAAACATTGTAAAGAAATCATCGTATATTGATATTGATTTTGAACCATGAAACATTGACAATATGGAGATCATTGATCATTGGAATCTTCATTGAACATTGAACACCGAAATGAACATTGAAACCTTGGAATTGAATAGACACTGGATACAATTGGCATCCCATAGAATTCATGAGCTCAGTGTACAGGTGGATTACGGTCCTAAGGCTACGACCTATATTGATTTGGCGAGGCGGAGGGATGTGTATTGATGTTGGTCATATTGGCGTGGAGGAGGGACTAGACCATTCATTGACTTGGCAAGGCGTAGGAATTCACGTATCCACTATCTTAATTTAATCCAAGGGTTAATAATGAAAAGAATATGTTAAACATTGTATATTGTTGCATATCATTGACATTGATAAGCATGAGATTATATATATATATATATATAGATATATAGATAGATACAGATAGATAAATACATGACATATTGTTGTTCATAATGCTTATGGCTACCTCACTAGGCATCATATGCCTAACGTGTCTCATCTCATGCATTTTCAGGTTGAAAGGATCGTGTGTTGGAGGATCGGATTGGCAAAACAAGACAAGTCACTACAAGCCGTAAAGTAATGTGTTTTGATCTTAATTACTCCTAGAAAGGTGGAAAAGTAGTTGAACTAGTCATTTATGCCCATGTTGTTAAGTTTTTGGTATGCATACGTTGTAATATGGTTAATGGCCCTAAATGGCCTTTTTGGTTGGCTTAAAATGGCTTAAAAGTGCATACTTGTCTCATAAAGGTGAAATCATAGTAAACATATTCATATGATCATGAAATTTGGCATGCTAGTAGTTTACACTATTGAAAGGTTGTGTGTGAAGTTTTGTTGCATTTGGACATCGTTCAATAGGTTAAATTGAATAAATACCAGCAAAAATCTGTCATTACAGGTCAGACCGTATCGAAACGAGTGATGGCGTTTCGATACGAGTAAGCATAATTGAGCCTGAGGAATAAGGCGTATCGGAACAGTTCATGGCCATTTCGAAACATTTTGTCTCTGGAATCCTTCGTTTCGATACGAGTTTATAGCGTATCGATACGAGTGAAAGTCAAAGTCAAAGAGGTCAACTCGTTTTGATACAGGGCATGCCCGTATCGATACAATCTAAATGGTAAAGTCAACAAGGGTTGACCATCGTCCACCCGTTTCGAAACAACCCTAGGGTTTTTCGATACGGGGTTAGTTAAGTTAGTTAAAGGCATATTAAACAGTTTGCAAGGTTCACAGTTTAGTCATTGGATATTGAAGGATTAAATTGATTGAGTTAATGGACCTCAAATTGTATGAAATTTTACAGGAATGCTAATATTATGTTGAATTTCATTGTAGTATAAGCAATTGCATTGAAGGACCTTTAATTTATTGAATTTACAAATTAGTCCCTAAAACCTGTATTAATTGCAATTTAACTCGATTGATTAATTATTGTTTCGTATGGGTTAATTGGACTAAAATGTACTAAGGCATTGTGTTATTGTATGATATTGGTTTAAAGGTTAATATTAAAAAGAAATTTTGTTGCACTATTTACTGCATTGAACATCGATATCACCTTCCGACCCGGTTCTCGACCAGACCGGGAAGGGGGTGTTACATGGTCTATAATGTTGGAAACTTTTTCTATAGTCGGTTGGAGTCGACTTGCATTGTTGGTCTTCCACTATAGTCGTCCTATCCTATAATGATGACGGCTTCTTTTTTTTGAATAGTCTGAAGGTGATTACAAGTTAGTATCTGTTCATACATATTCTTATTCTTTTGACAATATGCATACACCTTATGGACAAATTGATTTGAACTCGTGTTTCCTAGGATGAACATTATCCGCTTTTCCACCGAAACACTTGTTAAGTTCTGATGACGACTTCTCCTAATATTGAACGAATCATCCTAAACCATAAAATAAAAAATAGCCGAAAACATGAAATAAAAATTTCCTCAACCTCATTGCGCTAAAATTCCCAAATTCTCATTATTAACCTAAAACTTATAGATACTGTAGGAGAAATTTGGAGAATAATCCAAATAAAAGTTAATATTTGGAATGTAGGGGATGTTGAAAATTTGGAGAAATAGGCCATTTTCTATAGTACACGGGGGACCACGCCACCTGCAGCTGGCAAGGTCCAATTTTTTAATATTTTTTTTCTCAAAGGACGCCACTTGCAGGTGACGAGGACCCTCTATTTAATATTAAAAAAAAATAAAGAACACCACCCGCAGGTGGCAAGGTCCCCGTGTACTGTAGAAAATGGTCTATATTCTCAAATATTTTCCAACATCCCTTATATTCTAAATATTAACTTTTATTTGGCCTAAAAATCCAACGGAACCAATACTATAACTAAAAATTAGGGGATCAGGGCACCCGTCAACCCTCTTAACTTCACTTAAGTCTATCATAGTGTAATACCCATATTTTGTCCGGGTTAGTATAACATTAGTAATATACAATATAAAGCCAAAAATAATAAATAAATAAATAAAAGTTCAAAATCCATTTTAGTGTCCATTTACATGTAAAAACACCTAAAAGCTCAATTAAAAATTCCTAGTCTGCCACCTCATTCCCACACAATACAACCCAAAGAAACACAAATTTGAATTTAAAATCCATTTGCCGCCTAAATCTTTAGCCCCAAGGACACGAGGCGCGCACCCGTTGGTTGAGAAGTAAGCACATGGATTATGGTTTTGTTGGTGCCAGCTATAGAGTGACATCATGCTCGTGAAATCACCCTCGACATCAACATCTAACATCCCTATAAATAAGGAGGGAGAGAAAATCACCACATCATTAATTAGATACCATAAATAATAATAATAATAATAATAATAATAATAATAATAATAATAATAATAATAATAATAATAATAATAATAATAATAATAATAATAATAATAATAATAATAAGGGAAAACTACACCACTAACCACCAAACAAATTGGGGATACCTATTTGAACCACCGAACTATAAAAATTGCCAATCACACCACCGAACTTATAAAATCAACCTATTTTGACCACCGCCGTTAAAAACCTAACGGTGGAGTGACGGAACTGCCACGTGGCAACTGATGGGTATATTTAAAAATTACACATTTGGTCTCTGTTATTTACACATTCTTTCAATTTAGTCCTAATTTTCAATTAATAAAATAATAAATTATTTAATTAAGTGTCCAATTTAGAGGAGAAAAACAATTTTTCCCTCACATGCGCGCGGGGGATTCAAACCTGGGTCTCCCAGGTGTAAAGGCAACAACTCTACCATTGCACCAAGCACAACTTTGTGTTATATTTCTCCAAATATAATATATATCTTTTATTAGTTTCTACATTTATAAGCCAAAAGCTCAAACCCTAAACACTAATTTCACATATATAAATCCTAAACCCTAAACTATAACCCTAAATATTTCAAATTAAACCTCAAACCCTAAAATTTTCAAATTAATTCCACGCTAAATATTTTAAATTAAACCATAAACCTCAAACCCTAAAATTTTCAAATTAATTCCACGCTAAATATTTCAAATTAAGCCTTAAACCCTAAACCCTAAATATTTCAAATTATTTTCACGCTAAATATTTCAAATTAAACCCCAAACCCTTAACCTTAAACCCTAAAAATTTCAAATTAATTACATGTTAACTATTTTAATTTAAACCCTAAACCCTAAATATTTCAAATTAATTTCACACTAAATATTTCAAATTAAACCCTAAATATTTAGTGTGTAATTAATTTGAAATTTAGGGTTTAAGGTTAAGGTTTGGGGTTTAATTTGAAATATTTAGGGTTTAGGGTTTAAGGCTTAATTTGAAATATTTAACGTGGAATTAATTTGAAAATTTTAGGGTTTGAGGTTTAATTTGAAATATTTAGTGTGAAATTAATTTGAAATATTTAGGGTTAGAGTTTAGGGTTTAGGATTTATATATGTGAAATTAGTGTTTAGGGTTTGAGCTTTTAGTTTATAAATGTAGAAACTAATAAGAGATATATATTATATCTGGAGAATTATAACACAAAGTTGTGTTTGGTGCAGTGGCAGAGCTGTTGCTTTTACACCTGGGAGACCCAGGTTCGAATCCCCCAGTGCGCATGTGAGGGAAAATTTGTTTTTCTCCTCTAAATTGGTTGTGACACGTGTTACCACCTGATTGGGGGGAAAATAAATTAATAAAATTAAATATAAATAATTAAAATCCTCCAATAAAGTCTTGACACGTGTCACCACTTAATTAAATAATTTATTATTTTATTAATTGAAAATTAGGACTAAATTGAAAGAATGTGTAAATAACATGGACCAAATGTGTAATTTTAAATATACCCATCAATTGCCACGTGGGAGTTCCGTCACTCCACCGTTAGGTTTTTAACGGCGGTGGTCAAAATAGTTTGATTTTATAAGTTCGGTGGTGTGATTGACGTTTTTTTATAGTTCGATGGTTCAAATAGGTATCCCCAATTTGTTTGATGGTCAGTGGTGTAGTTTTCCCTAATAATAATAATAATAATAATAATAATAATAATAATAATAATAATAATAATAATAATAATAATAATAATAATAATAATAATAATAAAGGAAGAGAGAAAATATACTTGGGAGTCGAAGTTAGAGTGCCGCCAGAACGCGAACCATCGCAGAGATCTGAAGAGACGTTGGAGAAAGTGAATGACCGCCTGAGATCTAAACCATCATCATATTTGTTGCCGGAATTTAACCAGGAAGGTACATCTCTGTTATTCTATTCCTTCAAAATATATGAATGTTAGTTGCATGCAAATAGATAAACCGAAACATAAAGCCAGATTTAAAAAGAGGAAAATCAGAGATCTTATATGTTGTCGGATTGATTTCTAGATGTGGCCAAAGTCGAAAATGAGAGACGATTGTGAGTAGAATTAAGCCTAGGAGGGTGAAGTTGGGTGGTTCTGATGAACCAGGTGTTAGATCTAGGTTGAGGATTAAAAATAAAAAATTTTAAGGATTTTGGGTTCGAACGACGACAGAGCACGACGGCTGAAAGGTGGCCGAAAATCGCATGTGGCGACCGACGAACACCTACTGCCCAGGGTAGCAAAGTGAGCCTGCTGCCCAAGACTACAAAGTGAGCCTACCGCCTAAGGCATCATAGTGAGTAGTTGGTAAATTAGAGTGCGGTCGACAGAGCAGAAAATCCTTATTCTAACGATGCCGTCCACTCAATTTTCTGACGCCTGAAGCAGTAGACAGAGCCATCAAAGGAGAAGAATGAGCTTACTTGCAGAGCAAGGCAATGAGAAAAGAAGTCCAAATTCAACTCAAAGAAGTCAGAATTTAAAGTTGCATTTAATGCAAAAGCTCTTTGAAGACTTCTACTCCAAGGAGGACTTAACCTAGACTATGGCCTATATATACTTCACATATTTTCTATTTCAAAAAACAACTTGGAGGTTTTCCTTAGGCATAGTTTAGGTTTTCTTGCTGCCAACATGTTCTAATATTCTTCTTGGGTTTGGGTTATGTTGTAATTAGTGTGAGAATGGTTGTTTAGGATTTTAAGTTTGTTTTTGCAAATAAAATTACAAGGTTTACTTATTCCATGTTCTTCATAGTTTTCAACTAAGGCGAAAGATTAGTTGAATTCTATCTATTTGTTCAGTATCGAGAGAGTCGAACTCACGAAAGAAGTAAGTACGATTTCATCTATAGACGACGCGATCAATCCGACCTAGACATATGTTAAGGGTTTAAGGCGGCTAAAAGAGGATGAATCAACATTGATGTCTTTGCACGATTCACGCTGCGACTGGTATTATCTACAGTGGGCATCAACAACACTCTGACTTAGACATAAGCAGAGTCACTTTCGAAGCGTTCCGTCGAGCCTTGTAGTTCTACCAAGTTTGCCTCCGAGACACAATTCCATTCCCCTGCCGAGGCATCGAGAGGGTCTTTGCAGTCTACCTGCCATCCCCCGCCGAGGCAGCAGAGTCTGGCAGCGTAAAACAACTTGTCCTATTCAACGCAGTTTCACACTAAGCAGCAGCATAACCCTGCCCATTCTTTCAACCTGATTTCTTCTTCTTCTTCTTCTTCTTCTTCTTCTTCTTCTTCTTCTTCAATTACTTGTGTTTTATTTTACTTTTCTTCTCAACAATCAAATTAATTGTGCATTTATTTTTCCTTGTGCAGGAACAACAATTCGAATCAAGCTGTCCAATCCCTGTGGGAGACAATATCTTTTATACTATAACTTGACAAGAGTGTGAACTTGCGCTCATAAATAGAGAACACCCAAATGCTCTACAAGTTTTTGGCGCCGTTGCCGGGGATTGGTAACAACAAAATTCGTTTCAATTTTCTTGCACTCATAATTCTATTTGCATTTAATTTCAGTTGAAAAAAAAAACTATGTGGGAAAGTGCTTATTCAGGTGCCCCACGAATTAATGGCAACAATATTTGGGAGAGTTCTTGCGAATTTTGTGAAGGAAATCATGCGTTCGAAAGTGGCCCCCATCTTTTTGTAGCAGATATGTCGAGAAAAACCACTTGGGAGTGGATGTCTGAATATGAACAACAAATGCCACCGCAACAGCAACAAGGACAGCTAATGCCGCTGCCACAGTTGCCGACAGCAGCAAGATTTTTCATGATATGATCAAAAATCTCAATTTTTTTACCATAACAATTTTGCTGCAGAAACCGACACACCCTGGGAATATTGCTATCTGCAAGAACAACCAAAATCTTTGGATGACACACTTCGAACCTTGCGCTCACGCATAAAGTGACAGCTGCTATGGACGCCAACATCGCTAAGATGGATGCACGACTAAACAATTCAGTCCTCATCAATGCCATAGATGAATCAGAACAATTAAGTCTGAGGGATACTGATGTCCCAGGATAAGTGGACGAAGAACAATGCGAGGAAAGATCTCTGATGTGTGAGGAGCAATTAGAAACTCCAAGCCAAGAGGATGCAGAACATTGCTCGGGCAGCAGGATTGACAGTTGTTCCGGCATCTACCTAGAACCCTGCCTTGAGGACGAACTGACAGCACCTGAGCAAAGCTATGCCTCAGCAGAGAGTCCCGCCATGACAGAAGCCTCCATAATGATGCCCACCTCGAGAGACACCTCGACAGCTATGGATTATATATATCTAGAGGAGTCGATGCAGGCAGATTTATAGCCGTCAAAATCTCAACTGATGAAGATTTTCGAGGAGCCTAAAGAGTTTTCCCTTGACTGGCACAACACTATGATAGAAGACTACCACAACAGCTGGTTGCCGCAACAGCTGCCTCGGCAGTAAAAGAAACTTTCCCCTATGACGAACTTTGACAAAGAGGAGGTAAATACATGGTTAGGGTGTAATATAATTTTTCCTTATCACATGTTCACGCCTTCAGGAATAGGAAGAAGGAGGAAGATTCACATGGACTACAAGGGAACGAGGAAGAATGACTCCTCCACCATGAGAATAGTCACTCGATGGAGGGTGCAGTTAGACTATAAGAAGTATCGGAAACGATCCTCTTAAGCTCCAACCGATAAGGGAGTAGTTAGTTTAGGAGATGCATACCAATGCACTCATAGAGTAACAAAAATTTTTAAGTTTTTATTTTCCACATTTATTGCTTTATTTAGGAGTAGATTTTAATTACTAAGGCCTAGATTTTATTTTCAGTTGCATTATTCCCGTCTCACAATTGTTTATACAGATTCAGACCCTTAAGAATCGAGCCGCCGCGCACAACAGAGGGCAGTATTACTAAGCCTTCTGCCACAACCTGCAATGGACGACATAGCAGATAACTCCTCCAAATCCTCTACACCATCTGACAGCAATTAAGCCTAAGTCTCCTTCCCTTCTCGTATAATTTTTCAGTTATTCTGTTTTTTTTCATTTTTCTATCTTTATTTTGTGCATTGAGGGCAATACCCGTCTCGAGTTGGGGGGGGGTTAGCACTCATTTTTGTTAGGCATAACTAGTGCATATTAGGTTGTATTATGTACTTGCCTTCACAAATTAATCGGAAAATAATTTATTTTTGGTTAGAACTTGTGCCGATGATAGGATAGCCGACTTTAAATTTTTTCGCACCAAGTTAAAATGAACTTAATTTCGAGGGAAAAAGCATGAAGTAAACTTAGGATTTTTCTATAATTGCTAAAAATTAAAACACTACTGTTACTTGCTGAATTTGCTAGAATATCTAATGAACACTGCACGCTTGTTTTTAGAATTCTTTGCAAAGTTCTAACAATAGTTGCATGTAGCCGTCGAGGTAGGAAACACAAGCAGAAAAATGTAGCACTTCCACGACAGTAGAGAAAAAAAACAAAACAAAGAAAAAATTGCTACTTTTTCCTAGAGGTGCCCGAAACAGGCTCTAGGAAGAATCACGTGCAAGGACACTCCGCTGCTATCAAAGTCCATGAATCTGAAAATTTTGAAGTGACAGACAAATTAGCATGAGTGAATGAAAGTCTTCACGGGATGACTCTACTCAATGGGTTCGGGGTTTTGTAGTTTACATCTATCTTAACTTCAGACCTAGAAGAGTAGTTGTGATAAGCTGAAGCCCTTATTGCCATGATTATTAACTGTGCTTAATTATGCTACCTCGGTAGCAACCTTATATACCTTGACAACATCTTTGTTTACTTAGAATATTCATCAGATTCAGCCTGTACACAGTTTTGCAGACACTTCACTGGCATTATAGTTTAATTCTGAGGTAATTCATGTTATTTCCCTCTCACTAATCTAATGACAGGTGCCACGGCCTTGAGGTATTAAATCAAGTTTATAACAGAATGTTTTCTTTCTGATTAGTTTAAAGGGCAAGTATATTTAGGGTTGCATTGCTTGAGGACAAGCAATAGTTCGAGTTTGTGGTGTGTAAAATATCCATTAGTTCTATATTTCATGCACATTCCATCATATTATTGTTGTTTTAAGTACATTTTAGGCATAATTAGGCCCATGCATTGCATTTTACAGTATTCTTTACTTTGCCATGCTTTTTGTTGATTATCTCTTATTTGGTAAGGAAAAGGTATTGTTTTAGTTTAGTTTTAGTTTCAGGCACTAAAGGCTGGTAGAAAAAGAGAGGAGCTAAGGACATGATGCTGAGGCAACAGATCAGAGAGCTGTACTGATGCAGTTCCAGACAGAGACAACAGCTGCCGTGTAGCTGCCGCCACCAAACCTGCCGCCCATGGCAGCAAAGTGAGCCTGCCGCCCAAGACAACAAAGTGAGCCTGCCGCCCAGGGCAATAGAGTGAGGAGTTGGTAAATTAGAGTGCAATCGGGAGAGCAGAAAATCCTGATTCTAACGATGCCGTCCACTCAGTTTTCTGACGCCTGAAGCAGCAGACAGAGCCGTCAAAGGAGAAGAATGAGCTTACTTGCGGAGCAAGGCAACGAGAAAAGAAGTCTAAATTCAACTCAAAGAAGTCAGAATTTAAAGTTGCATTTAATGCAAAAGCTCTTTGAAGACTTCTACTCCAAGGAAGACTTAACCTAAACTATGGCCTATATATACTTCGCATATTTTTGTATTTCAAAAAACAACTTGGAGATTTTCCTTAGGCATAGTTTAGGTTTTCTTGCCGCCAACATGTTCTAATATTCTTCTTGGGTTTGGGTTATGTTGTAATTAGTGTGAGAACGGTTGTTTAGGATATTAAGTTCGTTTTTGCAAATAAAGTTACAAGGCTTACTTATTCTATGTTCTTCATAGTTTTCAATTAAAGCGAAAGATTAGTTAAATTCTATCCATTTGTTCAGTATCGAGAGAGTCGAACTCAGGAAATGAGTAAGTACGATTTCATCTATAGACGGTGCGATCAATCCGGCCTAGACATAAGTTAAGGGTTTAAAGAGGCTAAAAGAGGACGAATCAACATTGCTGTCTTTGCACGATTCACGCTGCGACTGTTATTATCTGCAGTGGGCATCAACAACACTCTGACTTAAACATAAGCAGAGTCACTTTCGAAGCGTTCTGCCGAGCCTTGTAGTTCTGCCGAGTTTGCCGCTGAGACACAATTCCATTCCCCTTCCGAGGCAGCGAGAGAGTCTCTGCAGTCTACCTGCCATCCCCCCCCGAGGCAGCAGAGTCTGGCAGCGCAAAACAACTTGTCCTATTCAACGTAGTTTCACACTAAGCAACAACATAATCCTGCCCATTCTTTCAACATGATTTCTTCTTCTTCAATTACTTGTGTTTTTATTTTACTTTTCTTCTCAACAATCAAATTAATTGTGCATTTATTTTTCCTTGTACAGGAACAACAATTAGAATCAAGCTGTCCAATCCCCGTGGGAGACGATATCTTTTATACTATAACTTGACAAGAGTGCGCACTTGCGCACATAAATAGAGAACACCCAAACGATCTTCATCTACCACCTTAAATAATTAGAATAACAATAAATTAGTGAATATTATCTAAATCTTGGGGTTTTAATATGGATGATATTCATGCAATTGGTGCTATCTCATAAAAACCTTTAAATTTAATAATATTCATAGTTTAACCAATTTAATTAAATAGAGACTAATTAAGTTAGAACTTAAAATCAATAAGACAATAAATAAATCATGCATTCTAACCTTTTATGTTGAAAATATATTTTCGAATACGAATGGGGTGCCTCGAATATAAAGGGTGCTTTTAATCTCATATTCGGATAAAAATATAATTCCTTATAAAAGGAATATATCCATTTGGAATTAAAATCCATTCAATAATTAAGGGTTAAATTAAATTCAAAATATTATTCGAAATGCGAAAATGCCACGTAAAATTAAAAGATACCGATAACATGCATTTGTGGGGTGTTAACCCTTCCCCACAGGTAATCGACTACCGAACCTAAATTTCAAAAATAAAGAATCTCTGGTTGTTTTATGGTGTCCGGTCTACCAAAGTGATCGGTGACGACTACAAATGTTTTCAAAATTAAGTAAAGAAGGAAAAAGCCCTACTTTTGAGATTAAATAAATTTTAAATCAAATTTAATATGAAAAAACTTTTTTTTCAAGATTAAACGAATTAAAAGGAAAAATCCTAATCTTTAAAGAATAATTGTCGAGCTATTTCACACCGGGTTCAAAAATGGTCATGACAGCTTGGCAACTTCGCCGGGGAATTTAAAACTCGAGAGTCAAGCCTAATTAATTTTACAATGACATTTTGGAATTAAATAATTATAATTTGAATTTAATTTTTCCAATAATTATTGGCTGGATTTTTAGAAAGAATTGAGATAGCTTTTTCTTCGTGTGATATAAATTGTCATTTATGCATAAACCTTCTACGTGGGCTTTATCCTTTAAGTGGGGGCGAGACATGATCCTACGTTGAGTTATCAAGCTCCGTAATCGGAATTTTGTCTTTCTTTCTGTATATTAACATTATACACCGTGAGGTCATGGCTTCGCTATAAGGGGACGTATAGTCCCGAATCAATGTCTTGATGTCGTAGTAGATAGTAACGACAGTTCGGGTACCCAGAGTCTAGAACAAAAACCACATGTTTACTCTAGAAGCCCACCCCACTAGAGCCAGACAGGGACGTAGGACATGGTGCTGTCGATTTAAATATATTTCTCTAGTTATTTTCTCTTCTCAATATAACCTGTCATTCTGTATCAATTCAATTCAATTCAATTTTTGTCTTCGATATTATTTCACAACACTAACACAATTTTTGTTTTTGTTTTTTTTCTATATGACATCACATTGCATTAAAAAAGGGGTATTGATTCGAGGAATAGTCAATTAGGCAATGTTCATAACGGGCAATGGGTCTGATAAACAAGGAGAAGGCAACATGTCAATGTGGACCTAATCAGAGAATATCTAGTGCAAGAAGGAAGATGATATCCAAGGGATTCGAGTCGTGATGCAAGCAGTTACAAGAAGTTGTATGAAGACACTAAGATAGTAGCATGGAGGAAGATTCAAGAATTAAAGAATTCAAATAGTTGGACCAAACATAAATTAAGGGAAGGGCAAGCTTGTCATCTAAAGTTTCACGGATGGAGAAATTTCTCGAACGAGTATGATAATAAAGGAAAAGCCGATCTTCCACAAGAAAATGAAGAGTTGAAAAAGAAGGTGACAGAATTGGAAAATGTCGTATAACATCTGACAGACCAACTTACATGGATGGACGAAGAACTTTATGTTAGGGGCGAACTTACAAATTTTTAAGAGGAGCGAAAATAGATTTTCAATATGAAATATGTAGAAAATTTCTAAAAAAATTTCTATACCATAGAGGAATTTTAAATTTTTAGGGGGCGACCACCCCCTCTAGCCCCCCTCTAGGTCCATCCCTGCCAACTTGTAAAGGGGTGCTGCAAATGGAAGACAAGGCACTGAAAGGCAAGTTTTAGGCTGTCAACCAGACTATACAAAGGTAAAATCTTGAAATGATCAACTTCAGAAACCAGTTGTGGGGAATCGCCCAGTTTGTGTATTTCTTGTCTAATGAAGCCATGAACCTACAATAGTACCCCAACATCGATACTGAGCTAGGACAGGCGCCGACTCGGAGGTTGAACGAAGTAATTAATATGGGAGCGAGGGCTAGCTGCTTTCTGTAATCAGATTGTCTATTTCGTGTATTCGACCTTTTGGCGAATGAATATTTCTCTAAAGACTAGTTCTTGAAATCGATATCTCGTGCATTCATACATTGCATTGCTTAAATATTGCATTTAAAAAAACATCGCATTTTTTCAAATAACATCACTTTTTCAAATAACATTGCATTTTCTTAAAATAATATTTCCTTTTCAGATAACATTGCGAAAGTTGAAAACCAATATTTTAAGAAACATGGGCAATATGCTTGTTAGCTTGAGGAAATCTCAGAATGTTGTTAAGGACCGCTTGGGTAGCATGGAGCAAAGAACTGATCAGTCCCAAAACGATATGGTAACTCGAGCTACCACATTTCTTGGAATCAGGGGGTCGAGAAAGAAAGGGGTTTAGATGGAAATACCAGCATTGGTGATCAAGATGAAAACTTATCTCACACAAGGGTTCAACCCAAAGGATCAGTTCCGAAAAAGGTTTAGAATAGTACATTTAGAATATTGGCCAGTGCTTTAGAGAATTTGGAAACAAGCTTTAAAGATGACATTCCTAACCTTAGTGCACCAACAGGATTTGACAAAGCAAAAATGGACATCATCAAGCAAAAAAATATAGAAGGACCGAGTAAAAGCTAGACTTTTGATGTTTGTTCCAAAACTGTATTGTCTAAGGGTTATGAGACTGTTAAAGAACAAGATGATTCCAACAGAGTCAAAGAACCTCATACGCTTGCAGAATGTCAAGAAACAAAAAGTGAATGTTTTAAGTACAAGAGCAAGAAAGCAAGTTGAAAAATATTCAAAATCAAGTTAAAAAAAGAAAAGAAAAAAAGAAAGAGAAAGAAGGAAAGAATAGAAAGAGAAAGAAGAGAAAAGAAAAAGAAATAGTAGAAAGTTTGTGTTCAAAGAATCAACTGAATCAAGTTGAAAATTGTTGACATAATAGTTCAAGCAGTTGAAAGAGAGAGCACTAAGTTGAAAAGGTGAAAAAGAAAAGCAAGTGACACATGTAAGATCTTCCATTCAAATGAATCTCTATCTAAAGGAGTAGTGGAGGATTGATCACATTTGAACTCAAGGAAAGGAAATGAACTATAGGGTGAAACCTATAAGTAGACAATCTAGAGTGATCCAAAACAAAAGAAAAAGAAAAGAAAGAAAAGGGAAAAAGAGAAAAGAAAAGAGTATTTCATCAGAGCATATTCAGATTAAGGAGTTCAAAAGTAACATTTCACTTGAAAGAAATAATCTTTGGTTTCATCACCCTTAAACACTTCTTTGAGCCAATATATCATTTATTTCGTAGCCGCGAGCCATAACCTACAATACAAGCCTCAAAAGACCATTTTGATCATATACGGGTATTAGAGTAAGAGAGGTTTGTCTTCATAATAAATCTCGCTTATCAGAGTTAACCTTTCTTCAAGGATTTCTAGACTTCTAATGTCTTATCGAGATCGGAAAAGAGGGAAGGATTAGGTATGGTGAGTTAGTGAGGTAATGAGTGCCACTTAAATGGGATAGAATTAGAAATATGCGAATGTTTCTCTCGGAAGTCTAATAAATTGGAAGGGGTCACATTTGAGTTGATCTTTGCCAATTTGATTCAAAGGCACTGTTGCACTTGATATTTAAGGGCGTAATTTTAATTTTATTTTATCATGTTTGCCATGACTTATCAAATTATTCAATTTTCTCAAATTTATTAAAATAACATTTTGAGCCTTTCTGTAACCCCCTCGTCCCGACCTGGACGACGGACGGTTCGAGTAGGTTACACGGGGAAAATCGAAGAGAAACCCGTTAAGGCTCCACTTTGATTAGCAACCCTAGAAAATTTTTCTTTAATTATCTTGTCTAAATGTATCGTTAGGTCCTAAGTGTGAAAACAACAGCGGAAAAAGAGGACAAGACGATACCAACGGAACGTAAGGTAATTTAAATTTACCAAGTGACATGTTAGTCCATTTCCATGCTTAACGACCCAAACTACACATAAACGATGCGTACGAGATTCACAAGAAAGCTTACAACAAACAGAACCCAAGCCCAACAAATCGAGAGCCTTTTAAAGATGTCAAAAGCCCAAATTACAGGCATGTGTTTCGAAACAAGCTTCCCCATTTCGATACACGAGCACCAGTTTTAAAAGCCAGACTAGCCGTACCGATACAGTCCACCTTGTTTCGATACAGGGGTCCAATTCTCTTAAGCGTTCTGAAACACGTTGCGGAATAGGCCTTCGCGGTAGCAAAACCGTTTTAGTATGTGTATCGGAACAGGGGCTCACAGTGTCAAACCATACCGAAACGCATTCCGATACGGGCATCCCTGGAACCACACCCGTTCCAAAACCACTTCACACGTTCCGAAACGCCTGCAGTCTGTGTGTTCCTAAAATCAGTTTCGGCATCTCCAAAAGTTCCCAACATGCCTCAAACAACAAGAAACAAGATACAATATGCATACACGAATTCTAGAGGCATTTCACCCAACTTCAAGCATGATCAACACTTATCATACATCCAAGACCCAACCATTCAAAAGAACATACATCCAAGGCTAACCAAAGCTAAGCATACAATGCTACCTAACCAACAATCAAGGAAACCAACACAAGATAAGCATTTAAATAGGAACTTGCATACAAGCATGCATACTAAACCACTTCATTCATAGAAAAACAAACACCTACCTAGACATTGTATAACAAGGGTCACATGCCCTTGAAACAAAACACTTAAACATTCAAGGCAAGCAAAAGACATACATTTATATCCTTCCAACACATGCCAAAACATCAAACCATCAAAAATGATATATATATATATATATATATATATATATATATATATATATATATATATATATATATAATGCAATAAAACATGCTTAACAAAACCATTTAGCCAAAAGAAACATATGTTCAGCTAAGCAATGCACCATCAAGGTTTACATGCCTTCAACAAAAACATAAGCATTCATAAGGCATGGTTAGAAACCTCCAAATACAAAACACTTAGGCATCAACATAAACACTTGGCTTACAAACATCAACACAAAAGCATTAACAACATAAAGCCAACACAAAGGAGTCTAGATACACGCTCCTAAAACACGTAGCATTTCCCATTGCTAAACTACTACATTATTTACCAAACCATACTTGAGCAACTGCCACACGCTTGGGCGCCCTTTTCCCTTGCTCTTTGCTAACTCCCCGCTAAAGATCTTCATTGTCAAAAAAGGAGAGCGTAAGCATAAAGCTTAGTGAGCGGAGCTCCAAAAACAGATCAACAATACAATTTTAAAAACATAAATCTTAGTTGAAAAGCAAACCATTTTAAAGTACGAAAGGAGACACAATCATCACAATTACATGATATGCACATGCATAATATAAACACGGTGGGACCACACATCACCGCTCGACTAGTAGTTTTCCGATGGGACCACACATCACCGTACTCTTCTACTAGTCACTACTGGTGGGACCACACATAACCGTAGTCTTCCATTAGTCACTACCGGTGGGACCACACATCACTATAGCAACGACAACCATCACGTGAGGCTCGACACCAACAACGACTACACAACAACATTAAACATAGAGTAAAAGCAACCCATACTTCACGCAATATCATAACAATCATACACACATTAACACTTAATGAACAAGGTGAAATAGCAACTTACACTTGGGTTTAGGCTAGCCCCCTAAGGCTCCACCCAAACCCTCAAGAAACCTCTTTGAACATATTTAAACCTCAAAACAGTTTCCACTCACCATTCACACACCAATGCAACCCACAAAGTCGTTTCAAGCTTCCGAACTTCCCAGGGCCACGTCCGAACCACCCAAGGCCAAATTTGCTATTCTAACCAATCAAAAACAATGTATTAACCTCTTAATCAACCACAAATTTGCTGTTATACATCGGCTCACAATTCCACAATATTTTCTCAACAATTCAAAGCCGAAATCCTCCAAAATATTCTCATTTTCGTACTCCAGCAAAACCCAGCCATTACCCCTCAATTTAAACACTTAAAACACTCCAAAACATGTCCAAAACATCACCCGGAGGCTGTACAACAATCAGCCCTTGGTTTCCCCACACAAACACCTTAAAAACTCTTATTTTCCACTTCTAGAAATCACCTGCAGCAATAGTTTCGGGAATCCAATCAAACCAGCACTATCACCACTCAAAAATCATCAAATAACATCTAAAAATACCTATCCAATGTCCACATACCTCCAACCCTCTTTTCACCACAAAATCAAGCCAAAAACTCACTTATTTCACTTCTAAAATCCACCCCTAAGACTAGTTTCGGGTATACTATAATTAAGCAACATTTTTAACATGTTATGACTTCAAAATAAAATTTAAAAACACCCCAAAACAATGCCCTAAAAGACCCATACGGGATTTCACCCAAAATCCCCACTTTTCATAAATCTTGAAATTTCAAGGTTGAGAATCAATGAGTTTTGCAAATACAACTTTAATTTAAGTTAAATTTAAGTAAAACAAGGAAAAGAAGAAGAAGATTTACCTTCAAAGGTCTTCAATGGAGGAAAGGGGATGAAATGAGAGAATAGGGGTTTTGGAAGAAGATGAGTGGTTTTGATTTTCAAAACCCTCTCAAAATTTCATTAATGGTGTTTTCGTAAATAATGAGAACTTTTATAAAAATCAACTCTTTAATTTAAATTTAACCCGAAACTAATCCTAGATCAAAACCGATAACTCCCGGGCCTAAAACCAGGGTGTTACAACTCTCCCCCACTTAAGAAATTTCGTCCTCGAGATTATGTGATGGAAAGTGATACGGAAACCGTTGTTCTATATCTTCCTTTCTCTACCCCAAGTGGCTTCTTCCACACCTCTGTGTCGCTACTTAACCCTGACAAGCTCGATAGATCTCCCACGCAACACTGAAGGTCAATAATGCACATCTCAACACGTCCTCTAATATTTGAATATCTCTCTCTAACTGATCATCAGACTGAGGGTGATACGATGTACTGAAATTCAAACGGGTACCCAAAGCACTATGCAAACATTCCCAAAATCTAGCTGTAAACCTCGAATTTCTACTTGACACAATCGACTTCGACACACCACGTAATCTCACAATCTCACTGAGGTACAAATCGGTCAACTTATCTAGAGAGTAGGTCGTATGAACGACTATGAAATGAGCACACTTTGTGAAACAATCAATAATCACCCAAACTGAATTCTTCTTAGAAGGAATCAAAGGCAAATCTGATACGAAGGCCATAGTTACATTTTCTCACTTCCATTATGAAATTCTCAATGGCTGTAACAAACTAGACGGAAATTGATATTCTGCCTTAACACACTGACAAACCATACACTTGCTCACAAAACCGGCAACATCTCTTTTCAGACCAACCCAATAGTACTCATCTTCGACCCATGATACATCTTTGTACTATCTAGATGTATGGCCAAAAGACTGTTATGAGCTTCACTCACAATAGTACGTCTCAAATCACTGTCATTCGGCACAACTATTCTGTCTCTGAAACACAAAACCCCATCATCTCTGAAACTGTATTCTGTATGTCTTCCTTCTGCTATATTTTGCACGTGAGGTGCCAAAGATCTGTCTTGCAACCGTTTCTCTTTAATCATCTGGCTCAACGTAGGTCTAACCTGAAGTTCGACCACTAAACCACCATCACTTGACAAGCTCAATCTAGCGAACATAGCTCGCAATTCAACTGCCACTTTTCTACTTAAAGCATCGACTACTACATTGGCTCTCCTGGATTATACTCAATCTTGAGATCATAGTCCTTATGCAATTTTAACCACGTACGTTGTCTAAGATTCAACTCTGTCTGTGTCATCAAAATTTTCAAGCTCTTGTGATCTGTATGCACTATGCATTTCTCACCATACAAGTAATGCCTCTGAATCTTCTTCAAAGCAAACACAACTACATCTAACTCTATGTCACGTGTCGGATAATTTCGCTCGTAAGTCTTCAACTGTCTCAAGGCATAAGCCACAACTCTTCCGTCTTGCATGAGTACACAACCTAATCCTACATATGAAGCATCATTGTAGATCACATAGTCCTTCCCCGACTCTGGCTGAATCAAAATCGGTGCATTGGTCAAAGCATCTTTCAATTTCTCAAAGGCTTGTTGTCTCGCATCTGTCCACTCAAACTGAACATTCTTCTGAAGTAATTTTGTAAAATGAGCGGCTATCTTCGAGAAACCATTCATAAACCTCCTATAGTATCCAGCTAAGCCTAGAAAACTACGAATCTCTATCACATACTTCGGTTGCTTCCACTCAACAATGACTTCTATTTTCTTCGGATCAACTCTAATCCCATCGGCTGACAGTACATGTCCTAGGAAGACTACTTCTCTGATCCAGAACTCGCACTTACTCAACTTTGCATACAAGTGGTTATCTAACAAGGTCTGCAAAACTATCCTCAAATGCCGGTCATGGTCTTCCTCGGTACTCGAATACACCAAAATATCATCTATGAAAACAACCACAAACTGGTCTAGGTACTGATGGAAAATCCTATTCATCATGTCCATGAAAACAACCGGTGCATTCGTCAACCCAAACGACATAACTAAGAACTCATACTGACCATACCTAGTCCTAAAAGCTGTCTTCGGTACATCTACTTCCTTCACCTTCAACTGGTAATACCCGAATCTCAAATCTATCTTAGAAAACATTGAAACACTCCTAAGCTGATCGAAAAAATCATCAATTCTCGACAACGGATACTTGTTCTTCACTGTCAACTGATTTCGACTGTCTATAATCGTTGCACATTCTCATACTATCATCTTTCTTCTTCACAAACAATACTGGTGCGCCCCAAGGCGAAGAACTCGGACAGATAAAATCTCTATCTGACAACTCTTGCAACTGAGTCTTCAACTCTTTCAATTCTTTCGGTGCCATACAGTACGGAGCAATCGAAATAGGAGCAGAATCTGTATACATCTCTATAGCAAACTCTACTTCTCTATCTGAAGGCAAACCCGGCAACTCTTCCGGAAAAACACTCGAAAAATCACAGTTTGTCCTAACATCCTGAGGTCTAACTTCATTCATGTTCAGATTCATCACGTAGGCCAAGTACGCCTCGCAACCCAACTCCACTAAACTCTGAGCCTCTGAGGCTGAAACAACATTCGATAAGAACTTCACATTCTCACCAACTACTACAATCTCATAGTCATCCGCAAGCTTTAAGAAAACTCTCTTTGTCTCAAAGTCTACCTTAACTCTATGTTTTACAAGCCAATCCATGCCCAGTATCACATCAAAACCGTAAAAAGGCAATTCCATCACATCTACTGGAAACACGTGACCCTGAACCATCAACAAACATCTTTTGTACATCTTTCTAAACACAACTGTATCCCTGAAGGAGCTAGTAACACTAATACCTACCTCTAGCACCTCACACGGTAAATTCAACAACTTAGCATGCTCACTCAAAATATACGAATGCGTAGATCCAGAATTAATTAGAGAAAACAAACTCAATGTATGTATCGAGAAATTACCTGCTATAACATCGACATCATTCTGAAGCCAACTCATAGGTTTTCACTTCTTTTACTAACTCATATCAGGATCGGTCACATTGTTCCTTCTCAATAGGAACCAACTCATATGAACGCGGACCCAAACAAACAAACTGTACCTCAAACTCTGGTACGACCATACTGCCCTGAACTAGAGCGATGAACTCTCTCATCATTCACATCCTCTGAAACCTCATATTCAAGATTACCATCTCCAAGCCCACGCCTCGGTCTCATACTCGCCAAAAGCAATAATACAACAACAAACAAAACACACAAACAAAAATATATGGGGTTAGCAAGAGCAAGGGTCCAAGGTGCTCAAGTTCTCCTTTACTCAAAATCTTTTTAAATAAGTAATAGTAGCAATGGGAACTCGACACTACACTTCAACACAACCATCATGCTAACACATGCTTTCAAACACCGTACTAGCAAGCAACGTCAAGCATACATGACAAAACATTAATCGAGACATAGCAACAACATAACACATCAAACTTACTTCACTTACCTACCCAAGGCCTCGAAACTTCAAGCTCTGATACCACCAAATGTAACCCCCTCGTCTCGGTCTGGACGACTGACCTGTCCGAGTAGGTTACACGGGGAAAACCGAAGCGAAACCCGTTAAGGCTCCACTTCGATTAGCAACCCTAGAAAATTTTTCTTTAATTATCTTGTCTAAATGTATCGTTAGGTCCTAAGTGTGGAAACAACAACGGAAAAAGAGGACAAGACGATACAAACGGAACGTAAGGTAATTTAAATTTACTAAGTGACATGTTAGTCCATTTCCATGCTTAACGACCTAAACTACACATAAACGATGCATACAAGATTCACAAGAAAGCTTACAACAAACAGAACCCAAGCCTAACAAATCGAGAGCCTTTAAAGATGCCAAAATCCCAAATTACAGGCCTGTGTTTCAAAACAGGCTTGCCCGTTTCGATACACGGGCCCCAGTTTTAAAAGCCAGACCAGCTGTACCGATACGGTCCACCTCGTTTCGGTATAGGGGTCCAATTCACCTAAGCGTTCCGAAACATGTTCCAGAACAGGCCTTCACGGTAGCAAAACCATTTCGGTACGCGTATCGAAACAGGGGCTCATAGTGTCAAACCGTACCGAAACGCATTCCGATACGGGCATCCCTGGAACCACACCTGTTCCGAAACCACTTCACCCGTTCTGAAACGCCTGCAGTCTGTGTGTTCCTAAAATCAGTTTCGGCATCTCCAAAAGTTCCCAACAGTCCTCAAACAACAAGAAACAAGATACAATATGCATACACGAATTCTAGAGGCATTTCAACCTACTTCAAGCATGATCAACACTTATCATACATCCAAGACCCAACCATTCAAAAGAACATACATCCAATGCTAACCAAAGGTAAGCATACAATGCTACCTAACCAACAATCAAGGCAACCAACACAAGATAAGCATTTAGATAGGAACTTACATACAAGCATGCATACTAAACCACTTCATTCATAGAAAAACAAACACCTACCTAGACATTGCATAACAAGGGTCACATGACCTTGAAATAAAACACTATGCCCATTGGAAGACAAAGATGAAGTTCTTCATTAAGTCAAGAGACTACAAGCTATGAGACATAGTTGAAGATGGTTCGTTCGTGCCTCAACAAAGTAAAGCGGAATGGAATGCCGAAGATCGCAAGAACATGGAGCTTAATTGCAAAGCCTTGCACATCCTCTTTTGTGCTTTTGACCCAACCATCTTTGAGAAGATGTCTTCTTGTGAGAGTGCCAAGGAGGTATGGGACAAGCTTGAAGTCACATACGAAGGAACCAATGAAGTAAAGGAGACCAAGATCGGCCTCCTCAATCTAGCGTATGAGAACTTCAAGATGGATCCGGAAGAGAACATCGAGAAGATGTTTGATAGGTTCTCCACTATCACCAATGGTCTCAAAGGCTATGGAGAAGCCATCCCGAAAGAGAAGCTTGTTCGAAAGCTCATCTACTCATTTCCCAAGTCATGGGACTCAAAGAGGACCGCCATCATCGAAGCCAAGAATTTGAAGACCTTGAAGCTTGATGAACTCAAGGGGTCACTCCTTACTCATCAAATAATGAAGAAAAACAAATACGATGAGAAAAAGAGGGAAGAAACTAGAGCTATGGGGGAGAAGAAGCTCAAAGGGCTTGGCATCAACACAAATGACATTGCTCTCAAATCCTCTACTTGCCACTATGTAGATTCAAGTGAAGAGGAAGATGATGAAGAATTGATAGTTCATCTCTTCAAGAAGTGTGCCCCGTTCATGAAGAAAGCCTTGAGAGAGGTTGAACGAGAATCTATGAAAAAGAAGAGGACAAGCACTTCAAGCCATAAGAAGAAGGCATTTGTGGCTACTTGGAGTGATGAAGACTCCACCGATGATGAACAAGCCAACCTTTGCCTTATGGCCATCGAAGAAGATTCAAGGGTAACTTCTAATTCATCTACTTCATGTTCATATTCTTTTGATGAATTACAAAATGCCTATGATGATTTGGTTTTAGAGTTTAAAAATCACATTTTGAAAAACAATAAAATGATTTCAAAGTTGAAAATTCAAAATGATTTGATTTCTAAAACCAAACTTGAATTTGAAGCAAAACTCGAAGAGTTTGAACAAAAATGTTTTGATTTACAAAATTTGCTTCAAAAAGTTCAAAAAGAAAAAGACTTGATTTCGAAAGAGCTTGAAAAGAAAATCAATTTTGGAAAATCAATTTTTTATGTAAGACAATCTAGTGCCCCTAAATTTGTAAACGGTAAATGTTTTAGAAGTGTTTGAGTCCCAAAAGGACTAACCACTTCAACTAAAAAGGATGAAATTGAAAAATTGATTCCTGAGGGGACTAAGTTTTGTGCTACTAACGTCTATGGATCCAAAGCAATTTAGATACAAAAAATTACTTGATTGTCTTTTTCTAGGTGTGATGAAGATTGATCAACAAGTCAAAAATTAAGGGGAAGCTCAATGCACACAAGGAAGAACACTTGAAGAAGGAAGGCTTCACATCCTCCCTTGAGTTCAAGTGTGGTAAAATCTAGTTGCTTTTGTTTTTATTTGATTTATTTTCATTTATGTCAACTAGATGATCATATATGTTGAACTAACATTTTTATGATGCTTTGAGTAAGGGGGACCCATTTTTAAAACCAAAAATCTAAATTTTTGTCATTTTTTAAAAACTCCTAAGTTATTTTGAACTTAATGTCTCTTGAATTCTTTTTGATATAACAAAAAGGGGGATAAATGGTTTGAAAAATTGAATTCTCAAATGAATAAGAGGGAGCTTTAATTGATCTCAAAATTTTTATCTCATCTCTTATTCACACTTTTAAACTTAAAGGGGGAGAATCCCAAACAATATTTCAAGTTGGTTTTATTATATCAAAAGGGGGAGATTGTAGAAATAATGTTTTGATATAATAATTGAAAAATGTTTTGGACTAATTTGAAAAGAATTCAAAACTTGTCTTTAAGTCCAAACAACTTGAATTTATGTTTGAGGGATCTTAAAAGGTTTTTGGCAAAGTTTTTCATGATTTAAAACAGTCTTTGTCGTTCCAATACGGTAAGGGATCATTTCGATACGCATGGTAAGCGTACCGATCCCCATTTTAACAACCCCAACGGCTACTTTCCCAACGACCTTTTAAATGCCATACCGTGCTGATATGCCCTCAAGCGTATCGATACGCCTCTAGTTTTTGATGAAGGACATACTGATATGGGTCCACGCGTATCGATACGGAAGGCTGCAAAACATCATTAATGGTAGGAAATTAAGTCTCCAACGGCTCCAATTCAACCCCAACGGCTAGTAATGGCTACAAACTCATTAAGAAGTACAAAAGGGACCTCCAAGCATCAAGTAATGGTTAATGCTTTAATTGTCAACAACAAATGATCAAGAAATTATCTTAGTGATAAAATGTCATTTCTTTGTATAGACAAACACTAGTGAGCCAAAATTGTTAGATTTGCTCAAGTGTTTTAGGTTTTGGGTGAAAGCTAAATTGTGCAAACAAACACCTATTAGAGGGTTTTGTGTTTGCTTATCTTTTTTCTTGTAAAGAGGTTTGATTAAGGCTTTGGGTAGAAAGCTTGATCGGTGTATAAGGGTTTCCTCCTAAGCCTAGAAAAGGGGACGAATCAATAGTGGATTGATTGGAAATTCTTAGTGGGAAGCTAAGGTAGTGGATGTAGACCTTGGTTAGAAGGTTGAACCACTATAAATCATTGTGTCCTTAATCTTTTTAGCTTCCACACCACTTGCACCCAAAATTCCACTTCTCCACCACTTGGCGAGCAAGAACGGTTGAAGGAATCGAGCACCGTAAAAGCCAACAAATGATTACATTGGCAAGTGATGAAAGTGGTTTTTGGTTACTTTTAATCGGATATAGTTAGTCGACTATAGAATTGGGTGCATCATGAATAAAGTCGCCTTGGATGTCGAGGGGTTGTGATTGTACCGAAATATCCTTCTAAGTACCCTAACGATTGAGGCTAAGATCACAACAGTGAATGATTTAATCCCGTGTGTGAGTCTTCTGGTATGTGTCTCGTACTCTCGTTAGTGGAATTATACAACTACCGATGAGTGTTGTTAAGGGATTGTGATTGTACCATTAATCTCCATCACGGGTGTTGAGGGGTTGTGATTGTGCCATTGATCTCCACCTTGTGTAGTCCGGTAGTATGTATGAACGTGTGGGACAACGCTTGTAATCCGTGTATCCGATTGTGTCATTTGTTTTGGTATGGTTTGAGAATTATCACTTGAGAACCAATATAATGTTAATGATTATTGATTAAGCATAAGATGCTTGTGAATGATGCAAGAATGCATGTGATGCTTGGTTTAAGCATGAGCAAAAGATTATTTGATGTTATTATAATGATGTTAAAAGCATGTGGTTTGAAAAGTGCATTGATGCTTAGAGAAGCATGTTTAAGGGAAGGCATGAGTTTTCAAATGATGATGCAATGGTTTTATGAAATGCATTGATGAATGTTGCTTTTAGAGATCCTCACTAAGCTTTATGCTTACGCTTATTTGTTTCATCAATGCAGAAAATTGAGCATTCAAGGCAGCTCGATAGCAAGTGGAATCCAAGCTTTTGACTAAGAAAAGTATGTAGTTTCACTTTGGTATAATAAGAGGCAATGGGAGGGATTTCTACTCTTGTTGGTATTTGGTGATGTAAACACCTTAAGCATGTTTGGTTTGCTTATTTTTGTTTGTAAATG
The DNA here is from genome assembly GCA_958450335.1 of Hibiscus tridactylites. Lineage (NCBI taxonomy): Eukaryota > Viridiplantae > Streptophyta > Magnoliopsida > Malvales > Malvaceae > Hibiscus > Hibiscus tridactylites. Next base: position 50,521,710 of record OY288290.1, read on the forward strand.
GCCTTTCTGGTTTGACTTGTGCTTGATAGTGGTTTTTAGATTTTGTATGGTTTTGAAGACTAGGAAGCATGCCTATAGATCTAATGCTTGCATATATGATGTTATGTTTTAGTTTATGCTTCATAATGATGGTCATTGATGCTTATACATGTTGTATGTGTGTTGTGGCATGAATTGGAATGTTTTCGAAGGTGAATATGAGAGAAAAACCAGCAAACTGTGAAGTCTCAGGGCAAGGCGTATCGGAACGCCCATACCTGTTTCGGAACGGTGGCCTGGAATGGTCAGGAAGTTTTGGAACGGGTAGGAACGTTCTGAAACATTTTTCTACTGGAAAGATGTGTTTCGATACGGGTTTCAGAACGCACCCGCGTATCGAAATGGTCAACCTGGTTTCGAAATGACCGTTCCGATACAGGGTCTTGTATTTCGAAACACCTGACAATTGGATTTGAATTTGAATTGTTTCAGGTTTCTGGTTTCATACATTTTGGTCCATGAGTCTTGAATGCTTAGTTAAATGAGTTTGGTTGATCCGTTTAAGATGAAATTTGACATGTTGGCATGTTACATGATTAATTTTGGGTTGGTAACTGTTATAGATTCTTAGGCTATTTATTAGGCTAGAATATATTGTAATTAATGTTATATATTATGTTACCTAGTTTAGGTAAATTAGACTTGTATATATAGCCCTATATGTTTTATGAATAAAATACAAGAAATTATTTTCTACATGGTATCAGTTGTCCTAGGTTCTTTCGAATACAATTAAAATTATTAGACTATTTTTTTTGGGCTGTTAGGGTTTTGACCTAAAGCCACTTTTTTGGTTGTTCTTCACCGGCCACCTTCGGAGGCTTTTCTGTCGACACCGCTCGTACCACGGGAACCGCCGTCCGCCGATCTGGAGATTCCGGTCACCAAAATCCCAGCGCGTGAGCCTCACGCGCCGCCCCAAGCTTCCGTCTGTCCTTCACGCGCCGGCGCGTGAGAGCGTGTGGTGGCCCCTTTTCGCCGCTAATTTTTCCACCGACGTCGCTGCTTCATTTCGATCACACCCCTGCCACCGGTCCTTACTTTCGGATTGTTTTGGGTTGGGTGTTCTGTCTTTTGGAATTATTAGGGTTTTGTTTTTGGTTCTTTGTTTCTTTGATCTCATGGCTGATAAAAAGTTGACTTTATGTCTGATATCGTTCCGATTACGTCTAAGATTACTGATCATAAATTGAATGGCTTTAATTTTCTCGATTGGAACCATACAATTGAGTTGTATTTGTTAAGCCTTTCTATGGACAGACATTTGACTGATGATCCTCCGACAGATGATTCTCGCCTTCTTTGTATGAGAGAAGATGCTCGCCTATATATCCAGATTCGTAATTCTATTGACAGTGAGGTGGTAGGTTTGTTTAATCATTGCAAGACGGTGAAATAGTTGATGAGCTATTTGCAATTTTTATATTCTGGCAAAGGAAATTTTTCACGTATCTATGATGTTTGTCAGAATTTTTACAGGGCTGACAAAGAAGACCGGACTTTAACTAGTTATTTTATGGATTTCAAGAAAACGTATGAAGAGCTTAATATGTTGCTTCCTTTTAGTGTTGATATCGAGGTCCAACATAGTCAGCGAGAGCAAATGGAGGTTATGAGTTTTCTAGCTGGTCTTCCACCATAATTTGAGACAGCTAAATCTCAAATTCTCTCTGGTTCCGAGATCTCCAGCCTCGATGATGTTTTTCGGAGACTACGTCGTACTGAGAATTCTTTGCCTACTCCATCCCCACAACATGGCAGTGTTCTGCTCAATCGTGCTCTTCCTTCTGACTCCGGTAAGCAACATTTCAAGAGTAGTGGTCCTGGTCGTTCCATGGGGTCGGGGTCTACCAAAAGTGATCCACAGTTTGGAGTTCGTGGTCCGGATCACAGTGCAATTATCTGTCATTATTGCCACATACCGGGACAAACCAAGCGTGATTTCCGGAAGCTGCAGTTTAAGAAAACTTCGTCTGCTCGTGTTGCTTCTAGTGTAGACACTTCTTCATCGGCTGTTACAATATCTACGGATGAGTATGCCAAGCTTCTTCACCTTCAAGACACTGTCAAGCATTCTTTCGGTCCTGTTTCTGCCCTTGTTGAGTCAGGTAAACCCAATACATGTCTTGTTTCCACCTCTTCTAAGTGGGTCATTGATTCTGGTGCCACAGACCACATGACAGGTAACCCCAATCTTCTTTCTCATTTTACAACACATCCTTCTATTAATCCTGTTACTTTAGCCGATGGTTCCACATCTTCTGTTATTGGCTCTGGCACTTCGTACCCCACTCCCTCTCTTACTTTGTCCTCTGTTTTGAGTTGACCACATTTATCCTTTAACCTGATGTCAGTTAGTAAACTTACAAAAACCCTTAATTGTTATGTCTCATTTTTTCCTGGTTATTGTGTGTTTCAGGATCTTTTGACGAAGAAGATTATTGGTAAAGGGCATGAGTCTGATGGTCTCTACATCCTTGACACCCATGCTCCAGAACCTGTTGCTTGCACTGGAATTGTTAGTCCTTTTTAAGAACATTGTCGATTGGGTCATCCTTCTATACTTTCTTTGAAGAAACTTTGTCCTCAATTTTCTAGTTTAAAATCCTTAGATTGTGAGTCTTGTCAGTTTGCTAAACACCGTCGCCTTAGTTCCAGTCCTAGAGTCAATAACCGAGCTTCTGCTCCATTTGAGTTAGTTCATTCTGATGTTTGGGGTCCTAGTCATGTTACTTCTAAACCTGGTTTTCGTTATTTTGTTACTTTTGTTGATGATTATTCTCGAATGACATGGCTTTATTTAATGAAATCTCGCTCAGAATTATTTACTCATTTCTCTTCTTTTTGTGCTGAGATTCGAACCCAATTTGGTACGCCTGTCCGAAACTTGAGAAGTGATAATGCAAAAGAGTATGTTTCAGGTCCTTTTCAGAAATATATGCTTGAGCACGGTATTCTCCATCAAACTTCTTGTGTTGACACCCCTTCTCAAAACGGTGTTGCTAAACACAAAAATAGACATCTCCTTGAAACAGCCCGAGCTTTGCTATTTCAAATGCAGGTTCCAAAATGTTTTTGGGCTGATGCCATCTCCACAGCTTGTTTTTTGATCAATCGTATGCCCTCTTCAGTTTTGTTGGGTAACATCCCTTTTCATACTCTTTTCCCCACTAAAAATTTGTTTCCCCTCTCCCCAAAATTTTTTGGTTGTATTTGTTTTGTTCGAGATGTCCGTCCTCAAGTTACAAAACTTGATCCTAAGTCTTTGAGATGTGTGTTTTGGGGTATTCACGTGGTCAAAAAGGGTATCGTTGTTATTGTCCGGGTCTAGGTAGGTATCTAGTGTCTGCTGATGTTACTTTTTTGGAACACAAACCTTTTCTGTTTTCTTTAGGGTCTATCGCTCAAGAGGACGAGGATTTCTTGTTTTATCAGGTCCCATCACCTTTGGAGTTGTCCTCATCCTCCTTGGTTCCGCCCTATTTTTCCAAGCCCCCCATAAAAAACATCTATACTCGTCGGCCACAACCACCCCCTTCCGACCCAATTACAAACGTTCCGGATGTTCCAGATTCATGTCCTGATAAGCCAATATCTTCGTCATCAGATTCGCCTTGTATTGCTGATCTTGACCTTCCTATTGCTCTTCGGAAAGGTAAACGTGCTTGTACTTACCCCATTTCCTCTGTTGTTTCCTATAATTGTTTGTCTTCTTCTTCTCGTGCCTTTGTTACATCCCTAGATACTATTTTTGTCCCTAAAACGGTTAGCGAGGCATTATCTCATCCTGGATGGCGTGCGGCTATGCTTGAGGCAATGACTGCTCTAGATGTCAATGGCACGTGGACTTTGATTTCTTTGCCTAACGGTAAGCGAGCTATTGGATGTAAGTGGGTGTTTACAGTTAAATTTAATCCTGATGGCTCTCTTAATCGTTTGAAAGCCCGTCTTGTTGCTAAGGGATATGCTCAGACCTATGGTGTGGATTATTATGATACTTTCTCTCCTGTTGCCAAACTTCCTTCTGTCAGGTTATTTATCTCCCTTGCAGCAATTTTTGATTGGCCTTTGCATCAGTTGGATACCAAGAATGCTTTCCTTCATGGTGATCTTCAGGAGGAGGTGTATATGGAGCAACCACCTGGGTTTGTTGCTCAGGGGGAGTCTGGGAAGGTATGTTATTTGAAGAAATCTTTATATGGTTTGAAACAGAGTCCTCGGGTTGGTTTGGTAAGCTTAGTCAGGCTATTGAAAAGTTCGGGATGCAAAAAAGCGAATCAGACCATTATGTTTTCTTTATAAAGTCTGATGGGGGCACTATTCTACTAGTCGTATATGTGGATGATATTGTACTCACTGGTAATGACACTAGTGGAATTTCTTCACTGAAGTCTTTTCTCAATACTCAGTTTCACACTAAAGATCTGGGGACGTTGAAATACTTCTTGGGGTTGAGGTGAACAGAAATAGAAAAGGAATCTTTCTATCTCAGAGGAAGTATGTGCTTGATCTTTTATTGGAAACATGGAAATTGGGCGCCAAACCTTGTAGTACGCCAATGGTCCCTAATCTACAGTTAACTAAAGAAGGTGAATTATTTGATGACCCTGAAAGGTACAGAAGACTTATCGGTAAATTAAATTATCTCACGGTGACGCGTCCTGATATATCTTTTCCAGTGAGTGTTCTGAGTCAATATATGTTGTCACCGACTGTTGATCATTGGAAAGCAGTAGAGCAAGTTTTATGTTATCTGAAAAGTGCTCCTGGGCGTGGAATTCTCTATGGCAATCATGGTCATACTAGAATTGAATGTTTTTCCGACTCGGATTGGGCAGGATGCAAGGAGGATATAAGATCCACCTCAGGATATTGTGTGTTTGTTGGAGGAAACTTGATTTCTTGGAAGAGTAAAAAGCAGAGCGTAGTCTCACGATCTAGTGCAGAAGCCGAATATAGAGCAATGACCAAGTCCGTATGTGAGATTATATGGGTATATCAGCTCCTCGGTGAGATTGGAATTAAAGCCTCAATACCTGCAAAACTTTGGTGTGATAATCAAGCTGCATTACACATTGCTTCTAATTCAGTTTTTCATGAAAGAACGAAACACATTGAGATTGATTGTCACTTCATTCGCGAAAAGATACAACAAGGTTTGATATCTACTGGTTATGTGAAAACCGGAGAACAACTAGGAGACATCTTCACCAAAGCTCTCAATGGAATTCGAATCAATTATCTATGTAACAAGTTGGGCATGATTAATATCTATGATCCAACTTGAGGGGGAGTGTTACAGATTCTTAGGCTAATATCTAGGCTATTTATTAGGCTAGAATATATTGTAATTAATGTTATATATTATGTTACCTAGTTTAGGTAAATTAGACTTGTATATATAGCCCTATATGTTTTATGAATAAAATACAAGAAATTATTTTCTACAGTAACTTTAAAACCTGATCTGTCTTTATAATTCTAGAAATTTACAAATTAGTCCCTAAAAGACGTTTGTATACAATTGAACCCCTAAATGAGTTATGTTCGTTGTGCCGCTTTCACTAAGTTGTTTTGCTAATCATATATGTTAATAATGTGCATCTAGAAAAGATAAAAGAAAAAAGGGTCGCTAATCGAGGTTGACTTTAACGAGTTGACTTCGGTTTTCCCCGTGTAATCTTCTCAGTTCGGGTCGGGCGTCTAGGCTGGGCTAAGGGGGTTACATTTGTTGGTATCAGAGCCATATTATGAAAGAATTGGGGATGTTGGTATGTTAAATTGGTATGTAATGATGTGTGTTGATTGAAAATCATGATTTTGGTTGAATATTGGAGCTTATGATATGCCCGATTGATGTAAATTGCATGTGAGATGTAAATGATTGTATGTTGATGATGTGATGTTGTTATGTGCTGTTTTTGAATGATGGAAAACATGATGAGCATTAGGGGTGTTCATGGTAGGTTAACCGTACCGTTTAGCTTAAACGGTTGGTTAACCGTTATAGCGGTTATTATTCGTAATTTAACCGTTACTAACCGTTAAGAAATGGTTAACCGTTAATTTTTTAAATGGTTAACCATTATAGTGGGTAACCGTTAAGGAACGGATCGGTTACAGGTTAACCTGTAACCTATTACGATTTTCTTTTCAAATGTTCATTATTTCTTTTTTAGAATAATAAATATATCTCTCCGATAAATATTGTATTAATTTTTTTAAAAAAAATTAACTTAAATAGCGAAATTTTAAACACAAACTTTACACTTAGTTAAAATAAAGTACCTATAGGTTAACCATTAACCGTCTTTTTTAGCGGTTCGGTTAACCGAAACCGTTTAACCTTAACGGTTAGGTTAATTAACCTATAAAATGAATGGTTATACCGGTTAACGGTTACGGTTAACGGTTACGGTTTATTTTGCACACCCCTAATGAGCATGATGTGTCATTGCACGCTATGTTATGTTTGAGGGAAAATCGGGGTGCCCATTGCCTTATTCCACTGATTAAATGCTTTTGTAAACTTGGATCCTTGTTTGAGGCTGGCCTAAATGGTTTGATTTGTTCTTTTTGTTGTTATGCCTTGTTTAAAATAGCACTACGGGTCCGAGGAGAGAGCTAAGGTCGAACACAATAGATCCTGCGGCTGAGCAGGGCGACCAAGGTGAGCAAGGGGCTGATGTCCCTCATGGTGGAAATTTACCTCCTCCGCCACCACTGAAGGTGGGGAGCAGGAGCAACAAGGACTTGCTGGTCCGAGTTTGGGTGATCTAACGTTGTTGGTTCAGGCGATCACCGGGGTGCTTCAGGCTGCAATAGCCGGAGCGCATGTACTGACCCCTGTAGCTGGGCAGGCGGGTTTACCCTTGGAGAGGTTGAGAAGCCTAGGAGTTGTTGAGTTCTATGGGATGTCTCCTGAGGCGTCTGAATCTTGGTTAGCGAGCACGATCTGTATTATGGATCAAATGGGATGCAACGATGTGCGCAAGCTGGGATGTGCAGTTTCTTTGCTGCAAGGTGATGCCTATAGCTGATAGACGACTACCACTGCCGGTTCGGAACTCAATGAAGTATATTTGGAGTATTTCAAGGGTGCCTTCAAGAGGAAGTAGCTGGGGTGAGATACTTGGATGAGAAGAAACGTGAGTTTATGTGGATAGTTCAAGGCAACCTTTCCGTGGTTGAGTACGAGGTCTAGTTCATACGCTTGAGCCAGTATACCCCTGAACTGATACCGAGTGAGAGGCACCAATGTGATTGCTTCCGGTACGGGCTGGTACAGGAAGTCAAGACGTACATGTTGGTTGTGGATTACACCGATTTCGATGTGCTTGTATGTCGAGCCAAAGACATCAAACAGAACTTGGATTTGTCATCTCGAGGTGTTGGTTCTAGCTCTGGGAAGAGAGCAGCTGAGTATAGTTCTGGTGGTGGACGAAACAAAAGAGGTCGTGATAGGAGAGATCAGCCTGAGGTGAGGCGAGGTGCTCCGGGTCGAGGCGGCCAGGTCCAGGGAGGCCAAGTGAGGTCTGAGCAGCACACGTGCTGGACATGTGGGTCGAGGGACCATCTGAGGCAAGATTGTCCTTGAGCAGCTAGAGAGGCTCAGGCTCCTGTTGTAATGACAGGGAATTCATGCTGGAACTGTGGTTCAACGGATAACATGAGGCGAAAGTGTCCTCCGTTGGCTGGTGGAGGCCAGGGACATGCACCTACTGTGGCTGCACCTCAGAGAGGCCGTGGGCGCGGCCGAGGGAATTTTCAGAGGAGAGATGAGGGCCAGAGAGGCATTGCACATGTGGTAGCGGTTCGGTCTAAAGGAGGCGGTCCTGCGAGGGTTTATGTTCAACGCGAGGAGCGCAATGATACCGATGTCATCACAGGTACCTTTTCTCTTCAGTCTTTATCATTGCTGAATTTCAATTTTAACGGAACTTATACTTGCCTTTTCAGGAATTCTTGCCATATTTCACAATGCACTTCACATCGGCAAGAAAAACTCAGGTAATGATGGCAACTCTTTTATTGTAAAGCCACTCTTGATATTTCTTCATTCAGCTTCTTTGGCAACATTCTTTCTCATGGTTCCAAAAGGGATCATCAGCCTCTGTTGTTCTAGCTTACGGACTCTATTCACCGAAATAAAACATATTCTTCTGTAATATTCTTTGTAGCATTGTCCCACTCATGAGTTCCACGATCATCTTTGCTCGCTCTAACATTCACAAAGCTTTCTTGTCTTGCAATGCCTCATAAGTATTGTTCTTCGTGGATTGATCTTGCTGCAACTTTTGCCCAAAAGATGGTCCACGTTCTCTCTTTTCCCTAGGGTTGTATGTGTCACTTTCCTACAGCTTTCATTTAAATGTTTCTGACACTCAGAATTGTGTCCCTTCCTCATCATAGTTTTCATCATTAAACAAGTACCGAGGGTACCTCATGTTCTTTCTTCACTTAAAGGATTAGTACATCATAATATTACCCACGAAATCCTTTGATTTTTGTGTGTATAATCGATTTATCTGCAAGATGCTTGTTGAAATGATAAGTGAAAGTGTAACACCCTGGTTTTAGGCCCGGGAGTTATCGGTTTTGATCTAGGATTAGTTTCGGTTTAAATTTAAATTAAAGAGCTGATTTTTATAAAAGTTCTCATTATTTACGAAAACGCCATTAATGAAATTTTAAGAGGGTTTTGAAAATCAAAACCACTCATCTTCTCCCAAAAACCCTATTCTCTCATTTCATCCCCTTTCCTCCATTGAAGACCTTTGAAGGTAAATCCTCTTCTTCTTTTCCCTGTTTTACTTAAATTTAACTTAAATTAAAGTTGTATTTGCAAAACCCATTGATTCTCAACCTTGAAATTTCAAGATTTATGAAAAGTGGGGATTTTGGGTGAAATCTCGTATGGGTCTTTTAGGGCAGTGTTTTGGGGTGTTTTTAAAGTTTATTTTGAAGTCATAACATGTTGAAAATGTTGCTTAATTATAGTATACCCGAAACTAGTCTTAGGGGTGGATTTTAGAAGTGAAATAAGTGAGTTTTTGGCTTGATTTTGTGGTGAAAAGAGGGCTGGAAGTATGTGGACATTGGATAGGTGTTTTTAGATGTTATTTGATGATTTTTGAGTGGTGATAGTGCTGGTTCGATTGGATTCAACTCTATCTCCTCAATCATAAGACAAATCCAGATTCAACTCTATCTCCTCAACAGGCATCACATGCGAAGGATCCGATTTGTACCTCCACAACATCGAGACATGGAACACATCATGAATCTTTTCTAGCTCCGAAGGCAATCTCAACCGATATGCCACAAGACCAATACGCTCCACAACCTCGTAAGGTCTAATGAACCTTGGACTAAGCTTACCCTTACGCCCAAATCTCACTACCTTCTTCTAAGGCGATACTTTTAAAAATACATGTTCTCCAACCGCGAATATATGATATTAGCACATATACTTCAAATATCATTTAAATTTAATAAATAATTAAATTGTATTAAAAATAATTATCCAAATAATAAATTAATATATAAATCCTTCACATATGCTTAGTAATGTTATTTAAAAAAACTATTCAAACAAGTGTTGAATATAATCATGTTCTGATACGTCATTTTGCTTATTCAAATAATCAAACATCTATCAGTTAATTTTACCAAACACTTTTATATAATCAGCTAATAATATAATCCGCTAGTCAAATAAGCTAATGTAATCAGCTATCAGCTTTTAGATAATGTAATCCATTATCGGCTAAGTGCCAAACAGGACCTAACTCGGTAAGGAAAAAGAGTATTATTTTTACGTATTTAAACTCATGATTCATTTATTCGTATACAATTCTCTTAACATTTTATCTATAATAATTTTTTTGAATAAACTAGTGTGATTACATCATTACATGGTAGTATATGTTCATACTTTTTTTTCTTAATTCTTTGACAACGCACACACACCTTGCACACACGTACTCAAACACGAGTCTCTTAAGATGAACATCATCCACTTTTTCACTAGAGCCACTCATTGGGTTCATTTTATCTATAATAAATTATTATTATTATTATTATTATTATTATTATTATTATTATTATTATTATTATTATTATTATTATTATTATTATTATAAGATATATCTTCATATAAAATATTTTTATTAAGTCACAAGTATTCTAAAATCTAATTATATTTAAAATTATTAAATTTAGAATAAAATCTTCTCTCTTTAATTGAACAAATCAACATACATTGCATCCATTTTTTGATAAATAAGGGATATTGCTACATGCCTCATTAAAAAACCCCTAATCTTAATTGGGGAAAAGAGTACACCTAGCAATATTTACAGAAACAACCGAGATAAAACTCGACGAACATCAAAACCAACTCCATAACACCACACCCTTAAGATGGGTGACTAACCAACTCACGCTCATAAACCTGCAGCACAAAAGCTGGTGGAGCCGAGAAAACCAAAGCCACCGTCGACTCATATCCACAAGATCTAGGTAAAACATCAACATTGTGGTTTCTTTCACGTGCAACATGAGAGAATTTAACCCTCCATTCCTGCGATAAAAGATTTCAAATATGCTGTAGAAGTGAGGACAGATGAAGAAGAGACTTAGTACCTCGAACCCAATTCACAACAGATAAATTATCAATCTCAAGCTCAACAAATCGATAACCCAACTACCAAGCAAGTTGCAGACCCTAAAAAACACCCCATAATTCTGATTCCTATGCAGAACAAATGCCAATAAATTTAGAGAAACCACTAATCCAAAGACCATTCTCATCTCGAATCACCCACCACACGAGGCTACGCCACTGGAGGAATGCTTAGCACCATCAGTATTTACTTTAACCCATCCACTAGAAGGTGGTTTCTAGAAGTGGTTCGATCCAACGTCCGAGCAGCTACCCCATGCGATACCAGCAAAGCTCGAGCTGATCGAAACTCGTCCATGAGGCGTTTACTTTTATCCAAAACCGATTCCATATCATCCTTCAAAGGAAAAAATGTGAGCATGTTGCGTTTGAGCCAAATTGTCCATAGAATTGCACCAAAACGAATTGGCCAATCCTCAATATCAACTGCATGGCCACCCCTGTACTCAAGATTCATTACAATCCAATCGTTGAAATCTAAGGAAAAAACACATCCCATTTCTCTCGGCGGATCAAGCACAACCACACGCTATTGGCTAAAGGGCATGTCCGGAAAAGGTGGCCAAGCGTTTCCGGCTCATCACGACAAACCCCGCAGGAATCATCATGTGTAAGGTGGCGACAACATATCTCAACATTCGTGAGAAGCCGAACTTGGGCCACAAGCCAAAAGAAGACTTTGGTTTGTTGGAGCACCAGATATTTTGCAATAGCTTTCCAAATTCGAGCATTGGTTGGTTCCAATGCCGGATTTCTCAAAGCATACGCAGATTTTACAGTGAAAGACCTATCCTCACACCATTTCCAACCAAGGGAATCGTCAGCGGCCAACGGTAGAGGTGGTTTGATTGCCGCGATTCTAAGGACAATTGTTGCGTGTAAAATAGTCTATCGCAATTATAGTGCAAGTATACACGACGCAAGTAGTAAAGTGATACGAAGTATCGGATATCGTCTCCACAGGGATTGGGCTAATGACTTCACCTTATTTCACTGCACGAAAGTAAAGGAAATAGTTTGAGAGAATTGTCACGAAAATAATAAAGAAAAACGTAAATAAAAGAATTGAGTTATCAAGATAGAGAGAATGGGCTGGTATTGAGTTGCTCGGTAGTGCAGGTATTGAATTGCTTAGGATCTCCAGTTTTGTCGTCGCACCCGTCGCCGACAGCACCTGTCGCGGCGTCTGTCCGTTAGCTGTCGCGGCAGCGAACACTAACTCCGTACTTCAAGCTTGGCAAGAATCCCAGATCTGCCTTGCCCTATCCCTAGGTACAAGTCTGTCGATGATCACGTCTTTGATGATACCTCCCGGCGTGAATCGAAGGATGAACACCGATGTGTATGAATTCTTCTTTAGCCACTTAACCTCGCCCTATCCCTAGGCACGAGATGGTTCAACTATAAACTAGAGAACGCGCTCTTATCTCTTTCGTATACTTAACTCTCCCGATGCTAAGTAAATGGATGACCTCACAATGCTCTCCCGATGCTCTTGCAAGATATTAAAACCAAGATAAAAGAACTTGAAGTTTATTTTATTGAACTTGGAAAATCCTAAAACAAAGCAATCCTTGCAACTACTTTACAAAACAACCCGTAGCCCTAGGGGGAATTTAGAACATGTCGGTGACAGGTAAACGGCAGGGGGTTGGTTTCGGTTGTCGGGTAATCGGTTGTGCTCCTAGGTTAAATCTATGCCCTTATATAAGCTTTGGGCTCAAGTTATCTAAGGTAACAAGGATTACAACTTTAATTAAAAGTAAGATTCTAATAAAGACTAAATCTCTAAAGTCTCCTACTTTACAGCCGCATCCTTATTTTGTGGGAATTCCTTTCCTTGAGCTTTGGCTTGACATATCTTTTGATCCGGGGCTTGGAAAAATATTTGGCTTTCACACGACAGACGAGCAGATTTTTCTCTATCTATCGAGGTCCACTTTACTTTTCCTCTTCATAAGTCTGCTGTCACCATGCTGTCACGACAGGTCCATGACAGGTTCGTCTTCTTCGGCTGCTTGTCCAGTTCAGCTTTCCTACTTATCTGCCCTGCGCCTGCCTTCAACATCTACTGTGACAGATACCTGCAAAAATAGCCATCTTTCAGTAGAATCCGTGCCTTTTATATAATTGTGATGTTTTATTGAAAACTAACCTAAATGCAATGCAATGATGCTTGAATGCAGCAGAAATATGGGTTAAAAAGGGTGTAAATAATAGAACTTTTACACACTCAACACACCCCCAAACTCAAGTTTTTGCTTGCCCTCAAGCAATGAAGACTTAAAAGAAAACTGAAAATTTTTGTGTTGGCCTTCAAACAGTGAACTGTCCCTTACCTGTCGCTCATTCTCTATGGCGGCAGCAACCTGTCGGAAAGGTTAGGATCTGTCCGGAATCTCCCTATAGCTCTCGTGCAGTGTGTGCATGCTTGTGAACAGTTATATGCTAAGACTCTCTTAGTTTCACTAGAATATTCAACTTCTTAACTTGAATTTTTATGCCAAAGTTTATATTTTCTTTAGAAGGCACATTTTCATGCTTCTTTTTCTTCTATTTTTAAGCTAAGTTTTTCTAGAGCCAGTTTCGGGCACCTCTAGTTAGCTTCCTAGAGCCGGTTTCGGGCACCTCTAGGTTTTTGATTTTCTTTTGCTAAACTTCTTTCCTAGAGCCAGTGTTAGGCACCTCTAGGGGCTATTCAAGTTCTAAGCTTCCTATTCTAGTTTGGCTAAAGGAAATCTAAGCAATATAACAGTCACAAAAGTGTTTAAGTTTTCAGAACTATAGAAAGGCTCTAAACTTTTCCTTAACATGTCATAAAGATGCTGCCACGACAGAGCCGTCATGACAGGTCAGTTACTTTCACAGTTTTAAGCCAACAGTTTAAATTTTCTGATTTTCTGATTTTTTTTAAAGAAAAATAGATAAAAAATAAGACACAACAATTAATAAAAAGATGTACTTAAGACTCCATTAATGATGGAGGGTTGCCACCCCCAAACTCAAGGGTTGCATTGCCTTCAATGCAAAATGACATGAAAAATAAAGAAAAACAAGATAAATAAAAGTACATCACAAAAGATAAGGCAGGCAGCATTAAAGGAAAAATAAAAACTTAAATTTTCACTCGCTGTCCTCGCTGTTGCTGCTGACGCGGATCTGATGGCGGCGTCTGCGCTGTGGAGGGGGCTGGGCAGGTGCAGGAGCAGGTGCATCGGCAGGTGGAGGGGCAGGGTGATCAGCAGGTTCATCAGCAGGTGGAGGGGCAGGGGGCTCCACTAGCCGGACGTCGGAACTGCTACCGCTGTCCCAAGAGCTGCTGGTGGTGATGGCTTTGGACAGCCTTCTCTTGTTTTCCACGTGCTTAATTCGTTTTACCCGCGTAAAGTCGCTCTCCAAATTCCTCCGGATAAGAGGACTGTCAGCAGTGGCAGGTCTTTTGGTTCCTCGAGGGGAGGTGTCTGCCGGTGGGTTGCCTTCTGTCGTTGGGGCAGGGGTTTGTGTGGAAGCGGCAGAATGCATATGGGGAGAGGCAGGTGGTGTGGGTGTGGGGGAGGGGATATGGAAATAATGGGCGGGGAAGGTGGGGAAGATGACATCCGAATAATGTAAAGTATTAGTAATGAAATTTACCGTTGCATTTGAGAAGTCACGGATAAAAGTCATCAAACCCATCTGGCGCAAGGATGTGGGTAGACTGATCTGTCGGAGCGGTGTCGGCGGCAGCATCTGGGGCAGGTTCGGTGGCAGGTTCATCATCGGAATCAGCAGGAGGGGCATTTGGGTCGAAGGCGTTGATGGGTGATACGACTATGACCTCCATGAGGGTGGAGATGTTGTTGTCAGTCCAGCCGCTGCCCGTTTTGATTATGTCGGAGGGTTCCTCTGGTACGGCAGCACAGCGGCAGAAGGCGGTGATGGTGAACGGCAGGCAGAGTCGTGAGTCCGAGCGGAAGGCACAATCGAGGATGCTGTCCCGCATGTACCTGCCCACATTGATGGGCCTGTCATGCATAATAGAGTGAATGAGGGCCAAGCGTTGTCGGTTGACTGTCGTATGGTGGGACGAGGGCAGGATACGCTTTTTGATGAAAGCGTTCCACAGTTTTGCTTCAGGGAGGAGCTGTCCCCTGTTGACGGAGTGGGGGTTCTTCTTGCTGGTGGTCCATGTCGTCCCAGCCTCTGTGAGTTCCATCATAACAGCATCATGGGCAGCAGCGTCGAGGGTGTCCCAAAATTGTTGGTGAGCATCATCATTGGGGCCAAAGAAGAGGTCGAACGTGTGGTTGATACTGTTGGCGGTGAAGGGTACTGCCACTCCTCGGACGGTGACAGATGTCGCCGTTTTGCTGTCGATGGCCTCGTAAAATTCTCGAACCAAAGTATCATTTAACTCTGTCGGCTGCTCGGCAAAGTCCTCCCATAGCTGTGCCGTTATGGCCTTCATAATGAACGGCCGGAGTCCCATATGAGGGGCATTTCTGTTGTATATAAAGCCACGCTCCTCCCATAGCTCCTTTTTGGCGAATGGCGATGCTGCTGCTGAAGAAGAAGCGACAGCAGCGTTCTGACGGGTTTGTCTCGATGACATTTTGGTTGCAAGGGCTGTGAAAGAGAGAAAACAAATAAAACTAGAGGAGAACAACAAGAGAGAAAAATCAGAAGTGATGAAAAATGAAAATGGGAAGGGGTTTATATAGCGGTCGAGAAGCTGCCCATTTAATGCCGCAACGGCAGGCGGGAATAACGGGGCGGCAGATTGAATGTAGCGTGTCTGACGCGTCTGACACGCATTTATGCGTCTGCTATGCGTCTGCCGCACGCTTCTGCGTCTGCCGTGTCAGTCTGTTGACAGCCTGTCATATCCGTCTGCGGCGGCAGCCGAAACGACAGGTTTCCATAAATGGGTTTTAGTGGGCTGATGGATGGGCGGTGGGCTTGGGTCACTTCTCCTTTTCTTCTTGACTCCTTTATTTCCTAAAAACTGAAATTAGAAAAACAAAACATTATTCGAATAAAATAAACCTAATTTCCTAATAATAATAAATAAATAAAATAAAATAATTAAAAATAAAAATTAGGTTAAATTAGGGATGCCTTGTGGGGCATCACCTAAAGTAACCACTTCCTGTATTCCTGGGGCTTCAGTCCCCTGATAATGCTTGAGGCGTTGTCCATTGACTTTGAATTGGTGCCCGTCCTTTAATGATTGAATTGTAATGGCACCATGGGGAAAAACTTGGACCACTTGGAACGGGCCAGACCATCTAGATTTGAGCTTCCCTGGAAAGAGTTTCAACCTAGAATTAAACAACAACACAAGCTGCCCTGGGCAGAACTGTCGTGGCAGCAGCTTCTTGTCATGCCACTTCTTAGTCTTTTCCTTGTAAATTCTTGCATTGTCGTAGGCCATTGTCCGTATTTCATCGATCTCATTCAAATCTAACAGCCTTTTCTGGCCTGCCTTGTCCAAGTCCATGTTTACTGCCTTGATTGCCCAATATGCTTTGTGCTCGATCTCGACAGGCAAGTGACAGGTTTTCCCATAAATCAGTCGAAAGGGAGACATGCCCAATGGAGTTTTGAAAGCTGTCTTGTATGCCCATAATGCATCATTCAGAAGTAAAGACCAATCTTTCCTAGTTGGTTTAACCATCTTTTCAAGAATGTTCTTCACTTCCCTGTTGGAAATCTCAGCCTGTCCATTGGTCTGTGGGTGGTATGCTGTCGCGATCCTGTGCTTGACACCATATTTCTTCAAGGCGGTAGCAATTACCCTATTATCAAAATGTCTCCCTTCATCACTGATAATCGCCCTAGGGATGCCAAATCTAGAAAATATGTTTTTGTGCAAAAACTTTTGGACCGTTTTGGCATCAGTCTTTTGAGTTGCGATTGCTTCTACCCACTTGGAGACATAATCCATTGCTAGGAGGATGTAAAGATTTCCACATGAAGATGGAAAAGGTCCCATAAAATCAATCCCCCAAATGTCGAAAATCTCGACTTCTAGAATGTTCTGCAGTGGCATCTCGTTTCTCCTCGAGATGTTACCTGTCCGCTGGCACCTGTCACAGTTCTTGTAAAAGTCCTGTGCATCCTTATACAGTGTCGGCCAGTAGAACCCTGACTGCAGCACCTTGGCAGCAGTTTTATTGCCTCCTAAGTGTCCTCCATATAGTGAAGCATGACAGTGATGGAGAATGTCTTCTTGCTCTTCCTGTGGTACACACCTCCTTATAACCTGATTTGCGCACATTTTGAAAAGAAGAGGCTCGTCCCAATAATAATGTTTAACATCATTTTGGAACCTCTTTCTGGCTTGATAATTAAGATCAGAAGGTAATATTCCGCTAACTATAAAATTAACGAAATCAGCATACCAGGGAAGGTTAGAAGACTTACCTGCCGCCATGGCTGTCGCGACAGCGATTGCGGCAGCAAAGAGCTGCTCATCTGGGAAGGTCTCCAGTATGTGTGTCTCATCGAACGGTAGACTCTGTCCCTTCTCCAACCTTGACAAGTGGTCTGCCACCTGATTTTCTGTCCCCTTTTTGTCTTTGATTTCAAGGTCGAACTCTTGTAATAGCAAGATCCACCGTATCAATCTAGGCTTGGCATCCTTCTTTGCGAACAAGTACTTAAGGGCAGAATGGTCGGTGTGCACTATTACTTTCGTCCCAAGTATGTAAGAACGAAACTTGTCGATAGAGAACACCACAGCTAACAGCTCCTTTTCTGTGGTGGTATAGTTCACTTGGGCATCATTCAATGTTTTGCTGGCGTAGTATATGACATGAAACAGCCTGTCCTTGCGCTGCCCATGTGCTGCCCCGACAGCATAGTCACTGGCATCACACATGATCTCAAATGGTTGTGTCCAGTCTGGTGGCTGTACTATGGGGGCTGTCACTAGCTTTTCCTTCAGAACCTTGAATGCTTCAGTACATTCTTCATTAAAGTCAAAGGGTCGGTTCTGTTCTAAGAGATGACATAGGGGCTTCGTGATTTTTGAGAAATTTGCAATGAATCTCCTATAAAAACCAGCATGCCCTAGAAAACTCCTAATGCCCTTGACTGTGGTTGGCGGCGGCAGCTTCTCAATTACCTCTATTTTGGCCCTGTCGACTTCTATCCCACGGCAGCTAATCTTATGGCCAAGGACTATCCCCTCATCCACCATAAAGTGGCATTTTTCCCAATTTAAAACAAGATTAGCTTTTTCACATCTTTCAAGTACCTTTTGAAGATTGCTAAGGCAGCTCTCAAAATCGTCTCCAAAGACGGAAAAATCATCCATGAAAATCTCAAGGAAGTCCTCTACCATGTCGGAGAATATGGCCATCATGCACCTTTGGAAGGTGGCAGGTGCATTACAGAGTCCAAACGGCATCCTCCTAAACGCGTATGTACCGTAGGGGCATGTGAAAGTCGTTTTCTCTTGATCCTCTGGTGCAATAGCAATTTGATTGTAACCTGAGTAACCATCAAGAAAACAATAGTAAGGTTTACCCGCTAATCTATCAAGCATTTGATCAATAAAGGGTAAAGGAAAGTGGTCCTTTCGGGTAGCTTTGTTAAGCTTCCGATAGTCCATACAAACCCTCCAACCGGTCACAGTCCTGGTTGGGATTAACTCATTGTTTTCGTTGGTTATCACGGTCATGCCTCCTTTCTTGGGAACACATTGCACCGGGCTTACCCATTTGCTGTCGGAGATGGCGTAAATAATACCAGCATCTAACCATTTGATTATCTCTTTACGCACTACCTCCTTCATCGCAAGGTTTAACCGCCTTTGGGCATCAATAGTCGGCTTATGATCTTCCTCTAGGAGGATTTTGTGCATGCATATTGCCGGACTGATGCCCTGTATATCTGCTATCGTCCATCCAATCGCCTTCTTGTGCTGCCTTAACATGTCGATCAGCTGTCGTTCCTGTTCCTGCGGCAGCTTAGCAGAGATGATTACGGGCAGTGTGTCATTACAACCAAGATAAGCATATTTAAGCTGCCCTGGCAGGGGCTTAAGTTCTAAGACAGGTGGTTCAACAGTAGATGGCTTTTGGATTAAATGATTATCCGAAATGTAATTCAAGGGTTCGAATAACTTACCTGGACGATGGTCTAACCAGTCTGCCTCCTCATGACCTTCAGTATCAGATGTATCGGATTCAGAGGAGTCGCTGTCGTCGGTGCTGTCGTCGTTGTTGTCGTGACAGGCTTGTAGGTGGCTGTCGCAGCAGTGACCAAATTTTATATCACGGCAGCCCGTCCTGATGCAGGGTTGATCAAAGGTCACCTCAATGATGGCCTTACATTCTTCATCCACATCAGCATGTTTCATTGCTTGGAGAACATTCAACTTAATTTCTTGATCGTTCACGCGCATGGTGAGTTCTCCTTTCTCCACATCAATCAATGATCTGCCCGTGGCTAAGAAGGGTCGCCCAAGGATGACTGGTGCGTTCTCATCTGCCTCACAATCTAAAATAAGAAAGTCAGCAGGAAAAATAAGCTTATCCACTCTTACCAAAATATCTTCAATTTTTCCCTCGGGGTGAACGTAAGAGCGGTCGGCTAGCTGTAGGGTAACTGTCGTGGGCCGCGCCTTGCCAATACCTAGTTTCTGAAAAACAGATTTGGGCATTAGATTAACACTAGCACCAAGATCACATAATGCCTTACCCACAAATCTGTCGCCGATTACACAAGGTATGATGAAGCTCCCTGGATCCTTCTTTTTCTGGGGTGGCTGCCGATGAAGAATACTCATGCAACCTTCTTGCATCCTTACCGTTTCAAATTCCCCAAGTTTAGATTTTTTCGACATAACATCCTTGAGAAATTTAGCATAACCGGGCATCTCCCTAACAGCATCTAACAACGGAATATTAATATGAACCTGTTTAAAAATATCATAAATCTTTTTAAGTTGAGATTCATGCTTAGCTTGCTGTATCCGTTGCGGAAAAGGTGGTGGAGGACGGTAATCAGCAATGCGTCCTTCCCACTGCATGCGAATCTGAGGACGATAATCTTCTTTTTTCTCCTTTGTCGCTTCTGCTGTCGTGACAGGCTCATCGGCAGCAGTCTGTTTATCACCTGTCGGGGCAGCTTCCTCGGCAGGTTTATCCAAGGCAGGTTCCTTTTCTGTTTCCGCTTCTTTTTCCGGCCCTGGTAACTTTTTCCCACTCCTAGTGGTAATCGCCTTACATTGCTCATGTGGGGGCGGTCTAGCATTTTCAGTATTGCTAGGGAATCCTCCATTCTGCCGTGGCTTAATATGCTGCGACACCTGACCCATTTGTGTCTCTAGAGATTTCAAGGTAGCCTCATGATTTGTCATTCTTATCTTGGTTTCATCCATAAAGTTTTCCTTCTTCTTGACAAACTGATTAATATTCTCCATATACGTACCAGTCTGAGACATAAAGGTGGCCAGAGTCTGTTCCAATATACTACTCGTGGCAGGTGGTGGCTGTTGTTGTTGCTGAGGTGGCAGGTTCTGCGGCAGGTGTTGTCGCGTCAACAATCTAGGACCCCCCTGATTCTGATTATGCGCTTGTAGATTCAGGGCGTTGTTGGGGTTACTCCAGGAGAATTTGGGATCTTTCCTCCAATTGAGATTATAGTTGTTGGAATTGTAGTTCGGCTTGTAATTTCCAACATATTTTCCCTCTTCTATATTTATTGGGCACTCATCCCTACTATGATTTCCCTCACAAGTAGCACAAACTTCCTCGACAGCAAATCCTTGTAATTCATCATCATTCAATAACTTTTTCATTGCTTTAGTAAGGAATGCTACCTGCGATTTCATAGTGCTGTCGGCCTCATAGTCCTTGACAGCAAGTACTCGTTTACCTCCTCTTCTAGCGGTTGGAAACTGCTCCTCATTCTTAGCCAGATGTTTCAAAACTTGTAGGGCCTCGTCCGGATCTTTATCCAATAATAGTCCATTCGCTGCAGAATCAATTCGAATGCGAGTTTGTAAGTTAGCAGCATTATAAAACTTAGTTACCTGATTCCAGACGGGGAATCCATGCATTGGGCAGTTTCGAAGAAGAGTTGTAAATCTGTCTCAGGCCTCGTGCATCGGCTCGTCATCTTCCTGTTGAAAAGTAGCAATTTCATTACGTAATCGCTCAGCTAAATGTGAAGGATTAAAATGAGACAAAAATTCACGAGTTAAATCTGCCCAAGTCATAATAGAACCCGGTGTAAGTTTATTCCACCAAGTTTTAGCTCTGTCCCTCAATGAATGGGGAAATAACCGAAGCCTCAGTATCTCCGGACTAACTCCTAGTAGTCTAAACGAACCACAGATCTCCTGGAACGTTTTGAGATGCTCCCTGACATCTTCTGTCGCAGAACCACTAAACTGCCCGGCGTTGTTGATCATACTAAACATGACAGGTTTAAGTTCGAAGTTGTCAACATCAATATCCGGCAGCGTGGTCTCTAGTTCTACATGATCGTTCAGCATGTAGTCACGACATGACCGTCATCCATTTGCCGCGGGCGGGTCACCGACAGGCGGTACACCATCACCAACAGGCTGATTACGGGCCATCTGCTCTAGCTGTTCCTCGAGGTATTCGTTCCGGTCTAAGAGGTGGCGAATCTGTTTCTTGAGATTGAAGGAACGTTCGATTTCCGGATTTAATTTATACTCAGGATCTTCGCCTCTTTTAGATCTGCGCATAAACAAGAAAACCTCGTGAAAAGCAAGAGTTTAAAACACAAAAGAAAATTTAAAGAAAATTTAAATAAAAACAAAAACGAAAATAAAAACAAAAAGTGCAAGAAAAGAAAGGTGTAGTTATGTTGCCAATCCCCGGCAACGGCGCCAAAAACTTGTTGTGTGTAAAATAGTCTATCGCAATTATAGTGCAAGTATACACGACGCAAGTAGTAAAGTGATACGAAGTATCGGATATCGTCTCCACAGGGATTGGGCTAATGACTTCACCTTATTTCACTGCACGAAAGTAAAGGAAATAGTTTGAGAGAATTGTCACGAAAATAATAAAGAAAAACATAAATAAAAGAATTGAGTTATCAAGATAGAGAGAATGGGCTGGTATTGAGTTGCTCGGTAGTGCAGGTATTGAATTGCTTAGGATCTCCAGTTTTGTCGTCGCACCCGTCGCCGACAGCACCTGTCGCGGCGTCTGTCCGTTAGCTGTCGCGGCAGCGAACACTAACTCCGTACTTCAAGCTTGGCAAGAATCCCAGATCTGCCTTGCCCTATCCCTAGGTACAAGTCTATCGATGATCACGTCTTTGATGATACCTCCCGGCGTGAATCGAAGGATGAACACCGATGTGTATGAATTCTTCTTTAGCCACTTAACCTCGCCCTATCCCTAGGCACGAGATGGTTCAACTATAAACTAGAGAACGCGCTCTTATCTCTTTCGTATACTTAACTCTCCCGATGCTAAGTAAATGGATGACCTCACAATGCTCTCCCGATGCTCTTGCAAGATATTAAAACCAAGATAAAAGAACTTGAAGTTTATTTTATTGAACTTGGAAAATCCTAAAACAAAGCAATCCTTGCAACTACTTTACAAAACAACCCGTAGCCCTAGGGGAATTTAGAACATGTCGGTGACAGGTAAACGACAGGGGGTTGGTTTCGGTTGTCGGGTAATCGGTTGTGCTCCTAGGTTAAATCTATGCCCTTATATAAGCTTTGGGCTCAAGTTATCTAAGGTAACAAGGATTACAACTTTAATTAAAAGTAAGATTCTAATAAAGACTAAATCTCTAAAGTCTCCTACTTTACAGCCACATCCTTATTTTGTGGGAATTCCTTTCCTTGAGCTTTGGCTTGACATATCTTTTGATCCGGGGCTTGGAAAAATATTTGGCTTTCACACGACAGACGAGCAGATTTTTCTCTATCTATCGAGGTCCACTTTACTTTTCCTCTTCATAAGTCTGCTGTCACCATGCTGTCACGACAGGTCCATGACAGGTTCGTCTTCTTCGGCTGCTTGTCCAGTTCAGCTTTCCTGCTTATCTGCCCTGCGCCTGCCTTCAACATCTACTGTGACAGATACCTGCAAAAATAGCCATCTTTCAGTAGAATCCGTGCCTTTTATATAATTGTGATGTTTTATTGAAAACTAACCTAAATGCAATGCAATGATGCTTGAATGCAGCAGAAATATGGGTTAAAAAGGGTGTAAATAATAGAACTTTTACACACTCAACAACAATTGACACTGGCAACATATAAGTAAAACAGTTCCATCGCCAATGTCCAGCGTCATCGATCATGGAGCAAACCGGAGTAAAAACCGACGGCTATGGAAAGCCCCCACCACATGATCTGTCAAAGGGCCTAAATCGCCAATCCATGGATCCTTCCAAAATTCGACACTTCTTCCATTCCCAAGAGTCCAAACGACATTGTCACGAACATCATCCCATATCACTGATAAACCTTTCCATAATCTTGAACAGTTTCGACGTTCAATAGAATCCGGTAATGCACCATGCCATCTATATTTCGAGCGAAGAACCTGGACCCATAGTTGTTTTTTCTTGGTAAGTAAGCCAAAAGCAATATTCATAAGAAAAGCTTCATTTGTCCTTTCATACGTTTAAAACCAAGTCCTCCATTCTCCACATGTAGACATATACTCGACCAGCTAACAAGATGGATACCCCGTCTATTGTTGTAATTCCCCCAGATAAATCCTCGAATAATTTTCTCGATTTCATCATAGACACCTTGTGGCAAAACGGCCGTTTGCATAGTATAAGAAGGGATCACTGCCAGCACAACCTTAGCTAACGTGATCCGGCCAGCGAGAGAAAGAGCTTTAGCCTTCCATCCGCTTAATCTGTCCCGAACTTTTTGAATGAGATAATCATAAGAGCCTTTAGTAACTCTACCATGGAGAAGGGGAACACCAAGATACCTACCCAAATCTGTCACCTCAGGAAACCCGAAAGTGCCACTGATATGTTGTCGCAAATTAGTCGAAACATTTTTAAAGAAAAAGATATTAGTCTTCTGAACACTAATTTTGTGGCCAGAGGCAACACAAAACTGTTCCATAATCGAGCTGATGACCGATAGTTGTCCAGAGGTTGCTTCAGCAAATAAAACAAGGTCATCCGCAAAAAAATAAATGCGATATACCAGGACCAGACCTACCAAGCCGGATAGGTTTCCAGAAGCCCGAAACAATGCATCCAATTTTAATCAATCTAAGTGATGGCGCCGTCTATTTTGAATATCATTTAAAAATATAGTAAACATTCGTAAGCAATTTTGTTACAAAGTACAGACGTATACTACAAGATCCACAAATATCTAACAAATGGAAATTTAAAATTCTTTTTTGACCGCACTTCCAATAAAATGATATTGTTAATTGTTATAAACAAAATCTTAAAGGCATTATGTAAAGAAAATGTATTGGTTGGACCAAGTAGTAAGCATGATATCGTTTAAGTAGGTTTTAAATTTAAAATTTTATGTATGTAAAAAATTCACGCGAGAAGAATTATTTTTTAAAATTAAAGTATAACGCGGATCGATCCAAATTAATCAAGAAAAACTCTAAAAGGTCATGGCAAAATAATTCTTAAAGTCATTATGTTCAAGAAAAAGAAAATTCTTAAAGGCAACCTCACGTGCGTGTTTGACTTTGATTGGTCTATGAGTGGAACACGTGTAGCGAGTTAATCTCATTTTTTTATCTATATGGAAAAAGAAGTAAATAATATATTTTTATGAAATAAATAATATTTTTATATTATTTACATATATACCAATATATATAAATAAAAATATATTATTTTTGTATTTTCTATATATTATTTGTAATATAAATATATTATTTAAAGAAGCACCCAAAATATCCATGACAATGTGATAAGGTTTTTTTCTCGAAAGGGAACCTTCGATTGTCCAACTTTTTGAAACAAATATTTTAAAAGAGGAAAAATTCGTGTTTTTGAAAAAAACCTAAAAAATCATTTTTTAGAGTCGCCACCGGCCACTGAGGTAGGCCGGACACCATAAAAACTAAATCAGAGATTCATTTGAAAGGGTTCGGGAGTTGGTTACGTGTGAGGAAGGGTTATCACCCCCATCACGCCCGAAAATCGGTACCAAAACAATTGTTGCTTTTAATTGATAGAAATTATCTGAAATTTAAAATGAGTTTAATTAGGGGTTCTTGATCAAAAATTAAACTTTAATTACATGAGCTTATCCAAATTGACGGTTTCAAATTAATTAGACATTTAATTAAAAAGGATGACGGTACACCGGACCAAAGACTAAACCGACATCATATAAGTCTGACTGTCGTGTTTGTTTAGGGTTCGGATCTCGTACGTCACCTTTATGCATGATGAAAGCAGATAAAATATGGTGTCATGGTATTGTTCGTTTTAATTATTTACGAGTTTACCTTTAGACGATGCGAATTAATCCGAATATTCGAAGAATATCCAATAAGCTAGGATATTTCGACCCGGATATGCGAATTAATAAGTACCTCCTTTTTATAATTAAAATTAATTATTATGCACATCAAAATATCAAAAGTCACGTGATGACCATTTAAAATGCATGTCACATATATTCGAACGACATAAAAACCAGCTATGCCCATATTAAAAACATATACTACATACACAATAAAACTATATTATAAAAAACATATGTTAAACAAGATTATATAAAAGACATGCAATCATATATTATAAAATAAATAACATAACATACACCACATATTATATCCATTAACATAAACACATAAAACAAGAGCCGAATTTAAGGAAAAATAAATATGAGGCAAAAATTAAAATGCATGAAATGTCGGGAACCTAAACAGTAAATAAACCAACAAAAACTAATTGTATTGTAAAAACATTGGGCTAAATTAAAAGAACACGGGGACCTAAATGACAATTAAACCATTCGAAAACAGATTAAAACGGAAATAAGGACGAAATTGAGAGAACTTGAAAATATAGAGGGACTGCGGGCGTGGTTTAAGAAGACGGAAGCCCTTGCTCGCGTAATAACAACAACACGGAGGGGTTAAAGCCGAATTAAACCAATTTTTAAAAAACAAAAACTCTATAAAAACCGGTAAAAAAACACTTTAGACCCTTTTGTTAAACCTAAACCTTCTCAGACTCCCCCTCCCTCTCGCGACACTGTGCCGGTCGTCGTTATTCGACGACCGACGAACTAGAAACTCTAAAACTCGAAAATCCCCTTTTTTCCGAAACCTTTCGAAACCCAAAACCGAAATCCTCTCCCCCTTTTAAAAACCGAGACCAAAACAGCCCATTTTTTTGTTTTCTTTCGAAAACCGAAACTTAAAATCGTTTTAAAAACTCTTTCCGGTGTTAGCTTTTTCGCCGGTTCACCCCGTCACTCCAAAAGGGAAGCATGAGCTTATCACCGGCGGACGAAAGAATGAAGAAGCTGATATGGCGAAGGTAAAAAGAAGAGAAACCCTAATCCCCTTTATTTTTATTTTTTTGCTTCGAAACTATAAAATGAGAAACGATATACCTCGGAAAGCTTGAGGCCGTTTTTTGCTTTCTATTACTCTGAAATTCCCCGTTTATAACATGGTGTTTACAATGGTTTGGTTTCGGCTTTTATAGCCGAAAGTTACAAAATTTCGGTATTCATGAAATTCTGAATGAAAATCGCTATTGGTTGCCTAATTTGTTTGCATCTGCCCTCTGAAAATTTTGGCTGTTTTGTGCGTTTTTGCCTTCTGACCTCGTTTGTTTTCTTGTGTGCATGTGAGGGCCGGCTGGAGAGGGGACCAGAGGACGAGCCGAAGGACGTGGAACTGATATGTGCCGTCGTTGGGGATTCGAAGGGCAAGCGGTGGATCGCACGCGCGCGTCTGGAAAGTGGAGAGTCGCGCGTGGATCACACGCGCGTGGGGAATCGATCTTGGTCGTTCGATGTCACAAGCCCGATCTGACGGTTGGGAGGGATGCGGCGCTGAGACTTGAGGGGAGCTTCTAGGGTTTCTTGCATCCGTGCGATCTGGACCGTCATATTATCCTTCATCTGACGGTTGTGCTTTGGCTGCGCAAGGGAAAGATAAGCAGTTAGGGGTTTTTTAGACTTAGAGCTTATTTTAATTATTAGGGCGAAACGAGCCTTATGCTACGTGTGTGTGTGTGTGTGTATATATATATATTCTGAGTTTAAAATATCTGTAAATAAACTTTTTAATTATAAATAAACTTTGAGCTTATATTATTTAATATATATTGGGCTTTACCGTGGTTTAATAATAATAATAATGATGATGATGATGATGATGATGATGATGATGATGATGATGATGATGATGATGATGATAATAACAATATAGCATAATAATGATGTTTATAATATAATATAATAATAATAATAATAATAATAGTAATAACAATGATAAATAATAATAATAATAGATAGATAGTATATGATAAATATAATAAATATATATACAACATTAATATATATATATATATATATATATATATATATATATATATATATATATAATTAACAAAGCCCTATAGTTAAAAAAAAAGACAGGTTAACACCCGGGCAAAATAGGTGATTACAGACATTAATACAAAAAATTATAAATCTTAAATTTTAAATTTTAAAATCTAAACTCTAAACTTTAAGGTTTTGGCTTGGGATTTAGGTTTAGGGTTTATAGTTTTTTATATTTTTTATAATATAAATATATTATTTTATGAATATTTTGGGTGTTTTTTAAAATAATATATTTACATTATAAATATTTTATAAAAATATAAAAAAATAATAAAATTTTCTTTATATATATTGATATATATATATATGTAAATAATATATTTTATATTATTATACATTAATACTATTTATAGTATTATTTTTCTTAAAAAATATATTATTTTAATATCTTAATATATTATTTGTAATATAAATATATTATTCTAATAAAAAATTTAAAATATTCATAAAACAATATATTTATATTATAAATAATATATAAAAACTTCTAAATTCTAAACCCTATTATTTAGGGTTAGGGTGGGGTTTATGGTTTTCATTTAGAGTTTAGGGTTTATGCTTTTTATATATTATTTATAATATAAATATATTATTTGTATGAATATTTTGGGAGTTTTTTTTAAATATTATAATTTTATTACAAATAATATATAAAAATATATAAAGATAATATACTTTTATTTATATATATATTGGTATGTAGGTAAATAATATATTTTATATTATTTATGGTATTTGTAACACCCGAGTTTAGGGGTCGGGTGAAATTAATATTTAAATAATATTTGAGTCTCAATTTTCTAATTAAATAAATAAAATGATGTCTCGGTTTTGTTCTGCAAAATTGAATTGAAGAGTTGGACCAATTTGGATGACAAAGCCTAATAGCCATTTTAATTGCATTTTTGTAATAAAGGGGACTTCTTTAAAAACCCATTTTAGTTTATTTCTTTATAATTCAAATAGACCAAAAATCCCATCTTTTTCTTTTTCTTGCCTAAAACCAACGACCAAGAAGATCTCTCACCATATTTCACTATCCCATCACTTTACTTCCTCATTTCAGCTCGTTTTTGAAAGGTAAATACATTTTCGACTTGTCCTCAACTTCCCCTCTTCAAAAGTACAAGTAGTTTTCATTTTCATCAAGGTTTTAAAATTTGAGTTTTTAGAGGATTTGAATAAAAATGGTAGCTTTATGGTGTTTAACTTAAAGTTTTGATTTAACGATGTTAGATATGGTGTTTGTGAGTCAAATGGTTCAACATATATAAATTTTACATGATTTTATTCACATTCCCGGATTTGGGTTTCCAAGGGGTTTTTGAAGGGTTTTAGAGTGATTTTTGGTGTTGTTTTAGGTTGGAATTTGTGGGTTGAGGTTAGTGCTATGGTTGGGGGTTGTTTTGGAATCATTTGGGGGCATTAAAAGTGTTGGAAACACGAGTTTTGATTGTGGTTTATGGGCTGCTCGAGTTTGGTAATTTTGGGGGTTGTTCATGGCTTGAAATGTTGTGTTTGATGTTTGAATTGTATTCCGGGTTAGCTACTTTGATGCTTGGGCTGATTTGAAGTTGTTTGGATTGTGTTGTGATTGTTTAGAGACAAGAATGTGTGTTAGTGAAGCCTCGGGAGTGAATCCAAAAGCTTGAAGGTGATTGCTTGCTTGATATTTGAGCTTGGAAGTGAAGGTGAGTGGTTAAATGTTTTCAAAGTGGTTTTAAGTGTTTGGTTCAAGCATGTGGACTAGGTTGGGCTTGGTAGACCCACCTAGAGTTAGGATTAGAGTGGTAGCCTAATTTTAAGCTTTAATTAGATACATTGGATGAACTTTTAATTGATGTTTATGCCTCGTGATGTTTTGTGCTATGATGATTATGTATAATGTGTTATACATGTATGTTGAGGCACGGTTGTGATGCATTGTTATGCATGAGATGTGGGCATGATGTTAATCATGGTGAGTACGTGCTAAGCACGGAATTGGTTGTAAATTGGTATTGTGGATTGAGTTAAATGTTGGCACTAGTATGCTTGGGTACAAATGATCGATCATTAGGATGTTAGTGTGCACACGAGAGTCAAATTCGCGCGTGGCCTTGGTGGCATTGAGTCACCAAAAAGGAGTACGGGTTCGCCCGGAAATCATTATATTTATTAGTCGATGATGAGTGGAATCCCATCGACGGGGCGTGAGGATGAGTGCAATCCCCTCCGCGAGAACGGTGATGAGTATAATCCCACCGTGAGGTAAAGTTGTTGTTGGATGTGAGTTCCAACGTGTTTATCCGCGTATTCGAGTCATAGCTAGGTGCCAATATAAATTGATATGTGTATCAATGTGATGTGGAAGGTGTTTTTCCTATTTGGATGATTATATGTGTTTACATATGTTGTGGAAATGAGCTTGTTGAGCATTACATATTAATGGATATTTGTTCATGCATCATTGATATTTTGGCTCTTGAAGATTGAATGTATGAACATGCATTTACCTTGGTTGAGATCGTGCTTGGACCCTGCATTGTCGAGGTTTATTTTTAAAGAGCTTACCCTCACTAAGCTTTATTGCTTACGCTCTCTTTTGTTCGACAATGCAGATCCTTAGTTCGTGGGTTGCTAGCGCAAGGGGAGGGCCTCCAAGTGTGGTTGTTGGCTTTGAGTTTATCAAGTATGAGTTTTAATGTTTTGGACATGTAATAGTTAAGTAATGGGATTTGTGTTATTGTTGGTTTTTTAGGAGCATGTCTAGACTCCTTATTATGTTGTTTTTGTGTGGCTTGTTGATGTCATGTTTGGATTGTAAAACCATGCCTTATTTTGCTTACCTTGTATGTTGGCCATGTGCCTTTTGAGGATGCCTATGTGTTTGAATGTTGAAGCATGAAACCTAAGTGCTTGTTTTGCCCTCTTTTGAATGAATTCATGATTTCCTTAGTTGAATGTTGTTCGTTCGTGTTGAGTGCCTCGTATGATTAGATTTGGTTGATAAGTGTTGTATGTATGTTTGAGTGTGATTAAGAAAGTCTCAAAATGCATTTAGAGTTGGTTTTTGAGTCGTTTTGCTGCAATTTTGTGTCTTACAGTGCAGGGCGTATCGGTACGCCTAAGGGCCGTAGCGATACGGTCCTACACCTTGGGACACAGATTCGACAAGGTGTATCGATACACGGGGGATTATCGATACGCTCTTTTCTCACTAGAATTCTGAGAATTTGGTGAGCGATTGGCGTATCGGTACGGTGTCCTAGCATATCAGTACGGTTGCATCTCGTTGACCACGAGATGTTGACCGAGAAGGGCGTATCGATACGCCCAAGGGCTGTATCGATATGGTCTTCCCATGTTGACTGGAGAGCGTTGACCTTGGTCAAGGCGTATCGATACCCTTGTCAGGTGTATCGATACAGCCTGCTTAAAAAGAAGTAATGGGCTGTTTTAAAAGTGATGTCTTGAATGATCGTTTTTATATGGTTTGTGTTTCCGATGTCGTGTTCCACATAGGATATAATATTGCATTTAGACAAGATAAATAAAAGAAATTTTCTAGGGTTGCTAACCGAGGAGGAACCTTAACGGGTTTCGCTTCGATTTTCCCCGTGTGACCCACTCGGACCGGTCAAGCGTCCGGACCGGGACGAGGGGGTTACAGTATTATTTATTTTATAAAATAATTTGAACTAATCTCAAGTGTAATTTGACATATGTTATATTTCGGGTAAAATATTAGGTAATGTCATGTTGGTTTAGTGATTAGGCTTATCATTTATATTTGAAGGTCTTGGGTTCAAACCTCCCCAAGTGTATGAGTTTTATTATTTTTTCTCCAGCAAATCGATGCCGTTTTTGGGCTAAATTAGGCTTCAAAACAGTTGCACAAAACGACGCCGTTTTGAGTTAACGATTTCGTTAAGAGTTAACACCGGAGTGGCGTAAACAAATCAGAAAATAAAGTTTAGTGTTAGATTTGAACATTTTTTAAGTTCAATGACATTTCCGAGTCAATGATAATAATTTAGTGTCATTTGGATTAGTTTACCCTATTATTTATTTTAGTAACTGGATTATTATTATTTTTAAAAATATTATTAATATTATCTATTTTGATTATCACTAATTAAATTTAACGACGACATTTTTCACATATTTTTTCTCTCTTTATCCATATGTCACGATTAATAAGTTAATTTTTTTTTCGAATTAAAATGATAGCATGAGAAATTACATCAGAAACGAGAGATCAGAGTCTAAAAGAAGCAAAATAGAAGACGGAGGTGTATCAAAAATTACTAAATCGAAATTATCGGGACTAGTTATCTTTGCGAGGGCATCAGCGGTTTTATTTCCTTCACGAGGCAACCACCGGACAAGGGTCTCCCCGCCTGTTCTAAGCTTTGTAATGTCATGGATGAGCGGGTTCGTATCAAGGAGAGCATTAGCGCGGTTCAACTGATCAACCGCTTCTTTATTATCCAGCTGAATAAGAATCCGAGAAAAACCTTTGGATCGAGCAATCCGAAGTCCTATGAGAGCAGCCCACAACTCGGCTTGAAGTGGAGTAACAACTCCTAGTTTTTTGTGGAAACCCAGAACCCATTCACCATCCGCTGAGCGGATGACGCCTCCGGCGGTACCTAACTGAGACGAGCGCGCGACTGCTCCATCTGTCGATAAGGCAACCCACCCTACGTCTGGTCTGCTCCCTCTGCGCTGTTGGGTGCAGGTTTGACGGTCCTGACCGGTGCGATCTTTTGCGTCATTTATATAGTTGGCCCATGCAATGGCTCGTGTCAAGGTTTGGTCCGGTGATGCTCGGGTAGCACTAAAAATTGAGTCGTTTCTGTTCTTCCAAATATACCAGATGATAGACGCAAACAAAAAAGACCAAGGTACATCCGAAGACGGCAGAGTGTGTTGCTGCGAGAGATTACGCTGCAGCCAGCTTACTACCTCCCCGTTGAAGAAGGAAGCGTGCAGACTCAGGGGGATTAGTGACCTCCATACCTGCTGTGCTGCAATACAGTCGCGTAAGATGTGGAGGACAGTTTCATTATCTTTTCCGCAATATGAGCATATCAGAGAAGGAGCAAGATGCCTTCGAAAACGCTCAACGTTGGTCATGAGGCGTTGTTTGAAGCATAGCCATATGAACATTCGGATTCGCTGCGGGATGCGCAGAGACCACACCAACGTCCAAACGGGATCGCGGCTGTCCCAGTGCGTGTGGCATTTTGATTCGTAGGCAGAGCTAACCGAAAACTTCTGATCTGCAGTATATCTCCAAGCGGGGGAATCGGGAATATCCGAGGAATCCAGGCAGCGGATACTCATAATATATGGTATAAAAGTCGGGTCAAAAAGGCGAGATAAGCGCGTACGGTCCCACTCTCCATAGTCATCCATCAGATCCCAGGTTCGCATGGGTCGGGTGCTAGTGTCGATCGACTGTAACAGATATTCCCGTAGTGGACCAATAGACGGGATCCAATTGTCGTTTAAGGCATCAACCGCCATTCCATCTCCAATTAACCAAGATATGCTACCTTTAAGATCAGGCCAAGCCAAAGCGATTGCCCTCCACAGAGGAGTACAAGAATTCCGAGTGACCGATACAGGACAAAGGTCATGCATACGATACTTCTGCCGAAGAAGACGAATCCATAGAGCTTGTGTGTCCGATACCAACGCAAAGCATATTTTCAGGATAAAGGCCATATTAAAATCATGAATACGCCGGAATCCAAGGCCTCCGTTAGCCGGGGGTTGGCACATAGACTCCCAATTAACCAACGATATTTTAGAGGCTTGATCCGTCGATCCCCATATGAATTTGCGGATGAGAGATTCAATTTCAGCACAAGTCTTCTTTGGTAAAAGAGATGTTTGCATAAAATAAACTAGTATAGCAGATAAAACTGATTTAGCAAGTGTAATACGACCTGCTAGTGAAAGCGTGCGACTAGCCCAACCATTGAGCTTTTCCCTCATCTTGTCAATAATGAAACTATAATCGGAGCATCTCATACGTGCGTGTAAAACAGGTACGCCAAGGTACTTTCCTAGGCAAGACACATGTTGATAGCCTAAAAAAGTACTGATATCATCTTGAATCACACGAGGGGTATTAGGTGAGAAATAAACCTGAGTTTTATTTCTATTAACACAGTGACCCGAGAAAGCTCCAAAAGTATGCAGCACAGATTGTATCACATTAGCCTGGGACCTGTCAGCGGCGGCGTAAAGGATAAGATCGTCCGCGAAGAATAAGTGAGAGATCGGAATGCCATTACGGATGAATCGGAAAGGAAGCCAAGTCTGATTTTGAACTGAATGGTTGATCAAATGCCCAAGTCGCTCCATGACTAGCACAAAGATGTAGGGCGAGAGAGGATCGCCTTGACGGATGCCGCGCTCCGGATAAAAAGGCCGAGATAAGGTCCCATTCCACTGTATCTGGAAACTAGCTGAAGTAATTGAGCTCGTGATTATTCTTCGGATAATAGGAGGAAAACCCGCATCCAAGAGAGAGTCTGATATAAAGTCCCATTTAACACGGTCAAAAGCTTTAGTCAGATCAACTTTGATCGCCATCCAGCACGATCTATTTTTTGCTAATCTCATAGAGTGGATGACTTCCTGATTAATAATTATATTCTCTGTAATGTTTCTTCCTGAGACGAAACTAGTTTGGTTCTGCCCAATGATTTGGGGAAAAATGGGCTTGAGTCGACGAACAATAATCTTCGATAAGAGCTTGTAGATGACTGTACATAAGCTTATGGGACGAAAGTCCGCAAAGGTCGAAGGATGAGTACATTTAGGAATAAGGACTATAATAGTACGATTAAGATCCATGTCCATATAATTACCTCGGAAAATGCTTTGGATCATGGAAATAATCGAGGGGCCCACCGTTGGCCATTGTTTCTGGTAAAATTCCGCATGAAGCCCATCCCACCCAGGGGACTTCAGTGGCGCCATATCCATAAGAGCAGCATGGATTTCCGCCGATGATGGAATCGACTCAAGGGCCTCCAAAGTCGTACTCTCAACGGGCGGAAAGCAACCCGAGAGGGGAAAAGTTCCCGATGTCGTCGTCCCATCCGTGAACAATGTACTGAAAAATTGAACGGCTTCCTCTTTTAACTGAGTATCATCATCACACCAGGTACCATCCGATAGTTGAAGAGTTTTTATACAGCTGCGCTGACGTCTCGCTATTGCCCGCCGATGAAAATAACGGGTGTTCCGATCACCCATAGAGATCCAGTCGAAACGTGATTTTTGTCTCCAAAGAAGCTCTTCCTCATCCAAGAGATGTTCCAATTGAACAAGCAAATCACTTTCCAGGTTTTTTAGAAACCGGGAAGAACGACTACTCAAGGCCTTTTGAATTCCCCAAAGCCGTCCCATAAGCATACGTTTTTTAGTGCCCACATAACCAAAGACTAGTTTGTTCCATGTATCAGCAGCAGAGGTGAAATTTCTGATAGTCTCATATAAGGAGGAAGCCGGTACCCAATTATCTAACACCATCCGCGAAAAATCATCATGTGAATTCCAACCAGAAAAATAACGGAAAGATTTAGAAGGTGACCTGTGATGCGCGGCTCCAATCTGCAAGAAAATGGGCCTATGGTCAGAGCGCATCCGGAGTAGGTGCTGCACTGAAGCTTCCGGGTAGGACTCATCAAAATAGACGTTGCAAATAAAACGATCCAGACGAACGGACGCAAGGCCTCTAGACCACGTAAAATCAGGACCACTATATCCCATGTCGCGCAAACAGTGATCAAGCATGAGACGAATAAAATCCTTACTTGGTCGAGCAGATACAGAGCAACCTTTACGATCCTCCCATGAAAGAGTAGCATTAAAGTCACCAAAAATAATCCAGGGGCTACGGATAGTTGCCGCAAGATTATGGAGATGGTTCCATAAGGCTTTCCTTCTCGACGCCGAAGGAGATGCATACACGGCAGTGGCAAGGAGAGTAGAATGGCTATCCCGATGAGTAATCCGAAAGTGCATAAACTGAAAATGAATGCTGAGAATAGAGACAGAGACACGATTATACCATGCCACCCAAATTCCCCCAGAAAACCCAGCAGCCTCTACTCGATGAGAATGTGGGAAGCCCAGGGCTGCAATGACTGATTCAGCACGATTACCACTAATTCGAGGTTCCATAAACACCACAACATCAGGCTTATTATCTCGCAAGAATTGCTTTGCCGCCTGAATAAATTTTCTATCTTCGCAACCTTGCACATTCCAAGAGAAAATTTTTAAATCCATAAAAATATAAAAAATGAGGGAATAGGAGAAAACATCACTCAATCATTGTTGTCGGTCGATCCTCTGTCGAGCCAACAACATCCATACTAGGTAGCGCTTGCGGGTCACTCACAGCAGAAGGTTGAGCCTGCGTGCTAGTTAAAGGATTGCTAGTAACCTGCTGCTGGTCAGGGGGTTTTTCACGCGGGACTGCATCACTTGGTTGCACTTGAGTGTTGCAAGTCGGATCAAGTTGCATCACATTTGGATCGGCATTTTCGGACATAACCGTCGCAGCATGATTTGTCTTATCAAGCCTAGAGCTCGAGCTTGAAGGCATGTTGGGGGAGTTGGCTGAAAATTTTGATAACACTGGGAAGTCAGCAAGATTCACTGTCAAAGGCTTCCTTGTAGGACCAATCTTGATGCCTTGTGCAGCTAAGGGGGATTTGCCTTTGCTTACGTTGTGGGCGTTGTGGCACAGGCGCAGCAGTGGGGTTTGCGGGTGGAGAGCTGCTGGGTTCGCTGGGCATATCAACATATAGGGGGCTGAAACGTGAGCCTATGGGTGCAGCGGCAGAGGCGGGTTGGGCAGGTTTTGGCTTTGCGTTATTGCGTCTTGGCCGACGCTCCGCTACCATCCACGGGCCAAAGGAAGAAACTTCACCGCTGGCTACACCGGCTGCAGCAGGTGCGATCGGGACATCAGAGGCGGGATTATCAGTCACAGCAGCCTGTGAGTCCGAGGTAGTTTGCGCATCCGATTTTGCTTTCGGGCAAATCTCTTGTCCATGACCATACAAACCGCACTTGAAGCAAATAATAGGGAGAGATTCATACTCAATGAGTTGAATGTTGCCATTAACAATGATCTTGGATGTAAGCGGCTTAGAGAGATCGATCGTAACGGCCATTCGCGCAAAGCGACCCCGACGGCCCATCTCCGTTTGATAATCCAACTTGAGTACCGGACCGATACACTCACCAATCTCTTCAATCAAGCTCTTCTTGTAGAGCAAAACCGGCAGGCCCGGTAGGCGAATCCATGCAGCCACTTGCGTCGGATATGGGGTTGAAGTCGTGAATTCCGGCGTCTATTGTTGCACTGTAAGATAATGGCCAAATACTATCCAAGGTCCCTCAGTGAGTGCCTTAAGATAGTCCGATTTGAGACGAAACGATACCAAGAAATAGTCATTCTCGATGTCCATTAATCGAATCGCCTGTTGTGGCTTCCATAACTCGTATATTTTTTAATGCAACGTGTTGTATCCAATGCGGCGACCGAGTAACTTCACAATCAATGTTTGATCAAGACTACGTTCCGCCAAGGTTTGAATCTGATCGGAAAAATCAATGGCCGGGATACCATCTTCGCTTGATCGGATCACGTCACCCTCCATGATATCAATATCGTCTTCCTCGAAAAAATCTTCTTGGCCAGGCAGTTTTGCAAGATTAGAATTCAGAAGAGAATCTTTGTAGGATGGCAGGGATGGTTGCGATTTACCACCTCCGTCCGGTGGATTATCGTCCAAGCGGCGGTGTTTCCGGGGATTCCCAGGGCTGACGGCGCCAGCGACAAGGGCAGGGGGAAAAGCAGGGTTTCCGAGATTGTCGGAGCTCATCGAGAGAATTTTCTAACTTTTTTTCACTTTAAAGCTTTTTTAATAGATAACATTAAAATGAAAGAAAAGAATTTGCACTTGCGTGGATTCAATCCAAGGACCTTAAGATGCATAGCCCAAGAGCTTGCCACTGCACCAAGTGAACACTTTGTGATTAATAAGTTAATTAACAATAATTTTTTTCCTTTCATTTCAATTCACTAATATAATGATGGGTAAACTACACAGATGACCACTAAACTATAGGTTTGGTGTTAAAATGACCACTATATTATTTTTTGCCGCAATTGTACCACACAACTATTTAAATGGTTTCATTTTAGCCACACGCCGTTAAAAATGAAAAAGTTGACGGAACTGTTAAAAAAATTGGTATAATTACACATTTGGTCTTCTATATTTATACAATATATCGAAAAATGAAAACCAAGTAGCTGCCCTTGGTAGGAATCGAACCTGGGACCTTAAGGGTGTAGCGCGCGCAAGTTTACCACTAAACCAAGCATATACTTGTGTTATGTAATATTAATAATAATATATGTGTTATACATATGGGTCTTGGCAGGAAAGCAAATCATGTATATTTCCTCAATGCTTGATTTGCATAAATGACACTTCTCTTATTTCTGCTTTATTTATTTCATGTAACCTTTTCCCCCTCATCAGGTCTACATCATTGACTTTGGTCTTGCCAAAAGATATCGCGATCCCAACACAAATCGACATATTCCTTACAGGTTGTAATTCAATTACCAAGTTCTTGTTTAATATCCATTTGGCTTTCCATTTTAACATGATTAGACAATATTACATGATGGTGATCTGTATCTAATCCATTTTTATTTCTATGTTTGAGCCTGTAAAGAATTTCAGTTTTAAAAATGTTCTCTTTCTTAATCCATTTACTAGTGCTTTTGCTTCTCTTTATTTTCCCCTGGCTAAGTACTCGTCTTTCTTTTATAACTCTTATAGGGAGAATAAAAGTTTAACAGGAACTGCACGTTATGCTAGTTGTAATACTCATCTTGGAATCGGTAAGGATAGTGGCGTCTTTGCTTTTTCCTTTTCCTGTTCTTTTTTTATTATGTTGTAGAGCTCTAGGGCTTTTTTAAAAACAGACGGCTTAAAAGCAGGCTAAATAAAAAACCAAGAAAAAAAGACCATTAGATGGAGCCGGTTTAATATAAACCGTTGGATTGAAAAAAAAGATAAGGTTACCCGGTAACCCTTTTATGATGGTATAACTTAAGGAAAAAAACGACGAGCGGGAAAAGAAAAGCAAAATTTTAGGGCATCGAAACCAAGAGGACAAAGCCGGTTTTTGCATCAACCAAAGAAGAAAATCTGAAGGAAATTTGTCGAGGAGGTTGGGTTTGAGCACGGTTTGTAGGTAAGTTCTTGCTTCTTGCTTCCTTTTTTGGTTTTTTTTCTATTTGAGCGAAACCACATTGCAAATGATGAAGGTTTTTGTATAAATCGTTCGAATGTGGATTTCTTTGTACTTTATAATCAATATTGTAGAGGAGATTGGATTGGAAGGAATTTTTGGTGTTTTTGGTATATTTGTTGTTTATGGTTATTGGAAAAAAGACAACAGTAGTTAAAAGAAGTGTTGAACACCTTTATTAAGTAGTTATTTCAGCTTGAATAACTCGTTCATTGTGTTCTTGAATAACAAAAGAAATAAGGTTAAATAATTAAGTGATGTTTCAGTTAGGTTAGTTAGTGATAAACCAGTGATAAATGTTAGAAATTGTAGTTGATAAGGTACGAAAAGGAGAAAGAAATATTGTCGAGGAGATTGAATTTGTAAGAATGATTTAGTTGAAATCCATGTATTGGCTATGATTGTTGGCTGATATGGTTCTTGTATT
Organism: Hibiscus tridactylites; assembly: GCA_958450335.1. Taxonomy (NCBI): domain Eukaryota; kingdom Viridiplantae; phylum Streptophyta; class Magnoliopsida; order Malvales; family Malvaceae; genus Hibiscus; species Hibiscus tridactylites. The sequence goes on from OY288290.1 coordinate 50,560,782, forward strand.
TGGTTTTAAAACTGGTTTGCATATTCTATACAGTTGTAGTATTGAATGTGTTGGAAGGTATGATTGTTTCTTAAGATCAAATAGTTGATTTGAAGTAGTATGTCAATTTTGGAAAGTCGTATGTAAAAAACTGGTTTCTATCTTTGATTATTTTAGGTACAGGTTGCAGACAATGAAACATAGGAAGAAGTCTGATAAAGGGGATGCAAAGGCACCTAAGATATGTACTGCATATTTTCATTTCTAGTAAGATGAAGTTGAATGTATATAGAACTGTCAAATTTATTAAATATGAGTTGCATAAGCTAAGAGAGAAATTATGTTTTACAGTAAAGGAGAATGTAAACGTTTGGAGGGGGAGAAGATAATGAACAACACTGTAAGTGTGTTGTGTAATGGTTTGTTAAGTGTACATGATATTTGTATTGGACTAATTGTGAGAGTGATACAGGAAAGAAAAGCATTGGGTTTGAGGTGGAGGCAGATGAGTGAAGATGAAAAGGAGCCTTATCAAAAAATGTTCAAGGAGCAGAAGCAGGCTCTAGCTAAATGGAATGCCTCCAATGTGAAGGATATTGTAGTACCTGAGAAAGAGAAAGAGAAAAAGGTAAGTGAAATTTTGAAATTATTTATGGAGAAAGAGATGAAAATGTTCTAACATTAGGTATATTTGTGTAACAGTGAAGTAAATAATGTATTTATGAAATGTTGTAGGAGAAGTCTTCAAGATGTAGCCTCATTAAGCTGTCAGAGGTGTTTGAAGAGATGAGGAAGTTGAATATTGAGGGTGTGGTACATGAGTTAGGGTTTGGTCCTTTAATGGAAATAAAACCGAGAGCAATTCATCGCGACCTATGTCGCACTTTAGTAGAGAATTTTGATGTCTAGAGGTCGATCATGGAATTTGATGGACATAAAATTCCAGTGTTGGTGGAAGATGCGGAGGCTGTTTTGGGTTTGAAGAATGAAGGAGTCGATGTTGAAATTGGAACGAGAAATGTTAATGCAAAAGAAATGGCATCGAAGTACGGAATAAAGAGGGATGCCACAGTGAAGGAACTTGAGGAGGACATACGTAGCGGTATATTTGAGGGAGACGAGTTGAAAGCTCGCATTCTTCTTTTCATTGTTGGTGTTTTTATAAGTCCAAATGCGAACAATATGCCTTCCTCGGAACATTTATGGTTGTTGTGCCCAGAGGGGTTGAAGGGAAATCTCAATTGGTGCAAATATGCATACAACAAGTTACTTGATGGAGTAGAGAACTGGAAAGTTCGTGGTGGTTTGGCATACATGACCGGATGCATCGCGATATTAGAGGTAATATATGTTTAAAAGTATGTTTTGTTCGAACATAGTATTTGTTTCATGGGATTGAGTTTATTGAGTTAGATTATAATATTTTGATGAATAATAAATGTAGGTGAGGTTATTTGATTTTTGGAGTGGAGTCGCGAGCAGAATAGTTGCTGCCTCTGAAGGTCGCGGTCGCATATATGCATGGGGCAACAAGAAGGAAGTAAGGAAGATTGTAAATAGCCTGAAGGAAGAAAGCCATCCAAAAAACCCCAAGGTAAGTGGGTTAAACCAACTTGGTATTATATAGGATGTTGTGGTTATATGAAATGATTTACTGATGATGTTTACAGGTACTTGGGTATGATGATGAGAAAGTGAAAGGGGAAGAAGGGGATCGAAAGAATGGAACAAATGATGTTGTTATGGATATGCTGCAGACTGTACTATTAGAGTTGGGTGGAATAAAAGATAGTCTGCAAGCTCGTGTAGAGAAGGAAAAAGAAATCGAAGAGAGTATAAGGGAATTGAAGGAGGAATGCAAGAGTTTAAATGCGAACATGATAGAATTGTAGAAGTCGTTGAGGAAGTCTGATGGAGAAATTGTTGTTCATGTTAAAGAAGAAGAAGAAGTGGTTGACAAAGGGCAAGCCAAAGTTTCTGATCCGAACAAAGGAGTTCATATTGAGGAGGACCCAATGATGGAGGACGATGACGAGTGGTTGAATGAAGAATCCGTTGCTGTCCCGAAAACAAAGAAAAAGGTATAATAAGTTCATTTGATCAATCTTTCATGAAGTTAAGGATTGAGATTATTGTTGTTGATACTGTTTGTGTTAACTTGTAGGGCAAGACAACAACAATAGCTACTGCAAAGGTTAGTGGCAAAGGAATAAGAGTAGGAATGAGAACTCGAAACATGAATAAAGTCAACCATTGAATGAAGAATGTTGTGTGACAATGTTTGGTTTAAGTAGGATTTGTGTCCACAATAAATTCTGTGTGTGTATGATTACATTTATTATAGAGAAATATGGATGAAATTTTAATGTTATTCAAACTAATTGTTTAGGGGTTGAATAATTAATGAGGTTTTCTAATAAAACTTATATATTTGAACGTGCAGTACTTATTTGTGTTATTAAGTAGATTAAGTATTGAACAACAAATGTGTAAGCATTGTAGATACTGACATACGTCCAAGTACCGGAAGGAGTAGGCAAGTCAGCGAAAAACACTTGTGACTATATATGGAATACGCCATTGCGTGAATCGTAAGCAATCTGAATCTGAAAGTAATCCTCAATGATGTTGTTCTGTTCAATATAATATGTAAGTTTTTTTATATGGGTGCAGTGAATCAATTGCAGATTTTGGGCACTCATATTTATCTGTAAGCGATGCAGATACGATACGACCTGGATGGTGGGTGGGTTCAATGGTTAGTAGGTTTTACTATTCCTTTTAAGCATTTTGTAGCATATTTGAAGAAATTTAGTATGATAGTTGCTATATGTTTGTGGTTTAGGTTATAGATGATGTTGGTTTTACCATTGTTGATGAAGATATAAGGAAGAAATCTAAAAGAAGGAGAGGGTACATCCCGTGTACATTGAGTGTAAGTTTAATATTAAAGAATCTAATGTCTATTATGAACTAGTGGATATGGTTTTGTAAGGATACATGGTTAATAATAAATGATCTATTGTAGTCTCAGCTTCTGCAATGAGTAAATGTTGGTAAAATTGCCGAGTATTGGCTTAGGGTTGGCAATCCGTATGGCTTGTTGACGGACTGTAAAGTGGTACGAAGAAGCATTAATAAATTAAACATCCTATGCACTTTCATGTCATCTGTATATTAAAATGGAAATCGTTTCTTGTTTCAGCTCTTTATCCCCGTGAATGAGAACAACACTCATTGGTTTATGTGTGTCGTCGATATTGATACTGATGTAGTGAAGCTACTGGACAGCTTGCCAAATACCCGAGCCAATGGTGCAAGAGTGTGTATGGCCGAGAACCTGGTAATAATCGAGAACTACGAACTTTTATTCTTCCATTGTTTTAGATGTTACAGAGTATGTAAAAACAGAAAAATGTTTCTGCATGTAGACCAATAGTCTAAAAGAATGTTTAAAAGATAAGAAGTTTGTCCAAGTGTTTGGCTCACCATTAAGGCCGTTGACCGATCTGCGCGTGATGGTGGAAAAAGTCAAACATCAGGATAATGGGTACAGAGTTGTTATATTCTAGTACTTTGTGTTAATTTTGTTTAACAAATTGGGAAGGATTACTCGTGGTATTATGTTAACATGGATTTGTTTTCTAACAGAGATGATTGTGGTATGTTTTGCATCAAATGGATGCAGCTTTGGAATGATAAGCATATAGGGGAAGTGGTAAGGGTTTAGGTTAATCTTCATTCAACTTTCCTTACTTTGGTCATTTATACTGGAATAATGCTCTTTAATAAAAGCTTAATTTGTTTGTACTTGTCTTAATAGAGCGTTGGAAAATGGAATCAGTTTATTCTTTTGTATGAACTTATCAGTCATGATAAGAATAATTTGCGGAGGACTATCAATGTTGTTGTAAGTCAATGGTTTCACATGAAGGGAAACGAACCAAAGGTTCCAAAACATGGCACCTTTCAGCGTCCGAAATGGTAAGGCTTTAGGAATGAATGCATTGTTTATTATGTATTTGAATGCATTAGGACGTGTTGTTCATTATTGTAATCTAATGCAATTTTGTTTGGTGAAGAACATGTTAGGGGAGGGGGCAGTGGTGAGTGGATGGCAATGGATTTTGACTTTTTGTTTACGGCGTGGCATTGCGTAAAGGAACCCACTTTTTTACGGGTCATAACCATGTTTGGATGTATATGAAATGAAAACATTTTGTAGTTGACATGTGGTGCAAGCATAAATAGGTTAGGTAAGAGTGAAATGTACACATTTTGAATGTATATCATGCAATTTCAGGGCCATAATGTGGTAAAACTCTTGTACAGAAATTTTGCAATATATGATAAATTTCGGTGGATAAAAGTAGCATATGCACATGATTTCGTATGTCTGCAGAGGATATCTTTGGTTAGGTTTTACTTACAGTGATTTGAATCACATTTGCATTATGGTTGGGACATGTCTACGTCTGAACTTGTCCCCGTAGTACCCGTTGGAAGTTGAAGCTTCAGTCTCGGGCATGTGTTCTTATTGTGTCCCTCCATTTTGCAAAATGAACATTGATTCCTCCGTTTTGTGGACGCATTAGTGTTTATTTTCTGCTTTCATTTTGCGTCCTTCTTTTGTGGGTCTCGAACGTTGTTTTGGCTTACCCTATGTGATGAGGAGTCATTGAATGTTATGGACTGTTCAAATTGAGCAGTTAGTCGTAGTAACTCATCTTTTGTGGTTTTGAAACTTTCGTTTGTTTGAGACGCAAGGTAGCACAACCGCGATGAAAGTGAGCGTAGCGAAGCAAATCGAGACATTTGTCTTAATTCGGGACAAACTTCGCTGTGAAGATAAGATGGAGCAGATACCTTAGCACTTTTTGTCCACCGCGGTAGTATTAAGCAATTTGGGATGTCAGATAAGTCTTCCAACTTAAGAACGTGCAGTTGATGGCGACATGGAAGCCCGATCGTCTCAAATTTCCGACAACTGCATGTAATGTTATTTGTTGTGACATCAAGCACAACCTCATAGATGGCTTTCAGATCCTTGTACTGTGTCAAACGATACGTCCGCGCACCTTCAATCGTAAGTATCGGATGGAGAGCACGATACAATGTCTCATATTTGAGTTCCTTCTGAACTTTTTCAAAGGATGCCCGGGTGAAGATGTCAGCTGCACTCCCTTCAAGGTCATGCAATTTGGTCATTAGGAAAGGCATAGAGGAAGAATTTTTGTATTCTTCGTTCAACTCATTTATGCGCATGTCATTTATTCCCTTCTCAATGGCACAGACAACTTCAAGATATGTCTTCTTATGTTCGAGGATAATGTTGAGGGCGGAATTCATAGATTCGCAGCGTTGTGTGGAGCGAAGATTTGCGAAGAAATGTCATGTGAGATATGCTTGTGCCCACATACCAACCGTGTGATCCTTCTCCACAACCCACGGATGCTGGTCCACGTTAAATTCTTTCATAACTGATCTCCACTGGCGATCGAATTCCTCAATTGTCCACCAAGAGGACATGCACCGTGTAAAGGCGGATGTAAATTTGGGATCACCTACGTTTGCCTGGGCATTTCGAGAAAGATGCCAGGAACATATGCGATGATGTGCACATGGGAACTCTGTCTTGATAGCCCTGTGCATGGCCCTATCACCATCCGTGGCGACTGAGACAGGAGCTTTGTTAGACATTGCCTGCAAGAACTCACTAAGTGCCCACTCAAATGTGTCTACAGTCTCGTCTGCTAAAATTGCCACACCGAAGACAATGGTTTGATGGTGCTGATTAACACCAACAATAGGCATTATAGGCCGGCCATACATGTTACCCTTGTACGTTGTGTCAAATGCAATGACATCACCGAAGCATACGTAGTCGGACCTGGATGTTGAGTCGGACCAAAAAATATTATGCAACCCCCCTGATTGGTCAGTGTTGAACTGCATGTACAATTCTGTATCTTGATCTTTCTTGAAGTCAAAGTAAGCAAGAAGAGCATTGACATCACCGTCACGATATTCATCCACCCTTGCTTTTTGAAGGGAGTTGTACAAGTCTTTCTGAATGAAACCAACATTGTGGAAACCACCCGACTGTTGTGTGAAATAATTCATTACCTCCGATGTTCGCAGGCCAACACTTTTCAAAGCTTGTGCCTCAAGTACATCATCGTGACTAACTTCTCTACTCTACCGAAGATACGGTTGCATTATAGGTGGGCACAACGGGTGATTATGTTCAGTGTGACATACTGCTATCTCCCACCTTGATTCTTCTCTGCACTTGACAATCACCTTTGCCTTGCAACCAATTCGTGTTATATCACGTGGCGCACGTTTCCGGTCGGAGTCATGAACTTTCCGTCTGCGCTGTCCTCCCCATGAACAACAAAACTCTTACGTATGTACATTTCCCATACCATCATGCCTAGTTGTTGCACGACTGACACTGAACCCGTTATTCTTCGCATATACTCGATAATAGTTCCACGCCTCCACACGAGAGTTAAACACCATACCAACCAAATTCTCGGAAGCACCAATTTCATTTGTTGTGCACTCATCTGGTTCACCAATTTGAGCTTCTTCAACTCTTACACCAGCCATTTTTCCACACGGAAGATGGAAAAAATGCTCTACAACGATATGTTGTTTAATCCTTCATTTCTTACTTCTGACGTTGATGATGAAATAAGGAGAAGTAGTTGTGGAAAACCTTTAATATCAGCTACCACTTTAAATTGCAATAACTTGACAGATGGGCTGGTAGGTAATACAATAAATGCTATAGCGTCAAACGGTTTCGATACAGTTTTACGGAGGTTTCGATACCCCATTAAACATCCACTACAAATTGGCGTCTCTGGCAAACTGGCATCGAAACCAAACGTCAAGTATCGAAACCCCAATATAGAAGAATGCAATTGGGCGTCTCTGCCAAAACAACATCGAAACCACAGGTGGGGATTCGAAACCTGTTTGAAATAGTAAATAGTGGGAAATATAGACTGTAAATGAAAACGTTCCCTCTCCTTCATCTCGGAAAACACAATTTTATAACCCTAACCCTAGAATTTTAAGGCTTTTTATTTTTTGTTCTTCGATTATCGGCCATATTCGAAACCTGAGACCGTTCGTTTCTTCTTCTTCGATTGTTTAGGGTTTTTTCAGATATTCCTACCAAAAACTCTTACATGGCTCCAAAAAACAAACCCAGTAAAGGTAAACGAGGTCGGAATGAAATAGGTGGTTCTATCCGTTCAAGTGAAGCGGACGTGCCACAACCTCCAAATATTTTGAGCCATTGTTTCCGTGATCCCGCGTGTCTTGAGCGATACCACGAAGTGTACGAGGCGAAGAAGATTAGGAAGGAGCGAACGATTGACTTGGATTTTTTGATGTCCCATGATTATCAATTCAACTTCTAGCCTTTATTTGTGGAATGGGGTTGGATCAGATATCTCGATATTAAACCCCGTGTTTATCAGAACCTCGTGAAGATCTTCTATTCAAATGCTACCCTTTATCATGATGCCAGAACCCAACACTGTGTAGCTATCGAGTCTTATCTAATGGGAGTTGAATTTACAATCACTCCGGCAATTATTGCCCAACACCTTGTTGTGGAAGCTACTGGTGAAGAGCAAGAATTCGAGCGTGTCCCCTTGAAGTTCGATGATGACAGCCCAACTCATCTTCATATCCATGAAAGGCTTCTGCATCTAATGACAACTTGGTTCTTCCGGCCATCAGGTGGACGATGCACTCGCATGCGTCATATTGATTATTGGTGGTTGCACCAATTTCGGTCGGAAAATAAACCCGATATAGCTACAATCATCTTCAGATCTATTGCAGAAATCGTTAGTAACCCTTCAAGAGGCTCCCTCATTTATGGATGTGTGCTAAGTCACATATTTGAATGTTTAGGGATCGACACTTCCATGGACCTTGAAATTCCGCTACCGAGTAAAATTGATGAAACAACAACTAAGAAGACAGGGTGGACGTTCATTCAGCGTGAATGGGTCCATAAAAGAGATGAAGATGAAGCAAGAATTGCCAGAGGAAGTGACGATGTACCCGATGCTCCACCCCCCGATAAAATTGACGCCATGTACGACACACTAAAAAACTTGGATGCATTTTTGCGCAGTAGTGTGGCAGAGGCTCATTCCCGATTTGAGAAACTAGAAGCTCGTTTTTATTCATTGGAACGTGAATGGAATCAGCATGTATTTCGATCGACATCGCCTCAGGATGCAAATGATCCTGAAGATGGTTAGGCTAGTATACATAGTATATGGATTTCTTGTATTACATGAATAAACATTTGTTGAATTTGTTAGACTGCTTCATGAACATTGACTAACATTTGTTACACAAGTGTCCACTTACACCTCCCTTGCATATCGTGTTGCATTCTGTTTAGTTTCATTGACAAGTTTAGGGTGTGTTCGTGCACGTGACATTGGATTGTTCTATACAGAGAATGTCACAGGTACCTCTGCTGAGGAGCAGTTTGATACATATTCTGCACCAGGAGGGCATTATCAGGCCTCTGGCCCAACAGAAAATGTCCCATGTACTTCTGCAAAACAGAACTATGATGCATATGCTGTAGCTGCAGTTCATGATCAGGCATCTGCTCCAGCAGAAGGCCATGCTCATGTGCGTGCTTCTACGCCTCAAGTGACTCGCACTTACATGCGAAAGAAGCTTCATCGCCATGGCATAACGCCAAGTAATGAAATAGACTCTGAAATTCAGAGACCCATGCGTCCTCCTCAAATGTATGGCGACTGGTACAGAAACGTACCACCTACCACGACGAATAAGAAGCTTCTTATTCTTAATTACAATGGTGTGCTAGCCAGTGTTAGTAAAGACGACATTCCTTTTGTGGCTCACTTTTAGTACAACTGTTCATAAATTAGATTAGGAAATTTATGTTTTTCAATTGCAGGTGTAGAACTCAGACCTGGTGCTTCTGAGTTTCTGTATTCTTGTTTTACTGCGTATGAGGTTGCTATTTGGTCTTCAAGGACAAGGTAATGTGGACCTATGCCACCCCCTAAATTAATTCAATTACCCGATCCTTTAAGATAATTTGTTTTCTTACTTTATTTGTGCCTGAACTGTTCATCAATGCAGAGAAAACCTAGACTGGGCACTTTGGAGAATTAATGATCTTAAACCAAGACTTGCCTTCATTTGGGTAACTTCAAAGTTTATCTTCATTAAAGCATCTAAATAGAATTTGACAAATCTGATGGACTTCATTTGAATATTGCAGGATCAAAGTCACTGCGAACAACATCCCTCCTATCCAAATATATATACAAAAAATCTGAGGCGCGTGTGGGATAATATACCTCAGTATAACGAAGGAAACACGCTGTTGGTTGACGACTCCGAAGCTAAAATGATTAATAATCTGGTCAGTGAAGAACGCACCTATTTTGCTCTTACTTTCTGCAATATAGTCAATGAATCTGTAGAAAATAATTATGTTTTCGATTATGTTCATTTTTCAGGAGAACACCTAGATATGTCCTAAATCCTACAATGGAGAAGATGAGACAACTCATAACGCATTAGGTACAACACCCTAAATCACACATATTCATTATAAAAATGAAGCAATATCTTCAACTGCAACCTAATTATGTATTTGCACTTGATCATAGAAATAGGTGGTTCCATTCGGGTATATTTACAAAACTTGGCCGCAGCAGACAATGTACAGGAGTACGTGAAGCATCATCCGTATTTGGATTAAATGCAGCTGAAAGCGTTCGTCAATTGAATTAACCAATTTTTCTCTGCTAATCTCCTCTGTATTATATGTTTGATCGTCTTTTGTATCTCTGTAAATACAACATACAATGTTATATATTCAGAAATCTCATTGTGAAAAATTTTGTACTTATTATATGATAAATTTACAGGTTTGTACAAAAAACAACATCATGTACAAAGACTACGCATTTATGTACAACTCTCATTGTAAAAAAGGTCTACATTGTTTACCACAATGTCACACCAGCACCGAAACCCCATATGTATGGGTTCGATGCCCCCTACAAAACATGTACACAAGTATGCTTTTTCGTATGAAAACTGTGTATGTCAAGATATGTGTATAGAGTACCGAAACCCCTTAAGAAGGTTTCAAAACCAACAGGCACCGAAACCCCATACGTCTGGGTTCGATGCCCCTTACGAAAACATAGCACCGAAACCCCTTATCTGTGGATTCGATACCCCCTACACATCATGTACAAAGACTACGCATTTCTGTACAAATGTTACTACTACTATTTGTATACAGTACCGAAACCCCTTAAGATGGTTTCGAAACCAGTAAAAGGAATCTGTCTTTTCAGTGTTCTGTCTTTTCACTGTCATCACCTGTACCGTTGCGTGTTACCCAAAAATAAAGCTGGTTTCGATACCCCCAGAACGAGTCAGCCTTTTTCAGTTGTTGTCATCACCTGCTTCAATGAACAGACATCTCATGAGGCATTTTAAACCAAACAATTACATGAAAGGGCTAATATTTTATGTATAATCGCATAACCTTATAAAGCTTGTACGAACAAGGTAGTAACTTTTTCTGCACTTCAAACAGGCACCGAAACCCCGTTGAGATGGTTTCGATGCCCCTCAAAATGATGTACTTTGCATTTGGTTAACAGTTTATGTATGTACACATTTCCTAACAATTAAATGACCCAACTTGAACCTTCGTGAAATTGTGTAATAAAGTCATGTATATACCGATTTCTTTTGGAAACTTGTACCATTATGTGTACATTTTGCTACTAATAAGTGTATATAGTTCCGAAACCCCTTCAGATGGTATCGAACCTAATAAAAGGAATCTTGCTTTTTCAGTGTTCTGTCCTTTCACTATAATCACATGAACCGTTTCATCTTCCTCATCGTGTTTACAGCTGGTTCTGAAACCAAGCAAAACGATTCAGCCTTTTCAGTTTTCTGTCTTCTCATTAATGAAGGGGTTCATGTTCATGTACCTCGTTCAATGAACAGACACACATCGTGCCTTCTCAAGAAGTACCCCTCCATAGACTTTTTCACTTTCCCTCCCAACTGAATTTCCCTATATATTTACCTCAATTCTCTATACTCTTTACAACATCAAAATTCACTATACTCATCTCAACCCTTCCTTCGCTCTATATTCACTTCAGAACCAAATACTTTTAACTTCCTTCCGTTAAAATGAGTTCAAGCAGATCTTCCAAAAACAATCCTCACCAATTCTCCAAGAGGAAACTAGAATTTGAGTCAGACTCAAATAGTGAGGATGATTTATATTTCGATTCTGATGAGAAGGATCAACCAAGCCATGACACTCTCAGAAGAAGCAAATGGTTCAGCAACTTTTTCCAGACCATCGCTACAATGCTGACAATCACTGACCCTTCTACAAGATGGCTTTGTCCAGCCTGCCAAGGAAGTCCTGGTGCCTCTCACAGGTTTACTGGCATTCAGTCCCTACACACACATGCCAGAACGAAAGGTGGAGCAAAGCTCAGGCTCCACCGCCAACTTGCTGAGCTCTTGGATGAGGAATTGCTTATAGAAGGGGTACTTCTTCTATTCCTCAGGGTCAAGATTTTGGCCAATGGACTGCTTTGAGAGATAATCTGACTGCTGCTAATACTACATGCCCCCTGCCTGCAAACAACGAGGTTGATGATCACCAAATACTCTGGCCGCCCATGGTTATGATAATGAACACAAGGCTGGAAAAAGATGATGCTGGGAAGGTAGTTATTTAACCAATTTGAATTATGTTTTCAATATTATTACAATTGCTTCACTTCTAATCTCTTGCATTTTATGCTTCAGTGGACTGGTATGGGAAACCAAGAGCTTCGGAACTATTTCCTTTCCTATACTACTATTGCCAAGCCTCGCCATTCATACGGTCTAGAAGGCCATCGTGGGATGATCCTTCTGATTTTTCAGAGCACGGCAACAGGTTATCTCGACGCTTAGCGTCTGCATAACCAGTTTGCTGCCCAAGGTTTCGATAGAAAAGCTTGGGAACAATGTCAAGGCTTCTTATATGGTTCAGGCACAGCGCGCCAACTTTATGGTTACATGCCTACCAAAGAGGACATAGACTACTTCAACCGCCATTCTCAAGGTTTTCTCTATCATCAGTTTCTTCTTTTATACAAGATGAACTTCTTCTCATACTAATGTATACATGTTTTGTTCATTAGGCAACAATAGGGTCAGATATGAGATTCGATCTTATGCAGAGATGGTTGGTCGGCACCAACGAGAGGCTGGTGGTTCCAGTGCCATGGGTGGCAGAGGGCATGGAGGTCGTTTCCCGGGGCAGGAATGAGGACTGAGGAGGATTTATTATGTTACTTTTTTTTAATGTCTAATGTATTTGAAAAACTTTGTTTGGAATGCATTTTATTTCTTTCCTAAATTTCTTCATCTTTAGTTTTCATATGATCGTTCTCTGGTAAACCAAACCAAATGTTAATTTTCAACTCATAAGGTTGAAAACCTTCAAATATTTTCGCGCTCAACCTGCACCGAAACCCTATATACGAGGTTTCAATGCTACATAAAAGACTAACTTTTGACCATTCTGCAAAACCAGAACCGAAACCACCTTTACGAGGTTTCGATGCCCTTATCATAACTTCTACGAAAGTATGTTTTTCGGTAAGAATATCTGTATGTACTCATTTCCTTACAAACAAATTGGACATTTCGACGAACCAGGGAAATTTTGTGTAATAAAAAAAGTATACGTACAGAGTTCTACATTTTGTAATAAATAAGGTATATAACATTTCCTCATACCAATTTGTACTAAATTTTGTACATTGGGTACTATTACGTGTATATTCACAACTCCTTACATAACTTTTACAAAAATATGCTTTACGGGTAAGAAATTGTGTATGTACACATTTCCTACAAGTACATGAGTCATTTTCAACCTTCGTAACAATGTAATATATAAGGTATATACCGTTTCCTCTTACACATTTGTTCCAATTCCTGTACAATTCGTCATATTAAGAGTATATATACAAATCTTAACAAAACTTGTAAAAAATTATGCTTTTCGGGTAAGAATTTTTGTATGTACACATTTCCCTACAAGTAAAAGTTCATTTTCAACCTTCGTGAAACCGTGTAAAAGAAAAGGTATATACCTTTTCCTCTTACAAATTTGTACCAATTTCTGTATATTTGCTAGTAATATATGTATATACACAGTTCCATACAAATATTGTACCAAATTATGCTTTTCGGGTAGGAAATTTTGTATGTACACATTTCCTTACAAGTAAAAGTCATTTTCCAACCTTCGTGAAACCGTGTAAAAGAAAAGGTAAATACCTTTTCCTCTTACAAATTTGTAACAATTTTTGTATATTTGCTAGTAATATATGTATATACACAGTTCCATACAAATATTGTACCAAAGTATGCTTTTAGGTCAAATTTGTGTATGTACACATTTCTTACACGTACATAATCCATTCTAAAAATTCGTGCATGTGTTATAAAAGGGTATATACATTCTTCTATTACAAAAGTGTACTAATTTGTGTACCGCATCATGTAACAATTTGTGTACCGCTTTTTAGAAGGTAAACAGTGCATCTTTTTAATAAAAAGGTATATACATTCTTCTATTACAATATTGTATCAATTTGTGTACCGCTTCATGTAACAATTTGTGTACCGCTTTTTACCCGGTAAACAGGTCAGTCGTTCTTTAGCCTGTATTTAAAGGTTGTTCCCTATAATCCCCGCATGCGTGTGTCACCTTAAAAATACAAAGTATAATGTTAAAAGCTGTTTAAACTCGAGACCCAACAAATCTTTAGAGTACATTCACTTTAGATACTAAATTTTTAAAGTTTATATTACAATTACCTAATTTTTATTCTATTTTCGTCAAGATCATTGTCATTAAAAATTATAGTTGTCGGTCAATTCTTAAGATGAGAAGATTCAATTTGGTCAGAAAATACCATAGTTTGATTTTAAATTGTCGGCCATCAACCGTGATGAATCAAAAAAAATTAGATTTTAGTTTCTATCGGATTGCCTTCTCCTTCTATTCTAGTTTATGTTATTGTTTAGTGATTTCTCCGGTCAAAAAGATTTTCAAATTACTCCTTTCTTATTTTCTTTTCCATTACTTCCAATTAGTCGAAAATCTCTCAATCTCTTCAAATATCAATCAAATCCTAATTGAAATTAAAAATTAAAACTTTTGATCCATCACTTTCAATCGTCTGGTTAGCTTGCAACCAGGGGCAGAGCTCCCTTGGGGCCCAAGGGGACCCCGGCCCTGTTATAAACTTAATTAGTATTTGATAATTTTGATTTAATAACAATTTGGCACTTGTAAAAAAATTATTTAAATTTGGGTGCATTGGTAAGGCACATTGCACTCTCAAGTAGACACATGAGTTTAAATCTTGGAGATGATATTGTTGGGAAGGGCATCCTCGCACCCCGAACATGGACCGTAAGACGGACATGCATATAACAAAATATATATATATATATATATAATAAAATTATGGGTTGAACTAGGGGTGTAAATGAACCGAGCTTGAACGAATAAGGTTTTGTTCGTGTTCGTTTATTTATATTTGAAGGTGTTCATATTCTGTTTGTTTAAATTTTTAATATCATGTTTGTGTTCATTTATTTATTTATTTATTTTTCGAATTGTTCATTTATTTATTTTTGATGATGTTCGTGTTCGTTTGTTTAACGTTCACGAACATGTTCGTTTAACGTTCGTGACCATATTCGTGTAATATTCGCTAACATGTTCATTTATATGATCGCTAACATATTCATTTATTTGTTCGCCAAAATGGTAGAATTACACCACTAGTTTTTAAGCTCGTTAGGCTTCACAGTTTGAACTCAAAAGTTCACCACGTGTTCAATGTAGTCCATACATTCTCCCAATATTCAAAATGTAAAAAAATAAAAAGAAAAAAGAAACCAAGTAAATGAGCTTATAAACGAGCCAAAAAAACGAGTTTGTTCATGAACATAAATGAACGAAATACACCTTTGTTCATGTTCGTCCGTTTATTAAATAGACATAAAATTTTGTTCATACTAGTTTGTTTAGCTTAATATACCAACGATTCACTAACAATTCGTCGAACGCTTTGTTTATTTATACCTCTAGGTTGAACTAGAGAAGAATGAGCATGTATCCTCAAACTTTTTGGTCCAGTAATAATTTAGGTCCTTATAAATTTAAATATTAGACAAATTAGCCCTTGCCCCATGAATTTTGAGTTTAAATACGCGATAAGCTCTTGTATATTTAAAATTCAATATTTTGGCCTCTGCCAGTATCCGATCCTGACTCCGCTCCTGCTTACAATCAAACTAGGTTAATCTTTCAGTCAAGCAAATCATTCCCACAATTGAAATTGACTGGCAACTATTATGTTCATCTAAATTTCGGCATTTGTGATAGCTGCAAATTTAAAAAAAAAAATTAAAATTTTTATTTTTGGTAAAAAGAATTTAACATACCATGTCTTCATTTCTATACGGCAACTGACGATAATAATTATAATAAAAATAAATTAACAATTCAATAATTATAATACAAATTTTAAAAATTAGTGACTAAAATAAAAACGTCTTAAAAATTTAATAACAAGCGACCAACGTGGTTTACTCTAAAAAACAATTATGTAGTAAATTATGTTTTACAAATCAAAATGAATCGATCCATCTTTCCCTCTCTCGAATAACAAGTTATTTAAGTAAAAAAACAAAATATAAAAATATAAAACTCAGGTCACAAAGAAGAAATGTACCACTTTCTAATCAAAAGATATTGAACAGTTAAGTATAATCTATTTCACAACTTCGTGTATATTATACCAATAACAATGAACTATATTACGGAAAGAAATTTTAATTTATATTTTTTACTTATTTTAACCTCTAAACTCTTAAATAAAATATAGATCATATTTGCTAAATAATTTTTTGAGCTAAAATTAGAATTTTGAACTATTTGTAGAGGTTTGACAAGTCAAATCTGCTAGTTTAGATGTTTGGTAAATAGATAATTATAACAGTAGAGTTGTAAAGATTTTATTGTCCTTATAATTACAAAAATTCTTTAAATAACAGAATTTTGAATAACTAATAAAATTAAAAAGATATTTCATAAATAAAAAATTAATATATAAATTTCGATATACATCTAAATTTAATAATTAATAAAATTATATTTAAAATATAATTTTATAAATAAAAAATTAATATATTTAATAATATATTAAAAATTAATTAATTTTTATAATTTAATTAATATTAATAGATACAAAATATTTATAATTAATAAATTATTCGAACAAGTATTGAATCCAATCATGTCTTTATATATCATTTTATCTATTCAAATAATCAAATACTTATTATATTGTTCAAATACATTCGAATCCATTCGCCTTTAAAAAGTCAACCAAACTGAGACGCAATTCAATTGTCATTTAAATCATATTCAATGTTGAATATATGTCATTGTTAATTGAGGAAGTTGCATCTTTCAAGCAACAAGTTGCTATTATTTTTCCGCACCAAAGGCTTCTTTAATAGGCTAAGCTAATTCCTAAGGCTAAACCTGTGATCATTACTTGTACGATACTACACCAACATATCATATTTTAATTATTTATTTTCCTGCATTAAAAAGTAGAATAAAAAAAAACCTCGATAATATTACAACATGCATTTATTTGATGCCAATTTATAGGATGTAAAAGATGTTTGATCTTTAAGGCTGTTTCTTATCTGAAAATGTCTTCTTCATGGGACATAGGCAAACCTTTCAGAGCGTCTCGTAGAGCATACAAATGGCTATCACATCTGTGATCCGATATTAAGTTGCTCGAGAGCACTATCCTCTGGAAATGTTCACCTGGATGTCTCCTCCAAAGAGTGAAGTATTCTTGGCCCCTGTTATCACCGCTTTCGGTCCAACTTTCGACGTTCCTCTTCAGATAGTAAACGGTCCCGGGAACAAATAACTCTGGGACTTTATAGGCACCTTCCTCTTTTTTAAGTACAGCAAGAGGAACAGACGTTGCATCTGTTTTTATGGCACATTCTGTGTTCAGATAGAGCATTTGTTAAAGGAAGACACAACACATATTCAAAATTTGTAAATGGAAGATAAAAGCAAATTACGCAGAATCGATTTGGAAACTCTTCGGCCTAAAAGTTACACAGATAATGCATGATAACTTCATTAATGTAAATAACTCGAAAACTAACATCTTCTCTTAAAACCGATTAGAGCTTGCTTTATGCATTATACATGAAGTCATAAGTATAGATTAGGTAATGTGGGAAAGATGAAATAATCAGATAGACAGCAGACATCAAGGAAGGTTTTTCCAAGGTGATACAACAACCGGATTATAGTTGCAACACTTACCGGAAGATTCTTTTTTGCTTTTAAAATGTGCATAATCAGAAAGTTTCTGAGCTACATCTTGTACGGACGACACAACCAGTTTTGCATTTGTAACCAAATCTACTACAGTTTTCCAGTCTGCCTTCTCCACTACACTCATCCTGTTAAGACATAAGAATGCAATTAAATTCTCACTGTGACTAAATTGAAGTCTGCATATCAGTCTCTGCTTGAAAAACCAGAATGATCAGTTTCTTGATGCGGGTTATTCTAATCTAGCTACACTGTTACATTCATGCACACTCTTTCTTCCAACAACGTAGCATTACTTAACAGCATGGTTATTCGTCGGATCAAATGATCCAATTGAGTGTTTAGGGATGGGATGTCAATTTAAAAAACTAATACCCTTGAATTGAATTAACATAAAACTTAAGGAATTTGGTGGGATTTACCCCCAAAAGTGAAGAGTTTGCTAATTCCAACAACTTTTTTTTTTAATAGGCTAATTCCAACAACTTGAATTCAAGCCATTACATAAATGCAAGCACTTCTTATGAAAATTTTTCCCTTGACAACAATGCTAAACTGGGTTTGTAACATTTTGGATACTCTAAAAGCTTTTGTCCTCTAAGTACCTTGCTCACAAGCTTCGTTTGTTCCGAATCTCATAAATGAAACTTCAAGAGAAAATTTTACATGCTCATTAGTAGACATTTGCATGCTTACCAGTCTGTTTGAAGAATTTCATTCCTCAGCCGTGCTAGAGATGCTGCACTTAGTCTAGGCACGATGTCATCCTTTATGCAACGAGAAACAAAGTGCATTGGGAAACAGAAGTCAAAAGATATACAACACGGAAACTACTGAACTGGGGAACCCAATTAATAGAAGGAAATGTCCCAATGCTAGAGAAGCTTGTTCAATGTCCAAGTAGAGGAGTTGGGCATTACCTGCATTACAATGGTTGTGACAAAATCAGAGCAGGTCTCAGCAAGCTCTTTGGAGACACACGGAGGAGTCGCATATCCAACAGCAGAGACGATGTCAGGGCTAAACCCAAGGTCCTTTTTTGACTTCTTACGAAGCATAATCGCCAGTAAAGAAGCTGTCGCAGCTCCAAGCGAATGTCCCACCAGCCTTAACCTAAATCCCTGTGAAGGGGAAGCAAAGGACAGGAATGCTTAGAGAAGCCTAAAATGGATTAAACCCAAAAAAGGGAATAGTAAATTAATCACCTCATATTTCTCCAAGCACTTCCTAATTGTTCCTATTTCATGGTGAAGAAACCATCGAGCAGCTTCAGCTGTGCCAAAGTGAGTTGAATAGCCTTCAAATGTAACCTCTCCATCACTCGATGTAACAATATCAGTGATAAGGTCATAGACAGTATGAGTTCCACGGATTCCAAATATTACAAGTTTCTTTCGAGGATCAATTCCTATATAATATCCGGGCCTCATTACACTAGAGTCCTTTACGAATTTCAAAACATTGCTTTCTCTAAGCATGCTGGTCCTTGCAAGGATGGCAGCATTACTCTTATAACATCCTCTTGCTAATTCCATATGGTATATCAGATCATGGACCTACATCACAAAACCATCTTAATAAGACACTTTATCATATCTACAAAAATAAAATGAAACCTTTTGCAGATGCATTTAGTTCGTTCAGCAATTACAATGGAATCTGATGTGATCTTCACACCCTTAACATCCTCGAACGGATTCAAAGATGCCTGACGAAGGTAAATAAGATATAGGCCTATAGTAAGGTCACTCAAGCTCCAACCTTCAATGACAGTCTTACTCTTCTGAATGCTAGATATGATTTCCGAGACTGATCGAGTGCCAGACGGGGGCTTATCCACTACTTCATTTCCTGCATATACAAATTAGATATAATAGTTACAGACCCTTTTAGCCACAAAACCGAAACACTAATTGCTACACAAGATGCAATGAAAGGGTATCACCAACATACCTATTGGCAGAGCCCACCTACACAACTGTAGAGCTGGTTCAAGAGCCTTTGTGAGCCAAGCAAGCTCTAATTTCCACTTGGTATCACCAACATTATCTTCATCACTGGATCTAAACTCGGTATTGGCATCGGCTTCGACCTCCTTATTAACTGCAGCCTTCAAAGAAACTTGAGCCACGTTTTTTGCCTCTTTCTCTTTATTCAGTTCTTTCATTCCATCGGAGTTTGACCACTGTGACTGGCAGCGGCTAAGTATACTATTCACAAATCTACCATAGTGTTTCTGCCTTTTAATCAGAAGGTTGGTATTGTCTACACCCACAAATACAAAACCAAGAAACACAGTATTAAAATGAGAAAAAAAAGATTGAATTTTTACTCTGTTTCCATTACAACTGCAGATAAAGCTAAGATTTTGACTAACGGTCTCGATTTTTAATTAAAAACCCAGGTAGAAAATGCATTAGAACTGACAAAAGTATGAAAGTTTGAAGTTTTAAATGATCGGTAAAGAAGAGCTGAAGCAAAACACTTACAAAGCTGGCGTAAGAAGCGTTTGCAATATTGATTTGCCATTACCGAAGATACTGGTAGACAGAAATAGGTTGTTTCTAGTAGTGAATGTAAACGGTGGTTCTGATCGAGCTTCAGAGGCGGCGCTGGGCCATGCTCCGTGGCGGCGGACACGTATTTCCGAGACTGATTTTGGGCCCATTAGTCTCTTTTTTTTAACCAGAGATTTTGGGCCATAAGTCGAAGAATGGTTTTGGACCTAAAACTACGTTTAACAGACTCTTTTGGAGTTTCAAAAACTATTTGATCGATTATTTTTTGTTATAAAAAATTAAAATGTTATAAATTGTGCCGATTTAGCGTAGTTCGGTTGATATTATCGTTGATACAACATATATAAGGGTGTGATATTGAGCATGTTTAAGTGTTTGATATACTTCAATTTAAGTGTTCAATATACAAATGTAACTCCCTTTACCCGGTCTAGTAGGAAACCGAATAAGGGATGCTACGAGAAACACATAATGAGAAAATTTTCATATAAACAACCAAAGAAATAAATCTACATTCATATTAACTCATTTAATGATTTCAATAGATAGTTTATCATCATTGTTATAGAATAATTAAACCTTGATAGAGATTAAGGACCAATTTAAAATTTTCAAAAAAGTTCAGTGACTAAAATGTGATTATCTAAAAGTTAAAGAATTAACTTGTAACTCGTTACCAAACTATTAGAATCCAACATTTTAAGCCAAGAGTTCTCATTTTAATCAAATTAACCATCTTATAGATTCTTTATGGGTCACTTTGTAATTTTTTAAAAGTTTAAAGACTAATCTTAAAAATATCAACCGAACTACTTTAACCACTCCAAAATTTTATAATTTCATTCTAGCCCCTTTCAAAAAAATCTTGAATTTTGTCACAATTATATATCAATTACTTAATAATAATAACAATAATAATAATATTTATATAAATGTTGTGAATATAATATATAACTAATGAAAATTACATTAGATATGGCGTGAATAAGCAGGGACTGACAGTGACCTTAATTTTTTTCTGGGTAGTCTTAAAAATCATAAATTTAATCCATATGTTGGAGGAGCTTCTGAGTATAAATCTTTGAGACATGCAGTTTTTTAGTGAAGAGGCAATACATTTTTTCTCTGCATCATCCCTTCCATAGTTTGGTACCCAAACAGTGGCTTTGGTGCTACAGCTAGACATACATATTTTTCAAGTGGATTGTGCCCACGGAGAGAAACAACCCTTAGTCACAGAATATTTCGAGCTCCGGCTATGATTTGGGGGCTAATTGATGTTGTTCAAAAGAGTCCCCTGTATCTTCAAGAATGGTGATTACCAGCATAGCACATAATGAAGCAACTAGCAAGAGATGAACACTGGCGGATCGGTCACGGTCACATCTTGAAGCTGAAGCTTCAACTTCAAGTCCTTTCATCCATGAGTGTGTGTGTGTGTACTTAAGCAGTGGGTTCACAGCCCCAAACAAATTTTCTCGAGCCTCCTGATTTCAACCGCTATCCTTTATACCGTCAATACGATGATAACTTATTTCAAGCCCCAAGCGGGATTCTCGGAGGTCTTACATGGATGATCTTGAACCCGGAAGGGAAGTAATTCTTTATTTTTATGGTATTTATAGGCTCCCGAATCTCCCACCCTGAGATTCGGTAAGCTCTCAGTTTGTGGACCTTGAAATGAGGGGATGCAAATCAGATTCCAACTTTCCATTGGTGAACAAGGGTTTTAATTATGCCTTGTTATAGAAGTTAACTCTGCACTCTTTGTTGTATATAGACTCATTTCTTGAAGGCAACACATTATACTCCAATTCACTCAGTGTTACCCTTCTGACTTGTATAAACAAACAATTGCAGGCCATTGTTAACTTCTTTTGCAGGCTACATAAAATAAACAAGGGCTTATATCACAAATAAGTACTTAAATTATACAAACATTTTATTTCAGGTATTTATTTTTGACAAAAAATACTTTAAATACCTGAAAATTTTGATATACTATATGTAGCTTACACCATACAGGAGTATTCGAAACTAAACGACAACGTATCAATGCTGTTCCTCCTGTTAAGTGTTAAGCATATTTTAATGGTTTTTGCAAGGGTTTTACAAAATCTGCGAAAAAAGAAGCCTTGCTCCAAAGCAAAGCTTGCCGAAACCCACAGAAAACCTCTCAATTTCAAGATGAAGAAGGCGTCAATTTTACTTTTTTCAAGTTTCAATCGTAAAAGAATCATGAAGACTGCTCCTTTACTCTCGAGAAATTACATTTCTGATCATTCTCCATCATCATCATCGCTTCACTCAACCAGTCGTCCCCTTCAGTCCTGTGCGAAAACCCATGGCTTAATCTTCCAACTCCACCGATTTCAAACAAACCCATCTCATAATATCTATACCCTTGCGGAAAAACCAACCCCATTGTCCTCTAGGCACAGGAACCCGAGAGAAAAATCCGATCTTGAGAAAGCTTTTGAGTCTGCTAAAACCTCTGAAGAAATGCTCAGAGCGTTTAAAGATATGGAAGCCTGTTTCGATGAGAGAGAGCTGGGGATAGCTTCGTTGAAAGTTGGACTCAGACTTGACCGAGAAGGTGCAGACCCTGAAAAGGCTCTATCTTTTGCTGACAGAGCATTGAAAGCACTGGACCAAGATGGTAAACCTTCTTTACTGGTTGTAATGTGTTTGCAATTGATGGGTTCTATTAATTATAGCTTGAAAAGGTTTAATGATAGTTTGGATTATCTTAATAAGGCTAATAGGTTGCTTAGTGTGTTAGAGGAAGGAGATCTTGTTAGTGTCGAGAATATCAGACCGGTGCTGCATGCCGTACAGCTTGAGTTGGGGAATGTGAAGACGGCTATGGGGAGGAGAGAGGAGGCTCTTTTTCATCTTAAGAAGGCTGTGGAAATTAAGGAGGTGACTCTGGAGAAGGATAGTAAGGAATTGGGGGTGGCGTATAGGGATTTGGCTGATGCATATGTTTCGGTTTTAAATTTTAAGGAGGCCTTACCTTTCGGTTTGAAGGCGTTGGAGATTCATATGAAGGAGCTGGGCCAGAATTCAGTGGAGGTTGCACATGATAGGAGGATTCTTGGGGTTATTTATACTGGTATGGAGGAGTACGAGAAGGCGTTGGAACAGAACGAGCTCTCACGAAAGGTTTTGAAGAATTGGGGTCTTAGTTCTGAGTTGCTTCGTGCAGAAATTGATGCTGCTAATATGCAGATCGCGTTGGGAAAATATGGTGAGGCGATTAATACTTTGAAAGGTATAATTCAGCAGACGGAGAAAGGCAGTGAGAATCGAGCTCAGGTGTTTATTTCGATGGGAAAGGCTCTGTGTCATCAGGAAAAATTTACAGACTCGAAGAGGTGTTTGGAGATTGCTTGTGGAATTCTTGACAAGAAAGAGGCCGCTTCTCCGATTGAAGTTGCGGAGGCATACTCTGAGATATCAATGCTTTATGAGACTATGGATGAGGTTGAGACTGCTATTTCATTGTTAAAGAGAACATCGGCTATACTTGAGAAGCAACCTCAAGAGCAGCATTCTGAGGGAAGTGTTTCCGCTAGGATAGGGTGGTTGCTCTTATTGAGAGGTGAGGTTCCACAGGCAATCCCTTACTTGGAGAGTGCAGCAGAGAGATTGAAGGAGTGCTTTGGTTCCAAGCATTTCGGGGTCGGGTATATTTACAAGAATTTGGGGACAGCATATTTGGAATTAGATATGCCAAAGTCAGCGGCACAGATGTTTTCTGTTGCAAAGGACATCATGGATGTCGCTCTTGGTCCTCACCATGCAGATTCGATTGAAGCTTGCCAGAATCTTTCTAAAGCATATACTGCAATGGGAAGGTAACGTGTTCGTTTATTCTCTATGCATCTTGCTTTTACTAGCTCGGTATTGTTGGAGTTGCATCGCAAATATGCTTCTGTTAGACTAGTAACGGTTTACCTTATCAATGGCAAGTTAAGATATTTGCAGTGAACAGTCATATTTACCTAAACTTCTTGAAAAAGAAAAAAGGTTTACCTCATCATTAATTGTTTATTTACATTTTAATCAGTTTTCTATTGTCATTTGAGTTAAAGAACGGTTAAAATGGTTTTCGTAGGCAAGTAATTAGAAATGATTGTGAGTCATGTTTAGGGGTACCTGGCCGTGAGACAGCCCAGGGCTGTGCTGAAGCGAAACCGGTTCATGGCTATACAAGAAAACGGAGAGACTGAACATTCAAGGCGATCTAGATTGAAGAGTTTGAGTATCAATAATGGAACTATAACTCGGTTTTAGGAGAATCTAAAATTTAATGTTGCTATAGAAAACTTCCATGCATGTTACACAGACACTGATACATGTTTAGAAGTTTCAGAGTGGTGCACGTATAGATGTACAAGCATATGCCTTGCCTTCTTATGGTAACATCAACTGAAATGAATCTGCTCTCTAAATGTACATTGGCTTTTAGAGTTAAGTTTGGATCTGAAAATTCATTTTCTCGGATGTTGCAGCTATACCCTTGCGATCGAATTCCAGCAGCGAGTAATCGATGCCTGGGAAGGCCATGGACCGAGTGTAGAAGATGAACTCCGAGAAGCTCGACGTATTCTTGAAGAGTTAAAGATGAAAGGCAATGATACATCCAGCAACCGGGTTCCCATGAAGACAATGCCTTTGCCACAAAATAGTCTTGCATCATGAAATTCGCCACCCGGTGCTGCTCTTACCCAGAATTCAGCTAGCTCTATGAGATAGACTTGTAGTATTAGCAGCTTGTGCTCCATTATCACAACGTGGTAATTCTTATAATTTTGAATTTTTTATAACGTTAAATATTTACACAATTTACCTGTTTGAACTCTAACATCTAAATTTTTAAACTCTAACATCTAAATTTTTAACCGAAAACTCTAGATCTTAAATTTTAAACTTAAACCGCTACGCACTAAACTAAACTTTTAAATGCTGTTTTTGTATTAAAATATTTCCCCTTTGTAAATACTATTTCCCCAAGTGTATACTTGCTCATGTGACAATAATTTATTGATCCAATTTACATGATTTTGTGTATACCAAGAAAATCAGCTGGTATAGTGAGACGAGACATTAAATCTCTTAACAAGGTCAAGGTTCGAATTATGAATGGAATAAATTGAATTAATTTGGATGGTCCTCCATAATAAGGTTTTGTAACACTTGATCTGAATTAGTTTAACTATTTGAATTATTTCTTTTCTTTTTGTATTATTAATTTGTCTTATCATTGAATTCAAGATTCAATTATGATCGGTGTTTCAATTAATAAATCAATTACTATCATGATTACTTCATCAAAAATATATATTATTATTATTATCAATTAATCGCAAAGTCAGACACCATTTTTTTTGGGATTGATTTGTACGAATTAGCAATGATATGAATAATTTAGTTATCTTGTTCTTGTCCCTGGTAAGCAAATGTTGGATGAGCATCCTAGATGAACCCTTTATCTCGTTACAAAAACTTGCATCATAATTATCAAAGATCCCCAGAGATGGAGAAGCTTGTTTCAAGCTGGTTCAATGATCAGCCCTTGCCCCAATCTTATATATTCCCACCAGAAACAAGGCCTGGGAACCACATCATTCCTAGATGCAACACCGTTCCAGTAGTTGACCTTGGCAAAGCATCCAGTCACGATCGAAGCAGCCTAGTTCACCAGATTCTGAAGGCTAGTGGAGAGTTCGGATTTTTCCAGGTCAATAGCTTTCTGCTCTAGAAATTACAGATGTTGCAGAAAAAATTTGAGTCAATAATATGGATATTCCATGACCATCAATCATTACATTGTTGTTGAAACAGGTAGTTAACCATGGAGTTTCAGAATGTCTTCAAGGAGTTTTTTGAGTTGCCTGCAGAGGACAAAGCCGGTGTCTACTCCGATGATCCGAAACAACCTTGCAGGCTTTGCACAAGTAGTCCAAACTATGATAGTGAAACGGTTCACCTTTGGCGTTACAATCTGAGACACCCTTGTCATCCTTTAGAGGAATGCATCATAGTTTGGCCTCAGAAGCCAAATAGATATAGGTACTAAAACCCTGCACTCAGGCCGTCTTGGACGGGTAGCAACATGAGCTCTTTGAATTTTCGCTCACGGTCCCGAAAATGTCCTAGACGTCTCTGCCTGCAGTTACACATGATTGTTCTCCTCCATTTTTCTTACTTGCTTCCCTTTTCTTATAACCTATACAGGGAAACTGTGGCTGCATATTCAATTGAGGCAAAGAAATTGGGTTTAAGGATCCTGGAGTTGGTTTCTGAAGGCTTGGGGCTTAGTTCAGGGTTCTTTGGGGATAACCTAAGTGAATCAGTGATATTATCGATGAATGCCCCGACCCAAGCTTGACCCTTGGAGTTCCTAAACACTGTGACCCTAACCTTTTAACTATTCTACATCAGGAAGATATATGTGGACTCCAAGTCTTCAAGGATGGAGAATGGATCGGTGTCAGAGCCGTTGCATAATGCATTTTTTGTTAACATAGGCCTCCAGTTGCAGGTATAGTATCTTCTTTGATTATGTTAAACTAGACCTGTCTCAGCTCTCAGGCACATATCTATGTTGAAAGCTGTTAATTCGGTGCCCATAGCTTAACCTGATCCGAACTAATTATGATGGATTCATTTGCACGTTGCATATAGATTATCAGTAACAACAAGCTGAAGAGTGCTGAACCTCGGGCGGTGACCAACTCGAAAGTTGCTCGAACGACAGCTGCCTTCTTTATCAACCCATCTGATGATTGCATTATAGAGCCTGTTAAATCTCTGATCAACGCCGACGAGTCTCCGGCTTACAGGGCTTTCCGGTTCAAAGAGTTTCTGCTTAACTACATATCCATGACTGGAAACTCGGAAACGAGCCTTGAACCCTTTAAACTACATGCTTGATCAAATAGTGTTAAACTCTAGACCATCTCCAAAGCTTCCAAAACTCATCTCTTGTAATTGAATCAAACTGTTATTTAATGATTATGGCAAAAACACATTGCTATGAACTTTGAATGTATTGGGTAACAAATCCGGAAAAATTTAGGATCAAACATAAACCCCTCTGGTTAAGCTGTCAAATGATATAATCCTGGCTACTATATATATATATATATGCAAAAACATGAAGGATTCACTTACTAGAATCATTTAGTTGTACATGCTTTCATAATCTTTTTATAGAGTTCATATTAATTTCGACATTTTAAGGTTCAATCTTGGATCTAGTCACTGTCCACCGTTGTATCGGGTTGAAATTTTAGCCAAACCTTCCTCCGTTCCCAAGCTGTTAATCCGAATTCGGGCTTAGTTGGGCATATTGAGTTAGTTGAAGATGACATGTATAGCATCCAACACTGCATATGGTGACAGCGTGAGCTATATAATTGTAAAGAGACAAACTACTTGGCACTGCAGTTATTAGTTTTTCAACCAGAGCCTCAATTGCCCCAATCCCCAAGCCTGAAACAAAAACATCTCTTCATTGATAGTATAAGGATCAATCTTTGCCGGAGTCTTATATATTCCACAGGATGAAAGACCTAGCAAGCATCTTGTTTCGAGATGCAATACCATGCCGGTTGTCAATCTCGGAGATAACCAAATTTTGAAGGCTAGCCAAGAGTTGGGATTGTTTGATCAGGTTTTCATCACCAAGAACACTTGTTCAATTTCTTACAACCTACTGCTTGGCTTCTAGTTTAAACTCTATTTTACTTATTCTTAATCAGGTCGTTAACCATGGAGTTCCAGCAAAACTCATGAGTGTGTATTCAAGGAGTTGTTTGAGATGCCTGCAACAGAGGATAATAATTTTTTTGGAGATCCCCTTTATAAATATAAAGGTCTCATCAGAACTATAAATTAATAATTCATAAATATTACAATTACTACTTTAGTAACTTGCTAAAATCTGAATTTATTGTAGTATGTTTCTTTTTAAAATTCAAATCTAATTCAATTTCATTTCTAACTTTTCTAATTGCACCCACAAGTTCCGGCGTTGAGGTCTCCAACTACAATAAAACGTTGTGAAGAGTTGTTGCCGCATCCAATGCTTCCTTTCGCGTGACTAGTTCAAGTGGTGTTGAATCATCTTCAACTTCATCATTAGTAGAACTTTCAACAATATTAGCCACAATTTCCTCTAAACTTTGAACTTATACACATTCGTCATTTTCGCCTAGATAATCCAACAAGTTATTGACGTTCATTTTATTGCGATAGCCAATATCGTTGATCATATTCTCAAGTTCATGTAAGCCTTCTTCAAAAGTTGTCTCACTTAAGTCCCTTGAGGTTGCTTCATCATTTGAGCGAATTGGAATATTATGTACAATTTACAATTTATTTGCACACAATATCTTTATCAAAGTTATATTTGCTGAATTGAGAAATTTTCTTTTTATTAATAAATTATTAATTTATCGATATATTAATATCTCTCTAAATTAATAAAATTTCATGGTCCCAAGGGTACTAATTCATAGAGGTTTTACTGTAGATACTATGCTTGGATTAAGGTTAAAATACACTATAGTCATTTAATTTTGTGTTCGGTCACATATGGATTATTTTTTAAAAAGTTAAAATTTAATCACCCAATTAAAATTTTGTTATAAACAGGTCATCATGTCTTTATAATTAAAACATGGTATGGTATAATGACGATTTTAGTCTCTAAAACTTATGTATCATATCAATTTGATCATCATTCAAAATAATTCAATAAATTTAACCCATCATATTTAAAAGTTCTGATATTTCACCCTCGTGACATACCCTTCAACCACTTATCGTACTCCGTGCTATTTTCCATCAACTCAAAAAGCATCATATAAGATAGCTCGACAGACACAATCCAGTAGTTATCTAAAAAGTTTTCATCGACTGGGCTAGTTTAAATAATAATAGAAAATTATATAACATAACTCATATATATATATATATGCTTTTAAAATTTTAAAATTTCATTGTTTAATAATTTTTAAATTTCGTTTATTGTATATATATTTATTTAAATAAAATTAAAATATTTCCTAAAAACTAAATTTCTATCTATAACTTAATTAATTTGTTAAAATATAAGTCATAAAGATGTAAGTTTATATTTATTTATTTAAAATTGACTTCTCGCGCAACAAAAATAACAAAGAACTATATTGCATTTCTATTCTCTTTTAAGTTATTTTTTAAAAAAAATATTGGAGATGAGTTATAGGTTTTTACTAAAAATAGGTAATTTTTTATTTTAACTTTGATCTTAATTTTAATTATGTTTTGTTGTCTGTATTTTATGATCATTATATACTATGGTGAAACCTCAACAATGCTTAAAGAAATCATTTTTTATATATATTTAAGTAATTAGTAGCCAAAAGTAGGGGTAGGAGTCGGGTGGGGCGGGGACAGTTTTACATTCCCCACTCCGTCCCCAACACTTGCGGCTATAGTTTTGAGAAATTCTCATTAAATGCTTTGGGGATTTTTTCTCATATCCTCCCCACGAAGAACCTTGTGATTTCCGAAGAATCCTCATCCCCAAAAATTAAACAAAATTATTATTTTACTGATAAAAAAATGGCCAATTCAGTTCAAAATATAAATTTTAAATATTTTGATTGGAAGTAGTTACGAGGTGATGAAGATTGGAAGGGTGTTGTGTTGGGGAAGATATAGAATAGGGTTTTAGCTTATATGTAAAAACTAAGATAAAAACATGTTGAGAAACTTGAGTGTGACTAGGTTTGAGAGAAAGTTGAAGTGATAATAATAATATAGGTAGTGTTTTTTTTATGAAGATATATATTAGGGGTATATAAATAAATAAGTATATATTTTTTAAAAATCTTGATCCTTGCGGATATTTTTGAGATCTTTACGGTTATTTATACGGTTACGGTTCGGTTATCCTCATGGTTTAGATATAGGAATTCCCGTCCCCATCCCTATTTGAGCTTAGGTGATAAAACTCTCCCGTCCCTTTGGATGAAGATTTCGGTTATTCTTCATCTCATCGGTTCGGATTCTCACAGTTTTTGTAACACCCGGGTTTAGGGGTTAGGTGAAAATAATATTTTAATATTATTTTGGACTCGGTTTTATAATTAAAATGGTTTCTAAAAATTTAGGGTTCATTTCCAAATTAAATTAATTTAATTTGATTTACTATGTTTTGCAATTAAACCCTAAATGGCCATGAATTATATGTCCTTGTGAATATTTCATTTCATTAAGGGAAAATAAGTCATTTGAGCTTTTAAACTAAAACAAAGCAAAACCCCCCATCATCCACTATTCATTCTCTTCTTCATCAACGGGAAAACAAAGGCTCCCAACCCATTTACTATTCCATTCCACAACTTCTCCATTTCAACTCCAAATTTAAAGGTAATGGTAATTTTGAACTCCCCCCACCTTCCCTTTCATGAAAGTACCATTCATTTTCGTTTTCATGAAGTTTTGAGAAAATAGAAATTTTGAAAATCTTGATTAAAAATGGTGCCTTTGTGTAGCCAAACTTAATATTTCGATTTGTTAAGGTTAGATATGGAATATAGGAGCCAAATGATGCTACATATGTAAATTTCAAACGATTTTAATCAATTTTTGGAATTGGGTTTTGAGAGGGTTTTTGGAGGGTTTTAAAGTATGTTTTGGGGCTGTTTGATGTTGGGTTTTGGGGGCTGTAGGTAGTATGACATATGAGGATCATTTTGGGTGTAATTGATGCTTGTTTGGGTGCTTGAAATGAGAGAATTCAGTGGGTCAAGTGGGCTGCTCGAAAATCCTGTTTTTGGACTTGTTTTGAGTGTTGGATGCTTGGTAATGTAATCCGGGTTAATTTCGATGACAAGATTTTGATTGTGGATGTTTTGTTTGTGTTTGGGATTGATTAGAGTCAAGTTTGGGCATCGGTGAAGCATCGGAAGTGAATCCGGAGATTTGAAGGTTGTTGCTTGCGTGGTCTTGAGCTTGGAAGCTTAGGTGAGTGGTTAATTGGTTTAAACGATTTTAAATTGGTTGGTTCGAGTATATGGACTAGGTTGGGCTTGGTAGACCCACCTAGAGTTAGGATTAGGGTGGTAGCCTAATCCTAAACTTGATCTAGAGCCTTTGGTTGAACTCACTATATGGTCGTGTATGTCTCGTATATATATTGGGGTATGAATGTCTATGTACATTGCTTTATACATGTGAAATGAGATTGGACTTATGATGCTTGAGACATGCATGATGATGGTTGTTGGTGATTATGTGCTAAGCACAAGGTTGATGAAATGAGTAATGTGATGTGAGTAACTATTGGCACTAGTAAACTTGGATACAAATGATCGATCATTAGGATGTTAGTGTGTACACATGAGTCTAAAGTCGCGCGTGGCCTTGGTGGCGTTGAGTCACCAAGGAGGAGTACGGGTTCGCCCGGAATTGTATTTAAATATAGTCGGTGATGAGTGGAATCCCATCGACGGGGCGTGAGGATGAGTGGAATCCCCTCCGCGAGGCCGGTGATGAGTGAAATCCCACCGAGGTAATGTGGTTGTTGGATATGAGTTTCCAACGTGTCTATCCGCGTATTCGGGTATTAACTAGGTGCCAATGTTGTTTGATGTATATATCAATGTGTTGAGGTTCATGGTTCTTATTGGGATACTTGTTGGTGGTTACTTATGTTATGGAAATTGAGCTTATGATCATGGCATTAATATTGTTTATTGCTCATGCATTTTTAACTTGTGAACCTTTGGAATGGTTGTGTTTTACTTTGGCTAGATCGTGCTCGAACCCTGCAATGTTGAGGTTTGTTCTTAGAGCTTACCCTCACTAAGCATCATTGCTTACGCTCTCTTTGTTCAACATTGCAGATCCTTAGTTCGTGGGTTGCTCGGGCAAGTGGAAGGCCTCCAAGTGTGATTTTGGGACTTGAGTTCACCAAGTATGGATTTCAAATGTTAGACTTGTAATAGCTTAAGCAATGGGACATGTATGGTTTGTTGGATTGTTGTTGGTTGTTTGGAGCATGTGTAGACTCCTTAGTATCTTGCTTTTGCCTGGTTGTGTTGCCATGTTGAATGTTAACTCATGCATAATTGCTTACTTGCATGTTAGCCTTATGCTTTAGGAGTTTATATACGTGTTTGATTGATTTTTGAATGAATACATGTTTGTGGGTTGTTGCTTCGGTCTTAGACATGTCCAAACCTTGTTAAAGCATGATAGTAATGTTGGTATATTTTGGGTTTAAATGCTTGGTCGTTGCTTGGTGGTTTGATGGTGTTTTGAGGCATCCTTGTGCCTCAAAACAACCCTGAAAAGTCTGCAGACAGGGGGTGTTTCGGAACGGGTCCCCGTGTTCCGAAACGGCCCTTGTGTAAATGGCCTGCCGTTTCGAAACGGATGAGGGTCGTTCCGGAACGTTTTTGCTACTGGAATTTTGAGAAATTGGCGAGATGAAGCCGTTCCGAAACGGGCCTCTGAAGTTCCGAAACGGTCAAATCTCGTTGACCACGAGATATTGACCGTCAAGGTCGTTCCGAAATGGGTCTCCCCTGTTTCGGAACAGTCACCTTATGGTTGACCCTGGCCTTTGACTAAGTCAAGGCGTTTCGGAACACCCTATGGGCGTTTCGAAACGGCCTGCTGTAATGAAGTAAAATGGACTGTTTATGTTTTGTTTGGTCGGTGAATGTTTCGTTGTTTGTATCTTCCGCTGTCGTGCTTCACATAGGAATTAAATATGCATATAGATAAGATTAAAGTTAAAAGAAATTTTCTGGGTCGTTAACCGAAGGGAAGCCTTAACGGGTTTCGCTTCGGTTTTCCCCGTGTGGCCCACTCGGACCGGTCATCCGACCAGACCGGGACGAGGGGGTTACACTTGTTGGTATCAGAGCCTAAGGTTACCGAGACCTTGGGCAGGTAAGTGAGGTAAGTTTAAGTTTTTAATTGAATTGCACGGTGTTTGCTTATTCTGTAAGAATGGTTGCTTATGTGACAAGTATGCTGATTGTTTTATTTTAAAGCATGTGTGTGTGGGTCCCATTGCTACTATTACATTGGAAAAATGATTTTTAGGTGAGGAAACATACTTGGACACTTGGAAGCCTTGCCTTGCTAACCCAACTTGTGTGTTTTGTTGTTGTGGTTGTAGTTAATATCTGTGAGAGAAATGTCTAGACCGAGAGGTAGACCGAGGTTGGTTCGTCAGGAACCGCGAGTCGTGGCTCCTGTTGAGCCGGTTGTTGGTGCGGGGGCTCACATAGAGGGACCGGGGGCCGCGGGAGTTGGCGCTCCTCCACCACCTCCACCACCACCACCTCCTCCACCGGGAGTTGGGGGCGAGGATGGAGCCGGAGGAAATGGACCCCAAGGTGGCCAAGGTCCAGCTGGAATTGATATGACTCCGCTTGTGCAAGCAATAGCGGGAGCGTTCTAGGCCGCAATTGCGGGAGCTCAGGCTGCAGCTCAGCCTAGGTGTGATGATGCTAGTTTACCTTTGGAGAGGCTCCGTAGCTTAGGGGCCGAGGAGTTTAGAGGATCTACTCCAGAGAGGTCGGAGTTATGGTTGGAGAAGACAGTTCGTATCTTGGCTCAGATGGGTTGTGCGGGCGCACGTAGATTGGGTTGTGTGATCTCACTGCTTCAGGGTGATGCCTACACCTGGTGGGTCACCATCACTACCGGGGTTCCAGAGACAGAAATTGATTGGGAGTTCTTTGAGTCTGCCTTCCGGAAGAGGTACTTGGGACCGAGGTACTTGGATGAGAAGAAGCGAGAGTTTATGGCTCTTACTCAGGGGGATGCTTCTGTGACTGATTATGAAATCCGTTTTGTTCGCTTGAGTCAGTATGCTCCATAGTTGGTTCCTACTGAAGTGGAACGCTGCAACCGATTCCGCTACGGGTTGAATGAAGAGGTTAAGAGGTACACGTTGGCTTCTGACTACTCAGACTTTGATGTGTTGGTCACGAGGGCCAAGGATTTGGAGCATAGTTTGGGTTCAGCCAAACGAGCTGGTGGTTCTGGTTCTGGAAAGAGGCATAACCACTTTGATGGTAGAGATGCTAAGAGACACAGAGGTGGCGAACATTAGTTTGATCAGAGATGTGGCGGTGGCCACCATGGTAGGGGCCATCAGGGCCATAGAGGAGGAGGGCGCTTGCCCGAGTGTGCACAGTGTGGGAGACAGCACACTTGAGAGTGCTGGGGTAACTTCCATGCTTGTTGGAACTGTGGTTCGAGGGACCACTTTAGGAGGGACTGTCCACGTCAGGCAGCTCAGGCACCGAACTTTGCTCAGGCTCCTGCGAGAGGTAATGATTTTCAGAGAGGCCGTGGGCGCGGTCGTGGCTACTTCCAACCTAGGGCTGATGCACCTAGGGTAGATGCTCAGAGGAACCTTGCACATGTTGTGGCTGTGCAGCCAGAGGCGGGAGGACCAGCGAGGGTCTATGCTCAGAGAGAGGTCGGGAACGACACCGATGTGATAACAAGTAATTTCGAGTTATAGTCTATGTCCATGCTTTCTTTGGTTGATTCGGGTTCTACGCATTCCTACATTTTGAGTAAGCATGCACAGAAGTTAGATATTCCTGTTGAGATCTTAGATGTAGGTATGCATGTTACTAGTTCTTTTGGTGAGACAATTGTGGTTAGACGTATGTATAGGAGGTGTCCACTGAAGATTCAGGGTCATGTGTTCTCAGTTGATATGATGGAACTTCCCTTCTATGGTTTTGATATTATACTGGGTATGGATTGGTTGGTTGAGCATCGGGCTAGTGTGGATTTTGAGACAAAGAGAATTTCCTTGAAGCTTTCGGATGACTACGAGGTAGTGGTAGTGGGCGAGAACATTAAGTTCTTGTCTAATGTGGTGTCAGCTTTAGAGGCTCATAGGTTGATGGACTCTGGGTGTGGGGCCTATTTAGCTTATGTTATGAATCTGGATATGAGTGAAGCTAGACCGAAGGATATCAGGACAGTGTGTGACTTTCCAGATGTGTTTCCTGAAGAGTTGTCTGGTTTGCCTCCTGACAGAGATGTTGAGTTTGTGATTGAGACAGTTTCAGGGTCTAGTCCAGTTTCGATAGCTCCGTATCGTATGGCTCCGAAGGAGTTGAAAGAATTGAAGAGTCAGTTGCAAGAATTATTAGACCGTGGTTTCATTAGGCCTAGTAGTTCTCCGTGGGGTGCTCCAGTCTTGTTTGTGAAAAAGAAAGATGGTAGCATGCGCATGTGTATTGACTATAGACAGCTGAATCAGTTGACCGTGAAGAACAAGTATTCGTTGCCTCGTATAAATGATGTGTTTGATCAGTTGAGAGGTGCTTCAGTATTCTCGAAGATAGATTTGAGATCCGGGTACTACCAGTTGAAAGTAAAAGGGTGTGATGTTCCGAAGATAGCTTTTAGGACTAGATATGGTCACTATGAGTTTCTCGTGATGCCATTTGGGCTCACGAATGCACCGGCAGCATTCATGGACATGATGAACAGAATTTTCAGAGACTATCTAGACCGATTTGTGGTTGTCTTCATTGATGATATACTTGTGTACTCGAGGACAGAAGAAGAGCATGATGAGCATTTGAGGTTTGTTTTACAGAGATTGTTGAGCAACCAGTTGTATGCGAAGCTTAGTAAATGTGAGTTTTGGATTCGAGAGGTTGTGTTTCTTGGCCATGTTGTTTCGGCCGAAGGCATCCGAGTTGATCCATCAAAGATTGAGGCTATTGTTGAGTGGAAACAATCTAAGTCCGTGACCGAGATTAGGAGTTTCCTAGGATTAGCCGGTTACTATAGGAGATTTGTTGATGGCTTCTCTATAGTAGCTGCTCCTTTGACTAAGTTGCTGCAAAAGGGAGTCAAGTTTGAATGGTCAGATGCAAGACAAAAGGCCTTTGAGAAATTGAAAGAAGCTTTGACAAATGCTCCAGTATTAGTGCAACCTGTTTCAGGTAAGGAGTTTGTGATTTACAGTGATGCTTCCTACGTAGGCTTAGGATGTGTCTTGATGCAAGATAGGAGAGTTGTTGCTTATGCTTCTAGACAGTTGAAGATTCATGAGAAGAACTACCCTACTCATGACATAGAGCTAGTCGCGGTTGTATTTGCATTGAAGATTTGGCGTCACTACTTGTATGGTGAGAAGTGTATAGTTTACACCGATCACAAGAGCTTGAAATACTTGATGACACAGAAAGAGTTGAACTTGAGACAGAGGAGATGGCTAGAGCTGTTAAAAGATTATGATTTGACCATTGAGTACCATCCGGGTAAAGCAAACGTAGTAGCCGATGCTTTGAGTAGAAAAGTGGCCGTTGAGTTGAGAGCGATGTTTGCTAGATTGAGTGTGTCCGATGATGGTGGTCTGATCACCGAGTTGCAAGTGAAGCCTTCTTTGATTCAGTTGATTAGAGAGAAACAGTTGCAAGATGCGAGCCTGGTTCCCCATGTTCAGGACATAGCCGAAGGAAGACCGACCGAGTA
This sequence comes from Hibiscus tridactylites, assembly GCA_958450335.1. Lineage (NCBI taxonomy): Eukaryota > Viridiplantae > Streptophyta > Magnoliopsida > Malvales > Malvaceae > Hibiscus > Hibiscus tridactylites. Next base: position 50,597,349 of record OY288290.1, read on the forward strand.
TAGTTTTAGTTGTGAGAGCTTGTTGTGCTTTAGAGATAGGATTGTTGTACCGGAAGATGTCGAGCTAAGGCGTCAGATTTTGAGTGAAGCACATTCAGTCCCTTTTCTATGCATCCGGGTAGTACCAAGATGTACCGAGATTTGAAGAATGATTACTTCTGGGTTGGTTTGAAGAGAGATGTAGCCGAGTATGTGAGCCGTTGTATGGTTTGTCAGAGAGTGAAGGCAGAACATCATGTTCCTTCAGGTTTGCTACAGCCTTTGAAGGTTCCGGAATGGAAGTGGGAGAGAATCACCATGGATTTTGTATCGGGGTTGCCTTTGTCTCCTTCGAAGAAGAATTCAGTTTGGGTGATTGTTGATAGGTTCACTAAGTGTGCTCACTTCTTAGCAGTGAACACTACGGATTCCTTAGACAAGTTGGAAAGCTTGTACATTCGTGAGATTGTGAGACTTCATGGGGTTCCGAAGTCTATAGTTTCAGATAGGGATCCTAGATTTACTTCGAGGTTCTAGAGTTGTTTGCATAGTGCTTTGGGTAGTCGTCTGCATTTCAGCACATCTTATCATCCGCAGTCCGATGGGCAGTCAGAGCGAGTGATACAGATTCTAGAGGATATGCTTCGTTGTTGTGTGATTGATTTTCAGGGTTCTTGGGAGAAACACTTACCGTTGGTTGAGTTTGCTTACAACAACAGTTATCAGTCTAGTATTCAGATGGCACCTTATGAGGCTTTGTATGGTAGACGGTGTAGGACTCCGATTTGTTGGGCTGAGACAGGTCAGAGGTTGTTACCTATGCCAGACTTGCTTAAAGGAACCACAGAAAAAGTGAAGTTGATTTGTGACCGTTTGAAAGCAGCTTCCGATCGTCAGAAGTCCTATGCAGATTTGAAGAGGAAAGAGATTGAGTACTCAGTGGGTGAGAAAGTGTTTCTGAAAGTATCTCCGTGGAAGAAGGTAATGAGATTTGGCCGGAAGGGCAAGTTGAGTCCGAGGTTCATTGGTCCGTATGAGATAGTTGAGCGGATTGGGCCCGTAGCTTATCGGTTGAGGTTACCTTCTGAGTTAGAGAAGATCCATGATGTCTTTCACGTGTCTATGCTTAGGAGGTATAGATCAGATCCTTCTCATGTGATGCCCGTTGAGGAAATAGAGTTAAATCCGGATTTGTCTTATAATGAAGAACCCGTTGAGATACTTGCTTCTGATAGCAAGGTGTTGCGTGGCAAGACCATAGAGTTGGTCAAGGTGTTGTGGAGACATAGAGGAGTGGAAGAGGCCACGTGGGAGAGGAAAGCGGATATGGTTGAGCAGTTTCCGTATTTGTTTCCACCAGGTAATTTCGGGGACGAAATTTCCTTAAGTGGGGGAGAGTTGTAACACCCGGGTTTAGGGGTTAGGTGAAAATAATATTTTAATATTATTTTGGACTCGGTTTTATAATTAAAATGGTTTCTAAAAATTTAGGGTTCATTTCCAAATTAAATTAATTTAATTTGATTTACTATGTTTTGCAATTAAACCCTAAATGGCCATGAATTATATGTCCTTGTGAATATTTCATTTCATTAAGGGCAAATAAGTCATTTGAGCTTTTAAACTAAAACAAAGCAAAACCCCCCATCATCCACTATTCATTCTCTTCTTCATCAACGGGAAAACAAAGGCTCCCAACCCATTTACTATTCCATTCCACAACTTCTCCATTTCAACTCCAAATTTAAAGGTAATGGTAATTTTGAACTCCCCCCACCTTCCCTTTCATGAAAGTACCATTCATTTTCGTTTTCATGAAGTTTTGAGAAAATAGAAATTTTGAAAATCTTGATTAAAAATGGTGCCTTTGTGTAGCCAAACTTAATATTTCGATTTGTTAAGGTTAGATATGGAATATAGGAGCCAAATGATGCTACATATGTAAATTTCAAACGATTTTAATCAATTTTCGGAATTGGGTTTTGAGAGGGTTTTTGGAGGGTTTTAAAGTATGTTTTGGGGCTGTTTGATGTTGGGTTTTGGGGGCTGTAGGTAGTATGACATATGAGGATCATTTTGGGTGTAATTGATGCTTGTTTGGGTGCTTGAAATGAGAGAATTCAGTGGGTCAAGTGGGCTGCTCGAAAATCCTGTTTTTGGACTTGTTTTGAGTGTTGGATGCTTGGTAATGTAATCCGGGTTAATTTCGATGACAAGATTTTGATTGTGGATGTTTTGTTTGTGTTTGGGATTGATTAGAGTCAAGTTTGGGCATCGATGAAGCATCGGAAGTGAATCCGGAGATTTGAAGGTTGTTGCTTGCGTGGTCTTGAGCTTGGAAGCTTAGGTGAGTGGTTAATTGGTTTAAACGATTTTAAATTGGTTGGTTCGAGTATATGGACTAGGTTGGGCTTGGTAGACCCACCTAGAGTTAGGATTAGGGTGGTAGCCTAATCCTAAACTTGATCTAGAGCCTTTGGTTGAACTCACTATATGGTCGTGTATGTCTCGTATATATATTGGGGTATGAATGTCTATGTACATTGCTTTATACATGTGAAATGAGATTGGACTTATGATGCTTGAGACATGCATGATGATGGTTGTTGGTGATTATGTGCTAAGCACAAGGTTGATGAAATGAGTAATGTGATGTGAGTAACTATTGGCACTAGTAAACTTGGATACAAATGATCGATCATTAGGATGTTAGTGTGTACACATGAGTCTAAAGTCGCGCGTGGCCTTGGTGGCGTTGAGTCACCAAGGAGGAGTACGGGTTCGCCCGGAATTGTATTTAAATATAGTCGGTGATGAGTGGAATCCCATCGACGGGGCGTGAGGATGAGTGGAATCCCCTCCGCGAGGCCGGTGATGAGTGAAATCCCACCGAGGTAATGTGGTTGTTGGATATGAGTTTCCAACGTGTCTATCCGCGTATTCGGGTATTAACTAGGTGCCAATGTTGTTTGATGTATATATCAATGTGTTGAGGTTCATGGTTCTTATTGGGATACTTGTTGGTGGTTACTTATGTTATGGAAATTGAGCTTATGATCATGGCATTAATATTGTTTATTGCTCATGCATTTTTAACTTGTGGACCTTTGGAATGGTTGTGTTTTACTTTGGCTAGATCGTGCTCGGACCCTGCAATGTTGAGGTTTGTTCTTAGAGCTTACCCTCACTAAGCATCATTGCTTACGCTCTCTTTGTTCAACATTGCAGATCCTTAGTTCGTGGGTTGCTCGGCAAGTGGAGGGCCTCCAAGTGTGATTTTGGGACTTGAGTTCACCAAGTATGGATTTCAAATGTTAGACTTGTAATAGCTTAAGCAATGGGATATGTATGGTTTGTTGGATTGTTGTTGGTTGTTTGGAGCATGTGTAGACTCCTTAGTATCTTGCTTTTGCCTGGTTGTGTTGCCATGTTGAATGTTAACTCATGCCTAATTGCTTACTTGCATGTTAGCCTTATGCTTTAGGAGTTTATATACGTGTTTGATTGATTTTTGAATGAATACATGTTTGTGGGTTGTTGCTTCGGTCTTAGACATGTCCAAACCTTGTTAAAGCATGATAGTAATGTTGGTATATTTTGGGTTTAAATGCTTGGCCGTTGCTTGGTGGTTTGATGGTGTTTTGGGGCATCCTTGTGCCTCAAAACAGCCTAGAAAAGTCTGCAGACAGGGGGTGTTTCGGAACGGGTCCCCGTGTTCCGAAACGGCCCCTATGTAAATGGCCTGCCGTTTCGAAACGGATGAGGGTCGTTCCGGAACGTTTTCGCTACTGGAATTTTGAGAAATTGGCGAGATGAAGCTGTTCCGAAACGGGCCTCTGAAGTTCCGAAACGGTCAAATCTCGTTGACCACGAGATATTGACCGTCAAGGTCGTTCCGAAACGGGTCTCCCCTGTTTCGGAACGGTCACCTTATGGTTGACCCTGGCCTTTGACTAAGTCAAGGCGTTTCGAAACGGCCTGCTGTAATGAAGTAAAATGGATTGTTTATGTTTTGTTTGGTCGGTGAATGTTTCGTTGTTTGTATCTTCTGGTGTCGTGCTTCACATAGGAATTAAATATGCATATAGATAAGATTAAAGTTAAAAGAAATTTTCTGGGTCGTTAACCGAAGGGAAGCCTTAACGGGTTTCGCTTCGGTTTTCTCCGTGTGGCCCACTCGGACCGGTCATCCGACCAGACCGGGACGAGGGGGTTACAGTTTTCGGATATTTCCCACCCAATTTTTACCCCTAGCCAAAACATGTTTAAATTACTTTTTATTGAAAAATAATTATATAATATTTATAAAATATGATGAAAATATAGACAATCCCATTTAGGGATGGGCACGGGTTGGGTCGGGTTTTTGGTCCACCCGAACCCGACCCGAAACTAATAATCCTAAAACCGAACTCGACCCTACTCGATCCAATTCTTAAAAAAACCTGACCTGACCCAACCCAAAAATAAATATTTTAAACCCGACCCCGACCCGACCTATAGGAAAAAAAATTAGTTTTAGGGACTTAATTGTAAAAAAATAATTTTAGAGGCATAATTATAAAAAAATAATAAATTTAAGGACTAAATTGTAAATAAAAAAAATTAATTTTAAGGACCTAATTATAAAAAATATATAAAGAGAGGGTATTATTACAAATATTCCTAAAAAATTTAGAGGAAAATTACATTATTAGTCCCGGGTCGGGTCGAATTTTTTCACCCTAAAACCCGAACCCGACCCGACCCGACCCGACACTACACAAAAACTCGACCCCGATTTTTTTCATAAAAATACCCGACCCGACGGGTCGAGTCGGAACCCGTCGGGCCCGGGTGAAATGCCCATCCCTAATCCCATTTTTCTACTTCTTATCCTTTATTTCAATTGAATTTTATTTCTTAAGCTAATTCAAGGCTTAAAAATTAAATTAAATTTTTATATTAGGCCATTTCTTGTATTCTTACTTATCCAAATCTCAATTTACATTAATATTATATATAAACTAAATGACATTTGTTTGGGTATGGGGTGGGCCAAGGCCTAGGTAGGTCTGGGCCCAAATATGCTCCTGGCACAATTATTTTATTACTGGACATTTGAGAGACTAATGAAACATATTTATTGTGACCGTAACACCGCCTGCTAGTAGATACAATCTCTTCATTATTATGATTTCAAAATATGAAAGAGTTAAATTTTTTGAATTATTTCAAATCAGGATCAGATCAATAGAATATATATAAATTTTAGAGACTAAAATTGCTACTATACCAATTCATGTTAGACGCATGTTCAATTTTATAAAAAAAAAAGTTTGACTCCTGTAACCAAACACATTTTTTTGACCAAAAAGAAGTATGTTGGATTATATTTAAAGTGAAGGAGTACAAAGGAATCACACCACAAATTAAAAAATAATGTGAATAAAATAAAAACAATAAATTTTGAAGGGTGTGAAAGGCATGAAAAACAAATTCCACCACTTTCCAAAAAAAATTGCACAATAGTCTTCTAAAAGAAATTCAAAAACTCGTTACTTTGAACAGAGCGCTCTATGAAGAAAGCAAACTTGTCCTGCTAATTCTAGACATATAGGTAAAATCACAAAAGGGATCATAAGCATCACAGACCACCAATTTTCGTTGTTAAGAACGCTCGCTGATACTCATCATACGAACGTTAAATTGCTGTAAAAGCAGGTAACACTGTCACAAAGACAAACTAAAATTGTCATAGAAGCAGACGAATAAACTGCCATAAAAGCATACGAAAAAATTACCATAAAACAGATGTGATATGAATATGTCAAAGCAAAACAAAGAACAAGAAAATAAACTTGAAAATAAAACATTCAAGGGGATGAATTTATTTATGGATAAAATATCTAAATCATCGCTCAACTTTGCTTCAAGACATATTTTGGTTATTAAACTTTCAAAACGATCAATTTACTCACTAGATTTTACTTTTTGACCTATTTTAGTCGCTTTGAATTATTTTATTAATATTTTGATATAACTTTACATATTTTATTATTATTATTAAATATAAAAATTAATTTAAAATAAAAATAAACATATTTTATTGTTATTAAATAAAAAATAAAATAAAAACCCCAAATCCTCAACACTCAAAACTTTAAACCACTTTCACCCACACCGGCAACCCATCCCTTCACCGGCGTATCCCTCAATGGCAACCCACCTGAAATCAAAACCCAACGTGTTGTAATGTCTGATCAAACATTTGTGTGAATAAGTTTATGATAAAGTTTTGGCCTTTGAATAGTTTTCAGATTCAAAACCTTACTGGGTTTCGGTTCCAGAGTTGTAGAAATCGTGCGAAGATTTTGTAGGCGATCTTTCGAATAGTTTTTAGATTACTAATTTTTGAAAGTTGCGAATTTGTTTTGAAAACCACAAGTTGTAAAAGTTTCAATATACGTATGAGTTTGTTTTTTGAATGTTGGGAATTTTTGCTCAACTCTTTATTATTTGCTCTGATTCAGTGTTGGATAGGGAGCTTTTATCCCCAAAGATGATTTCTTCTTCACTCTCCACTCCGATGAACATTTACAATTCTATGGTCGAAAATTCACTTAGTAAAAGAGTTATTTAAAGTTGATTTTGGGTGGGTAGATGACGCCGGCGAAAGAGTGGGTTGCTGGTGATGATTACGCTGGTGAAGGGGTGGGTGGCCGGTGAGGATGAAAGTGATATGAGGTTTTAAGATTTTAGGGGTTTTATTTGATTTGATTTTATTTTATAATACAATATAACTTGTTTTTTTTAAATTAATTAATATATTTAATAATAATAATAATAATAATAATAATAATAATAATAATAATAATAATAATAATAATATACGCCAAGTCATATCAATATATTAATAAAATAATTTAAAGTGTCTAAAATAGGTAAAAAAAAATAAAAATTTAGTGAGTAAATTAATCGTTTTAAATGTTCAATAACCAAAATAAGTCTGAGAGCAAAGTTGAGTGATAATTTAAGGGATGAGTTTACCACGCGCGACGAACATCGATGAACACCACTAATGATGAACACCATTAAATTAATTAATAAAGATTTAAAATTTCAAGGACCCATCATACAATTAATAATTATTTTAAAATTTTAATTAAATTATTTTTTATATATATTAAAATTTTATTTTTTTAATAAGGGTAAACTATATATTTAGTACCTTACTTATTTCCATATTTTTATTGAACCCTCATTATTTAAATATTATTTCAATTTAACCCTATTCTTTATAAAAAATAATTTAACCCTTAACCTAAAACCCTAAACTATTAAACCTTAAAGCCTTAAACTCTTAAACATATACCCTAAACCATATACCATTAAAAATAATTTCACCATCATCGATTCAATTCAATTCAATGAATCGTTGAATTCTTCTAAAAAATTTAATTTAATTATTTTTTATATATATCAAAATTAATTAAACTCGAATAAAACTTTATCTTCATACAAGTCTAGTTTACCTTCAATCATCCTCATTAAATCTCTCGAAAGCTCAGACCATCCACCCATTGTTTCTTCTATTCTTGTACTGCAAATACAAACCAGTTTCAACGCCTACACAAAATAAAGAAAAATAATCAAACAGATTGGCACTCAAAAAGACAAGACAATTAAGATTCAAGCCATAGTTAAAACGACTCCCAACTGTTAACATACCCGACCAAGGTTCCTTTTAAAACCGACATACTACAAAAAAGCAGACATAATACAAATTGAGGGGGAGAAGGGAGAACATACCTGGGAGTTATGATCCTTGAAACTTATTATTATTATCAGACCACAAACTGAAGGTACAACCTCGGAATCGATAGATATTTATAGTTGGGCTAAGGTGCAAGACGTATATTTGTCGAAAAAGGATTGTGGAAAATTGACATTAACCTAAACACCTTGCAAACCGAATACATGTAGGAAAAGGATTGTTCCACTCTGAAATTAATTAACAAAAAACAGCAAAGCTTCGTGCAACGACGAGTGCTTGACATACCCTTAAGCAGAGTGTAATAAAAAACCTCGGATTTATCTTCGATGGGTTCTAGGAGATTCGAGTTTAATTAATTTTGATATATATATAAAATAATTTAATTAAATTTTTTAGAAGAATTCAACGATTCATTGAATTGAATTGAATCGATGATGGTGAAATTATTTTTAATGGTATATGGTTTAGGGTATATGTTTAAGAGTTTAAGGGTTTAAGGTTTAATAGTTTTAGGTTTTAGGTTAAGGGTTAAATTATTTTTTATAAAGAATAGGGTCAAATTGAAATAATATTTAAATAATGAGAGTTCAATAGAAATACGAAAATAAGTGAGGTGCTAAATATATAGTTTACCCTTATTAAAAAAATAAAATTTTAATATATATATAAAATAATTTAATTGAATTTTAATATATATAGTTTACCCTTATTAAAAAAATAAAATTTTCTTAATTTAAGTATTTTAACCTTTATTTATATACAAAATCAATAGGGCAACCAAAACCCGCCGTCGCAGGCTTTAAAAAACAAAATGAAAAAGAAGAATTTTGTAAATGTGGGAGAGTGGAGATGTAACCGCCGCAGTACACTACATTAAAATATATATTATTTGATTGAATAGAAAGGTATTATGCTTTTTATATCGAAATTCGAACCTACACAAAATAATATAATATGAGTATCTTTAACCAATAGAGCAATTAAGAAATTTCACTAAAATATATATTATTAAAAATAATTGAAAGCCAAAAAAAACTTATTTTATCCACATAATCATTATTTCCTTGAACAATTCAACAAAGATCATCAAAGTATATGACATATATAGCAATTAGCAAGGACGACGGCTACCCAAGTTGTGGAAAGATATGGAAATCTCCAATGTTTATCCAATCAAAGTACAAAAAATGCAAAGAAGTTGTCACACCAACATTACTTTGGGTAAATTACAAAAGTCGTCACTGGACTTTGCTCTTTGATCTATTTTAGTTATAGAAATTTTAAATGATTAATTTACCCATTAAATTTTATACAAAGACCTATTTTAGTCACTCAATACTATTTTATTAATATTTTGATATGGTTTGACATATTTTATTACTATTAAATATAAAAAAATAATTTAAAATAAAGAATAAAATTATATTTTATTTTAAATTAATACAAAAATAATTTAAAATAAAAAAACAAAAATAAAACTCAAAATCATACCAATCTCCAATCCACAAACTCTAAAACCCTTCCTTTCACTTTCACCGGCCACACTCTTCATCGGTCACCCTCACTGGCAATGACGAATGCACCAAACCCTAGTGGGGTGCAACAACATCCCATTTTTAATTTTAAAAAAAAATAAGTTTCATTTAGTGTTTTTTTTAATAAACTTTATTTAGCATGTTGAAGAAATTTTATTTTTCATATCCATTTAAGAAAAATAATATTTTAGACTTAAATTCTCACCAGTACCACCCCCTCGCCACCGTTCAGTACTCCTTGAAAAGTATAAACTCACTTTCACTTTCTTTTAATTGTCTTTCGCTCTTTCCTCGTTAAGAAATAATCGCTGGAATTTATTTCTTTATTATTTTTTGTTTTATTTTTATCCCAAAAGAAAAAAGAACAAGTTTTCTTATTTAATTTGATTAATTGTTTTCGGCCATTTTTTCAGCCGTCTACTTTATTTGATTACATATAGGGATGTTTGGTTTTGCACGTTGATTTCTTCTTCTTCTCAAGTTAATGTAGCTTTCTTTTTATTCTCAAATTAGGGTTTCCTTTGTAAAATTTAGGGATTTCACTATCAATCTACGACTGCTATGTAGTTGAGGATGGTGACCTTTTCAAGGAGTAGTGAACGGTGGTGAGGGGTGTGGCCGGTGAGAGTGACCGATAAGATCGTGTGGAAATGATGGAAGTGAAGAGAGTTTTGGGGTTTGTGGATTGGAGATTGGGTATGATTTGAGTTTTGTTTATGATTTTTTATTTTAAATTATTTTTGTATTAAATAATAATAAAATATATTTTTATTTTAAATTAATTCTTATATTTAATAATAAAATATGTCAAGTCATATTAAAATATTAAAAATAATATTAAGTGACTAAAATATGTCAACATTAAAGTTTAGAGATTAAAATAAGTCAAAGAGTAAAGTTTAATGATAATTTTTGTAATTTACCTATTAGTTTTATTACAACGTCTAGAAACAGACATTGGCGACGGAACGGTGGATAAGATTCATGCACTTACCTATCACTATCCGTAATCACGTGGGAAGCAATGAAATATTATTGTCTGGTTTAGCCAAAGCCCAAATAATGTCAATGCCACTATCAAAATTAGAAGAAAAATTATTATTTATATGTCACAAAGTTTAAAATTTATTATTAAAATTTTAAATTAAAGTTTAGAGAATTATGTGTAAAATGTATTTTTAAGGTTTAAATATTAGTATTTATATATTAGGGTTTATACCAACAAGAGTTGGGTGCATTGGTAAGATGCATTGCACTCCCAAGAAGAGAACGTGAATTCGAACCTTAAAGACGACATTGTTAGGAAAGGCAGCCACGCACCCCGAACATGGATCGTAAGACGGACATGCATATAATTAAAAAATATTAGGGTTTATGATTTAAAATTTATGATTAAGACTTAAAACTTAACTTTTAGTGTTGTGAGTTGTGACATAGAAAATGACACCAAAAAAAATAATTTTTATTTCAAAATTAGTCAGACTCTCTCCTACCTACTTGCATGTATCTATTTTTTATATAGCTTTCATATGATTACAATATAGTAGTATATGTTTATTTTCTTTAAACTTTTTTCACAACGTAAAGTTGTTTGAATCTGAATCTCTTAAATTAAAAATTATCTTTTTGCATATATTTATCTAAAAATCAAAATATTTGAATGACAATATTTATATTTTTTTAAATATAGCTATGCTTAGTAATTTATTAAAAATAAGATAATTCTAGAAAAAATAAACCCTGAAAATACAAAAATCTTTTTAGAAAGAAATTAAGAATAATTATAATTTTTAAATAATATAGTTCCAAAAAAATGATTTTTATACTTTTAGGAGTTTCTGTGATTTTATTTGAATTTTTCATTTTTTGAGATTTTTTCTGATGTTTTTAATATTTATTATGCTTTAACGTGACATCCTAATCGAGCCATTTAGCATTTTCTAAGGCTTAACGGTTTAATAAGCCCCTAAACTTTTGTAAAAAAAAATTAAGTATTTAAATTATTTTTGCACTCAATTAAGCGCTCAAACTCAACAAAAAAATTAATTTGGCGATTTTACCAACATTGACCGTTAACTTTAACATTTTTTTAAATTGACACATGTCGCAATATGATAATGCCACTTGTCGTTTCTAGGAATTTTTAAATTTTAATTTTTGAAAATATATAAAATATCTGGAAAATGCTAAAAATTATTTTAAAAATATAAAAAAAATATTTTTAAATTCCGAAATTTATTTAAAAATAATAAATAATAATTTTTCAAAAGATTAAAATATTTAAAAAAATAAAAATTACAAAATTAAAAATATTTAAAAATATTACACAATTATAACAAATATTTTGAAAAACAATATATTTTTAATATTTTTTAAATATAGTTTTAAAACCAAAATAAATTTTATTGTTTTATATTGTTTTCAAAATATTTTTATACTTGTACAATAATATTTATTTATTTTTATTTTTTAATATTCTAGTTTTTAAATACTTTTATCTTTTGAAAAATTATTTTTTTAATAAATTTCGAAATTTAAAAATATTTTTATATTATTAAATATTTTTTAGATTTTTCCAGATTTTTTGAAAAAAATGTAGAATTTTTTCTGTTTTTTAGACATTTTTTAAATTAAAATTTAAAAATTCCTAGAAATTACAAGTGGCATTATCCTATTGCGACACGTGACAAAAAAAATTAAAAAATTTGTTAAATTTAATAGTCAATGTTAGTCAAATAGTCAAATTAATTTTTTTTTCTTGAGTTTGAGAGCTTAATTGGGTTAAAAAAAATAAATTTAATTAATTTCTTTTGCAAAAATTTAAGGGCTTATTGATCCCTTAAATTTTTTTATGAAAAAAACCCAGGGCAAACTTAGTAGACAGAATGAAAGTAAAACAAGTAAGCTAACAGAAATTAAGAAGTAAATTAGTAGGAGCCCCCCCCCCCCCCCCCCCCCCCCCCCGCTTTGGGTTCAACTACATTTTAGGTTCTTAAGTTTTGAAACTATGCAAATTAAGTCCTAGCACCCTTGAAAATTTTTAGACTTGGTTACTTCTTAGTCTCTATCGATTTTGAAACTATGCAAATTAAGCTCCCGTCCTCATTTTTTAGTTTAAATACTTCTTAGGTCAATATCAATTTTAAAATTAGGCAACAATACAAAATATCATCATTGTTTTTTTTTTTTTAATTCTTATCAATTTAAAAATTAGACAAATAAAACCTTAATCCTCAATTTTTAAATTTTAACCTATTAATTAAAGTTCGACTTTTTTCTACCACTAATTATATTTAACCCTCAATCTTTCATTTTGTTACTGAATATAAAACTTTAGGATTTACCATAGAATATATATATATATATATATATATATATATATATATATATATTGATATCTAAGTTTGGTTTTAAGATTTAATTTTGTATTTTTTTTGTTCATTTAGGTACTTGTATTTGACCTTTTGGTTTAAACAGATATTTACGGTCTTAAACCAACTCAAACTAAGAAGTCAAGTTCATGTATCAATTCGAACAAAAAGGCCAAATTCATGTACTTAATTGGACCAACAAAAATCTTAGGTACCAAATTGAACCTTGAAACCAAACTCACATACCAAAATGTATATTAACCCTTAAAGTATTCACTTTTCAATGAAATCAAATACTTGATAAAAGAATTTTATTGTGTGTTTGATCTTTTACAATTCGATGGGATTAGTATCTGTTTAATCGTTAAAAGATGTTCGTAACTAAAAGAATTCACTTTTCTTTCAAAAGAAAAAAAATGAGTCCATAAATTCTTTATATTCAAGTCTATAGCACGTGTATAATTATGTGCTACGTCTGTAATCTTTTGTTTTCGTTTGAATGATACAATTACAGTTGCTCGTCTATTTAAAATTCAAGTAGACATTAAATATTATATTCGTATTTTTTAATGATACAATTGTATTTAATATATTGTATATTTATAATTCGATTTATACAAAATTTAACCTATCCATAAAATGTAATATATATTATAATCTTCTTGTCATATTTATATTGCGTCAGACTTATTGCGCAACTGAGTTACGTAGGCAGAGTGGTTCATGCACCTTGACCTAAAGGAAATTTCCATACCTATTAATTATTACATATCTATCACCCACGACCCCAAGTTGCCTTCGCCTTTTCATCACCTAAGTCGCACATGAAACTCAATGTGAATTTCTTGTAGAATATATATGAATTATGATCTAATTTCGATCATCACAAATTCGAAATTAATCTAAATATAAACTCAAATTGATCAAAAATTCGAATTGACTTAATACAAAACCAATCCAACCATCCAATTAACATTTCTAATTATAGGATTTATTTTTCTCAAACATGTAACTCTCGTAGTGACAAAGAAGACAACCCTACCAACAACCAATTGGTTTAGTTGATCATACATTATATTTCTTAAGTAAAGTCATATGTTTAAATCTTAACGTTGTAAATAAAACAATTTAAACTGGGAGTGTCGCTCACATAATAACCTTTAGAGTACTCGATCTGAATTAGTCAGCTAATAAATTAAATACTGATAATTATATAAAAAGAAAATTCCATATGTAAAGGGGTGATTTGAATAGTTTGAAAGTCACCTTATATTTTGTTTATTTTTTTGTGAATTTACTTAAAATAAATATAAATTTCATTTTATTTGATTTGATTTGATTTTTTAATTTTTTTTATTAGTGGTGTTTTGATCAGTTTTAACTGATTTATTATTGAATTAACCTGTGACATTCACACAGTTAAAATTTTAATAAAAAGTTTTGTTATACACAACACTAAGGGTTGTGTATAAGAAGTGCTAGATTCTTATTATTAATTGTTTTTATACTTTTTAATAGAATATATTAGAATGCACTTAATTACATTTTAAAAAATTAAAAATCATTAACTGTGTTTAATAGAATTAAACCCTAACATCCTAAACCCTAAAACATAAGCACTAAACTATAAACCCTAAACAATTAGCTCAAACCCTAAAATACTAAACTCTAACCATAACCTTAAACCCTAAATATTGACCATAAACCCTAAACAATAAACTTTGATCATAAACCCTAGACCTTAAATCTTAACCATAAACCTTAAACATCAACTCTAAACCCTAAACCTTGACCCTAAACCCTAAACCATAATACCATAAAAATACAACACTAAAACCCTAAAACAACAAACCGTAAACTCTAAACCATAAACATCTAAACTATTTTACATGATTATTAATTACATTAAACACCTTGAATTAATAATGTTTAATATTTTAGGAATGTAATTAATTATATTTTAATAGATTCCATTAAAAAGTAAAATAACAATTAATGATAAAAATCTAGTAATTCTTATATAGAGCCCTAAACACCATATATAGCAAAACATGTTAATAAATAGTATAAATAATAGGGTTTAGCGATGCTCCGAAAATTCAGGGAATCTATGGTTTTTGTAGCAATTGCGAACGGTAGTATGGGGCCGCTCGGTGTGATCTCCGGCAGACCACCGGACAATACACTGCAGATTTCGGTCCAGGCGAGCCTTGAGAGGGCTGGTGTTCCTTTGGAGGATGGCATGGAGAGGGAATCGAAGAAGGGAAGAGGGCTGACGGAACAAGGTCGGGAGAAGGAAGGAATAGGTGGTTCATTATCGGGGGATACTTGCATGCAGGAGGATGCATTGGGGGAGGCTGGAGTGGTACCAACTGAGCCTGGCGTGACGGAAATTGGGCAGGGTAAACCCTCGTTCCGTGATATGGTTGCCGGGAAGGAGGGTGGTCCGTCGATTATAGAGGATCTCGACGTGGAGATAACGAAGGAGGATATGACGATTGATTTGGATGGTGTGCTGCCCAAGATTGATTTTGCTGAGAGGGTACATGAATCTATCGATGCTAAACTTGCATGCTCTATAATTGTACGGCTACTAGGGAAGGCAATTGGATATCGAGTGTTATTGAATAGGGTTAAAGCCTTATGGATGCCGGTGGGAAAGTTGGAATTGATTGATTTGGATAATGAGTATTATTTGGTACGTTTTGAATTAGAGCGAGATTATGACCGGGTCCTGTCGGGTGGTCCTTGGGTAGTATATGGGAGCTACTTAACGGTGCAGCCTTGGTCCCGTTCTTTCACTACGTCGGAGGCGTATCCGCAGAAAATTGCCGTGTGGGCGCGACTACGGGGACTCCCTTATCGCTACTACACCAAGAGTATGTTTAGAGAGATTGTTAGTGTATTTGGAAAGGTCGTGAAGATTGATTATAATATGTTGGAAGGGAAGAGGGGCCGATTTGCGAGATTTGCCGTGGTGGTTGATCTGCGGAAACCTCTACTATCGGGGGTGATGATTGATGGGTTTTGGCAGGATGTATAATATGAAGGTTTACCATTGATTTGCTATACTTATGAGGAATATGGACACCAAAATGAGGTTTATGGTAAAAGATGTGATCGGGTGGTCGACACTACTTTGGGACAGTCTAGTACGGTCGAGAAGGTGCCGGTTGAGAGAGAGATGTACGGTCCTTGGATGTAGGTGACTTCTCGACGTCGCAAGCCGGTAAAAGTTGGTAAACAGTCGAGTGTGGTAGAGAATGCGCAGCAAGCAAGGAGGAGGAGTGAGGGGTCACGTTTTGAAGTGTTGGATGTTGAGAATGGGAGGAATGTAGTGAACACAGTTACGAATGATGGTGAAGGGGGTGTTGGACGTTCGTTGTTGGATAAAGGGAAGAAGGTGATTGAGAACACAGTGGATAGAAATGAGATGGAGATAATGGGAGGCGAGGTGGCTGGTCCGTCGAATATGGGAATTAGTAGGGATCATGTTGAGCCTGCGTGTGAGGTGCGGGCTGCTGCTGTGGAAAATGAAACTGTAGGTGCTGAAGGAGTGGTGGCTAATGGTATTAAAAAAGGCTGGCACTGTTGCTTCGATGTAGGAGGTGGTTGTCGAGAAATCGACGCTGGGAGTGGGTGATCATAAAATGGTTCGGGTCGTTGACAAGGATGAGAGGGGTGTTTTGCGTGAGGTTAATGGACGAGGGGCGAAGAGTGTTGTTCGGAAGAATGCCACTAAGAGTGCTGTGAAGAATCCGCTTGCGGCAAAGAGCATGGGGGCGAAAGGGCTTAAGTCGAAGAATAGAGATGAGCGGGGGCCTCCTAAACCGGTTCTTACAGAATGGATTAACAATATGACGGCTGAACTTAATGTCGTGGCAAGAGAGGTGAAAGGAGGTAACCGTGGCCCTGGTGCTTCGATTGTGGAGGATAATGGCCAGGTTCAATGGAATTCTAATCAGGTTTTTGAGAACGTAAAGGTTAAGGACATGTCGTCCTAGGCTATGTTTTATCCATTGTTGCTTTTTCTCCATGGTTAAAGTTATATTTTGGAATGTCCAAGGGGCTGCCAAATTTGTAGGCGAGGGTGTGAGGATGTTGATCACATCCTGAGAAGATGTTCGTCGGCACGTTTGCTTTGGACACAGCTGGTGCCTTGTGCTAGAATCACTGAATTTGAATCCATGGATTTCGAGACTTGGTTGATCTTCAATTTGCGGAATGAAGGGAAGTATCCGAATAAGGGTTCGACATGGGTGACTCGTTTTGCTGTGGGTTGTTGGTTGCTATAGAAGCGGAGGTGCAGCTTGATTCTTGATGCGTCGTACAATGTACAAGGGAACATTGTTGTGCAATGTTTGCAAATTGCTATGGAGTTCGACAGTGTGTCTCCCATTGCTGTTGTCCCACGCCAGATAATCGAGGTGAGAAATCGTTGGCAGCGGCCTCCAAGGGAGTGGGTGAAGGTGAATGCGGATGGCTCGGTACATGGGCAGCAGAGAGCGGCTGCGATTGGGGGAGTTATCCGGGATTGGCTTGGAAAATGGGTGTTTGGTTTCGCTCGCAAGATTGGGAGTAGATCAGTGTTAATGGCGGAGTTGTGGGCGATATATGATGGTCTTCTACATGCATGGAGGTTGGGGTTTACAAGGGTGTATCTTGAATCAGACAACATGAAGGCGATTCGGATTCTTAAGAATGAATCATCGGCGTTACGTGGGGATGTTGTCGTTGATCTAATATTTGGTCTTTTATGCCGAGATTGGGAGGTGAAGGTCCAGCATATTGGACGTGATGGAAACAAGGTGGCGGACTTCCTTGCACGGATGTTTACTGGGCAGCAGCGGAGTGATGTGTGGATGATTGATCCTCCGAGTGAGGTGCAGGATATATTGGAAGCGGATCGGGGGATTTAGTTTTGGTTTTCTATTATTGTATTAGCAAAAAAATACAAGGAATACGCCATATATAGGGATAAATCTAGGGGATTGCCAAGGTCCCGACTCCATGAGGTTTTTTAATTTTTTTAATATACTGATGTGGTTACATGGTAGTATTTATTTACATATTTTTAATTTTTTTTAAATCTCTTTACTAGTAAAAAATATTGTTTCAAATTTGATAATAAAAAAAATGATAATTTTTTATGTTTTGACTTTTGGCCACAAAACTTTTTATTTTCTTTAGTTTTACCTCCTTTTATAAAATTAGTATTTTTATTATAAATTTGGCAACATTTTTAGTTTATGCTAAACTAATTGTAATATCTAAAGTAGTTTGATAAAAAAAATAAAGTAAACAAATTATTGTTCTAAGGTTTGTTTGGAAATCACAGTGTATTTGCATGAAAATTGTAATTGTAATTACACACGATGTAATTACAATGAATTTTGATTCCTATACATGTTTAACTGAAAAGTGTAATTATACAGCAATTTTCTAAGTTGTGTTTGACAGTATAAATTGTAATTACATAGTTGTATAAATTTAAATTTTAAAATAATGTTAATTATAAAATTGAAGAGTATAATTGAGTTACAAAATATGAACTAAAACTCTTAAATTGAAGACAATCACGCATAAGCGCTCTAAAATCACGCTTCACGACGACTTAAATGTTACAATAAAAATAGTGTAAACCAAACTAATCCAAAATGGTTTGATAAGAATCCATGTAGGTAAGGTAAGCTAAGTAAAATATTTAAATAGAAGTTGATCTTAAACTAATATCAAAATAAATAAATAAATTAGTGGTTTCCCAATAATTTATTTGTACCAAGGGTGAGTCGATTAATATCCGGGCATGGTCCCCAGGCATCGAAAGTAAAGTAATATTGGAATGTGACAACAGTTTCAATGGTACATAAACCAGTCATGATCGAGGGCTTATATAATAATAATAAAATGATATAGTTGATTGAAATTATTGCAACGTCTCATCTAGCACCTGACCACGTACGATGAATCCTAGAGTTACGTAAATTTACCACGTGAAAGTTTTTCTCAAGGTCTAATTCGGGCAATTTTGGGTGAAAAACCTCTTTTTAATTAGGGAAAACTACATCGGTGGTCCCCAAACTATTATAGTTTTCTTATTTTGGTCCCTAAACTACGCTTTTCGGCAAAACCGTCCCTTCTGTTACATAGTTCTCTTGTTTTGGTCCCCCAACGTTAAATAGCTAACGATTTTACTGACGTGGCATTTTTTAAATATTTTTTAATCATTTCTCTCTCCTCTTAAAAAAATGCCACGTCAGCAAAACCGTTAGCTATTTAACGCTGGGGACTAAAACTGGAGAACTATGTAACAGAAGGGACGATTTTGCCGAAAACATATTTGGGGACCAAAATAGGAAAATGATAATAGTTTGGGGACCACTGGTATAGTTTTCCCTTTTAATTATTATTGGGCAAAATGGCTCCCAAAAAATATTGTTTGGCAAAATGACCCCCAAACTTGCCAGGTCGGCAGACCTCGCGTTGTGTAGGACGCGAGGTACGATATCGCGTTCTTCAAAACGCAATTTCAGTCGACATGGCATTGTTGTCCGTGTTAACAGTTTTACAGTACCTCGCGTTCTGCACCCGAGAAATTGAAACGGCGGCTGAATATATCGCACAGACCTCGCGTTCTGTAGGACGCGAGGTCTGTGCAAATCTGCCTTGAACCACAAGCGAAAACAAGTGTCGGTAGGCCTGTTCGAGCCCAATTTCGAGCGTGTAAATTGTATATTTTTAGCGATCATCGAGTTTGGGGTCGTAGTACTGAAAATTGTCTATCGTATGATACCAACATGATTAATTTCTGTCCATTCTACAATGATTTAAAATGGCTTCGAAAACCCTATGTCATCATCTTTTTTTTTATTGAAGTTGCATTTCAACTAATGTCGATTTTCGGTTTAGTAATCTTATTAAATTTATTAAAAACAAAAATTAAATAAACATTATAAAGTTTAATTATAATATGTAAACAAAATTATAATACGTAAACAAAATTATAATACGACATTATAAAATTCAAAAGTGTTTTATATAAATATTAAAAACATAAGTACAAAATAGTAAAAAAAAGACTAAAATTGCCTATGTCCACCCGTTCCGCAGTCGGGTGGATGACGCTCACGCTCCGGATACCTCCTGTGTCCATCGTGTGGTGGTCCCTGGTCCCTATCATCCTGACCATCATGTGCGATATGCGGATCTGTGGTGGGCCCAGGCGGGGAGTAAAACAAGCTACCCATCGGCGTACTCTCCACAATGGGAAACCCATACTGAGGGTGCAGCTGTGGATAATCGATAAGCATAAGGTCAGTCGTGGGCGTATGGGGACAATAGGCATCAGTGGAGCCGTACTGGGGTGGAGGCATCGTTTGCTGGAAACTCGATGGACCACTATGAAATGGTGCGGCAGAAGATGATGCCCCTGGAGTGTCATATCGTGGTCTCGGACCGCGATGCGTCGACTGCCTCTGGCTCTGCCTCTGGCTCTGGGTCTGGCTCGCTCGACGGCTCCCGCGTGGGCGGTTTTGGGGTTGCTGGGAAAGCCCTGCTTCGCGCTCGGCCTGAGTAAGGATATGTGGCATCCCATTGTTCGTATACCACTGGTCATAATTGAAAGCGACCGAATGACCCCCTACCATAATTTGTTGGAGAAACTGTGGGCGTCTGTTAAATCGGTGAGCCCAAAGCGCTATCCAGCTAGCGTGGTGCTCGGCCCAATCAACCTCCGTCTTCCCCTGGCGCGTAAGATTGTGGAATGAGTCCATATTTTGCAGAGGGGGTGGAACATTTTGGACGTACCCAAACTGTCGGAGTACCCTATCCGTAGAATGCCACACGCAAATTTCGTAGTTCAGCAGCGGCACGACGGAAATCCAGAGGTCTCGCTCTCGCATAAAATCTGGTGGAGTAAACTGGCGAATCTCCTCTAAATCGTAGGGCGTCCACACGAACTAAAAAGAATGAAAGCGTTTGTAACGGTTATATGAAATATTATTGGAAAAATAGTATGGAAAAAATCAAAAAAATCATTGAATTACCTCGTCCACCGTCAAGGTATTGAATCTAAATTTGTATTCTTTCTGGGAGTCCGGCAGGCCGGTGTGGGTCAGTGCGGTGGTCCACCTATAAATAATGAAAAACATCGTTAAATAAAATAATTTAATAATAAAAAATATAGTAGATTATGTAGTACCTCCGTAGAAGCGGAAATAACATAGCGGTGGGCTGCCTAAGCTGTGGTCTCAAAGTAGGCATCCGAAACCAAACCCAAGCCTATAGGAATAAACAACATCCTCCCATCGATGCTCTGGAGGCGTCAACGTTTCTGCAGAGGTCTCTGCTAAGAAACGCCAAGACAGCTGACCCCCAAGATTTTCGTCCAGACTCATCTAAATTTGTCAGATGACGAAGCCACATAACGTGCACTTTTGTGCGGGATTTGTCGGGCATTAATATCCCGCCAATAATGCGCAAGATGTGGGCTCGCGCGCACCGCTGTGAAAATATAGATTTAATAAAGACATCCTAATTAAAAAAATTGTAAGTTCATCCTAAATAAAAAAAATTGTAAGTTCAGCCTAAATATAGATTTAATATAGATTTAATAAAGACATCATAAATATTTAATGTGATGTAGGCAACCTAAATATTTAATAAAGTCATCATAAATATTTAATAAAAGCATCCTAATTTTGAAGTACTGATTTGTAATTGCATCCTAAATTTATTAAAAGGATCCTAAATATTTAATGAAGTCATCCTAAAAATTTCATAAATCATCCTAACGTTCAAATAAATATTTTTAATTTCATCATAAATATAATAAAAGCATACTAAATATATAATAATGGCATCCTAATTTTTAAATAGAAAAAATACCTAAAGTACAACTTCATCCACATCGGGGGGAGGGGTTCCAAACTGGTCCTCCAAGTACGATAGATCGATTTTCCCTCCGTCCCACACGTCCTCATGGGGCATCACGCCCATTTCTTCAGCAAATAGGGTTGGCCAATGTGTCATCGCTACACCAGTAATAACGCTGCCGTTTGTAGGCAACCCCAGAATGTAGGCAACATCCTCCAACGTGATTGTTGCCTCGCCAAATGGAAGATAAAATGTGTGCGTCTCGGGTCTCCACCGTTCTATCAGCGCGCTGATCAACGGCGGTCTAACCTTCACCCCCATATATACCGAGCTATGTGCCCAAAACCAGCGCGCTCAATCCAATGCATAACAGCATCAACGAGTGCGATGTTGATACGGTTAAGGTAACATTGTAAGTTACGTTCGTATCCTTGCAAAAAAATAAAATAAAATAGTTAGTAAAATATAAAAAATATAATTTAATTAAAAATTTTAGAAAATAAAAGGGAAAAAATAATACCTCTGGAGTGTTTCGCCAATATTGACTGCAGTGACTCGCTTGGTTGCGTAGCAAGGGCTCCATGTTATCGAACGACATATAAAAGTTGCTGATAATTTTTTGTAAAAATGCTATAGAACTCGCGTTCTGTGATGTTTTTTTAGAAAAAAACCTCCAATTTATAGAAGACCTCGCGGCTTTTGGGATGCGAGGTTAATGAACCTCGCGTTCTGTAGAATGCGATATTCATGTACCTCGCGTCCTATAGAACGCGAGGTTCATTGAAAAGGCGCGTCAATGAACAGACGCGTGAACTGAACGGTCAGAAGTGACCTCGCGTCCTATAGAACGCGAGGTTATAAAAAAATCGCGTTGTACAGGACGCGAGGTTTTTTAAATGAAGAGTTTCGAGGCGGGAAACTCATTTAATATTACAATTTTTATTTATAATAATAACAATAAAAATAAAAATAATAATAATAATAGAAATAATAAAAATAATAATTATAATTAAAATAATAATAATATTAATAATAATAACAATAATAATAATAACAACAATAATAATGAATCATACTAACAATAAAAATTATTAGTATGATAGTAATAATAATAATAATAATAATAACAATAATAATCATACTAATAATTATAATAATAAAAATATGTGTTATGTTTTCATTAGTAACTAAATAATACTAATAACAATAATAATAATCATACTAATAATAATAATAATAACAACAATAATCATACTACTAATAATAATAATAACAATAATGAATCATACTAAATACGCGTTATGTTTTCATTAGCAACTAAAAATAACGACATAGCGCAATATTTTGGAAGTTAGTTTGAACAAAACTTTTAAAATACGCGCTATGTTGCCATTAGTAGCTGCAAGCGAAAACTGCTTACGTGAATGCAGAAAAAAATTTCTGTGGGTCTCCTTGCCTCTCCAAGAGTTTGCTATTTATAGAGGGAGGTGAATATGTTGACGTGGCAACCTCGCGTTCTGTAGGACGCGAGGTCATTCAAACCTCGCGTTTTACAGAACGCGAGGTTTATGAGATGTTGGTGTATATATATGCACGGAGATAAATTTTTGTAACCAGTTAAGTTTAGTTTAGGTTAGTTGAATATGAGTTCGTGTAATGCTGCGTTTTTTTTCCGTTGAAATTTTTATGTCCGAAATTTTGTTTCTTTATGATAGCTGGAGAAAGATTTGTGTTCCGCGGGGTACATACCCCCGCATGATACGTTCATTGAATAATATTTACCGACATATCGCAATATTTTGGAGGTTGTGTGCTGCAGTAGTGGCTTCAATGGCAGCTTCTGTAGCCGCCGTCGAGAGGATCCCCGGCTACAGTTTTGAAACGAAACGACTTTTAGGAAGCGAGGGCGGATTCAGATTGACATTCTTCCATGGCAGCCAACATTTTCAAATGCGGCCGGTGCCGATTACATTTGTTAATGTGGATCAAAGCTGCTACCATTTCAGAAGAAATCTGATTATCGCGCTCTGCTTCTTTCAGTCGGGACCTCCGATCAAATTTGCCCACCGGAGCGGCTGAATATATTGTTTCAAATTTTGTAGATAATTTATGTAGTTGTCTCAATTTACTTATTAAAGAATACATGTTGAAAGTTTTGTTAAATGAAATGCGACTTAAATTTACTTATGTGGTGTTTTTCCTTTCCTATAAATACCCACGAATTCCACCATCATTTACTCATTCCAAATTCTCTCTAAACACCCAATCTTTGCTCACCTTATGGCAAAATTTCAGGCAACATTTTATTTTCTCGATACTTATTTTGAGTCAACAATCACCGGCAAAATGTCACTGAAAGATTTAATACAGTTGACAACAATCGAGGTTAGTAAACACACCGACAAACAAATTTCTTCCATGGAATGTCGAATCCCAACACCGGCAGCTAATGAAACGCACTACGTTATGAAACTTACGAACGAAACAGACGTTCGTAACATGTATGACCGGCTCAATTCCGTCGGAGCTAGAGACGTCGATTTCAATGTTAAGTTTGTCAACGCCGGTGAAGGTAGTACGTCTGCACCCGTAAAACCTGCTCCGAACACTGAACACGCACCATCTTCACCGGATGTTGATGCAGTTGTGGAAGAGCTGCAACTTTTTATGTACAGGCGTAGACAAAGAAAACAACAGCTGATCGAAGAACTAAACCTAAGTTCAGACGTGTCCACTGACTACGATGATTCGGATTAACCATAAACTTCTGAAATTATCTTCCAATTATGTTATATGACGTCTTATTTCATCCTTTATTAATGTTCAATGGACCTCAAATTATGTAAAACTACTACTACTCAATTACATTGATAAACTACAATTGTCTAAGTTATTCAAACATAAATTTTTTTGACGTAATCTCTGTCTCAAATAATATAAAGGGACCTCACGTTATGCACCAGTAGTAGTATTCAATTACATTACCAGACTACAATTGTCTCAAATTCTCAATATGTTCTCAATTACACAAACAAACAAATAGTAAACAGTACGGTTATTATAACTTCTGACGGAATGTCTGAAACAAAGCAATTAAAGTGACCTCGCGTTCTATATAACGCGATATTAATGGACCTCGCATTCTATAGAACGCGAGGTACTAATATCGCGTTCTACAGAACGCGAGGTACTGGTTAACCCTGCCTCCCATCAACTCTATCCCTTACTTGTCGAAAGTTAGGGGACTGCCTCCCAGGCACACGCCATTCCTGACTTGTTCATCATTTACCTACTTATCGGTTTTAGGTAATGGACAAGCAAAGTTACCTCTCGAAACCATTATTTGCCTTACACAACCAGATTCTCCGGGATTTCAAGGGCCAATAATTTTGCCTATATATGAAGAAGAACCATAAAACGAAAATATAAGTTTCAATTGGCAAACAATTCCTAGAATTTTCCAAGTATCAAAAATTCAAAAGTCTTTCATAAAACATTCAAATGGCCAGACGAGGCGTTACTACGCTAGTTTACTACAATGGGCAGATATTTGAGGGTACCGAACTCGGCGTCCTTTTTCACTACGAAGATTCGGTAACGATAAAGCTTCCGAGGAGATTATCGTTCAAGAAGTTGGTCAAGGAACTGGAGGCAAAAGTCCCTCATTTCGATAATCATCGTTTGTCCGACGTGAAGTATCGGGTGCCAACATCTATAGACCCTTTACAGTATTATGTATGCCAAATTGCAGAAAATGCTGATGTGGAAATGATGATGGGAACCCACTTCGAGTATTCAATTGGAACGCCCCTCGAGTTGTATGCATCGTTCTCCGAGTCTAATCCATTTGTCGAAATACCAAGCTGGGGCCGGGCGAATTTCGACTTCGGTCCGAATGCCAACGTTGCTAGCCCAACCGCAGGTCTACGACGTGATTTTAGCCTACTGTGCCGAGACAACGAGTTTGGTGCATCGTCATCTGCTCCTCCAAGGTAGTCGTGCGTAGCTAGTATCGGGTTCGACCTGAACCAACCCCCAAACGATGAATTTGATGCACCAACAAATGCATCGTACAATCCATACAATCCATACAATCCTTATAGTTTTGGGGGGAGGGAACGTCGACTCCTTACGTTGCGCACGACCATGAAGCATCATATGGCCGGCACTCAATGTATGTCCCTGGCACCGACTACGGTCAACCATCTATGGGGAGGCATTCTTCTTTTGGAGGTGAGGGAGTGTCGTCTTCTTACGCTATGCACGACCATGATTCCTCATATGGACGACACTTAACGTATGTCCCTAGCATGAAGTACGTTCAACCATCTATGGGTATACATTCTTCTTATGGTGATCTTGATTTTGGTCTTGGAAATGAGGTTCGTAAGTAATCTCGTGAGATGTCTCCCGCTCATCGACCCCAATCCTCGCCTCGAAGGGTAGTGATCGACGAAGCTCTACTATTCCAGCTCCCGGAGGATGCTTCTGACGAAGAACCGATTAGAGAACCCGGGCCCGACGGAGACGAGCTGGGGCCATTCTATCCTGAACCAGAAGACGTGACAGAGTTACCAGAAGACCCAGAAGACACTATCGTTCCACCACCAGATTTGGACGAAGAACCGACTGCCACCAACTTTACTGTAGACGCAACACCAATTTCTATGTTCCATCCACCATCTCACTTCACAACGGTTGATATGGATGCAATGGACGTCCCTGATTTTCCCCATGACGACACAATAGATGGCCGAGTCAACCGTTCTGATGGTGAACTAAGAATTGGTATGGCGTTCTCGAACAAGGAAATTGCGGTGGCGGAAGTTAAGCAGTACAACATTCGTCATATTGTTGAGACGGAAGTGGATAAAACCCAATCAACATACTACAAGGCTTACTGCATCCAAAAAAATCAAGGTTGTAAATGAAAAATCCGTATATCAAAGTTGAAGAGGGCAGCAACCGTTGGAAAATAACAAAACTTGAGGGGGCCCCATACATGCACCGTTTCTAGCCTCAACCAGGATCACAAGAACCTGGATGCAAAGTTTCTTGCGGACATCTTTTCGACACTGTGAAAACAAATCCCACTATGTCGCTCCCCACATGTCAGGCTTCAGCTCTAGCTGTCACCGGCTTCCGTCCAGGTTATTCGAAAGCATGGTATGCAAGGAAAAAAGCCAAAGAGGAAATGTATGGCCGATGGGAGGAATCTTACAAAGAGTTGCGCCCGTGGCTTAATCTCCTGCAGAAACACATCCCCAGAATGGTTGTCAAACTTGATACGGTTCTGGCATACGAAAATGATCGTGTCGTCCGAGGTGTTTCTCAATTCCACCGGTTATTTTGGACTTCCCTCGGTGCATCAACGCATTCAAGCACTGCAAATCGATGGTCCAAATCGACGGCACATGGTTGTACGGAAGATATACACAGATCCTACTTCTAGCTATAGCACAGGACGGCAATCGCAAATGCGTTCCTATTGCATTCGCAATCGTCCCGAAGGAGGATTTGGAGTCTTGGACGTTCTTCCTTCAGAACCTACGAAAATATGTCTTTGATCATGTAATACGAAGAAGGGATGAAGGGGTGTGTGTTATTTCTGACAGAGGCACAGCGCTGTTGTGGGCGATAGAAAATTCGGGTGACTATTGGAAGCCTCCATACATTCACCACCATTTTTGCTTGCGGCACATAGCCGCAAACTACCTGCTGAAATACAAGAATCGTGATGAACGTCAAATGGTGCTCGATATGGGTACGTCCTTTATGTCATTTTCATTTACTATATTACTTGTTACTCGCTTTCATTTACGACCTTTTTGCATGTGTTTTTCACCCATAACTATTCAACTGTCCTCCCGTAGGCAACTCGCACTACAAATAAGAGGTGGCTGACCTGCTCAAGGAACTAAGAGCGAGAAACAAAAAAGGCGCAGAATACCTTGAAAAAATCCCAAAGGAAAAATGGCTTCGATCGTATGACGAGGGTAAACGTTATGGTCACATGACAACGAACTTGGCTGAGGCAGTGAACTCATCACTGAAGGGAGTGCGGCAGTTGCCTATCACTTCCATTGTCAAAGCGACCTATTAACGTTTAGCTACCCTTTTCGCAAAATTGGGAAGGCAAGCAACTGAGTACATGGCAGGTGGACACAAAGTCCATCCAAATTTCCGCACAAAACTGCATATTCAATTGGGCCAATCAAGACAGATGCAAGCAACTCTCTTCTCGCGAGAAGGACACTTGTTTCGTGTTGCGGAATTTTCCAGGCGGTTGGAAGGCATTCAACAAAATGCTTACGTGGTAGATCTGAGGGCAAGAACTTGCGAGTGCGGAATTTTCCAAACTTTCAAATACCCGTGCGCACACGCCATTGTTGCTTGCACTAACCAACGGATAGAATACATGCATATGGTTGATGCGGTATACTTACTCAAAACGGTGCTTGAGGTTTACGAAAAAGAGTTTCCTCCAATGGGAAATGAGTTTGATCCGAATGTTGTGGACACTGAACCGATCATACGCCCAGATCCAGCACTACTACGAGCCAAAGGACGTCCACGTTCTACAAGAATATACTGTGCCGAGGATTTGGTCGAACATCGAGAGAAAACCGGACAAAAGAAGCATTGTTCTATATGTCGAAATCCTGGACACACAGCTCCTAAGTGTCTTAATCGCTCAGCCCCTCGTATTAATTAATTATTTTTAATTTGTATATGTGAGTTCGCACATGACAATCTAATCAATAAAGTCAGTCCACTTCGATTTATACAATCCGTCATCTTATATTTTCAATCATTCAAAAAAATATGTTATGATAGTGTTTTCGAATCAACTTTAAATCAGCGTACAATGGACGAAAATTGACCGTGTCAGTGTCATACGATAGAGAATTTCCAGTACTACAACCCCAAACTCGATGTTACCTAAAAATTTAAAATTTCTACGTATGAAATTCTGCTCGAACATGCCTATCGACATTTGTTCAAATGCAACTCCATTCAAAGAAGGATGATAGCATAGGGTTTTCGAAGCCATTTTAAACCATTGTAGAATGGACAGAAATTAACCATGTTGGTAACATACGATAGACAATTTCCTATACTACGACCCCAAACTCGATGATCGCTAAAAATATACGATTTACACGCTCGAAATTGGGCTCGAACAGGCCTACCCACTTTTGTTTTTCCTTGTTGTTCAGTCCAGATTTGCACAGACCTCGCGTCCTACAGAACGCGAGGTCTGTGCGATATATTCAGCCGCCGTTTCAATTTCTCGGGGGACCTTGCGTTCTGCAGAACGCGAGGTACTGTAAAATCGTTAACACGGACAATAATGCCACGTCGACAGAAATCGCGTTGTGCAGAACGCGATATCGTACCTCGCGTCCTACACAACGCGAGGTCTTCCGACCTGGCAAGTTTGGGGGTCATTTTGCCAAATAAAAGTTTTTGGGAGCCATTTTGCCCAATAATAATTAAAAGGGGGTTTTTCACCCAAAATTGCCTCTAATTCGCCACCGAGCATTTGTTTATAAGCAACTGTACTTTTTCTATATAATTCCTCAAGATTATCATATGAATTGTTTAAATATTTTGTTTTTCATTATCCATTTAAATCAACTACAGCTACAGGTAAAGAGGTTTAATTAATGCTTCAGGGAGCAAGAAATTCTTAATTTTGTTTTTAAAAAAATATTTAATTAAGCCTCTAAATTCTGTTTGCATCCAATTAAATTTTTAAATCAAAAAATTGAATCAATTAAGCATTTTGATTAATTTTGACTGTTAAATCTTAACAGTTTTTTTAATTTGTTGGCTCAGTGTGTCGTGTTAAATTGTTTCCATTTGACATTTTCTGAATTTTTTTTATTTTATTTAAAAATTTCTTAAAAAGTATAAAAATTGTCTCTTTGTTTTGAAAATATCTGTAGATGCAACATGATGAAATTACAATGTATCGTGTTCCAGTAATATTTAAAGAAAAAAACTCTCAATATGTAATGATTAAAATCAGTCAAATAACTTAATTGATTTGATTTCTCAATTCAATAGCTTAAGTGATTTAATTTCTTGATTCAAAAGTTTAATTGAGTGTAAAAATATTTAAGAGCTTAATTGATATAATTTCAAAAGTTCAAAGGCTTTTTACATCCTTTTTTTTGAAAGGTTCCGAATATTTATTCAAAATTAACTTAAGGTATGAAAATTGACACGTGCCTTGTTAAAAAACCTCCTTAATCCTAGGTGGAGGAAAAAGAGTGCAACGTATCGAGTTCATTAGTCTTACAGCAAACAACAACAAACAAAGTGCATGTTTAAATGCCCGTTTGGATAGAACTTACACACCACCCACCACTGGAAACTCGAAATCCTGTAGCACGAAACCAAACTCTTAACCATTACTCGGCGTTGCCACCCAGACCATTTTGCCTTGTCTTCGAATTTCTTCTTGAGCCAACAGGTGAGCAGACACGTTTTCCTCTCTGTAAACGAATCTGATGCTGCAATTTGCACTTTTAGCAGCGGGAATGCATTTGTGAACAAGGTCAATGAAACATGAGGGGCAAGAAGCTGGGTTTCCTATCCAGGATACTGCCAGGAGGCTGTCTGTTTCAATGATGCGATTGACGTTCGTATCCCAATTCGATTGAGCCAGGAGTTGGCACGCTCTCCAAATAGCAATTAACTTAGCTCCAGTAGCATCCGACTGCCCGATGTTTTCTGAAAATTTCATCAATTCAGCACCCCTATGATCACGTAGTATGCCCCTTACTCAGGCCTTACCATAACTGCCTTCAACGACAGCGTCGACATTGAATTTGATTGAACCATCCAGTGGCTTGGTCTATGAACCAGGCATCGGCATGGCAAATCTTTTCTTAGGAATCGATGTCCCTGCAGGGTTGCACAAAAAACTCATTAACAGATACAAAACTTTCAGGCCAATTACCTTTGCACCAGTGGCCGACACGGATCATTGCCATATCCAGTAGGAAGCTACCCGTTATTTTCTTTTTTTGAATATTGCTTCGTTTCTTTGTAACCAAACTGTCCAGATGATGCCACAGAAAGCCACAATCCATATTGGTTTTAGTGATGATTTTGACGGCAGGTTTACCCAAACATGCAGTAGGGACACTAAGGAATCAGGCAATACAACTTGAATGTTCCAGTTGCCACACCAGGAACGCCACACTCTCGAAATTGTTTCGCAGCTGCAAAAACGGTGGTCTGTCATCTCTTCCTCCTTGTCGCACATCACACACAAAGCCTGGCCAGTGTTGTTTACCCCTCTTATCCGCAGTTCCACTAGGGTAGGAATTTTGTTATTCAAAGCCCCGTATAAGAAGTATTCTACCTTCGGTGGAACTAACTTTGACCATACCCACTTCCATATAGCATCCGATCCTTGTTCATTTTATGACAAAAATTCCCGGAATAACTTAGGACGATATACACCGGATGATGAACCCACCCATCTAAGATGATCGTCCCTATCAGCACAATATCTTACCATGTTTAGGCCAGCCATGAATTCCTCCCAGACTCCTTCTTCCCATCCAAACAGCCTTCTACGAAGTGGAATACTCCATTCTCATGAGCCATCCGATTCGGTAATAAACTCCACGACCTTGCCCTGTTTTTGAGAAGCCAAGGCAAAGATTCGGGGGAAGACGATCTTAAGTGGCTTTACACCTATCCAGGAGTCGTCCCAAAAATTTATTGATTTTCCATTCCCAAGTACGAATCGCAGGTTCGAAGTGAAAGCATCATTCTCGTCTTGTAGTGGTTTAGTTATTCCCTTCCATACCCACGACAGATTCTTGCCCGTGATGTTGTTTGGCATCAGGCTATTCTGATCATTTCCCATCTTTGCATCGATAACCTTCCTCCATAAACAGTTTCGTTCACAACTATACCTCCACAACCACTTGTTCGATAAGGATCGGTTGAGCACTTTGAAATCTAGTAAACCCAAACCACCAAGATGTTTCGGTTTACACATAAGCTGCCATTTAACCCAGTGAATAGGTCAATTTGAGGAATTCCCCATAAGAATTTTGCCACCATTTTTCTTAAATTGTTTGCTACTGCTGCCGGAAACGGGAAGATAGACATATAAAACACTGGCAGGTTTGGACAAAATGGATCTTACCAGCGTCACCCTTCCTGCAAAAGAGAGTAATTTCCCTTCTCATCCTTCGATTCTGGTGCGAACCTTATCAACTATTGGCTTCCAGATTGCAGCACCATTTTTGTGTATTTCCCACTGGCAGACCCAAATAGAGAGTTGGTAATGAGTCAATTTTGCAATTTATCGATGCTGACCATGCTTTGAGATTGTTAGGTTCCACGTTAATACCAAACATTCTTGTTTTTCTTAAATTCAATTGGAGACCAGACATGGCTTGGAAGATTCTCAAGACTCGTTTAGTATCGCGTATATTTTCTTCGTTTGCCTCCAAAAACAAGATTAGGTCGCTGGCGAACTGTAGGTGCGAAACTTGATACTTGCTCGGACCAATGCTAACGCCCGTTATTATTTTTTTCTCCTCTGCCTTGTGAATTAGTACACTCAGTGCTTCACCAATTATGTTGAATAACATAGGCGAAATTGGGCAACCCTGTCGTAGTCCCCTACTTGTGCTGAAACTGCTAGAAGGGACTCCGTTTATAAGGACTTGGATCGGCACGCTCGAAATGCAAGATTGTATCCACATCCTCCACCTCTTTCCGAAACCCATCCATTGTTGAACTTGGTCAAGGAAACTCCGGTCCACAGTGTCATACGCCTTCCTAAAGTCGGCTTTGAACACCACTGCTTTACTTTTGCTTCGCCTCAACTGATCGATAGTTTCATTTGCTATTAGTACACAGTCAGCCAGTTGTTTCCCCATTGTGAATGCGAATTGGTTTTCGCTAATGATCTCTCCCAAACAACTAGCTAGCCTCCGAGAAAGGACTCGAGCTAGGATTTTTTACAGGCTTCCCACAAGACATATCGATTTGAAGTCATTGACTGTTTCCGGGTTCGTGACCTTCGGAATTAAAGCTATGAATGAATGTTTGAAGGAAGTACCGCTCACTTTACCACTCTAAAATTGTTCGAAGAAATTCATCACCTCCACCTTTACCATCGGCCAAAACTTCTTATAGAATTCTAGATTGAATACGTCGGGTCCAGGGGCATGGGAACCATCTGCTGAAACTATTGCTTGCCAGACTTCCTCTTCCGAAAAAGGTTTTTCAAGATCTGATCGGCTCTCTGTAGACAGTGTCTTGAAGTCACCAGCAAATGCGGATATTGGGATGGTAGGGACTTTATTATAAGAATCACTGAAATGTTGTGCAAATGCTTGAGATATAGAGACATGATCTTGTATAATTGTGTTTCCAACTCGCAAACGGGAAATGTTATTTCTTTTATTCCTCATCGAGGCGATGGCGTGAAAGTACTTCATGTTTTTATCACCGTCCTTAAACCAACGAGCTCTAGATTTCTGCAGCCACTCTCTTTCTTCCCTGCGGTAGAATTCCCATAGACGGGCTTTTATGCAAGCGAGTTCTTTCGACTTCTCATTTGAACTCCCGTTGTTCAGAATATCTGTTTCCAGTACGGCAATCTGATTATCAATTTCTTTTAGCGCCTTAGCCTCGGATTCTCTGAAATTTTTTACCCACTTTTTCGATTCCATTTTAATGGCTCAAAGCACATTCCTGATTCCTGATCCTTGTTGCTCCAAAGCAGTGTTGCGAACGATTTCCACATATTGGGAACAGTCTGCCCAATGATTGAAAAATCTGAAAGGTTTGGGACCTTGGTTCATGGGGTTTACCTTTAGCACAACTGGACAGTGGTCCGACAGGCCACGAGCGATGATATACTGCCTCAACTGTGGGTAGGAGCTGATGAATTCTGTAGATATTAGAAATCTATCGAGGCGGCTCGCACTAACACTTGATCCCCTTTAAACCAAGTATACTTTCCCCCTTCTAGTGGTAAGTCGATCAGTTGATTCTGCGCAATGAAATCCTGCAGTGTTCGCATGGATTGTTGGCTGGGGCACTCGCCCACTTTCTCCGTTAATTCCTTAATCGAGTTGAAGTCACCTCCGATAAGCACATGAATGCTTTCCTTCTCAATGAACGTGGATAAGCAATTGAAAAAATCTTTCCTTTCTCGTTGGTTGTTCAGAGCGTAGATATTCACCATAGCACACCGGAAATTGGACTCAGCAATCGTACCGATCAAACATATACTCTTGTCTTCAATGATCGTTCTATCCACCTTGAAAAAACTCGGTTCCCACAATGCAATTAAACCACCGGATGAACCCCTTGCAACCGAGAGGACCATCTCGCCAGGTTTGCCACCCTACAATCTTCGCTTTAGGCACGCTTTCGAATCCGATACTTTGGTTTCTTGAAGAAATACTATGCTTGAATTTGCACTCACTATCAACCTCCTTACCGATCTGACTTTATCGGCTTTGCCCAAACCTCTCACATTGTAAGTTAAAATCCCTAACTCTGTCATAAATTGCAAGGACATCCCACAGACACATATACGAACTATCAGAAAAGTCCATATCTTAGGCCGTTTCCTCCTCCTCCATTTCCTGGAAATTTCTCATGACTGTTTCGTCAGAAGCTTCAAAGATTACCCAAGTCCCTTGCTTGTTTTTAGGGTCAAATCTGCTTCAACTAAATTCCCAGCTTTCGAACTTGGAAAAGAATCTCGGTTCCTTTAGCTCGCTTTTGGTGAGATTCCTCTAGATAGGGTAGGGCGATTTCTCTTCTTTTTTATTTTCCTTTTGCATGATAGCGATTTTCCTTTCCTCCTCGACTGAATCTCTTTCTTCCTGCTGCTGATTTTCCTTCCAGATTGAGCATTTGTTGAACCATCCACATCGACATCAAACAGAACTGAGGCTGGACCAGTCTGGTCTAGAACAAGAGCAGGTTGGGAAAGGCCCACTATTTGGCTTGAGTCAATCAGGTCTATTGGGACCTCTTGAAGCCTGGACGCGTTTGAGACGGAGTCTTCTTAGGCCGCCAGTCCAGCATTGACTTGGGTCGGATTTGAAAGGCCCGGGAGCACGAAGGCCAGACCATCCTCTGAGACTATAGGCACATCGTGGAAGCCTAATAAACTTGAAGTTGAATGGACTGCCGACATTTGAGGGGGATCATTGAAAGAAAAAGATGGCTGATTCTCCTCTTTGTCTCCTTCTAGAACGAAGTTGTTATCCTCATAAATCTTCCTTGGGACTTGGTCAGAAGCACGTGCCTGGGAATCTGAAAGGGCACCGTTGAGCTCCCCCGCCGGTTCCCATGAGGATTTGCCGTCGATGAAAACTCTGTCTTCGACAAAATCCTCCAGCCATATCTTGATGATCTGCTAGACTCCGTTCACTATAATTGCAAACTTATCGGGGATGTCCGAAATTCTTTGAACAGAGATGAGCATTCTAGCTGAGTCGAAACGATTCTTTTCCAGCGTATCGTTGTCAAGGCTGATGAACTCTCCCCATCTGCTGGCTACTTGTAAAACCTATGTTTGATTTTGATATAATTAAATTATTGAGGATTATTTTGTAAAACTTAAAATTAGTTTTTAAGTCCCTTAATAAGTTTTTAAAAACACCAACACTTTGAAACTGATTTATAAAACTCAAACTCAAAATATTTTCTAAGTGTTCCAAGGCAAAACCACTCAAAAACGTCCAGGCGTATCGATACAGCACCTAGCGTATCGATACCATTTTGCCAAACTTGGTCACTGCCAAACCCTCGTATCGATACCCCAAACCCTAGTATCGATACTCCCCTGTGTTAAAATTCAATGAGTTTGAATACGGTACCGATACGGCTAACCCCGTATCGATACGTGCTTTATAATTTTTTAAAATAAGTCGGTTTAAAAAATATGACCGTTGGTGTCAGTTGGTTGGTAACCAATCTTTAAAAGTTAGTTGACCCGTATCGATACGACTAAATTTCGTACCGATACGGAGGTTGGACAGTAAGCTAAGTTCACAAAATAGTATCGATACGGCCCTTGCTGTTTCGATACACCGTACCGATACGCTTACGTGCGTATCGATACCCCTGTATTAAATGCACACAACGGCTCTTTCTTTTCTGAGACAGGTACCGATACTCCTTCCCGCGTACCGATACCGGTAGCTGCAGAAGTGCATTTATGGTGGTAAGAGAGGGTTCCAACAGCTCTAATTAAGTCCCCAACCACCCAAACGGCTAGAATTCAATGAGAAGGTATAAAAGGGACATCCAAAAGCATCAGCAACAACTATTGAACTTAAAGCAAACATCCAAGCATCAAATTCAAGCATTAGAGCAAAAATCCCAAATTTGTGTAAAATCCCAATTTGTGTTCTTCATTCTTATTTTGTAAAATTGGGTTGAGTGCTTGTATTGGGGCTATCATTTGTATTGAGAGATACCTAATTAGCCTACAAATTCCTTTGTTTTCTTGTGTGAGGGTTGGGTTGATTTTTGGGTAGAAAAATCAACCGATATTGTAAAGGGTTGCCTCCTTGTCCTAGAAAAGGGGAAGATCAATTTAGTGAAATTGTTGCAAATCCTTAGTGAGACTAAGGTAGTGGATGTAGAGTTCATTTGGAACTTGAACCACTCTAAATTCCTTGTCCTTCAATTTTAATTTGCCAATTTCCACTACAATCCTTAAAATTTCCAATTCACCCCCCCTCTTGGTAAATATCGATCTTTCGATCCACTCAACAATTGGTATCAGAGCTTAACTCTTTGAGGATTAACAACCACAAGAGGAGATCCTTGGAAGAGTGTGATCATCAAAATATCAAGAGATGGCTTCAACCTCCGGTTCCGGCATGTACGAGTCACAATCAACCACCAAGCCTCCTTTCTTCAATGGTGACAACTACTCCTTTTGGAAGAACAAAATGAGGCTATTCATCAAGTCAAGTGACTACCTTGTATGGGATGTCATTGAGGATGGGCCATACATTCCATTGAAGCAAGATGGTGAAGGCAAGATGGTGTTGAAGAAGAAAGCCGAAATGAGTGAAGAGGAGAGGAAGAAGATTCAAGTCAACGATAAAGCTCTCCACATGCTTTTTTGTGCTTTCGGTCCGGACATCTATTCAAAGGTCTCTTCCATTGAAAATGCCAAAGAAGTGTGGGACACACTTGAGACTACTTATGAAGGCACCAATGATGTCAAGGAAACTAAGATTGGTCTTCTCAATCTTAGTTATGAAAATTTCAAGATGGAGCCCGATGAGACGGTGTCAAAGATGTTTGATCGATTCTCCACAATTGTCAACGGGCTAAAGGGCTATGGAGAGATCATACCGGAAGACAAGCTTGTCCGGAAGCTACTCTATTCACTTCCCGAAGCTTGGGATGGGAAGAGAACCGCCATCATCGAAGCAAAGAACTTGAAGACATTAAAGCTTGATGAGCTTGTGGGTTCTCTCCTTACTCATGAGATCATGAAGCAAGGAAGGGAAGATGAGAAAAAGAAAGAAGAGAAAAGAGTAGAGAAACTTGAAGTTGAAAAGAAGAAGAAGATGGGAATAGCTCTCAAGGCTAAAGCTTCACAACTTGATGAGAGCTCATCTAGTGATGAGGACGAACTTGAAGAATTGGCTATGATAGCCAAACGATTCTCACGATTCATGAGGTCCAACCGGGGTAGAAAAATCCAAAGAAAAATGGACTTCAAGAGCAAGAGCAAAGAAGAAGGAAAGGATCCCATCATTTGCTATGAGTGCAAACAACCCGGCCACATCCGTTCGGAGTGCCCTCAACTCAAGAAGAAGAGCTTTGAGAAGAAGAAGAAACTCAAAGCCAAACTTGCTACTTGGAGTGATGAGGAGTCATCGGAGGATGACGAACAAGAAGTGGCCAACCTTTGTCTCATGGCACTTGAGGAAGATTCCTCCTTGGTAACCTCTAACTCATCTACTTTAGATTTTTCATATGAAGAATTAAATGATGCATATGATGAGTTGCAAGAGGTATATGATGAATTAGTTGAGAAGTTTAAAGAGTCGGTCATTAAAAACAAGAAAATCATTTTAGAGCTAAATGAGAAAAATGACTCACTCACTCAAGCTAATTCTAAATTTGAGAAAAAGATTTTAGGATTAAAAGATGAACTTAAATTCTTTCAAGATGAAAATGTTGATCTTAATAATCTTTTGTCTCAATGCAATAGTGAACACCAAAAGGTGTTAGGTGAGCTAAATGAGCTCAAAAAGTCCTTAAAAAATGTTGGTAGTGTCAAACATGAAGTAGGAGAATCCTCTAGAACACACCAACCTAAGAAAAGGACTAATTACTACGAACAAAGTAGCTACCCTAGACATAGTAGAGCTAAAAGAATTAGAAGTGTATGGGTTCCTAAGGAACTTGTAAAATCTAATAATATTATTGCTATGTCATCTTGGATTCCTAAGGGAACCAAGGTTTTGGGAGCTAACACTCATGGACCCAAAATGATTTGGGTACCAAAAATCAAGGTTTAATATCTTTGTTTGTAGGGGGAGCATTGCTACAAGGCCAAAGCACAAAGTCAAAACTCATGGTACCTTGATAGTGGATGCTCGAGACACATGACCGGAGACAAGAGTCGATTCATGGATTTAAAGCCAAAAAGTGGAGGAGTAGTAACATTTGGTGACAACTCCAAAGGCCACATTAAAGGTATTGGCTCCATAGGTAATCACTCTACCATTCTCATTGAAAATGTCTTATATGTCGATGGTCTTAAACATAATTTATTGAGCATAAGTCAATTGTGTGATAAAGGATTTAATGTTTTATTTGATAAAAATGGATGCAAAATTGTTGACATTAAATCTAATAATATTATGCTCATAGGTCATCGCATAGGAAACATATACATGGTGCATTTAGATGACATACATACATCTCATGCATGTTTAGTTGCTCAAAATGAAAATGATGCATGGTTGTGGCATAGGAAGCTAGGACATGCTAGCATTAGTGTCTTGGAAAAACTAGTCTCTCTAAATCTAGTTAGAGGTTTGCCCAAAATTAAATTTTCAAATGACAAAATTTGTGATGCATGCTCTAAGGGTAAACAACATAAGTCTTCCTTTAAATCCATTAATGATGTTTCTACTAGTAGATGCTTACAATTAATTCACATGGATTTATTTGGGCCAATTAGGACTATGAGCTTGGGTGGTAAATCTTATGCATTCGTGTTAGTTGATGATTTTTCTAGATTTACTT
Source organism: Hibiscus tridactylites (assembly GCA_958450335.1). Classification (NCBI taxonomy): domain Eukaryota; kingdom Viridiplantae; phylum Streptophyta; class Magnoliopsida; order Malvales; family Malvaceae; genus Hibiscus; species Hibiscus tridactylites. The sequence goes on from OY288290.1 coordinate 50,636,156, forward strand.
GGGTTCTCTTTTTAAGTACTAAAGATGAGGCTTTGGAAAAATTCATCACATTTTCAAAATTAACCCAAAATGATCTTGAACTTAGAATTTCACACATTAGAAGTGATCATGGAACCGAGTTTCAAAATTTAGGGTTTGAAGAATTTTTGAATGAAAATGGTATTAGCCATAATTTTTCGGCTCCTCGAACTCCTCAACAAAATGGGGTAGTTGAGAGGAAAAATAGAACTTTACAAGAAATGGCTAGAACTATGCTTTGTGAAAATAATTTACCTAAATATTTTTGGGCGGAAGCCACAAACACCGCTTGTTATATTGTAAATCGAGTAATGATTAGGCCAATTTTAAAGAAAACACCTTATGAGATTTTAAAATCTAAAAAGCCTAACATTAGCTATTTTCACCCTTTTGGGTGTAAGTGTTTTGTTTTAAATAATGGAAAAGATAACTTAGGTAAATTTGATGCAAAAAGTGATGAAGCTATTTTTATAGGTTACTCTTTAACCTCTAAAGCCTATCGAGTATTTAACAAAAGAACTTTAGTAGTAGAAGAATCCATTCATGTTGTATTCGATGATAACCTCCTTCCTAGGAAGGATTCTTGTGATGATGATGATGTAGGAATCATAAATGCCTTTGATGGAGGTCAAACTTCAAAGGAGGATGAGATTCAACCAAAAGAAGAAGACACACAAGATCCACCTCTTGAAGCCTTGAAGGACTTGGCTATTGAGGAAAAGGAAGTGAGCTACCCAAGGGAGTTGAACTATGTCAAAGATGGTGAAATCTTGGGTGATCCATCCAAGGGGGTAACCACTCGTTCTTCTCTTAAATTAATGAACCATGTTGCATTTATCTCATGCATAGAGCCTAAAAACATAAAAGAAGCATTGAAAGATGACTTTTGGATTATGGCTATGCAAGAAGAGTTAAATCAATTTGAGAGAAGTAATGTATGGACATTAGTTGATAGGCCTAGTAATCAATCTACAATAGGAACTAAATGGGTCTTTAGGAACAAACTAGATGAGAGTGGTAACATTGTGAGAAATAAAGCTAGACTTGTAGCACAAGGTTACACTCAAGAAGAGGGAATAGATTTTGATGAAACCTATGCACCCGTAGCTAGAATGGAAGCCATTAGGATGTTGCTTGCATATGCATGTTATCATAATTTCAAGCTTTTTCAAATGGATGTTAAAAGCGCATTTTTAAATGGTTTTATAAATGAAGAAGTGTATGTGGAACAACCACCGGGTTTTGAAGATTCAAAATTTCCAAATCATGTTTTCAAACTTACCAAAGCTCTTTATGGTTTAAAACAAGCTCCTAGAGCTTGGTATGAAAGGCTTTCAAACTTTTTAATTGAAAAAGGTTTTGAAAAAGGCAAGGTGGACACTACACTTTTCATAAAAATGTATAAAAATGATATTTTAGTAGTTCAAATTTATGTTGATGATATAATTTTTGGTTCTACTAATGAATGTCATTGTCAAGAGTTTGCTAAGCTAATGCAAGGTGAATTTGAGATGAGCATGATGAGGGAGCTCTCATTCTTTTTGGGACTCCAAATCAAGCAAAAGAAGGATGGCACCTTCATCAACCAAGCAAAATACATAAAGGATATGCTCAAGAAGTTTGGCTTGGAGAATGCAAAGCCTCAAGCCACTCCTATGAGCTCATCTACAAAGCTTGACAAAGATGAAGGAGGTAAGTGTGTTGACTCTAAACTTTATCGTTCTATGATTGGATCCTTGCTTTACCTTACCGCAAGTAGACCGGATATCTTGTTTAGTGTTTGCTTGTGTGCTAGGTTTCAAGCTAGTCCTAGAGAGTCTCACCTTATAGCCGTTAAGAGGATCTTTAGATACCTTAGAGACACTCCTTGTTTAGGCCTTTGGTATCCTAGAGACTCTACCTTCAACCTACATGCTTATTCGGATGCGGATTATGGGGGTTGCAAAATTGATAGGAAAAGTACTTCGGGAACTTGCCAATTCTTAGGTAGTATGGTCATATCTTGGTTCTCTAAGAAACAAAATAGTGTAGCCTTATCTACCACCGAAGCCGAGTACATATCCTTAGGGAGTTGTTGTGCTCAAGTCCTTTGGATGAAGCAACAACTCTTAGATTATGGAATTAAAGTTGGAACCATACCCCTAAAATGTGACAACACTAGTGCAATCTGCTTAACTAAAAATCCCATCCAACACTCTAGAACCAAACATATAGAAATAAGGCATCATTTCATTAGAGATCATGTCCTTAAGGAAGATGTGGTTATAGAGTATGTAGACACCTTGAATCAATTAGCGGACATTTTTACAAAACCTTTAGAAAAAGAGCGTTTTTGGTCCCTTAGGAGAGAGTTAGGTCTAGCTAGCCTATCTTGACCTTTTAGGACCTCTTTTGTGCTTAAATATGCTTGATCTTGTGAAATGTCATGTTTGTATGCTTAGACTCTAAAATTCTTCCATGCCTATAGTTAGGGGGAGTATGTTTTTGTCAAAATATGTTTAGAACTGCTCATACATCATTTGCATACTCATAGGAGAGATTAGGTTCGAGCTTTTGGTTGTTCTTTGTACCAAATATGCATTTCTGGGCTTGTAGTATCGATGCAGGTATACGCGTATCGATACCTGTTCTTCATTTCGTTTCCCAGAATTCTTTTCGCTTCACGCGTATCGATACGGTTCATCCCGTACCGATACAGGTCGTTTCGATACGGACCCCTCCGTTTCGATACGACTGTTCCAACGGGCATATTTGCAAAAAGACATCTTTACCCCCGTATCGATACACCATCGGGCGTATCGATACCCGACTGCGCTGATGGCTTTAATTAGCCTTTAATGAGTTCACCTTTTACCTAAATTCAAACTTTTCAAAACCTAATTAACCCTAGCCGTTTTTGCCTATAAAAAGGCACTTCCTCCTTCATATTTTTCACATCTCAACTCAAACCTAAAAGAGTTTTTCAAATCAAGCAAGGCTTTGTGCTCTCTTTCTCATCTTTGTTCAAGTTTTCTTCAACTCTTCAAGTTTCTATCAAGGTAATCACCTTTCTTTTTTTAATTTTTGTTTTAAAACTGCCTTTGTTTAAATTTTTTTTCCTCTAATTTTTTTTCTTGCCAAAATTTCTCTTTTTTTTTTACCTTGATAATTACTCAAATTGAAGAAATCTCCCTTGCTTAATTTCTCTCTTAGATCATGGCACCAAAAGAGCCATCGAGGAAGCGACAAAGGGCTAATCAAGCCGGTGAATCCTCCAACCTTGGAGTGATTGCTCGTCCTAACTACTCGACTATCTACGAGCAATCCTTTGAAAGCAATTCGGGTCTCAATCACTTTCGTCAGTATGAGAATTACAAGATCCGTGCCGAAAGGGTAATATCCATCCCTTTTCTCAATTCGGAGCGTTTCAAGTTTGAATATCTCCCCTTGCTTCATCGTTGGAATTTCATCCATTTTCTCTCTATTCCCGGTATTTTTTATCGTCTCTTGGTTTTGATTTTCTATGCTAATGCGAGATGTGTTAGTCGAAATGGGGAAGTCGTTGCAATTAACTCCTATCTTATGGGGAAGAAAATAACCCTTGATGTCGAGTCTATTTGTGAGGTTTTCAAGTTGGATGATGAAGGCCTCGATGATGAGCACCATGGGGGGCATGTTCTAAGTGGATCCGTTACCGCCCTCAATGCTCATGACCGAATTCTACATTTGATGGTATCGTGGTGGTTTCGCCCCTCCGGAGGAAAATATTCCACCATCCGTCAAGTGGATGACTTTTGGATTCGGTGTTTCCGTGAAGCCAAACGACCAAATCTTGCTCGTCTTATGTTTGCGGAGATAGTCTATCTCGTTCAACATCGTCACACTCCTCATGTCACCTCCTTCACATACGGTACGGCTTTGAGCTATTTCTTTGTTAAAAAGGGAATTGATTGCTCATATGACATTGCAACTCCACTCACCGATCCTATTGATGAGCACTCCCTTGCTCGGGCAAAATTCTCTTTTGTTAATGGTGAATGGGTACGTCTTGCCGAGTTACCACCGGAAGTTGCCGCAATGCATGAAGCGGCTCAAGCGGCTCAAGCTCCTCAAGCCCCTCAAGTCCAACAACCCAATATGGATGCTCTCATGACCTATCTTAATGAGCAATTCACCGGATTACGTACGGACATGAATACTCGTCTCACATCCATGGAAACTACTTTTGACACGAGGATGACGGGTTTTGAGAATCGCCTCACATCTCTTGAAAGTGGGCAAAATTCCTTGAATATCTCCATTGCCGCTTTCCATGATGAGTGGCGTAATAGTATGCGCACCGATGAGCCTTTAGGAGATGATGATGAAGAAGATGAAGACGACGAAGACGATGCTTAGACGTTTTTCTCTTGTTTGTCATGCATATCATTTAGGACTTTATATTATTTTGCATCTATGCTTTATGTTTTTAGGATTAAGTTTGTCTTAGGATTAAAACCTATGCTTTGATTTCTATTTTTGCCTTTGTTTGGATTTTAAGTATGTTGCTTTAATGAATAAATACCTATGTTGCTTATTATACCTTTGATTTCTTTATGCACTTAATTGTCTCAAAGATTTTTTGATATAACAAAAAGGGGGAGAAGAAACTAGCTTACACTTTAAAATATTTTGATTTAAATTCAAAGGTTACCAAGCTTATATTAAGGGGGAGTTCTTCTTGAAGTTTTTTAAAAAAAAATTTTAGTTTTAGTTTTGTTATATCAAAAAGGGGGAGATTGTAAAACCTATGTTTGATTTTGATATAATTAAATTATTGAGGATTATTTTGTAAAACTTAAAATTAGTTTTTAAGTCCCTTAATAAGTTTTTAAAAACACCAACACTTTGAAACTGATTTATAAAACTCAAACTCAAAATATTTTCTAAGTGTTCCAAGGCAAAACCACTCAAAAACGTCCAGGCGTATCGATACAGCACCTAGCGTATCGATACCATTTTGCCAAACTTGGTCACTGCCAAACCCTCGTATCGATACCCCAAACCCTAGTATCGATACTCCCCTGTGTTAAAATTCAATGAGTTTGAATACGGTACCGATACGGCTAACCCCGTATCGATACGTGCTTTATAATTTTTTAAAATAAGTCGGTTTAAAAAATATGACCGTTGGTGTCAGTTGGTTGGTAACCAATCTTTAAAAGTTAGTTGACCCGTATCGATACGACTAAATTTCGTACCGATACGGAGGTTGGACAGTAAGCTAAGTTCACAAAATAGTATCGATACGGCCCTTGCTGTTTCGATACACCGTACCGATACGCTTACGTGCGTATCGATACCCCTGTATTAAATGCACACAACGGCTCTTTCTTTTCTGAGACAGGTACCGATACTCCTTCCCGCGTACCGATACCGGTAGCTGCAGAAGTGCATTTATGGTGGTAAGAGAGGGTTCCAACGGCTCTAATTAAGTCCCCAACCACCCAAACGGCTAGAATTCAATGAGAAGGTATAAAAGGGACATCCAAAAGCATCAGCAACAACTATTGAACTTAAAGCAAACATCCAAGCATCAAATTCAAGCATTAGAGCAAAAATCCCAAATTTGTGTAAAATCCCAATTTGTGTTCTTCATTCTTATTTTGTAAAATTGGGTTGAGTGCTTGTATTGGGGCTATCATTTGTATTGAGAGATACCTAATTAGCCTACAAATTCCTTTGTTTTCTTGTGTGAGGGTTGGGTTGATTTTTGGGTAGAAAAATCAACCGATATTGTAAAGGGTTGCCTCCTTGTCCTAGAAAAGGGGAAGATCAATTTAGTGAAATTGTTGCAAATCCTTAGTGAGACTAAGGTAGTGGATGTAGAGTTCATTTGGAACTTGAACCACTCTAAATTCCTTGTCCTTCAATTTTAATTTGCCAATTTCCACTACAATCCTTAAAATTTCCAATTCACCCCCCCTCTTGGTAAATATCGATCTTTCGATCCACTCAACACTACTGATCGGAAGAAGTCTGCATCTCATACCTGCAGTGGCACATCCTTCATGACTAACCATGTTTTAACTTTCCGTTTTCCTTCGAAACCCTCCAAAAGCTCCAGTCCGTCAAACCAGCTTCTAATGAGTTCAACTCTCATCTCCCAACACCGGGCGAAAGTTTCCGAGTTTACGCACCGGATTATGGATAGCAACCCAAACCAAGGACAAAATTGCACCCTTAAACCTTCTGAAATCAGAGCGTCTTGAACTATGTCAACGTTGTACATAGGTTTGATGCGACCAGCCAAGCATAGACTCCTCCATGTGGGTCTTGGGACAAAAAGGAGTGATGTTTGGCCATTTTGTTTACTGTCCGGTTTGTCCTCCACTATTACTACGCCCAGGCTGTCTGTGGAGACCTCTCCGATGGTTTCGACCCTTTTGACAGTCGTTCTTGACTTACCAGCGATTTCTCTTTGCTTGTTCTTTACACCACGGACGACGTCTATGTAGGATCTGTTATCTCTTATCGCTGATACTTGTGCTATACTAATATTCTGTTTCGCAGCGCCCTGCAGTTTGGCTCTTACTGCTGTTCTTTCCTCATAAACTCTGATTCTGAAGCCATCTAGCACTCTCCCGTCGCCAAGTTCCACTGCTCTTCTAACTCCACTCCAACTGTTGAATCTAACAAACGCGAAAGTGGTTTGTTTCCCTTGTCTCCTTGGATTCTGATACGCAATGTAAACGTCAAGGACTGTCCCATAAGCCTTAAACGCCTCTCTCAGAGTGCTTTGGTGGATCCTTTTGCTGACGTTGTTAACGAAGACTGCCTATCCGACTCGCCTTTTCACCGTAGCTCTGCTTGGTCTGCTCCCTTCGCCGCTCCAATGGCTTCCTTTCCTTGCCCACGCCGCTCCCCTTGCGTTCGCCTCTCCTCCATGCATTTTCGCCTGAAAATGTAAAATGTTTAAATCATTTGCATAATACCTCTCCACCAACAATGTAATCAAACTTTTACATCCTTAACCCTTTGGTTAATGATTTGAATATGTAGCCGTTAAAGTGAATGTTACTCTACATCTAGAGATGGAGATAAAAAAAAATTAAATTAGTGTTGGCTAGAGAAGATTTTATAAAAAAGAATTAACTAGACATGAACAAATTATAAGTGTTGATTTCCTTTTAAGTGGTGTCAATTATTTTTAAAATGATGTCAATATTTTGAAAAATAATATTAATTTTATTTTAATATTTTTTAGTATAAAATTTATATATATTTTTAAAAAATGGAATTATAAGCTGTGAATTTACTTATTATCGATTAAGTTTTATGTTGAATGCATAACAATATGTTGAATTTTATCTAGAATTTTGACAAAATTAAGAGTTTTTATATTTGGAACTGAAATAATAAAGATTTAAATTATAAAACTTTAGATATTAAAATAAAAATGATACACTTTTTAAATATAAAAATGCTATTTTAAAAATTGAAGGCAATACGAAGGGGAGGGAACCTATGCCCTACGTTCCTGCTTTTGTTTGTTACCTGCATGATAAATTTTCTTTTTTGATATAATATACTCGTAATCCCTGTATCCCTAAATAGAAGATTAATATATATTAAAGTAAATTTGAATTCACAATTTTGAGAGTTAAGAATTAGTCCAATATGTTTAGCATTATCATATTTTTAGATAAAAATTTCAAAAAGGAATATATTTTTAAGGTATTATTTTCCTCATTCCGTTATTCAATATAAAGTCTTGATTTAACTTTAATTATTGAAAGGTTTTTTTATTGAAAGGGGTTTTTAACTTATTGATTTCGCTTAAAAATTTACATTTTTTTTGAAATAAACTGGATTATATTAAAAGTGATAGGATTACAAAGGATCACACCCAAACATTGAAAATTCAATGTATAAAGATAAATACAATAAAATCTATGGATATGAAAGACATTAAAGAATAAACCTATATCACTTTCAGAAGAACTTTAAGCAACTTCGCTTTAACCAAAGTGCTCTTTGAAGACAGCAAATTCTTTCGCTACTTATTTTTGGCATATCGGCACAACCACAACAGGGAATCATAAGCATTTATACATCAACCTCCTTCGCTGAAAAACGCTCGCTGAAATTTCGTCACTTGAACGCTATACTGTCAAAAGACAGACTAAAACTGCCATAAAAGCAGACGAATGAACTGCCATAAAAGCAGATTTGATATGAAACTGGCAAAGCAAAAGAAAAAAACAAGAAAAACATAAAAATTAAAGCATTCATCACTAAAGATGAAAGTTATTTATATACAAAACCAGCAAAACGGTCAAAGGCCGTTGCTGGTGAAGAAGAAGATCAACGAAGAAGATGAAGAACTTGCAAACTTTTTGTAACCGCTGCAGAAAAAATGGGGGAGTGGTTTTTTAATATTTAAAAATTTCCATTTATAAAGGGGATAAGTCGAGAATATGATTACTCAAAAGAACCTAAATTTATGGCATTTTCACTGAAATAAAACTTTTTCATTTTCATTACCAATTTGTCACCCCACCAAAGTTATTTTCCACATAGCACCTTTACAATGAACTCGTTGGGTTACCACGACGAGGGACAAAAATCATCTGCCCTTTTTCGGTGTATCTTTCTATGTCACAACGTTAAAAAATTAAATTCTAAGCTTTAACTTTAAATTTTAAATCATAACCCCTAAAAATACATTGTACCCCTAATTCTTTAAACCATAATCCTAAACTATAAACCTAACTTTTTTTAGTATGCAAGTATAAATAGGAGTAACGAAAAGGGGCAGAAGATTTATATTCCACAACAAATTTCATTCTTTTGTCAAATTTTTAATGTAAAGATGATAAATTAAGAATAATTTTGTTTGAGTGTCTCTGTAAATAAATAATTAAAAGGTGATATTTCGGTAAAAGTGCCTAAATTTATATCAAAGTTGACTAAGAGTTTTTTTTTTTGACAAATACTAATTCGACTTCTACCTAGATGGGGAGGGGATACTCTAGGAGAATGAATGTTCCGGCTGGGTCTTGAACTCTGGACCTAAAGGAAGGGAGTAGGTGAGCAGCTTTGACCAACCGTCCATCAACGCTTGCTCAGTTGACGAAGAGTTTGAATAGTTGAAAGGCCAAAATGGGGGGGGGGGGGGGGGGTAAAATTAAAATTAGGGAAATGTAGTTGCAAAATGGAATTATTTAAGGATTTGTGATGAAAGTTACCAGCTTTGGTTGTCAAACAGTTGTGTACGACTTTAGTTATATATATATAATTATCGGGACTAAAATGAAAAAATTACAGAAGTTATTTTCAGCACGTGTCGTACAATGTTTAGGGAAAATGGCAAAGTCGCACGTTTGTGTTGATTTTTGACCAAAAGTGAAGGAGAAAAGAATTACAGGACCAAATAAAGAAAATTCAAATAACAGGGATTAAAATAAAAAATTAAAATTAAGGCATTTAATAATATTTTTGTTTGAACCGTAAGTATAGCGCAATACTTGAAACTAAATTCAAATTATATGGATTGAAAAAGATTTTTTTTCAAAAATCTTTGATTTTGTATTTATTAGCAATTTTAGATATTGGACTTCGTACTTTTTTAACTTACAGATATATTTAGGGGCGAGCAAAACTCGACTCGACTCAAAAAATTTGAAATTTTTAACTCGACTCAACTCGAAAAACTTTTAAATAAAGTTTGAGTTATAAAATGGAAATTCGAATAACTCGAAATTTTTAGTAATTAGTGGATTGATTTTTAAGTTTGAGTCGAGTCCCTCAATTTTTCTTGATATATATAGACTTATATAAAAAAATATGAAGAAATATATGCCACATATGAAAAACTATGAACATATATGCATATCTTATATGATTAGAGAAAGTCGTTTAAATTAAAATCAAACTGTACTATAACATGATAAATAATTACAATTAAATTTATATATGACTCAAAAACTTGACTCGAATCGAAAAAATTTCAAATAAAGTTTGAGTTGTAAAATATGATGTCTCAACTCAAATAACTCGAAAATTTTTTACTCGACTCGATCGAACACTCACCACTAGAAATATTATCGGAGTGGCAGTCAGAGACAATGTTGATTTGGTTACAATTTTTTGCACACAAGGACCAAATGGAAAGAAAATTAAAATTATAGGAACCAAAATAAAATTTTCAAAAAATTGGTAGTAAAAGTACATATCAAATTCTTATATACAGTGATATACTTTTGTATGAAAGATTGAATTTTTAAGTCTATGTTAAAAAAATCAAAGTTAACGATTTAAAAATATTAATAAAAATAATTTTAAAGGTCAAAATGAAGTTTTTCGGGACAAAAATGAAGACATGACACCTTTGACGCGTAGATCTCGAAAATTTAGATTGATTAAAAAATTACACCATCAAACACAAGCACGAAATTATGGCCTTTCAAAATTTTGTAATACACTTATAGTTCAAACATCAACATAATATAAATGTCTTTCTATATGCACCATTTCATTTTAATGGCTCAATTTTTGAATTTTTCATTTTTAATCCCGCCAATTTATTTCCCTTACTTTTTTGGTCCCACTAACCGTTAAGAAATGAATCAAAGTCGTCGGTAACCGCTGGGCGGAAGGTAGTGGGGACATGGCCCTCAAAATTTCGGAAAATAAGAATTTGGCTCTTAAATTTTCAAAATATTTAATTTGGCCCCTCAAAACTTTTAAAAACTCATATTAAGCTTCAAAATTTTGAATATTTCTAATTGAATCCCCTCTCATTATTTTTAAAAGTTATTATTAATCTCTCAAAATTATTAAAAATTTTAGTGAAACCCTCAAATTTTATTGAAAATTTTAGTTTAAGCCTCCAAATTTTAAAAAAATTTAAGTTGGTTCTCCAAAAATATTACCCCAAGCTCCGCCAACTGTTGACAACTTTACCAAAGTAGATTTCAGTTATCGATGACTTTGGAGTTACTGTAGTTTTCACCATGTAACTCTAAAATCTAAATAATTCCATGAGAACTTTATTTCCATGATTTTTTAAAACACCATTTCCACCTAATTTTTCTGGGTTAAGAAGTGATTTTATTGTATAACCACTAGTATTTGATACATTGGTTGAATAATTTGAGTCAAGTATTGCAAATGTTCACAATAAGAATAATCATTTCAATCCAATTTACTCTCTTTACAGAATGTTATTTAATTAAAGAACCGAATATCTCATCCTATTAGTGCTGGACCAAGTGGTATTTAGTAGGTTAATTTAACATAGGATAATGATGGGTAAGAAGTAAGAAGGGAGGCTGAATGTAGGCAATATTCTTGGTTGAAACAGCGACGTAAAGCAGGCCCCTTGTCGCTATTAACTCTAGTCCTTTCTTGCATGAATGACTTTTGTTCATTCTTTCTTTCTTTGGAAAATTAACTATATACCACATATGAATTCAAAAAACATGATCATCTGCAGTCTGCACTTATCCTTCTCAAATTGTCATTTAGATCCTTCTCCATGTTGTTTTTTTTACATTAAATAGAGGTGGAGGCTTGCCTAAGCTTTCCCATCTTATTTGAACACTTTGATCAATTAATCCCGTTTTACATTTATTTTAGTTAATTGCACCACACATCCCTAATCGATAACTTCATTTTAAATTAGTCTCTGAAATTTTGAATGTTTTAATCTCTACCATCACACTATAATTCTCATTCTAAAGTGTTCCCTAAACTTTTGAATATTTTGAACTCAAAGAATATTTTGATTCATCCCCAAACTATCAGCATATTCTAATCACATCAACTGCTAATAAAAACGTTAAAAAATTGGTAAGTGTCATGTAGGGCCGGAAATTACCCATGACCCAATCCAACTAAATGGACTAAAAGTAAACCCGATAAAATGTGGGTTTGATCTGTTTGAAGTGGATGGCGAATGGAGCGGGTGATGGATCAGGGTGAAAAAATTTCAACCCACCATCTGATCCGTCACCGGCCCCATCCATCAGTATAATATTGATTTTAAAAAATATTTTGAACCTTAGACTTTTTTAAGCTTTTGTTTATTATTGGGAAATGAGAATTTTGTTTATGTAGGTTCTGTTGTATGTAAGATTATTTGGAAATTTAGAACTTTAATAATAATTGACTTTAATGTATTAAATATTAAATTTTTTAGTAAGATTTTACATGTATTTTTAACTATAATTTTTCAATAATAGAATTTATTTATGATTCGATCCACCCGCCTCATCCGCCATTGATGGGTGGGGTGGATTTGAGCCAATGATCAAGTGGGTGGTGGGTGGGTTGGGTGACGATTTGCGATACGGATGATGGGGTGGGTGAAGCTCCAACCCACCTAAATTCGACTCGTTGCCAGCCCTAGTGTCATGTAAACATTGATGTATGGTATGCAATAATATGATGTGATGTAAATGATAATTATTGTTGCATATATTGATAAATTTAGGGATGAAATTGAAATGTTCAAAAGTTTAAGGACTAATTTAAAATGTGAATCATAATTTGGAGATAAAATTAGAACATATAAAAGTTTAAAGAGCAATTTAGAAAGAAAGTTATAGTTTAGGAACATATAGTACAATTACGTCTTTATTATTTATTTATTTGGCACTTGTTACCTGCCTTGGACTTGTATTAAATTTTTTTTGAATAGTCTAAAGGTATTATAAGATAACATTTGTTCATGCATATTTTTAACCTTTTGACAATGCACATACACCTTTTAGACAAAACGATTTGAACTCGTGTCTCTTACTTATATATTAAGCAAAAACACCAACCATTGGAGGTAAATTTATTCCTTCCAAAGCCTTATCCAGTAACTTTACCTTAATTCTTTCAAAATTTATCTGATGGTCAAAAGCTCCGTTTACAGTATTGTGACAAATGGCTGCCACGTAGATACAGAATAAACCTCAGTATGCTGACATGGCACTATACATTATGCAATTTCGGGTCCAACCCCCGCCGCCGTGCGTCATTTGACTCACGTGCTCAATTCCTTTTTGAAAGGAAAAAAAAACATTTTCCCCTACCGTTATATAGAGTGGGTTAGGCTGTTGAAATGTTGCGACACCAAAACAGTAGTTTGTCAGCAGCTAGTTGCCACTGAGACAACAAACAGAACAACCTCCGCAAATCTAACCCCATTATGGACGAATCTTCTTTCTTTCAGTACTCGACAACACCCGAAATCTCCCCGGAATCGTCGTTCTGCTCGCCGGAGCCCTACAATTCTGTTTTCTTCAACTTCAATGACGCCGAGGAATTGCTTTGGATGGATTTATTGACAGGAGGAGACGGACCCAAACCCGAACCCGAAGAAGTTACTTCGGATGCTAAACACGAAGAACTCGAACCCGAAAAGAATTACAGAGGGGTAAGGAAGAGGCCGTGGGGGAAATTCGCGGCAGAAATCAGGGATTCAACTAGGAACGGTGTGAGGGTGTGGCTAGGAACATTCGACAGCGCCGAAGCGGCCGCTTTAGCTTACGACCAAGCGGCGTTTGCGATGAGGGGACAGTTGGCCACTCTCAATTTCCCGATCCAAGTCGTCAAGGAATCGCTCGTGGAAATGGAGTATGAATGCGAGGAGGGCTGCTCCCCTGTTATGGCTTTGAAGAAGAGGCATTACTTGAGGAAGAGGTCCAAGAACAAGAAATATAAACTGAGCGCGGTGGCCGGAAATCAAAAACACCACAACTTGGTGGTGTTTGAGGATTTAGGAGCTGATTACTTGGAACAACTTTTAACTTCTTGTGAAAGTTCAAGTCCATGGTAAAAAGCTTTTAACCACGATGGATCGGGGGGTTTTTTTTTTTTAATCTTTTAGTTGTATTTTCATTTTCTTGATTTCATTGAACCTTGGAGCGGTCCCATTTTTTCTTGGGGGGTTTGAACCTTGTTCCATATAAATATAGTTCATGATATCTGGTTTTGGTTTTCTATACCTCTATGATGTTACTACTAGGATTGTGCTTATCACTCATTATTTATAAGCATTTCTTAGTTAATAATTTTAAAATTATACAACTAGAAAATAAGTGCATCATATCATTAAAGATGTTTATAGATCGGATCAAATTATATCAGATTTATATATGAGATCAACATACTTCATATTTATTTAAGTTTGGTTCGACTCGAAATATGACCCCCCTGCATTTTATTCAAACTTGCCCGTTTTAACATACCCATCTTACTTTTTAATATTCATTATTTCTGTTGAGTGTGTAAAAGTTCTATTATTTACACCCTTTTTAATCCATATTTCTGCTGCATTCAAGCATCATTGCATTGCATTTAGGTTAGTTTACAGTAAAACATCACAAATATATTAAAGGCACGGATTCTACTAAAAGATGGCTGATTTTGTAGGTTGCTGCTATAGTTGACGGAGAAGGCGGTCGCAGGGCAGAGAAGCAGCAGAGCTGAACTGGACAAGCAGACGACGAGGATGATGCTGCCATGGATCTGCCGTGACAGCAAGGTGACAGCAGCCTTATGAAGAGGAAAAGCAAAATGGACCTCGATAGATAGAGAAAAATCTGATCGTCTGTCGTGTGAAAACCAAATAATTTTCCAAGCCCCGGATCAAAAGATATGTCAAGCCAAAGCTCAAGGAGAGGAAATTCCAAGAAACAAGGATGACGGCTGAAAAGTAGGATACTTGGAGATTAAGTCTTTATTAGAATCTTACTTTTAATTAAAGTTGTAATCCTTGTTAACTTAGAGTACTTGAGCCCAAAGCTTATATAAGGGCATAAATTTCAACCTAGGAGGGATATACCCCATAACCGATAACCTAAATCCCCCTGCCGTTTACCCGCTGTCGTTATGTTCTAAAAACCCTCTAGGGCCACGGGTTGTTTTGTAAAGTAGTTGCAAGGGTTGTTTTGTTTTAGGATTTTCCAAGTTTAATAAAATAAACTTCAAGTTCTCTTATTTTGGTTATTAATATCTTGCAAGAGCATCGGGAGAGCATTGTGAGGTTATCCATTTACTTAGCATCGGGAGAGTTAAGTATACGAAAGAAATAAGAGCAAGTTCTCTAGTTTATAGTTGAACTATCTCGTGCCTAGGGATAGGGCGAGGTTAAGTGGCTAAAGAAGAATTCATACACATCGGTGTTCAACCTTCGATTCACACCGGGAGGTATCATCAAAGACTTGATCATCGACAGACTTGGACCTAGGGATAGGCCAAGGCAGATCTGGGATTCTTGCCAAACTTGGAAGTACAGAGTTGGTGTGTTTGCTGCCACGACAGCTAACGGACAGCCGCCGCGACAGGTGCTATCTGCGACGGGAGCGACGACAGAACTGGATTTCCTAAGCATTGCAATACCTGCACTACTGAGCAATTCAATACCAGCCCATTCTCTCTATCTTGATATTCCAACTCTTTTATTTACGCTTTCCTTTATTATTCTCGTGACAACTTTCTAAACTATTTCCTTTACTTTTGTGCAGTAAATTAAGGTGAAGTCATTAGCCCAATCCCTGTAGAGACGATATCCGATACTTCGTATCACTTTACTACTTGCATCGTGTACACTTGCACTACATTTGCGATAGACTCTTTTACACACAACAAGTTTTTGGCGCCGTTGCCGGGGATTGGCAACATAACTACACCTTTCCTTTATTGCACTTTTCGTTTTTGTTTTTGTTTTTATTTTTCTTTTTCTATTTTTCGTTAGTACTTTCAACTCTTGCTTTTCACGAGGTTTTCTTGTTTATGCGCAGATCTAAAAGAGGTGAAGATCCTGAGTACCCATTAGATCCGGAAGTTGAACGTTCCTTCAATCTCAAGAAACAACTTCGTCACCTTTTAGACAGGAACGAGTACCTTGAGGAACAGCTAGAGAAGATGGCCCGTAATCCGCCCGCTGGTGATGGTATACCGCCTGTCGGCGACCCGCCCGCAGCAGCCGGACGACGGTCCTGTCGTGACTACATGTTGAACGATCATGTAGAGTTGGAGACCACACTGCCAGATATTGATGTTGATAACTTCGAGCTTAAACCTGTCATGTTTAGTATGATCAACAATGCCGGACAATTTAGTGGTGCTGTTACAGAGGATGCCAAAGAGCATCTCAAGACGTTCCAGGAGATTTGTGGTTCGTTTAGACTGCCATGAGTTAATCCGGAGATACTGAGGCTTCGGTTATTTCCCTATTCATTAAGGGACAGAGCTAAAACTTGGTGGAATAAACTTACGCCGGGTTCAATTATGACTTGGGCAGATTTATCTCGTGAATTTTTATCTCGTTTTAATCCTTCGCATTTATCTGAGCGATTACGTAACGAAATTGCTACTTTTCAACAGGAAGATGACGAGTCAATGCACGAGGCATGGGACAGATTTACTACTCTTCTACGGAACTGCCCAATGCATGGGTTCCCCGTCTGGAATCAGGTTACAAAGTTTTATAATGCTGCCAACTTACAAACTCGCATTCGAATTGATTCAGCAGCAAATGAACTACTATTGGATAAAGATCCGGACGAGGCATTGCAAGTTTTGAAAAATCTGGCCAAGAATGAGGAGCAGTTCCCGACTACAAGAAGAGGGGGTAAACGGGTACTTACTGTCAAGGATTATGAAGCCGATAGCACGATGAAATCACAGGTAGCCTTCCTAACTAAAGCAATGAAAAGGTTATTGAATGATGATGGTTTACAAGGATTTGCTGTTGAGGAAGTATGTGATATCTGTGAGGGAAATCATAGTCGGGATGAGTGCCCAATACAAGTAGAAGAGGGAAAATATGTTGGAAACTACAAGCCGAATTATAATTCCAACAACTATAATCCCAATTGGAGGAATGATCCCAAATTTTCCTGGAGTAACCCCAATAATGCCCTGAATCAACAAGCACATAATCAGAATCAGGGAGGTCCTAGATTGCTGACGCGACAGCAACAGCCGCAGAATCTGCCGCCGCACCTGCCGCCGCAGCAGCAACAGCAGCCACCAGCTGCCACGAGCAGTATATTGGAACAGACTCTGGCCACCTTTATGTCTCAAACCGGTACTTATATTGAGAATATGAATCAGTTTGTCAAGAAGACAGAGAATTTCATGGACAAAACAAAGATGAGGATGACAAATCATGAAGCTACCTTGAAATCTCTGGAGACGCAAATGGGTCAGGTGTCGCAACATATTAAGCCGAGGCAGAATGAAGGATTCCCTAGCAATACTGAAAATGCTAGACCGCTCACACATGAGCAGTGTAAAGCTATTACTACTAGGAGTGGGAAGAAACTACCAGGGCCGGAAAAAGAAGCTGAAACAGTAAAGGAACCAGCCTTAGATAAACCTGCCGAGGAAGCTGCCCCGACAGGTGACAAACAGACTGCTGCCGATGAACCTGTCACGACAGCAGAAGCGACAGAAGAGAAAAAAGATGATTACCGTCCTTAGATTCGCATGCAGTGGGAAGGACGTATTGCTGTTTACCGTCCCCCACCACCTTTTCCCCAACGGATACAGCAAGCTAAGCAAGAATCTCAACTTAAAAAGATTTATGATATTTTTAAGCAGGTTCATATTAATATTCCGCTATTAGATGTCGTTAGGGTGATGCCCGGTTATGCTAAATTTCTCAAGGATGTTATGTCAAAGAAATCTAAACTTGGGGAGTTTGAAACGGTAAAGATGACAGAAGGTTGCATGAGTATTCTTCATCGGCAGCCACCCTAGAAAAAGAAGGATCCGGGGAGCTTCATCATACCTTGCGTAATCGGAAATAAGTTTGTGGGTAAGGCACTTTGTGATCTTGGTGCTAGTGTTAATTTAATGCCAAAGTCTGTTTTCCAGAAATTAGGCATTGGAAAGGCGCGACCCACGACAGTAACTCTGCAGCTGGCAGACCGCTCTTACGTTCATCCAGAAGGAAAAATTGAAGATATTTTGGTAAGAGTGGATAAGTTTATTTTTCCTGCTGACTTTCTTGTTTTTGATTGTGAGGCAGACGAAAATGCACCAATCATCCTTGGGCGACCCTTCTTAGCCACGGGAAGATCACTGATTGATGTGGAGAAAGGAGAACTCACCATGCGAGTGAACGATCAAGAGATCAATTTGAATGTTCTCCAAGCGATGAAACATGCTGATGTAGACGAGGAATGCAAGGCTATCACTGACGTTACCCTTGATCAACCCTGCATCAGGTCGGGCTGTCACGATATTAAATTTGGTCACTGCTGCGGCAGCTACCTACAGGCCTGTCACGACAGCAAAGACGACAGCACCGACGACAACAACTCCTCTGACTCCGATACATCCGATACTGAAGATCAGGAGGAGGTAAACTGGATAGGCAATCGTCCAGGTAAGTTATTCGAACCTTTGAATTATACTTCGGATAACCATTTAATCCAAAAGCCATCTACTGTTGAACCACCTGCCTTAGAACTGAAGCCCCTGCCAGGGCAACTTAAATATGCTTTTCTTGGTTCAAATGACACATTGCTCGTAATCATCTCTTCTAAGCTGCCGCAGGAACAGGAACGGCAGCTGATCGGCATGTTACGGCAGCACAAAAAGGCAATCGGATAGACGATCGCTGATATTCAAGGCATTAGTCCGGCATTATGCATGCACAAAATTCTTTTAGAGGAAGATCATAAGCCGACTATAGATGCCCAAAGGCGGCTAAACCATGCTATGAAAGAGGTGGTTCGTAAAGAGATAATCAAATGGTTAGATGCTGGTATTATTTACGCCATCTCTGACAGCAAATGGGTGAGCCCGGTGCAATGTGTTCCCAAGAAAGGAGGAATGACCGTGGTGATCAATGAGAACAATGAGTTAATCCCAACCAGGACTGTGACCGGTTGGAGGGTTTGTATGGACTATCGGAAGCTTAACAAAGCTACCTGAAAGGACCACTTTCCTTTACCCTTTATTGATCAAATGCTTGATAGATTAGCGGGTAAACCTTACTATTGTTTTCTTGATGGTTACTCAGGTTACAACCAAATTGCTATCGCACCAGAGGATCAAGAGAAGACGACTTTCACATGCCCCTATGGAACATACGCTTTTAGAAGAATGCCATTTGGATTATGTAATGCACCCGCCACCTTCCAAAGGTGCATGATGGCCATATTCTCCGACATGGTAGAGGACTTCCTTGAGATTTTTATGGATGATTTTTCTGTCTTTGGAGACGATTTTGAGAGCTGCTCGACAATCTACAAAAGGTGCTTGAAAGATGTGAAAAAGCTAATTTTGTTTTGAATTGGGAAAAATGCCACTTTATGGTGGATGAGGGGATAGTCCTTGGCCATAAGATTAGCTGCCGTGGGATAGAAGTCGACAAGGCCAAAATAGAAGTAATTGAGAAGCTGCCGCCGCTGACCACAGTCAAGGGCATTAGGAGTTTTTTAGGGCATGTTGGTTTTTATCGAAGATTTATTGCAAACTTCTCAAAAATCACCAAGCCCCTATGTCATCTTTTGGAGCAGAACCGACCCTTTGACTTTAATGATGAATGTACTGAAGCATTCAAGGTTCTGAAGGAAAAACTAGTAACAACCCCCATAGTACAGCCACCAGACTGGACACAGCCATTTGAGATTATGTGTGATGCTAGTGACTATGCTGTCGGGGCAGCACTTGGGCAGCGCAAAGACAAGCTGTTTCACGTCATATATTATGCCAGCAAGACATTGAATGACGCCCAAGTGAACTATACCACCACAGAAAAGGAGCTGTTAGCTGTGGTGTTCTCCATTGACAAGTTTCGTTCTTACATACTTGGGACGAAGGTAATAGTGCACACAGACCATTCTGCCCTGAAGTATTTGTTCGCAAAGAAGGATGCAAAGCCTAGATTGATACGGTGGATCCTGCTATTGCAAGAATTCGACCTTGAGATCAAGGACAAAAAAGGGACAGAAAATCAAGTGGCAGACCACTTGTCAAGGTTGGAGAAGGGACAGAGTCTACCAATAGATGAAACACACATACTGGAGACCTTCCCAGATGAGCAGCTCTTTGCTGCCGCAATCGCTGCCGCGACAGCCATGGCGGCAGGTAAATCTTCTGAACTTCCCTAGTATGCTGATTTCGTTAATTTTATAGTTAGCGGAGTACTTCCTTCTGATCTTAATTATCAAGCCAGGAAGAGGTTCCAAAATGATGTTAAGCATTATTATTGGGACGAACCTCTTCTTTTCAAAATGTGTGCAGATCAGGTTATAAGGAGGTGTGTACCACAAGAAGAGCAAGAAGACATTCTCCATCACTGCCACGCTTCACAATATGGAGGTCACTTAGGAGGCAATAAAACTGCTGCCAAGGTGCTGCAGTCAGGGTTCTACTGGCCGACACTGTATAAGGATGCACAGGACTTTTACAAGAACTGTGACAGGTGCCAGCGGACAGGTAACATCTTGAGGAGAAACGAGATGCCACTGCAGAACATTCTAGAAGTCGAGATCTTCGACGTTTGGGGGATTGATTTTATGGGACCCTTTCCATCTTCATGTGGAAATTTATACATCCTCCTAGCAGTGGATTATGTCTCCAAGTGGGTTGAAGCTATCACCACTCAAAAGAATGATGCCAAGACGGTCCAAAAGTTTTTACATAAAAACATTTTTTCTAGGTTTGGCATTCCTAAGGCGATCATCAGTGATGAAGGGAGACATTTTGATAATAGGGTAATTGTTGCCGCCTTGAAGAAATATGGTGTCAAGCACAGGATCGCGACAGCATACCACCCACAGACCAATGGACAAGCTGAGATATCCAATAGGGAAGTGAAGAACAATCTTGAGAAGATGGTTAAGCCAACTAGGAAAGATTGGTCTTTACTCCTTAATGATGCATTATGGGCATACCGGACAGCTTTTAAGACTCCGTTGGGCATGTCTCCATACCGATTGATTTATGAAAAAACCTGTCATCTGCCTGTCGAGATAGAGCACAGGGCATACTGGGCGATCAAGGCAGTGAATTTGGACTTGGACAAGGTAGGCCAGAAAAGGCTGTTAGATCTGAACGAGATTGAAGAAATACGGACAATGGCCTACGACAATGCAAGGATATACAATGAGAAAACTAAGAAGTTGCATGACAAGAAGTTGCTGCCACGACAGTTCTGCCCAGGGCAGCTTGTATTGTTGTTCAATTCTAGACTGAAACTCTTCCCAGGGAAGCTAAAATCTAGATGGTCTGGCCCGTTCCAAGTGGTACAAGTTTTTCCCCATGGTGCCATCACTATCCGATCATTAAAAGACGGACACCAATTTAAAGTCAATGGACAGCGCCTCAAGCATTATCAGGGGACTGAAGCCCCAGGAATACAGGAAGTGGTTACTTTAGGAGATGCCCCACAAGGCATCCCTAATTTAACCTAAGTTTTATTTTTATTTATTTTTATTATTTATTATTTATTAGGTAATAAGGTTTATTTTTATTCGAATAATGTTTTTATATTTTCTGTTTTTAGGTAATAAATGAGTCAAGAAGAAAAGGAGAAGTGACCTAAGCCCACCATCCATCCATCAGCCCAACAAAGCCCATTTATTGAAGCTTGTCGTTCCAGCTGCCGCGCAGACACGGATAAGACAGGCTATCAACAGACTGACACGGCAGACGCAGAAGCGTGTGGCAGACACGTAACAGACGCATAAATGCGTGTCAGACGCGTCAAACATGCCAAATCTCAACAGTCGCCCCGTTATTCACGCCTGTCGTTACAACATTAAACGAGCAGCATCTCGACCGCTATAAAACCCCGTTTTCATTTTCATTTTCCTCACTTATGCTTATTCTTACTTGCTTTCTCCTCTCGTTTTTCTTTGTTTTTCTTTACTTTCACAACCCTTGCAACTAACATGTCTTCCAGACAGACCCGCCGCAGTGCTGCCTCAGCCTCTTCATCAGCAGCACAGTCGCCCTTCGCAACCAAGGACTTATGGGAAGAAAGGGGTTTCATCTACGTCCGAAAGGCACCAAACATGGGGCTCCGACCATTCATCGCAAGGGCAATAAGGGCTCAACTATGGGAGCAGTTCACCGAACAACCGACAGAATTAAATGACACGTTGGCGAGGGAGTTCTATGCTGCCATCGACAGCAGGACGGCGACATCCGTAATTGTCCGAGGGGTAGAGGTATCATTCACAGTCGATAGTATCAACCATATGTATGGCCTCTATTTTGGTCCCAACGACGATGCCCACCAGCACTTTTTGGACACCCTCGACTCTACCGCCTATGGTGCTGTCATGGCCGAGGTAACAGAAGAAGGGACGGAGTGGACTACGAGCAAGAAGAACCCCAACTCTGTAAAAAGGGGACAGCTGCTCCCAGAAGCAAAGCTATGGAACGCTTTCATCAAAAAGCGTATCCTGCCTTCCTCCCATCACACGACGGTGAACCAGCAGCGACTCGCCCTCATTCATTCGATCATGCACGGCCGGCCTATCAATGTGGGCCGCTATATGAGGGAAAGCATCTTGGACTGCACATATCAGTCAACCTCCCGCCTCTGCTTACCGTTCATGATCACCTCTCTCTGCCGCTGCGCTGCTGTCCCGGAGGAATCCACCGATAAACTGGTCCAAGGACGAGGCTGGACCGATAACAACATTACCAACCTCATGGAGCTGATAGTCGCAACACCTATCAACTCCTTCAACCCGGCTGCCTCCCCAGCAGAATCATCCGAGGAACCTGCTCCTGAACCTGCCGCAGCAGCCGCTCCGACAGACCCAGCTACTCAGATCCTTGCCGCCAAACAGAGGGTGGAAGACAGACATATGGGGCTGATGACATTCATCCGGGATTTCGCCAACTCAACGGTAAATTTTATTACCAATACTTTAAATTATCCCGATGTTATTTTCCCCACTTTCCCTTCCCAATATTTTCACATCCCCACCCCTGTCCACACACCTACACCACCTGCCTCCCCACACACACATTCTGCTGCTTCCACCCCATCACCTGCCCCGACGGCAGCCGGCAGCCCTCCGGCTGACACCACCGCCCGAGGAACGAAGCGACCGGCTTCAGATGACGGCGAGGCAGAACCTCCTATTATGAGGAATTTGGAGAAGGGATTCACGCCTGTCAAGAGGCAGAAACATGTGGCCGACAGAAAGCTAATGCCCAAAGCCAGCACAACTACCAGCAGTACTTGGGATAGTGGCAGTAGCTCAGACATCCAGGTCGTGGAGCAACCTGCCCAGCCTCCCCCACAGCCCAGACGCCGCCGCCAAATCTGTGTCAGCAGCAGCAGTGAAGACAGCAATTGAAAATTTAAGTCTTTTATTTTCTTTTTATTGCTGCCTGCTTTATATATATATTTTGTGATGTATCTGCCTTCATTTTATCTGTCATTTGCATTGAGGGCAATGCAACCCTCGAGTTTGGGGGTGGCAACCCTCCATTTTAATGGAGTCTTAGTACATCTTTAAATTATTGTTGTGTCTTTTATTTAATTAAGTTCTCTTAAAAAAATCAGAAAATACTAAAACTGTTGGCTTAAAACTGTGAAGTAAACTTACCTGTCATGACAGCTCTGTCGTGGCAGCATCTTTAGGACAGTTTAAGGAGAAGTTTAGAGCCTTCCTATAGTTCTGAAAACTTAAACACCATTGTGACTGTTATATTGCTTAGAATTCTTTTAGCCAAACTAGAATAGGAAGCTTAGCACTTGAATAGCCCCTAGAGGTGCCTAACACTGGCTCTAGGAAAGAAGTTTAGAAAAAGAGACTCAACAGCCCTAGAGGTGCCCAAAACTGGCTCTAGGAAGTTAACTAGAGGTGCCTAAAACTGGCTCTAGTCAAACTTTAGCTTGAAAAATAGAAAAAAAACGAGTCAAAACAAAAAAATCAAAGGAGCATGAAAAAGTTCATTCAAACGATAAACTTTGGCATAAAAATTCGAGTTAAGAGTTGAATATTCTAGTGAAACTAAGAGAGTCTTAGCATATAACTGTTCACAAGCATGCACACACTGCACGAGAACTATAGGGAGATTCCGGACAGATCCTAATCTTTCCGACAGGTTGCTGCCGCCACAGAGAATGAGCGACGGGTAAGGGACAGTTCACTGTTTGAAAGCCAACACAAAAGTATCTTTCGATTAGGTCTTAATTTCTTGAGGGCAAGCAAAAACTTGAGTTTGGGGGTGTGTTGAGTGTGTAAAAGTTCTATTATTTACACCCTTTTTAACCCATATTTCTGCTGCATTCAAGCATCATTGCATTGCATTTAGGTTAGTTTACAGCAAAACATCACAAATATATTAAAGGCACGAATTCTACTAAAAGATGGCTGATTTTGTAGGTTGCTGCCATAGTTGACGGAGAAGGCGGGCGCAGGGCAGAGAAGCAGCAGAGCTGAACTGGACAAGCAGACGACGAGGATGATGCTGCCATGGATCTGCCGTGACAGCAAGGTGACAGCAGCCTTATGAAGAGGAAAAGCAAAATGGACCTCGATAGATAGAGAAAAATTTGCTCGTCTGTCGTGTGAAAACCAAATAATTTTCCAAGCCCCAAATCAAAAGATATGTCAAGCCAAAGCTCAAGGAGAGGAAATCCCAAGAAACAAGGATGACGGCTGAAAAGTAGGATACTTGGAGATTAAGTCTTTATTAGAATCTTATTTTTAATTAAAGTTGTAATCCTTGTTAACTTAGAGTACTTGAGCCCAAAGCTTATATAAGGGCATAGATTTCAACCTAGGAGGGATATACCCCATAACCGATAACCTAAATCCCCCTGTCGTTTACCCGCCGTCGTTATGTTCTAAAAACCCCCTAGGGCCACGGGTTGTTTTGTAAAGTAGTTGCAAGGGTTGTTTTGTTTTAGGATTTTCCAAGTTCAATAAAATAAACTTCAAGTTCTCTTATTTTGGTTATTAATATCTTGCAAGAGCATCGGGAGAGCATTGTGAGGTTATCCATTTACTTAGCATCGGGAGAGTTAAGTATACGAAAGAAATAAGAGCAAGTTCTCTAGTTTATAGTTGAACTATCTCGTGCTTAGGGATAGAGCGAGGTTAAGTGGCTAAAGAAGAATTCATACACATCGGTGTTCAACCTTCGATTCACGCCGGGAGGTATCATCAAAGACTTGATCATCGATAGACTTGGACCTAGGGATAGGCCAAGGCAGATCTGGGATTCTTGCCAAACTTGGAAGTACGGAGTTGGTGTGTTCGCTGCCGCGACATCTAACGGACAGTCGCCGCGACAGGTGCTGTCGGCGACGGGAGCGACGACAGAACTGGATTTCCTAAGCATTGCAATACATGCACTACTGAGCAATTCAATACCAGCCCATTCTCTCTATCTTGATATTCCAACTCTTTTATTTACGTTTTCCTTTATTATTCTCGTGACAACTTTCTAAACTATTTCCTTTACTTTTGTGCAGTAAATTAAGGTGAAGTCATTAGCCCAATCCCTGTGGAGACGATATCCGATACTTCGTATCACTTTACTACTTGCATCGTGTACACTTGCACTACATTTGCGATAGACTCTTTTACACGCAACAATTTCATATTAAAAATTTATGGAAAATTATTCCATGTACTGCTGGTGAAAATTTTGTTTTTTATACGTATTTAATTTTAAGGTTTAGAGTTCAGTGTTAGAGTTTTAATGTTTGTGTTAGATTTTATG
The DNA here is from genome assembly GCA_958450335.1 of Hibiscus tridactylites. Lineage (NCBI taxonomy): Eukaryota > Viridiplantae > Streptophyta > Magnoliopsida > Malvales > Malvaceae > Hibiscus > Hibiscus tridactylites. The sequence continues at coordinate 50,661,851 of OY288290.1, forward strand.
GCTTAAAAATGGATTTGATGGTTTAAAGTTTAGAATTTAGGGGTAAGGGCCTCTAAAGGTGACATGTGACAGATTTAAAAGTTCACTTATGAAAAACAACTTTCCACTAACGATGCATCAAATAATTACCCAAAAATTATTATATTTCTAATTCAATATTTTTATTTATTAAATTTTTTTTTTATTCTTTTATACATCAACAACTTAATATATTTTTATTACATATATTATAGTATTATATATTTAATTTTTACATATATAAAATACATAATATATTTTTGAAAAAAATGAAATCCACTAATTTTATTAAACGAGAATATATCCAAAATTATAATAAAAGTTCACAACTTAGTAAATAAAACATCTAAATCCAGACATAATTTTAGTAAACAAAATTAGCGTTTCGAGATCAAAAAAGACCATACAAGGAAAATGTAAGAACCTAACCCAAATACTCGAAATAAAAGAAGGATACAAACATCACCAAAATCAACGATGATAGGTAAAACCATCAACATACAACATAAAATTTGCATATTACAATGAAGGTACGCTGACAATAAGGTCATTACCACAACTCAATCGCGAATAAGGAACGGTAAATGTAATCGCGTATTCAAATCCAGTTCGAGGGTCCGAGACAGGAAGATCAACAACATAATGAAGCAGCACCATCATGATCAGTCGTGGCGTCGTCAGATTCCAACCCTAATAGAAAATAAAAAAAAAGAGAAAAAGCGTACCAAAAGACAGAGAAAAACGTACCAAAAGGTATAGTAAAATCGTGCCACAAGAACAGAATAATTTATTGAAAACTGAAAAACAAAACAAACGAAACGATAGATCCCGACAGTCAGCGACTAATATTAAAATTAGTGTCGCCACCAGCGTTTAAAGGAAAAGAGAAACAAAAGTGAGCGGCTCTATAGTTGAGAGCAAAAGATTAGTGAGGGGCTAAAGTTGAAATAACTTGAAAGTTAATTAATTAACTAAATACAAAATATATAATATATTAAAAATAAAAGGCAAACTATATTAATGGTAATTGAACATTGGTTTAAAGTGAGAAAGTTACTTTGAGTATATATCTTGCTATGTAAGTTTCTTTTGTAACCTAAAAATATGTAATGTAATTTAGGTGTGCTAATTAGAGAAAGAATTAAGCCACCGCAAAGAGGTTTAGTCACACAAATTCTATCATTTGTAATTATTTCGACATTATAGTGAATTTTTTATTATTTTTAAAAAATTTCACATAAAATTTATGTCTCTTTTATTAAGCGTTAATTATACTTGTCGTTATCACCTAACAATATATATGAAGTTTTGGTTTGATTCAAAAACCTGTAAAAACATTATCAATATATCAGGATTTATATATATATATATATATATACACACACAAATATATATATATATATAATGTTTACCAAACATGAAAATAATAAATATATTTGATTTTAAAATGTATACAATTGAATTAAAATTAAAGTTCCATGTATACAATTAAATCTTTTGATTTTATATGATGTAATTGTACCAAATCAAAATTTATATATTATATTACAATCTCATCAAAGTTATGTGTAAACTTGATATATATCTTTTTGATAAAAAAAACTTGATATATCTTTTAAATTATTCAAATTACTACATATTTATTACTATATGTATATATGTATGCATATTGTTTTGGTTTTTTATAAATTATAATTTATTGATATGAAATAACCATTAGCAAGAGTCTCGTTAAAAAATCTCCTTAAATTTATATAGAGAAAAAAGAGTACAACTTGCTAATGGGATACTAGCACAGTTCTAAATCATTAAATCCAAAAACAAGTACACCGACATTAAGGGTGGCACAAAGCATCCTATCTTCGATAGTTATATTGGACTTTGAATATATTTGAAGTTGAATCAAATTAAAATAAATAATAATTAATCTTTTATTCATAAAATTCGGTTCCAAAATTTTATTTAAGAGACATTAATTTTCTTCACTCCATCTAATAAATATGGATTATTTAATAATATATACTATTGTTTCTAACTTCACATAAATCAGCCGAGAACTGTACATTTAGTACGTTGAGATTCAGCAATCACCCTAATTTTTAAGGTTTAGGGGCTTAGTTTAGGGATAAAGATTAAAATTTAGAGATAGTTGTTAGAATTTAGGGTTTAGAGGTTAGTAATAATTTTCGAGTAATATGGTGAGGATTTAAGTTTTAATCTATAAACACCAAATTATAACCCTAAATTATAAATTTCAACTACTATCCCTAAATTCAAAACTCATACCCCTAAACCATACACCCTAAACTAAGTCCCTAAACCCTAAAACTAAGGTGCTTGTGGAAACTTTTAGTTTTCACTACCAGTATATCAAATAATTACCCTATTATTATTATTATTATTATTATTATTATTATTATTATTATTATTATAGTTGCCCTTCCGGTTTTCAGAGTTTTATCCTAACTAATTCAGACTAAGCCACGCCGCACACTTGATTTTGGTGGGTGAGTATCCCAGAGAATTTTTTTTTGCATATACAACATCTCGAACTCGAGATCTGCTTAAGCAGAACCAAGCTACTTACTATTTAGACCAACCCGTTTATTATTTTTAACACTCTAATCATTATTCATATGTGCAGATCCAATCTCATTCAACTTCTTCTGGTTGCCGCGTAACCATCTTTTAAAACCCGGCCCAATATCCGAACCCTGTCCGTTCCTTATTCCCAAATATATTAGGGGATTTTGGACCCATCATACCCGCGTATAAATGGCGCGATTCTGTTGGCTGGAAGATCTTGATCGCACGGACAATATCGGCAACTTTCAACTGGCGCAGTTCTTTTGAAATCGGGCCTTTTCATTTTCAATCTTTAATTATTTTTAAAAAAAAAACGAAAGGGATTTGATCCGAGTCCCTAAAAGGTTTCACGATCAAAAGGATCGGAGAAGCTCTACTTAGGTTTTAGGGTTCTAAATAATCTCAACGGATTTCGCGCGAAAATATGGATTACGATGGTAGCCGTTACGATCACCATTTTCTTTTCAATCCATATTTGAGTTTCCATTTCCCTTTTGTTATTATTATTAGAGAAGAATCGGAAGCTTTGTTTTTTTTAGGTGAAAGAGGATCAAAGACGGCACCGTGGACGATGCAGGCTTCTATGCTTAATAGAAGAGCTTCGAAACATGGAAAGAGAAGTTGATTTCATCCTGTTTTTATTCGAATTAGATTTATGTTTAATACTCCTATTTCTAAATGCAGGTGTATGATATGGAAACAAGTTATTTACAGGATCCGAGCCAATGCGGCCACGTTTTGAGGGATTCCTCTCTTCATCCAAGAGTACTGCGCTGTATGGATTGCCTGGTTTATCACTTTTTCCTTTACTTCGTTTATTTAAGTGTAATTTATCGTTAGCAGAGCTGAAAATTCGTGTATCCTTCTCCATATTGTGTGTTTTTTCCCCATCTCAGCCGTATGGTATACATAAACACAACACAAATTACATATTAAATATGTTGTGTTAATTGTATTCAATTGTGTTTGTTACATAATTCTTATGTTCATTGAACTGTTGAGTGTTGAGTTCTCATATAATTCCAGAATTGTTCAATTATATATATGGGATTTGTTTAGGAAACAAACATGATTTGCAGTCTGACATTCCTTAAGAGCAATTCAACTTAAACTTATCTTATGATTTTGTATTGAACATGATCCGCCTATTCAACTTGTCTCGCAGCTTGAAGCGCTCCAGGAAGTTCCAGCCTGAAGATAGGCTACTCTCCTTGTCTTCTGCCACTTCACCTGCGGTGCGTGCGTGTTCTTATGTAAGTTTCCATCTCTCTCTCTTTTTTTTTTCTTTTCTTGTTTGCGTGCATATCTACTGCTTGTCATGTCAAATGATGTGGAATTTGAAATTGATTTTTATCAAATGCTGGCTCATTTCCAAACGTTTCATAGGCAATATTTGAACCATTATTCTGTTATGTGATCAGTAATCGGATGAGTAATTTAGAATACAGATGAGATGGCTTTTTTTTTATAAATAAGAGAATGCTACCATAGGCCTCGTTAAAAACTTCTCTACTCCATGTCGGAGGAAAAGAGTACTCATGATAGCATTTACAGATAGACTTGCCAAATTAAAACAAAGGAGAGCAAACAATCAAAACAAAATCCAAAAGCCTACTAAACACCCCTTTGAGACAAGGGTTACAGCGCGCTAACACCCAGGGCCCGGAATCAAGTGAGCACTTGTGTTTGCAGAAAACCAAGTCTGCTCCATGTCCTCCTGGACGAGAGCCACAATCCTGGCCGGCGGATCATTGAAAGACTGAGCAGTCATGGCATGGTCACGACCCATCTTTGCTAAACCGTCCGCAACCAAATTCGCCTCGCGATAAACATGCGAAAAAGGAGATCTCCCAATTCCGTGCCAATAACAAGTCAATATGCACCATTAAGGAAATAGCTTCCCTATCATTCTCCTCCTTCCTTATTAACGCCCAACTCCCAAGCTCGAGGGAGACCTTCGATAACACCCCATAGTTCAGCTTCAAGGGTCGAGCAAATGCCAATAAATTTGGAAAACCCCAGAATCCAATTACCTTCTGCGTTACGGATCACCCCACCTTCTGCGTCCTTGGCCGCGGAGTAGAAACATGTACCTGATTCATTGTGTTTCTCTGTTTTCTTAATTTGTCTTTGCTTGTGGGTTGGGGGTTGGGGGTTGGGTTCTATTTCTCATTTTGCATTCAATTGCATGCTCAGAGGCAAACTGCATTACAACCATTCTAGTATCTGCTGAGATGCTGATCAACTAAATGCAACTTTATGCAAGAATCGTGTAGCTATTGCTGCAAATAAACGCGCCATAATTGCATACCCTCATAAGCCAAGCTCTTTAAATATGACATCCAAGTTAATGTATTGCTGCCCCTTCCACAGAAAATCCTGTTTCACTTCCAAACATGTCCTTTTTCAGGCTGAAGAGGCTGCCGCTGGTAGAGATGGTGAGCCTATAGTATGCAGCTGCATCAACAAATTTCCTTTCTTGATGCTTCCTTTGTGTTTGGCAGAAGGGAAATCGTACTACGGCACAGGTCGGCCCAAGGGTGGAGGCTACCTTGCCAATGGGCAGTAAGTGCATTGATTTTGTAAAATTTACCTTTGTCTGAAATGCTTGAAAACAAAAACTAAGATATTTTAAACCCCCAGCAAACTAAACTTATGTCTGTGTTCTTCACAGAGGAAAGCCAAAGAAGGGAAGAGCTAGAGAAGCCGAGAGACTGAGACACACTACTGAACCAGATTTTGATTACGATGATGATCCCGATGTCACATTTTGAAACAAATTTCGATCCGATGAAATACTTAATTTACCCCAAGCTTTAATGCCCGATCTTCCAGATTTTTGGTGGCGGAAGATTTTATTTACAGGATTTTGAACATTACTTCTTCTTGGTGATCAAACTCAATCATGTTACAAGGTATACTTGTACAGTTTCAGGCTACTTCTCAGCAAGTTTCAAGCAACAGGTTTCCACTCTTTGATTTTAATGCATGATGGCAACATGATTGTAATTCTCATCACTCTTCACTTGAAGAATCTTAGGAAAATCTGATTCTAGAAATAAATGAATATAAACGTCCCGGTGAAAACTCGTTTATTTGCAGAAAATAATTTAAAAACTTAAATTCTCCCTGGAGAAGAAACTAACAAAACCCAGGAGGACCAGAGGGGGTTTAAATCATAAGGTATCCATCATTATTAATAAGAGATGATTTTGACCGTAAATGAAGCTAGATAAGGGCTTGTACACCAATTTGTTGCATTTCTCTAAGCTTCCATATTGGGTAGAGGGCACCCTCTCCAAGTTCTTCTACATCCACTTGTTGCATGGCCCATGCATAATACACAGTGTGAATTGTATCCTAGTGAGACAATTTTAGTATATCAGGATCAAGTCACAAAACACGAAATGGTAAATCAAAGATCGTTATAATGGGCATAGAATTGCGTAAGTTTCAAGTTATTGAAGTTCATTCCATACGCTATTTAATCTAGCACCCTCTATACATAAACAACATATGCCATGGCAAAGCATGAAAAACAGCAAAATAATTTTTCATTTACCTTCCCGCCTTCTGTTATTTTACCCTCTCTATCCCGTACGCAGTGAATCTGTTGTGTTTGAAACTGTGAACATTGGAAGTACAAAAGTCGCCAGCATCAGTTTCAAAAACCTTTAAAGGCTTAAATCAAGTAAGAATGAAATTGAAGCAGCAGAAGAATAAGAAACTCATACTGCCACTATAATAATGGGGGATGTCCCCATCATTTTGGTTTCTCTAACTTCTACATCGGATATATGTAGAATCTGTGCAGGAAAAGTAGGTGAAATTAGTAAACATCATTTCAATATCATATCAAGAATATGATTCAACATGACATACAACTTCAATAATCCCAACTGCAATCTGCAAGCTGAAATATGACCATCTTATCATGCGCCATATGAGGGATTACAGCGTTACATAAAATTGTCAGTATTACCTTGTTATCGAAAAATATACCATGGCTCTGATAAGCAGTATGTTCAGCTTTGCACCTATCAATAACTTCAGGACTACAATACTTTTTCAAAGTTTCAACATCTCCCTGTGCGTATAAAATTATATATATTATAGAGACAGCCGCTTTATTTGAAAATATAGAACACTAGAATATAAGCCAGCGAAACCCCTTACTTTTATGTATGCATTGAGGACCGGCCTAATTGCTTCTTGAACTTCTGCCACAAACTCTGGCAAAGAGAATGACCTATTCCACGCACCAAAGAATTCCATAGATCAAGAAACGGAACATTTAAATACCAAAGCAAAAATAAAGGAGAGGTGAAGGTGACCATACGGATCTCGTCGGCGTATTTCTTTGTATGATGCTGCAGCATCTGTTTCTTGAAAGATACTCTCGTTTATACTGTCAAATCGAGAATAACGAAATCAGCATCCAAAACATCACATAGATAGCTTTCTAAATCTTATGTTGAATAGTTGTGCTAGCAGACTAGCATGGAAAAGGGATAAAAAGAAAACAAGAATGTGTTGCATACTCCTGAATTTTGTGAACAATGGGGTTATCACTGGTCTCCCATCTTTCACGCACATCCTCTGCGATCTGCCAACACAACCACGTAATAATTTCAACCGGTTCAATATAAAGTAAGAGTATTTCACAAATTGAGACACACGATTATAGGCAATAACTAGAATAAGCTAGTAAAAGAACTGGAAGGGCAATGGGGACGAAAAAAGCATAGGTTAGAAGCTTACCTCTTGGCCCTTTGTCACTACAGGTTCACTAATCCCACTAACACGCTTGAATAATGGATGACCTTGCATCTATACGGAAGAGAACAAAATGCATTCAATAAAAAGAAGGGAGACACAGGCAATAGGTGAAACGTTTTAGTGATATTGAGTAAACCTCAACACCGACAGCAAACTTACCTTCTCTTTTAATGCCTCCCACTTTTTACTCCAACGGGACTGCTTAGATGGCAAAACAACAATATCAGTTCTTGTACTTCTTTCACCTGTTGATGAGGGAGGGGCTGTATACTCCAGATGCTTTCTCTTACTCGGGTTGCCACTTAACTCATCTTTAACAATGTCATAACCCTTCTTCGCTAAATCAACAACCTTAGCTTCCTTTAACGTTTGGAAAGCCAAAGAAACCTTGGGAGAAGAAATGCGAGACTTAATTTTTCCAAATACAGTTTCTGCCGTATCACCCGATCCAGATTGCTGGTAGTTCTCTTCCTTCGATGACGCCTTACCTTCATTGTTCACATCAGCACCATGCTGAGCTGAAGTACTGGTGGACTGCGAAGACTCTTCCTTTCCAATCCCAAAACTTTCCTTAACCTAAAGCAACATAAAAGAAGTCACAGACATAAATTGTAGTAGGTCAACTATTTGAATTAAAAAATAATAATTTACCTCCTCTTTGGCAGCTGAAATCTTCTCTTTCATGTTGACAGAAACCTACTGACAACATAATACCAAATCAAATATGAATTATGTATCACTAACATAGAAAGAAACTCCATCAAAAGCTTCATATTAAAAAGAGAAAACCTTTTCGACATCTCAGCCTCAGCCCAAGATTCAAATAACATAAGACACTAATTTCATGTAGCAACAAGAACTCCACACGGTGAACAATATAAAATCTAAGGAAGGTTGCTTCTCAGCAATCATACTCAGCTTTTTGTATGAAGCAGGCCATCCTAGCTATGATCAAGTTCTAAAGTATAACTAGTTGATTAAGAATGATTACATATTTATTCCACAAAATGAATCGGATACCATACAAACTACGCAAGGAAGGCTACATATAACTTAATGTCTATTAAGTAATTCACATAAATACGCGTTACAAGGAAAACAACTTTGAAAAGAACATACAGGATACATGCAAACCCCTGAAAGAACAACAAGAGAAGATAAATCTGAACCCTAACCTTTTTAGCAGTAGCTTCAGCCTCTGTCCACGCACCATCTACCTGTTTGTAAAGCTGCTCAGTTGTCTGCTTCGTTCTGCATTCGCCATTTCACCATCTCAGGCAATCCCTTGACATACAAGGGTATGTCTCAGCCTATTAACCCTAACAATGCTAATATTCCAACAAAACATAAAAAGGGTTACTGTAATAGGAGACATTACCTAACTTTCAGCTCTTCTGCTTTCCCCTTTAGCTGCTCAACTGATTGCTGAAACTCCGAGTTTCTACAATATTATCAAAAATACCCCATCAAAGGAAAGATAAGAGACTTGTTTTTGACCCTTTTCAAATTGAAGAAGAAAGTATTAGTAGCTTCAAAATACCTGCTAGCTTCGCCTTTAATTTTCTTGGAGAACTCTTTGAAGACACTGAACTGTCGATTGCTCGAGTACACATTCCCAGATAGCAATCTTAGTCTTACATTCGAACTCTAAAAAATCAAAATCCCACAACCACCAAAAAATTAAAAAAAATGTTTTGAAAAAAAAACAGAACTTTACAAATATTCGAGAAACAAGCTTGCAGCTTTGTACCTGTTGAGACGAAAGGCGTTGAGTAAGGGGATGTCTTGCAATGAAAAAATCTCGAACCAGCTTCCTACTAGCCATAATCAATCAAATTTCTTCAGAAAAAAGTCGGGTTTTTTCTTCTTCTTTTTTTACATATGCATCGAGTGTGGGTATCAAATTTGGGATTTTCCCACCCAAAACAAGAGTAAATAAGGAGAGTTTAATGTATATTTTTTTGAATGAAAAATTAGGTTGTTTGGTTAGTGAAATTAACCGAAATTTTCTTCTGGAAATTTCCTTGGAAAAAAAACATAAAATTGAGCACTAAAGTTTCGTCCTTTGATATCAAAGCTGAGTGAAGGACTAGGGTTTCCGATACTAATGTTTAGTGTGAAATTACTTGAAAGGACACTCTTAAGGGTGTGTTTGGTTCGCGGAAAAGATGATTACCAGGGGTAATAATCTTTTCCAGACTTACATTCTCATGTTTGGTTTAAGAGGATTCCCACTAAGAGGTATTATTCTTTTCCCAAGAGTGACTCTTTTCCCCCAAAATGGTGGGAATGTTATTCCCCTCATTTTCTTAGGTATTATACAATTCCTTCCTCTTTGGACAATATTACCCTTATGATTATGAATTAGGTTCATGTTGATCCTTTATTGCATTTTTAATTAGGTAACTAATTATTTATGGTGTAAATTTATTAAATATTTATATTTAATATTAGTTTAATATATAAATGGTGTTGTATATATTTAGATAATGTTGTAATATTTAATATTACATTTTACTAATATTGTATTTACGATGTTTCTAGAGTTATAGGATGAGATTGTATGTTGCTTGAGACTGAATGCGTTAAAACTTGATGTTATTAATTTTATTATTTGATTTATAAGATAATTTTTATCTTAAAAAATCAGTAAGTTAATTTATTTTTATCATTTTTACTACTTTTAGATTTGTTTCATTATTTACTTTAATTTGTTCGATAAACGATCGAAAGTAATAAAAAATTAAAAATTTAAGCATATTAAATGTTTAATATTTTGATGTTCAAAAAAATTAAAAAGGAATAAATGTATATAAATATAAAACATTTTTTAAAAATGATTTAATAATATTAATTATATTATATATTTTTTTTTTGCAAATTTTAGGTAATGTAACGAAAATAGTTCTATAAATTTTTATGTAAATATTTTTAATTTAATAATTAAAAATTAAACTTGTTAAAAAGAAAATATATCATAAGGACAAGTTAGTAAATTTTACTTCCAATTAATCTTATATTCCTCCAACCAAACACTATAATCTTATATTCCTACCAAATGAACCAAACAAGGTAATGTAACATTCCCAGTAATGTGTCAGGTAATGTTACATTCCGGTAATCCTATTTCCAGAGGTAATCTTACATTCCGTGAACCAAATGCCCCCTAAAGGTTTAAAAAAGAGACTGCTCACTAATAAAAGTATAATGGCTTAATACAACTTTTCCCCCTAAAGTATACCCTATTTTCCAACTTACGCCCTAAACTTCATTTTGCCCACTTTTTTTCCTTAAACAATTCACCGTAACTCATTTTGCCTCATTCCGTTATTTTTTGCGCTTAAAAAAAATTTCAGCCAATAACATCCTGCCACATCATCAACGGATTGACTAAGTTAATTCGTCTTGTTTTATTTAAAGGGTAAATGACAAGTCAAGTCTGTCAGGTTTGTTTTTTATTTAATTTAATCACTGAAAAGTCTATTTTTACCTTAAATTGACCCCTATTTGTTTCTAATTTTTATAATTTAGTCCATTATTTGTTATTATTAATAATATTATTTTATTAAAATGTTAATATTTAATAAAAATAAATAAAAACATATATTTTAATACTAAATTAGTAATTTTTTAATTCGAATTCCAATTAAATTCTAATTATTAATTCTAATTTCACTATATTTGAATTATAGTTTTTGAGTAAAATTCAAATTATATTCGAATCATGTTCGTATTATATTCAAATCATATTCAAATTATATTTGAATCATCTTCTAATTATATTCGAATTATTAATTCGAATTTTGCTATATTCGAAATGTATTTTTTTTAGCAAAATTCAAATTATATTAGAATTATATTTGAACCATGTCTATATTATATTCAAATCATATTAAAATTATTTTCGAAATATAATTTGAATATGATATTTCGAATGTAATTTGAATATGATTCGAATATAATATGAACATGATTCGAATATAATTCTAATATAATTACATGTTTTTTCAACTATTATATTCGAATCATATTCAAATTATATTCGAATCATGTTTAACATGTAATTATATTCGTATCATGTTTGTATTATATTCAAATCATGCTCGTATTATATTCGAATCATATTTAGAATATAATTTAAATATGATTTGAATATAATACGAACATGATACGAATAAAATTACCTGTTAAACATGATACGAATATAATTACCTGCTAAACATGATTCCAATATAATTACCTGTTAAACATGATTCGAATATAATCATCTGTTAAACATGATTCAAATATAATAGTTCAAAAAACATGTAATTAAATTAGAATTATATTCCAATCATGTTCATATTATATTCAAATCATATTCAAATTACATTCAAAATATCATATTCAAATTATATTTCGAAAATAATTTTAATATGATTCGAATATAATATGAAAATGATACGAATATAAATACCTATTAAACATGATTCGAATATAATAGTTCAAAAAACATGTAATTATATTAGAATTATATTCGAATCATGTTCATATTATATTCGAATCATATTCAAATTACATTCGAAATATCATATTCAAATTATATTTCGAAAATAATTTTAATATGATCCGAATATAATATGAACATGATATTAATATATTTACTTGTTAAACATGATTCGAATATAATTACATGTTAAACATGATTCGAATATACTATGAACATGATTCGAGTATAATAGTTGAAAAAACATGTAATTATATTAGAATTATATTCGAATCATGTTCATATTATATTCGAATCATATTCGAATCATATTCGAATTACATTCGAAATATCATATTCAAATTATATTACGAAAATAATTTGAATATGATTCGAATATAATATAGACATGGTTCAAATATAATTCTAATATAATTTGAATTTTTCTCAAAAAATCTATTTCGAATATAACAAAATTCGAATTAATAATTCGAATATAATTAGAAGATGATTCAAATATAATTTGAATATGATTCGAATATAATACGAATATGATTTGAATATAATTTAAATTTTACTCAAAAACTATAATTCAAATAGAGTGAAATTAGAATTAATAATTAGACTATAATTGTAATTCGAATCTAAAAAAATATTAATTTAGTATTAAAATATTTGTTTTTATTTATTTTATTAAATATTAACATTTTAATAAAATAATATTATTAATAATAACAAATAATTGACTAAATTATAAAAATTAGAAACAATTAGGGGTCAATTTAAGGTAAAAATAGATTTTTCAGTGACTAAATTGAACAAAAAACAAACCTGACAAACTTAACATGTCATTTACCCTTTAAATAAAACCAGACGGATTGACTTAATCATTCCGTTGATGACGTGGTAGGATGTTATTGGCTGAAATTTTTTTTAACGAAAAAGGGTAACGGAATGGGGCAAATTGAGTAACGGCGAATTGTTTAAGGGAAAAAAGTGGACAAAATGAAGTTTAGAGGGCAAGTTGAAAAATCGGGTATACTTTAGGGGAAAAAGTTGAATTAAGCCAAGTAGAATTTATTCCACCTTATATTTGCACATGAATTATGTATCTATAATAATAATAATAATAATAATAATAATAATAATAATAATAATAATATAAAATTACGAGTTTGATAAAATTTTAAATCGACGAAAATAATTTATGAATTCTTATATTATTATATTTGAATGAAATTTTTTTTAATAGATTATAATGATGATAAGCAATATTAATTAAAATAATTTAATTAGCTAAAGTCCTAATATATTGAAATATAATTTGTATTTATATAAAATTAGACTTTTAATTTTAACTTGATTGTCATAATTAACATTAAAATGATATACCAAATAAAATTAAAAAAAAATGTTATAAAGAACCCAACAAGTGGTTTAAATAGAAAAATGGATGATGTTCATCTGAGAGACTTGGGTTCAATCACAAAGTCTGTAATATGTATGCTTTGTCAATGTGTTAAAAATAGTTATGAACAGATGCTAACTTGTAATCGATATTCTCATTTGAACGTCTACAAGAATCATCGAAAAATAATTTTTACATATTTTGATAAAATGTTGCTTTCGTCACCAAAAAATACTATCCAATAATCATACATAAATTAAAAAAAAAAAACTTTACAATAAATTATATATTCTAATTCCAAATTTATTTGCAAATACTCGTATTTATATGGCGTATTATAAGGCCATAAACTTTTAGGGAAAAAATAAATTAAATTTTTAATTTTTTTCACCTAATTAAGCTTTTATATTTTAAAATTTTATCAATTTATTCCTTTGACCAATGTTGATGATTAAATCTGTAACACCCGGGTTTGGGGGTCGGATGAAAATAATATTTAAAATAATATTATGAGTCTCAATTTTATAATTAAAATAATAAAATATTATTTTGGTATTCATATTTTCGAACAAACTTTTGTGTTTGACCAAAATGTAATTAAAATCAAATTTCCATGAAATTTCAAATACATGAGATTGCCATCTCATTAATGGCAAAACCGTAAATAAATGAAACTTTTAAAATTAAAACCCCTTTTGTTGAATTAAACATGTGCTCATCTTTTTCTTTCTTATTTTTGGCCATCTCACGACAATGGAGAACATTTCTCTCTATCTCACCATTTCATCTCTTTCACCTTCATCCTTAGAGCTTTTTGAAAGGTAAATATAGTTTCGACTTGGCCTTGCTATTCTCTACATTTTGGTATTTTTAGATTTCACAAAAACTATGTATTTTACATTTGGGTTTTTCAAAGTTTTAAGCTAAAGGTTAAAGCTTTATGGGTTTTTACTAAAGCTTTTGATTTGTTATTGTTAGATACACTAAAAAAATGTACATATACTGACGCCAACTTATACCGACGGACATAAAGCGTCAGTATACACATCATATACTGACGGAAAATTAAACTGTCGCTAAAAGTACTAGGCTTTACCGACATATATATTATTTGTCGGTACAAATAGACTCTATACCAACGGTAAATAAGAAATCGTCGGTATAGGTTTAAAATATACCGACAAAATTTATTAACCGTCGGTAGAAGTGAACCATATAACGACGGAGTTCCTTTGTGCGTTGGTATAGATTATAGGTAAATTCTATACCGACGAAATTTGTAGCCGTCGGTATAGGTATGTTTTAAATTTTGGCTTACTTAAAAATAACAAAATAATAAAATACCTGAAAAAAAATAAAAATCCCTAATTCCCAATTCCCAATTCTCTTCACCCTTGCTCGTTCGTTTATTCTCTGCTTCTTCACCGTTGCTCAAGTCTCCGTCGCACCAGCCACCAGGTAATCCTCTCATCTCTTTCTTTTCTTCACTCTTTCTCTTTTCTGATTTTCCTCTACTTCTTCTTTGATTTTTTCGTTTCTGTAATTTTTAAGAGCGACAGACATGGGTTTTGAATATTAGTTGTTCTTGTTTCCGGATTTTGATTTTGTTCTTGTTTCTGGGTTTTGATTTTGTTTCTGGGTTTTGGTTTTTGGTTTTGAATATAGCGATTTAGAAAAGCAAGTTTCCATCAAACTCAGTCGGCTGCCTAATTCTCTCCATCTCTATACATTTTTAACCCATTAAAGTTTGAAAAGGAGTTGGAAATGTCTGATATCTGATTGTTTGGTCCCAAAGAAAATGAAGGAAAATTATTATAGTAAATTTTTAATGCGTTTGCTTTGTTTCAAGGTGAGATTTCACTTTCTCGCTTGACCAAAACACAAGGGAACTTTGAGATTCAATGCTTCACGCCTCTGCCTTTCACAGTATCATCATTTTTCTTTTGTTTTCTCTATTGAATGATCAAGAAACATAGAAAATTTTGAAGAATTCGAGTAATGAAACATAAAAGGTTTAGTGATAGAATTAAAAAATAAAATAAAACCTCAAAGTAATAATTTCGATTTTTTGAAATTTATGTTATTAGAATTTCTTTGATTTCCTTTTTAAAATCTTGATCTGGTTTTATTGGATTGCGAAGCTGATTTCTAATTTTGTTTGATGAGATCTGAAATTTGATGTCAGAAAATACCATCATTCTTCCATTAGGGTTTGTATAATTTCCGCGTTTCAGTATCTCACGTTTCTAGTTTGTTTAGTTATTTCCTAAGACTATTTCTGGAGTTTTTTTTTTGGAATGCAATGTAAAGGCCATGGCAGGATCAGGGAGCTCGATGTTGTATTCGTTTCTTTTATTTAATGTCATTCTCTCACTCCAAATGATGTATCGAGGGAAGTTAGCTTCGCCGATGCTGTATTCGTTTGTTTAGTTAATCTGATCATATGATGTTTTTTGTCAATGTTGGAAACACCAACATGTTACGATCTGAGCTCTGAGAACTGAATATCATTCTTTTGTGACTTACATTGTTTGATTCGGCATTATAATCTGAATTTTTCTTGCCTCCTCTCCTTTTAGTTCATTGGGAATTTCCAGGAGACAAATGGGATTAGGACCGGTTGGGGCGCCGGTAAGTATATAGAGACCCTTCTTTTCGTTAATTCTGTCTGCTTTTCTTTTCTTTTCAATCAGTTGTGAGATGTTACTGATAAAGGTCAAAGAGAAAAAGTCTATCTTAGTAACGAGCAAGTTGTTCTGTCTCTTTACTGCAGAATCTCACCACTAACTTGAATTTCTCTCTTTTTTTGGCAGTCATATTAGCAGAAGTTGTTGCACTGATTGCTGCTAGCACCGTTCACCGAGTGTGTATCACAACATGGTAATGTCAATTAGTGTCTCATTATCTGCATTTTACTTCATGCACTCAACTGTGGGTAGAATGCTTCAATTCGACACTCATGTAATAGATTCTTCCCTTGTCAGTGAAGAGATGCCATCTGCATTCCTAAAATCAAGGGTGAGTGCTAGATAATTTTTGTTGTTACATCATATGTTTCAACCTGCGGTCTTTCATTTATGTTCTGAAAAATTGACTTGGACTGTATGCTAGATGTGGAATGTGATGGTAGAAAGCATATCAGTTTATCATCGGTTGTTTTATATTAAAGGGAAGGAAAAATCTATCATCTATTTCATTTTGTGCTTCCGTCTACAACTTGTTTGCACCAGGCCAGACAACCTTGTATAGTTATAAATCTATTGGCTGATGCTTGCTTTCCTTTTTCTTAATACAATCCATTCATTATATATAACAAGTTCTGGAGTTTGGCATCTTTTGGCGACCTTTTAAAAATATAAATATTGCATCTATGTCTAGTTATTATCTCATCATCATATGCGATATTGGTTTAAGTTCACTTTGTGTATTCTCTTTTTTCGCTTATATTGGACTGAAGAGGTTTTACCTGATTCATCTCAGTGGATTGCTGGATTTTCAGGTTTCCCTTGCAAGTCCACTTCATACAAAAAATAATCAACTTGAATCAAATGCATGCTTGGATTTTTACCATAACAAAATATTTCAGATGCATCGGCTTCCAGTTACGAGGGTCTAGATCAGTCGTGTGAAGGGTGGCTTGCCAAATATTTTAATGATGCAGAGATGCTTCTTTGCTCCGATGATATGTATGCTTCTATAGACTTCCAACGTTTTTTTTATTTGATCATGATATTTATATATTCTGATATGTATGCTGTAATAATGTTGTAAACAGTTAGTAATCATCTAGAATAGGGTGTAATTATTAATATTTTAAAAAACTAATAAATACCAATTACACCTATACCGACGGACAAAACTGTCGGTATAAATATTTTATACAAATCTTATATCATACATATACCGACGGACAAAACTGTCGATATAAATATTTTATACAAATCTTATATCATACATATACCGACGGACAAACCGTCACTGCAGATAAAAGCTATACTGACGGCTAAACCGTCAGTACATGTAAGACCTATACCGGCGGACGAACCGTCAGTAAAACCCATAACATATACCGACGGACAAAATCCGTCGGAATATGGACCCTAATATGTCGGGGTAGTCCACACCTATACCTACGGTTTTGTCCGTCGGTATAAGTTCAATAGATCTATACCAACGGTTCTATCCGTCGGTATAAAGTTATACCGACAAGCATATTACCGACGGTACTTTGTCTGTCGGAATTTCACTTTTGTCCGTCGGTAAAAGGGTTTAGACCATATAGCGACGGATTTTTAATGTTTTACTGACGGATTTGTGTCTGTCGGTATATGTCATTTTTTTTGTAGTGATATGATGTTTATGAATCAAATGGTCCAACATATATAATTTTTAGAGTGTTTTATAAGAATTCCCGAATTTGGGTTTTGGTGGGGTTTTATGAGGGTTTTTAGTTGAGTTTTGGGTATGGTTTGTGTTGAAATTTGAGGGTTGATGTTAGGATAATAGTTGGGGCTGTTTTGGAAGCATTTGGAAGTGTTAAATGTGTTGAAATCATGAGTTTTGGATTGGGTATAAGGGCTGCTCGGGTTTGGTAATTTTGGGGGTTGTTCATGGCTTGAAATGTTGTGTTTGATGTTTGAATTGTATTCCGGGTTAGCTACTTTGATGCTTGGGCTGATTTGAAGTTGTTTGGATTGTGTTGAGGTTGTTTAGAGGCAAGAGCTTGTGTTGGTGAAGCATTGGGAGTGGATCCGGAAGATTTAAGGTGTTGGTTGCTTGGTGTTGAGCTTGGAAGTGAAGGTGAGTGGTTACTGTTTTAAATAGCTTTTAAATATTGGTTCAAGCATGTGAACCTAGGATGGGCTTGGTAAACCCACCTAGAGTGAGATTAGAGTGGTAGCCTAATCTCAAGCTTAGCTTAGGAAACCTTTGGTTGAACTCCTAATTGCTTATTATGCCTCATGTCTAATTGTGATTGTGTTGGCTATGTATGTGTTATGCATGTTGTTGAGGCTTGATATGATGCGTTGATATATGCACGTGGTTCGGTTTATGAATCGTGCATGATAGTGATCATGGTGAGTACGTGTTAAGCACGGAAGTTATGTTGAGTTGATGTTGTGAAAGATTATGGAATTTGATTAATATTGGCACTAGTATGCTTGGGTACAATGATTGATCATTAGGATGAGTGTGCACACGAGAGTCAAAGTCGCGCGTGGCCTTGGTGGCGTTAAGGCACCAAGGAGGAGTACGAGTACGCCCGGAAATCTTTATATTAGTCGGTGATGAGTGGAATCTCATCGACGGGGCGTGAGGATGAGTGGAATCCCCTCCGCGAGAACCGGTGATGAGTGTAATCCCACCGAAGGTAATGGTTATGTTGGAAATGCGTTTCAACATGTTATCCGCGTATTCGAGTCATAACTAGGTGCCAATATGAGATTATATGTGCCTTTATGATTTGAGATGTGTTGTCAATATGATATGAAATGTGATTCCAATATGCATTGAGATATGTTGTTAATAATACATTGATATATGTATCATTGTAAGTTGAGCTTATGAGTTGTTGAGCATGGCATAATGTTGATTATATGTTCATTTATCATGTTTAATTTGGCTCTTGAGATCGAAGGTAAGATCATGCATTCCATCATGGTAGTTGCTCGTGCTTGGACCCTGCATTGTCGAATGTTTGTTTTATGAGCTTACCATCACTAAGATTTTATGCTTACGCTCTTTTTTGTTCGACAATGCAGATCAATAGCTTGTGGGTGGCAAGGGAAAGGAAAGGTCTCCAAGTGTTGCTTTTGGTTAGCTCAAGTATGAATTTAAAATTGTAGAATGTAATAGTCAAGCAATGAGATATGTGTTGTTGATTTGAGCTTGATGTATGTTAATGTTGGTTCGGTTCTTGAATGCTTGTTTAAATTGTAAAACCCTGCTTTATTTGCTTACCATGTATGTTGGCCATGTGCCTTTTGAGGATGCCTAAGTGTATGGTTGTTGAAGCATGAAACCTTAAGTGCTTGTATGCCATCTTTTGATCAAATGCATGAATTCCTTGGTTGAATGTTGTTCGTTCATGTTGGGTGCCTCGCATGATTAGATTTGGTTGATAAGTGTTGTATGTATGTTTGAGTGTGATTAGGAAAGTCTCAAAATGCATTTAGAGTTGGTTTTCGAGTCGTTTTGCTGCAATTTTGTGTCTTACAGTGCAGGGCGTATCAGTACGCCTAAGGGCCGTATCGATACAGTCCTACACTTTGGGACACAGATTCGGCAAGGGGTATCGATACACGGGTGTGTATCGATACGCTCTTTGCTCACTGGAATTTTGAGAATCTGGTGAGTGATTGGCGTATCGGTACGAGTGTATCTCGTTGACCACGAGATATTGACCGAGAAGGGCGTATCGATACGCTCAAGGGATGTATCGATACGGTCTTCCTGCGTTGACTGAAGGGGTTGACCTTGGTCAAGGCGTATCGATACCCTCTCTTAGAGTATCGATACGACCTGCTTTAAAATGATAAAATGGGCTATGTAACTTGTTGTGTTGGTTTCAATTGTGTTTCTTCTTTGTTGTTTTCCGCTGCCGTGATCACTTAAGTAACAATATGCTTTTAGACAAGATTAATTTAAAAAGGAATTTTCTAGGGTTGCTAACCGAGGGGAACCTTAACGGGTTTCGCTTCGGTTTTCCCCGTGTGACCCACTCGGACCGGTTGAGCGTCCGGACCGGGACGAGAGGGTTACAAAATCTAACAGTTTTTGAACTAGTTGGTGCAACGTGTCGTGTTATAATGTCATCGCTTGACATTTTTAGATTTTTTTTATTTTGTTTAAAGAATTCTAAAAAGCTTATAAAAATTACAAAAAAATAATTTTCTAAAAAAACTGTAAATGTCACATGACAGAACTGTAGTGTGTCACGTAACAATAATATGAATGTCTCAAGAAAAAAAATCGTCAAAATTGTTAATTAAAATTAGTCAAAGGACTTAATTGATTAAATTTATTAGTCTGAGGCTTAGTTGAGTGCAAAAAAAATTCAAAAATTTATTTTTTTTTTATCAAAAGTTCAAAGGCTTAAAGTATCTCCAACTTATTTTATCGATAGAAATTATTCTTCGATTATCAAGGAGTAACAGTAAATCAAAATCAAATGAGATGTAAATAAATCAAAATAAAAACAATTAACCTTAGGGTAAACTACACTAGTAGTCACTAAACTTTTAGGGCGCTTTCAATAAGGCCGCCGAACTTTTAAAACTTTCATTACAGTCACCCAACTTTTAATTCGCTTTCAATAAGGTCACTGCCGTCAACCACCGTTAAAAAAACTGACGTGGCATGTTAAATATAGGGTAAAATACATTGTTAGTCACTGAACTTTTAAGAGGCTTTCAATATGGTCACCGAACTTTTAAAACTCTTATTACTATCACTCAACTTTTAATTCGCTTTCATTACCGTAAAAAAAAGTTGATGTGACATGTTAAGTTTAAAAATAAACATTTTCCCACCATATTTTCTCTCCCCTCTTATTTTCTTCCATCCAAACATGTCTTTCTTCCATATGAATCAAACTGTATTTTTTTATGAAGGTCATTACTTCTCTAGTAACACATCAAGGAAAATATGAATGTATCTAGACATACATGTGACATGTGTGAGAACAAGAAAAATATTGGGAGACATCCGAGGATGGAATGCTAAAGAAATAACTAAAATTTTGCTCATAAAAATCATCTTTATGCTTCAGGCCTGACCTTTACTGAGTCATGCACTGGATAGTGAGGAGTTCAAAGGAAAATATTAATGTATCTAACAGATAGACATGTTTGGATGGGAGAAAATAAGATGTGGAGATAAAATAGGGTGGGAAAACGTTTATTTTTAAACTTAACGTGTCACATCAAGTTTTTTAACGATAATGAAAGCAAATTAAAAGTTGAGTGATGATAATGAAAGTTTTAAAAATTTGGTGACTATATTGAAAGCCTTTTAAAAGTTCAGTGACTAACAGTGTATTTTACCCTTAAATTTAACATGCCACGTCAGTTTTTTAACGGTGGTTGAGGGCAGTAACCTTATTGAAAGCGAATTAAAAGTTGAGTGACTGTAATGAAAGTTTTAAAAGTTCGGTGGCCTTATTGAAAGCGCCCTAAAAGTTCAATGACTACCAATGTAGTTTACCCTTAACCTTATTGTAAACCGCTCGTCTCCCTAAATCATTAAACCCTCGACCATATTCGACTTTTTAGGAAAATAATGCATTTAAAAGTTATATTTAAAGAAATAGGATACATGAAAGTTTAATTTGGTTTCTAGAGTAAATGCTACAATGTTTTGTATTTTATTTTTTGAAATCTTGCCAGCGCCATTTGCTCATGGTAGATCCCATTTTTTATTGATATTTTACTCATCATATTGGAACCAAATTAAAAATATTATTTTTTAAAAATAATATTCACCATGCATAAAATGTCGATTTGAGATTCACTAATTGAATTAGTGATTGGTTAATGATGTCTATATTGTCTCATCTATATGAGTTTGGATCTCGACATATAAACATAATATTTTTATGGGTAATCTTCACCAGTGGCCCTTTTCGTTTAGAGTGTGTTCTATTTTGGTCACCAAAATTCAAAAATGACTATTATGGTCATTTACGTTTAGAATCGTTTCTATTTTGGTCCCTTGGCCGTTAGTCTCCGTTACTTAAAAAAATTAGTTTCTAACTTAACCCACAAACTTTCAAAATTTTATTTTTCACCATCTTCTCCAAAAATTATATAACTAAACCCCAAAAAATTATAGTCCTCTGTTTCGATTGTTTTCTCGTAATTTTATATTTGTTTGTTTTTATTTGTTTTCTATTTCAAGAGTTAGATTTATTTATTATTGTTTTTTTTACATGATCGAGTTTTACTTATTTTGTTTCTTAAGTGAGAAACTTTGGGCTTTGTTTTATTTTTTAAACGATGATGTAAGATTATATCAATCAAAAAAAATTCCTGAGCAGTGGAACAATTGGAGCCGATAATTGTTGCTGTCGCAAGAAAGTTAGTGAAATTCACGATTTATTTTTTTGGAGAAATCAAAATTCAAATTATGGTCCTTTCCATTGGAGCTAGAGTATGGCTTTTAGTGTTGAGAAATCTAACAAGGCTTTGAAATTTTCAACTCTAGAAAGAACCTTGCTTTTTATTAATGTAAATTCAAATTATGGTCCTTTCCATTGCACAAATGCATAGAATGTTATTTGTATTGACCTACTTAGTATGAAAAGAATGGTTTTCTATTTGTCGTATAACATTGATTCTCTTTCTTCTTAGCAACATTTTGTTCTCATTGTAGTTTCTGTGAATTTAAATATAACACTCTTAGTAAGAGGGCATGTTTTTGTGTTTGTTGTATAAAGTGGAGGTTCATTCTTCTTAGCACCGTTTGCTTTTCATTGTAGTTTCTGCAAATTTAAATCTAACATTATTTTTGTCTTGTTTTCTTATGATCGCTGTTTGGTGCTCTTTCTTCTTTTCTATTTTTGATCTTATGCTTTTTGCTTTTAGTATGGAAAAATATATCTAAGTATTTGATGTTGTATTTATTTATCACTCCAAACTAATTATCACTGATGTAAATTTGTTTAATTTCTCTTGAATTTTCAGAGTAATATGATACAACTTTTGGAGATTATATTGAGTGGTGGAACCGATAAAATAGTTGATTTCTTGCAACCTGCCTCTGTAAATAGCCTAGTAGACTTGTTGCCAACAGTTTCTAGCAATTTGGATGGTATTGAGCTGGATGACACTATAAAATGTGGTCTTCAAGGTATCTTTGATTCTTTCGTGCACTGTTTTTATTTTAGTGGCCCGACATTTTACTGATTCTATTCTCTTAAAAAAAAGGGTAAACTACTGCAAAGGTCACTTACGTTTAGCGTCTGTACATAGTTAGTCACCACTTTTGAAAAGTGCCTATTAGTAGTCCTCTACGTTTTCGATGTGTAAATACTTGGTCACTTCGACGTTAACTCCGTTAGTCCCCTAACGGATTGCTGATGTGGCGAAATTAAAATAAGGATAAATTACTGCAATAGCCATTAAAATTTATCTCATGTACATTTTTTCTCCTCAATTTAAAAAAGTAAACATTATAGTCACTAATAAAAATGTTTCTTTATAATTTCACCCTTAAATTTTTAAAAATTCATTTTTCAATCCTAAAACTTTACAATCAATTAACACAATAATATTATAAATGCTTAGATGAAAAATAGGTGCCCAAAGTATACCCTTTGAAACTTAGGTGCCCAAATTGCTCCTATTTAATAACTCAAACTTAAAAATTTAGTCCACTAACTACTAAAAAATTTGAGTTATTGGAATTTCTATTTTATAATTCAAACTTTATTTTGAATTTTTGAGTCGAGTTTATGAAATTATGAGTCGAGTATTTTCACATCAAACCAAAAAATTTAATTTTTTCGAGTCAAGTCGAGTTATTGGAATTTCTATTTTATAATTCAAACTTTATTTTAAATTTTGAGTCGAGTTTATGAAATTATGAGTCGAGTATTTTCACATCAAACCTAAAAATTTAATTTTTTTGAATCAAGTCGAGTTATTGGAATTTCTATTTTTTCTTAAACTCGATTCAAAAATTCAAAATAAAATTTGAATTATAAAATAATATTTAACTTCGTCATGAAGAAAGACGGACGATGTCCGATTATCACAGGGGATTAGGGAACAAACACGCCTCCAAATCATTCAAAACCGTAAACTTCGTCATTTGATCGACGACTTTGTTACCCTCACGACAGGTATGTTGAAACCATTGAAAATAAGCCATTATTTTTAATAAAAAAAATTTGGTTTATTATTATTAGGACTCCGTCAGTTAAAATTAATAAAATATATTTATCCCTTAATTTTCAGGTTTAATTATTTTTAAGACCGTTTAATTTTAAAATTAATAAAATTAAACCTTAGCTCCTTTAATTTTTTACGATTTAAATGTTTTTAAGATTTAATTCATCTCAAAGTTAATCATTATGCCCCTCATAGTTTAATCGTAACTACGTTAGCGTGGACCTGAATTTAACAAAAAAATTAATAATGTTGAGAATTAGACTTGAATTTTTAAATTCTAAAAATATAAAACAAAATTCTTATAAATAAAATACTAGATAACTAAATTTCAAATGTTCGAAGAATATAAGAAACAATCGAAAAGAATTAAAACTGTGGCACTGTGATAAGTTTTTTTTTCTTCTTTTCAAAACAATTCTAATTCATGAGTATACACCTTTAATTAATACTCCTATATCGAATCATAATGGAAAATAGTAAAAGCTTTTGAGACCAAAAGCTGTGTATTGAAAGTTTGAATTATAAAATATAAATTCTAATAACTCGACTTGATTCAAAAAAATTAAATTTTTAAGTTTGATGTGAAAATACTCGACTCATAATTTCATAAACTCGACTCAAAAATTCAAAATAAAGTTCGAATTATAAAATAGAAATTCCAATAACTCGACTTGACTCGAAAAAATTAAATTTTTTGGTTTGATGTGAAAATACTCGACTCATAATTTCATAAACTCGACTCAAAAATTCAAAATAAAGTTTGAATTATAAAATAGAAATTCCAATAACTCGAATTTTTTAGTAGTTAGTGGACTAAATTTTTAAGTTTGAGTTATTAAATAGGAACAATTTGGGCACCTAAGTTTCAAAAGGTATACTTTGGGCACCTATTTTTCATCTAAGCATTTATAATATTATTGTGTTAATTGATTGTAAAGTTTTAGGATTGAAAAATGAATTTTTAAAAATTTAAGGGTGAAATTATAAAGAAACATTTTTATTAGTGACTATAATGTTTACTTTTTTAAATTGAGGAGAAAAAAATATACATGAGATAAATTTTAATGGCTATTGCAGTAATTTATCCTTATTTTAATTTCACCACATCAGCAATCCGTTAGGGGACTAACGGAGTTAACGTCGGAGTGACCAAGTATTTACACATTGAAAACGTAGATGACTACTAATAGGCACTTTTCAAAAGTGGTGACTAACTCTGTACAGACGCTAAACGTAAGTGACCCCTGCAGTAGTTTACCCTTAAAAAAATTAATTTTCTGGGGTTTTAGTTTTATAATTTTTGGAGAAGATGGTGAAAAATAAAATTTTGAAAGTTTGGGAGTTAAATTAGAAACTAATTTTTTAAGTAACGGAGACTAACGTCAAAGGGACCAAAATAGAAACGATTCTAAATGTAAGTGACCAAAATAATCTTTTTTAAATTTTGGTGACCAAAATAGAACACACACTAAACGAAACGGACCACCGATGAAGATTACCCTATTTTTATTTAATAAAAAAATTTGCAATTTACAAGCTTGTAAAAAATTATAAAATATTAGGTGTCGTGACCGGATTCACCTAAACACTCTAAGTGTCTAACATTTACCTTAAAAAACCAAATTAAACTCCCATGTACCCTATTTCCCTATACATCATTTCTAATTCTAATCGCAATATTTCCCTTAAAAAAGCCACCATATTCATCCTAAATTTATAGTATGAAAAATGAAAAATGGATACGAAATGGGCCGTTCCCGTTTTGATACATTTGCTTAAGCTTAACCCAGAATTGGCCACAAACAAATTACCTTATCAGTGTCTCGGAAACCCTGCGAAAGAGAATGCAAAACCGCCACCACGCTTTGTTTTGAACCTCCACCTCAACTCATGTCGCATGCACTTCATCTCCTTTCCAATAACGTTCCTGGTAAATTCTTCTATTCTCTTCTTATTTTGGGGGTCTGTGCTTTTTGTTTGGTTACCAGGGAAAAAAAATAAAATGAAAGGAAATGTTTGCTCGTCTTAATCTTATCCTTAGATTATTTTGACTGTTCATGCTGGATTCTATGGAATGCTTTGTTGAATATTTCAGGCTGACATGTTAAATTTGTTTAGATCTGTATTCTCTTGTTTTCTGTTATTTTTTAGTTGCATTTTTGAAAGAGGAAAAATTACTGAATTATACAGTTGATATTAGCATCTATAGTAAGTAATTTTCACCTGTGATGAGCCAGAGGGGAAGGAAACCGTGTCTTGTTACGGTGCTGGTGTGGGGTAAAATTAAGTTGAAATCACTTAGGTTGGTATGTATTTGAAAGAGTAATTAGCTAATGTTGAAGTTTTTCTTTTTATATTGTCTAGATTAGTACAACTTTGTGAGCACTGCTTAAAGTTATTTCAACTTTGAGAAGATTGATGTTCATTGTGCGATTTACCTAAGGTAGTTTCCAGGCTAGATTGTCGGTTTATGATACTTATTTGGATTTTCAGCAAGTGCTTTACGGGTAAAGAATTAGGCCTGAAGATAGTACTGCTTCTTAAATGGTTATTTTCTTAACTTTGTGTCATTCGATACTCATCTGTTGTAGGTTATGGACCAACAGACTGCAGATTTCTCTCCTACTCGGGCATTTCTGGACGAGCAGTGACTCTTTCTCCTTGCTCTTCCCAT
The DNA here is from genome assembly GCA_958450335.1 of Hibiscus tridactylites. Classification (NCBI taxonomy): domain Eukaryota; kingdom Viridiplantae; phylum Streptophyta; class Magnoliopsida; order Malvales; family Malvaceae; genus Hibiscus; species Hibiscus tridactylites. The sequence goes on from OY288290.1 coordinate 50,688,673, forward strand.
AGCGACCACAAAATTTGCGCACAGGTGAAGATTAGATCTTTGAAATGTAGTTCAGGGAGAATACCTGTTTTGTGTAGAGCAGGTTCTAGTGGTCACAGGAGAAACCCTGACTTCTCGAGGCAAAGACATGGGTTTCGAGGGAGGAATAGGCAAAATGAAGAGAGAGACAATCTTGAAAATCTAGATGAATCTGAAATGATATCTTCAAAAAATGGACCGTTACTCTCCCTTTCTGGTTCCACAAAATTTCAAGCCACTGCAGCCCCAGGTCCAAGAGAGAAGGAGATTGTGGAGCTTTTTCGGAAGGTCCAAGCTAAACTGCGAGAAAGAGTTGCAGTTAAAGAAGAAAAGAAAACTGAAGCTTCACAGGGAAAGGGCAAAGAGAGTGAAACAGTTGATTCTCTCCTAAAGCTATTGCGGAAGCATTCAGTTGAACAAGGTAAGAAAAACAACAGCAGAGACTTGAATTTAGATAATCCAGAAGTGAATGGCTCTTCTAATGAAGATAAAAGCTCCGGTTTCTTTGGTTCAAATGATAGAGGGAGGAGTGAAAGCAAAGAATTCCATGCCCCTAGTTTAAGCAGGCCAGCATCAAATTTCCGACGAATGTCACCTGTTCCACAAATGAAATATCAAACAATTTATTCTGGTGAGGAGACCGTCAATTCCGATAGGAAGAGAAATTTGAGTTCGGAGTCACATCCTGCAGTGGATCATGTGCCTGAAATAGAGGAGCTAGAGTCTGAATCTGAGCAAGAGCTCGAGATTGAGCCTGAGTCAGTCTATCAAGAATCTGATGTATTGTTGGAGGATGAATCTTGTGATGTTGAGGAGGAAGACAGAGAAGAGGAGGACATAAGTGCATTGAAGCTGCCAGAACTGAGGGCGCTTGCAAAATCTCGTGGGTTAAAGGGGTTTTCGAAAATGAAAAAGGGTGATTTGGTGTCACTACTTAGTAGCTAGGGATGAAGCCAAAAACTGAATATGACTTGCATTTTGATACCCTTGAGTTGTAGACTCATTATGCTGTTCTTAAATTCTGTTTTTCCATCTGCAATCAAATGTAGCATGACATTGCAGTCTCCTCTTTCTGTATTCATGAATCTCTGTGCTCGAAAATTAAATCATCATGTAGGGTTTCTTGAATCTGTAAAAAAAAATGGAGACCTCAAGTGGTAGATACTGCTCACAGTTCACGTGCCCCAACTTCAGACTAAAATCATTGAACTTGGATTCAGGGTGGCCTTGGGTGGTATATGTTAGACCTTTATTTGAACAGATTCCTAAATATGAGGACCTTTTTGATGGTTTTAAAAAGATTATACCCTTATTTAAGCATTTAATCATATACATAATCACTTACTACCGTTTAATTTACTTGCTTTTAATATTTGATCCCAATACCGCACAATCTTTTAAGTTTTTGTTCACTTTCGAGCTTCAATTCAAAATGAGATTGATTATTAGTAAAAAAATTACAGCTTAATTAAACAGAGATGGTTTTGCAAAGAGAGGAAGAAGAAAACAATAATGCCATAATCTTTTTTTTTTCATTTAAAAGCTGTTAGCCTCGGGGCTGAAAAGCAAAAGGGTCAATTTAAGCTAAATCGGCAACTATTTATCCTAGTACAGAAAACTGAAACGTATTTTGATCTAACAGGGATAAAAGTTGTTTGCGGTAAAGAAATTGTTTCATCAAGCTAATATCAACACATCAGAGTGGCGCAGCGGAAGCGTGGTGGGCCCATAACCCACAGGTCCCAGGATCGAAACCTGGCTCTGATATTTTTTAGAAATCTTTTTTTGTTTCATTTTCCCCATGCATTGGAACATATATTCGTTTGAAAAGTGAAATCCCAATTCTTCTTCAAATCCGGGAAAAGTTGGATCAATGGGTTGTTCTGCTTGTACAAGGTTGAAGGTATTTCCTTTTGTTTGGATATTATGGTTAATTTTATGCCCTTGTCTTTGAATATTGTGATGTAGATGTTACAACTTACATTGAATCTGTCACCCACCTCACAGGACTTTTGACTGATATCTGTTAGGCCTTGATTTGAACATATTCAGAATTGTTTTAAAAAGATTATAACTTAAATGAATGGGGTATTTTGAAGGAGCTAGGGGTGTAATACTGTAATGCAAAGGGATCCTTTTGTTTTAGCAATGAATGTATTGTTTCGGATGCTTCATGTGGGCATTTTCAATATCATCCTACATGCTAATGCAAGCAGCAAGCTTATCTTTGCGGATGATTTTTTGAGTTTTGGAATTCAATGTGTTTTCCTAGGATTTCACAACTTTTCTGCTCTTCAATTCAATTTGTGACAACTGATGTTAACGGCAGGTTTTCTGGTGTTAGATGAAGTTGAAGCCAAACCAAACTGATGTTCACGGATTATAGCTAGCAGTTGTGCTGAAGATAATGCCTTGCCAGCAGCCCCAGCTGCTAGATGACTGACTCACTTGCGGGTTTTACTAACTCAGAGTTGAAAGTTGAGCCAAATTTCTTTCCATCTGCTCCCGATTTCCCAGTCCAAGTAGGAATACAAATACTATCGTAGTGCTTCTGCAGCTCTTTGTGCCACCTGTGAAGCCTATTCCTCGAGCCTCATCTTCTCCTCATTATAGCATCACGGTTCATGGCACTCTACAGAAAGAAAAATGTATTACAACTCCAAAAGCACACAAGGAGGAAACTTTTGTTTATTTTTGGTGGTAAAATATTTAAAGGAAGAATAGATTTTCACCTTTTTTAAATGAATTTTAATTGCAATGTTAAACATATCTTACATGTACTCCCATCCAATATCTGTTCCACGTCTGAGTTAGCAAGAAATGCAGATCTTTGTTCAGCAGTAAGGCTACAAAAAAGTACATGTTCTGTCTTTTTAGGCAGGTGAGCGTTCACATCAGCCTTCATGACCAAATCACGGAGAACAACAACACACCTGAATAATATCCAATTTAAAAATTCAAAAACAACAATTAAAGATTCAGCATGAAGGAGCACAAGATGACAACAGGTTCTACTTCTTCCAAACTTCTTAAAACCAATTAAGTTTTTAGAGATACATGGTGTGCACCTATAGGCAACGGTGAAGCATTGGCATATCCACCAACAGATATAGGAACAACAAACTCTGCTTCAAATACAGGCAAGACACCCAACTTTCCAGGGAAAACAAAATCAAATAATGACCATAGTTCACTAAGCTTGTTCTAAATTAGTGCACCAGTCATTATTATACGGTGAACTGTCTGGAGCTGTTTACAAACGAATGAGTATGGTTTTTATCCAATCCGATGAAGACTAATTCGGCCTAGGAATAAGTTACGAATTTCAAAGACTAAGAGGAGCGCAAGATTGGTTGTTGTTCACCCTTGGTTCACGCTGGGAGGTATTATCAAGGCTTGCACAATTAACTAGTATTTCGACTTAGGGATAAGAAAGAATTATTGAAGAAAGCTTCGTCAAACCTTGAAGTTTGCCGCTTAGTTGCCCAAACAGTTGCCTTGACAACCCTTGCCCCGGCATTGTTATACTAGTTTCCCTGACATAGCTATACTAGTTGCCATGTCAACCCGATTGGCATCAAGTGCTGTAGCAATTGAGTTGTTGTTGCACTCATTTACCAAGACGATTCATCCGACTACCACTCCTCAAATTCACGATAATCTGGCCTATTTTCTCTCATTTGATTACATTTTTCTTTTATTTTATTGCTCTTAGTTTAGTTATTAATTAGAACTCCTACAATCATCTACTTGTGTTTTTACTTTTACAGTGCGAGAAGTTAAATTCCTAAAGTAACACCAATCCCTGTGGAGACAATATCTTTCTATAATATAACTTGCAGCGCGTACACTTGCACCAATTGCGAAGCATTTATTACGCGCAACAAGTTTTTGGCCCCGTTGCTAAGGAATTGACAATTGAGCAAATGCCAAATTATGCCAAGTTCCTTAAAGACATAGTCTCTAAGAGGACTAGCCTAGGAGAATCCAAAACAATTGCTGTAACGGAAGGATGTATGGCCATGTTGCATAATCGAATGCCACCTAAGCTAAAAGATCCCGATTGTTTTACAATACCATGTGCAATCGAAAATCACTATGTCGGGAAGGCTCTGTGCGATCTTAGAAAAAGCATAAACTTAATACCCAAATCGGTTTTCCAGAAGTTGGAAATTGGGAAGGCGAGACCAACAACTATGATGCTACAGCTTGCAGATATGTCCTATGTGCATCCAGAGGGAAAAATCGATGATATACTAGTAAGAGTTGATAAATTTATTTTTCCCGCTAACTTTATTGTTTTGGATTTTGAAGCAGATGAGCACGCACCTATTATTCTCAGGAGACCCTTCTTAGCAATGGGAAGAACCTTGATCGATGTCGAAAAGGGAGAACTCACAATGAGGGTGAACGACCAGCAAGTAAAACTTAACCTGTTCAACACCTTAAAGCATGCCGATGATCCAGAAGAATGTCAACTCATCTATGCCACAACAGAGTTAGACTTTGACATGGATGAGAGTTGCCTCAGCATCTCAAAGTGTGCCTGCCTCGGCAATTATATTGCCGGACTAGAGGAGTTTGAGGAATTTGAAGAACCAATTGATGAAGAGCAAGACGAGGTAAATTGGATAACAACTCGACCAGGTACATACTTCGAACCATTGGACTATTCAGGTAAGGACGACAAACTCGAGAAACCCTCAATTGAACAACCTCCTATTCTTGAGTTGAAACCCAAGGCAATTGAAATATGTTTATTTGGGAACTGAAAATACATTGCCTGTAATTATTTCCTCTAAGTTGCAGCATGAACAGGAAAAGAGGTTGATTGACATGTTAACGCTACACAAATAGGCAATAGAGTGGACAATTGCCGATTTGAAGGAAATTAGTCCGGCGGTGTGTATGCACAAAATCCTTTTGACGGATGATCATAAACTGACTGTTGAGGCACAAAGAAGACTTAACCATGTCATGAAGGAAGTTGTGAAGAAAGAAATCATCAAGTGGCTAGATGTTGGTATTATCTATCCTATTTCTGACAGTACATGGGTAAGTCCGATACAACGTGTACCAAAAAGGGAGGTATCACTGTGGTAAGTAATGAAAACAATGAACTAATCCTAACTAGGACTGTGACCGGTTGGAGGGTTTGCATGGATTACCGTAAGTTGAATAAAGCTACTAGGAAAGATCACTTTCCTTTACCCTTTATTGATCAAATGCTTGACCATCTTGCAGGTAAACCCTTTTATTATTTTCTTGATGGTTATTCAGGTTATAACCAAATTGCTATAGCACCTGATGACCAAGAAAATACAACCTTCACATGCCCATACGACACTTATGCCTTTCGAAGGATGTCGTTCAAATTATGCAATGCCCCGACAACTTTCTAACGATCCATGATGACAATTTTTTCTAACATGGTTGAAGACTTCCTAGAGATCTTTATGGATTACTTCTTGTTGTTTGGGGATGACTTCGACAATTGCATCGGCAATTTGGAAAATGTGCTGACAAGATGTGAAGAATCCGACCTAGTGCTAAACTGGGAGAAGTGCCATTTTATAGTGGATGAAGGAATCGTGTTCGGCCATAAGATTTCATCCAAGGGCATCGAAGTGGATAGAGCCAAGGTAGAAGTGGTTGAAAAATTACCCCCACTAAATTCAGTCAAGGGAATTTGAAGCTTCCTCAGACACACAGGTTTTTACAGAAGGTTTATGTATAATTTTCTAAAATTACTAAACCCTTGTGTAACTTGCTTGAACAGAACAAGGCCTTCAATTTTGATGATTCTTGTCCCCAAGCATTCAAAACCCTTAAGGAAAAATTTGCCTCGGCACCCATTGTCGTTCCACCCGATTGGACTTTACCTTTCGAAATCATGTGTGATGCAAGTGATTTTGCAGTAGAAGCAGCTCTAGGCCAAAGAACAGGTAAAATTTTCTATGTTATATACTACGCTAGTAAAACTCTTAATGATGCCCAATTGAATTGCACCACGACAGAAAAGGAGTTACTAGTCGTAGTTTTTGTCTTTGACAAATTTCACTCCTACTTGATTGGAACTAAGGTAATTGTTCATACTGATCACTCAACAATTAAGTATTTGTTTACTAAGAAAGATGCCAAACCTCGTTTGATTTATTAGATATTACTATTACAAGAGTTTGGCATTGAGATTAAGGACATGAAAGGGACAGAAAATCAAGTTGCCGATCACTTGTCACGCTTGGAACACAATGAAGAAGAGGAAATAGAGATGGAGATAGGCGATACATTCCCAAATGAGCAGATGTTAGTTGCCTCGACAACTCCCAGTCTACAAAGCATTGGAAAGTATTGATGCCGCGACAACTCATGCCTCAGCAACTCTTGTCTCTCATGCCTCGGCAACTCCCGTCGCACATGTCGCGGCAACCCCAATAGCACATGCCGCGACAACTCAAGTAGCACATGTTGCGGCAAGAACCGATGCTCCTGCAATACCCTGGTATGTAGATTTAGTTAATTTCCTTGTTAGTGGTATTTTACCTTATGGCCTTACTCACCAATGAAAGAAGCGGTTCCAGCATGATGCTAAGCATTATTATTGGGATGAGCCTTTTTTGTTTAAACAATGTGTAGATCAGGTTATACGACGATGTGTTCCCAAGGAAGAACAACAAAACGTGCTCAAGAAATGCCATGATTCACCGTACGGAGGCCATTTTGGAGGCACTCGTACCGCAGCCAAAGTCTTACAATCCGACTTGTATTGGCCCACGGTCTATAAGGATGCCCGCGAATTTTACAAACAATATGATCGTTGTCAACAAACGAGAAATATCTCTAGATGACACGAGATACCACTGTAGTGGAGTTGTTCGATGTGTGGGGGATCGACTTCGTGGGACCTTTCCCATCGTCATATAGAAACCTCTACATCTTACTTGCCACCGACTATGTGTCTAAATGGGTAGAAGCAATTGCAACTCCTAGAAACGACTCAAAAACCGTGCAGAGATTTCTACAGAAGAATATATTCACACGGTTTGGAATGCTGAGGGCAATCATCAGTGATGAAGGCAAGCACTTCGACAACAAACTCATTTCCAAGATGTCACAACGTTTTGGCGTAACCCACAAAGTTGTCACGACATATCACCCACAGACCAACGGACAAGCTGAAATTTCCAACCGGGAATTAAAGGGTATACTCGAAAAGGTTGTAAATCCCTCTAGGAAGGATTGGTCGTTGAGACTTGATGACACATTGCATTCAAAACACCTTTAGGTATGTCCACATTCCGACTTGTCTATGGCAAAACTTTCCATTTGCTGGTGGAAATCGAGCACAAGACATATTGGGCGATCAAAACTGTGAACATGGATTGAGAAAGTGCCGAGCAAAAGCGTTTGTTGGATCTCAACGAAATAGAAGAATTTCGTGCCTTAGCCTACGACAACGCAAGGATCTACAAGGAGAAAACTACGCGTTGGAACGACAACAAATTGTAGCCGCGACAATTCATGCCAGGGCAACTAGTCCTTCTATTTAATTCTCGGTTAAAACTGTTTCCGAGAAAATTGAGATCAAAATGGTCTGGACCATTCGAAGTATTCAAGTCATTCTCCTATGGTGCCGTGATAATCAAGTCCACCAATGGCGGTCATGAGTTCAAAGTCAACGGACAAAGATTGAAGCACTATAACCGTGCCCATGTGGAACACAACAAGTGGTCACATTAGGAGATGCATGATCATGCTCTCCTTTGATTTTTTATTTGTTTTCCTTTTTTCTTTTATTCGAACTATTTTTTTTTATTTTCGGATGATTTTTAGGATAGTTTATTTTATGATTTAGAATTTATCTTAATTTAGACTTATCTAGTTGTTTTTGAATTTTAGGATTAAGAGTTCTTTTTATTGATTTATCTTTCCACATATTTATCTATTTCTTGTTATTTAATTATTTTAATTATTTTATTTTTAATTCTATTTTTATTTCTTTTTGAATTTTAGGATAAGAGTTCAAGAAAAAGAGGAATTGGATTCAAAAAGGAAGTCTCATCAATAAGGGAACTTTTGGGCCAAACCCAAGGCTTATATTAACCCTCCAATTTACCCTAAATCTCTCTACATAGCCGGCCACCTCTTCTAATTCCCCAAACCTTTAGCTTTCCAACTCCTCCAATCAAAACACTTGCTTTCTTTATTTCCAAACAATCTCATCTACCATATTTTCTATATTTACCCATCACCTTTAACTTCCAAGAAACCTATCCTCACTTTTCTTTTATAACTCTTAAGTTTCTTTAGTTGTCTTTCCTTTGTTTCTACCAAGCTCACAACCAAGTTCTTCGATGGCAATAAAACTCAAGACTTTGGTGCATCCAAGCTCCTCCCAAGAACCCGAATACATAAGATTTGTCACAACAAAGGTCGAATATCGATTCCGCTCCAAGTTTGAAAGTAGACATATTTGCGAAGAACAAGGCTTCGAGTACTCAAGCTCTCACCAAGATTTTGGCCTTGAACCGTTCATCTTCCAGGTAATAGCACACCAAAAGTGGCAAATCTTTTGTCATCAACCGGGAAACATCACATGGATAAGGGAATTTTATGCTCATTTTCCTAATCGTGATAAACCCTATGTGTTTATTCGTGGCAAAGGAATTCCCTTCGATGCTGACAACATCAACACATTTTATGGAGTTTACATTGAGAAGGACGAGCACCAAGAATTTGTCGATCAAATGATGCCCCAACAACTCAACAAGGTGCTAAAAGACCTCACGCTACTGATCACTCAATAGAACGACAGCAACCAAAAGGGCACGGTAAACCACCTTCGGCTAAAACCCAAGGCGAAATTGTAGAATAAATTTATCAAAACATCTTTAATGCCCATAACATAGAATACCATTGTCGATACACCTTGTCTTTTACTCATACATTCTATCTTGCATAATCGCATCATTAATATTTGAAAAATCATATGTGATGAGATTGTTGCATGTGGTCAAAAGGACAAAGGTTCGCTTTTCTTCCCTAGCCTCATATTGCAACTTTGCAAGAAGACCAAGGTCCCTAGTGAACCAACAGACGAGAAAGCAATGCCAAGGCCCAGATGGAACAGAGCACATTACCGGAAACTGATGGGAGAAGCATCAGCAAAATCTTCTACACATAAGGTTGCCGCGGTAACTCCTCTTGCCTTGGCAATGCCTGAAGAAAGTGTCGATGCCCAGGCAAGCCAACCGGAAGAAGAAAATCGAATTAAGGCCCTCCTGAACCCATTGGCTCGTCGATTGGAACAAATCGAAGCACGACAACTACTGTTTATGAGGTACATGAAGGACCATAATACCTCCATCACGCAGGTCATCCTGGAGAAGTACCTAGACAGTAAAGTGCCATTCCTTATTTTCCTTGTCGAATTACTTGCCACGACAACCGCAGATGCCCTAGCACATACCTCAGAGGATACCACGACAACAGATGCCCGGGAAACCAAGAAAGACGATGTCGCGACAACCATTGCCAAGGACAAAGGTAAAACTCCAATAGTTGAACAATCTCGTACTGAAACCCTATCTGGTTTTTTAGATTCGCATGAGTCCTCGACAACACACATGAAATCACCTCCATC